>CM028132.1:442097500-444497500 GCA_016271365.2 Neoceratodus forsteri | reverse complement strand
CAGAGATGGGAGCTCATGAAAATTGGGGATAGTGGAGGCAACCAAAACTGCTGCAAAGCCCAGAGCAAGAAGGCTAGGGCTAAGAAACCGAGCTGGTTGAGCAAGGAGGTCATGGAAAGGTAAGGAGGAAAAGAGCTGCCTTTAGGAAATACAAGAAAACAGGGAGGGGAGGACAGAGAGGAGTACTTGACAGAATAGAAGGAGGTGACAAGGGCAGTAAGGGGAGCCAAAGCATCTCACGGAACTCAGGCTGGCACGAGGCATTAAGAAGGGGAGAAGGACTTTTAACTACATCAGGGAGAAAAGGAGTTGTAAGGACCACATAGTAAGGATTAGGAAGGAGGGGTTGGGTGGAAGCAGGGTACTATAAAGGCTGAAGTACTAAATGAGTACTTCTGCTCAGTATTTACTAAAGAGAAGAGGGGTGACACCCAAGATGGGAGAAATGGCAGACGAGGGGGAAGTGGTGACAGATGGGAAATCATGGAGGGCAGAGTTGAGAGGGTTTGAAGGCACTGAGGTGGACAAGGCACCAGGCCCAGATGGCATCCACCCAGGGTACTGAAGGAGCTGGCAGAGGTCCTTGCAGGACCTTTGGCAGAACTACTTAGTGCCTCACTACATTCGGGTGTACCTCAGGACTGAGGATGGCTCATGTGGTGCCCCTCCACAAGAGTGGCCCCAAGGATGAACCGGGAAACTACAGACCAGTGAGCCTCACATCCATCGTGGGTAGCTAATGGAGACTATCCTGAAGGAGGCTGGTGGCCCTCTTAGAGGCCAAAGGACTACAGGACAGCAGACAGCATGGCTTCATCAGTGGCCGATCCTGCCAACCCAACCTGGTGAGTTCTATGACTGGGTAACTAGGCAACTGGACAGGGGACATGCAGTGGATGTCCTGTATCTGGACTTCAGTAAGGCATTGGCCTCTGTGCCACATGGAAGGCTGGGAAGGAAGTTAGTAGGCACAGGGGCAGGTGCAATGCTGGTGAGATGGGTAGGAAACTGGCTGCAGGGAAGGCAACAGAGGGTGGTGGTGGTGGGGAGCTCTACACCCAGGGCAGTGACGAGCTGTGTCCCACAGGGCTCGGTGTTGGGACCAGTGTTGTTTGGGATATTCATTGCAGACATATCATGGGACATCAAGAGCAAGATCAGTCTGTTTGCTGATGATACCAAGGTTGAGTGCGGTGGTGGATGACCTAGGGGATGGCAGAGGTTGCAGGATGATCTGGCAAGCTTGAAACCTGGTCAGACACCTGGCAACTGGGCTTTAATGCCAAAAAGTGCAGGGTGATGCATTTTGGGATGAAGAACCCAAGGAGGACTTACCAGCTAGGGAGTGCAGCTATCCCAGACAGAGGAGGAGAAGGATCTGGGTGTGCTCATCACAGGGTCAATGAACAACTCGGCACAGTGTAGGAAGCAGCTGCAAGAGGCCAACAAAATGCTGGGTTGTATTGCAAGGGTATATCCTCAAGGAGGAGGAGGTGATTCTGCCACTGTATAGGTCATTAGTTAGACCACCCCTGGAGTACTGTGTGCAGTTCTGGCGTCCGTATCTGAAGAGGGACATTAAGTTACTGGAGGAGTGCAGCGAGGGGCCAAGAAAGATGATCAAGGGTCTGGGGGACTTATCATATGAGAGGAGGTTGAAGGAGTTGAACATGTACTCACTGGAGGAGAGGAGGAGACAGGGGGACATGATTGGAAACCTTTAATTACATGAAAGGAATAAACAAGACAGGTACAGAGGGCTGTTCAAAGTAAGGAGGGAGGGCCACCAGGGCCATGATATGAGACTGGAGCGAGGAAGGTTCAGGAGGAGATGAGGAGACACTTTTACAGAGAGGGTGGTGGCTGGGTGGAATGCGTTACCTGCAAGTGGTATGCAGTGGAACAGTGGACTGCTTCAAACGAGGATGGGACAGGACAAGGGGGAGGGTTAATGAAGGGGAAGGGTGGAAGGGAGGGGCAGCTGCAGAATAAGGAGTGCTAGCTGCACATTCGAGCAGACTTGATAGACCTCTCTAGGCCTTCATCTGCTGGCAAATTTCGTATGTTCGTAAATGAGTGACATTCAGTTCCACTTACGAGCCTTCTGGTCCCAAAGAAAGGATTCCCTTACCAAACTAATCCCAGTGACTCGAACCCTGATCCAAGCCTTGCAGTGGTGGCAGGATCAGGACAATTTGAGACAAGGGGTTCCATGTGTCACTCAGTCTCATTCAGTGATACTCACCACAGATGCTTCCCTGCTGGGCTAGGGAGCCCATTTGGGGGCTCTTACCACCCAAGGACTGTGGTCACCTTAGGAATCTCTGCTTCACATCAGTCTTGGAACTCAGAGCAGTGTTTCTGGCACTGCAAGCTTTTTCCAAATCTGTACAGAACAAGGTGGTTCAGGTCAGAACAGACACCACCACCACCATGTGGTACATCAACAAGCAAGGAGGCACTCAGTCTACGGCCTTGTGCACAGAAGCAATGAAGTTGTGGTCCCTGGCCTATTCCCTGCAAACCTCTCTGATAGCAGTTCACCTCCCAGGGAAGGTCAATGTCCTAGCAGATGCACTGAGCAGACTATCCCAGGGCCATCACGAGTCGGCCCTGGATCCTCTGGTTTTGAAAGTGATTTTGTCGAGATGGGGCACTCCAGAGATTAATCTTTTTGCTGCCCCAGACAATCACCAACTTCCTCTCTTTTGTTGCAGACCCCCAGTCTTGGGCTCAGTCCCCCTAGATGCTCTGATTCTGAACTGGGAAGGGACATTTCTGTATGCTTTTCCCCCCTTCCCTCTCCTGTTCAGGGTGTTAGTCAAGATAAGGTCACAACCATGCGGAGTGATTCTGATTGCTCCAGACTGGGCCAGACAGCCATGGTATCCCTTGTTGCTGTCCCTAACAGTCCACCTTCCCCCGTCTCTTCCCAGGAATTACAACCTGCTAACATCCTCTCAGGGGAGGATTTGGTACCCGAATCTTCAATCTCTCAATCTCAAGGCTTGGCTCTTGAAGAGTTAATTGGCAGGTCTGCATCTTTCCCAAGGGGTTCTGGATATCCTTAAGGATTCTTGAAAGCCCTCCACCAGGAAGACTTACAACTCCAAATGGAAAAGATTCAGCATTTGGTGTTATAAGAAGAATATTACCCCAGACTCTGCTGAATTGCCTACGGTTCTGGATTATATGGTCCATCTTAATGGCCTAGGCCTCAGACTAGCTACCCTCAAGGTACACTTGGCAGCTGTTTCTGCTTTTCTGTCAGTAGGCAAGTCTTCCTCTCTGTCATCCCATCCTGTATTCTGTTAGTTTTTCAAGGGATTGCTTCATACCAGTCCCCCCTTTAGGGATCCTGCTCCTGCTTGGGACCTTAAAGGAAAACTACACCCAAAACTTGAAAAAATATATGTTGTACAGAGTGTTTTAATTTGTATGTGAAGTTCTAGTGTTTCCTTCCCTCTGATTGGTATTAGGAGTGTTTCCCAAATTAGCTTGCTAGCTTTGTTAGTTTTACGACCCCTGGGGATCTTCATACCTGATGGTGTAATTGCATTTCTTGTTCCCACAGTGCATCTTGTCTCATGTGACTATGATGTAAGAGACCCAACGTTCAGCACACACATGCCAAACAAACTAAATATCTTGGAAGCTTTACAAGCTGCACAAAAATTACCAGCAGCAAAGTTTTTCAGGACAGTAAAACCTTTAGGATGAGGTGGTCACCAAGCTGAATTCTACAGATTTTAAAATATAGCCATCTCTATTGTTGTGAACTGATTGTAATGCAGTGCCTTCTGCTGGATTTATGGGCTCTGCTATATCACCATTACATGAAACAAGGTGCATTGTAGGACAAAGAAATGCAATAAACCTATTTGATATGGAGATCTCCAGGGGTCGTAAAACTACCCTAAAGCTAGCAGGCTAATTTAGGAAAAACTCCTAATACCAGTCAGAGGGAAGGAAACACTAGAACTTCACATACAAATTAAAACACTCTGCACAGCATATATTTTTTCAAGTTTTGGGTGTAGTTTTCCTTTAATGTTTGCATTGCTCAGCTTATGCAACCCCCCTTTGAGCCTTTGTCCTCAGCAGAGCTTAAGTACTTGACTTGGAAAACTGTGTTTTTTTTTGTAGCCATTACTTCTGCCAGATGTATCAGTGAATTGCAAGCCCTGTCAGTGGAATCTGATTTCATCTCTTCACAGGGATAAAGTGGTCCTTAGAACTAACAGAAATTTCTTACCTAAAGTGGTTTCAGAATTTCCACCTCAACCAGTCTGTATCTCTCCTTGTTTTCTTCACTGACCATTCCTCCTTGGGAGAGAGGAGGCTACACAGTTTGGATGTTGGGAGCTCTTAGCTACTACATAGAGCGTACCAAGGGTCACAGATTTGAGTCCCTCCAGTTGTTCCTCACTTATGGAGAAGTTGGTAAAGGCAAACCTGCCGCTGAGATCTATTGCCAGGTGGATTGTTTCTTGTATACAATTCTGCTATGAAAAACTGGGTAGAACTCCACCCTCAGGCCTGAGGGCTCATTCCACAAGAGGTACAGCTGCTGCCAGGGATATTCCCCTCTCAGAAATTTGTCAAGCAGCCACCTGGAGAACAGTCCATACTTTCACCTAGCATTACTCTCTGGATATCCAGGCTAGGAGTGATGCTCGGTTTGGCACAGCAGTACTTCAGAGCCTATTCCCAAAGTAGGTTCTGTCCCTCCTCCATGGAGGTATTGCTTGGTAGTCTGCATATGTCAGAATACAGCAAGACTTCATGTTTGAAGAAAAATTTACTCACCTTAGTAATTATGTTTCTTCTAGTGGAGTCTTGCTGTATTCTGACCTCCCCCCTCCCCTCTCAGAACCTAGTTTTTGGGATGTGGGTGGGCAGGAGCAGTGTTGGCACCCTAGGGGTGTCCTTTTTACACCCTCTTTTTTGTTTGGGTGGAATGTTGTGTTTTGGATGTGTTTTTGTTTTTGGGTTTCCTGATTTGAGTCTTCCTTTGAAACCAAAAAACATTATCTGTATTTGCCAGTTGGCTAGTAAGAATTGTATAGTTTCCACACAGAATACCTAGTGAGTTTTTGCTCGTAAAGGTCTGACGGTTGCAGTTTAAACAGAAGACAGGGGCTTCAACCGAGCTCGTGATGAACGTTCAATGCAAGGCATAGAAAAGTTAACCCTTTGTTCTCCAGGGCAGTTGTAAGGCAGGACCTAACTGCATATGTCAGAATACAGCAAGACTTCACTAGAAGAAACATAATTACTAAGGTGAGTAATTTTTTCTTCTCTGTCCCCCATCATAGAATTTTTTTTTTCACTAATTGTAGAGCCTGCTCTGTCTTCGTGGTTAAAATATACTGAATTCTATGCTTGGTGGCTTCTATAAGATGTAGTACTCCTTCATTACCAGCTATATGCTCCGCTGTTGGATCTTTCAGCTGGTCCTGCAACGCAGCTAGCGTCTCTGTCTGTGTCTCTTTATAGTGGGAGGTGAATTTGATATCACCTCGCAGAACTGTCTTAAGGGTGTACCACATAATACACGATGAAGTCTCAGGTGAATTATTATCTGCTACCATTTGTTGAACCTTGTCCTCTGCCATCTCCCTAAACTGTGGGAGGTTCAGTAGAAAGTTGTTGAAATGCCATAATGTTTTTCTGTCTTGTCCCCTGCCCTCTATCTCCATTTTTAGCAGGGAGTGGTCAGACAAAGCTGAAGGCAGCATGTCACAAGTCATGATGTGGTATCTGTGTTCCTTTGGGAGATGGAAATAGGCAATGCATGCATATGTTTTGTGTGGGCTAGAGTAGTGTGAGAAGCTTTTTGCTCGTGGGTGGGTGCAGCGCCAGGCATCCACCCACTCTGCTTCTTTCAAATAAACCTGTGCTGCTCTCTCAGCAGCCGATTTCCTACGTGATTTAGGATTAGTAGTATCCTTGTTGTGATAAACAGTTATGCGCGCCCCCCCACCCCAGTCAGTAGCCCTTTATGAAATTGGGTCTTTTTTTGTAGAAGGGATTTGACCACCTGTGCATCAGAGCCCGACGGGATGTATTGGGTTGCCAGAGTGATTTGCTTACCCTGATATATTCCCTCTACTATGGCTACACATCCCTCGGGATCTGAGTATTTAGAGATCATTTGAAAGTGGGTATTTCTCTGTATTAAGATTACTGTTCCCCTTCGTTTGCCCTTCTTATAGGAAGAGACTATCACCTGTGGAAAGCCAAATCCCGCCAATTTCTGATGATCTGTGATTCCTAAAGGAGTCTCCTGTAAAAGGAGGAATGTGCGCTTTTATTTCTTTAGGAAGTCCAGGGTTTTATATCGTTTTAATGGGTCATTGAGTCCATTCACGTTTTGTGAACAGATCATTATTTTTTTTTTCTTCTGGATTCCATTCTTACTATAACCAAACAATTGGAGAGAATTTAGGAGAAGAGACTTGATGATCTCCCACAGGATCTTGGGTTTCTGAGTTACTACCTCTCCTGTCCTCTGAGGCTGTAGTTTAAGACCAACAGGATCTTACTTCGAGATACAGCTCTTGCAGCAGGTTACACCATTAGGACTGAAGCCATCAGCGCCAGGACCCCACTGAAATTTTCTAGCTAGCAGTCTTCAGCGGGGACCGCCTCAGGACGCCGGGTCCCGCCTCAATAGCGTGAGTAAATGAGGAGGCCCCCCACAATCCTTAGTTCTTTTCCTGCCGTCGACATCGCAAGCATCTGCCTCTGTCACTTTCTAGTGTGTGACGACTTAGAACTACGACGTTCTCTTTTCTTATACGGATTTGGATTCATTTGATGTCCTCTCCAAACACCTCTCTGGAAGGTCTCCAATCGAAGTGTGCCTGCGGCAAACAGATCCCCTTCAAGGATCCTCACTCAGCCTGCGTGCATTGCCTAGGCCCGGAACACGACATCAAGGCCTGCTCCTTCTGCCAGGGCTTCCAACAGTCGCACCAGGATCCGCTGCCAGAAGGCCCTTCAAGCGTTTCTCTTGGAAGAGAAACTAAAGACTATGGATGGGGAACCTTCCTCCAAGGGGGAGTCGTCAGGGAAGACCCACAAACACCGGGAGAAGGAAAGGCCCAGGTCCCTAGCGAGGGTCTCGGACTCCCGAAGCTCCGGCTCGCGGTCTGACCGCTCTCCTTCCAGGGCTCAATCTCAGCCTCCCCCGGTTCAGGTCAGATCCTCCAGCGGCTCCTCTCTGCAGCCTCTCAAGACTTCCTGGCCATCGGCTTCATCCACTCCTTCTGAGGCCTCGTCTGAGTCTGGGGAGTGCCACAAATCTTCCTCCCGCTGTCGGGACTCAGACACCAGGTCGGTTTCCCAGCCTCTGCATGGGTCGGACCTGGTCCCTCGTAAGACTAAGGACCTGACGTCCCTTAAACAGACGCCAGACCCAACATCGGCTCACCCGACATCGGCCAAGCATCACCGGCACTCCCAGGAGCCGGCGACAGCAAGACACCCATCACCGGCCAAGCGTTCGCCTCCCAGGGCGTCGGCCAGGGGAACGACTGCTACCCCAGAGAGGAGGACTGCACCACCGTCGCCGGCTGACGTCAGTCGGAAGGAATCGGAGGAGGATACCACTCAGACCAAGGACTAGGCGGGCGATACTGGAGTCGTCGGGCTCCCATGGGAACCTTCCCCAGAGCGGGAGACCCCCAGGGACCCGACGCCCACCCCCGGCGACAGGCCATCGGCGCCTGGCCCGTCATGTGGTTTGAATTTGGCAGAGGCAAAGGAGCTCTTTACCTTCTGGTGGGACACCATCAGGAAGGATGTGGTCGCCACACACCCTTTTCCGCCTACGCCCCCTCCTTTGCCCAATGGGCCCGTAGGACGGTCACCAACCCACAAGGAGCCAACACCTCCTCCTAGGGGCAGATCCTCAGATAGAAGACCTCTCTCAAGATCCACTTCACGGTCACCTAGCCCTAAGAGACCCAGATGACGCCGGTACACCACGGCTGTGGAGGATTCTTGATCTGACACCTCAGGGTGCTCCAGATCTTCTCCCATCAGCATTCCCTCTCCAGGCCCACAAGACCTACCCAGGTCTCCTCTGGATGATCCCTCTTTCGCGGAGATCATGAGGCACATTCAGGAGAATATGGGGTGGGATGCTGAAGAGCTCGACCCCGAGAGACAGCGCCTTGCCCGCTACCTTCGGCAGAAAGACCCAAAGCCTGTGGTAGTGCCACCCTTGGTGGACACCTTTGCGGACGTCACCAATGCTGCGTGGAAACATCCGCATTCTACTCCGACAGTGCTGAAGAAGGCTGACCACCTATACAAGGCCCCTAGGGAGGACCATTTTCTGGCGAGCCATCCTCTGGCTGACTCCCTGGTCATCACTGCCTCGCATGACCGGTCTCAGAGACCTCAGCATTTGAGCACACAGCCACCGGACCCGGAATCCAAGGAATTGGATGTCCTGGGTAGGCGCACGTATGCGACTGTGACTTGCGCCATCAGGTCTCTGAATTACCTCACCCACATGGTTCAATTTCAGAACGCTCTGTGGGAGCAGGGACAGGACTTGGTAGAGAAGATGCCCGATGGTGGTCAAAAGGAGGAGCTTTTGAACCTCCTCTGTACGGGTTCGGATGTGGGGACCCAGGTGCTCAGAGCCGCATACCACTCTACGGACTCTTTGGCCAGAGTTGCAGCCTCAGGCGTGTGTCTCCGGAGACACTCTTGGCTCCATGTCTCCGGTTTTACCCCGGATGTCCGGAAGAACATCTTAGACGTCCCTTACAACGGTGAGGTCCTTTTTGGTGAAGCCTCCAAGAAGGTGATCACCAAACTTCAGGACGCAGGGAAGGCAGTCAGATCTGTCCATGCCATGTACAGGTCCCGGCCCATTTCCTTTCGTAGGAACCAGAGTCGCTTTCGTGGCTGGATACAAAGGCAACAGACACGTCTCGGCCAACAGCAGAGGGGCTCTTTTACCCAAAAAGCCCAGGCCAAGTCATCCCCAGGCAGAGGCCAACGAACCGCAAAGTCGGCCCAGCCTGTGGGATTGAACGCTGCCACAGCATGACTCCTTCCCGGCCCCCACCCTTCCTCAGGATCAACGGAAAATGAAGGTCAGGGGTCGCATCGCACGTCACCTGCCAGGGTGGCGGTCGATCACCACCGACAGGTGGGTGCTGCAACTGGTCAAAAAAGGCCACTATATAGAATTTGTAGGCAGCCCACCTACAAGACCTCCCCTACTTTCCCGCTACTCGGGTCAGCATGCCCTGTTCATACAGCAGGAGGTGCTCACGCTTCTGGAAAAAGAAGCCGTAGAGCACGTTCCAGAGAACCAGAGAGGACTAGGGTATTCTCACTTCTTCCTGGTTCCAAAGAAAACAGGGGACCTCCGTCCAGTTCTGGACCTCAGCGACCTCAATCTGTCTGTCGTTTACAAACAGTTCCGCATGATGACCCTTCCGGGCCTAATCCCTTTCTGGCATCTTTGGACATGCAGTACGCCTACCTGCACATTCCAGTTGCTCAAGCGCACAGGAGGTTCCTGCGCTTCGAGTTTCAGAGCCGCCATTATCAGTTCCAAGCTCTTCCTTTCGGGCTGTCATCGGCACCTCGCGTGTTACGAAGTGCATGGCGGTCTTAGCGGCGTCTCTGAGGAGACAAGGCCACTACGTGTTCCCGTACCTGAACGACTGGCTTCTCATGGCACCCTCCAGGGAGGCACTGATGACGGCCATTCACCGCACCCAGTCCCTTTTTCAATCACTGGGTATCCTCATCAACTACAAGAAGTCTCTCCTGGTGCCGTCCCAGAAACCGCAGTTTATAGGAGCAGTTCTGGACACCGTCGGAGGGAAAGCCTTTCTTTTCTCAGACAGCGTAACACATCAGATCCCTCATCAGGGACCTATCGGTGAAGAAGACCGTCCCGGCCAGACTGGTCCTTCGCCTGCTTGGACATATGGCTGCGGCCATTCCAACAGTCCCAATGGCACGGCTCCACATGCGGGTAACCCACTGGATGCTAAGGATGCAATGGGACCAAAGGCAAGACCATCTGCAGCAGCCAATTCGAATCACGAATGCCGTGATTCGGGATTGGCAGTGGTGGCTAGATGTGGGGGTTCCCTTCACAGCGCCATCTCCGACTGTGACTCTCTCCACAGACGCCTCAGGACTCTGGTGGGGAGAACACCTAGACGGTGTGCGGTCTCAGGGCATTTGGACAGCCCAGGAATCTCACCTCCACATTGGCATTTTGGAAATTAGGGCAGTACTCTTTGCTCTGCAGGCCTTCCAGTCGGAGATTCCACCGGGTACACTCCTGTTACAAACAGACAATACCGCGGTGATGTATTACCTCAACAAACAAGGAGGCAGTCACTCCTACCCGCTTTGCAGGGAGGCCATGAGAGTGTGGGAGTGGGTAGTGCAACACGGCACAAACCTAATTGCAGTACATGTCCCGGGAGTGGACAACACCGTCGCAGACAGTCTGAATCTCTCTCAGGCCAGAGTCCACGGAGGTGGCAGAGGATCTGTTTCACAGATGGGGCACTCCAGAGTTAGACCTTTTCGCGTCCCCATCCAACGCAAAACTGCCCAATTTTAGCTCGCTAGATCCAGGGCCTGGTGTTTTCTGGCGAGATGTGTTGTCCCTCTCCTGGGTGGGCAGATTCCTCTATGCTTTCCCTCCTTTTCCCGTTGATCCAGAAAGGTCTCTTAAAACTTCGCAGGGAGCAGGCGACGCTCATTTTGATCGTGCCTTTCTGGCCCAAACAAATTTGGTTCCCTCTTCTGCATCAGCTATCCCGGGAGCCTCCAGTTCCTTTGCCGATCAGCTCCCATCTGTTGTCTCAGTAGGAGGGTTCATTAGTCCATCCAGACTTACGTTCATTGAACCTGCACGCTTGGCTCCTAGAGACATAGCCATGTTGCGATACGGGGTCTCGCAAGAAGTGGCAGATGTACTCTCTGCCGCCAGAAAACCGGCAACCCACGCAACATACGCCATGAAGTGGCGTAGATTTTGCTTGTTTGCTCAAGCGCGCGGTTTCTCGCCATTCGAATGCCCTGAAAAGCTGGTTCTGGATTACTTGCTTTCCCTTTTTCATTCTGGACTGGCTTACTCCTCGATTAAGGTGCATCTTTGTGCAATTTCTGCTTACCATGCCCCCATAGGCCATTGGATGGTGGCCCAGTTGGACACTACTTGTGCCTTTTTAAGGGGAGTCCTACACCTTAGGCCGCCCATCAAGGATCCGATTCCTCCTTGGGACTTACCCTTTGTCCTGGAGCAGCTTACGCTGCCACCTTTTGAACCAGCCGCGGATTGCGATCTACGTTTTCTGTCGTGGAAAACGTTATTTTTAGTTGCGGTTATTTTGGCAAGAAGGATCTCCAAATTGCATGCACTAATGTGCAAAGAGCCTTATTTAGTTTTCCATCAGGACAGGGTATCCCTGAGGACGAACCCAAAGTTTCTGCCTAGGGTGGTTTCAGCCCTCACCCTGAATCAGGATATTGACTTACCAGTGTATTTCCCAAGGTATACCAACCAAGGAGAAGCCCTTCTGCACACCCTCGACGTGCATCGGTGCCTCAGATGATATCTGACCAGAACCAAACAGTTTCGAAAGGCGGATCAACTGTTTGTCTCCTTTGCTTTCAGAATGAAAGGAGCTCCTGTCTCTAAACAGTCTCGAGGTGGCTCATCCAGTGCATCACTTTCTGTTATGATACGCGCAATAAACCCTTACCGGGCGTGGTCAAGGGTCATTCCACGAGAGGAGTGGCCACTTCCTTTAGAAGGCGTTAAGAAGCGTTTCCATCTCGGCTGTTGTGCTGCAGCCACTTGGAGCTCTGTGCATACCTTTATCAGGCATTACAGCCTGGACATTGCATCGAGGGCAAGGAAGCAGGGAGTTCGGCGTGCCCGGCAACGACCAGGAAGATCCAACCGCCCTACCTGGTGGCCCGAGCCCCGAGGCCCACCGGCGGCCGAGCCAGGTAGCCAAACCAACCTCAGCCCATTGCTCCATAAGAGCGGCCCACTGATGAAACTGCTCATCTGAAGACCTACCTGCGGGCGGGGTAGGACTCTGATGTCAAAGACGTCGGCTACCAGAAGCCGCGGTTGGCGACTCCAAAGGAGGAGACCGGCAACTAGCCCCGATAACCGAACATCTACGTGCAGACCTCGGTGATGCCTTCTCTTTTGAACCTGCGGGCGAAGAAACTCGAGCGACAGTTCTGCAGAAAATGCGACCGTTTGGCTTTATGCTTCGCGAGGACCGCCCATCCCCGGGCATTGGACTGACCGTTGTCAGACCCCCCTTCCGGAGAAGGCGGCGGACCGGACCCAGCCCGACTGACTGAACAGCTTTCATCCGAAGTCTCCCTACCGTCACCTGACCTGCTCATGGTAGACTCCGTCAGTGTAGGCTGAGACTTCTTTATCGTTTTTATTTAAAAATAAGAATAACTTAAGCGATACTGTATCGAGATAATACTATATAATAATAAAAACTGAAAACTATGCTGCTAGTTTGAAGGTTGACTCCGACAAGGCAGTGGCGTCGTCACTAGGCGCACTTTCGACAGCGGGGAAAAAGGAACTGAGGAGGTTGGGAGTTGGCTGCTAGATAGTCATTGCCGCACGAGCTGAAGGCTCGAGGCACCGTTCCTCGAGGCGCCATCTCTGGCGTCGACTCCCCAGCAAAAAGTTTGCTCCCGATGGGTCCTAGTGCCTCCGGCGCAGATCCCAATAGTGTGAATGAGTGGTGGAGACTCGTCCAAGAAGATCAAGAATTACGGTAGGTACGTAATTTTCATTTCTTACGTAACTGTACTTTCTCTGTTCAGGTCCCATTTAAGTCATCTCCTGTTTCTAGGATGGGCTAAGAAACACAAACATTTTTACAACCAACCATTTAATACTATTTACATTAGTGCTTCCAAGGTGGAGGAGCATCTGATTTGGCTCCCTTAATATCTCTGCAGTGAGAACTACACACATTCGCGCACGCGGGGGGTGATTAGGTGGGGTGCAAAGCCCTCGGTGATCCCCCATTCAGTTGAATAGCGTACTGTGGCCAGTTGAAAGGCGACACAAAATAAGAAAATCCCCAGTGCCAAAGTCAGCTGCCCCGCGGAGCTCTGCATTTGATTTCATTAGGAGTCCAGCATCAACGAATTCCAAGGTTTAAAGTCTGATCCCAGTGAGGTCCATCTCTATCGGGAAGGAAAGCTTCCTGGTTTCTGGCCCCCCAGAAACCACCACCACCACCGATGTAGCTGCCCCTGGTAAACAGTAGACAAGTCGCTGTCGACTGGGTCCCATCCATCGCCAACCAGAACTGAAAAGCATTAAAATTAAACATTGAGGAACCTCTACAGTCCAAGCCTATTCAATACATGCTGAAAGTTCGAGTTGATTGTGGTTTATGGCATGTACCAAGACTCAACGCGACTGTACTTTGGATTTCGGTACTCATGTAGCAGTTCTCAGCTATGCAGTCCGAGGGGTAGGTAGGTAGTCGAGCAGATTCCGGTGATGAATAGATGTTGATCCCCTTTGTAAAATGTTAGGAGTGGGGATCGTGCGTGGAAAGGACAGACAACCCTTTCTCCACATCCCAAGGGCCTGTGTATGACATCTCTCTACCCCCCCCAAAGCGGCTTTGTGGGTTTTGCAGTGGCCTAACTAACGGGCGCCAAGAAGAAAGTTGGCACATCTGTCCCTTCCGTTAAACCGGGATCCAAAGTTCACCTACTGTGCTCAGGTACGCTCAGTCTTAGCTGGGGACCCCTGTTTCTCTCTTTGCTGCAGTAGCTGGCGAATTTCTCGTAGCTTGGCTGGGGCTGCTCACTTGGCCTTACTTCTGTGTTGGTGTTGGGCTCCTTCCTGCCAACGTGGGGGCCTCGCTCGTTGATCCATTGGTATTTTTTCCGTTAGTTACCACCCTCTTGCACGCATCTCTGCTTGAGCTATCTCTGGTGTTGTGTAGATAATAGGGCCGGTCTCCCAAAATATCAAGTTTGGCGGGGTAGGGGGTTTGAAATTTTACTTGTCTACTTCTCAGCTCCTTCAGAAGCCTCGAATAGGCCATCCTTTGCTTTACTATTTCTGTAGGATAGTCGTTATCTATAATTAGCCTGGCTGAGTTGTAGGCTACCATTTTCTTGACCCAGGCTGTTCTAAGGATCTCCTCTTTGTTCTTAAAACTCTAACTTGAGGACCACCGAGCGCGGGTGAGCTCCAGGGGCAGTTGGCTTAGGTGCCAGTGCGCGGTGAGCCCTCTCGATACAGAAACTGAAGTTCAGAGACCAATCAAGGACATCTTTCAGTAGGTCTTCAAGGAAATCAGTCATCTTCCACTTCTCTGCTTCCTCTGGTAAGCCGTATATTCTCAGATTGTCTCTGTATGATCTGGCTTTCAAATCGAGGAGTTTAGCCCATGTGTTTTCTTGTTGCAACAGGAAAGCAACCGCTTTATGGATCTGGTCATTCTCTATCTCTATGGAGGTAAGGCGTGTCTCCGTTTCATCTAATTTCTCCTCCACAGCTATTAGTTTTTTTGGATGGTAAGCAGTTCTCTTCTGTTCTCCTCTCTAAAGGATTTAATCTGTTAAAGCAACGCCTCAAACCTGGATCGGGTGAGGCGCTCTCCATCTGTGTTGGTATCTGGGTCTTGGCCTGTCTGGCTAGGCAAGGAGCTTCTACTGGTGGGTATGCTCTGGGACATTCCGCTTCCATCTGAGGGTTTAGGGCGAATCTTGCTGCGATTTCTGTTGGACCTACACTACCGGTCAAAAGTTTTAGAACACCCCCATTTTTCCAGTTTTTATTGAAATTTACGCAAGTTAGTGTCTCAATGTACTCTGAAATTAAAGCATAGAACAAATAAGCAATTGGAGATAAAAAATAAATCATAGAATCATTTTGTTTAACAAAATTTAATCTAAATTTTGACTCATCAAAGTAGCCACCTTTGCAGATATACTGTAACACTTTAACACACTGTGGTATTCTTCCTACAATGGACATCAAATATTGTTCGGGAAGTTCTTCCCAACACTGTTGCAGAAGTTCCCACAAATGTGTTGCACTTGTAGGTTGCTTTGCTTTCACCCTTCTGTCCAGTTCATCCCAAACCAGCTCGATGGGGTTTAAGTCTGGAGACTGTGCTGGCCATTCCATGATTTGAAGCCTACCGTCTTGTTCTTTTCCTCGAAGGTAGTTCTTACATAGCCTGGAGGTATGTTTTGGGTCATTATCTTGCTGTAGGATGAACCCCTGACCAACTAGGCGTAGACCAGAGGGTATTGCATAGTGCTGCAAAATGCTGTGGTAGCCCTTTTGGTTCAGGGTGCCAGTCACTCTGTCCTCTTGTCCTGTGAGCCGCCTATCCACGCAGCTGTTGACTCTCAGAAGCTTGTCTTTTGATTCTGTTGTGGCTTTGGGTCTGCCAGACCTCTTCCTGTCAGAGTTTCCTCCAGTTTCCAAGTGCCTTTTGATGGTGTAGGAAACTGTACTCACTGACACCTTGGCTTTCTTTGCAATTTCTCTAAAGCAGTTTTTGCTAACCTGATCTTTTTTTTTTAACCTCTAGCAGTTTACCGCTTACCTTTGTACCATTTCAGGTTATTCACTGGACTTGAATTGCTTAAATTTTAATAAATACTGGAAAATGGGGGTGTTCTAAAACTTTTGACCGGTAGTGTATGTCCCCTGGTTGGTTTAGAAGACATTTTGGTTTAAATTTGATTGGTTTGGTCGTACTGGAGAATGTTGTTTGTTAGGCGGTCTCTGAACTCCACTACAGTGCTGCCATTAGCCTGGTGACGTCACCGGAAGTCCATGATTTTCATTTCTGTGTGGTCGTAGCACTGACATGGGTGTAGTTTCAAATGTGTGGCCTAAGGGAAACATAGAATTTGACGGCAGATGAGGACCGCTAGGCCCATCCAGTCTGCCCGTATTCCATATCTGCATCAGTGGCCGCTGACCCTAGGAAGAGGTTCTCTGGAGGATCTGCTGTTACGGTAAGTATGTAACTATTTGTCTGTGGTTCTCTAGTGTGGTGATGAGGCGCAGTTTATAACTGGCCGTTTTTTTATAATTTTTTCCTTTTCTTTAGGTATGATGCCACCAATGGGAATGATGCCACCTCCTCCACCTCCACCCAGCAGTCAACCTCCACCCCCTCCATCAGGCCCTCTGCCACCTTGGCAACAACAGCAGCAGCAGCAGCAGCAACAGCAGCAGCAGCAGCCGCAGCCACCGCCCCCTCCTCCTAGCAGCAACATGGCCTCCAGCACACCACTGCCATGGCAACAGAGTACAACCTAGTATGGGGTTAAATTGATGTCTTGTTTCCCTTAGCGAGTCACTGTCCATACAACTATTATAAGTCAATCTGTATATGAATTTGCCAATATTTCTTTGTTTATGGAAAAGGTTGCTCTTTGGAAAAAAAAATAAGATTAGGAAGTGTGTGTGAGAGCCTGACCAAGTGGATCCCACTGAAAGCCCCCAACCAAAATTGGCAGGGACTTGTTTTTGTTTTGTAGCACAAGGTCTCTAAAATGCACTACCATTGGACATGTCTGCCCTCTGATTTGCAGTGTTAAACAAGAGCAGGAAATCTGTATTTAATGAAATCTGTTATCACCTATTATTATCTTAGCCCATATGCGTTATGTTAGTCCCATTTATTTTTATTTATATTGATAGTTGGACACTAAATCTGTCTGTAGATTATGGGATTGTCCAGATTAATAATTCATTCCTTTGTAATGTTTATAAAAGTCGAGCAGCTTGGTCTCATTGCTTTCCAGGCTTTTTTTTACTGTTATTGGGGAAAAACAAATGTGCCATGGTTGACTAGTATGAAGTGTTGTGCACACTGCTTCTTTCTAACAAGTGAGTATTAGTGGTGATGTTCACATCGCTTCATCTTAGCTTTGAGTTTTGCCCCAGAGAAGGACTTAAGAATGGTGAAGTTAAAACTGCTCTGATCTTCCCTTGATCAATCTTCACCATTCATTACTGGTGGGATCTCAGCCGGAGGCACCAGACACCGTGGGAAGCTTATAGCTCTTTGGGGGGGGGGTTGTATCTCGGTCGTCGGGTCACACCATAGGAATGTAACTGGGTGACCCCTGTCTTGGAAAAAGTACCCTCCTAAGTAGTCTGAACCCCCAAAAATATTCCTTTCACCCTTTGCTATCTCTCCCTATTCCTCTCTCTCTCCCCTAAATGTTGCTGTTGGACTGGCCACCCACAGCACCGTCTTATCCTGTGCTATCCCTTTTTACTTTTCTGTTTCCCCATTTATGAGCTGCTTATTTATAGTACATAATTGGCTGTAATGTGAAACAGCCAGAGTGTCCAAAAGAAGAGATAAGTGTACTGCCTTGGCGGACTGAACGTGCGAGTCTGGCGCTTAAACAAAGTGGAGGTGGGTTTTAAAGGAATAAAGTGCTCTAGATATTGCTAGAAAGTGCTGCCAGAATTAAGGGGAAGACGGTAAAAGTTTAAATAAAAAGTGCCTGCAGTGCTGAAAAAGATGCCATAGATAATATATTGACAGACAGCTTACACTGAAACGTGAATAACTATGCTAAGATAAATAAAAAATAGGTGCTTGAAAGAAAAAGAAATTGATGTTAAAAATATGTCCTACAAAGCCTGCGGAGACTGTATACTGGTTAAGGTGCAGCATAGAAATGGATGTGAAAGCTGCATAAGTAGTTATAGAAAGCATGGTGGCAACTGAATAAACAGCTTCTTAGAGGGCTGTATCTGTAACATAAAGAGAGGGCCTGTGGAAAAAAGTTACTTTAAACCAGGGCCAGATAAAATAAAAATAGTAAATAAAGGCCCTTGCAGAAACGAGGACGAGGGTCTAGGTTACAGATACAGACATTAGGTGACAAAGGAACGTTTCTAAATAGAGCCAGTCTGTAATTTAGCCTCAGGCAGTGTTTGTCCCAGAGGGGGCCCGTTTTTGTTACAAGTTAATACTGACCCCCCCCCCCCTTCTGATTTAGAAACAGGCTCATTAAAAACTGTGACCAAGAGAAAGACTTAAAATAAAACTACTGCAATTCTGCAAAGTGTTTAAATACCTGGATAAAAGTAACAGGAAGGGTTACCTATTTTGTTTTCTTGTTTCCGTTTCTTCCACCCTTCTAGGTCAGAACTGGGCCCACCTGTTGCCTGAATTTCCCTATAGGGAGACAGCGGCCCCTAGTGGCCCATTTTTATACTGAACAAAATGCAAGTGTCACTGTGCAGAGGGAGCAGCTAGCAGTCATTCGTGCTAATTAAGGATGCAGAGCTCACTTACTGACCAGAACTGTATTATATATTACTTGATTTAATGGAATAAGATTGCTTAATATATTAAGGCTTAGAACAACCTGTTCTCTTCTGTATAGGCATGGTTGTTTGCCTTAGAAGGCCCAATTATGAAATGTGGGTGGATCACATGTCTGTGAGGTCACCCCTAGCATGATATAAAAGGACCACCTATGGGGCATAGATTTTAGATGGGTTGGCCAGTTGCTCCCTGACTGTGGAAGGTATAAGACCTTCTGGGTGTGCTTGAACAAGCACTGTGAGTACCTGAAGAGAGGCTAAAGCTAAGCCATGCTGTGTTGAAGATTGCTAACCTCATTTTTTTTGCTTTCTGTACATGTTCTTATTTTATTTTGGAATCAGAAAATAAAATGATAAATGCTTTCGGGCGTTTTTTATGCAACTAAGTTTTGATCAGCCTGTGTTTGTTATTCCAATGCCCGGTGACAAGGAACTTCACCGTCTGTGAAGGGGAATCCACACGGAAGATTTTCAGCAGTGCAACTGGGACTGCCCACACAGAGTTCATGTGATGACGTTCCCTACTCTGTAAAGGTGTGAGTGACCCTGCTTCCACCTCTGTTATTGCCCACCGTCGATTGTCTGAACGGGTTTCTGCAGAAGCTCTGCAGTTTCTCACCTTTTTTGCCTACGAATATTTTCTTCTGTATTTACCTTGGAATATCAAAACAGGTACTTGAAGCTATTAACGAAGCCAACTGTGTAATCTGGTCCATGAAAAGAAATAGATCGAAGGATAAAAAAACGTGATGATGCCACTTTACAGGGCTTACGTAAGACCTCACCTAGAATATGCCTCCCAACTTTGATCCCCCTATAAAAAAACAAACAAAAAAAAAACTGAAATAACACTACTAGAAAGGGTCCAGAGAATGTATACTAAGCGTATATCTGGATTGTATAATGAGTCATATGAGAGCAGAATTCAGCTACTTAATCTAATACATTTTGCAGCTTGTTGCCTTAGAGGGGATCTTACTTTTATGTTTGATCTTGTGCAGGTCCCTTCAAACAACATGAAGTCTTGCTGTATTCTGACAATTGCAGTGATTCCCAACCTTTGAACTGCCCCGGAGAACCAAGGGTTAACTTTACATGCAGGGCATGGAACGCTATGCTCGAGCTCGGTTGAAGTCTCTGTCTGGAGTGTTTTGAACTCAAACTGTCAGATTCTTGACTCCGCCTCACTGAATGGTCGCTACGGAGATTTCTCCTTCAGCTTGGTTCGCGAAGGCGGTTAAAGTTTTCCGTCGGTTTAAACCGAAAAAAAGTATCCGCATAGTCAGTTCAGTCTCTGTGGTGCCATGAGTACTAGATAGGAATTGTTCTATTTTTCTGTGTGGAACTTGTAAAAGTACGGTCGGTTCGGCTGAACCGACCATTTGATTGTGAATTTTGCTATATTTAGTGTGTGGTTACCGGTTCTATAAAAAGAAACGTGTTTTAACAGTTTTTTTCCAATACCGTGACATGGTTAGGAACCGATAAGGGAGTCTTGCCTGGCGGTTGCCGAAAAAAGGGTAAGTTTGGTTAGGTTGGCCATGTCTGAGAAACCCAAGAAAAAAAACGGCCCACTGGGTTTCAACACTGCAGTGAGTGTGGGGAGGTTTTTGCCAAGGCCGATCCCCACACCACCTGTGTTTGTCTGGTGTTTGACCACCTCGATTCAGACTGCCAAATATGTAAACATTTTCCCAAATCTACCCTTGAGAAGAGATTAGGTAGACTGAGGGAAAAGGAGGCTGAGAAGTCCGCTGACCCAGATGGCCAGCTCAGTTTGGTTTCGACCGAACCAGGAGTGCCCTCTGACCAGGGCGATACTTCGTGCAAAAGGAGAGCCGATTCTGAGGGATCGGTTCTGACAAAAAGAAAGCACAAAGATAGATCGACCGGTTCGGACCCAGAGGTTCATGTTCCGACCGCCGAAGAGATAGCCAGGGCGATTCAGATTGTGGAATTGCTCCGTCCGGTTCCGACCGATCGGCTCCTTCTGGCAGGGGTTTGGTTCGGTTGGTTCCCCTGGTTCAAGAGTATACCCTTGAAGATTTTTATGAACCGGAGTTTGAAGAGGAAGGGGAATTTGAGGATTATGATGCAAGTGAAGGTCTGGATGTGCCTGTGGAATCGGACATCTCCCCAGACAGACCATCAGGTGTTTTCTCCTCCTAGGCTTTCTGAGTCCCCTTCCCACTTTGTTTTACAGAAAAGTGGCTGAAACCCTCCAGCTTCCTATGGAGGAGGCTGTGGAAGATCAAGAAGAGCCTGATTATATAGAGATGATGGATATCCCAGAGTCCAGGAGACTGTCTGTTCCCCTACATAAATCTTTCGGGAAACTGACAGAAAAAAATCTTAGTTTCCTAACACTATACCTCCTGTGGATAGAAGAATGGACAGGAGGTATACACTTTCAGGCTCAGACACAGAGTTCTTAATTCAGCAATGCAGCCATGTTGAGGTAGTGCAGGCTGGTGCCTGTGAGAAGGCAAATATTCCCTTCACTTCACACACCCCTAACAACGGCTCCAGGAAGATGGATGCCATAGCAAAGAAGCAGTACATGGCATCTTTTTTGGGTCTCAAACAGGCGAATTACATGGCCTATACAGCCAGGTACCATTAGTCCAGGTGGGACACTGTACTGGCACTGGTTAAACAGGCCTCCCCCCAGCTAGCCAAGGAGCTGGAGGTGGTGGCTACAGATGGGATTGAGGCATCTAAGGTTCAGTTTCATGCTGCTGTGGACTCTAATGATGTCTCATCAAGAGTCATGGCTACATCTGTGGCTCTTTGGAGGATGGCTTGGCTGAGATATACTAGCCTCTCGCAGGACACCCAGGCTAAGGCTATGGATTTTCCTGTAGTGGGTAATTCTCTGTTTGGGGAACAGAGAATTACATGAAGAAAATGAATGAGTACAGGACCACTTACAGGAGTGCTCGGGCCAAGGAAAGGCAGGCAACTCCTCAAAGGCAGCAGTCTATGGGCAGGCCTTTTCAAAGGCCTTTTTACCAAGCACAGGCCTCCTCTTCCTTTTCGCAGAGTGGGTTCTTCAGAGGGAGAGGCAGAACGGGGATGAGCATGCCTACATCCGCCCCTCAGCCTAAACCCCCTGCCAAGCAGACACCCTGATGAGTCTGCCCGGGTTGACTCTCCTATTCCAGTAGGGGGCAGGCTGGCTTACTTTGTCCAGGACTGGATGTCTGTTACATCAGACAAGTGGGTCCTGGAAGTAGTAAGTCAGGGACTGGTTCTCAGCTTCAAAAAATTTCCAAAGATGAGAGCCAGATCTTTTCCACCTGCAAATCTTTCGGAAACCCTTGCCCTAGAGGCAGAGGTTTCTTCTCTCCTAGCTTTAAGAGTTATAGAGAGAACCTACCCTACACCAGTGCAAAGGACTGTACTGCAGGTACTTCCTGACCCCCAAAAAGACAGGGGAGTGGCGACCCATCCTGGACCTAAGATATCTGAACAAACATCTTTTAAAATCAAAGTTCAAGATGGTAACTCTGGGAATAATCCATCTTACTTCGAGAGGGCTCTTGCAGTAGGTAATTACATATAGGACTGACTTCGGCAGGTGGCAGGACCCCACGGAAAAATTTCTAGCTAGCAGTCCCTGGCGAGGGACCGCCCCACGTCAGGTGACCGGCGTCAGATGACGTCGGTATAAAGGGGTGATCCCGGACGCCCGCCTACCAGTTCTTTCCCGCCGTCGGCTCGTGCAGTGCCTCGCGGTAAAGTTCGTAGCTCAACCCTGTTACTTAGTCAGTTTTTTACCGAAAGTTATCAGTATTTTGGTATTTTTTCATCAGGTGAACGTCTGTTTTCTGTTGTCCCCTTCAAAAATAAGTCACATTCGTCACCGGCATCCCAACTGCCTCACAGGAGCCGGTCACTCCCTCTGCCTTTTTGCTTAGACCCGACCACGCGGTCGAAAAGTGCCCGCATTGCCTGCATTTCAACGCGGCCACCCGAAGACGACGCCAGCAGTCCTTGGAAGCCCATCTTCTTAAAAAGATGATGTCTGCAATGGAGAAGGAGTTAAAGAAGCTTAGGCAGGCGTCAACCTCCCCAGAAGGACACAAGAAGCGGGACAAAGGCACCGGGAGAAGGCCTCCTTCTCCGCGACTCCGGCCGATGCCACGGCTCAGGTAACGTCCCCTCCGGGGGATCACCGACGGCAGCCTCCAAGGCTTTGGAGGAGGCGTCGGGCTGCGTTCGAGCCCCTTTGGCGCCTCCGGGCAAAGGAGCTTCTCTGCTCATGCTACTGCCGCGGGCTTCGCGCCTACTGGCGCTGGCGCCTCTCATAAGCCGGACGTCGTCTCCGGCGCCCGCCGGGAGAAGGCCACTAAGACGCCTGACCCTTCGGGGCGGCGCACGGCAGTGTCCCCCTCGGACCGGGCCGCTTTCCACCCTCGGCCTGCCTCCAACGAGGGACCCCTTAAGTCGGACGCCGGCTCCTCTGGCATCCGCCGGGATTCAGCCCCTTAGTCGCACGTCTGCTCCTCTGACGTGCGCCGGACGTCGGAGCCTACGACAGACCCTCAGTCTGTCGTCCCAAGTTCCCCGCAGCCTTCACTGCCGTCCGGGGAGCCAGAGTCCCCCCTGCCTGATCCCGGGGACTTTTCTCCTCCGTCCCCTGGCAATGCTCGGGATGCTTTTCCCGCCGTCAGACCTTCCTCCCACTGAACCAGATCTGACGCCGGCCCCGACGCCGGTTCCGACGCAGGCGGGGGATATCCCTCTTCCATCGGGCCCTCCCCGCCACGGGCCTATCACTGTTGATCCGCCCATGGGGCTCCCTACTGGGCCGTCTGCTCCGGCAGCTCCTCCGGTACCTGGGTATCCGACGCCACAGTATCTGATGCCGCAATACCCGGCTCCGGTATTCCCACAGCTGGGTTACGGATACTCGCCTTACGGATATAATCAGTATAACTATCCCCCTTCTCCTCCTCCACCGCCCCCTAGGCCGGCGGTGGATCTTCAGGAGACTCTGGCCTCCTGGTGGGCTGAGGCCAAGGCTCCGCTCACCAAGGAAGTCGAGAGCCGCCTTACGGCGACGGTGCCACCTCCGGCCCCCGTACGCCCCAGATGGCACACTCCCTCTCCGCCTCCGGATTCCCTAGCTCTTCCCTCTGGATCCAGAGAAGGGCAGGACACGCGTCCAGGGATTCCCCCTAAGGAACCCGTTCCTCCCCCTAGATGAGTCAGAGAGTCTTTCTCTGCTTCCAATTCTTCTTCTTCTTCTCTCTCGGAATCCTCAAATTCTTCCGACGGATGCTCAGAGAAAGATGACGAGTCTCGCTCTCTGTCCAAGCCCCGGCCAAGGACTCCTCCGAAGTCTCCTCCAGAGGATCCTTCCTTCACGGGGTTGCTCAGGAAGATCCAGGAAGTACATCAGTGGCATTCCTTAGAGCCAGATCCTCAGTGGGTTAAACTCGCTGAACATCTGGACTTGCCCCTTACGGCCCCTACTCTAGTGCCACCCTGGATCGAGCCTCATGCCCACCTTGTTTCCACTATTTGGAAACAACTGTTGGCTTTAGCCCCACTTTCTCGGAAGTCCAACAGGCTATTCCAGGCTCCAGTTGGTGTAGACTTTTTAGAATCACACCCCCGTGCAGACTCGGTTGTGTTGGTGCCGCTCACGGCCGGTCAGCACACCCTAAACATCTGAGCTCGTGTCCTCTGGATAAGGAATCTCGCCTTCTGGATCAGTATGGAAGAAAGATCTATGCTTCTTCCACACTGGGGATCAGGGCCCTAAATTATGTAGCACATATGGGGGATTACCAGAAGGCTGTCCTTACCCAGGCGGAATCTAAGATTGACTCCTTGCCTGACTCTCAAGTCAAGCAGGAGTTAGCTGACCTTGTCCGTTCTGCTCGTTCGGCCAGTCGTCATTCTAAGGACGACCTACGATGCAGTGGACACTGCAGGGTGGAGCTCCACGTTCGCCGTAAGTCTTCGGCGTCACACCTGGCTCAGAGTGTCAGGTTTGGTCCCGGAGGTGCAGTCAGCGATTCAGGAAGCACCTTTCAGGGGTTTGGTGCTTTTCGGTGGTGATGTCAAGGACATCATCACCGACTTGCAGGAGAATGGGGCCGGCCCTGAAATCTGTGGATTTCATGTCCGTCCCATCCCCTAGCGCCGTCCTTTCGCCAAACGCAGCCGGCCTCAGCGAAACCCCAGGAAGGTGGGCCACCATGGCAGGCCCCACAGCTGTCAGGCCCCGCCGCCCAAAAAGCAGCGGGTGCCCCAGCTGCGGCGCTGCCCCACACCATCTGACTCCTTTCCTCTCCCACCGCCTCCGGAGGAACCAGTAGGAGGGAGGTTCTCCTTCCACCTTCTGGGTTGGGAGAGGATAACATCGGATTCATGGGTGCTTCAGATTATCACAGAGGGGCACTCCATAGAGTTTCTACAGAAACCTCTACGCCCACCCCAGTCCTCTTACTCAAGGGACCATCTTCCTTTGGTCAGGGAAGAAATATCTGCTCTCCTCGCGAAGCAGTCCATAGAACCCGTCCCTCCTCACCTTCACGGGACAGGCTACTATTCCCATTTCTTCCTTGTACCAAAGAAGACGGGAGATCTCAGACCCATTCTCGATCTCAGCTCCCTGAACTTCTGTGTAGAATACAAGAAGTTCAGGATGCTCTCCCTTCAAACCCTTCTGCCCCTTCTTCGGCTGGGCCAATGGCTTTGTGCACTGGATATGCAGGATGCATACCTGCACATCCCCATTCGTCCCTTGCACCAAAAGTACCTCCGGTTTGCTTTCCAGGGGGACCATTACCAATTCCGGGCACTCCCTTTTGGTCTTTCCTCGGCTCCCCGAGTTTTTACCAAATGCCTGGTGGTGGTAGCGGCCCACCTGCGTACTTTGGGAGTTCAGGTGTTTCCCTACCTGGATGACTGGCTCCTGGCAGCCTCGTCCAGGGAGGAACTCCTGCATTTTCTCTCCCTCACCCAGCAGGTTTTCACTTGTCTGGGTATCACCATCAACCATTCCAAGTCTCATCTGGACCCCTCCCAGAGACTTCAGTTCATCGGAGCAATCCTCAGTACGACAGTGTGCAAGGCCTTTCTGCCTTCGGACAGGGGGGCCTCCCTCCAATCACAGATTTCCCTACTTTCGGAACGCAGGAAGGTTCCGGCGAGGTCGGTGCTCCGTCTTTTGGGGATTATGGCGGCCGCCATCCCGACGGTTCCGCACGCGCGACTCCACATGAGGATCTCTCGGTGGACTCTCCCCTCTCAGTGGGATCAACTTGTAGACGACCTAGATCATCTGGTGCTGATCTCCTCGCTGATGTCAAGAGACTTGCAATGGTGGAGGTTCGAGAGAACCTGTTTCGGGGGGTCCCCTTCTTTCACCCTCCCAGACTCTGAACACGGACGCATCAGGCGAAGGTTGGGGAGCCCATCTGGGTTCTCACCAAACCCAGGGTTTATGGTCCAGATTGGAATTAGCTCTCCACATCAATGTGCTCGAGCTACGAGCAGTTCTGTATGCTCTCCAGGCCCTTCACCAATACATCCTTCCCGGTCACCTAGCTGTCGAAATGGACAACATGTGCATGGTGTGGTACATCAACAAGCAGGGAGGGACTCGATCCTACCCGCTGTGCAGGGAAGCAATGAGGGTTTGGGAATGGGCAACGCTTCACAGCCTTCACCTCACGGCAATCCATGTTCCAGGAGTCGGAATATCCTGGCAGACAAGCTAAGTCGTTCCTCGGCTCTACCACAGTGGGAACTGGACCAAAAGGTTCATGGCATCTTCCAGCTTTGGGGACTCCACAGGTAGACCTGTTGCCTCTTTCCCAAAACGCAAAACTTCCCACCTTTTGCTCGCTTGCTGCAGAGCGAGGCGCTTTCTGGAGCGACGCTCTCTCTAAGCTGGAAGGACAGATTCGTCTATGCTTTTCCCCCAATTCCTCTGGTCCCTCGTGTGCTGCAGAAACTTGCATTGGAAGGAGCGAGAATGATTGATCGCTCCTTTCTGGCCCAGGCAAATCTGGTTCTCTCTTCTACAACAATACTCAGAGGTTCCTCCTCTTCCTTTATCTCGAGGATTGCTGACCCAGGATCAGGGGACCCTGGTCCATCCGGGACTCAAGTCTCTCCAACTTCATGCATGGCTCCTGCAGACCTAGCGCCCAATCTCGTTTTGGCGTCTCTCCTAAGGTGGCCGAGATTCTGGTGGAGGCTAGAAAACCCTCCACTAGGTCCACCTACACTATGAAATGGAAGCAATTTTCCATTTGGGCTGCCTCCAGGAACGTGGAGCCTTTCTCCTGTCCTGTGGCCGTTCTGCTCGATTTGCGTCATCTTTTCGACCTGGGTCTCAGTCACTCCTCTTTGAAGGGTCACATGGCTGCTATTTCAGCCTACCATGTTCCTTTTGCTGATAAAGCCTTTGCCCAATTAGAGGTATCCAAGACCTTTCTCAGAGGGGTCCTTCATCTCAGGCCCCCTGTTCAGACTCCTGCTCCCCCTTGGGATTTGAACTTTGTTCTCGAGAAACTTAACCTTCCTCCTTTCGAGCCTGAGGCTTCCGCCAGACTTGAAGTTTTATCGTGGAAGTAGCTCTTCTTGGTAGCCATTACTTCTGCTCTTAGAATTTCCGAGCTCAGGCCCTTGTGTAAAGTTCCCTATCTGATTTTTCACAAAGAGCGTGTAGCTCTTACTACGAACCCTACGTTTCTTCCGAAGTGGTAGCGGAGTCTACCTTAAATCAATCTATTGAGTTACCTGCCTTTTTCACGCAGTACTCCAACCAGGGAGAATACTTGCTCCATACCGTGGATGTCCACAGGATTCTGAGATACTACACCGATAGGACGAAGGATCTCAGAAAGACGGATCATTTTGTTCGTCTCTTTTGCTCACAAAAGGGAAGGCAATGCTGTCTCCAAGCAATGCCTGTCAAAGTGGTTGGCTCATTGCATCACTTTCTGTTATGACAAGTACAACAAGACCCTCCTGGGTCAAGTCAGAGGTCACTCCACTCGTGGAGTAGCAGCCTCTGTGGCTTGTTTCAAGAATCGTCTCGGCGGACATCTCTGCTGCTCACTTGGACTTCCGTCCATGCCTTCTGAAACATTACAGTTTGGACATTGCCTCTACTTGAAGAGCAGGCTTGGCTCAGCTGTCTTACAAGGCCTTCTGTCTTGAGGTCTGCGCGGTTTTGCTTCTTGGAGTAGTTCCTCCTCCGGTGCCTTTCATTTGTTCCAGACTGTTTGGGATTCTGTCCTATATATATTACCTACTGCAGAGCCCTCTCAGTAAGATAGTACAATTCGTAAGAACTTACAGTAACAGTAGATCTTGAGAGGGGCTCTTGCAGTAGGTAATACCTTCCCGCCCTCCATCCCCCAAGGCTTTTTCAGCTCCTTTTCCATTGAGGGAAATATCTGCTTCTCTCTTGTCCGGGTCTATGGCGGGAAAGAACTGGAAGGCGGGCGTCCGGGACCGTCCCTTTATACCGACGTCGTCTGACGCCGGTCACCTGACATGGGGGCGGTCGTTCGCCAGGGACTGTTGGCTAGAAATTTTTCCGTGGGGTCCTGCCGCCTCCCGATGTCAGTCCTATATGTAATTACCTACTGCAAGAGCCTCTCTCGAAGATCTACTGTTACGGTAAGTTCTTACGTAACTGTACTTTCTCTCTCTAAGGCCAGGGGACTGGCTAGCCTCCCTGGACCTCAAAGATGCCTACTTTAATATTCCCATCAGGTGCTCCCACAGAAAGTACCTCAGGTTCAAGTTGCCCTCAGGCCGCTATCAGTTCAGAGCAATGCCCTTTGGCCTAACCTCAGCCCCAAGGGTTTTCACAAAGTGCCTGGCAGTAGTAGTTGCCTTTTTAAGAAGGCAAAAGATTTCCATATTTCCTTATCTGGACGATTGGCTATTAGTGGGTCAGTCTCCAGACCAAGTCAAGTCTCAACCTGCAAGTGACCCAGCAAGTGCTCACTTCCCAAGTCAGTTCTCGAACTAGTCCAGCTCCTTACCTTTATAGGGGCAGAACTGGACAGACTCGGAGCAAGAGCCTTTCTTCCTCTAGAAAGGGCAAGGGCTGTTATGGAACTAGCTTCTTCCTTCAGCCTTCAGGTATCTCGACCAGCAAGGCATTTTCTCCAGCTCTTGGGCCACATGGCAGCTTCAACAGCAGTGGTCCAAGGGGCAAGATTCCAGATGAGGGATATTCAGTTCCACCTGAGAGCTTTCTAGTCTCAGAGAAAGGACTCCCTTACCAAACTGATTCCAGTGACTCTGACCTTGATCCAGGCCCTCCAGTGGTGGCAGAATCAGAACAATTTAAGGCAAGGTGTTCCTTTTGTTGCTCAGCCTTGTTCAGTGGTCCTTACCATGGATGCTTCTCTTCTGGGCTGTGGAGCCCACCTGGGGTCCCTCACTGTCCAGGGCCTGTGGTCCCCCCAAGAATCCCTTCTCCACATCAGTCTTCTAGAGCTCAGGGCAGTTTTTCTAGCTCTAAAAGCGTTCTCACAGTCAGTTCAGAACAAGGTGGTTCGTCAGAACAGACTCTACCACCATGTGGTACATCAACAAGTAGGGAGGCGCTCTGTCCACGGCCTTGTGCACAGAAGCCATGAAGTTGTGCTCCCTGGCTTATTCCCTGCAAGCCTCTCTTGTAGCAGTTTACCTTCCAGGCAAGGACAATGTGCTAGCAGATGCACTGAGCAGGATTTCTCAGAGCCATCACGAATGGTCCCTGGACCCTCAGGTGTTGAAAGTGATTTTTTCAAGGTGGGGCACTCCAGAGATAGATCTCTTTGCAGCCCCAGACAATCACCAACTCCCTCTCTTTTGTTGCAGACCTCCAGTCTTGGGTTCAGTCCCCCTGGACGCCCTGATTCTGAATTGGGAAGGGAAGTTTCTGTATGCCTTTCCCCCCTTCCACTCCTGTTCAAAGTTTTAATCAAAGTAAGGTCTCAACCTTGCAAGGTGATTCTAGTTTGCTCAGGTTGGGCCAGACAGCCCTGGTACCCCTGTTGCTGTCCCTAGCAGTCCATCTCCCCCGTCTCTTCCCAGGAATTACAACCTGTTAACATCCTCTCGGGAGGATTTTGTACCCCAATCTTCAGTCTCAAGGCATAGCTCTTGAAGAGTTAGTGGTTGCAGATCTGCATCTTTCCCAAGGGGTTCTGGACATCCTCAAGGCTTCTCGAAAGCCCTCCACTAGAAAGATTTACAACTCCAAGTGGAAAAGATTCAGCATTTGGTGTTCTAAGAAGAATATTTCTCCAGACACTGCTGAATTGCCTACGGTTCTGGATTATATGGTCCATCTTAATGGCCTAGGCCTCAGACCAGCTACTCTCAAGGTACACTCGTCAGCTGTTTCTGCATTTTTTTCTATGGGGAAGCCTTCCTCACTATCTTCCCATCCTGTGTTCTGTAAATTTTTTAAAGGATTATTTCACACCAGTCCCCCTTTTAGAGACCCTGCCCCTGCCTGGGATTTGAGTTTTTGCATTCCTAAGCTTATGCAACCCCCCTTTGAGCCTGTGTCTTCAGCAGAGCTTAAGTACTTGACTTGGGAAACTGTGTTCTTGGTAGCCATTACTTCTGCCTGGCGTATCAGTGAATTGCAGTCCCTGTCGGTGGAACCTGATTTTTTCTTCTTTCATAGAGATAAAGTGGTCCTTAGAACCAATAGAAGGTTCTTGCCCAAAGTGGTTTCAGACTTCCATTTAAACCAGTCTGTCTCTCCCTGTTTTCTTCACTGACCATTCTTCCTCAGGAGAGAGGAGGCTGCACAGTTTAGATGTCAAAAGAGCCCTTAGTTACTACATAGAGTGCACCAAGGGTCACAGGTTTGACTCCCTCTAGTTCCTCACTTATGGAGAAGTGGGGAAGGGCAAACCTGCCACCAAAAGATATATTGCCAGGTGGATTTTGTTTTGTATACAATTCTGCTATGAAAAACTGGGAAAAACTCCACCCTCAGGCCTGAGGGCTCATTCCACAAGAGGTACAGCTGCTTCCCAGGCTGCTGCCAGGGATATCCCTCTCCTAGAAATTTGTCAAGCAGCCACCTGGAAAACAGTTCATACCTTTACCAAGCATTACTCTCTGGATATCTAGGCTAGGAGTGATGCTCGGTTTGGCACAGCAGTACTTCAGAGCCTATTCCCAAAGTAGGTTCTGTCCCTCCTCCTTGGAGGTACTGCTTGGTAGTCTGCAATTGTCAGAATACAGCAAGACTTCATGTTTGAAGAAAAAATTGCTCACCTTAGTAATTAATATTTCTTATAATACAGTCTTTCTGTACTCTGACCTCCCTCTCTGCCTCCCCTCTCAGAACCTGTTTTTTGGAAGTGGGTGGGCAGGTGCAGTGTTGAACCCCAGGGGTGTATTTGCTTGCACCCTCCTCCCTTTTTGTTTGGGTGCTTTATTATTGTTATTTTTGAGTACATTGGGTTTAGTTTTTGGGTTTCCTGATTTCAGTCTTCCTTGGTAATACCAAACTTTTCAGTGAGTTGGCTGATAGAATTTTTGCAATTTCCACATAGAATTTTTAGTTTAGTTGGGCTCGTAAGAATCTGAAGGTTTGAGGTCAAAACACTCCAGACAGAGACTTCAACAGAGCACAAGCTCAGCATTCCATGCCCTGCATGGAAGGTTGACCCTTGGTTCTCTGGGGCAGTTCAAAGGTTGGGAATCACTGCAATTGTCAGAATACAGCAAGACTCCATTAAAAGAAATATAATTACTAAGGTGAGTAATTTTTTCTTATCTACCGTCGGGAGTTGGGATTTGGATTTAAAAACAATCCACACTCCAAAGGCCATCCTTTACAGCTCACTAGGAAAAGGTTTAGTTATGTAGCTCGTAAATATTTCTTTACTCAAAGAATTACAAACCCCTGGAATACACTCCCTATTGAGATAATTGTGAGCAGGACAAAAGCTGAATTCAAGCGTGGCCTTGACAACCTTATTCTATCTGGGCTCAATTTTAACCACTATAATTAATCTCACAGGCACAGTTATAGGCCCAAAAAGCCTCCTAGCACCTTTCCATCCTTAGTATGATCTTTTTCTTGGAGATTCCTTTATTTTGTTTGTTGAATGACTCCTACATCTTTCAGTTGCTGTGGAGAGAACATTGCCTCTGCAGACGAGCATTCGTCTGCTGTCTTAGGTCTGACCACGAAGTTTGTGAGCTCTGCCAAAAGTTTAATCTATGCTTAGGCAAAGAAAGAACGCTCTTAAACATTTTCTAATGGAACATCAGGTAGCCAGTTCCGGGCAGGGGTCCTCTGGCGTCCCAGCCTCTCAACTGCCGGCAGGGTCATCGAGCTCCCAGGCCCCTAAAGCCCAAGACAAATCCTGGGGTGGGGGGGGGTCCCTAAAAAAGACCAATGGTCCCGTTCCCAGACAGCCTCATCTTCTTCTCCTGGGGATCTCAGTCAACGTCTGCGGCATCAACGCACAAATCTGCTGTGCAGACCTCTACTCCTACCAGGCCCATGCCAACAGCTCTGCCATCCAGTTCTCAGAGCTGCTTGTCGTCGGCCGTACCGACGAGGCCAGACATGTTTCTAGGCCCTGGGGCAACTACCTCTTCTGGCTGTCAGAGCCTTACCGTTGAGCCTTTGCTCCCGGCTCTGATGCGGGGTTCCACGCTAGTCTGTCAATGACATCCTCACCAAGTTCACTTCTGCTGTTGTGAATCAGTTTGGTACATTCAGGCCTTTGTCACCTGTGCTGTAGACAGTCGTCTCAGCGTTGACACCATCCCCGTTGACCAAGGGATGCCACCTGTATTTCGACATCCGCGCATTGCTCGTCTGACTTGGACCTTGAGGAAGTCGACTTCTGAGGAGTACCACCCTGACCTCATTCTTCCTGATGAGGAAGAGATACTTTTCTCAAGCAAGTCTACTGCCTCCTCTTTCAGCGAGGACTCTGACACACCCCTAGGTCTCCTCTAGTATACCCCACCTTCTTTAATATCCTGAAGCAGTTTGTCCTCTGCAATGTTTCATACAGAGGAGGAAGATGTCACCAGGATAAAGTTGATTTCCTGGAAATCCCAGAGTCTCCTCCAAAGATCATGCCTCATATATTTCCTGCTGTGAGGAATGCTGCCACTGCAGCTTGGCACCATCTGGATATAGTGCCAGTTTGCCCAGGAGGGAGGATAAACTCTAGAATGCTCCTCCGGGGGGGGGTTCCTTTCTATGCAGCCCAGCCCAAGACTGACACTGATCATTAATGCTGGCCATAACCGGTCTAAGGTTAGCACCTTACCCCAAGAGGGGATAGTCCTGCAATTGGCATTTTGGGGTAAGGGGTTTATGCTTCCTCCATTTTAGGTCTGGGAACTGCAAATTACCTGTCTCATATGGTGAAATACCAGAACACCAGTTGGAAGATGGGCAAGGCTGCTGCCCAGGCACTTCCAGAGGGCTCTCAGAAGCAGAAACTTTTGCAGTTCTTGCAGACAGCAGAGGATGTCAGCAAGCACTTTCTGAGGGCACTGTAGATGTCTGATACTGTTGACAGGGTGGTATCCATGGGCATATACCTACGAAGGCAATCCTGGTTGAGCGTTTCCAGCTTTGCCATAGATTTCCAGGAAAAGATGTTGAATGTCCCCTTTAATGGGATTAAATTGTTTGGCCCGGATGTCCAGGACATCATTGATGATCTCCAGGCCTTAGGCAGAGCCTTTAAGTTTGCCCATTCGCTGTACCACACCCAGCCACAGCAGAAAGGCAGGCAGCGCCCTCCTTTTCGTCTGGCACCTGACAGACCGGGACCAGCTTCAAGGCAAGAGTCTCCGCTGCCCTCCCATGCTGGAGCTGCTGCTAAGCGTCCCAGAGGTGACTGATCAGCCCCTGCAGCTGAATCAGCCTCAGCTGGACTCCTTGCCAGACCCCCCAGCGAGGTGGTAGTTGGAGGTCGGGACTCCCTCCATCTAAATCAATGGAGAACCATAACTTCAGACGCTTGGATTCTATGGGTTTTAGAAAGGGTCACACTGGAGCTTGTGGAGTGTCTTCCGGATACCCCTCCAGCAGCCTCCCACTCTTCTCCAGCCCACTTGCCAGTGTTCCATGAGGAAGTACAGTCTCTGTTGCGCAAACAGGCATAGAAGAAGTTCCCAGGCATCAGAGGAATAAAGGGTTTTATTCCAGGTTCTTTCTGGGTCCCAAAAAGAGTGGAGATTTGAAACCTATTCTGGATCTAACGGACCTCAATCTGTATGTCCAGTACAAAACGTTCTGCATGGTAACTTTGCCAGGTCTGATGTCCCTGCATATCACGACAGTGTCCTTAGCTCGTCTCCACATGAGTGCTTCAGTGGAACCTCCAGGTACGGTGGGACCAGCGTTCGGATGATCTCGAGCAGCAAGTTCTGATCTCCAGTGCAGTGCGTCAGAGTTTGGAATGGTCTCTCACCACCTTCCGACTGGAGACCGGGGCTCCTTTTCAAAGTCCCAGTCCTCAGCAGATCCTAATAACGGATGTCTCGGGACTGGGGTGGAGCGCACTTTTCAAAGAAAATCAGACAACAGGTGCGTGGACTCCCTCCACATCAATGTGTTGGAGATGAGCGCCGTTCTGTACACCTCACTGGCGTTTCAGACAGACCTCCTTCCAGGTCCCTTACTGATCCAGACAGATACGTCTGTGGTCTTTTACATCAACAAGCAAGGGGGCGCTCACTCCTATTCCCTTGCAGGGAGGGAATGAGTCTTGTACTGGGCAGTGAAGCACAATCTGAAACTCTCTGCGGTTCACGTTCCAGGGGTACGAAACACATTAGCAGAAAGCCTAAGCCGCTGTCGGTCTCAGGCCCACGAGAGGGAACCGCTACAGGGAGTAGCAGACTATCTATTCGAAAGATGGGGACTTCCAGAACTGGACCCTTTGCATCCCCACTCAACGCCGAACTGCTCAGTGTTTGCTCGCTAGATCCAGGGCTTGGTGTTTTCTGGTGAGATGCGTTGTCCGTCTCTTGGACAGGGAGGTTTCTTTGTGCCTCCCCTCCCTTCCCACTTCTTCACGTGGAACAAGCATGATTCTCATAACGTCATTCTGGTCTCGGCAGATTTGGTTCCCATTGCTCGAGCAGTTGGCAATAGAACCTCCTGTTCCTATGCCCCGTCCCCTCACTTGCTCTCCGAGGAGCAAGCGACTCTTGTACACCCAAATTTCAAGTCTCTGCATCTGGGCCTTGTCCTGCAGTTAGTCAGGGACGTTAAAGGTGTCGGCATGGGCAGCGGAGGTCGTAGTGCCTGCAAGGAAACGCTCAATCAGCATTACCTACGCCATGAAATGGAAGCGCTTCAGCATATGGGTTTGTGACTATCGTCTGAACCCGTTCACCTGTCCGGTGAATTCGGTCCCAGACTATCTCCTTTCCGTATGCAGTGCAGGTCTTGGCTACCCCTCCATAAAGGCATACATTTCTGCACTGTCAGCTTATGTACCAGTGGATGGCAGGAACCTGGCACAAATGGGTCTGTCCCACACCTTCCTGTGAGGCATATTAAACAACCCATTCGGGACCCGCTCTGATGTGTAGAGCCCCATTTGATTTTCCATAGGGTCTGGATATGCCTGCGCACTAATCCGAAGATCTCACTTTGAGATAAGAGTTCTTGCAGCAGGTAATAACCATTAGGACTTTGCCACCAGGCACTAGGACCCCACAGAAAAATTCTAGCTAGCTGTCCAAGGCAGGGGACCGCTCCCCACGACTGCCCCGGCCCTGACTTCACCAGTGGTATTAAGGGAGCGGTCCCCCAGCACCACCTCAGTTGTTTGTTTTTTTTTTTTCACCCACCGTCGACCCGTGCATGTCGGCTCCACGGACTCCTCTTGCTTCCAGTTGACTGCCATTTTTGTGCTTCGCGCAGTTAACGTGTTTTTTCTTTTTTTAATAACGAACTTGTGTCTACCCATCCATCTTCTACTACAGAGCAGCGGAAATCAAAGTGCACATGCGGCAAGCAGGTCCAGGCAAAAGACTGTTCAGCCCGCTTACTTGAGGAGGCAGTATAGCGCAGTGGTTTAAGGCTCTAAGCTGCAAACCTGGGTTGGAATCCCACAGCCCCCACTTGCATACTGTGTGACCCTGAGCAAGTCACTTAACGTCCTTGTGCTCCCAGGTTGCACCTGTAAACAAGCTTTCAGCTTAGTGTGTCTCTCCTGGTTAAAAAATATATATAGATATATATATATATATCTATATCTATATATTTAAATATACTTTGCGTAGGCCCCAACCATAAGCCGGATGACTGCCCTGAGTGCTTAAGCTTCAATAGGAGAACTCTCATCCGCCACCTGAAGACTTTGAAAGCATACCTTCTTACTCCAGGGGTCCTTTAGCATCAGTAACTATTGCAGTCAGCTGGATAGCTGTCACTGTTCCGGAGGTGGAATGTATGTTAGAAAGAGATTTATGAATTAGCCAATCGGAAAGAAGCTGTGGAATGTGCTGCGCAAAGAGGGGGAAGGAGGCTTCAGAATTTTTTCTCTGATGGACTGAGTAGTACTGCCTCTGAGGTGCCCTCTTTCCTGATTAGAAAAAGTTGTCTTCAAGACTGGTAACATTTATCTAGTTTTTCCAGTATTTTGAGTGTGCGGAGTGTTTTTATTTGATTTTCGCAATTCCTCATGGTTCCCTTTTTTCTTTATTTTTTAAATAAGTTAGTACCGCATTTGGTGTTTCCGCGGTTCCTTTAGTACAGTTTTGCTGTATTTTTATCATGGTTCCCTTTTTCTTTGGGGAACTGACGATTTTCACTTTTTTACCTCAAAGTCGCGGTTCTTACAGCGAGGAAACCGACCATTGGACCTCAGTTTTAAATGGTTCAACATTCTTTTTAAGGGGTTTCTGTTAATTGGACATGTCAGAAATCCCCAAGAAAAGGACTGGACCCACAGGTTTTAAAAATTGTTTGAACTGCCAAAGAATTTTTCACGACCTGTGTTTGAAGTGTTTGGATCCAGATCGTTAGTGTGTTCTTTGCTTCAAATTCTGTTCAAAAACATTAAGGAATAGAGCAGAAAGGCTTAGAGAATTAATTCTTCCCATTTATAAACCTTTCAGGAAGAACATTATAAAGATTCTTCAAACTCCTACTTCTGCCCCAGGGGTTGAAAGAAACAGCTAACATATCAGTTTTCTAAAACTGATACAGATTTTCTGTTTGTTTACCAAGTCGTGAAGGGTGTAGTGCAGCACACAGCTTGTGATAAGGCTGGGGTTCCTCTTTCCTCCCAGCCTCCAGAAAAAGATTCTGAGGCTGGATTTTATGGCCAGAAAAACATGCACTTCAGCCTCCCTCCTTATTCGCCTGGCCTCTTATATGGCTTATACAGCAAAATATCAAAAGGCCACGTAGAATTCTGTTAGCCATTGTCAAACGTGGGTCAGATTCCATGGCTAAGGATGTAGTGGAGACAGCTAAAACAGCTTTGGAAGCCACTAAATGTCAGTTTCACATGGTGGATGATAGCAGTAATGCAGCCTCAAGGGTAATGGCTCAAGCTATTTCCCCGGAGCGCTTCGTCTGCCTTAGATCAACAAACTTGTCACGGGACACTCTGTCTAAAGCAATGGATTTTCCCTGTGACAGACATATCCTTTTTGATTCCAGGACTGAGGAGTACATGAAAAAGGCAGGTTGATTTGTATTCATCAGAGTAACACAGCTAAGACTAGGGCTCGAGGGTCCCACAAGCCTCTGCACAGGGATAATGGAGGCAGGGGCTATTATTCCAAACCTTTTTACTCTCTTCCTCCTCAGTTTGACCTATCATAGTTCAGGGGTTATTATAGAGGAAGAAGCAGGAGGGGTCAAAGGAGATCTTCCTCCCCTGCTTCTGTCACTCAACAGAAGCCGTGACTCCTTAGCCCAGGTTGCCTCCCCTCTGCCTATAGGGAGCAGTTTCTCCCACTACCTCCAATTCTGGACCCTTATTACCACAGAAAAGTGGGTCCTGGAGGTGGTGAAAAAGGATCTGTGTCTCCAGTACAAAAGGATGCCAGCCCACAAAAGAACTCTGATTTCCAAACCTCTGACTTCAACAGAAAAATTGCTGTTGGTATTGGAAGTAAAGCATCTTTTGGAAGCAAAAGTAGTAGAGTGCGTGCCTGTCCATCAAAGGGGCAAGAGTCTCTACTTCAGGTACTTCCTGACTCAAAAGAAAACTGGAGTGGTGGCCTATTTTAGACCTCGGGTACCTAAACAGGCACCTTCTAAAGCCAAAGTTCAAGATGGTCACTCTGAATCTGGTAATTCAGCCCTTACAGCGAGGAGACTGGCTAGCCTCCCTAGATCTCAGACGCCTACTTTCATATCCCCATCAGGCAGGCCCGCAGGAAGTTTCTCCAGTTAAGGCTTTGTTCGGGGCACTACCAGTTTGTAGCTATGCCCTTCGGCCGGACATCTGCTCCAAGGGTGTTTCGCCAAGTGTCTAGCCGTAGTGACAGCTCATTTAAGAAAAAAGGGGATATCAGTATACCTGTACTTGGACGACTGGCTAATTGTAGCAAAGTCTTCTTCCCTTTTGGAACAGGCTCTCTCCTTAACAAGACACCCTGCAAGGGCTGGGGTTCATCATAAACTTGAATAAATCACCCCTAGCACCAGCTGTGCTCCTCACATTCATAGGAGCTCAGCTGGACACTGTACACAGCAGGGCCTTTCTTCCCGGAGAAAGAATAGAGAATGTTCTAACTATGGCGAATTCCTTTGTCCTGGGTCAGCCCAGGCCAGTCAGACATTTTCTACAGTTCCGGGGCCACATGGCGTCCATGTCAGCAGTGATCCCAGGAGTCCGGTTCAGAATGAGACATTCAGCACTAAGATCTCGCTGGTCTCAAAGAAGAGACTCTGTCCAAGTTGATTCAAGTTACAAAAAAACCTACTTCAGTTTTTGGATTGGTGTAACAACTCCAAAAACCTGTTGGTGGGGGAACCCATCCAGATTTCCGCCCCCTGAAAGATCATTACTACATATGCTTCTCTGCTTGGATTGGGAGCTCATATGGACAGCTGTTCCGTCAGTGGCTCCTGGACTCCGCAGGAATCACAGGCTCGCATGAGTTTGTTGGAACTCTGAGCCATATTCCTGGCTCTCAAAACATTTGCTCCTCAAATAAAAGGACTAAACGTCCAGATCAGAACAGACAACACCACTGCTATGTTCTACATAAATATGTGGGGGAGGGGGGCACAAAGTCTGTTGTCCTGTGCCTAGAGACCATGAGGATTTGGAGCATGGCCTACTCCCTGGGAGTCGGTCTGTCAGCCATACACCTTCTAGGAAAGGACAACATCCTGGCGGATGCCTTCAGTCATATCAACCAGGGGCACAGCGAATGGTGCCTGAACAAACAAGTGTTAGCCACAGTGTTCAGGAGATGGGGCACACCATAAGTGGATCTGTTTTGCCTCTCCCATAAACCATCAACTTTCTCTGTTTTGTTGCAGGCCCCAGTTCTGGGAACCCTTCCAACAGATGCCTTAACTCTGGAATGGACAGGAACGTTTCTGTATGCTTTCCCTCCTTTTTCTCTGATTTTTCAGAATTTTGTTAAAGCTCAGAAATCAGCTTGAAACAATTATTCTGGTGGCACCAGATTGGCCGAGACAGGCATGGTATCGTCTTCTGATGTCCATGTCCTGCAACAAGCCTGTTCGTCTCCCCTTTAGCCATTTCCTGCTGTCACTTCCCCAGACAGGGGTGGCTTATTCAGATCTGAAACCCTTTCACCTCAAAGCCTGGCTCTTGAGGAGTTAGTTTCTAGACGCTCAGTACTCTGAGCAGGTTCTGAAGATACTGAAGATGTCCAAAGAGCCTAGTACAAAGGAGACTTATGCAGCCAAGTGGAAAAGATTTTCCATTTCGTGTAAGCTGAATCATTTCAACCCTTACAAGGTGTCTGTTCTTAATATTCTAGATTATTTGGTACACCTACAGGACTCTGGTCTAAGGCCTTCCTCTTTGAAACTTAATTTGGCTGCTGTATCAGCTTACTTCTCTGAGAAAAGCCAAGTCGATTTTTCCACAGCCAGTATTCAAGCAGTTTTTCAGAGGTCTCCTTCACGTTCAGCCCCCACTCAGGGAGACTGAATCTCTAGTGCCAAGCCTATGGAGCCTCCTTTTGAGCCCATGACTACGGCCCATATTAAGTATGTGACTTGGAAAACTGTATTCTTGCTGGCCATTACCTCTACTAGAAGGACTTCAGGGTTGCAGGCCCTCTGCACTGAGCCCAGCTAGTTCATCTTACACAGGGACAAATGAGCTCTGGACTAACAGAAAGATCTTACTTTGAGTAGGAGCTCTTGCAGCAGGCTGTTACAATTAGGACTATGCCGCAGGCACTAGGACCCATCGGAAACCTTTAGCTAACACTACCCATCGGGGGCTGCCCCTGACGTCTGCTGCGCCCCGTCAGCCACTGGTTTATCGGGACGGTCCCCAGCCCCACCTCAGTTCTTTTCCCGCCGCAGACCCATTTCCATCGACTCTTTGATTGCCTTTAGAACCCGATTTACTAGTAGTTCAGCAAAACTTTTCTCTGCTTCTTATTTTCTCGAAGTTCATTACTCTTCTCACCGTTTTATATGTCGTTTTCACCATCTGTTTCCTCGTCTGGACAGAAAAGGACAAAGTGTTCCTGCGGCTGCCAGATACCGGCAAAAGACTCACATGAGGCCTGTCTCTTTTGCCTCGGGCCGGACCACGATGCCAAGAATTGTCAGATCTACTGTGGCTTTACAAGCAGGACTAGGATCCACCATCACCACCAGGTGCTAAAGGCCCATCTCCTCAAAAAGCAAGTGGCCGTGATGCAAAGCATAAGGGGAAATCAGACCACCATAAGTCCCGCGAAAAGGACCGGAGCCGGTCTCGACCGCGTTCCCACTCTTCCCCACAAAAAGGTCTCTTCCTCCTCTTGGTCGGGTGGCTCAGATCGTTCCCGCCACTCGAGACACTCTGAAGAAAAGTGGGAGACTGCCATCCATGCCAAAACAGTGGCATCAGGTAAGGGTAATTGGGGCCTGATCTCGGTACCGATGCACCCCACCTTGAAGGTGAAGGCTATGCCCTTGAAGACACCCTCCACCTAGGGAGTTGGGACTTCTGCTTCCTCTTCTGCACCTGCCTCAGCCCCGCCAAAGAAAGCCTCGTCCACGGCCATACCCGGGGCTCCAGATAAGGCCCAATCCCTGAAGGAACTTGAGCCAGGCTTGAAGCCAACGTCTGCTCTCCGTCCCGCTAAGACTATCAGCGACAACAAACAGTGACAGCCAAGCCTGACTACTCTAAACCGTCGACACAGGACACAGACTGGGTATCGTTGAAGGTGGCGCCGGATATAGCCCATTCGCCAGTCCAGAGGGCCTCCACTCCAGAGGACACGACTGACAGCTCCTCACCCTGGGACCTCCCTGATTTGCCGTCCTCGCCAATACATCCCCACCTGCCGGACAAACCCAGCCTATCAGTGGGTTCGGCCGTGGCGCAGTTCAATAAAGAGGAGCTCACTGAGCTCTTTCAATTTTGGTTGGACAAAGTCAAACATGAAGTTTTGCCATCAAAGCCCGACCCCATTTCGGCTTCCGCAAAACCTGAGGACAGGCGGGGCGGAAAGCCTTTTTCCCCTGAGCCTAAATGCTCCCCAAAATCAGGGTCACGTACTCCAGTGGATAACCATGGCCGGTCCAAAAACCGGGAACGCTGGCACTGGCGACGCTCTTGCTCTACCAGCCACCGTTGTTCCTCGAGCAAGAGATGGCCCATTAGCCGACGCAGGTCTGACAATCGTGAGGCCACTAGCCATTGTCGGTCACCCAGTCGACGTCGGTAGGCAACACTCTGAAGACTGAAGCAGTTCTTACTCCCGCTCAAGATCTGCCTCATTCTATTCAGAGGGCCACGATTTGAATCGCAGGTCCTCTGGATCCGACCATTCTCTGTCCAGGGAGTGAGTGTCCCCAGAAGAGAGAGAGACTCCCAAGATCCCCTCCTGACTACCACAACTTTATGGACATCATGAGGCATATCTCCAGTCCTCCAGTGGATGGGAGACAGAGGACTTGGATCAGGAATGCCAGAGATTGGCAAAGGTACCTGAGGCAGGAGCCAAAGCCTCTAGTGGATACCGTCCAAGACCTATCCAGGATTACTTGGAAGCATAACTCTACTACACCAGCAGTTCCTAAGAAATCGGAGAGGCTATATAGAGCCCCGAATGAGGATCCTTTCCTGGCAGAACACTATCAAGTGGATTCCATGGTGTTTACAGCTGCCCATAAGTCCAAGCAGCTTAAACATCTTAGCTCTCAGCCTCCTGATGTAGAGTCCAGATACCTGGATCAGGTGGGCAAGAAGGTCTATTCTGTCTTCACCTGTTCATTCGCTCTCATAAATTCCTCACGCCTATGGTCCAGTACCAAAATGCAGTGTGGGAAGAGGGCTTGGCAGTAGCTCAGTCCTTGCCAGACACAGAAAACTGAGCTGCTGGAAATTTTGAAATCTGGTTTGGACGTAGGCACACATGTTCTGAGGGCCTCGTATGATACTGCAGATACAGTTTCGAGGGCAGCGGCTTCCTGCGTTTGCCTTAGATGCCATGCCTGGCTTAGAGTCTCAGGATTCTCCCAGGATCTGCAGTCTGGAATCAGATACCTACCATTCCAGGGTTCTATCCTCTTTGGGGATGAGACAGAGAACCTTATCTCTCTTCTTCAAGATCCGGGAAGTCCATTTACAAGGGGGACCAGAAGCCATTTTGCAGACAGCTCTTTCGTGAGACCTCGGGGCAGAACAGCCATGACCAATTCTCGCAGAGAGGCGGCTTCAAGAGGAAAGCCACAACTCAAGCTTCTGGGACCACTACCTCTAGAGGCTTCAAGTCCTCCCAGCCCTCTCTGCCGACTCCCGGAGCTACCCAGTGACTCGATACAGACGCTCCCCCCCTCCTCCGTCTGAGGTCATGGGGAGGCGGTAGGGTGTCACTTCTCCCTCTACCAGGAGGGGTGGAGCAGCATTACAACAGACCTCTAGGTTCCAGACCTAATAAGGAAAGGACATACCTTAGAGTTCACCAAGATTCCTCCAGAGGAACCACCAAGGTTTTCCTGTTATCCTCCTTCACACATTCCTCTAATAGAAGGAGAAATACAGACCCTCCTGCAAAAACGGGCAGTAGAGCTAATTCCCCAGGGACAGTGGGGAATAGGTTACTACTCCCACTTCTTCCTGGTCCTAAAAAAAGACCGGGTATCTTCATCCCATCCTGGACCTCAGCTCCCTAAATCTTTTTGTGGAATACAAAATGTTCAAGATGGTCACTCTGCCAGGCCTCATTCCCCTCTTGCACCAGGGGGATTAGCTCTGCTCCCTGGGTATGCAGGGCACTTACATAAAGGTCTTCCCTCCCCACCAGATGTTTCTGAGGTTCCACTTCCAGGGGAGGCATCATCAATTCCGGGTCTTACCGGTCGGCCTTTCCTCTGCTTCTAGAGTCTTCACCAAGTGCCTAGCAGTGGTGGCTGCGGCTCTCAGACATCAGGGCCATTACATCTTCCTTTACCTAGATGATTGGCTCCTGGCAGCACCATCCAGAGCACAACTATTGCGCACTCTAGAAGACAACTTTATTCTCTTCCGAGAGCTGGGGATCACCCTGAATCTTCCAAAGTCGTCCCCAGAGCCCGGTCAGTGACTCATCTTTATAGAAGCGGTCCTCAAAGCAGTTCAGGGCATGGCCTTCCTCCCTTAGGACAAGGGGGAATAGTCTACAGGCAGTAGCCCGAATGGTATCTATGGCCCCACAGGTCCCAGCCAGGACTTTCCTCAGACTTCTGGGGCACATGATGGCGGCCATCCCCTCAGTTCCCTAGGCTCACCTCCACATGAGGGTCCCACAGTGGATGCTTAAGGTGCAGTGGGACCAAAGGTCAAACTGTCTGGACCAGCTGGTCAGTATCTCCGACCCGTAAGAAAGACTCTGTGGTTGGACCCCTCCAACCTGGAACAAGGGGTCTCGTTTTGGCAGGAGCCCCCAAGACGGATGCTAACCACAGATGCCTCATGTCTCGATTGGGGTGCTCATCTGGGAGACAGTCAAATTCGGGGAACGTGGTATCCGGACGAGCAACAACCCATGTCAACGTTCTAGAGATGCGAGCGGTCCTGAACGCCTTAGGGCGTTTCAAACGGACCTTCCACCAGGCTCTTTTTTTTTTTTTTTTTTTTATCCAGACGGACAACACATCGGTAGTGATTTATGTCAAGAAGCTAGGGGGCATGCACTCCTACCCCCTATGCAGGGAGGTGACGAGTCTGGTATTGGGCGCTGGAACATCGCCTAGATCTCACTGCGGATCATGTTACAGGTGTCCAAAACGTCTTGGCCGACAGCCTAAGCTGGTCATGGTCCAGGGCTCATGAGTGGGAGCTTCTCTAGTCAATAGCAGATCAGCTGTTCGACAGGTGGGGCCACCCAGAGTTGGACCTTTTTGCGTCTCCACTCAGCGCCAAACAGCCCAGTTTCTGCTCGCGAGAGCCCGCGCCTGGTGTTTTCTGGCCAAATGCATTGTCCCTCTGCTGGACGGGGCTTTCTGTACGCCTTCCCTTCCTTCACGATAATTCAGAGGGTTCTCCAGAAACTCCAGGTCGAAGGAGCAGAGATGATCCTCATCTCCCCTTTCTGGCCTCAACAGATTTGGTTCCCACTACTTCAGCAGCTGGCAGTGGAACCTCCAATTCAGCTGCCAGTGAGCTCGCACTTACTATCTCAGGACCAGAGAACATTGGTCCACCCGGACCTCAGATCCCTGCATCTTCATGCCTGGCTCCTGCAGACGTAGTCAAACCCAAGTTTGGGGACTCCAGGAGGTGGCGGACATTCTCGTGTCTGCGAGAAAGCCCTCTACTAGATCCACTGATGCCGTAAAGCGGAAGCGTTTCTGCCTTTGGGCTTCACCCCGTCGCTTGGACCCCCTTACCTGCCCAGTGAACTCTGTTCTGTAGTACCTCCACTCCTTGGTAAACCAAAGCTTAAGCTACTCCACATGTCAGCAATTTCTGCATACCATGTACCGTCTGAGGGAAAGACAGTTGAACAAATGGACGTGTCAAGGGACATTCCTCAAGGAGGGGTGGCTACCTCCTTTGCTACTTTGAAGAATGTTTCCACTTCTGCCATCTGTGCAGCAGCTATTGGAGCACCGTGCACACCTTCATTAGGCATTATAGCCTGGACGTTGCCTCAAGGCGAATAGCTGGTTTTGGTCAAGCAGTCCTTCAGGGACTACTGTCCTAGGCTCCGGTTCAACTCACAATCTCTCCCTAGCCTCCTCCCGTCTGAGAGGGATTTCCAAAATTGCTTTGGAATTGGTCAAAATGGTGTAATCTGCTGCAAGAGCTGATCTTACTTCGAGAGACAGCTCTTGCAGCAGGTTACCATTAGAGACTAAAACGGCAGGCAGCCAGACACCACGGAAAAATTATAGCTAGCAGTATCCAGCGGGAACCGCCCCTGACGTCAGGCATCGTATAAAAGGGGGCGGTCCCCCAGAATCCCCAGTTCAAACACCGTGAAGTCTTGCTATATTATGACTTAAGGCAGTTAGCCACAGCACTTGAACTGCCCCGGAGAGGAAACTGTTAACTCCAGGGAGACTGGAGTTCTGAAGCGCGAGAGCGCTATGCCAAAGCTCTATCTGGCAAGTTTCAAATGAAACTGCCAGATTCTTTACTCCACTTCACTGAACAGTCGCTCCGGAGATCAGCTCCTTCAGCTCGGTTCATTTCTCGTTCAAGCTAGTATTTTCGGTTCATTTGAACCGCAAAAGTATTTATTTTACCGCATTTCGTTCAAAGCTCTATCTGGTAAACCGTAAGTACAGGATTTAAAGTCTGTGTGAAAATTAATTATCGGTTCGGTTTTGAACTGATCGGTTTGCTAAAATAAGCATTTCTATTCATATTTTGGGCTTTTTAGAGTGCGGTTCCCGGTTCTTATCGGTTCTAAAAAACCTATACTTTTGGTTTTTTCAAATACCCGTGACACGGTTAGGAACCGATAAGGGTGTCTTGCCTGGCACTGCCATCAAAAGGGCAAGTTTTTGGATAGGCTGGCATTATGTCTGAGAAACCCAAAAGAAAAACCGGGCCCACTGGGTTTCAACACTGATGTCTGTGGGGAAGCCTTTGCCAGGGCTGACCCACACACCACTTGTGTTTATTGTCTGGGGGCTGACCACCTCCTGTCAGACTGCCAGGTGTGTAAAAATTTCCCTGCAGCCACGCTGGAGAAGAGATTGGGCCGGCTCAGGGAACGAGAGGCCAAAAAGTCCGCTGGCCCGGATGGCCAGCCCGGTCCAGCACCCACTGGACCAGAGGGAGTGCCCTCTGACCAGGGCGAGACTTCCTCGGGCAAAAGGAAGGCTGGTTCAGAGGAACCAGTCCCAGTAAAAGACAAAGAAATCAGCAGGTCTGGAGTCCAAAATTGTCTCTCCAACTGCTGCAGAGATAGCTAAAGCCATACAGATTGTCCAGTCACTGTCTCAGGGACCTGTCAACCACCAACAGCTAGCAAAGGTTGGTTGCGTTCAGTTCCAGTGGTTCAAGAGTATGATGTTGAGGAATTTTATGAACCACAGGAGGGGGAGGAGGAATTTGATCATTATATATGTGGCTGGGAGGGTCTGGACGTGCCCATTGAACCGGACATTTCTCCAGACAGACCTTTAGAATCTCCCCCTATGCTGTCTGAGTCCCCTTCTCATTTTATGTTTTATAAAAAGTTGCAGAAACCCTCCAGCTTCCTTTAGAAGAGGCTGTGGATGAGCAAGAGGAGCCTGATTATGTAGAAATGATGGATATACCAGAGTCTAGGAGGTTGTCTATTCCTTTGCATAAGTCATTTAGGAAGCAAACAACAAAGATTTTAAAAAATCCTCATTCTGTCCCTCCTGTAGATAAAAAAATGGACAGAAGGGTATACTTTGTCAGGCCCTGATACAGACTTCCTCACTGAGCAGTGTAGTCATGTAGGTGTGGTACAAGCTGCAGCCTGTGACAAGGCTAATATTCCCTGGCCTCATCCTCCTGATAAGGATTCCAGGAAGATTGATGCCATGGCGAAAAAACAATATATGGCAGCTTCTTTGGGACTCAGGCAGGCAAATTATATGGCTTATGGGCTAGATACCAGAAATCTAGATGGGACACAGTATTGCAGTTAGCTAAGCAGGCCCATGGCCAGCTGGCTAGTGAGTTGGAACAGGTGGCTGCTGATGGCATTGAAGCCTCTAAAGTTCAATTTCATACTGCTGTTGATGTTAATGTTTCCTGTAGGGTCATGGCCACTTCTGTAGCTTTCCGTAGGTTGGCATGGCTCAGATGCACTAATCTGTCCCAAGATACTCAAAGGCTATGGATTTTCCTGTAGTGGGAAATTCTCTGTTTGGGGAACAAACAGAAAATTATATGAAAAAGATGGATGAATACAGAACTACCTACAAAAGTGCCCAGGCCAAGGAGAGGCATGCCACTCCACAAAGGCACGCTCCCAGAGGTAGGGGCAGGCCTTTCCACAGGCCTTTTACCAATCTCAAGCCGCCTCTGCTTGCACAGAGGGGTTTCTTCAGAGGCAGAGGACGGGCACAAGTAAACTGTCCTCTCCCTCAGCCTAAGGTTGTTGCAAGCAGGCACCCTGATGGGGTGCCCAGGGCCATTCTCCTGTACCGTGGGGGCAGGTTGGCTTATTTCAGCCAGAACTGGCTGTCCCTACCTTCGGACAGATGGGTTCCGGAGGTAGTAAGCCAGGGTCTGGTTCTCAGCTTCAAACAGTTTCCAAAGATGAGAGCCAGACATTTTCCACCTGCAAATCCTTCAGAAGCCCTTGCTTTGGAAGCAGAAGTTTCTTCTCTTCTAGACTGCAAAGCAGTGGAAAGGGTCCCTCCTTGCCACCAGGGCAAGTGGCTGTACTCCAGATACTTTCTTACCCCAAAAGACAGGGAATGGCGGCCCATTCTAGATTTAAGGTACCTGAACAAGCATCTTTTGAAACCAAAGTTCAAATGTTAACTCTGGCAATGATTTTGCTTTCCCTGAGGCCAGGGGACTGGCTAGCTTCCTGGACCTCAAGGATGCCTATTTTCATGTCCTGATCAGGCCTTCTCACGAAAGTACCTCAGGTTGAACTGCCCTCAGGCCACTACCAGTTCAGAGCAATGCCCTTCGGCCTCACCTCTGCTCCAAGGGTATTCACAAAATGTCTAGCTGTGGTAGTGGCTCATTTAAGAAGGCAGGGGTTGCTGTGTTTCCTTACCTGGACAACTGGCTCATAGTGGGTCAGTCTCCAGATCAGGTAAAATCCACTTGCAAGTCACCCAGCAGCTTCTCACTTCCTAGGATTCCTGCTGAATTTACCAAAGTCAGTTCTGGAACCAGTTCAGGTACTAACTTTCATAGGTGCAGAATTGAACACAAGTTAGCCAGGGCATTTCTCCCCTCGGAAAGGTAGACACTCATTGCCCTGGCATCCTCCTTTACCCCACGGGTCTCTACGACCAGCAAGGCATTTTCTGCAACTCCTAGGGCACATGGCTGCTTCCACAGCTGTTGTTCAAGGAGCAAGATTCCAGATGAGGGACATTCAGTTCCATTTGAGGGCCTATTGGTCTCAAAGGAGGGACCCCCTTACCAAATTAGTCCCAGTGACCCAAACTTTGATCCTGGCTCTCCAGTGGTGGCAGGATCAAAGCAGTCTAACACAAAGGGTTCCCTTCATTCCCGTTTCCCACTCCCTCACCACGGATGCCTCCCTGCTAGGGTGGGGGGCTCACTTGGGTGACCTTTCCACTCAGGGAGTGTGGTCCCCTCAGGAATCTCTGCTCCACATCAATCTTTTGGAACTCAGAGCTGTCTTTTTAGCTCTTCAGGTTTTTTTCAGCTTCTGTCCAGAACAAAGTAGTTCAAGTCAGGACGGACAACACCACAACAATGTGGTACAACAACAAGCAAGGGGGCACTCTGTCATCAGCCTTGTGCTCTGAAGCAATGAAGTTGTGGTCTCTGGCTTACTTCCTGAACACCTCCCTGATAGCAGTTCACCTTCCAGGAAAGGACAATGTCCTGGCGGATGCCCTCAGCAGGATTTCTCAGGGCCATCACGAATGGGCTCTGAATCCTCAGGTGCTGGGGTCGGTCTTTGCCAGATGGGGCACCCCTCAGATAGATCTTTTCGCAGCCCCAGACAACCACCAACTTCCTCTATTTTGTTGCAGGCCTCCAGTGCTGGGCTCAGTCCCTCTGGACGCCTTTCTGTTGGATTGGAAGGGGAAGTTCCTATATGCCTTTCCCCCTTCCCTCTTCTCTCTCAGGATATTAGTAAAATCAGATCTCAGCCCTGCAAAGTGATTCTGATTGCTTCAGATTGGGCCAGACAGCCCTGGTACCTCTGCTTCTGTCCCTGACAGTCCACCCTGCCCTGAGCTTGCCCAGAGTCCACGACTTGCTGGCCTGTGCACAGGGGAGAGTGTGGTATCCGGACCTCAAATCCCTCCATCTCAAGGCTTGGCTCTTGAGGAGTTAGAATTTGCTGATTTACACCTTTCCCAAGGTGTCCTGGATATTTTAAAGGCTTCAAGGAAGCCTTCCACTAGGACCACTTACAATTCTAAGTGGAAGAGGTTTTCCATCTGGTGTTCTGAGAAACAAATTGTCCCAGAATCTGCTGATTTGCCCATTTTTCTGGACTATTTGGTCCATTTAAATTCCTTAGGCCAGCTACCTTAAAGGTTCATCTGGCAGCTGTCTCTCTTTTGTATCAGCAGGAAGCCTGCTTCTCTTTCTCTCATCCTGTGTTTTCCAAGTTTTTAAGGGGTTACTTCACACTAACCCTCCTTTTCGGGAACCAGCTCCTGCCTGGGACCTGAATGTTTGCATTGCTCAGTTAATGCAACCCCCTTGAGCCTCTGTCTTCAGCAGATCTCAAGTTTCTAACTTGGAAAACTGTTTTTCTAGTGGCTATCACTTCTGCCAGACGCAGAATTACAAGCCCTGTCAGTGGAAAAAGATTTTATATCTTTTCACAGAGATAAGGTAGTCCTCAGGACTAACAGAAAGTTTTTGCCTAAAGTTTTTTCAGATTTCCATCTGAACCAATCCATCTCTCTTCCAGTATTTTTCACTGAGCATTCTTCGTCGGGTGAGAGGAGACTGCACAGTTTAGACGTCAAAAGAGCTTTAAGCTACTATTTGGAACGCACCAAGGGTCACAGGTTCGAATTCCTCCAACTCTTCCTTACCTATGGCGAGAGGTTGGCAGAGGAAACCTGCCACTAAGAGGACAATTGCAAGGTGGATTGTCTCTTGTATCCATTTTGTTACCAAAACTAGGTAGAGAACCCCTCAGGACTGAGGGCTCACTCACCTAGGGTACAGCTGCATCTCTAGCTGCTGCTAGAGATATTCCCATTCTGGAAATCTGTCAAGCTGCTACTTGGAAAACAGTTAACACTTTTACTAAGCATTATTCCCTGGATGTCCAGTCCAGGAGAGATGTCGCTTTGGCACAGCTGTGCTTCAGAGCCTATTTCCTAAGTAGGTTCTGACCCTCCTCCATGGAGGTACTGCTGTGTAATCTGCTTAGTCATAATATAGCAAGACTTTGGTGTTTGAAGAAAAATTACTCACCTTAGTAATTGCTTTTCTTTTCATGGGAGTCTTGCTATATTATGACCACCCCCCAACCTGCCCCTCTCAGAACTTCTACTTGGGTAGTGGTTATAAATCAGTGCAAGCACTGTGTCATGCCATTTTAGTTCTTCCTTTCCCTTTATTTAGGTTAGGGAACTAGGTATTTTGTTTTTCAAGTAATATATGGCTCCCTTCCGGGACTTGAGTCTTTTTGGGGTCTATAGTGCTTGTTGGGGTGAAACTAATATTATTATCATTGTTATTATTATTATTGCTCTTGTTGTTGTTGTGTTTGCTGTTATTCCTACTAGTAGGTAGCCACTTGGCTAGTGTAGAGCTTTCACACAGACTTGCTGCTTAGTATTAGTTCAGAAGATCTGACAGTTTCATTTGAAACTTGCCAGATAGAGTTTTGCATAGCGCCTCGCGGCTTTGTGAACCCAGTCTCCTTGGAGTTAACTGTTTCCTCCGGGGCAGTTCAAGTGCTGTGGCTAACTGCCTTAAGTCATAATATAGCAAGACTCCATGAGAAAAAAAGCAATTACTAAGGTGAGTAATTTTTTCTTCTTTTCCCACCGTAGACTTGCCTCACGGTCCTACACTAGCGTACAGCGACTAGAACTTCCAGTTTACCTCTAAATGTCGGCATCTCCAACCCTTTAGGACATCCTTCCAAGTAGTCTCGTGCAAACAGATCCCTTCAAGGATTCTCATTCATTCTGCTCATGTGCTTAGTCCCAGAACACGACACCAAGGCCTGCTCCTTTTGTCAGGGGTTCAACAGCTGCACTAGGATCCGCTGCCAGAAGGCACTTTAGGGGTTCCTCATGGAAGACAAGTTAAGAAGCATGGACAAAGAACTCTGCTTCCAGAGGCGAGTCTACCTCTAAGTCCCACAAGCACCGGGAGAAGACCAGGTCCAGATCCCCTAACCGGGCCTCGGACTCGCGCACCAGCTCACACTCCACGCGCTCAGACCGCTCCCCCTCCAGGGCTCGCTCTCAGCCCCCTCCAGTAAAGGTCAAGTCTTCAGGCAGCACTTCGGCTTCTCTGCATCCCCTCAAGACTTCCAGGCCTTCAGCTTCTTCAATACCCTCCCAGGCCTCATCGAAGTCTTCATACCGTCACCATTTGAAGTAGTCTTCTAAATCTTCAGAGACCCCGACACCAGATAGGTCTCCCAGCCTCCCAGAGGTCCGGATCCCCCTCTCAGAAAGACCAAGGACCTGACGTCCCAAAGACGGACGCCGATCAGCACCCCGAGGTTCAGAGACGTCATTGAGCTCAAGACTGCTTCCCCCATCGCCATTGGACACCGGGTCGCCAGGACTCTACTGGAGAGGACTAGACGTTGCCTGATGATCAGGCAGGCGACAGTGAGGACAACGGGCTTCCACAGGAGCCTTCGTCAACCCCGGAGATGCTCTCGACCAGACGCCCGATACCGCCTCAGGGTTCGGTTGAGGAGCACACTTCGGGGTCAGGTCTCGGGGCTCGTGGACACCCCAGGAAGCTCATCTCCACATAAATATTTTGGAAATGAGAGCAGTTCTTTATGCCCTGCAGGCCTTCCAGTCAGAGATCCCACCGGGTACTCTCCTGTTACAGACAGACAATACCGCGGTGATGTATTACCTCAACAAACAAGGAGGCACCCATTCCTGCTAGTTTTGCAGGGAGGCCATGAGGGTGTGGGATGGGGTCCTACAACATGTCGCAAACCTCATTGCTGTTCATGTCCCAGGAGTGGACAGCGTCATCACAGAAAGCCTGAGCCGCTCTCAAGCCAGAGTCCACCAGTGGGAACTACTCCAGGAGGTGGTAGAGGATCTGTTTCACAGATGGGGCACACCAGAGTTGGACCTTTTTGCGTCCCCATCCAACGCAAAACTGTCCAGTTTCTGCTGGCTAGATCCAGAGCCTGGTGTTTTCTGGCGAGACGCGTTGTCCCTCTGGTCCTTTTGAAACTCTGCAGAGAGCAGGCGACGCTAATATTTATCGTGACTTTTTGGCCCAGACAGATTTCGTTCCCTCTGCTACACCAGCTGTCCTAGGAACCTTCGGTGCCTCTGCCAATCAGCTCTCACTTATTGTCTCAGGAGGCAGGTTCTTTGTTCCATCCGGACCTTCGCTTTCTGAACCTGCATGCCTGGCTCCTAGAGACATAGCTGTCATGCGATATGGGGTCTCGCAAGAGGTAGCAGATGATCTTACTGAGAGAATGCTCTTGTAGTAGGTAATTACATATAGGACTGACGGCGGCAGGACCCCACGGAAAAATTTCTAGCTAGCAGTCCCTGGCGAGGGACCGCCCCTATGTCAGGTGACCAGCGTCAGGAGACTGTATAAAGGGGCGGTCCCTGACGCCCACCTTCCAGTTCTTTCCCGCTGTTAGTTTGTGCAGTGCCTCGCGGAAAAGTTTGTGCTTCGTCAGCCATATCTTCGTTGTTTTTTTACTGAAAAAAATTACTTTTTCGACTAACGTCAGTACAATCGTCTGTGTACGTCGTCCCCTACACCCTCTGAGCACAAAAATAAGTAAGATTCGTGCGGCGCCCAACTACCGCACAAGGATGGCCACTCCCTGTGCTTATTCTGCCTAGGCCCCCGATCACCCAGTCGAGAAGTGCCAGCACTGCTTCAGTTTCAGCGCGGCTACCCGGAAAAGGTAGCAGCAATCCCTGGAAGCCCATATTCTGAAGAAGAAAATGAGCTCAATGGAGAAGGAGCTCAAAAAGCTGAGACAGGCGTCCACTTTTCCCCAAAGGCCACTGGAAGAAGGAGGAGGAGTGGCGGCACCAGGACAAGGGCTCCTCCACCGCTTCTCTCTCGGGAGTCGCTGGGACGCAGGTATGATCCCTCTGGGAAACCGCTCCTCAATGCCGCCTGGGAGGTTTCCGGTGGCTCCGCCGTCTGGCACCGGGCCTTGCAGGCGCCTCGGGCAGTTGGAGGCCTCCTCCCCGTCTGCCGCAGGCTTCGGCCGCCTACCACTGTGGGCGACTCTGCAAGCTGGGCGCCGACTCCTCCGGACATCCCGCCCGGAGGGTCGCAGATGTCCGACCCTTCGGCGGCGCAGCCTCCACTCCACCGGACCAGGCCGACCCTCTTTCTCGACCTGCCTCTGGTGATGACTCCTCAGTTGGACGCCGCTCCTCCGGCGCCCACTGGGAGCTCGCCCTTAAGCCACATGTCAGCTCGTCTGGCTGGCGAAGGAACCGACGATGGACCCTCCCACGTCCGTCGTACCCAGTTCCCTGCAGCCTTCGCTGCTGTCTGGGGAACCAGAGTCTCCCCAACTCGACCCCGGGGATTTTTCCCCTCCATCCTCGGCGAAAATGGGATCCTCCTCCTCCTCCTCCTTCCGCCACCTGGTGCACTGGATTGAACGCCTGCTCCGGAGACTGGCACCTCCGACGCCAGGGCCTCCGACGCCGGCCCTGACGCCAGCTACTCCCACTCTGGGACACATCCGCCTCCTTGGCCCTCCGGCCCTCCACTATGGACCCGCCCATGAGGCCACCGGCCTGGCCGTCTGCTCCAGCAACACCCTGGCTCCCGGGTACCTCTGTCCCATCTTGACGCCCGGTGTACTTGGACTGCAGTATCCGGCGCCATAGTACCTGATGCCAGGCTTCCCGATGCCACAATACCCGCAGCCAGATTTTTGATACGCTCCATACAGTTACAACCCATATCCTTATCCCCTGCCTCCTCCAACGCCTTTGTGGCTGCCGATGGACATGAAGGAGACTCTGGCTTCCTGGTGGGCTGAGGCCAAGGCTCAGCTCACCGAAGAGGTCGAGAGCAGGCTTCTGGCGATGGTGCCATCCCAGGTTATCGCACATCCGAGACGGCACACTCCCTCACCACCTCCGTATTCCAGGGTTCTTCCGTCTAGATCCAGAGAAGGGCAGGACACGCTTCCCCGGGGACTTCCCAAGTGGTCCGTTCCTCCCCCAGGTAGGGAAAGGGAGTCTTTTTCCTCTTCATCCTCCTCTTCACCCTCGGACTCCTTGGATTCTTCCGACGGTTGCTCCGAGAGAGACGACGAGCCACGCTGTCCAGAGGAGTCCTTGGCCTGGGCTTCAATGAAGTCTCTTCCAGAGGATCATTCTTTTACGGAGTTCCCTAGGAAAATCCAGGAGGTTCATCAGTGGCACTCCCTGGAACCAGATCCTCAGCATCTGAAACTCGCTGAACATCTGGATCTGCCCGTGCCACCCTGGATAGAGCCTCACGCCGACCTCGATATGGAAACAGCCGTCAGCTCTAGCCCCGCTTCCTAGGAAGTCGAACAGGCTATACCAGGCTCCAGAGGGTGTTGGTTTTCTGGATTCTCACCCTCGTGCCGACTCGGTCGTGATTAGCGCCGCTCACGGCCGGTCGGCAAACCCCAAACATCTTAGCTCGTCACCACCTGATAAGGAATCACGCCTTCTGGACCAGTATGGGAGAAAGATTTATGCTTCCTCCACGCTGGGAATCAGGGCCCTGAACTATGTCGGCCATATGGGGGACTACCAGAAGGCTATCCTGACTCGGGTGGAAGCCAAACTGACTCCTTGCCTGACCCCAAGTCAAGCAGGAATTGGCTGATCTGTCCGGCCTGCTCGCTTGGCCACCACCATGCTCGGGCGACACACGATGCAAGTGGACACTGCAGGACGGAGCTCAGCCACCGTAGCCTACAGCGCCATGCTTGGCCCCGTGTCAGGTTGGTCCCGAGGTGCAATCTGTTATCCAAGAAGCACCCTCCGGGTCGGTGTTTTTTGGGGTGATGTCAAGACATCATCACCGATCGAAGAGAGCGGTACTGAAGTCAGTTGATTCCATGTACTGTCCCCATCAAATAAGTCCGTCCCTTTCGCAGACTGAATTGGCCAAAGGCAACCACAGGAAGGAGGGCTCAAAACGCCGACCCCACAGCTGCTAAGCCCCAAAAAAAAGCAGCTAGTGCTTCAGCTGCGGCACTGCCCCACACCACCTGACTCCTTTCCTCTCCCACTGCCTCCAGACTTCCCGGAGGAACCAGTAGGAGGGAAGTTTTCCCTCCACCTTCCGGGATGGGAGAGGATAACCAGAGATTCTTGAGTGCTCCAGCTCATAGCAGAGGGGCACTCGATAGTTTCTTCAGAAACCACCCCGCCACCCCCCTCTGAAGTAGTCGTATTCACGGGAAGATCACCTTTTGGTCCAGGAGGAAATTTCGGCTGTCCTGCTGAAGCAAACTATAGAGGCCTTCCCCCTTCATCTGTGAGGGACGGGTTACTATTCCCATTTCTTCCTGGTCCCAAAGAAGACTGGAGATCTCAGACCAGTTTTGGATCTCAGTTCCCTGAATGTTTTCATAGAATACAAAAGGTTCAGGATGCTCTCTTCAGAGTCTTCTGCCCCTCCTTCGGCCGGGTCAATGGCTTTGTGCTCTGGACATACAGGATGCTTATCTGCACATTCCCGTTCTTCCTTCTCATCGCAAATACCTTCGTTTTGCATTCCAGGGGGACCACTACCAGTTCAAGGCGCTCCTGTTTGGTCTATCCTCGGCCCCCCGAGTGTTTACCAAATGCCTGGCAGTGGTGGCGGCCCACCTGCATACCAGGGGAGTGCAAGTTTTCCTGTACCTGGACTGTTGGCTCCTGGCAGCCTCATCCAGGGAGGAACTCCTGCGTTGCTTCTCCCTTACCCAGCAGGTTTTTGCCTGCCTGGGTATTACCATCAACCATTCCAAGTCTCATCTGGTCCCATCCCAGAGACTACAGTTTATTGGGGCGATTCGTGATACGACCACGGGGAAGGCCTTTCTGCCTCCAGACAGGGCATCCACCCTCCAGACTCAAATAAGTCTGCTGTCCGACCGCAGGACAGTCTCTCCAAGGTCGGTCCTTGGCCTTCATGACTCATGGCTGCCTACCCCAATGGTTCCTTTATATCAAGGCCCACATGAGAATTTCCAGTGGACTTACGCCTCAATGGGATCAGCTAGTGAACGATCTAGATCAGTCAGTTATGGTCTCCTCGCTGATGCTTCGAGACTTGCAGTGGTGGATGGTTCGAGAGACCCTGTTTCTGGGAGTTCCTTTCTTTCGTCCTCCCCCCTCCCAGACTCTGACCACAGACGCCTCAGGCAAAGGTTGGGGAGCCCATCTAGACCTTCATCGGACCCAGGGCTCCTGGTCCAAGCTAGAACAAGCTCTCCACATCAGTGTGCTTGAGCTTCGGGCAGTGTTGTACGCTCTCCAAGCCCTTCACCAATACATCCTTTCTTTCGTCACGGCCACCTTGCCGTCCAGACAGACATGTGCATGGTGTGGTACATCAACAAACAGGGAGGGACTCAGTCCTACCCTCTTTGCAGGGAGGCAATGAGGGTTTGGGATTGGGCAACACAACACGACCTTCACCTCACAGCAGTTCACGTTCTGGGAGTCGACAGCACCCTGACAGACAAGCTAAGTCGCTCTTCTGCTCTGACTTATGAGTGGGAACTGGACCAAGGGGTCCTAGACAATATCTTCCAACTTTGGGGAACACCACAGGTCGACCTGTTCGCATCCCCTCTAAATGCAAAACTTCCCGTCTTCTGCTCGCTTGTTCCAGAGCGAGGCGCTTTTTGGAGCAACGCTCTGTCTCTAGACTGGAAGGACAGATTCGTCTATGCCTTCCCCCCAATTCCACTTATCCCACGAGTCTTGCAGGAACTAGCTTCAGAAGGAGCACGAATGATTCTGATCACTCCTTTCTGGCCCAGGCAAGTTTGGTTCTCTCTTCTACAACAATATTCAGAGGATCCTTCTCTTCCTCTTCCTCTCTCTCTCGAGGTTTACTGACCCAGGATCAGGGGACCCTGGTTCACCCAGGCCTCAAATCCCTTCAGCTGCATGCATGGCTCCTGCAGACTTAGCCCAATCCCGTTTTGGAGTGCCTCCCAAAGTGGCGGAGATTTTGGTGGAGGCCAGAAAACCCTCCACCAGATCTACCTATGCCATGAAGTGGAAAAGACTCACTATCTGGGCTGCTTCCAAGAACGTGGAACCCTTCTCCTGTTCAGCGGGGCTTCTGCTGGAGTATCTACGTCATCTGTTTGACCTGAGTCTCAGTCATTCTTCTCTTAAGGTACACATGGCAGCCATCTCGGCCTATCATGTTCCCTTCGCAGACAAAGCTTTCGCTCAGTTGGAGGTCTCTAAAACCTTTCTCCGAGGGGTCTTCCACCTGAGGCCCCCCATCCGTACTCTGCTTCCCCTTGGGACTTGAACTTTGTTCTCGAGAAACTTACTCTCTCTCCCTTCGAACCTGCAGCTTCTATGGATTTGAAATTCCTTTCGTGGAAGACTCTTTTCCTGGTGGCCATTACTTCAGCTCGGAGAATTTCCGAGCTCCAAGCCCTGATGTGGAAAATCCAATACTTGATTTTTCACAAGGAATGAGCTGCTATTCACACAAATCCTAAGTTTCTCCCTAAAGTAGTAGTTGAGTCTACTTTGAATCAGTCCATAGAGTTACCTGCCTTTTTTACGCAGTACCCTAATCAAGGGGAGTATTTACTCCATACTATGGATGTCCACCGGATTCTGAGATACTACACCAACAGGACAAAGGATCTCAGAAAGACTGACCAATTGTTCGTCTCTCTTGCTCATAAAAGGGAAGGCAATGCTGTTTCCAAGCAATGCCTGTCTAAGTGGTTGGCCCATTGCATCACTTTCTGTTATGACAAATATAACAAGACCCTACCGGGTCAAGTAAGAGGCCATTCCACCAGAGCAGTAGCTGCCTTAGCGGCTTGTTTCAAAAATGTGTCTGCGGCAGACATCTGTGCTGCCGCCACCTGGACTTCCCTCAGATACTTTTACTAAACACTACAGTTTGGATGTTGCGCCTCGACGTAGAGCAGGCTTCGGGCTGGCTGTTCTGCAAGGCCTATTGTCTTGAGGCTTGCACAGCTAGAACTTCTTTTTGGAGTAGTTTTCCTCCTCCCGGTGCCTCTCTTTGTTCCAGACTGCTTGGGATTCAGTCCTATATGTAATTACCTACTGCAAGAGCCCTCTCGAAGTAAGATAGTACAGTTACATAAGTTACCGTAACAGTAGATCTTCGAGAGAGGCTTTTGCAGTAGACTACCTTCCCGCCTCCATCCCCAGACTTCTTAAGCTCCTTTTTCAGTGAGGAAATATCCGCTCCTCTCTCGTCCGCCTTCTGGCCGCGTATGGAAAGAACTGAAGGCGGGAGTCAGACCCTTTATACCGACGCCTCCCGACGCCGTCACCTGACGTAGGGGCGGTCCCTTGCCAGGGACTGCTAGCTAGAAATTTTTCCGTGGGGTCCTGCCGGCGTCAGTCCTATATGTAATTACCTACTGCAAGAGCCTCTCTCGAAGATCTGCTGTTACGGTAAGTTCTTAAGTAACTGTAATTTATAGCGGCTGCTAGAAAACCGACCACTCATGTTACATATGCCATGAAATGGCACAGATTTTGCCTCTGGGCTCAAGCACGAGGACTTCCCCGATGGATTGTCCGGAAAGGTCGGTCCTGGACTACCCCTGTCTCTCTTCCAGGCAGGCTTGGCCTACTCCTCTATTAAAGTACACCTTTGTGTCATCTCAGCCTATCATACACCTGTAGGCCAACATCCCATACCTCAGTTGGTGTAGCGATTTTGAAAAACTACAGTTAGTAAATTATCAATTACAGATACTCAGAAAGGAGACGAACGGAGACAAGACTGATGGCTGAAGAATTTAATGATTATAACAATAATCACAGCGAGAGATTACAAGTGGTACATTCTTCAAAATAACTGTGTGCAGGCTTGCTTATATGGTGAAAGACAGCATACTCATTTTCTATGGTTTTCTATGATTGGTTTAAAACAAGCACAAACATCAACTTATAAGGTAATACTTTTTCTTTGGTATATGTATGAGCTTATCCTTGGTCAGCACAAGTATAGATAGTGTACATTCTATTATCGTATATGGCTAGTAACAGCTGTCACCACCAGTAACCAAGGTTCAGGGGGAAGAAATAGGTTTGGACTTAGGAATGTGCATACAAGCATTTTGGCCTGTCCTGATAAGGACAAACACTAGAGATAGTCAAGAGTGTAATTTGGACACTATTCTCTGTTCCTGCTTGCAGTCACGTAGGCCAAATGTTTATTACTTACATCTACAATGTTATAAGGCAGTTTAATATTGCATCTGTGGCTTAGTTTGTCTTATGGCTTCACAAGCTTTATATAATCCAATTATATAGGCCAACATTTGTTACACAGACACATGATATTTCAGACCAAAATGAAGTAAGGCTGCAATATAGGGACAAACTTCTTTATCCCTCGTTACAGTTGGAGACAGCATGAGCCTTCCTGAGAGGTGTTCTCCACCTTAGACCTCCAATTAAGGATCCTATTCCTCCATGGGATTTACCCTTTGTCCTGGAGCAGCTCACGCTGCCTCCTTTTGAACCAGCCGAGGATTGCGAGGTACGTCTCCTAACATGGAAACAGTTATTTTTAATTGCCGTTTCTTCGGCCAGAAGGACTTCTGAACTTCACGCACTGATGGCAAAGAACTTTATTTGGTTTTTCACCAGGACAGGGTGTCCCTAAGAACAAATCCAAAGCTTCTACCCGAGGTGGTCTCAACCCTCGCCCTCAATCGGGACATCGACTTACCAGTGTACTTTCCTAAATACTCTAATAGAGGAGAGGCCCTGCTGCACAGTTTAGATGTGCACAGGTGTCTAAGATACTACCTGACCAGAACCAGGCACCACCTGAATCTGATCAGCTTTTCGTCTCCTTCGCCCATAGGATGATGGGAGCTCTGGTTTCTCAACAATCGCTGTCCAGGTGGCTCATCCATTGTATCACGTTCTGTTACCAGAAACGCAACAAACCTTTACCTGGCACGGTTAAAGGTCATTCCACAAGGGGGGTGGCTGCCTCCTTTGCGGTCATGAAGAACGTGTCCACTTCAGCCATCTGCGCAGCAGCTACTTGGAGCACTGTGCACACCATTATCAGGCATTATAACCTGGATGTTGCATCACAGCAAAGAGCTCATTTTGGTCTAGCAGTCCTTCAAGGACTCCTATCCTTGGCTTTGGTCCAACTCGCGATCTCTACCTGGCCTCCTCCCACCTGCGAGGGATTTCCAGGATTGTTTGGGAATCGGTCCTCATGGTGTAACCTGCTGCAAGAGCTGTTTCTCGAAGTAAGATAGTACAGTAGCGTAAGAACTTACCGTAGCAGTAGATCTTCGAGAACAGCTCTTGCAGCAGGTAGATCTTATTCGAGAAACAGCTCTTGCAGCAGGTTAGCTAACAGTATTCAGCGGGGACCGCCTCCGACGTCAGGCATAGTACATAAGGAGGCGGTCCCCCATAATCCCCAGTTCTTTTCCCGCCGTCGACTTGCCAGCATCGGACTCTCGGTCTCTACCTAGCGTACGATTACAGAATTTCTGTGAATTTCTTTGCACAACTGATGTCCTCTCCAACTCCATCGCTTGAGGGTCACCTTTCTAAGTGTGCCTGCAGAAAACTGATCCCTTTCAAGGATCCTCACTCTTCCTTTGTGTGTTGCCTAGGCCCGGACCCCAGAAAGACCAAGGACCTGACGTCCCTGAAAAGGGCATATTACCCGATGTCAGCTAAACATTCTAAATCAGCCAGGCGCTCACAGGAGCCGATGACACCGGACAGATGCCAGTAGCCGTCCAGGCATTCGCTGGATTCAAGGCCGCCAGGAGACCGATATCTGACATCTCCTCGAGCGGGAAGATTCCCCCTCTGGCCACCGGGCGGACGCCGGTCATAGGGGATTGACGGAGGAGGACATCCCACTGCCGAAGACCAGGTGGGCGACACCGAGGATGCCGGGCTCCCACGGGAACCCTCCCCGGACCAGGAGACACCCGGGGACCAGACGCCCGAAGTCGGCGACAGACCACCAACGCCAGGCCCGTCATCTGGTATGAATATCGAAGAAGTAAAGGAACTCTTTACTTTTTGGTGGGACACCATCAGAAAGGATTTGGTCCCTGTCAAACCTCCTCCTCCTATGCCTCCTCCTCCATCTAAAGGGCCAGCAGGACGACCACCAACCCCCCAAGGAACAGACTTCACCTCCTAGGGGCAGATCTAAAAACAGGATAAGGCCTCCCTCCAGATCTCCATCAGGGTCTCCCAGCCCCAAACACTGGTATACTCCATCAGAGGGTTCCAGATCGGACACCTCGGACTACTCCAGAGCTCCTTCTCCACTCAGCATCTCATCTCCTGACCCACATGACCTCCCCACGTCTCCACTGGATGATTCCTCTTTCGCTGAGATCATGACGCACATCCAGGACACCATGGGGTGGGATGCTGAAGACCTTGACCCCGAACGACAACGCCTTGCCAACTATCTTCGGCAGAAAGACCCCAGGCCTGTGGTAGTCCCATCCTTGGTGGACACCGTCGCGGACGTCACCAAGGCTGTGTGGAAGCGCCCGCACTCCACTTCCGCGGTGCCAAAGAAGGCTTGACCGCCTGTACAAGGCTCAAGACTACCAGTACTTGGAGAAGCAACCTCTGGCAGACTCCCTGGTCATCATGGCCTCACATGACCTTTTCAAAGGCCCCAGCATATGAGCACTCAGCCACCAGACCAGGAATCCAAGCGATTGGATGCCCTGGGGAGGCACACGTACGCGGTTGCTACATGCACCATCAGGTCTCTGAATTACCTTACCCATATGGTGCAGTTTCAGAATGCCCTGTGGGAACAGGGCCAAGACCTGGTCGAAAAGCTTCCCGATGGCAACCAGAAAGCGGAGCTCCTTAACCTATTCAGCACCGGGTCATGTGGGGACCCAAGTACTTAGAGCCGCATACGATTCCGCGGACTCTTTTGCCAGAGCTGCAGCCTCAGGCGTTTGTCTCTGGCGAAACAGGAGGTTCCTGCGCTTTGAGTTTCAGAGTCGCCTTTATCAGTTCCGAGCTCTCCCCTTTGGGCTGTCATCGGCGCCTGGGGTGTTCTTGAAGTGCATGGCGGTTGTAGCTGCATCTGAGAAGACAAGGCCACTACGTGTTCCCCTACCTGGACAATTGGCTTCTCATGGCAGTCTCCCGGGAGGCCCTTATGTTTTCCATTCACTGCACTCTGTCTTTGTTTGAGACGTTGGGCATTATCATCAATTACGGGAAGTCGCACCTGGTTCCGTCCCAGACTCTGCAATTCATAGGTGCAGTTCTGGACGCTGTCCAAGGGAAAGCTTTCTTTCCCCTGGACAGAGCGGAACGCATAAGATCCCTAATCGGGGACTTTTCGGCGATGAAGACCGTTCCTGCCAGACTGGTCGTTTGCCTGCTTGGACACACGGCTGCAGCCATTGCAACAGTCCCGCTAGCCCGTCTCCACATGCTGGTAACCCAGTGGATGTTAATGGTACAATGGGACCAAAGGCAAGACCATCTGCAGCATCCAATCCGGATCTCGAAGGCCATAATTCGAGATTGGCAATGGTGGCTAGATTCGAGGAATCTGTCGGGAGTCCCCTTCATAGCGCCGTCCCTGACTGTGACACTCTCCACAGATGCCTCAGGGCTCGGTTGGGGAGCACACTTAGACGGTGTCTAGTCTCAGGGCCTGTGGACAGACCAAGAGTCTCATCTCCACATAAATATCCTAGAGATGAGGGCAGTTCTTTACGCCCTGCAGGCCTTCCAGTTGGAGATTCCACCGGGTACACTTCTGTTGCAAACAGACAATTCTGCGGTGATGTATTACCTCAACAAACAAGTAGGCACCCATTCCTACCCACTTTGCAGGGAGGCCATGAGTGTGTGGGATTGGGTCTTGCAACATGGCGCAAACCTTATTGCCGTTCATGTTCCGGGAGTGGACAGTGTCATCGCAGACAGCCTGAGCCGCTCTCAGGCCAGAGTCCACGAATGGGAACTACTTCAGGAGGTAGCAGAGGATCTCTTTTGCAGATGGGGTACTCCAGAACTAGACCTTTTCGCGTCCCATCCAACGCAAAACTGCCCAATTTTTGCTCGCTGGATCCAGGGCCTGGTGTTTTCTGGCGAGACGCGTTGTACCTCTCCTTGGCGGGCAGATTCCTTTATGCGTTTGCCCCTTTCCCGTTGATCCAGGGAGTTCTTCTAAAACTTCGCAGGGAGCAAGCAACGCTTATACTGATCGCGCACTTTTGGCCCAGACAGATCTGGTTCCCTCTCTTACATCAGCTATTCCGGGAACCTCCAGTGCCGTTACCAATCAGCTCCCATTTGCTGTCTCAGGAGGTGGGTTCTTTGGTCCATCCGGACCTACGTTCCCTGAACCTGCATGCTTGGCTCCTAGAGGCATAGCCATGATGCGACACTGGGTCTCGCAAGAGGTGGAAGACATTCTCACTGCCTCCAGGAAACCAGCTACCCACGCGACCTACGCCATGAAACGGCACAGGTTTTGCTTATGGGTTCAAGCGCGCGGTTTATTGCCTTTGGACTGCCTGCTGTCCCTTTTCCACTCTGGTTTGGCTTACTCCTTGATTAAGGTACACCTCTGTGCCATTTCAGCCTATCACGTCCCTATAGGCCAACGTACTGTAGCTCAATTGGACATGACATGTGCCTTCTGGAGGGGTGTCCTCCACCTTAGGCCCCCGATTAAGGATCCGATTCCACCCTGGGATCTACCCTTCATCTTGGAGCAGCTCACGCTGCCACCTTTTGAACCAGCTGCGGATTGGGAGCTACGTTTTCTCTCTTGGAAAACGTTATTTTTAGTTGCCGTTACCTCGGCCAGAAGAACTTCTGAACTACATGCACTTTATGTGCAAAGAATCTTATTTGGTTTTCCACCAAGACAGGGTATCCCTAAGGACTAATCCTAAATTTCTGCCTTAGGTGGTCTCAGCACTGACTCTTAATCACTATATCGATTTACCAGTGTATTTCCCGAAACACTCTAATCGAGGAATAGCCCTCCTGCACACTCTAGATGTGCACAGGTGTCTCAGATACTACCTGACCAGAGCCAGACACCACTGAAAATCGGACCAGGTTTTTGTCTCCTTTGCCCACAGAATGATGGGAGCTCCCGTTTCGAAACGGTCACTGTCCAGGTGGCTCATCCAGGATATTGCGTTCTGTTACCAGAAGCACAATAAACCCCTACCGGGCACGGTTAATGGGCATTCCACCAGAGGGGTGACTACCTCTTTTGCAGCTTTGAAGAACGTATCCACCTCAGCTATTTTTGCTGCAGCTACCTGGAGCTCCGTCCACACTTTCATCAGGCATTACAGTCTGGATATCGCATTGAGGCGAAGAGCAGGTTTTGGTCTTGCAGTCCTTCAGGGACTTATGTGCTAGGCTTGATGATGTTCGAGGATTTTTACCTTTCCTCCTCCCGATGTGATTTCCAGTATTGCTTGGGAATCAGTCCTAATGGTGTAACCTGCTGCAAGAGCTGTTTCTCGAGGTTAGATAGTACAGTTACGTAAGAACTTACCGTAACAGTAGATCTTCGAGAACAGTTCTTGCAGCAGGTACTTCCCCTCCCACCATCCCTGCTGGAGGTAGGTTATAGTCGCAACATCCTTCTCCTAGGATAAGGCATTTACAGCCTCTTTGTTTGCCATTTGATGGCGGATCCTCTGTCTCCTCTTCTGATGTCATCCAGTGGTCGGGAGTCTCCGGCAGGAGAACTGAGGATTATGGGGGACCGCGTCCTTATGTACTACGCCTGACGGGGGCGGGACCGATGTCGGAGGCGGTCCCCGCTGAATACTGCTAGCTAGAAAATTTCTGTGGGGTCCTGGCGCCTGCCGGCTTCAGTCCTAATGGTGTAACCTGCTACAAGAGCTGATCTTATCTGTGTCAATCTTCACCATTCATCACATATGGGTACTGGCCGGAGATCAGGACCCCGCGGGAGCTTTTTTTTATATAAAGGGTAGGCGGGGCCAACACAGCATCGGCGCCGCCCTTGAGGCCGACGTACTGCGTGGCGCTCGAGGGTTGGCCATTAGGCTGTGTCAACTCCGCCTGCCTACCAGTTCTTCGTCTCCAGCCACGAGGTCGCTTCGTGGAAGCTTTCTCTGTAATTTAGGCCTTTCAGCCTGCTCGAAAAAATCGACGTCAGTCTGTCGGTCGTCTACCGGTTCTGGGTTCTGCCTCCACTCGACATCGCCGGTAAGATCTTTCCTTTTATTTCAAATTGTGCGACATCGAGTCTGTTTTGTGGTGTTTTTTTTTCTCCGTAGGTCATGTCTCGGTTGGAGGGCAAAAAGTCTTCTGACACGGGTCGGCCCCCCATGCGTCGGTGCACGTGCGGCCGAAAATATTCCGTCACCGACCAGCACGACCGGTGTCTGCGTGTCGCCCGCTTCACGACATGGATCTGCATGACGCCTGCTTCTCCATGGACCGCCGATCCTCTAACAGCGACGTTGAAAGTGGGGTTGAGCCCGCCAACTTTCGGTGGTATGGTTTGGCACTCGTCGGGCCAAGCTGCGCTTTCTTGGCCCTTCCTCCGGGTTCCCTCCCGGTTCTATATGGACCGAGGAGGAGGGAGCCTCGGCTACTTGTAGCCTGGCCATTGCCGAGGCTTCTCCCACGGCGCAGGAGGCCCGTCCCGCTTCCTCCCGGGAGCGGGCGGGAGGCACCGCCACGGCAATCACCACTGGGTGAAGGCCCTCGTGTAGCTCCCGTGGCTCGAAGGACCGGTTCGGCGCCGTCCTCGACGCCGTCGGTCGGTGCCTTCAACGGCGCCGTGGGCCCTGTCGACGCCGGCGCTGCTTGCGGCACCGTGGGACAGGATCCGGCGTCTTCTTTCGCCATGTCTCGCCTCGGCGCGATGTTGAGCATGGCGCGTAGGGCCTTTGGCTTTAGTTGCCAGTGCCGCCCTCGGCGCCGCCCACGCCTTCTGTGCCACTCAAGCGCCGAGGCTGGTCGGTGCCGCGATTCGGCGCAGAGCTCCGCCTCTTGCCGGGCGCCGAGGGCCTGGCGGTGTCGCGTGCCGAGGTAGCTGCTAGGCTGCTGTCGGTGCTGCCTCTGTCCCTGGTACCGCCCGTGCTAGTGGAGTTGACCTTGGCCCGAGCTGCCCTGGCGCTTACGAGCCCCGCCCCGGGGTTGCGGAGGGCACAGGTGCCGTCTCGGACACAGCTCTGGCTGCCGGGCTCTCTGGCAAAGTCGGTTTCGCCCGCCCTCCTACTGTTTGGCTCAGAGCCTCGGACTCTACCTCCTCAGAGTCGGGCTCTGAGTCAGACGGGCAGTCACACTCTTCGGGGTTGACTGCTGAGGTGGGTGCTCCCGTGGTCTCGTCGACGAGTCGAAGCCAGCTCCCTACTGAGGAGAGTCAGGTGGCCCCCGAGGCTAGGGTCAGTGGTGCTGACCAGCAGACAGTGGTGCGTGCCACCATTGCTCTGCAACCTGGCCTTGGGGGTTTCATCGACCCCTCGGTGGTGGTACCCCCTCCAGTTGTGTGTCTTGATCACCCAACTTTGGGGCCCATCGAGAAGCCTGCAGGAAGGGAGGGTGCTGTTCCCTGGGTCTCCCCTTCCGGGGCAGCCCAGAGATGCCAGCTATCTAGGCTGGCCCTCTCGAGGAGGAGGACTCTGAGGGGTCGAGGGGTGTGGGGTCGGCGCGTCGGCCTTTTTCTGGGGTCCACCCGGGCCCTGGGCGAAGCCGAAGTGCGGATTTCCACCCTTCCCCTTCCAGTTCCTTGAGGGATTCCCATTCTTTTGAGGCAGGGGACCGTCCTTCTGGACTTTTACGGCCCCGGTCGCCCCACTGGGGGGATTCTTCTGTGCGCAGCCAAGGCAGTACCAACGTGGTTGTACAGCGGTCGGCTGTGGAGTCTTCCGGGGCACCCTCCTTGGGTGCTCATGGGCCGCTCCCTAGCCCTGGCGGAGGTCAGCCGATTTCTTTTCTCGGCTCTGCCCCATCCCTCTGCCACATTCTCCAGTGCTCCCAGGCATTCTTGGTCCTAGCGGCCGTCTCCCCTGGGAGCAGTTCAGGGCGGTGGCTGCTCGGTTCCCTGCCTACGTTAGGGCTATGGACAGCCAGGTTTTTCAACCTCCCCCCGTGCAGCCGCTCTTGGAACATATGGTAACCTCCAGCTCCTCATCCCCCTCTTCTGGGGGAGAGGATCCCTCTGTCCACATCTCTCCGGCTGCTGATCTCTCCGAGTACCAGCGCTTTCTCGTGAGGATTCTGGAGGACTTGCTCCTTTCTCCCTCTTCTGTTAGCAATCCTGAGCATGCGGCGCACGCCTTTCTAGGCGATTTTGACGAGGCCACCCTTGTGGTGCCGCCCTGTCCTGCTCCCTTTCGGGAGGCGTCCTTGCGTTTCTGGCAGAGGCCCTTCTCTGGAGTTCCTGCCCCTAGGGACCTCAGCCAGAGGTATTGTGCTCCCCCGGAGTCTCCAGGTTCTATGCCTCATCCGCAGTCCAGCTTGACGATCTGGACACCCCTGATGGGCTTTGGCGCCCACTGGTGACCGCCCCGGATCAAGACTCGGATTTTGATTTTTCGGGAGGAGGATCTTCTACTCGGCACGGTTGCTCCTTTCTATTTCCGCTCACCAGGCCCACTATGCAGCCTACAACAGGTTTTTGTGGTCCATGCTAGGTCAGTTCCTAGCTACTTTGCCTGACGCGGAGCAAACCAGACAAGCCATCGCGCGCTCTGCACGTGGCCTGGAGCTAGCAAGGCACCGAGCGAGGGCATCTTACGACGCCAACGAGGTAGCTACCAGGGTCGTAGGGACAGCGATCTGCACCAGGAGATCGGCATGGCTACGTCTTTCCCGGTTGTCACCCTTGGCCCAGCGTAGGGTGATTTGCTCCGCCCACCAGGGAACCTACCTCTTCTTCCGTAGAGCGAGATTCTGCTTGTCAGGCAGCTTCTCCCTCTGGGGACCCTGCCTCGCCTCCCCACCTCGGCATCCCCAGGCCCGGAAGGTTCTCCCCTAGTGTGTCACCCACTGAGGGCTAAGGGACCCTGTCCCTTTGGGTGTAATGAAACAACCCCCTTCGGGGGGGCTTGGTACTCACTCATATGTGATGAATGGTGAAGAGTGACATAGATAAGATATGAAAATTATGTACCTACTGTAATTCTGATCTTTCTGTGTATCTTCCCCATTCATCACAACCCTGCCCACCATCCCCCTGGGGCCTCAGTCTCTGGGTCCCCCTCCCTCTGTGGCTCTCCCTCTCCCTTTGGAGCGGGGTAAAGTAGGGACACACAGGGGGGTATTCTCCTTTAATGAGTACAGCTCGAGCGGCACTCCTTTTCTACTACATGTCTCCACCCCGATGGGGTGGGAGTTGGTGGTTGCCCTCCTCCTGTTCTCCTTCTGGTTTCCATCCAACTGTTTCAAAAAAAAAAAAAAATCTCTTTTTCACCAAACATCTTTCCTGAGAGAGTATTAAGTCCCCTGTACCCTGTCCTTCTCCAGAATAGCCGACTCTGCTTCTGGGGTATTTGCCAGTTATTCTGTGCCTTGAATTCTGGCAGAGAGCTTTGCTACTCCTTGCAGTTCCTATACAAATCTGGTGATGGACAATGGTCTCGGATACCTTGTTACCTCTCACTCTCTCCTAAATTTCTCCCCTTCCTTCTTCCGCTTCCAGAGATTGGGGCCCCTACCCAATCCCCTTAGTCTCATCTCTTCTCTGCTGTCCTCTCAGTCGTTATTTCTCCTTTTAGTTCAGTTTTTCTTTCTTTTCTGTCCCTTGACCTCTCTTGTCCCACTCTCCATCCCTTCCTCTTACCTCTCCAGCGACTCGGAACTGGTAGGCAGGTGGAGTCGACACAGCCCTAGCAGCCAGACCCTCGGGCGCCACGCAGTATGTCGCCTCGGTATGTGCCGAGTCGGCTCCGCCTACCCTTTAAAAAAAAAAAAAGCTCCCCACAATCCTGATCTCCAGCCAGTACTCATATGTGATGAATGGTGAAGATACACAGAAAGATCAGAATTACGGTAGGTACGTAATTTTTATTTCTCGAAGATCTACTGTTACGGTAAGTTGTTACGTAACTGTACTTTGTTGGGGAGAACTCCAGACTCCCAGAGCTGTAACCAGTGGGGTCCCACAAGGCTCAGTACTAGGACTGTTGCTATTTAACATCTTCATTGCTGACATATCGGATGGGATTAGGGGTAAGAGCAGCCTTTTTGCAGATGACACGAAGATCTTGCAGTGGTGGATAGTGTGGAAGAGGCAGGTAATCTAAGAGGATTTGGCAAGACTTGAGTGCTGGTCAGACACATGGCAGCTGGGATTCAGTTCTAAGAAGTACAAAGTCATGCACTTAGTAGCCAGAAACCTTGGGAATTGCTACTGGTGGGGGGAGAGTGCGGTTATCCACTTCAGTGGCGAAGGATCTGGGGGTACTAGTCACAAGGGGTATGAATCACTTAATGCAGTGTAGAAAGGCGGCGGCCAAGGCTAACAACTTGCTGGGGTGCATTGTTAGGGGAATCACCTCTAGGAGAGAGGAAGTCATTCTGTCACTGTACAGGTCACTGGTGAGACCTCACTTGGCAGTACAGTCTGCAGTTCTGGTGCCCCAGTTTAAAGAAGAAGGTCAAACTACTGGAGGAGGACCAACACAGGGCTACAGAGATGATCCTTGTGCTTGGGGACAAACCATATGAAAAAAGACTTGGAAAGCTCAACTTGTATTCTCTGGAGGATAGAAGGGAGAGGGGATATTATTTGAGACCTTCAAATAACTAAAGGGCATGAATAAGAATAGTACTGAGGGCATGCTTAAATTAAAGGGGGGGGGCCACAAGGGTACAGTCCTAAACCGGAGGGTGGAAGATTTAAGAGGGAAATGAGGTGCTGCACGGAAAGAGTGGTAGCAAGGTGGAACGCACCGCCAGAGGAGGTGATATATAAAATCTGTGGACAGTTTTAAAAGGGGGTGGGACAGGGTCAAAGGTAAGGTCAAAACTGGGGGGAGCCCAGGAGGCAGAGTCTGCAGAAGGGTGCGATAAATCAGATGAACGAGCAAGGGTGGGGGGCAGCTGCAGTAGATTAGACTGGAAGCTGCAGTCTCGGTAGGCTTGTATCTGCTGTCATTGTCGTATGTATCTACTGGTATGGTATCTGAAAGGGCCATTTCTAGGAGTGTGGATATGTTGTTCGTTCACACTGTTTGGCATGTCCCCTTCCACTTTAACTCCTGCCGGAAGTCTTCAAGCTGGCTCCTCTCACCCACCCTGGTGGTATGTACCTTGGATCCGCCCCATGACACCAGAGCTTCGTTTCTGCTGGAAGATGCAGGTTCCCTCATGCTCTCAGCATTTTGTAGGCCCTGGCTTTCAAATTGTCGGTTTTACCGAAAATCGAACTCGTTCGAGTTAGTGATCGACTTTCTTCGTGATCGACTGGAGGAAAAATCTTCCCAGGATTTTGCCAATGCCCCTGCGGCCAGAAGATGTCGCGTGACCCATCCCCACCTCATGTAATGCTTGCTGCCTTAGGTGTCGGACATGACACTGCCATGCGGTTTTGCTTGGCCTTCCATCCTAACGTACTGGACAACTTCAAGGCATGCCTGAAGCTGGGGAGACCGCCGGTGAAATTGAAGGAGGCTAGGTGGGCAGTTTCCACAGCCGCGGGGTCTGCCGAACAGCTGGAACACATGAAGGCATTCAAGGAGGAAGCAGCTCGTGCTTCGGCCAGTCGAGGCTTCTTCGTCCCGCTGAACCTAGGCTCTGCCTTTACAGGCTCCTTCAGAGAGATGTGCCAGTCTCTCCCCACTTGGAGTGGGGCACCCCTCGTGCTCGCACTCCTCCCGCTCTCAGAAGAGGGAAAAGGACCTGGTGTCTTCGTCTTGACACAGACGTTCTTGGGACCGATAGAGGTCAGAGTCCCAAGAACACGCTGTCTCGACCTTGGCCTCTGGCTTTTCGGACCTTCCGTCTGGCCAAGGTACCGAGGAGGTGGCCGACGAGGTCGAAATTATCATCGACCCCTTGTCGCCGGCTGTGCCCGATGACTTGTTGGAAAGAACTCCGGTCCTGGTCTTCCCGGATGAGGAGACCCCGCCACCCGGTGTCCCCATCAAGGAACCGGTCCCAGACCCCCAGGTCTCACCAATCCTGGTGTCTCCCGATCGACTGAGTCTGCCTCCCTGGTCTCGGTCCAGGACCCACTCAGACGATCGACCGAGGAAGAGCCATAAGCTCTCAGAAAAGAGGTGACACCACAGGTCCTCATCCTGCCCGGACAAGGAGAGGCTCCAACGGCGCTATGAAGACCTTATGTGGCAGCAGCTGATCTTGACCCGGCAGAAGCCGGCGCCGAAGCCTACCCCTCCGGAACTAAAGCCCTTGGTTCCTCCACCTGTGGGGCCGGGCCGTCTCCAGGTTAGGCCTACTCCAGTCTCTCCACCAATTCGGGTGGAACCACTGCCTAAACAGCCTGAGGGAGGGGCGCACTCGAAAAAGGACTAACAGGACACCGGGCCTCCCTGACGTCTGTCAATAACAGTCAGCCTGGACTGCCCTCAGCAGATCGAGGGTGACTTAGGCGGTAGACCGCTGTATCACAACTCTTCGGACTCTGACATCACCGGCTTGCACTCACATCCCGGGGATGACGAGTCGTCTGTCGGCGCAGGGATGGAGGAAGGCCCTTCCTCTTTACAGGGCATTCTCTGCCTCATGTCCAGTTCCACCGGAATGCCCCTGAAGCCTGTCCAGAAAATGGCAGAGTATCCTCTCATCGAAATTCTTGAGAGGGGATACCCCAACAGAGGCCTTTCCAGTGGCCAAGGCCATTGTTGGTCCGGCCCTTGAACTTTGGCAGCATCCTGCCTCCTGACCAGCACCATCTACCCACGTGGCCCGCAAGTACGCGGTGCCCTTGGCATCCCTTGTGGGGTTCACAGAGCACCCTTCAGCCGAGAGCCTGGTGACTGCCTCTGTGTTTAGGCGTACTGGTAGTTCAACCGACACTAACAGAGCCCCGGACAGCGAGTCCAAGAATATGGACCACTCTGTCCGTAAGGTCTGTGCGGCCTCTTCTTTGGGCCTTCTTCAGGCCAGCTCGGTTGTCACTGTGGCACACTTCTCTCATGCCCTTCTTGGGTCATTAGACGAGGTCCTCCCTCATCTCCCACTGCACACGCAGACCATCGTCAAGCAGGTCCATGACCAGGGTCGTGCTGTTGCTAAACAGCAGCTCCATACTGCCTTGGATATCTGGGATTCTTGTGCCCTCTCGCCAACAAGGCTTGGCTGAGGCTCTCCTCCTTTCTGGCGGATACTCGACATAAGCTTGCTGACGTGCCCTTCCTGGGTACCGACTTTTTCTGTCCAGGAGTGGCCGGTCACCTTCAGCGTATAGAGTAGTCCAGTGCCACCTTGGATGCTACTTCTGCCAAGTGTTCTTCGGGGCAAGAACCAGCAGAAGAGAAAGAAGCCATTTCTGCACTCTTCCCCAGCGGTCCGGCAGCCCTCCTATCAATGAGGGCAGCAGCAGCAGCAGGCTGAAGCTTGGCACCCTCAGCCCAAGCAGGGTCCTCAGCATTCCCGTAAAGGAGGCAGAGCCTGAGGTCCTGAAGCCTTCTCCTCCTCCTCCTCCTCTCTTCTAAACCTGCTCAGTGACGGGTTGCGGGTGGCCACCCCTTCACCCGTCATGCTAGGTCTGGGTCCTCCTGTGGGGGGGTGGGGGTCAGCTCCACCACTTCCTTTCCGCCTGGTCTGCTATCACTTCACACGTGTGGGTTCTGTAAGTGGTTGGTCAGGGACTGCCTCTAGAATTCGAGCAGTACCCTCCCAGCTGAGCCCGCTCCCCTCGGGAGGAACGGATTTCTGCATGCACCCAGTCTGCTCTTGAAGATGACGTAGCTCAGCTCCTCCGCAAGGAGGCAGTAGCTCCAGTGCCGGATCCTCTGACAGACCCAGGCTTTGTTTCCAGGTACTTGGGGGCACTCCGATGCCCCCCCATATCTCCATGACCTGAATCACTATCTCAGGTCCCGCACTTTTCGAATGTTCACTCTGAACCAGATCATACCGTCCCTGGAGCGAAACCTGGTTCTGTTCACTGGATCTGCAGGATGCGTTTTTTCACGTCCCAGTCCGTCCGTCCCATCAGCGGTTCCTCCGCTTCAGGGTCGAGGGGACCCTGTACGGGTTCCAAGCCATGCCATTCGGCCTGTCATCGGCCCCACAGGTTGTCACCAAATGCATTGCAGTGGTGGTGGCCCACTTTTGGCATCGAGGAGTCATAATCTACCCTTATCTCGACGATTGGCTCTTGGCAGGTTCCACCCAACAGAAGGTGGAGAGGTCCAGGGATCTAGCCCTCAAAACCTGCTCCCAACTCTGCCTTATGATCAACGAGGCCAAGTCGGAACTCATGCCTTCTCAGGTGATGGGCTTCATCTGGGCAGAGCTCGACTCTTGTCATGCCAGAGCTCGACTTCCGGTGGACAGGGCGGAGGTTTTTTCGTTTGCCCGATCATTTCTGGTTGGGCATTTGCACCCTGCCCGGGACTTTCTGTGCCTTCTGGGTTACATGGTGGTGTGCACCTTGGTGATCCGTTGGGCCTGGTGGCATATGCGCCCCCTTCAGTGGAAGCTGCCCGCCCAGTGGACTCGGCGATACGGTGACTTCAATCAGCTGGTCACTGTAACCCAGAAGATGGGGGACGTTCTTCAGTGGTGGACTGACCCGAACCAGTTGCAGGAAGGGATCCCGTTTGTCTGCCACGAGCCGACAGTCGTCCTTATGACTGATGCCTCTCTCGTGGACTGGGGAGCCCACATGGGGGACAGCAGGGCCCACTGGTTCTGGACCCCCCCCTCCTCCGAGGAGTCCCGATGCCACATCAGTCTGTTGGAGCTCAGAGCAGTCAGACTGGCACTGTCATTTGCACCTCAGCTCTGGGGTCATGTGGTTCAAGTCCAGACTGACAATACCACGACCATGTTCTACCTCAACAAGCAGGGCGGCATGCACTCCCGTCTGCTGTGCAAGATGGCACTCTGCATCTGGACCCTCGTAAGCCGGTTGGAGGTGGATCTCCTAGCCATCCATCTGGCAGGAGCCTCAAACCAGCTGGCGGATACTCTCAGCCGCATAGGTCAGACATCCCATGAGTGCTCTCTCTATCCAGAGGTAGCTTACAGCCTGTTCTACCGTTGGAGAAAAACGATGGTGGACCTGTTTGCCTCCAGGGAAAAGAAGCAGCTAAGGCTGTATCATGCCCGTCCCCCCTCAGCAGGGCTTGCTGCAGGGGGATGCCTTCTTGAGGCCGTGGACCCCAGACCTCCTCTATGCCTTCCCTTAATTTCCATTGATCCACAGGGTGTTATTCAAGGTGAGGAGGGACAAGGCAGAGGTGATTCTGGTAGCCCCAGATTGGCTGCTCCAGTTCTGGTACCAAGATCTCCTCAGCCTCAGCGGCAGGCCCCCCGGAGTGGCTTTATACACGCCTGGACCTGATATCTCTGAGCCAGGGGAAGGTCTTCCATCCGGACCTTCAATCCCTGCACCTGACAGCCTGGTACCTGAGCGGCTAAATTTCCAGGCTTTGGGTCTTTCCGACGATATCTACACCATGGTGGAGGCATCTCGAAAGGAATCGACCAGGAAATGTTCATGCCTTCAAATGGAAAAGGTTTTCCATTTGTTGTCAGGGTAAGGGTCTGGACCCCTTATCCTGTTCTGTGACTAACATTCTCTACTACCTTTGGTCTCTCTCCAAAGGGGGTCTACAGTCATTGACCCTTAGGGTACACCTGGCAGCCATTTCTGCTTACTGGGCGGAGGCCGGTCAGCCGATGTTGGCACAGGAGACAGTTGTTGGGCACTTTCTCAAAGGCCTGGATCACATATCCCCTCTGGTGCCTGAATCTCCACGTCCGTGGGATCTGTTGCTGGTCTTGGCAAAGCTCATGGGCAAGCCATTCGAACCCACACACACGTGTGAGCTGTCACACTTGTCATGGAAGATGTCCTTCCTGGTGGCTATCACGTCAGCCACAAGGACAGGGGAGCTCCAGGTGCTTTCGGGGGACTCCCCTTATCTGGTCTTTCACAGGGACAAAGTTGACCTGCACCTCCACCCGAAATTCCTTCCAAAGGTGGTGTCAGAGTTTCACGTTAACCAGGTGTTGACTCTGCCGGTATATTACCCTAATTACACGTTGGTCACTGAGTACAGGCTCCATACTTTGGACCTGTGCTGTGCTGTCTCCTAGTATAAGGAGAGGATGGCGGAAATTCGCAGAGGTTCGCCAGCTGTTTGTCACCTATGCTGAAGCTGCTTCTGGCAGACCTGCAACGAGACAGACCATAGCAAGATAGATTACATCATGCATAGGTCTGTGCTATGAGTTGGCAGGCAAGGAGCCACCTAGAGGGATAAGAACTCCTTCAACCCGCCATACTGCTGCATCGGTGGCTGCTTCCAGGGACATCCCTATCCAGGAGATCTGCCGGGCTGCTACCTGGAAGTCGGCAAACACCTTTATCACCCACTACCACATCGACCTTGAGTCACGCCGGGATGCTGGTTTAGGGGCCTCGGTTCTCCAATCTGTTTCCTAAGTAGGGGGTGTGCGCCTTGCCTCCCTCTTCCCGGAGAACTCCTTGGAATCTGTCAAACAGTGTGGATGAAAAACATATCCACGCTCCTAGAAGAACAGGTTACTCACCTGTAACAATAGTTGCAGGAGTGGTATATGTTCATCCACACGCACCCACCCGCCCTGACTTCGGGTGCTACAACCTTGCTTCCAGCGGGCTAAGATCTGGCGTCATGGGGTGGAGCCGAGGTACATACCACCTGGGTGGGTGGGAGGAGCCAGCTTGAAGACTTCTGGCAAGATTTAAAGTGGAAGGGGGCATGCCAGACAGTGTGGATGAGCAACATATACCACTCCTAGAGCTACTGTTACAGGTGAGTAAGCTCTTCTTTCGGGGCAGCACCTCTGGGTTGAGATGCTGCAGTTTACATGACTCACAAATGCACCATCTAGAAAAAGCCTCATTACTACAGTGAGGAATTTTACCTGTATACTCCGTCAGGCATTTGTCCTCCAGAAAAACTCTTGTCCTGAGTCCTTAAACTATTTAAATACAGATTCCAAGTATCTTGACTCATGTTGCACATTCTTAAGAGGAAGAGTACTTCAAAACTGAGCCATTCTGGCATCCAAAGAATATAAAAAGATCGCATTCTTACAGAATGAAAATGTTTCAATGTCAAGTTTTTTTTATTTTAAAAATATATAAAACTTGAAATATAATGATAATGAAAGTCTTCATCCCACCTCACATACATGAATATTCGACTAGTGGAAACTACATGCAGAAACCTCTTGAAGGGCCCTTGTAAAAGGCAGATGTGTTAAATTGAAACTTTTCACATGTGTTGCAGTTTGTAAGACTTTACTGTTGAGACCGATTGTTTTTTTTGTTTCAGCTACAACCACCACCACCACCACTGGAACCGTATCCATTCCACCTTGGCAACAACCACAAGGAGCTACAGCAAATTCTTCAGCTGCGCTGCCACCTCAAATGCAAGGAACTCCTTCAATGGTTCCACCTCCGCCTGGGGTGCAGCCCCCACTGCCTCCTGGAGCCCCACCTCCTCCACCACCTCCCCCAGGCTCCACAGGGATGTTGTTTGCCCCTCCCCCGCCTCCACCTCCACCTCCCATGGACCCTTCAAACTTTGTTGCAATGATGGGCATGGGTGTCCCAGGGATGCCGCCATTTGGCATGCCACCTGCACCTCCACCACCACCACCACAGAGCTAAGCAGCCATATTTTGTTGTTTTTTTACATAGTGTAGTTGTGTTGCTTTAATGTGCTGAATTTCATCTTATGGAGCCACAAATGTAAATGAAAGACTTGTTCATGTTCTACATCTTGGAGTTTCTAAATCTTTTGCCATTGAGATTGATAATAGTATTGATTATATTTTAAAATTGGCTAGATAAATTCTTTACAATTTAACTTGGAGTAGTTCATTTTTAAGGTTTTGCATACTTTAACTGAAGAATGCACAGTAATGTTGGGGACATAGTATTGTAGAGCAGAGTATCTGGTTTACTCTGAAACCCATAAGTGGCTCCATATTGTATAAATATAATATGATTTTTTTGGGGGGGGATTTTAACTACCGTGGAGACCTTCTGTGCTTTATAAGCTGATGTTCATCCCTGAATCTTTACACAGCGTAGTGCACAGTTTATGGAGTAATGTATACTAGTGGGTTAGGAGAAGCAAAGAGCTTCTTGAAAGAATGGCCCTCGTTCAAAATGGGCCTAACAGGAATTGCACTGGTTTATGAAACAGTATTAAATCCAGTGGCATACCTGGAATTGTACAAGCTGTTATGGAGCTTAAATCTTAATGTCCTTTGCTCTGTAACCTCAGTCCTGTAAGAACTATAGAATCATGAGAAAACTGATAATTATCTTGGGTCCGATTAACTAATTTTACAAGAACGTATATTGATGGTAACAGTCTGCATTGTGCCATAATGGCAGTTTTGGGGATTGCAGCTCTCTTTGGGGAAACTGCAGTATTGCACATTGTGGTCTGATCAGTGCTTCTCAGTTAATTTTCCACAGGTCTAAGTGTATGTGACCTGATTTTTGTGTATACGTGATGTTAATTCACCACCCAGTGCAACCCCTTGGGCTATAAGTTCCTTCAAATCAGTAAAAACGCTGACCTAAATTTTGGTTCTCAGAACGTGCCAGTCCCACAATTTGGCAGTTGACGGGTTACTACCAGAGGAGCACAAACTGCACAAAATAAATAATGTGGTTTGTGTTAGCACCATTTTGCATATGCGATCATTGCACTCAGTTCTACTGTAGCTAGTCACATGAAAAAGAGTGGTGAAAAGATAGGAAGTTTCATTCCTAATGGTTCTTCCTAACTTTGTATTTGTCACCTGGATAGAGTGGGGAATAGTTGATTAGGAGTTAAATGCTGCCTTCAGCTGAAACGGGGCCAGTTTGTCCTTGCCTACTTGTAGTGTCTGCAGCTCTTTATTTTTATACGTTAAATCTTTATTGGTTTGGGTGTGTTGACGCCAAAAGAGAATGATGTGTAAAGCTTTTTTCATCCAGTTTAATTTCTTATTGTTTTTTTGTATAAAAACTACATTAAAGGGGATGTTTCATTTAATAAAGTTTTTGTGGTTGTGTGACTCTGAAGATCTGGCATTTGCAGCATTGATACTGTGACTTTCTAACAGGAGTCCAGTAGTGATTTTGTACAAAAGTTGCATGATCTGCACTCTGAGATGTTTCCCCTGGCTTTATAATGGTGCTGTAGCATCAGAACTCCATTCAGTTTTTGGTGTTTGCTGGTGCTCCCTCTAGTGTTGCAATGTCAAATTTAGAGGCTGATTTGCCAGACCACCTTTAAAAGAAGCTCCTCCCATCACCCTGTGACATCAGAGCTTCCTTTCTGCTGAAAAAATCAGGTCTCCTCCTTCACAGCTCCATGTGCGGTGTAGGCCTAAATGTAAGTGCATTATTTGGCAGACTCGTTTGTGCTATAAATTCAACTTCTGTTTCATTTTCAGTGTTTTTCCTCGGTTCCACTAGGAAGCAGACTCCCGGCTTCAGACGCCATATCCAGTGCCAGCAAAAGATCTGCTGGACAGACCCACACATGATGTCCTTTACTGCCTGGGGGCATTGCTCGATGTCGCTGCTTGCAGCCTGTGCCAAACGATGCTACCCTGATCCCACTCGACTGGAAGGTGTCGCCGTCAACACTGCTCTTCACCTTCGGATGGAGGATGGCACCTCCTGTGCGCAAAGTGGTTATGAAGAGCTCCTCTGGCAGCAGTGGTCCATGGTTGAGCAGGGTAAGGCTCTCTACCCTCGACACCTGCCATCAGTTGGTCGACACCAGTCACATGTCTCTCCACCTTTACAGGAGCAACTGCTCTTGATTCGAGAGGGCTCTTGCAGTCTGTAATAACCATTAGGACTAGGACCACATGGAAAACTTTAGCTATCGGTGTCTGACAGTGGACTGCCCACCCAAATGTCATGTGACTGTCAGCATGACACTATATAGTGGGAGGTCCCCATTCCTGCCATCCAGTTCTATGGATGTGGATATGTTGATCTTCCTGGACATAGTCTTCACCTTTTATTCACACTAATGGGACTACGCTGGAGGTGCTAGGACCCAGCGGGAGCCCAAAAATCTTCGAGGGCCAACACCGAGGTAGGACCACGCATGCGTCGCCTGCAAGACTGGCTTGCACCGTATATGCTGTCTCGGCGTTGACCCTCCAACCACCTTGGTTCCTTTTTTCCCCCACCTTCGAGAGCGCTTCAGTGATGATGTCACAATCAGTTTTCATAAACGAAGTAGTCTTCAGCCCACTTTCGGAGTCGACCATGAAGAGGCCGGTGACGTTAGGGAGACTTCGCATGAAAGCTGTTTTCAGCAGGGCTAGGTCAGGTCCGCCGTCCTCTACGGAGGGGTGGGTCCGACTACAGGCAGTCCGGTGCTTTGTGGGGGGGGGGTCCTCCTGAAAGCACAAAGAAAAGCAGTCCATCTCATCTTCATTGACTCTGCACCACTGACCTCGAGTTCTTCCTTAGCCTCCCGGTCGAAGAAGAAACTTATCGCTCGAGATTGCCGTCTGGTATGTCTACGCGTCAGTCGTCTGTGGCTAGGGGCAGAGGTTCAACTCGGACTCCTCTGGGGTCCCCTATGGCCTCTGTTCCTGGTGACCGGCGTCCTCGACTCCTGAGTCCCTCCCCGCCCCCTGGCGGGGTCCTCTGGTGAGCAGTTTCATTATTGGGCCGCTGTTATGGAGCAGTGGGTTCAGCGTTTGTCCCACCTCTCCGACCCAGCGGGTCCATCTCGGGGGGCCTCTGGGCATAATGGTTACGAACCTGTGGGCAGGGCGGTTGGAATTTCCTAGTCATGCGGCGCTTTCTCTGGTGCCGTAGATGCCGCACTCTGGTGCCTTTCCACCTCGTATGGCTGTGGTGCAGGAGCCAGCACAGGTGCCATTCTCTCCTGATTTTCTCAGATCTTCCTCCCTGACTCCAGGGATGGGGTTGGGAGCCTCTGGTTCTGCGGCTGTGGCGACTTTGACTTCTGTTGTTGCAGCACAGCTCTCTTTTGGCGCTGTATGCAGAGCACCTCCTCTCTTTGCTCATTTTCCCATCTGTACTGTCCCTCTTGGGCCAGTAGGAGACAGTATTGAGCCTGATCCTGATCTTACATTAGGAAACTATTTTGATGAAGATTCTTCTCTTTGACTGGCAAATAAACCCACTCCTTCAGCAGAGCCTCTGGTCGAGGACCTTTCCTCTAAGTATCTGTTAGAGAGCTCCTGACATTGTCAGAAAAACTTGGAAAAAATGAGATTTACACAGTTCAGTTCATATTTCAGGTATTTTCTATAATTATTTACCTTTTTTCTTTATTACAGAGGACAGCTGTACGAAAGAAGCTTACTGTACGTTGGACTTTATCTGCTCTTTCTGCTAGCCTACGTATGACATAATCCAGGTTGCACCTGGAAACAAGCTTATGGTCATGATGCTTTTACTGGTTACCAAGTTTTAAATAAATAAATTAAATTATGCCCCATTTATGCCATCATAATTATCCCCACAGCATCAGATTGTGATATCATAACTAGAACTGTGATGTCATATGTAGGCAAGCAGCCAGAACACATTGGCCAGCAATCCTGTTTACATGCAGATGTATTTACTAATAAAGAAGAATGAGAAATACAGAAGTAATATTAAAAAATAAGCTGACTTGTGCTAAACATTACATTTTCTCAAAGTTGTAACAATGTCAGGGCTCTTTAAAGACCATGAATTCTCCTCTCGTCCCCAAAAACTTCAGAGATTGATCCGAGGAAATTGCTGTGTCTTCAGTATCTGCACATTCTGGATATACCTGTGGAATTGACTCCTCCAGTGCAGCCCTCTTTGAGACACTCTCTCAATTGTGTGGGATAATCCAGCACTTTTTCCTTCCATGGCTAAATCCATAGACGGAAATCCCCCCCCAAAAAAAGGATCAACCAATCTTGGCCTCTCAGGCTTTTGCTGATGCTATGGTTGTCTTGGCAGAGAATGACAAAGCTGTCCTCCCTTGGGAATCTATGGCCTATCCCGCAAACAAGAAATCTCGTAAGATTGACACTTTGGGGATGCAAGTTTTTGTTGCCTCTACCCTGGGCATGCGCATTGCTAGCTACCAGGGTTATGTTGTTCTTATCCATGCTTCTTGGCATATCTCTTTCCCTTTAAATCTTGCAGGGAAGTCTAAAAGCTGGCACCTCCCACCCACCCGGGTGATATATGCCTTGGCACTGCCCTGTGACATAAGATCTTCCTTTCCGCTTGGAAGATACAGGTTCCCTTCTTGCACTCCGCGTTGCTGGCCCTGGCGTTCACAACTTCGACTAAAATACCGAAATTGAAGCTTGTTGGAGTATCTCCTTGACAGTCCGTTATCGTGACCGCGATGGAGGACAAGTCCTCATTTGTCTCGGGCTGGTGTCCTCATGGACAGAATGTCCAGCACCGATCCACATTCCACATGCGTCTACTTTCTTGGCCATGCGCATGACCCTCAGGCCTACGATCTCTGCTGCACCTTCCACTCTCAGGCGCTTGATGAGCGCCTCGCACATCTTCAACTGGGACGACCGTAAAAACAGCACCCGTCGGTCAAATGTAAGGATGCCCACGTGTGGCCTCTTTGGCTGCGGGATCCTCCGACCAGTTGGCGCGGATGAAAGCCTTCAAGGAGGATGAGGCAGCTTGAGCTGCCGAGCAATCCTCCTCATTGTTGGTTTTTGTTCCGCTCTAACTGGGCACCTCATTCTCTGGTTCCTTCAGAGATGTGCCAGTCGCTCCCTACTAAAGGGGAGGACCCATCAGGTTTGCACACCTCCCAGTCCCGTAAAAGGGACAGAGAGCCAAGAGGAATCGTCCCGTCGACGCTCTTGGGAGAGAGAGAGAGAGGGATCTCAGTCACAGGAGTCTCCTATTTCGACTTCCGTCGAAGTTGCGGCCTCGGCCACTGGCTTCTCGCTACCCGTCGGGCCAAACGGCTCAGATGTGGGATGACCCAGGTCGAAATTATCATCGACCCCGTCGACCTGTTGTCGACTGAGGCCGACAGTTCCTTGTTTAGGACTCCGGTCCTACCAACCGAGGAGGAGACCCAGCTAGCTGGTGCTGCACCCTTGGTCACGGTCCCTGATCTGGAGGAGCCACGGTTCTCCCCAGCTCCTTCCGAGAATCCCCGGCGGTCCCCCCAGTGGTAGTCTTCTAGATCTCGAGGAAATCCCACAAGTGGCGCTCCAAGAATTGGTGCCACCACCATTTGTCCTCGGGTGAGTAGAGGCTTCGATGCAAGTTGCGATGTCGCTACGAGGATCTCGTGGCAAAAACTAATGATCGCTGATCTGAAGTCAACCCCAGATTCTACTCTGACTGTTGCCCTATAGGCCAACTCCTCCGGAGCCGGTGAAGACCCTGCCAGCTTAGCTGAAGCTGGCCTCTCCACCAATTCTGGTGGAGCCATCTAAGCAGCCTTGCTCAGTGAGTTCTGCCAAGGAGTTTTGACCCGATCAGGGTCCTCCCGCACAGGCTGTCAGACACCCTCACAACTGACTGTGGTGGGTCCAGAGCAACTGAGGTGGTCGGCCGCGTTACCCAGCCTCAGGGTCTGAGGATTCAGACCTTCACTCACGTCCCTGTGGCGACGACTCGAATCTGTTAATGGAGGAGGTCCCATGTCCTTCATGGGCATCCTCTGTCTCATCTCCGAATCAACAGGGATGCCGTTGGAACCCGATGAAAAACGGGCCAAATACCCTTGACTGATAACCTCAGGAAAGGGGATTCTCCATCTGAGGCCTTCCCAGTGGTCGAGGCCATAGTTGGTCGGCCCCGGAGCTTTGGCAGCACCCAGCCTCCTGCCCCGCACCTTCTGCTCGTATAGCCCGCAAATATATGGTCCCCATCAGTGCCTTTTTGGGGATTACACAGCACCCCTCGCCTGAAGGTTTGGTGACCGAATCTGTGTTCCGGTGCTCGGGCAATTCTGGAGACATGGATAGATGTCCAGATAAAGTCTCCAAAAAAGTGGACCATGCAGCCTGAAAAGTCTGTGCTGCTTCCTCGCTCAGTCTCTGACAGACGAGTTCAGCGGTTATCATGGCACATTTTTCCCATGCCCTTCCGGGCTCCATGGATGAGGTGCTTCCTCACCTCCCTGTGGACCTTCAGACCACAGTCAAGCAGGTCCGTGATCAGGGCCCAGCTGTTGCTAAACAGCAGCTCCATTCAGCCTTGAATATCGTGGCTTCTTATGCCCACTCGGTTGCTGTTGCAGTCGCCATACGCTGCAGGGCTTGGCTGCGGGTATCTACCTTTACGGCAGACACCCAGCATAAATGGTGGACGTTCCCTTTTTGTTTACCGACTTGTTCGGTCCAGGGGTCGATGGTCACCTTCAGCGTATCGAAGTCCCAACACCACCTTGGACTCCGTTACCTTTTCTGCCCAAAAAGAACCCCAGGGTTCTAAAAAATCGTAGAACTACTTTAGATCTTCTGTCCCTGTCTCCAAGCTGCCACAGTATCAAACTGGGCAACAGCAGTAGCAGGCTCAGTCTTGGTGCCCTTGGCCCAAGCCTGGGACTTTGGCGAACCGTAGACCTGAAGATAGAGGTTCCAGCGGCCCCGTTGCCGGCTCTACATCCTCGAAGACTGCGCAGTGATGAGATGTGGGCAGCCAACCCCATACCCACAGTGACCACTCTGGATCCTCCTGTGGGGGCCGGCTCCGCCTCTACCTTTCTGCCTGGTCCGCTGTTACAATGGACAGGTGGGTTCTGGGGGTGGTTGGCCAGGGTCTGCTTCTGGAATTTGAGCAGTACCCCTCCCCCCCCAAGCCGAGCCTGCGCCCCACGGGAGGAAAAGATATGCGCCCATACTCATTCGGTTCTCGGAGACGATATTGCCCAACTCCTCCGCAAGGAGGTAGTGGTCAGAGTCGCAGACCTACCAGTCAACCCAGGGTTCATTTCCAGGTACTTCCTGGTCCCGAAACAGATGGGAAGCTGGTGCCCCATTCTAGATCTGCACAACCTGAATCAGTTTCTCAGGTTTCTGTCTCGGATCATATCATCCCTCGTGCAGGACATGTGGTTCTGCTCACTGGATCTCCAGGATGCGTTCTTTCACATCCTGATCCATCCGTCCCACTGAAGGTTCCTCTGCTTCAGAGTGGAGGGAACCCTCTACGAGTTCCAAGCCATGCCCTTTGGCCTGTCATCGGACCCCAGGGTCTTCACCAAATGCAGTGCAGTGGTGGCGGCCCATCTTCGGCATTGAGGGGTCAGAGTATACCTCCGTCTCAATGATCGGCTTATAGCGGGTCTCTGCAGATTGGAGGTGGTGAGGTCCAGGGATCTGGCCCTCCAACCCTGCATCAGCCTTGGGCTTCTGGTCAATGAGGCCAAGTCGGAACTTGTGCCCTCGCAAGTGATTTGCTCCATCGGGGCAGAGCTAGACTCTTGCCGAGCCAGAGCCAGGCTCCCGACAGACATGGTGGAGGTTCTCTCCTCCTTTGCCCAGTAATTTCTGGTTGGGTAATTGCACCCTGCCCGGGACTTCATACGACTTCTGGGTTACATGATGGCCTGCACCACCGTGGTCTGATGGGCCCGGTGGCATATGTACCCCCTTCAGTGGGAGCTGGTTAGCCAGTGGTCCCAGCGACAAGATCATTTCGACCAGCTGGTAACTGTGACCCAGAAGATATCGAATGACCTCCAGTGGTGGACCATCCTGAAACATGTGCAAGGAGGGATCCTGTTTGTCCACCCTGAGCAGACAGTCGTCCAATGCCTCTCTCCTGGGCTGGAGTGTGCACATGGGATCCAGAGTCCACGGGCCCTGGACCCCCAAGGAATCCCAATGCCATAGGCCAAGGAAGAGCTATAAACGCTCTAAAAAGAGGCGACACCATCTGGCGCCTTCGTCTCCTCGGATGAGGAGAGGCTCCGTCGGAAATTCGCCGGGGTAACACGAGGACCTCGTGGCAGGCTGGATTTTGACTGGGCAGAAGCCGATCCGGCCCACCCGGCCAGTACTTGGCTTGCCTGTAGGGTCAGCAGACCCCTTCGAGTCGGTTCCTCCGACCAAAGCCAGTAAAACCCTTAGCTGCCTAAATTGGTGTTCCACCAATCGTGGGTTTAACCACCACCTAGCAGCCTGTGGAGAGGCTTCTTTCAAGGAAGATAGGCTGGACACCAGACTTCCCCGGCCTTTGTCAGTCACTCACCCTGGACCGCCCTCGGCGGGTCAGAGGTGACCTGAGCTGTCGACCATTGTATCCGGATAAAGCTTTTGGACCATTCAGCGAGGAAGGTCTATGCGGCTTCTTCCCTGGGCCTTCGACAGGCAAGTTCGTCCGTCATTATGGCATACTTCTTCCACGCCCTTCTTGGGTCCTTGGATGAAGTCCTCCCAGATCTCCTCGCAGACATGCAGACCACGGTCGAGCAGGCTTGGATCAGGGCCAGGCTGTAGCCAAGCAGCAGCTGCAGACAGCCCTGGATATTGTGGATTTCTGTGCCCGTTTGATGGCAGCCGCAGTTGCCTCTCGTCGCCGGGCTTGGCTGAGGCTCTCCTCCTTTCTGGCGGATACTCAGCACAAACTAGCTGACATGCCCTTCCTAGGGACCGACCTGTTTGACCCAGGAATGGCTGGTCACCTTCAGCACATTGAGCAGTCCAGTGCCACCTTGGACGCTACTTCTGCCAAGGGTTCTTTGGGCAAGAACCAGCAGAAGAAAAGAAGCCTTTTCGGCATTCTTCCTCTGTGGCTCAGCAGTTCTTTTCAAGAGGACAGCAACAGCAGCAGGCTCAAGCTTGATGCCCTTGGCCCAAGCCCATCCCCACGCCCCCACCCGTAAAGGAGGCTGAGGTTCCGGTCCTGGATCCTCCTCCAGGCCTGCTCAGTGACGGGGCAGGGGCTGCCAACCCCTCTCCAGTCACCCCAGCTCTGGGTCCTCCCGTGGGGAGCTGGCTCCGCCACTTCCTTTCCACTTGGTCTAGCGTCACCTCGGATAGGTTGATTCTCGAAGTGGTCTTTCAGGGCTTGCCTCTAGAATTTGAGCAGTACCCTCCAAGCAGAGTCCGCACCCCTCAGGAAGAAAGAGTATCCGCTCAGATTCAGTTAGTTCTCCGAGAAGACATCGCTCAGCTCCTCCTTAAGGAGGCTGTAGCTCTAGTGGCGGATCCTCCAGCAGACCCAGGCTTTGTCTCCAGGTACTTCCTGGTGCCCAAGTGGAAGGGGGGGGGCTGGTGCCCCATTCTAGATCTGCACGACCTGAATCAATATCTCTGGTCCCGCACCTTTCGGATGGTCACTGTCCCAGATCATACTATCCTTGAATCGAAACCTGTGGTTCTGTTCACTGGATCTGCAGGACACGTTCTTTCACATCCCAGTCTGTCTGTCCCATCAGCGGTTCTTCCTCTCCAGGGTCGAAGGGACCCTGTACGAGAGTTCCGAGTCATGCCATTCGGCCTTTCATGGGCCCCATGGGTCTTCACCAAATGCATTGCAGTGGGGGTGGGGGGGTCAGGATTTATCCTAACCTCGACGATTGGCTCCTAGCAGGTTCCACCCAACAGGAGGTGGAGAGGTCCAGAGACCTGGCCCTTCAGACCTGCTCTCAGCTTGGCTTCCTGATGAACGAGGCCAAGTCGGAACTCGTGCCTTCTCAGGCGATGGGCTTCATCGGTGCAGAGCTCGACTCTTGTCAAGCCAGAGCTCGGCTCCCGGCGGACGAGGCGGAGGTTCTGTCCTCATTTGCCCAATCATTTCTGGTTGGGCAGTTGCGCCCAGCCCAGGACATTCTGCGCCTTCTGGGTTACATGGCGGCATGCACCTCAGTGGTCTGTTAGGCCTGGTTGCACATGTGCCCCCTCCAGTGGGAGTTGGCCACCCAGTGGACTCAGCACCACGGTCATTTCGACCAGCTGATCACTGTAACCCAGAAGATGTGGGATGCTCTACACTGGTGGATTGCCCCAGAGCGGTTGCAGGAAGGGATCCCATTTGTCCACCCTGAGCCGATGGTTGTCCTTACGACCAATGCGCCTCTTATGGACTGGGAAGCCCACATGGGGGACAAAAGGGCCCACGGGCTCTGGAGTCCTGATGCCACATCAACCTGTTGGAGCTTGGAGCAGTCAGACTTGCACTTGTCAGATTTCACTTCTCAGCTCCAGGGTCAAGTGGTTCAGGTCCAGACTGAGAATACCACGACCATGTACTACCTCAACAAACAGGACAGCACGCACTCCCATCTGCTTTGCAGGGAGGCGCTCCCATATCTGGACCCTCGTGAGCCAATTGGAGGCAGATCTCCTAGCCATCCATGTGGCAGGAGCCTCAAACCATCTGGTGGATAATCTGACGCTTCAGCCAGATATCCCACGAGTGGCCTCTTCATCCAGAGGTAGCTTACAGCCTGATCATCTTCGAGATACAGCTCTTGCAGCAGGTTACACCATTAGGACTGAAGCCGTCAGGCGTCAGGACCCCACGGAAATCTTCTAGCTAGCAGTCTTCAGCGGGGACCGCCTCCGATGTCGGTCCCGCCCCCCCGACGTCAGGCATAGTACATAAGGAGGCGGTCCCGCCAGAATCCCCAGTTCTTTCCCGCCCTCGACTTTGCAAGTCTCGACCTCTCGGTTAAGTTCTAGCGCGCGACAACCAGGAAAACTTTCAACTTTGCAAAATACAACTCTCTTCAGTCGTTTTTTCGTCCGATGTCCCTCCAACTTCAGTGGAGGACCATTCTTCGAAGTGTGCCTGTGGGAAGCAGATTCCTTTCAAAGACCCTCATTTGGCCTGCGTTCGTTGCCTGGGCCCAGACCACGATACCCAGGCTTGCTCCTTCTGTCAGGGCTTTAACAGCCGAACGAGAATCCGTCGAGAGAAGGCCCTCCCTGCTTTCCTCCTCGAAGAAAAACTTGAGGCCATGGAACCTTTCTCCAAAGGGGAATCTTCAGGGAAGTCACACAGGCACCATGAGAAGCACCGGGAAAAGGTGAGACCCAGATCCCCCTCTAGGGCCTTGGACTCCCACAGCTCCGTCTCCAGGTCGGACTGCTCTCCGTCGAGTGCCCGCTGTCATCCTCCCCCGGTTGTGGTCAAATCGGCCAGTGGTTCCTGTACTCTGCGGCCTGCCAAGACCTCCAGACCCGCTTCCTCGGCTAAGGCCTCATCCAGGTCTGGGGAGTCCCACAAGTCATCCTCCCGGCATTTGGCCTCCGACGTCCGGTCAGTCTCCCTACCGCCGCCACCTCAGCGCAAGACCAAGGAGCTGACCTCTCAAGCGGACGTTGGACCCGACGTCGGCCAAGGTACACAAGCACTCCAGGGAACCGGCGACCGTTCATCACCCGTCGCCGGTCAGGCATTCGCCCCCCAGGACGCCGGCAGGGGGACCGGCGTCAGACACTGCAGTCAGGAGGACCACACCACCACCTACCGACGTCGGTCAGGAGGCGCTGCCGGAGGAGGAGTCTACCCAGCCCGAAGACCAGGCGGGCGGGCCCGTCGAACTCCCACGGGAACCCTCTCCAGAACCAGAGACCCTCGGGAAGCCGACGCCTGGCCCCGACGACAGGCCACCGGCGCCTGGTCCGTCGTCGGGCCTAAACTTGTCAGAAGTGAAGGAGCTCTTCACCTTCTGGTGGGACACCATCAAAAAGGACGTGGTCACCATGCAGCCTTCTCCCGCACCCGCTGCATCCCCCGACTCCTTCACCCAGGGGGTAAGCAGGACGAGCACCTTCCCCCCAGGAGCCAGCAGCACCTCCTAGGGGTAGATCTTTGGAGAAGAGAAGGCCTCCGTCAAGATCCTCTTCAGGGTCACCCAGCCCCAAGAGACCCAGAAGACGTTGGTATTCACCGTCCACGGAGGATTCCAGATCTGACATCTCTGAATGCTCCAGGTCTCCTTCACCAATCAGCATCCCCTCTCCGGACCCACGCGACCTCCCTAGGTCTCCTCCGGATGACCCCTCGTTCTCCGAAATAATGAGCCATATTCAGGAGAACATGGGATGGGATGCCGAGGACCTCGACCCCGAAAGACTACTCCTTGCTTGCTACCTTCGGCAAAAAGACCCCAAGCCTGTGGTAGTGCCACCCTTGGTGGACACCTTTTGTGGATGTCACCAAAGCAGCGTGGAAGCGTCCACATTCGACCCCAGCAATGCCGAAGAAGGCTGACCACCTGTACAAGGCCCCAAGGGAGGACCAGTACCTGGCTAATCACCCTCTGGCCAACTCCCTGATCATTACAGCCTCTCATGACCGGTCTCAGAAACCGCAACATTTGAGTACGCAGCCACCGGACCCGGAGTCCAAGCAGTTGGACGTGCTGGGCAGGCGCACGTACGCGGCCGCGACTTGCGCCATTAGAGCTTTGAATTACCTCACCCACATGGTTCAGTTCCAGAACGCTTTGTGGGAACAGGGACAGGACCTGGCGGCGAAACTGCCAGAAGGTGGCCAAAAGGAGGAACTCTTGCAACTCCTCCGTACGGGTTCAGACGTGGGGACCCAGGTGCTCAGAGCTGCATACGAGACTGCGGACTCTTCGGCCAGAGCGGCAGCCTCAGGCGTATGTCTCCGGAGACGCTCGTGGCTTCGTGTCTCCGGGTTTACCCCGGACGTCCAGAAAAACATGGACGCTCCTTACTATGGCGAAGTTCTGTTTGGTGAAGCCTCGGAAAAGGTGATCACCAAATTACAGGAAGCCGGGAAGGCTATTGGATCTGTCCATGCCATGTACAGGTCTAGATTTAGTTCCTTTCGTAGGAACCAAAGTCGCTTCCGCAGCCGGACCCAAAGGCAACAACCTCGTTCCGGCCAGCAACAGAGGGGTTCCTTCTCTCGGAAAGCCCAGGCTAAGACATCCTCAGGCAGAGGCCAACGAGCTACCAAGTCGGCCCAGCCTGCAGGTTCCAGTGCTGCCACAGCATGACTCCTTCCCGGCCCCCACCCCTCCTCGGGATCAACGGGAAACAAAGGTCGGGGTTCGTATCGCGGGACCACCTGTCAGGGTAGTGGTTGATCACCACCGACAGGTGGGTGCTACAGTTGGTCGAAAAAGGCCATTATATAGAATTTGTAGACAACCCTCCCACGAGGCCTCCTCTGCTCTCTTGTTATTCGGGTCAGCACGCCTTGCTCATACGGCAGGAAGTGCTCATGCTTCTACAGAAAGAAGCTTTGGAGCAGGTTACTGTTCACACTTCTTCCTGGTTCCAAAGAAAACTGGGGACCTCCGTCCAATTTTGGACCTCGGCGACCTCAATATGTCGGTCATTTACAAGCGCTTCCGCATGGTGACCCTTCCAGGACTAATCCCCATGCTGAAGAAGGATGCTTTCTTGGCGTCCTTATTCATGCAGGATGCTTACCTGCACATCCCTATTGCTCAAGCGCACAGGCGGTTCCTGCGCTTCGAGTTTCTCGGCCGCCATTGTCAGTTCGGAGCGCTTTCTTTCGGGCTGTCATCAGCACCCAGGGTATTCACCAAGTGCATGGCAGTCATGGCAGCGTCTCTGAGGAGACAGGGCCACTATGTGTTCCCGTACCTGGACGACTGGCTTCTCATGGCCTCCTCCAAGGAGGCATTTCTGTTGGCTGTTCAGCATACTCATGCCCTTTTTCAGTCTCTGGGCATCCTGATCAACTACGAGAAGTCTCTCCTGGTACCGTCCCAGAAACTGCAGTTCATAGGGGCAGTTCTGGACACCGTCAAGGGGAAAGCCTTTCTTCCCGAAGACAGGGCGGAACGTGCCCGATCCTTCATAAGGGACCTATCAGCGAAGAAGACTGTCCCAGCCAGATTGGTCCTTCGCCTGCTCAGACACATGGCTGCAGCCATTCCAACAGTCCCGATGGCAAGATTCCACATGCGGGTAACCCAGTGGATGTTAAGAGTGCAGTGGGACCAAAGGCAAGACCATCTGCAGCATCCAGTCAGAATCACAAAGGCCGTGGTTTGGGACTGGCAATGGTGGCTAGATCCGGGAACCCTCTCTGTGGGGCTTCCCTTCACAGCACCGTCCCCGGTGATAACACTCTCCACAGACGCCTCAGGGCTGGGGTGGGGAGCGCATTTGAACGGGTGAGGTCTCGGGGAACATGGACTACCCAGGAATCTCATCTCCATATCAACATATTGGAGATGAGGGCGGTCCTTTATGCTCTGCAAGCCTTCCAGTCGGAGATTCCACCAAGTACTCTCCTGTTACAAACGGACAATACTGCGGTGATGTATTACCTCAACAAACAAGGAGGCACACACTTCTACCCCCCTTTGCAGGGAGGCCATGAGGGAATGGGTAATACGACACGGTGCAAACCTCATTGCAGTTCACATTCCCGGGGTGGACAACACTGTCGTAGACAGCCTGAGTCGTTCCCAGACCAGAGTCCACGAGTGGGAACTTCTACAGGAGGTGGCAGAGGATCTGTTTCACAGATGGGGCACTCCAGAATTAGATCTATTCGTGTCCCATCCAACACAAAACTGCCCAATTTTTGCTCGCTAGATCCAGGGCCTGGTGTTTTCTGGCAAGACGCGTTGTCCCTCTCCTGGGCGGGCAGATTCCTCTGCGCCTTCCCTCCATTCCCGTTGATCCAGAGAGTCCTTCTCAAACTTCGCAGGGAGCACGCAACGCTTATTTTGATGGCGCCTTTTTGGCCCAGGCAAATTTGGTTTCCGCTTCTGAACCTGTTGTCCCGGGAACCTCCGCTTCCCTTGCCAATCAGCTCCCACCTGTTGTCTCAGGAGGCGGGTTCACTAGTCTACCCGGACTTACCTTCATTGAACCTACGTGCCTGGCTCCTAGAAACATAGCCATGATGCGACATGGGGTCTCGCAAGAGGTGGCAGCCGTGCTTTCTGCCGCCAGAAAACCGGCAACATGCGCCATGAAGTGGTGCAGGTTTTGCCTGTGGACTCAAACACGCGGTTTCTCGCCCTTAGACTGTCCTGAGAAGCTGGTTCTGGAGTACCTGCTCTCCCTTTTTCAATCCGGGCTAGCTTACTCCTCGATCAAAGTGCACCTTTTTGCAATCTCAGCTTATCATGCCCCCCATAGGCCATTGCATGCTGGCCCAGTTGGATGCTACTCGTGCCTTTTTAAGGGGGGTCCTCCACCTTAGGCCGCCCATTAAGGATCCCATTCCTCCTTGGGATTTGCCCTTCGTCCTGGAGCAGCTTACACTGCCACCCTTTGAACCAGCTGTGGATTGCGAGCTACGATTTCTGTCGTGGAAAACGTTGTTTTTAGTTGCTGTTACTTCGGCGAGAAGAATCTCCGAATTACATGCTCTCATGTGTAAAGAGCCTTATTTAATTTTCCACCAGGATAGGGTATCCCTGAGGACAAATCCTAAGTTCCTGCCTAAGGTGGTTTCAGTCCTTGCCCTTAATCAGGACATCGATTTACCAGTGTACTTTCCCAAGTACACCAATCGAGGAGAAGCTCTGCTTCACACCCTGGATGTTCACAGGTGTCTCAGATATTATTTGACCAGAACCAAACAGCACCGGAAAGCGGAGCAGCTGTTCGTGATCTTCGCTGAGAGGTTGAAAGGGCCCCTGCTTCAAGCAGACCCTTTCACGCTGGCTCATTCAGTGTATTCTTTCTGTTATGACAACGAGAAAACTTGCCAGGAGTGGTCAAGGGCCATTCGCCAGAGGAGGCTACCTCCTTCAGCACTGAAGAATGTGTCCACTTCAGCTATCTGTGCTGCAGCCACCTGGAGCTCGGTGCATACTTTTATCAGGCATTATAGCCTGGACATCGCCTCAAGCGAAGGCTGGTTTCGCCTCATTGTCCCAGGGACTTCTGTCTTAGGCTCAGAAGGGGTCTTAATCTCCGCCTTTCCTCCTCCTGATGGCTTTTCAATGTCGCCATTGCTTGGGAATCAGTCCTAATGGTGTAACCTGGTGCAAGAGCTGTATCTCGAAGAAGATAGTACAGTTACCTAAGAACTTACCGTAACAGTAGATCTTCGAGAACAGCTCTTGCAGCAGGTACCTTCCCGCCCACCATTCCCCCTTTGAGGAAGTAGGTTCTAACCTAACACCCATCCTTCGGATTGGAAAGGTCTGTCTTTAGTCTTGGCCATCTGTTGGCGAGTTCCTCGGTCTCCTCTTCTGATGTCATCCAGCGGCGGAAGTCTCCTGCAGGAGAATCAGATTTCCCAAGGGCCTCCTTATACTACGCCTGGATGCCGTGGGGGGACCAACATCAGAGGCGGTCCCCGCTGAAGACTACTAGCTAGAAGATTTCCGTGGGGTCATGGCGCCTGACGGCTTCAGTCCTAATGGTGTAACCTGCTGCAAGAGCTGTTCTTGAAGATCTGCTGTTACGGTAAGTTCTTGCATAGCTGTACTTTCTCCCATTGGGGTAAACCGATGGTGGACCTGTTTGCCTCCAGGGACAACACCAATCTGAGGCTGTTCCATGCCTGCCCCCCTCAGGGCTCGCTGCAGGGGGATGCCTTCTCTAGGCCATGGACCCCAGGCCTCCTCTACGCCTTCCCTCCATTTCCCTTGATCCACAAGGTGTAAAATGGACCCAATTACACAGGTTCCTGGTTGGTAATTCTCAGTAATTCAGTAAAGCCAACACACTATTTCTTTGCCAGATTTGTTGTACTTTATTATGATAGTATTAATAAAATTAGCCAGGAAAATTCTGTTGTAACAACAAAAACACACTGGCAGGATGAATAGTTTTAATACACAAAAAGAGATACATTCTGGCATAATGTGTAGACCTAAGGTCCAATTAACTGTTTACCCAATACCTGAAAAGAAACCAGAACAACCGTATCTTAACAATAAGAATGCATCCTGTCATAATTAGTAATCCTAGTTTACAAAAGGGAATACATACTAACATTATGTTTAAACATCAGGTAGCCCACTACTATCTGGGTGTTCCTATTACAATTTAGTTATAAGACAGCCAATGGGGCAATTCCATTGTTGTTTTTTTTTTTTTTTACCAGATTAGTACACTAAGCTGAAAAGTTTTTTACAGGTGTGACCTGGGAGCACAGGGAAGTTAAGCGACTTGCTCAGGGTCACACAGTATGCAAGTGGAAGCTGTGGGATTCAAACCCAGGTCTGGTCTGCTGGATGTTGCCAGATTTGCAGCTTAGAGCCATAAACCACTGCGCTATACTGCCTCCCTGTTGTGTTTCTTTTTGGTGTCAGGGCAAGGACCCTGGGTGTTTCTAACATGCAATCTAAACAGCTAGTAATATTTGCATTACAGGCTACAGAGTTTTCAGAGAAAATGGAATAATACTCAACTTCCTCTGGGTCTCCATGCTCTATGGCCAGTCAGATATCGCCAACTTCTTTCCTCTCAGAGACAGTAGACCTAACGATTAGGCCTGATATTTATACCCAACCTGTTTTCATTAAAAAGGCGTAACTGGAATTTCCCCAAAACTACCTCAACAGATTTAAACCAGACCACATGTCATGTAACAAGTCATGAGACTCTGGTTCAAATATACATTGGCCGTAAGATGCCTTGGTCATAAGATACTTTTGACACTTTGCCGTGACATACGGTCATTCTTAAATGGAAAAACAAGTGATATGTGGATTTTATATTTATCAAAAATACTAGTTTTAGGATACAGAAAACATGCAAGGGGACGTGGCTGTTTTTCATATCAATTCCTTGTAACACATTTTTTATCACAAAATGAGGAACTTCAGTAGTTAAGGCCATCCGCAGTTACCAGCGGCTGTTCTTATTTCGGCTGTAATCTTTAAAAAGGCATATTTTGGTACACTGTGTTTTCCTGCTGAGCAGGGTAATTCCAAGTTAGACCTTGGCTTTGTGCTTTCTGAATTATTTTATTTTCTACGTTTACAGAGTTTTAACCATTAACCTTTCAAAGTCTTAAACATACATGCATATTAACTGACATGGTGGTATCATTCATTTACTTAGCCACTTGCAGCCTTTGACTAGCTAGTCATATTAACTTGTATGTTGGCCTCATTCAGTCATCCATTGGCCATTTGCATTTTCTTCAAGCCTTTTACACCTTGCCATGGTCAACTGTATATATACAGGTGGTTATCAACAATTTTATATAACTAAACTTGTATAGACCTGAGCCCTGGGGCCCCTGGACAACTTCAACAAAGGTGCTCCTCAAGGTGAGGAGGGACAAGGCGAAGGTGATCCTGGTAGCCCCAGACTGGCCACGCCTGTTCTGGTATCCTGATCTCCTCAGCCTCGGCTGCAGGTCCTCAGCACGGCTTCCAGCACGCCCGGACCTGATATCTCTCAATCAGGGGGAAGGTATTCAGCCCGGACCTTCAATCCCTGCACCTCACAGCCTGTTACCTGAGCAGCTAGAGTTCCAGGCTTTGGGTCTTTCCGATGATGCCTACACTGTGGTGGAGGCATCTGGAAAGGATCGATCAGAAAATGTTATGCCTTCAAATGGAAAAGGTTTTCCATTTGGTGTCATGGCAAGGACGTGGACTCTGGCCTGTCCAGTGGCTAACATTATGGACTACCTTTGGTCTCTCTCCAAAAGGGGTCTACGGTCATCGACCCGTAGGGTGCACCTGGCAGCCATCTCTGCTTAGCGGGTTCGGGCCAGTCAGCTGACGGCACAGGAGACAGTGGTCGGGCGTTTTTTCAATGGCCTGGATCACATATCCCCTCCGGTGCGTGAACCTCCACCTCCGTGGGATCTTCTGCTGGTACTGGCAAAGCTCATGGGCAAGCCATTCGAACCAGTGCACAAGTGTGCCTTGTCACACTTGTCATGGAAGACTGCCTTCCTGGTGGCTGTCATGTCTGCCAGAAGGACGGGAGCTCCAGGTGCTTTCGGTGGACTCCCCTCATGTGGTCTTCCACAGGGACAAGGTTGTCCTACGCCCCAACACGAAATTCCTTCCGAAGGTGGTGTCAGTTTCAACTTTAACCAGGTGTTGACTCTGCCGGTTTACTACCCCAACTACACCTCGGACGCAGAGTACAGGCTCCATACTTTGCACCTGAGACATGCTCTCTCCCATTATAAGGAGAGGACGGAGGAAATTCGGGGAGAGGTTCACCAGCTGTTTGTCACCAACGCTGAAACCGCTTCTGGCAGACCTGCAGCAAAGCAGACTATTGCAAGATGGATTGCATCATGCATAGGTCTGTGTTAAGAGTTGGCGGGCAGGGAGACTCTCAGAGGGATAAGAGCTCATTCTACCCGCCATACCGCTGCATCCAAGGACATCCCTATCCAGGAAATCTGCCGGGCTGCCACCTGAAAGTAAGCAAACACCATGATGACCCACTACCACATCTACCTTGACTCACGCCGTGATGCTGCTTTTGGGGCCTCAGTTCTCCAGTCTCTGTTCCCTAAGTAGGGGGTGTGCGCCTTGCCTCTCTTCTCCCGGAGAACTGCTAGAGGTCTACCAAAGAGTGTGGATGAACAACATATCCATGATCCTAGGAAAGCAGGATCTTGCTTCAAGTGGGAGCTCTTGCAGCAGGCTATAACCATTAGGACTAACGCCGCAGGCATCAGGACCCACTGGAAAAATTCTCAGCCAGCAGAGACCGCCCCCGATGTCTGCTCCACCCTGATGTCAGCCCTATTACAAAAGGGTGCGGACCCATTTATTTTCCCTCCATGACCCTCTCACATTGGGGAATATTTTGGCTTGCCAGTTGCCAGCAAAACTTTCGATTGTTTTTCTCTTCAAAAATCTGTTTTTTTTGTTTGTTTTTTTTTCTCTCACAGATTCCAGCCGACGCATGTCGTCCCCGTCTTTGGTTTCTTCCTCCGGGCCTCACCGAAACAAGTGTAGCTGCGGCCGCCTGATAGCTTCGAAAGACGGCCACACTAAGTGTGTGTTCTGCTTGGGGCCTAACCACGACACCATGGCCTGTTCTACCTGCTAGGCCTTCACTAGCAGGACTAGGATCCGCCAATTTTGAAGGCTTATATTTATTTTATTTCAATTCTAGGATTACAATTACCTTTGAGCCCAGGGCTCTTTTACAAAGGTTCCACGTCAAGACATTGGTATCACATAACAATAGACAAAATTGTTACACAAATAAGGGTAAAGGATATCAAAATAAATTTCGAACGAACAGGGAGAGGGTAAAGTGGAAAGGAAGAGGACAAGAAGGGGAAGGGGTGGTAGAAAGAAATGGGAGGGGCAAAAGCGGGAGGTAAGAAAATGAGAAGAGAGGAGAGGTGGGGGTAGGTAAGGATATGGAGGGGGGTGAAGCAGCCAGGAAGGTGGATTTGTCAGGTGCTGGAGAGCGGATGGGGCAGAGGCCAAACTAGGGCAAGTGCGTTATGTAAGGAGCTTAGATATTGGAGAGCAGTAGCGGAGCGGTGTTGCACAGACATTATCCATGACAGTCGCAGATGCGGGAAGCGACCAAGGTGTTTCGGAGCCTGGATTTGAAGGCCCATAGCCCAGTGGTATTGATAGTATCATTGGCAAGACCGTTAAACCAAGTGGGTGCCCTGTAGGCAAATAAACTCTGGCCAATGGCTGTGCGGCAGCGAGGGATATGGAAAAGTTGTGGCTTTGATCCCCTAGTAATCCTGGAGCTGGTTTTCGTTCGAAGGAGTGAACAGACCCCGGGAGGGGCAGTTCCCAACTGTATTTTCTTAGCAACCATGCAGGTTTGGTACTGAATTCTATTATCAAGTTGAAGCCAGTTAGCTTATGAGTAGGGGTCACAGGTGTGAGTGAGCCGTTCGGCCCCAGTGATGAGTCGACAGGCCTTGCTTAGGGTGGTAGTAATCCTTCTGAGGGAAGTGGTAGTGGCAGTGCCATAGATGACAAGACCATAGTCAATCTGGGAGATGATGGAGCTTTGAACTGCAGCAAAGAGGGCCTCTCTAGTCAGGTGCCAACGAAGCCGGTAGAGTAAGCCCAGTCTAGTATTCACAGTTTTAGTGACATTGGTTATATGAGTTCCAAAGGACAGGTGTGGGTCTAAGGTGATTCCTAGGTATCTGAAGGAGTCAGCCTGCTCCAGGGAGTCCCCAAGGCATGTGTGTAAGGAGAGTTGGTGGTGTTTGTGCTTGTTTTGGTGGCTGGTGAAAATCATGGTCTTCGTTTTTTTCGGGTTAAGGATTAACTTATGTTCTTTGAACCAGCTTTCAACAGAGGTGAAGCCGTGTTGAAGGGTTTGTTGCAGGTGGCTTGGGTCATGAGAGGCAAGAATCACCGTATCATCTGCGTAGAGTATGACTTGCTGAGAGGTGGGGTTGGGGAGGGAGTTGAGGAACAGGCTGAACAGCAGTGGCTCCAGGATAGTCTTGGGGGACGCCGGAGCGAACCTGTTTAGTGTCGGAGACCACGCCTGATATTTTTACACATTGGGACCTGTTGTCAAGATAGCTATTGAACCATTTCACCGATTCCGCAGATAGGCCAGTGTTCAGTTGCTGATGAAGCAGGAGGCGGTGGTGGACAGTGTCAAAAGCCTTTGACAGGTCGATGAATGTAGCTCCGGTTAGGCGACCCTGATCAAGGGAGTTGTGTATGGCACCCGTAAACTCAAGAAGGGCCGTGGCAGTGCTGATCTTACTGGACATAAGTCTCCACCACTCATTCACACTATTGGGATCTGCGCCGGAGGCACTAGGACCCATCGGGAGCAAACTTTTTGCTGGGGAGTCGACGCCACAGATGGCGCCACGAGCCCCAGCTCGCGCGGCAATGACTATCTCGGCGGCGACTCCCCATCCGCCTCAGTTCCTTTTCCCACCATCAAGTGCGCTTCAGTGACGACATCGCTCGCCTATCGGGAGTCGGACTTCAAACTAGCAGCATAGTTTTCAGTTTTTATTATTTTATATAGTATTATCTCGATACAGTATCGCTTAAGTTATTCTTATTTTTAAATAAAAACGATAAAGAAGTCTCAGCCTACACTGACGGAGTTGACCATGAGCAGGTCAGGTGACGGTAGGGAGACTTCATATGAAAGCTGTTCAGTCAGTTGGGCTGGGTCCGGTCCGCCGCCTTCTCCGGAAGTGGGGCCTGACAACGGTCAGTCCAATGCGCGTGGGGATGGGCGGTCCCCGCGGAAGCATAAAGCCAAACGGTCGCATTCTCGGCACCGCTCGGCCTCGAGCTCTTCTTCGGTCCACAGGTCTAAAAAGAGAAGGTATCACTCGAGGTCGCCCTCTGATACGTCTGCGCGTAGACGTTCGGTTATCGGGGCTAGTTACCGATCTCCTCCTTCGGAGTCGCCAACAGCGGCTTCTGGTAGCCGACGTCTTCGACATCGGAGTCCTACCCCGCCCGCAGGTAGGTCTTCAGATGAGCAGTTTCATCAGTGGGCCGCTCTTATGGAGCAGTGGGCTCGGAGGTTGGTTCGGCTACCTGGCTCGGTCGCTCGTGGGCCTTCGGGCTCTCTGGGCGACCAGGTAGGGCGGTTGGACTTTCCTGGTCGCGCGGCACCTTCTTCTGCCGTCGACTCCGATATAGGTGTCTGTCCCCCAAACATGTCTTGGCGAGGGGCCACACCGATGCCCTTATCTCTGCTCTTTTTCCTTCAAACCCTGTTTTCCGGTCTCTGGGGAGTGCCTTGGCGCGTGTGGCCTCAGGGAGTCAGTCCTGGCTGCCCTGCGGCCACTGGCTCTTTGGGGACTTCCCTTTATCTCTTTCCTCCTTCCTCTTCTGGCTTTCATCCTTTTCCTGTCCATACAGTCCCTCCTGGACTGTCAGGAGATGACGTTGAGCCTGACCCAGACCTTCGGCTGGGCGATGAGGTGGACCTAGCAGGATCTTTACTGCTGCAGAGCCTGTGGTCGAGGACCTGTCTTTAAGTTTCTGCTGAAGAATATGATTTCCACACTTTCTCTCCAGACTACAGACATCGATCCTGGGAAATTAAGACTCCAATACCTTCACACATCGGAGATCCCTACGGATTTGACTCCTCCGATTCAGTCTTCCTTCAAGACGCTGTCTCAAATGGTATGGAATAATCCTGCTCTCTCCATCGGTGGCTAAATCCATTGATAGAAAATATTCAGCCCCCAAGGATCGTCCCATTTTGGCATCTCAAGCCTTTGCGGATCCTGTTGTAGTCCTGGCAGAGAATGATTAGGTTGTCCTTCCTCAAACCACTACAGCTAGACCTATTAACAAGGAATCTCGTAAGATAGACACCTTAGGTAAGAGAATCTTTGCTGCTTCTACCCTAAGTATGCGTATTGCCAGTTACCAAGGCTATTTTTCTCAGTACGAGTATATCCTGTGGCACACTCTCAAGCAAATGGTTGAAGCTCTTCCAGAGTCTGATTCAAAACCAGAGCTTCTTCAAACCATTACCAGGGGTATTGAATCTAACAACCAACAGGTTAAAGCAGCCATGGACGCCTTTACTTCGCTTCCTGTCTCAGCTGCTGCTGGTATCTGTACCGCCGCCATTCCTGGCTGCGACTGCAGGCTTCACCAATGATGCACAACAACAGGTAATGGCATTGCCTTTGATGGTGCATATCTTTTGGTCCTCAGGTCGAGCAAGCTCTAGAAGCTACACAAAAGACTGGGTCAGCCATTAAGTTGGCTAGACCCCCTCCTGCCCCCTCTAGAGGGCATGCCAATAAACGTCAGTTTCATAACCGTCAGTCCTTTCGAGGCAGAGGTAAAAACTGCCTCTCTTCTGCTCCAGAAGTCCAGGGCCTGGCATTTTTTGTCAGGATGCGTTCAGGCTGCGGTGGACAAAACGCTTTCTTTCCGCCTTTCCGCCTCTTCCTCTAATTCAGAGAGTACTCCTCAAGTTCGAGTCTCAGGGAGACAAGATGATTCTCATTGCTCCCTTTTGGCCTCGACAACTGTGGTTTCCACTTCTCAACAGTATGTTGGCAGTTCCTCTGAGACCACTTCCCCTGCAGATGAACCTTTTGACTCAGGGACCGGTGGTCCATCCCAGTCTGAGATCTCTTCACCTTCACGCTTGGCTCCTGAAGAGGTAGAAGTAAATCGGTTCAATGTCTCTCGAAGAGTTTCTGATATCTTTCTGGCTGCGCAGAAGCCAGCCACTCTGAAAACTTACACGGCTAAGTGGAAGCGTTTTTCCCTCTGGTGTGCAAAGTCCTCTTTGAATCCCTTTTCCTGCCCTCCAGATAAAGTTTTAGAGTACCTTTTGGACCTCTCAAATTCAGGTCTCCAGTACTCTACAGTTAAGGTTCACCTTAGTGCCATTTCAGCGTATCATGAACCGTTTTTTTCTCTTTCACTGGCTCAATTACCTATGGTTGAGATTTCTTAAGGGCATTCTGCACACCAGACCCCCTACAAGACGTCCTGTTGCAGCCTGGGACATTAATCTTGTGCTAGACATGCTCACCCAGAAACCTTTTGAGCCTCTAGCTACCTGTGAACTGAAGATCTTACTTCGAGACACAGCTCTTGCAGCAGGTTACACCATTAGGACTGGAAGCCGGCAGGCGTCAGGACCCCGGAAAAATTCTAGCTAGCTATCTTCAGCGGGGACCGCCCGGCCGTCGGTCCGCCTCCGTCAGGCGTGGTATAAGGCCGGTCCTTGAATTCTCAGTTCTTTCCGCCGTCGACTTGCATGTCTCGAGCCTTCGGTTTTCAGTCTAGCGCGCGACGCGTGGTTAAAGAGCTTTCCTCCGGAATCCTTTTCTTCAAGCAAGATTGTTGCTGATGTCCTCTCCGACCTCCGGTCATCCCTCCAAGTGTGCTTGCGGGAAACAGATCCCCTTCAAGGACCCCCACACGGCCTGCGTCAGGTGCCTGGGCCCAGACCACGATGCCTGGGCCTGTTCGTTCTGCCAGGGGTTCAACAGCCGAACCAGGATCCGACGTCAGAAGGCTCTTCAGGCTTTTTTGTTGGACGAGAAATTAAAAACCACGTCCTCCAAGGGGGAATCGTCGTCCAAATCCCACAAGCATGCGGAGAAAAGAAGGGAGAAGGCCCCTTCCAGGTCCCTGTCCAGGGCCTCGGAGTCCCGCAGCTCCGGTTCTAGGTCCGACCGCTCTCCTTCCAGGGCCAGCTCTCAGCCTCCCCCGGCTGCGGTACCTAAGCCTCCTTCTTCTCAGGCCAAGTCCGCCAGGCCGTCGTCGTCCTCTTCTTCTAAGGCCTTGGCGAAGTCCGGGGAGCGCCATCACCATCATCATAGGTCGGGTTCCCGCCCTTCGGCACCCGACGTCCGGTCGTCTTCTGTGCCTCCCCGCAAAACTTTGGAGCTCACACCGTTGAAGAGACCGGTGGACCCGACGCCGGCTCGACCGTTGGCTGCCGTCAGACGGGCCATTCCTCCTCCCTGGAGCCGCCGACGGCCTCGCCGCCGGGCCAAGTCATCCCAGCGGACGCCGGTTGGGGGACCGACGTCCGTTCTTCCTGAGAAGAGGGCTCCTTCGCCTCCGACCGACGTCGGTCAGGAGACGCTGACTGAGGAGGATTTAACGCAGCCCGAGGACCAGACGGGCGATCCCGGCCTCGCGGAAACTCCCAGGGCCCCCTCGCCTTTACCCGAGGCCCCTGTGGAGCAGACGCCGGGACCCGACGACCGGCGCCTGGGCCGTCGTCGGGACTTTCTTTAGCGGAAGTGAAGGATCTCTTCACTTATTGGTGGGATACCATTAAGAGGGCCATGGCCCCCACCACTCCTCCTCCTCCGTGCCGCCCCCTTCACCTTTGGGCCGGCAGGCCGCAACTCCCCGCCCGGGAGCCTAGATCCTCCCAGGGAAGATCAGAAAAACGGAGACCTCTGTCGAAATCCTCTTCTGGATCACCCAGCCCCAAGAGGTCCAGGAGACACCGACGTTCGCTGTCGACGGAGGACACAGGATCAGTCTACACCTCCTCTAGATCCCCATCTCCTCTCTCCATCCCTTCTCCGGACCCACGTGAGACGCCGAGATCTCCTCCGGATGACTCTTCGTTTATGGATATTATGCGACATATCCAGAAGAACATGGGATGGGATGCAGAAGAACTAGACCCCGAAAGGTTACGCCTTGCCAAATATCTTTGGCAAAAGGACCCCAAGCCTGTGGTGGTACCACCCTTGGTGGACGCTTTCGTGGACGTCACCAAGGCAGCGTGGAAGCGCCCACATTCGCTCCCGGCGGTGCCGAAGAAAGCTGATCGTCTGTACAAGGCTCCTAAGGAGGACCAGTACCTGACACAGCAGCCTCAGGCCGACTCTCTGGTCATCACAGCCTCACATGACTGGTCACAGAGGCTGCAACATCTGAGCACCCTGCCACCGGACCCAGAGTCCAAACAGCTGGACGCTCTGGGCAGGCGCACGTACGCTTCCGCTACCTGCGCCATCAGATCCTTGAACTACCTAACCCACATGGTTCAATTCCAGAACGCTTTGTGGGAACAGGGTCTGGAGGCGGCTGAAAAGCTGCGAAGGTGAGCAGAAGGAGATGCTCCAGCTCCTCCGTGCGGGTTCGAATGTGGGGACCCAAGTGCTTGACGCGTGCACGACTCCAGCAGGCTCATCGGCCCGAGCAGCAGTTTCTGATGTTGCCTCGGAGACACTCCTGGTTACGTGTCTCAAGCTTCACCTCGGATGTCCAGAAAAACATTATGGACGTCAGTTCGAGGGAGAAGTTTTATTTGGTAATCCTTCTGAGAAGATCATTACCAAACTTCAAGAGGCCGGGAAGGCGGTAAGGTCGGTTCAAGCCATGTACCGACCCAAGCTTGGTTCCTTTCGTAGGAACCAAAGCCGTTTTCGTGGGCAGACACAGAGGCAGCAGCCCTGTTCCGCTACACATCAGAGGGGCTCGGTTTTCGTAGAACCCAGGGAAAACAGCCCGCCAGCCGAGGTCAGCGTTCCCCTAGGCCGACCCAGCCAGCGGGCCCATCTGCCGCCACAGCCTGACTCCTTTCCGGCCCCCGCCCCTCAGGATCAACGGGAAATCGTGGTCAGGGGTCGCATTGCGAACTTCCTGCCGGGATGGCAGGCCATCACCACCGACAGGTGGGTTCTGCAGTTGGTCAGTCTAGGCCACTTTATAGAGTTCGCAGAAAAGCCACCCTCGAGGCCTCCTTTGCTCACCCGGTATCTGGGTCAGCACAAAAATTTGATTTGGCAAGAGGTACTCGCGCTCCTAAGAAAAGGAGCGATAGAGTACGTCCCGGAGAACCAGAGAGGAGGAGGATATTATTCCCATTTCTTCCTGGTTCCCAAGAAATCAGGGGACCTCCGTCCGATTCTGGACCTCAGCGACCTCAATGTGTCGGTCGCCTACAAAAGATTCCGCATGGTGACTCTTCCGGGCCTTATTCCCATGCTGAAACAAGACGCCTTTTTAGTGTCTCTAGACATGCAGGACGCATGCCTGCATATCCCCATAGCTCACGCGCACCAGAGGTTCCTGCACTTCAAGTTTCTCGACCACCACTTTCAGTTCCGAGCTCTTCCGTTCAGACTATCATCCGCACCAAGGGTCTTTACCAAGTGCATGGCAGTCGTGGCAGCATCTCTGAGGAGACAGGGCCACTATGTGTTCCTGTACCTCGACGACTGGCTTCTCATGGCCGCCTCCAGAGAGGCGTTGTTACTCGTGGTCCAGAGCACCCAGGATTTGTTCCAATCTCTGGGCATTCTCATAAATTACGAGAAGTCTCTCCTGGTACCGTCGCAGAAACTGCAGTTTATAGGCGCAGTACTGGACACTGTTCAGGGAAGAGCTTTTCTTCTGGACGACAGAGCGGAACGCATCAGACCCCTCATAAGGGATTTGTCGTCGAACAAGATCGTACCTGCCAGGTCGGTCCTTCGCTTGCTCGGACACATGGCTGCGGCCATTCCTACTGTCCCTTTCGCAAGGCTCCATATGCGGGTAACCCAGTGGATGCTCAAGGTGCAATGGGACCAAAGGCAAGACCACTTGCAGCATCCGGTCAGGATCACGAACTCAGTGATCAGAGACTGGCAGTGGTGGCTAGTCCCCGGGTCGCTCTCCAAGGGCGTCCCGTTTGTAGCGCCGTTCCCGGAGGTAACCCTCACCACGGACGCCTCAGGTCTTGGATGGGGGGCACACCTGGACGGGGTAAAGTCCCAGGGTACGTGGACCCCGTTGGAAGCTCATCTCCATATCAATGTCCTAGAGATGAGGGCGGGTTCTCTATGCCCTGCAGGCCTTTCAGTCAGTAATCCCACCGTGTACTCTCCTGCTTCAGACAGACAACACGGCGGTGATGTATTACCTCAACAAACAAGGAGGCGCACACTCTTAACCCCTTTGCAGGGAGGCCATGAGGGTGTGGGATTGGGTAATCGGACACGGCGCAAATCTGATCACTGTGCACGTTCCCGGGGTGGACAACATGATCGCAGACGGCCTGAGTCGATCCCAGGCCAGAGTCCACGAGTGGGAACTTCTTCAAGAGGTAGCAGAGGATCTGTTTCTTCGATGGGGAACTCCAGAACTAGACTTGTTCGCATCCCCATCCAACGCAAAACTGCCCAATTTTTGCTCACTAGATCCAGGGCCTGGTGTTTTCTGGCGAGACGCGTTATCCCTCTCCTGGGCGAACAGATTCCTCTACGCTTTCCCTCCCTTCCCGTTGATCCAGAGAGTTCTTCTCAAACTGCGCAGGGAGCATGCACACATGATTCTAGTGGCCCCATTCTGGCCCAGACAGATCTGGTTCCCTTTGTTGGTGCAACTATCTGGAACCTCCGCTCCCTGCCGCCTCAGCTCCCACCTACTGTCTCAGGAGAAAGGTTAATTGGTCCATCCGATTACGTTTCGAACCTGCATGCTTGGCTCTTAGGAGACATAGCCATTCTAAGGCCATGGGGTCTCGTAAGAGGTTGCAGAGGTTCTTTCTGCAGCCAGAAAGCCGCAACGTATGCGACGTATGCCATGAAATGGTGCTGCTTTGTTTATGGTCACGCACTGTGATTTTTCCCTTTAGGTTGTCCTGTGGGAGTAGTTTTGGATTATCTCTCTCCTTTTTCATTCAGGCCTAGCCTACTCCTCTATTAAGGTACATCTTTGTGCCATTTCTGCCTATCACCTCCGGTGGGGCACGTACAGTAGCTCAATTGGACGCTCTCGAATTTCTTAGGCGGTGTTACACCTTAGGCCTCCCATTAGGGACCCTGTGCTCCATGGGATCTGCGCGCTTTGTCCTGGAACAGCTCATGCTTCCTCCCTTTGAACCTGCCGCAGATTGCAAGCTACGTTTTCTGTCGTGGAAGACGTTATTTTTAGTTGCTGTTACTTCAGCGAGAAGAATTTCTGAGCTTCACGCTCTCATGTGCAAAGAGCCTTATTTTTTAGTTTTCCACTGGGACAGAGTATCCCTGAGGACGAACCCCAAGTTTTTGCCTAAGGTGGTCTCTTCACTCACTCTAAACCAAGATATTGACCTTTTGGTCTATTTCCCGAGTTATTCAAATAGAGGAGAGGCTTTGCTCCACATCCTGGATGTTCACTGCAGCCTGAGGTATTACCTCAACAGAACTAAACCCTCTCGTAGTTCTGATCAGCTTTTCGTTTCCTTCTCTGAGAGGATGATGGACCAATCAGTATCCAAACAGACTTTGTCTCGCTGGCTTGTCCAGTGTATTTCCTACTGTTATGATTTAAAACAGAAGACTATCCGGGGTCATTCTACCAGGGGTGTGGCCACATCCTTTGCAGCACTTAAAAACGTGTCCATCTCTGCTATTTGTGCTGTAGCCACTTGGAGCTCTGTGCATACCTTTATCAGGCATTATAGCCTGGACATCGCCTCTTGGCGTAGGGCTGGTTTCGGCCTTGCAGTGCTGCAGGGTCTCCTGTCCTAGGTTCAGGACCTGGAACTTTTTTTTTTCCTATTTTCCTCCTCCCGGAATTTCTGGCAGCGTTACTGTTTAGGAGTCAGTCCTAATGGTGTAACCTGCTGCAAGAGCTGTGTCTCGAAGTAAGATAGTACAGTTACGTAAGAACTTACCGTAACAGTAGATCTTCGAGAACAGCTCTTGCAGCAGGTACCTTCCCGCCCACCTTGCCTCCTGGAGGAGGCATGGCTTACACTCAACATGTTGGGATTTTCATTCCTTATTTTCCTCTGACGGTGGATCCTCGGTCTCCCATTCTGATGTCATCCTGCAGCCGGGAGTCTCCGGCGGGAGAACTGGGGAATCTGGCGGGACCGCCCCCTTATGTACCACGCCTGACGTCTGAGGCGGGACAGACGTCGGGGGCGGTCCCCGCTGAAGATAGCTAGCTAGAATTTTTCCGTGGGGTCCTGACGCCTGCCGGCTTCAGTCCTAATGGTGTAACCTGCTGCAAGAGCTGTTCTCGAAGATCTACTGTTACGGTAAGTTCTTACGTAACTGTACTTTCCTCACTTGGATGACTGCCTTCCTAGTGGCCGTTACCTCAGCCCGTAGGGTCTCTGAGATGCGTGCCCTGGTCAGAGACCCTCCTTATACTGTGTTCCATAAGGACAACGTAGTCCTTCCTACTCATCCTAAATTTCTTCCTAAGGTTGTGTCAGAATTTCATCTTAACCAACCTTTGGTCCTTCCCTCTTATTTTGCGGACTTCCAAAATGAAGGGGAACGCTCGCTTCATTCTCTGGATGTTAAGAGGGCCTTGCGTTTCTACTTAGATAGAACCAAGGATTTTCGTAAAGCCCAGCAACTGTTCGTTTCCTTCAGTGAGGCCCGGCTGGGTCAACCTGTCGGTATTAGATGTATCTCAGCATGGCTAGTGGCTTGCCTTCGTCACTGCTATTCCATGGCGCAGGTTAAGTTGGAGGGTAGAGTTTACGCTCACTCTACCAGAGCGGTAGCGGCATCCCTAGCGGAAATCCGCAACGTGTCCATTGCAGACATCTGCAATGCAGCCACCTGGAGCTCAGTGCATACTTTCGTTAAGCATTATGCACTCGATGTCCATGCCAGATGACATTCTTCCTTTGGCAGAGCCATCTTTAATGGACTTCTGTCTTAAGAAACGTGAGCTCTTGGTTTCTCCTGCCGCCCTCTCGGGGGATTATTAGCTCGGTACTCTCCCAATAGTGTGAATGAGTGGTGGAGACTTATGTCCAGGAAGATATGAAAATTACGTACCTACCGTAATTCTTGATCTTCTTGGACGAGTCTCCACCACTCATTCACACGCCCACCCTCCATCCCCGGAGCTCACCTCTCTTGTTGGTCTTCACTCCCTCAAATCTTTAGGCCTTGAAGACTTCTTTGTTGACCCTTCTTACACGGGTCGTCCGGACTATCTTATGTCCGGTTTTTAGGTTAGGCTACCCATCTTGGTTAGTTACGCTGTACCTCCTTGGTGAAAAAAAAAAGGTACTGAGGCAGTTGGGGAATCGACGCCGAGATAGTCATTGCCGCGTGAGCTGGGGCTCGTGGCGCCATCTCTGGCGTTGACTCCCCAGCAAAACCTTTGCTCCCGATGGGTCCTAGTGCCTCCGGCGCAGATCCCAATAGTGTGAATGAGTGTTGGAGACTCGTCCAAGAAGATCAAGAATTACAGTAGGTACGTAATTTTCATTTTCCTTTTCTAAATCCGTGTTGCTGCCGGCAAATGATGTTGTACTTGTCCAGATGATCGGTGAGCTGGTCTGCTACTATCCGTTCCAGGGCCTTAGAGAGGGGTGGCAGGATAGAGGTTGGTCGGTAGGTCACGTGGGAGGTCCGGTCACCACCTTTATGTATAGGTTTGACAGTTGCTGCCTTCCATTTGTCAGGGAATTGGCTGGAGAGAGGGAGGGAGAGATTGAAGATCCTGGTGAGTGGCCCCAGAACCTCGTCTAGAGTGAGGGACAGAAGTTTGAGGTCCAGGGTGTCAGCACTTGCTGTAGTGTTTTTGATGGCTTTGGAAATGTATTTCCTGATGATATTTTTGTTTACTGCTCTGAAGTAGAATGGGGGACATTTTTTAGGTGAAGATTGATGGGTGGGAAGAGGGGGGTCGCTGTCGTTGAAAAAGTCGGGGGGAGGGGGGAGAGGATGCTGCTGAGGTCGGTGAAGGCATCATTAAAGGTGTTGGCTATGACTTTTAGGTCCTGGATAGTATTCCCATTTATTGTGATAGCAGTAGAGGGTGATTTGGACTCCTTCCCGGTAACATCTTTAATGTTATTCCAGAATGCTCTTGCATTTCCCCATGTGTTGGCGAGTGCAGTCTTGTAGTATTCAGATTTCTGTTGGCGTATGGATTTGGTGCAATCATTTCTAGCTCTTTTGAAATTTTGGATGTCCGCCTGTTTTTCCTGTTTCTCTGGGTAGTTCTCAGAGGTGGTCCCTGTGTTTCAGCTTCTTTAAGAGGGAACCTGTGAGCCAAGGATTGCAGAGGGGTTTCATTTTTAGCTTTTTTGGCAGGGCAAAGATGTTACAAGCGTCATTGAAAATGCGTATGAATTGATCAAGGGCTGTATTTGCGTCGGGGGCCAGGTCGATGGGGGACCAGTCTTGATTTAGTAGGTGTGATTTTAGGTGGGCTAGCTTCCCACAGGGTAGGACTCTTCTGAGGATGACCTTTGGTGGAGATTTCAGAATTTGTTTGACCAGGTGCAGCTGATATTGGGGGATGGTCACTGAGAGAGTCAGGCAGTACGGCAACCTAGTGATTCGGGAGGGGTAAGTAGTCAGGATCCAGTCCAGTAAAGTGCTGGTGCCGGTTTTATAGTTCATTCTAGTTGTGGAGTCCAGTATCTGTGTGAGGTTTGCTGACGTGACCACGTCCCTGGTGTCGCCAGCAACAGGTCCCAGCCTTTAAAGGCGTTCCTTTTGGAACAGAAGATGAACGTCCTGCATACCTCCAGGGAGAAGGCCAAACATAAGGATAAATCCAAGTGCTCCCGGGACAAGGACCATAGTCTCCTGCCACTGGCTTAGGTCCCAGTCTCGTTCTCTGTCCTCTCCCAAGAAGCCCTGCTCTTTCTCGGGCTCCGGAGAGCATCATTCCCGCAAGGACTCCCTCCTGCCAAGCCTAAGGTGACGCCACTTAAGGTCACCCTTAAGACCTTTGGGGCACAAGCTTCGGCCCTGGCTACTAAGGTCTCTGGAGTCATAGGACACTCCAGTACCCCCGGAGAAACAGTAGTCTGTCCCGGTACCAACACCGGCAGAAGGGGCAAAAGTGACTGACGCTACCGAGGAAGGAGCAGCGTCTGCATCTCCCAAGTCGTCCTCTCCAGGAGGCTCCCCCTAAGGGTTGCCGGATACTTCGGATCCCATTGTTCTCTTTCCGGAGACAGCGGCCTTGGTATTTTCTAAGGAGGAGCTCCAGGAGCTGTTTTCTTTTTGGTGGGGTCAAGTCCAGAAACTGCCCCTCCGAAGCCAGACCCATTGGGCAAACTACAACCAGAGGGTGCCCCTATGCCTTCCCCTTAGAAGACCCCCGAGAGGCCGTTGCCTCGCTCATCCTCCAGGGTCCGTTCCTGATCTCTGTCTCCAGACCACCGCCGGCGCTCAGCTCAGTCAGGTAGCAGACGCCGGATCAGGTCACACTCCAGGAGCCGTTCCCGCTCCGATGGGCTGGCCCGCTCCCAAGTCGATCCCCAGACCGACACCAGCCATCGCTCCGTCGTCAGTCTCGTGACCGACATCGGTCTTCTGACCGTCTTTCTGAAAGCCACCGATGTTTGAGCGGGGCCAGTCCTAGGGACAGATCCGGCTACTCTTCACCCAGTAGCTGGTCTTCCTCTTCCCTCTCTGGGATCGGGGGTTCCCCAGGAGAAAAGGTCCAGCCCTGCTTGCCTCCTGACGATCGAACCTTTATGGACATCATGAGGCACATCCAGACCTCCAATGAATGGGATTCGGAGGGCCTGGATCCGGAACGCCGTCGACTAGCCAAATACCTGAGGCAAAAAGAGCCCAAGCCTCTGGTGGTATCTCCTTTAGTGGACGCCTTCCAGGACTTTACTGGAATTACTTGGAAGCGTCCTGCTTCAGTCCCGGCGGTTCCCAAGAAGTTCGAAAGGCTGTACAGGGCCCCGAGGGATGAGCCTTTCCTGGCAGAGCACCCTCAGGCGGACTCTTCTGTGATTACGGCTGCCCATGATAAATGCAAGCAGCCAAAACACCTTGGCTCCCAGCCTTCTGACCCACAGTCTCACTGTTTGGACCAGGTGGGCAAGAAGGTTCATTCTGCCTCCACCTGCTCCATTAGGTCCCTTAATTTCCTCATGCATATGGTTCAGTACCAGAATGCGCTCTGGGAAAGGGGACAGGAGCTTGTTAATGCCTTGCCAGACCCTGCACAAAAGACTGAGCTTCTGGACGTCCTCGAGTCGGGCTCGGACGTAGGCATGCTTTTTCTCCGTGCCTCGTACGACACTGCAGACACAGCCAGAGTGGCAGCGTCAGGGGTCTGTCTCAGGCGCCATGCTTGGTTGAGCGTCTCCGGCTTTCACCAAGATCTGCAGTCCAGAATCTGGGACCTCCCGTTCCATTGTTCAGTCTTATTTGAGCAGGAGACGGTCAGTTATCTCTCCTCTCCAGGAGGCTGGGAAATTCATCTGGTCCGTCCGTCAGATATAGAGAGAGCAGTGAAGAAACTGCCATTTCGGAAGCCCTCAGGTGCCCAAGCTCGTGGCAACCAACAGGGCCAGAGGGGTGGCTTTAAAAGGAGAGCCAGCAATCAGCAGCCTGGAGGCGATCCTTTTCATGGCCTCACGTCCTCCCAAGGCGCTCTGCCCACTCCCGGCTCCACCCAGTAACTCCCTTCCATTCCCCCCGTCCTCTTTCTCCGGAGGTACCAGGAGAGGCAGTAGGGGGTGGGTGGGTTCTCGATATTATAAGGAGGGGTCATACGCAGGAGTTCACAGAGATCCCCCAGATACCCCACCAAGGTCTTCGTGATATCCTCCTTCCCACATTCCTCTCATAAAAGGAGAGATTTAGGCCCTCTTGCGGAAAAGGGCGCTAGAACCAGTCCCTCTGTAGCAGCGGGGAAAGTGATATTCTAGGGACATGGATATGTTGTTCATCCACACTGTCTGGCAGGTATCCTTGCCGCTTTAAATCTTGCCGGAAGGTCTTCAAGCTGGCTCCTCCCACCCACCTGGGTGGTAAAACTGTCGGCTCCGCCCCATGACGCCAGATCTTCCTTACCGCTTGGAAGCTCAGGTTCCCTCCTTAACGCTCTGCGTACAAGACTGGTTCCTAATTCTTCGGTTTCCGAATTTAAAAGTTTTTGCATTATAGACTTGGTCTTCTATCCCTCGCCAGCTCGATGTGGACCGTCGACTCCAGTTTTCGGTGATGCACTTACGGGCAGAAGATGTCCGAGACGGATCTGCACTCCACGTGTGTCTACTGTTTAGGCTTTGAGCACGACATCGCAGGCTTGCGACCTGTGCTCTTCCTTCTCAGCCCACGTCCTCGAAGACCGTGCTGCCCGTTTACAACTGGGGCGCCCCGAGAAACGTTTTCCTCCGGTAAAGTCAAAAGAGGCCCGGTCGGCGGGCTCGGCGGATCAGCTAGAGCAGATGATTGCCCTTGAAGAGGAGGCGGCGCGGGCCGAATCTTCCTCAACCGCGGCATTTATCCCGCTCTCCCTGCGTTCCACTTGAACAGCTTCCTTTAAGGAGTTGTCTGTCCCTCCACTAGAGGAGAGGACTAGTGTCTGCTGGACCTTCTTCTCGGTCCAAAAAGAAAGACAAGGTAAGTCCCTCCGTCAACGCTCTTGGGAGCGGGAAGGTCCCTCTCCCGAGTTGTCGGCCATCGACTTGATCGATCGTTAAACTTGACCACTGGTCTCCACGTTGTCCCGTCAGGTCAGTTGACGAGACTCCCGTCGGCCTTGATCGAGATCTTTCGACCCGTTGGATGGGTTGTCGACCGGCTGACAATCCCTCTCGGTTCCCGGTGGGAGTTGATCCCGCGGGCTTGCCAGTGCCTCCGGTTCCGGAGCCCTCGGGTGAACCCTCCGAGCCGAGGGAGGAGCCGGTTCCACCCGCACCGTCCTCGGAAAGGCCGAGGTTCTCTGTCTCGGACTTCTTCGCGGTCCAGCCGATCCTGCCGTTATAAGCGGCGCCACCACTTGTCCTCCTCCTCGGATGAGGGGAGGCTTCGATGTAAGTTACGTCGACGATACGAGGACCTCATGTGGCAACAGCTCCTTCTGACCGGGAACAAGCTGACGCCGTCGCCTTCCCCGGCCATTAAGTGGCTGTCACCGGAGCGGCCGAAACAACCTCTCGTTTTACCGAGGGAGCCCGATTCCCAGGCGGCTGTTACGCCAAACCAGCTGCCCCACCGATTCCGGTCAAACCTCCGCCTCCACAGCCGCTGTTTGGGGCTCCGACCAAGAACTCTCGGTCGGCTCAGGGTCTGCCCCATAGGCTGTCGGTCACCCTCACTCCTGATCGCCCTCGGCAGGTGGAGGGTGGCTCAGGCCTGAGGCAGCTCTTTGCGGACTCTTCTGAGTCCGACGATGATTCCTCCCTTTTCTCCAGGTGAGTGGACTTGGAGTCCTCTGGATGTCAGTCACTGGACGATAGCCCTTCGTCCTTCCTAGGTTTGCTCAGGCTCATCTCGGAGTCCACCGGGATGCAGCTCGAGCCCGTATCCAAGCATCCCCTCACGGAGATATTGGACCGAGGGGATTCCCCTATGGAGGCCTTTCCTGTGGCCGAGGCCATTGTGGGCCCGGCCTTGGAGCTCTGGCAGCGCCCTGCTTCCTGCCCTGCGCCTTCGGCCAGGATGGCCAGGAAGTATGTGGTCCCTACCGGTTTCTCGGAACATCCCTCAGCCGAGGGGTTAGTTACCGACAGCGTTTTCCGGCGTGCCGGAAACGCTAGGGACGTGGACAAACCTCCCGACAGGGAGTCCAAGAAATTGGACTATGCCGGGCGAAAAGTCTACGCTGCGTCCTCCCTTGGCCTTCGTCAGGCAAGCTCGGCCGTGCTTATGGCACATTTCTTCCCATGCCCTGTTGGGCTCCCTGGACGAGGTAGTCCCTCATCTCCCGGCTGACCTGCAGACCACGGTTAGGCAGGTGCGGGACCAGGGCAGTGGCCAAGCAGCAACTTCAGACTGCTCTGGACATTGGAGACTCATGCGCCAGGTCAGGCAGCGCAGTGGCTATGCGCCGTCGGGCATGGCTGAGGATATCCACCTTCACAGCGGATACCAGCACAAATTGGTGGATGTCCCCTTCCTGGGGACCGACCTCTTTGGCCCTGGAGTGGAAGGCCACCTCCAGAGGATCGAAAAGTCCAATGCCACGTTGGACTCGGTCTCATCCGCCCAGAGGGACAAGGGCGCCAGACCGCAACCCAAGCCCTTTCGTCCGTCTGCGCTCCCGGCACGTCCGGCCCAGCAACATCAGGGCCAGCAGGCTCGCGCTTGGCGTCCCAAACCCAAGCCCGCGGCTTCCTCCTCCAGGAAGCAGGGAGGTAAAGGCCCAGGTGGTCCCTCGGCCGGTCCCTCCTCCAAGCCTGCACAGTGACGGGTTGAGGGGTGTCGCCCCCAACCTCGTCACCTCACCCTTGGTTCCCCCCATTGGGGGACGGCTCTGTTCTTCCTTTCCGCCTGGTCTGCTATTACCACAGACCAGTGGGTGTTGGAAGTGGTAGGAAAGGGCCTGCCTTTGGAGTTCGAGCAGGCCCCACCCTTCAGAGCCGTCTCACCTCGGGGGCCTCCGGCTCCAAAGCCTCGCTGTCAGCTCGCCGAGCCGACATCGCTCTCCTCCTTGAGAAGGAGGTGATAAGAGAGGTGGCGGACCCTCCCTCAGACCCGGGGTTCATGTCCAGGTAGTTCCTGGTTCCGAAACGGACGGGGGGCTGGCGCCTCATTCTCTACCTACACAACCTAAACAAGTTCCTAAGGTCTCGAACCTTCAGGATGGTCAATCTGGCTCAGATAATACCATCCTTGGAACACGGCGTGTGGTTCTACTCTCTGGACCTACAGGACGCGTTCTTTCACGTCCCTATCCGTCCGTCCCATCAAAGGTTCCTTTGCTTTCGAGCGGAGGGATCCCTTTTCGAGTTCCAAGCCATGCCCTTCGGCTTATCTCCAGCTCCCAGGGTCTTCACCAAATGCATGGCAGTGGTGACAGCATTCCTGCGGCACCGAGGGGTCCGGGTTTACCCTTACCTGGACGATTGGCTGATAGCAGCCCCCTCCAGACTGGAGGTGGAGCGGTCCAGAGACCTGGCCCTCCAGGTTTGCTCTCAGGTCGGCCTCCTCATCAACGATGCCAAGTCGGAACTTGAGCCGGAGCAGGTGATTCTTTTCATCGGGGCAGAGCTCGGCTCCCGGCGGAGAGGGCCGAGGTTCTTTCCTCCTTTGCTAAATCATTTCTGGTTGGGCAATTGCGCCCTGCCCGGGACTTCCTGCGCCTCTGGCGGCCTGTACCAACGTGGTCCGTTGGGCCCGGCCGAACATGCGCCCCCTTCAGTGGGGGCTGGCCAGCCAGTGGTCTCAATGCTACGATCCATTGGACCGCTAGTGACGGTGACCCAGGGGATGTGGAACGCTCTCCAGTGGTGGACCGTTCCAGTTCATCTGCAGGAGGGCATCCCGTTTGTCCGCCCCGAGCCGACGGTGTCTCTATCGACCGATGCGCCTCTGATGGGTTGGGGTGCCCATCTGGGGAACACCGAGCGCACGGCCTCTGGTCCCCGCAGGAGTCCTGATGCCACATCAACCTGCTGGAGCTCCGAGCGGTCCGCCTAACTCTTACCGCCTTTGCTCCGTTTCTTTGGGGTCAAGTGGTCCGGGTCCAGACGGACAATACCACGACCATGTACTATCTAAACCGTCAGGGTGGGACACGCTCCATGCTTCTATGCAAGGAAGCTCTCCGCATCTAGTCACTCGTGCGCAGCCTGAAGGCGGATCTCCTAGCCATTCATGTGGCAGGAGCCTCCAACACCCTGGCCGATGCCCTAAGCCGGATAGGGGCTACGTTCCACGAGTGGTCTCTCTTGCCGGAGGTAGTACAGGATCTATTCTCCCATTGGGGCACACCCCAGGTGGACCTGTTTGCCTCCAGGGAGAATGCGAAGCTGAGGCTGTTCCATACCCGCCCCCCTCAGCAGGGCTCGCTGCAAGGGGATGCCTTCTCGAGGCCGTGGACCCCGGGCCTCTTCTGCGCCTTTCCTCCGTTCCTGTTGATGCACAGGGTGCTTCTCAAAGCAAGGAGGGACAAGGCACAGGTGATTCTGATAGCCCCAGACTGGCCCCGCCAGTACTGGTACCCAGATCTCTTCAGCCTCAGCTCCAGGCTCCCGAGGCAGCTTCCAGCTCGCCCGGACCTGCTGTCTTTCAATCAGGGGAAGGTATTCCATCCGGACCTTCAATCCCTGCACCTGACGGCCTGGTTCCTGAGCGGCTAGAGTTCCAGGCCTTGGGTCTTTCCGACAAGGTCCTCAACGTAGTTGAGGCGTCCCATAAGGAGTCGACCAGAAAATGCTGCGCCTTCAAATGGAAGAGATTTTCCATTTGGTGCCAGGGCAAGGGCCTGGACCCTTCCTCCTGTTCCTTGGTGAGCATATTGGACTACCTTTGGTCCCTTTCTCAGCAAGGGCTTAGGTCAACGACCCTTGGGTGCACCTGGCAGCCATCTCTGCTTACAGGCGGCGGGCAGTGAAGCAGTCGGTGGCGCAGGAGAAGGTGGTCTAGCGCTTTTTCCAAGGCCTTGATCACATTTCCCCTTCGATGCGAGAACCTCCACCTCCGTGGGATCTACTGCTGGTACTGGCAAAGCTCATGGGCAAGCCATTCGAACCAATGCACAGGTGTGAACTCTCTCACCTGTCGTGGAAGACTGCCTTCTTGGTGACTATCACGTCAGCCAGTAGGATGGGAGAGCTCCAGGCGCTCTGCATCGAGTCTCCTTACCTGGTCTTCCACAGGGACAAGGTTGTCCTGCGCCCCCAACCGAAATTCTTCCGAAGGTGGTGTCGGAGTTTCACCTTAACCAGGTGTTGACTCTGCCGGTGTTCTACCCCAATCACAACTCGGAGGCCGAATATAGGCTCCGTACTCTGGACCCTAGAAGGGCGCTCGCTTACTATAAGGAGCGCACGGCTGAAATTCGGGGAGAGGTTCGCCAGCTGTTTGTCACCTACGCTGAAGCCGCATCTGGCAGACCTGCAGCCAAGCGGACGATAGGCAGGTGGGTCACCTCCTGCATAGATCTCTGCTATAAGTTGGCGGGCATGGAGCCTTCCAGAGGGATAAGAGCTCATTCTACCCTCTATACTGCTGCATCGGTGGCTGCTTCCAGGGACGTCCCTATCCAGGAAATCTGCAGGGCTGCTACCTGGAAGTCAGAACACACCTTCATCACCCATTACCACATCGACCTTGAGTCACGCCGGGATGCTGGTTTTGGGGCCTCGGTTCTCCAGTCTCTATTCCCTAAGTAGGGGGTGTGCGCCTTGCCTCCCTCCTCCCGGAGAACTGCTAGGAGTCTGCCAGACAGTGTGGATGAACAACATATCCATGTCCCTAGAAATACAGGTTACTCACCTGTAACAGGAGTTCTAGGAATGGTATATTGTTCATCCTACATTCCTGACCTCCCGGCTCGACACAACCTGAGCTTCCATCGGGCCAGATCTGGCGTCATGGGCGGAGCCGAGGAGTTTACCACCGGGTGGGTGGAGGAGCCAGCTGAAGACCTTCCGCAAGATTTAAAGCTGCAAGGATACCTGCCAGACAGTGTGGATGAACAACATATACCATTCCTAGAACTCCTGATCTTACTTCGAGATACAGCTCTTGCAGTAGGTTACACCATTAGGACTGAAGCCGGCAGGCGCCAGGACCCCACGGAAAAATTCTAGCTAGCCATCTTCAGCGGGGACTGCCCCAGACGCCGGTGCCGCCTCCGACGTCAGGCGTGGTACATAAGGGGGCGGTCCCGCCAGATTCCCCAGTTCTTTTCCGCCGTCGACTTGCATGTCTCGACCTTCCGGTCTTAGTCTAGCGCGCGACGCATGGTTGCAGAGCTTTCCTACGGGAATTTCATCCTACTTCGAAGAATTTTTCGCTGATGTCCTCTCCGACCTCCGGGCATACATCGAAGTGTGCTTGCGGGAAGCAGATCCCCTTTAAGGACCCCCACACGGCCTGCGTCCGGTGCCTGGGCCCAGAGCACGATAGCCGGGCCTGTTCCCCCTGCTAGGGGTTTAATAGCCGCACAAGGATCCGGCGTCAGAAGGCTCTTCAGGCGTTCCTGCTGGAAGAAAAATTGAGAGCCATGTCCTCTAAAGGGGAATCTTCGAAATCCCACAAACATGCCGAAAAGAAGAGAAGGGAGAAGGACCCTTCCAGGTCTCCGACGAGGGCCTCAGAGTCCCGCAGCTCCGGCCCGGGTCGCTTTCCAAGGGCGTCCCGTTTGTAGCGCCGTCCCCGGAGGTAACCCTCGCCACGGATGCTTCAGGTCTCGGGTGAGGGGCACACCTGGACGGGGTGAAGTCTCAGGGTTCGTGGACCCCATTGGAGGCTCATCTCCATATCAATGTTCTAGAGATGAGGGCGGTCCTCTATGCCCTGCAGGCTTTTCAGTCGATAATCCCACCGTGCACTCTCCTGCTTCAGACAGACAACACGGCGGTGATGTATTACCTCAACAAACAAGGAGGCGCACACTCTTACACCCTTTGCAGGGAGGCCATGAGAGTGTAGGATTGGGTAATCGGACACGGCGCAAACCTGATCGCTGTACGTGATCCCGGGGTGGACAACACAATTGCAGATGGCCTGAGTCGCTCCCAGGCCAGAGTCCACAAGTGGGAACTTCTTCAGGAGGTGGCAGAGGATCTGTTCCTTCGATGGGGAACTCCAGAGCTGGACTTGTTCGCATCCCCATCCAACGCAAAACTGCCCAGTTTTTGCTCGCTAGATCCAGGGCCTGGTGCTTTCTGGTAGACGCGTTGTCCCTCTCCTGGTCGAACAGATTCCTCTATGCCTTCCTCCCTTCCCCGTTGATCCAAAGAGTTCTTCTCAAGCTGCACAGGAGCATGCACAAATGATTCTGGTGGCCCCATTCTGCCCAACAGATCTGGTTCCCCTGCTGGTACAGCTATCTCGGGAACCCCGCTCCCGCTCCGTTACCGCTCAGCTCCCACCTACTGTCTCAGGAGAATGGTTACGTTGCTCCATCCGGATCTCGTTCTCTGAACCTGCATGCTTGGCTCCTAAGAACATAGCCATCTTGCGTCACGGGGCCTGCAAGAGAATTTGCAGAGGATTCTTTCTGCAGCCAGGCAAACTGGCGCATGCGACATATGCCATGAAGTGGGCGCCCGTTTTGTTTATAGTCCGGGCTCGTGATCTTTCCCTTAGGTTGTCCTGTGGGAGTAATTTTGGATTATCTCCTCTCTTTTCATTCAGGCCTAGCCTACTCCTCTATTAAGAGTGCACCTTTGCTATTTCTGCATACCACCTTCGGTGGGACATATACTGTTGCTCAATTATATGCATCTGGGAATTTCTTAGAGGGTGTTACACCTTAGGCCTCCCATTAGGGACCTGGTGCCTCCATGGGATCTGCTCTTTGTCTTGGAACAGCTCACACTCCCTCCCTTTGAACCTGCGGATTAGAGCTACATTTCTGTCGTGGAAGGCGTTATTTTAGTTGCTGTTACTTCAGCGGGAAGAATTTCTGGGCTTCACGCTCTCATGTGCAAAGAGCCTTATTTAGTTTTCCACGGGACAGAGTATCCCTGAGGACCAGACCCAAAGTTCTGCCTAAGGTGGTTTAAATCACTCACTCTAAACCAGGATATTGACCTTCAGGTCTATTTCCCCAGTTATTCTAATAGAGGGCCTTGCTCCACACCCTGGATGTTCACGCAGCCTGAGGTATTACCTCAACAGAACTAAACCCTCTAGTAGTTCTGACCAGCTTTTGTTTCCTTCTCTCAGAGAATGATGGGCCATCCAGTATCCAAACAGACCCTGTCTCGCTGGCTTGTTCAGTGTATTTCATGCTGTTATGATATTAAGCAGAAGCCCTCCGGGTTCTATCGGGGTCATTCTACCAGGGGATGGCTACTTCCTTTGCAGCACTTAAAGCGTCTCCATCTCTGCTATTTGTGCCGGCCACTTGGAGTTCTGTGCATACCTTTATCAGGCATTATAGTCTGGATATATAGCCTCTCGTGAGAGCCAGTTCGCCCTAAGCGGTGCTGGGGTCTCCTGTCTAAGTCAGGACCTGGAATGTTTTTCCTTTCATTTTAACTCCTCCCGGATGTTCTGGCAGCGTTACTGCTTAGGAATCAGTCCTAATGGTGTAACCTGCTGCAGAGCTGTATCTGAAGTAAGATAATACAGTTAAGTAAGAACTTACGTAACAGTAGATCTTGAGAACAGCTCTTACAGCAAATACCATCCCACCTTCCCCTTGGAGGAGGCATGGTTCTGCTCCCTCTTTTATTAGGATTTCCCTCATTATTGTCTTCTGACGGTGGATCCTCGATCTCCTTCTGATGTCATCCTGCGGCCGGGAGTCTCCGGCGGGAGAACTAGGGGAATCTGGGACCACTTCCTTATATACCCGCCTGTTGTCGGAGGTGGGACCGGCGTCGGGGGCGGTCCCCGCTGATGATAGCTAGCTAGAATTTTTCCGTGGGGTCCTGGCGCCTGCCGGTTTCAGTCCTAGTGGTGTAACCTGCTGCAAGAGCTGTTCTCGAAGATCTACTGTTACGGTAAGTTCTTACGTAACTGTACTTTACAGGTGAGTAACCTGTATTTACTCCCATTTCTTCTTTGTCCCAAAAAGGCTCAAGATCTCCATCCCATTCTGGACCTCAGTTCTTTAAACCATTATATTGAATTCCGAAGGATCTTACTTCGAGAGGACTCTTGCAGTAGGTAATTACATATAGGACTGAAGCCGGCAGGCATCAGGACCCCATGGAGAAGTTCTAACTAGCAGTCTCTGGCGGGGGACCGCCCCCACGTCAGGTGACCAGCGTCAGGCGAAGTCAGTATAAAGGGCGTCCCCCACACGCCTTCCAGTTCTTTCCGCCGTTAGCTTGTGAAAGTGCCTCATTGTTAAGTTCTTGCTGTTTAGTCAGTCTATTTTATTTACTGAATTTTTCCGTCTCGAGATCATTTCTTCAAGATTGCCATTTATGTCCCCTACACCTCTGATTACGCGCAAAACAAGAAAGTGCATTTCATTGCAGCCCAGCTCCCGCGTAAGGACGGTCATTCTCTGTGTCTCTTATGTCTAGGCCCGGATCACCCCGTGGAGAAGCGCCAGCACTGCCAACAGTTCAACGCCGCCACTGGCAAACGGAGGCAACAGTCCCTGGAGGCCCACATAAAAAAAAAAAAAAAAAAATGTCCATGGAAAAGGAGCTGAAGAAGCTCAGGCAGGCCTCAACTTCCCCGAGGGTCAGCGCAAGAAGCAGCACCGGGACTCCACTTCCACGGCCACCACGACTCCGGCCAGAGTTGCAGTGTAACGGGGGACTGACGTTCGACAGTGACAGGTAACATCCTTCCTGAGGAACCGACCTTCGACAGCCGTCTTGGCGGTGTCCAAGGCGGCGGCAGCCCTCCCATCTGGCTCGGGCCCCTTTGGAGCCTCTGGGACAAAGGCTCCCACTCCCGAAAAGGCCGCCGTCAAGCCCAGGTCAGGTAGAGGTGGGCGCGGTGCCACCGACAGGGCTGGCAAGATGCTCGCCCCTTCAGAGCGCCTTGCAGTCCCAAAGACACCCGTCAAGGCTGCTCCTTCCACGCGCCGGATGTCGGATCTGACAAGTCGGACGCCCGGCTCCTCCGCCCGGATCCACCGTAATGCGGACGTCTGCCCTCCAACGCTCGCCGCGGCGTTACAGCGATGCGGACCCTGTCACGACGGTCTGGGGTCCTGCGTCTCCCCTGTTGGACCCGGGACTACAGTCCTGCTTCACCAGGCGACACTGGAGGGGCTTCCCCAGTGCGGCTCCCGTCAGGTCTCTCCCTCCTGTGGGGCGGATCCCTGATTTGGGACCCTCTGGCGCGGCTCAGACACTAGCCTAACCCCATTACCAGATGCCGTCCCAACACGGACCTGACACCATGGGGCCAGCTGATCCTGGCCCGCCCACTGGGCCTCTTCCAGGGCCGTCTGTTCCGACAGAGCCCCTCGGGTATCTGACTCCATCCTATCAGACGCCGTCTTACCTGGGACCGCAGTACCCGATGCCAGGCTTCCCGCCGTTGGGCTGTGGATACTTGCTCTACAGATACCCTCAGCATCCGTATTCCCCTCCTCCTCCACCGCCATTCTCTTCCCCCCCCCTCCCAGCAGCCAGTGGACTTGAAGGAGACTGTGGCTACCTGGTGGACTGAGGCCAAGGCTTAGCTCACCAGGGGAGTGGAGAGCTGACGCCGTTCCCGGTACCGGGTTGCCGGAGACGGGAGGCACCCTCCCCCTTACCTGGCACTAGAGGTGAGCCCTCGAGAGTCGGGGAGGACACGCTTCCCTGAGGGTTGCCTAAGGGGTTTGTTCCTTCCCCACACCTGGAGGGGTCTTCATCCTCTTTGACGAAGACCTCTGACAAAAATACCGAGGGGTGCTCCGAACCTGACGGTGGGCCACGCACTCCCAACCATCCCAGGCCCAGGACTCCTCCGAAGTCTCTTCCGGAAGATCCTTTCTTTCTGACGTTGCTGAGAAAAATCCAGGAAGTCCAGCAGTGGCAGTCTCTGGAGCCAGATCCACTGCAGAAGAAGCTTGCTGCCCATTTGGATCTGCCCAAAACTGCTCTGACATTGATTCCACCTCGGATTGAGCCTCACGCTGACCTGCTTTCCACCATTTGGAAACAACCGTCCGCGTTAGAGCCCCCCCCCCTTCCGAGAAAGGTGGATCGGCTATACCAGGCTCCTGAGGGTTCCTTGAACACACACCCGAAGGCCGACTCAGTTGTGATTAGCGCCGCCCTCTGCCTGTCGACAAACCCAAAACATCCCAGATCGTCTCTGCCTGACAAGGAATCCCGTCTTCAAACATGAAGTCTTGCTGTATTCTGACAGCAGTGAGTCCCAACCTTCGAACTGCCCCGGAGATGAGTTAACTTTCCATGCCAGGTATGGAATGCTGAGCTTGAGCTCGGTTGAGACTCTGTCTGTTGCTGTTTAAACTCAAACCGTCAGATTCTTTACTCCGCCTCACTGAACAATCGCTTCGGAGATTTCTCTTTCTGCTCGGTTCAATTTGTTGGTTAAAGTACCGCTTTTCTCGGTTTTCGACCGAATTTAAACCGTAACCTGTCGGTTCAGTCTCTGTCTGTGGTATTTGTGAGTACTCGATAGGTTTATATTAATTCTTATTCTGTGTGGAACTTGTAAACGGTTCATCGGTTCGGTTTGAACCGATCAAGCTGTTAAAAAATCTTTATTTGTACTTTTAGTGTCTGGTTACCGGTTCTTATCGGTTCTAAAAAAAACGGGTTTTATTACTTTTTTTTCACAACGCGTGACACGGTCAGGAACCGATAAGAGGGTCTTGCCTGGCGGATTGCCATTAAAAGGGTAAGTTTGGTTAGGACTGGCACAATGTCTGAGAAACCCAAAAGAAAAACCGGGCCCATTGGGTTTCAACACTGTAGTGTGTGTGGGGAAGTCTTTGCTAAGGCTGACCCCCACACCACCTGTATTTATTGTCTGAGTTTTGACCACCTCAGTGCAGACTGCCAGATTTGTAAAAATTTTCCTGCAGCTACCCTAGAAAAGAGAGTTAGTAGGCTCAGGAAAGGGAGACCAAAAGTCCGCTGAACGGATGAGCCAGCCAGTTCGGTTCAAACCGAACCAGAAGAGTGCCCTCTGACCAGGGGCGAGACTTCTCAGGCAAAAGGAGAGCCAATTCTGAGAGTCGGTTCCGCTAAGAGAACTAGAAAGAAAAATCAACTGGTGTGGAGCCAAAACTTTCCCCTCCAACCTCTGAAGAAATAGCCAAAGCGATAAAAATTGTGCAGTCGCTTTCCCCGGTTCTGACCGAACCGGCACCATCAGGGAGGCGCTCGGTTCGGGCGGTTCCACCGGTTCAAGATTATGATTTAGAGGAATATTATGAACCGGATGAAGAGGAGTATGAGGAAAGTGAATGTGGTTTTGAAAGTTTGGATGTGCCCATTGACCCGGACATCTCCCCAGACAGACCTTCAGGAGTGTCTCCTAGGCTTTCTGAGTCCCCCTCCCATTTTATGTTTTATAAGAAAGTGGCTGAAACCCTCCAGCTTCCTATGGAAGAAGCTGTGGATGACCAGGAGGAGCCTGACTATGTGGAAATGATGGATATCCCAGAGTCTAGGAGGCTGTCTATTCCCTTACATAAATCTTTTGGGAAACAGACATTTAAGATTTTAAAGACTCCTAATACTATACCTCCTGTGGATAAGAGAATGGACAAGAGGTATACATTGTCAGGCTCAGATATGGAGTTCCTTACACAACAGTGCAGCCATGTTGGGGTAGTGCAGGCTGCATCCTATGATAAGGCAAATATTCCCTTGGCTTCACACACCCCAGACAAGGACTCCAGGAGGATTGATGCCATGGCAAAGAAACAGTACATGGCAGCATACTTGGGACTCAGACAGGCCAACTATATGGCCTATACTGCTAGGTATCAGAAATCCAGATGGGACACTGTCATGGCTTTAGTAAAACAGGTCCCTGGCCAGCTTGCCAAGGAGCTGGAGCAGGTGGCTGCTGATGGTATTGAGGCATCCAAGGTGCAATTCCATGCTGCAGTGGACTCCAATGATGTGTCATCTAGAGTCATGGCTACATCTGTGGCACTTCGTAGAATGGCTTGGCTCAGATATACTAGCTTGTCACAGGATATCCAGACTAAGGCCATGGATTTTCCTGTTGTGGGTAATTCTCTGTTTGGGGAGCAGACAGAGAATTACATGAAAAAAATGGACGAATGTAGGACCACCTATAGGAGTGCACAGGCCAAGGAAAGGCAGGCCACTCCTCAGAGGCAGCACCCCAGGGGCAGGCCTTTTCATAGGCCTTTCTACCTAGCCCAGGCCTCTCTTCTGCCTATGCTCAGAGGGGGTTCTTTAGAGGAAGAGGCAGAAGGGGTACAAGCAGACCTGCTTCCACCCCTCTGCCAAACAGGCACCCTGATGGGTTGGCTAGAGGTCGATTCTCCACTACCATGAGGAGCAGGCTAGCTTACTTTGTCCAGGACTGGGAGTCTCTAACATCAGGCAAGTGGGTCCTGGAAGTAGTAAGCCAGGGATTGGTTCTCAGCTTCAAAAACTTTCCAAAGCTGAGAGCCAGATCCTTTCCACCTGCAAATCCCTCAGAGGCACTTGCCCTAGAGGCAGAGGTCTCTTCCCTCCTGGCTCTCAGAGCTGTGGAAAGGGTTCCACCCCTACACCAGGGCAAATGGTTGTACTCCATGTACTTCCTTACCCCAAAAAAGACAGGAGAATGGCGGCCCATCCGGGATCTCAGATACTTAAACAAGCGCCTTTTAAAACCAAAATTCAAAATGGTGACTCGGGGAATTATTCTACCCTCTCTAAGGCCAGGGGACTGGCTAGCGTCCCTGGACCTCAAGGATGCCTACTTCCTTATTCTCATCAGAAGCTCCCATCGAAAGTACCTCAGGTTCGAGCTGCCCTCAGGCCATTACCAGTTCAGAGCAATGCCCTTCAGTCTAACCTCTGCTCCAAGGGTATTCAAAAAATGCCTGGCAGTAGTAGTTGCTTCTCTGAGAAGGCAAAGAATTGCCTTCTTCCTATATCTGGACGACTGGCTCATAGTAGGCCAGTCCCCAGACCAAGTCAAGTTACACCTACAGATAACTCAGCAACTGCTCACCTCTTTGGGTTTCCTTTTGAATCTTTCAAAGTCAGTTCTAGAGCCTGTTCAGCTCCTCACCTTCATAGGCGCAGAGCTAGACACTGAAAAGGCCAGAGCTTTCCTTCCCCTGGACAGGGCAAGGACCCTGGTCTCTCTGGCCTCCTCATTCACCCTACAGGTGTCTCGACCAGCAAGGCATTTTCTACAGCTCCTGGGGCACATGGCTGCTTCCACAGCAGTGGTGCAGGGAGCAAGATTTCAGATGAGGGACATTCAGTTCCATTTTAGAGCCTTTTGGTCTCAAAGGAAGGACCCTCTGACCAAATTGATCCCAGTGACTCGGACCCTGATCCAGGCCTTACAGTGGTGGCAGGATCAGAACAATCTAAGGCAGGGTGTTCCCTTTGTCACTCAGTCCCACTCCTTAACCCTTAGTACAGATGCCTCCCTCTTGGGGTGGGGGGCTCACTTGGGCGACCTGACTACCCAGGGGTTGTGGTCCCCTCAGGAATCTCTGCTTCACATCAATCTATTGGAACTCAGAGCAGTATTTCTAGCACTTCAGTCTTTTTCCAAATCTGTTCAGAACAAAAGTTATCCAGGTCAGAACAGACAATACCACCACGATGTGGTACATCAACAAGCAAGGAGGCACTCTGTCTACGGCTTTGTGCACAGAAGCAATGAAGTTGTGGTCTCTGGCTTATTCTCTGAACACCTCCCTCACAGCAGTACACCTCTCAGGCAAGGTTAATGTCCTGGCAGATGCTCTCAGTAGGATATCTCAGGGCCATCACGAGTGGTCACTGGATCCCCTTGTTTTGGAGGTGATATTCTCCAGATGGGGCACCCCACAGATAGATCTCTTTGCAGTCCCAGCCAATCACCAACTTCCCCTTTTTTGCTGCAGGCCCCCAGTGTTGGGCTCAGTCCCCCTGGATGCCTTAGTTTTTAGTTGGGAAGGGAAGTTCCTGTATGCTTTTCCCCCTTCCCTCTCCTGTTCAAAGTGCTAGTCAAAATCAGGTCTCAACCTTGCAAGGTGTTCCTGATTGCTCCAGACTGGGCCAGACAGTCATGGTATCCACTCCTGTTGTCCTTAGCAGTCCATCTTCCCCTGTCTCTTCCCAGGAATTACAACCTGTTAACCTGTGCTCAGGGGAGGGTTTGGTACCCAAATCTCAAATCTCTCATGCTCAAGGCCTGGGTCTTTGAAGAGTTTAGAGTTTGCTGATTTACACCTCTCCCAAGGTGTAATGGATATTCTGAAGGCTTCTAGGAAACCTTCCACCAGGACTACTTATAATTCCAAGTAGAAAAGATTTTCCATATGGTGCTCTGGAAGGCATATTTCCCCAGAGTCTGCTGATCTGCCCACAGTCCTTGATTATATGGTCCATTTGAATAGCTTAGGGCTTAGACCAGCTACACTAAAGGTGCATCTGGCAGCTGTTTCTGCTTTCATTTCAGCAGGTAAGCCCTCTTCTCTTTCAGCTCACCCTGTATTCTCCAAGTTTAAGGGATTGCTTCATACCAACCTTCCATTCAGGGACCCTGCCCCTGCTTGGGACCTTAATGTTTGCATAGCTCAGCTTATGCAACCCCCTTTTGAGCCTTTGTCTTCAGCAGAGCTTAAGTACTTGACTTGGAAAACTGTTTCTGGTAGCCATCACTTCTGCCAGACGCATAAGTGAGTTACAAGCCTTGTCAGTGGAGCCTGATTTTATCTCCTTCCATAGAGATAAGGTGGTCCTCAGGACTAACAGGAAGCTTTTGCCTAAGGTGGTTTCAGATTTCCACCTTAACCAATCTGTGTCTCTTCCTGTGTACTTCACTGACCATTCCTCCTCTGGTGAGAGGAGGCTGCACAGTTTAGATGTGAAAAGAGCCCTTAGCTACTACATAGAATGTACCAAGGGTCACAGGTTTGACTCCCTCCAACTGTTCCTCACTTATGGTGAGGTTGGTAAAGGGAAACCTACCACTAAAAGATCCATTGCCAGGTGGATTGTCTCTTGTATCCAATTTTGTTTTGAAAAACTGGGTAAGGTTCCACCCTCAGACCTGAGGGCTTACTCTACCAGAGGTACAGCTGCTTCCCTGGCTGCTGCCAGGGACATCCCTATTTTAGAGATATGTCAAGCAGCTACCTGGAAAACAGTTCACACTTTTGCCAAGCACTACTCCCTGGATATCCAGGCTAGGAGTGATGCTCGGTTTGGCACAGCTGTGCTTCAGAGCCTATTTCCTAAGTAGGTTCTGTCCCTCCTCCATGGAGGTACTGCTAGGTAGTCTGCTACTGTCAGAATACAGCAAGACTTCATGTTGTTTGAAGAAAAATTACTCACCTTAGTAATGTTGTTTCTTCTAATGGAGTCTTGCTGTATTCTGACCTCCCCCCCTTCCCCTCTCAGAACCTTTGTTTTTGGGATGTGGGCAGTGGCAGTGTTGGCACTCAGTAGGTGCCCACTTTGTTGTGTTCACCCCTTTTCTTGGGTGAGTGGGTGTTGTGTTTTTCATTTTTTGGGTCTCCTGACTTGAGTCTTTGTTTTGGGACCAAAAAATGTGTTTTTATGTTTAGTAGCCAGTTGGCTAGTGTAGGTTTACAGCTTCCACACAGGACCTTAGTGAGTTTAGCTCGTAAAGATCTGACGGTTTGAGTTTAAACAGCAACAGACAGAGTCTCAAACGAGCTTGAGCTCAGCGTTCCATGCCTGGCATGGAAAGTTAACTCTTTCATCTCCGGAGCAGTTCAAAGGTTGGGACTCACTGCTACTGTCAGAATACAGCAAGACTCTATTAGAAGAAACAACATTACTAAGGTGAGTAATTTTATCTTCTGGACCAGTAGGAGAAGAAGAAGGTGTACACTTCTTCCACTCTGGGGATCAGGGCCCTGAACTATGTTGCGCATATGGGGGACTACCAGAAGACTGTCCTGAGTCAGGTGGAATCCAAATTGGACTCCCTTCCTGAGTCTCAGACCAAGCAGGAAGTGGCTGATTTCATCCATTCTGCTCGTTCAGCCAGTTGGCACATGCTCCGTGCCACGTACGATGCAGTGGACACAGCCGGTTGGAGTTCTACTTTTGCCATAGGTCTTCGGCGTTATGCCTGGCTCCGGGTGTCAGGATTGGCCTCGGTTGTGCAATCCGCTATGCAGGGTGCACCCTTCGGGGGTTCTGTGCTGTTCAGTGGAGATGTCAAGGAGATCATCACCGACCTGCAAGAGAAGGGCGCTGTACTCATGTCTGGTGACTCTTGGTACAGGCCCCCTCAGGGACAGCATTGCCCTTTTCACAGACATTCTCGGCCTAAAGCGAAAGCTCAGGCCCCTCTGGCTGCCAAGTCCCCCCCAACCCCCCACCGCACCGACGCCCAAAAGGCGGGAACTTCAGACGCAACGTTGCCTCACACTTCCTGACTCCTTTACTCTCCCACAGCTTCTGGAGCTCCCAGAGGGAGGTTCTCCTTTCATCTACTGGATTGGGAGAGGAGTACATCAGATATTTGGATACTCTTACTGATAGCAGCAGGACACTCGATTGAGTTTCTCCAGAAACGTCCCAGAAAACCACCACCCCAGGTTGTCTTACTCCCCGGAACATATTCCTTTGGTCCTAGAAGAAATTTCCTTCCTTGTCTCGAAGACGGCGATAGAGCCTGTCCCGACCCGTCTTTGGGGGACAGGTTACTATTCCCATTTTTTCCTAGTTCAAAGAAAGCGGAGGCGTGAGGCCTATTTTAGACCTCAGCTCCCTGAAAATGTTTGTGGAGTACAAGCATTTCAGAATGCTCTCCCTGCTGAGCCTTCTGCCGTTCCTTCGGCAGGGATAGTGGCTGTGCGCGCTGGATATGCAGGATGCCTACCTGCATAACCCCATCCGCCCTTCCCACCACAAATTCCTTCATTTTTCATTCCAGGGGGACCACTACCAATTCAGGGCCCTCCCATTTGGTCTTTCCTTGGCTCCCCAAGTGTTCACCAAATGTTTGTGGTGGTGGCCCACCTGGATGCCCAGGGGTGCTGGTATTCCCATGCCTGGACGATTGTCTCCTGGTGGCCCCCTCCAGGGATGAACTTCGGCACTCCCTTACCCTGCAGGTTTTCACCGGTCTGGGTATCACCATCAGCCAGGCCAGGTTCCATCTGGTCCTTTGCCAAAGGCTCCAGTTTATCTGGGAGATCGTAGACACGACCGTTGGAAGGCTTTTCTGCCTCCGGACAGAGTGGACACCCTCTAGGCTCATGCGAGTCTGTTGTCCAGTCGCAAAAGGGTCAGCACCAGGTCATTCCTTCGCCTTGTTGGGCTCATGGCGGCTGCTTGGCTCCATATGAGGATCTCAGTGGACGCTTCAGTCTCAGTGGGACCAGACGTTGGACGACCTAGACCAGGAAGTTCTGGTCTCCGATCCCATGGTCTGGGACTTGCGATGGTAGATGGTGCAAGAGAACCTTTGTCTGGGGGTTCCCTTCTGCTTCGTTCCCCCATCCCAAACATTAACATTTGTCTCGGGGGGAAGGCTGGGGAGCCCATCTAGGGGGTCTCAGAACTCAGGGCTCCTGGTCCAAACTCGAGCAGACTCTTCATATAAATATGCTCGAGCTCAGAGCCATTCTGTGCGCTTTCCAGGCTGTGAACTTTTACATTCTTCCCAGTCATCTGACCATCCACATGGAGAACATGTGCGTAGTCAGGTACATCAACAAGCAAGGAGGAATGCGTTCTTACCCTCTGCAGGGAAGCAATGTCTGGAACTGGGCTGTTCAGCACAGCTTTCATCTGACAGCAGTTCACATTCCGGGAGTCGAAAACACGCTGGCAGACCACCTCATCCAGTCCTCAGCAAACACCCATGAATGGGAACTGGATCAAGGGTTGGCAAACAACATCTTCCTGCGCTGGGGAACCAGTCGGGTAGACTTGTTTGCATCCCCTCAAAACGCAAAGCTTCCTGCCTTCTGCTCACTCGCTCCAGGGCGAGGCATTTTTTGGCAGAATGCTCTCTCTCTCTCGACTGGAAGGGCAGATTCGTCTGTGCCTTCCTGCAGATTCCCTTGATCGTACCTCCAGTGGAAGCTCTTGCAGCAGGCTATTACAATTAAGACTATGCCGCAGGCACTAGGACCCTCTGAAAAACTTCTCAGCCAGCAGTACCCAGCAAGGACCGCCCCCGACATGGGCTCCACGCCGTCAGCTCTGGTACAAAAGGGGGCGGACCCAGCTCCACTTGTTCTTTTCCCGGCGCATCCCGCGCACGTGAAGAGTTCTTGCTCATTTTGGCTTGCCAGCCCAGCTAAAAAAACCTCGTTTTTTTTTTTGTTTGTTTGTTTTTTTGCAAAATTATTTGTTTTCTCCCCAGATTCGACTGTTTTTATCGCCTACGGACGTATGTCTTCACCGTCATCGGTGTCCACGTCAAGTGCAGTTGCAGCCGCCAAATTCCGTCTAAAGACGGCCATAGGCAGTGTGTTTTTTGCCTGGGGCCTGAGCACGACACCGCGGCCTGTTCAGCCTGTAAGAAGTTCACCAGCTAAACTCGGATCCGCCGCTTGAAGGCCCTGAAAACATACCTGCTGGAACGGAAAATGGATCTGCACACCTCAGGGGAGAAGCAGAAGAAAACAGGACAAATCCAAGCGATCCTGCAAAAAGGACTATAGTCTCTTCCGGCACCGGTCCAGGTCCCGGTCCCACTCCCATTCGCGGCCTTCTCCCAAGACAGCCCATGGGTCGACGGGCTCAGGTGAGCATCCAAAGTCTCAAGACCAGGCTAAGGCTGGGCCTTCTGGGGAGAGGCCAGCGAAGCCTAAGATGACTCCGCTAGGGGTCACTGTGAAGTCCTCGGAGGCACAAGCTTCAGCCCCGCCTGCCAAGGCCCGGTGCCGCTAGGCAGAGCGTGCCCGGACAGACCCCGTCATCAGTCCCTTTGACGCCGGGCAATGCATCCAGACGCAACCGGTGAAGGGGCTGCGTCACCATCCCCTAGGGTGCTCTCCTTCTAAGGTCGACATTCCAGATATTCCATTTCCATGGAAAGCGGCCTCTGTTTCTTTGAAGGATGAGCTCCAGGATCTGTTTTGCTTCTGGTAGGGGCAGGTTCAGAAGCGGACCCCCCTGAAGCCGGCCCAGTCACCGGTCCCGGACCCTTCGGGTGAACCACAGCCAGGAGGTGCTTTTTCCCAGAGGAAGACCCCCCACCCCCAAACAAACAGGCCGCTGTCTACACCGCCTCCTCCTCTCAAGGCTTGTTCCCAATTACGGTCCGTAGACAGACACCGGCGCTCTACCAGATCGGGTAGCTGACACCGGGTCAGGTCTCATACCAGGAGCCGTTCCCGTTCTACTAGACGGGACCGCTCCACTGTCTGTCTTTGGACTGACGCTCGAGTGGGGCTGGCCATAAGGATAGGTCTGACTACTTGTCACACAGTAGCCATTCCTCCGCCTCTTCGTCTTCTACCTCTTCCTTTTTGGGAATTGGGCGTTCCCCGGAAGAGAAGGGCCAGCCCCGCTCTCCTCCTGACAATCCCACTTTCATGGACGTCATGAATCACATCCAGGCCTCCAATGAGTGGGACACGGAGGACCTGGATCTGGAACGCCGACGTTTGTTTAAGTACCCAAGGCAAAAGGACCCTAAACCCTTTGTGGTATCTCCTTTGGTGGACACATTCCAAGACATCACTAGAGTGACCTGGAAGCGTCCAACTTCAGTCCTGGCAATTCCGAAGAAATAGGACAGGCTGTATACAGCCCCGAGGGATGAACCATTCTTGGCCGAGCACCCTCAGGCGGACTCTTCAGTTAATACGGCTGCTCATGACATATCTAGGCAGCCTAAACACATCAGCTCACAGCCTCCCGGCCCGGAGTCCTGCTACTTGGACCAGATGGGCAAGAAGGTGTATTCTGCTTCCACCTGTTCAATTAGGTCCCTGAATTTCCTTACACACGTGGTCCAGTATCAGAATGTGTTATGGGAGCTGGGACAAGAGCTAGTTAATGCCTTGCCATACTCCAAAAAGAAAATGGAGATTCTGGACGTTCTGAAATCGGGCTCGGACGTAGGCACACGTTTTGCGTGCCTCGTACAACACTGTAGATATGGCAGCCAGAGCTCCAGTGTCAGGCGTCTGCCTCAGGCGCCATTCCTGGTTGAGGGTCTCGGACTTTCATCAGGATCTGCAGTCCGGCATCCGGGACTTACCATTCCAGGGTACCATTTTGTTTGAGCAGGAGACGGAGTCTTTGATCTCTCGCCGCCAAGAGTCAGGCAAATCCATCTGGTTTGTCCGCCAGATGTACTGTGGAGACCAGCAGAGACAGCGAAAACACCATTTCGGGAGCCCTAAGGTGGTCAAGCTCATGGTAATCAACAGGGCCAGAGAGGAGGCTTTCGGAGGAGAGCAGGCAACAGTCAGCCTGGAGGTGCTCCTCCCCGTGAGCCTAAGTCCTCCCAGGCCCCTCTTTCCACCCCTAGCTCCGCCCAGTGACTCCCGACCCCTGCCCCCTCCAGCGGAGGTATCGTGGAAGGTGGTAGGAGGTCACTTCTCCCTGTACTTTCAGGGATGGAGCTCAATAACTGCGGACAGATGGGTCCTAGACGTCATAAGGAGGGGACACACTTATAGTTCACGGAGATTCCTTCAGACACTACACCAAGGTTCTCCAGATATCCTCCTTCTCATATTCCTCTCATAGAACGCGAGAGATACAGGCCCCCTTGCAAAAAAGGGCGATACAACCAGTCCCTGTGAGTCAGCGGGGAAAAGGGTAATCTTGCTTTGAGAAACAGCTCTTGCAGCAGTTTACACCATTAGGACTGAAGCCAGCAGGCGCCAGGCAGGACCCCATGAAAATTTTCTAGCTAGCAGTATTCAGTGGGGACCGCCTCCGACGTCGGGCATAGTGCATAAGGAGGCAGTCCCCCATAATCCTCAGTTCTTTTCCCGCCATCGACTCGCCAGCATCGACCTCTCGGTCTCCTTTCTAGCACACGATGACTATAGAACTTTCTAATAATTTTCGAACAACTTTTCTTTGCACAACTGATGTCCTGTCCAACTCCATCTCTTGAGGGTCACCTTTCGAAGTGTGCCTGTGGCAAACCGATCCCCTTCAAGGATCCCCATTCGTCCTGTGTGCGTTGCCTAGGCCCAACCACAACACCAAGGCCTGCACCTTTTGCCAGGGTTTTAATAGCCGCACCAGGATCTGCCGTCAGAAGGCACTTCAGGCATATCTTCTTGAAGAAAAGCTTAAAAGTATGGACCAGGAACTTTCCTCCAGGGGAGAATCTTCATCCAAATCCCACAAACACCTGGACAAGCGCCAGGAGAAGGTGAGGGTGTAGGTCCACTACTCGGGCCTTGGACTCCCGCAGCTCCGGCTCCAGATCAGACCGCTCTCCCTCCAGGGCTCGGTTGCAACCTCCCCCCGTTAAGGTCAGGTCTTCCAGCGGTTCTTCCTTGCTCCAACCTCTCAAGACTTCGAGGCCCTCGGCTTCATCATCCCCCTTCAAGGCCTCTTCGGAGTCGGGTGAGCGCCACAAGTCTTCTTCATCCACCCATCGCCGGGACACCGACTCCAGGTTGGTCTCCCAACCGCCCAGAGGTCCTGATCCGGCGCCAAGAAAAACCAGGGACCTGACGTCCCTAAAATGGACGTCGAACCCGACGTCGGCCCACCACCCGACGTAGGCCAAACACTCCAAATCGGCTCGGCCCTCACAGGGCCGACGACACCAGTTAGACACACCGTCACCAGCCAGAGTTCTCCAGGTCCAAAGACGTCAGCCAGGGGACGTCAGCTACCCTGGAAGCGGAAGAGCCGCACCTGCGTCGCAGGCGGATGGGATCGTGAGGGATTCCACAGAGGGGACAGCCCGAAGACCAGGCGGGCGACACCGAGGATGCCGGGCTCCCACGGGGACCCGAGCCCTGCGCCAGGCCCGTCAGGTATGAACGTTGCAGAGGTAAAGGAGCTCTTTACCTTTTGGTGGGACACCATCAAGAAGGATATGATCCCTGCCCGTCGTCCTTCTACTACTACTCATCCTAGCCCCCCTCCTCCACCTAAGGGACCAGTAGGATGACCTCCATCCCCCAAGGAGCAAACTCCACCTCTTAGGGGCAGATCTACTGACAGGAGAAGGCCTACCTCCAGATCCCCCTCAGGGTCACCCAGCTCCAAATGACCCAGATGACGCCGGTACACTCCATCGGGGGAGGATTCAAGATAGGATACTTCGGAGTATTCCAGATCTTCTCCACTCAGCATCTCTTCTCCTGACCCACACGATCTCCCCAGGTCTCCACCGGATGATCCCTTTTTCGCTGAGATTATGAGGCACATCCAGGACAACATGGGGTGGGATGCTGAGGACCTTGGCACCGAACGACAACGCCTTGCCCGCTACCTTGACAAAGACCCGAAGCCTGTGGTAGTGCCACCCTTGGTGGACACCTTAGCGGACGTCACCAAGGCTGCGTGGAAACGTCCGCACTCCACTCCTGCGGTGCCGAAGAAGGCTGACCGCCTGTACAAGGCCCCTAGAGAGGACCAGTATTTGGTGAAGCAGCCTCTGGCAGATTCCTTGGTCATCAGTGCTTCACGTGACCTGTCTCAGAGACCCCAGCATATGAGCACTCAGCCACCAGACCAGGAATCCAAGCAATTGGATGCCCTGGGGTGGCACACGTACGCGGCTGCTACTTGTGCCATCAGGTCCCTGAACTACCTTACCCATATGGTTGTTCCAGTACGCCCTGTGGGAACAGGGCCAGGACCTGGTTGAAAAGCTTCCCAATGGTGATCAGAAAGCGGAGCTTCTAAACCTCCTCTGCACCGGGTCAGATAAGGGGACCCAAGTGCTTAGAGCCGCATACGACTCTGCGGACTCTTCGGCCAGAGCTTCAGCTTCAAGCGTCTGTCTCCGGAGACACTCCTGGCTCTGTGTCTCTGGCTTTACCCCGGACATACAGAAAAATATTCTAGACGTCCCATATAACGGCGAGGTGCTGTTTGGTTAAGCCTCCGACAAGGTTATCACCAAGCACCAAGACGCAGGGAAGGCAGTCCGATCTGTACAAGCCATGTACAGATCTAGGCCTAGTTCCTTTCGTAGGAACCAGAGCTGTTTTCGCAGCCAGCTACAAAGGCAGCAGCAACGTTCTGGCCAGCAGCAGAGAGGCACTTTCTCGCTCAAGGCCCAGGCCAAATAGTCCCCAGGCAGAGGCCAACGTTACTCAAAGTCTGCCTAGCTCACAGGGATGAACGCTGCCACATCATGACTCCTTCCTGGCCCCCGCTCCTCCTCAGGATCAACGGGCAAAGAAAGTCGGGGGTCGCAGCGCATGCCACCTTTCAGGGTGGCAGTCGATCACCCCGACAGGTGGGTTCTACAGTTGGTCAAAAAAGGCCATTACATAGAGTTCATAGACAACCCACCTGCAAGACCTCCCCTGCTTTCCTGTTATTCAGGTCAGCATGCCCTGCTTTCCTGTTATTCAGGTCAGCAGGAGGTGCTCGCTCTTCTGGAAAAAGAAGCTATAGAGCACGTACCAGGGACCAGAGAGGACTAGGGTATTATTCTCACTTTTTCCTGGTTCCAAAGAAAACAGGGGACCTCTGTCCAATATTGGACCTCAGCGACCTCAGTCTTTCGGTCGTGTACAAGCTCTTCCGCATGGTAACCCTCCTGGGCCTGATTCCCATACTGAAGCAGGGCACATTTCTTGCGTCCCTGGACATGCAAGATGCCTACCTGCATATTCCTATCACTCAGGCACACAGGAGGTTCCTCCGCTTAGAGTTTCAGGGTCGCCATTATCAGTTCCGAGCTCTTCCCTTCGGGCTGTCATCGGCACCTCGGGTCTTCATGTAGTGCATGGTGGTAGTAGCTGCATCTCTGAGGAGAGAGGGCCACTATGTGTTCCCCTACCTGGACGATTGGCTTCTCATGGCGCCCTCACGTGAGGCCCTGATGTCTGCCATTCACTGCACTCAGTCTCTGTTTGAGACCTTGGGCATTCTCATCAGTTACGAGAAGTCACGCCTGGTTCCGTCCCAGACGCTGCAATTCATCGGAGCAGTTCTGGACACCGTCCGAGGGAAAGCTTTCCTTCCCGTGGACAGAGCGGAACACATCAGATCCCTCATCAGGGACTTGGCGAAGAAGACTGTCCCAGCCAGACTGGTCCTTTGCCTGCTCAGACACATGGCTGCGGCCATTGCAACAGTCCCGCTAACCCGTCTCTACATGTGGGTAACCCAGTGGATGTTACGGTTACAATGGGACCAAAAGCAAGACCATATGCAGCATCCAATCCAAATCACGAAGACCGTAATGCGAGATTGCAATGGTGGCTACATTCAGGGAACCTCTTGGCAGGAGTCCCCTTCACAGCGCTGTTCCCAACTGTGACACTCTCCACAGACGCCTCAGGGCTCGGTTGGGGAGCACACCTCGATGGTGTTAGGTCTCTGGGCCTGTGGACAGCCCAGGAGTCTCATCTCCACATAAATATACTGGAAATAAGGGCAGTTCTTTACGCCCTGCAGGCCTTCCAGTCGGAGATTCCACAGAGTACACTTCTGTTACAGACAATCCGCGGTGATGTATTACCTCAACAAACAAGGAGGCACCCACTCCTACCCGCTTTGCAGGGAGGCCATGAGAGTTTGGGATTGGGTCTTGCAATAATGCGCAAACCTTATTGCAGTTCATGTTCCGGGAATGGACAACGTCATCGCAGACAGCCTGAGCCGCTCTCGGGCCAGAGTCCATGAATGGGAACTACTCCAGGAGGTGGCAGACGATCTGTTCCACAGATGGGGTACTCTAGACATAGACCTCTTCGCGTTCCCATACAACGCAAAACTGCCCCATTTTTGCTCGCTAGATCCAGGGCCTGGTGTTTTCTGGCGAGACACGTTGTCCCTCTCCTGGGCAGGAAGATTCCTTTGTGCCTTTCCTCCTTTCCCGTTGATCCAGAGAGTTCTAAAACTTCGCAGGGAGCAAGCGATGCTCATACTGATCGCACCCTTCTGGCCCAGACAAATATGGTTCCCTCTCTTGCATCAGCTATCCCGGGAACCTCCAGTGCCTTTGCCAATCAGTTCCCACTTGCTGTCTCAGGAGGCGGGTTCCTTAGTCCATCCGGACCTACGTTCCCTGAACCTGCATGCTTGGCTCCTAGAGACATAGCCATGATGCGATATGGGGTCTCACAAGAAGTGGCAGACATTCTTTCTGCTGCTAGGAAACCGGCTACCCACGCAACCTATGCCATGAAGTGGTGCAGGTTCTGCTTATAGGCTTAAGCGCACGGTTTTTCGCCTTTGGACTGTGGTACTGGACTACCTGCTATCCCTTTTCCACTCCGGCCTGGCTTACTCCTCGATTAAAGTGCACCTGTAGGCCAACGCACTGTGGCCCAGCTGGACACAACACGTGCCTTTTTGAGGGGCGTTCTCCACCTTAGGCTCCCGATTAAGGATCCAATCCCACCATGGGATTTACCCTTCGTCCTGGAGCAGCTCACGCTGCCACCCTTTGAACCAGCTGCGGATTGCGAACTATGTTTTCTCTCTTGGAAAACGTTGTTTTTAGTTGGTTACTTCTGCCAGAAGGATTTCTGAAATGCACGCACTTATATGCGAAGAGTCTTATTTGGATTTCCACCAGTACAGGGTATCCCTAAGGACTAACCCCAAATTTCTGCCTAAGGTGGTCTCAGCTCTCACCCTTAATCAGGACATCGATCTACCAGTGTATATTCCGAAATACTTTAATCGAGGAGAAGCCCTTCTGCACACTCTTGATGTGCATAGGTGCCTCAGATACTACCTGACCAGAACCAAACAACACCGAAAGTCGGACCAACTTTTCGTCTCCTTTGCCCATAGGATGAAGGGAGCTCCTGTCTCGAAGCAGTCGCTGTCCAGGTGGCTTATCCAGTGCATTACGTTCTGTTACCAGAAGCGTAGCAGACCCTTAGCAGGCGTGGTTAAGGGTCATTCCACCAGAGGGGTGGCTACTTCCTTTGCGGCCTTAAGGTATGTGTCCACCTCAGCTATTTGCGCTGCGGCTACTTGGAGCTCCGTGCACACCTTTATCAGGCATTTCAGCCTGGACATTGCATCGAGGCGAAGAGCAGAGTTCGGTCTAGCAGTCCTTCAAGGACTTCTGTCCTAGGCTCGAGGTATCTCGAGGATTTTAACCTTTCCTCCTCCCGATGGTGTGTGATTTCCAGTATTGCTTGAGAATCGGTCCTAATGGTGTAACCTGCTGCAAGAGCTGTTTCTCAAAGTAAGATAGTACAGTTACGTAAGAACCTACCCTAACAGTAGATCTTAGAGAACAGCTTTTGCAGCAGGTACTTTCCCTCCCACCATCCCCGCTGGAGGTAGGTTGTAGTCAAAGCATCCTTCTCCTAGGATAGGGTATTTACTGATGCCTTGTTTTGCCACCTGATGGCAAATCCTCGGTCTCCTCTTATGATGTCATCCAGCGGCCGTGAGTCTTCAGCGGGAGAACTGAAGATTATGGGGGACCGCCTCCTTATGTACTACGCCTGATGTCGGGGGCGATCCCCGCTGAATACTGCTAGCTAGAAAATTTCCGTGGGGTCCTGGCGCCTGCTGGCTTCGGTCCTAATGGTGTAACCTGCTGCAAGAACTGTTCTCGAAGATCTACTGTTACGGTAAGTTCTTGCGTAACTGTACTTTCTAGGGACATGGATATGTTGTCAATCCACACTGTCTGGCAGGTTCCTTGCCGTTTTAATTCTTGCCGGAAGGTCTTCAAGCTGGCTTCTCCCATGCACCTGGGTGGTAAAACCCTCTGCTCCACCCCATGACGTCAGATCTTCCTTACCATTTGGAAGCTCAAGATCTTATTTCGAGAAACAGCTCTTGCAGCAGGATACACCATTTGGACTGAAGCCGGCAGACACCAGGACCCCACGGAAATTTTCTAGCTAGCACTGTCCAGCGGGGTGTGCCCCTGTCGGCCCCGGCCCCAACATCAGGCATCATATAAAAGGGGCGGTCCCCCAGAACCCCCAGTTCTTTCAAACAACATGAAGTCTTGCTGTATTCTGACTAATGCAGTTAGCCCCAACGTTTAAACTGCCCCGGAGAACAAAGGATCATCTTTCTATGCAGAGCATAGAATGCTAAACTCTAGCTCAGTTGGTGTCTGTTTCCCTTTGAAGTCTGACCATCAGATTCTTTACTCTGCCTCACTGAAGAGTTGCTCCGGAGATTTCTCCTGCAGCACGGTTCGAAAGTCGGTTGAAGTGTCTGTTTACTGTCTTTTTTTTTTTTTTTTTCTCTTTATGCCCCTTCTCGACGCTGAACTCCCATTTCTTCAGGAGTCTCCAGTGGCCTTATATGTCTCCGCTCCTGCTAGCCGCCGACCAGTGCAGTCCATCCCCCCATGGAGCCTTTTATATTCCCCCCAGGCAGGTACGGGGTGGGGCCCTTACACCCCGACTTGTCTATTTCGTCGGGAGATACTGGTACTGACGCCGGTAGGGGCATTGGGGATCGTGGCCAGGAGCTCCATCTACTGGGAGTCCCTCGGGGTATTTCCTGGTTTCTAGGGACATGGATATGTTGTTCATCCACACTGTCTGGCAGGTTCCTTGCCGCTTTAAATCTTGCTGGAAGGTCTTCAAGCTGGCTTCTCCCAACCACCCAGATGGTAAAACTCTCGGCTCCGCCCCATGATGCCAGATCTTCCTTACCGCTTGGAAGCTCAGGTTCCCTCCTTAACGCTCTGCGTGATAGACTGGATCCTAATTCTTCGGTTCGCCCGAAACTCATTTTAAAATTTTCAAGATTTCGGTCATCTTTCTCCCTCGCGGCTGCGATGGACAAATCAACTCCCAGATTTCGGCGGTGCCCTTGTGGGCAGAAGATGTCCAGGATGGACCCGCACTCCACGTGCGTCTACTGCCTCAGCCTAGAACACGACCCGCAGGCCTGCAAGTCTTGCCGTTCTTTTTCGGGCAATGTCCTGGAGGACTGCGCTGCCCGGTTACAGCTTGGGCACCCTGAGAAGCGCTACCTGCTGGTTTAGTCGAAGGAGGCCCATTGGGAGGTTACCGCAGCGGCTGGCTCGGCTGAGCAACTCGAGCAGATGATCGCCCTCGAGGAGGAGGTGGCTCAGGCCGCATCATCCTCTTCCTCGGTCACGGCATGTATCCCGCTCTCTCTGGGTACTTCGTATTCAGCTTCGGTCAAGGAGCTTTGCCGATCCCTTTCCACGAAGGGAGAAGGGGCCATCGGGACATTCCTCTCAGTCCAAAAAGAAGGACCCTAAGGGTAAGTCCCATCGTCTGCGTTCGTGGGAGCGGGAGAGGTCTCCTTCCCCGGACAGCCAAGTGTCGACTTCGGGCGAGGTTGCGGCTAAGGCCGCTGGCTTCACGGCGTCCCCGTCAGGCCAGCCTGCTGAGACTCCCGTCTGACGGGCTGTCGACTGGTGAGGCCGACAACCCTTCTTCCCCGGTTCCTCCGGTGGAGACTGAGTATCTGCCTTCGCCCCTGGTGCAGCAGTCCCCGATTTAAGGCTTTCAAGCCAAGGGAAGAGCGGGTGTCCCCCGCTCCTTCCCAGACCCGTCCTCAGAAACACCGAGGATCTCGGTCTCGGACTTCTTCTCGCTCCAGCCGACATCGGCGGTCTCGGTCTCTGCACCGGGTAGCGGTGCTGCCACTGCTCTCGCTTCCTCCTCTGAAGAGGAGGCCTTGGCGCAAGTGCGTTGACACTACGAGGACCTGATGTGGCAGCAGTTGCTTCTGTCGGGGAGCAAGTCGACACCGCCGCCTTCCGACTATCAAGTGGCTGTCACCTGAGCGGCCGAAACAACCCCTCGCTGTAGTCGAGATGCCCAAGCCTGGGCCGGTTGTTCGGCCGGAACCTGCTGCCCCACCGATTGAGGTGGAACCTCCGCCTCCACAACCAAAATCGGCACCAACCAAGGAGTCTCGGTCGGGTCAAGGCCTTCCCCACAGGTTGTCGGTCACCCTCACTCCCGACTGTCCTTGGCAGGTGGAGGGTGGCTCAGGCCCCAGGCAGCTCTTCGCGGACTCCTCCGAGTCCGACGACAACTCCTCCCTGTTCTCCAGGCCGGTTGACCTGGAGTCCTCTGGGGGCCAGTCGTTAGACGAAAGCCCATCGTCCTTTATGGGTTTGCTTCGGCTCATCTCATAGTCCACCGGGATGCAGCTCGAGCCCATATCCAACGGCCAGTATCCCTAGCGGAGATACTGGGCCGAGGGAGTCCCCCAGGCGTTTCCGGTGGCTGAGGCCATTGTTGGCCCAGCCTTGGAGCACTGCAGTGGCCTGCTTCCTGCCCTGCGCCTTCGGCCAGGATGGCCAGGAAGTATGCGGTCCCTACTGGCTCTTTGCCTGGGTTTTCGGAACACCCCTCTGCCGAGGGGTTGGTCACCGACAGCGTTGTCTGGCGTTCCGGGAACGCTAGGGATGTGGACAAGCCCCCCCGACAAGGAGTCCAAAAAGCTGGACTACGCCAGGCGTAAGGTATACGCTGCATCCTCCCTTGGCCTCTGCCAGGCCAGCTTGGCTGTGCTGATGACACACTTCTCCCACGCCCTCATGGGCTCCCTGGATGAGGTGATCCCTCATCTCCCGGCCAACCTGTAAACCATTGTCCGGCAGGTGCGGGACCAAGGTAGGGCAGTGGCTAAGCAGCAGCTCCAAACGGCTGTGGACATAGACTCCTGTGCCAGATCGGTTGCGGCTGCGGTGGCCATGCACCACAGAGCATGGCTGAGGATATCCACCTTCATGGCAGATACCCAGCACAAATTGGCGGATGTCTCCTTCCTTGGGACAGACCTCTTCAGCCCTGGAGTGGAAGGTCACCTCCAGCGGATTGAGAAGTCCAGTGCCACTCTGGACTCTGTCACCTCCGCCCAGAAGGACAAAGGCCGCCGACAGCAGCAGCACAAGTCCTTTCGCCCTTCTGCGCCTGCGGCACGTCTGGCCCAACAGCACCAGGGCCAGCAGGCTCGCGCTAGGCTTCCCAGACCCAAGCCCGCGGTTTCTTCCAATAGGAAGCAGGAGGTAAAGGCCCAGGAGGTCCCTCGGCCGGCCCCTCCTCCAAGCCTGCCCAGTGACGGGTTGAGGGTGTCTCCCCAGCCTCGTCCACTCCCCTTACGTTCCCCAGCAAGGCGGCTCCCTCCCCCTCCTTTCTGCCTGGTCTGCTATCACCATGGACCGCTGGGTGTTGGAGGTGGTTGGAAAGGCCTGCCTCTGGAGTTCGAGCAGGCCTGCCCTTCTGAGCCGTCGCCGCCGCGGTAGCCTCTGAGTCCGCAGCCTCTCTGTTGGCCCGCTTGGTGATAGTGCCCTGCTCCTCGAAAAAGAGGTGATCGGGAAGATGGCGGATCCTCCTCCAGACCCGGGTTTTGTGTCCAGGTATTTCCTAGTCCCAAAATGGACGGTGGGGGCTGGCGCCCGATTCACGACCTGAGCAGGTTCCTAAGGTCTTGGACCTTCAGGATGGTCACTCTGGTTCAGATAATCCCATCCTTGGAACGAGGCATGTGGTTCTGTTCCCTGGACCTTCAGGACGCGTTCTTTCACGTCCCAATCCATCTGTCCCATCAGAGATTCCTCCACTTCAGAGTGGTGGGATCCCTTTACGAGTTCCGGGCCATGCCTTTCGGCCTTTCACTAGCTCCCAGGGTCTTCACCAAATGCATGGCAGTTGTGACAGCATTCCTGTGGCGCCGAAGGGTCCGGGTGTACCCCTACCTGGACGACTGGCTGATTGCAGCCCACTCCAGAGCGGAGGTGGAGCGGTCCAGAGATCTGGCCCTCCAGGTTTGCTCTCAGGTTGGCCTCCTCATCAACGAGACCAAGTCTGAACTCATGCCAAAGCAGGTGATACATTTCATCGAGGCAGAGCTCGACTCTCTTCGAGCCAGAGCACGGCTCTTGGCGGACAGGGCCGAGGTTCTTTCCTCCTTTGCCCAATCATTTCAGGTTTGACAATCGTGCCCTGCCCGGGACTTCCTGGGCCTCATGGCGGCCTGCACCAGCGTGATCCAGTGGGCCCGTTGGTACATGCGTCCTCTTCAATGGGGACTAGCCAACCAATGGTCACAGCACTTCGATCCGCTGGATCAGCTAGTAACAGTGACCCAGGGGATGTGGAACGCTCTCCAGTGGTGGACCGTTCCAGCACATCTGCAGGAGGGCATCACGTTTGTCCGTCCCGAGCCAACCAGTCTCTCTATCGACCGATGCTTCTCTGATGTGCCCATCTTGGGGAGCACAGAGCGCACGGCCTCTGGTCCCCTCGGGAGTCCCGATGCCATATCAACCTGCTGGAGCCCGGTTCACCTAGCCCACGCTTTCGCTCCGTTTCTGCGAGGTCAAGTGGTTCAGGTCCAGATGGACAATACCATGACCATGTACTACCTAAACAGCGAGGCGGGGCCGCTCCATGCCTCTGTGCAGGGAAGCTCTCCGCATTTGGTCCTTGTATAGCAGCCTGGAGGCGGATCTCCTCGCCATTCACGTGGCAGGAGCCTCCAACACGCTGGCGACGTGCCCTAAGCGGATAGGGCTGTCTCTCACAGTGGTCTCTCCTGCGAGGTAGTACAAGATCTCTTCTCCACTGGGGCCGCCTCAGGCGAGACCTGTTTGACTCAGGAGAATGCGAAGCTGAGACTGTTTCATGCCCACCCCCCCCTCAGCAGGGGGATGCCTTCTCGAGGCCGTGGACCCCGGGCCTCTTCTACGCCTTTCCCCCATTTCCCTTGATCCACAAGGTGCTTCTCAAGACGAGGAGGGACAAGGCGCAGGTGATTCTGGTAGCCCCAGACTGGCCCCACCAGTTCTGGTATCCAGATCTCCTCAGTCTCAGCTCCAGGCTCCCGAGGTGGCTTCCAGCCTGTCCGGACCTTCAATCCTGCACCTGACGGCCTGGTTCTGAGCAGCTAGGTTCCAGGCCTTGGGTCTTTCCGGCGGGTCCTCAGCATCGTTGAGGCATCCCGTGAGGAGTCGACCAGAAAATGCTACACCTTCAAATGGAAGAGATTCTCCATTTGGTGTCAGAACAAACCTGGACCCTTCCTCCTGTTCCTTAGCAAGCATTCTGGACTACCTGTGGTCCCTTTCTCAGCTAGGGCTTGGTCACCCGACCCTTAAGGTGCACCTGGCAGCCATCTTTGCTTACCGAGGCGCGGGCAGGAAGCAGTCGATGGCGCAGGGAGAAGGTGGTCGGTGCTTTCAAAGTTTGATCACATATCCCTCTGGTGCGAGAACCTCCACCTCAGTGGGATCTACTGCTGGTATTGGCTAAGCTCATGGGCAAGCCATTCAAACCCGATGCACAGATGTGACATCTCCACCTGTCATAGAAGACCCCTTCTTGGTGGCTATCCGTCAGCCAGAAGGATGGAAGAGCCAGGCTTTCCGCCGAGTCTCCTTATCTGGTCTTCCACAGGGACAAGGTTGTCCCTCGCCCCCCACCGAAATTCCTTCCGAGGTGATGTCTCAGTTTCACCTTAACCAGGTGTTGACTTTGCGGTGTTCTAGCCCAATCACACCTCGGAGGCCGAATATAGGCTCCATACTTTGGACCCTAGAAGCTCGCTTATATAGGAGCCGGACGGCTGAAATTCGGAGAGGGTTCGCCAGCTGTTTGTCACCTCGCTGAAGCCGCACCTGGCGACCTGCAGCCAAGCGGACGATAGGCAGGTGGGTCACCTCCTGCATAGATCTCTGCTATAGGTTGGCGGGCATGGAGCCTCCCAGAGGGATAGGAGCTCATTCTACCCTCCATACCGCTGCATTGGTGGCTGCTTCCAGGGATGTCCCTATCCGGAAATCTGCAGGGCTGCTACCTGGAAGTCAGCACACACCTTCATCACCCACTACCACATTGACCTTGAGTCACGCCAGGATGCTGGTTTTGGGGCCTCGGTTCTCATTGGTTATTTCCCAAGTAGGGGGGTGTCGCCTTGCCTCCCTTCTCCCGAGGAGAACTGCTAGGAGTCTGCCAGACAGTGTGGATGAACAACATATTCATGTCCCTAAAAACAGGTTACTCACCTGTAACAGGAGTTCTAGGAATGGTATATGTTGTTCAATCACCACTCCCGTGACCTCCCGGCCGACCACAACCTGAGCTTCCAGCGGGCTAGATCTGGCATCATGGGGCGGGCCAAGGTTCCACCCTGGTGGGTGGGAGGAGGAGCCAGCTCCAAGACCTTCGGGAAGATTTAAAGCGGCAAGGAACCTGCCGAACAGTGTGGATGAACAACATATACGTTCCTAGAACTCCTGTTACAGGTGAGTAATCTGTATTCTAGGGACATATATATGTTGTTCATCCCACTAATCAGATTCCTTGCCTTCATCTTGCCGGAAAAGTCATCCAACTACTCCCACCACAGTGGTAAAACTCAACTCCGCCCCATGGCCTTAGATCTTCCTTACTGCTTGGGTGCTCAGGTTCCTCACTACGCTCCGCATATAAGACTGGTTCCTAACTCTTCGGTTTTGAAATTAATCTTTAAGGTTTTCTAGACTTTGGTCAACTTCTTCCCTAAGTAGCTGCGATGGACAAATCGACTCGGTTTTCGGAGAATGCCCATGCTGGCAGAAGATGTCTCGGATGATCTGCACTCCACGTCGTCTATTACTTGGGCCAAAACACGACCGGAGGCTTGCGACCTGTGCTCTTCTTTCTCGGCCTCGTCCTGGAGAGACCGTGCGCTCTCACAACAGGCGACCCGAAAAGCATTACTCTCGGTAAAGTCGAAAGAGCCGGTTGGCAGTTTCCAGTGGCGGGCTTCGACATATCAGCTAGAGCAGATGATCACCCTCGAAGAAGGCGGCGCATGGACGCATCTTCTTGACGCTGACATTATCCGCTCTCTGGGATCCTCATGTTGTGCTTCCTTTAAGAGCTTTGTCTGTCTCTCTCCACCAAGGGAGAGGGACCTTCATCTTAGGACCTTCCTCTCGGTCAAAAAGAAGGACAAGGGTAAATCCGTCCGTCGGCCTTCGTTCTTCTTAGGAAGCGGAGAGGTCCCCTCCTCGGCGGTCGACCATCGACTTGATCCGATCCTTCAACTTCGACCACTGGCTTCATGGTGTCCCGTCAGGTCAGTTGACCGAGACTCCCGTCGGCCTTGATCGAGATCTTTCTCGACCGTTGGGCGGGTTGTCACGCAGAAGCGAAAATCCTCTCTCCCTGGTTCCCCGGTGGTGGTTGAGGATCCGTGGGCTTGCCAGTGCCTCGGTTCGGGCCTTAGGGGAGTTCCTTCAAGCCCGAAGGGAGGCGGGTTCCCGGCTCCTTCCTGCACCCTCCTTGGAAAAGCCGGTTTGCGGTCTCAGACTTCTTAGTGGTCAGCCGATCCATACCAGGGCGGTCTGACACCTTGTAGCCAGCGCCCATGCTCATCTTCGTCCTTTTCCTTCCGATGAGGAGGCTTCAACGCCAAATTCGCGTCGATAATCGGGGAGAGGACCTCATGCCAGCAACAGCTTCTGCTGGCGGGAACAAACCGATGGCGTCGCTTTCCCAGGCCATTAAGTGGCCGTGGAAGCGGCGGCGAACCCTCGCGCTTTAGCCGGAAGCGCCTGTTTTCAGGCCTGTTGCTCAGCGAAACCAGCTGCTCCACGATTGGGGTAGACCTCCACCTCCACAGCCGTTGTTTGGGCTCCGACCAAAAACTCTCAGTCGGCTCAGGGTTTAACCCCATAGGCTGTCGGTCCGCCGCCTCCCGATCGCCCTCGGCAGGTAGGGGTGGCTCAGGCCGAGGCAGCGCTGGGACTCTTCCAGTCAGGCGATTCCTCCCTCTTCTCCAGGCGGTGGACTTGGAGTCCTGTGGAGGTCAGTCCTGGACGATAGCCCTTCGTCCTTTCTGGGTTTGCTTAGGCTCATCTCGGAGTCCACCAGGATGCAGCTCGAGCCTGTATCCAAGCGGGCCAAGTATCCCCTCACGGAGATATTGGACCGAGGGGATTCCCCTACGGAGGCCTTTCCTGTGGCCGAGGCCATTGTGGGCCCGGCCTTGGAGCTCTGGCAGCGCCCTGCTTCCTGCCCTGCGCCTTCGGCCAGGATGCCAGGAAGTATGCAGTCCCTACCGGTTCCCTGTCGGTTCTCGAGACACCCACTCAGCCGGGGTTGGTTACCGACAGCGTTTCCGGCATGCGGAAATGCCAGGGCGTGGACAAACCTCCCGACAAGGAGTCAAGAAATTGGACTATATGCCGAGGCGAAAAGTCTCGCTTCGTCCTCCCTTGGCCTTCGCCAGCCAGCTTGGCCGTGCTTATGGCACATTTCTCCCATGCCCTGTTGGGCTCCTGGACGAGGTAGTCCCTCATCTCCCAACTGACCTGCAGACTACAGTGGGGCAGGTTTGGGACCAGGAGCAGTGGCAAAGCAGCAATTTCAGACTGCTTTGGACATTGGAACTCCTGCGCCAGGTCAGTCGCGGCGCAGTGGCTATGCGCCGTCGGGCATGGCTGAGATATCCACCTTCATAGCGGATACCCAGCACAAATTGGCGGATGTCCCCTTCCTGGGGACCGACCTCTTCGGCCCTGGAGTGGAAGGCCACCTCCAGAGGATCGAAAAGTCCAGTGCCACCTTGGACTTGGTCTCATCCGCTCAGAGGGACAAGGGCCGCAGACTGCAACCCAAGCCCTTTCGTCCGTCTGCGCCCCCGGCACGTCCGGCCCAGCAACATCAGGGCCAGCAGGCTCGCGCTTGGCGTCCCAAACCCAAGCCCGCGGCTTCCTCCTCCAGGAAGCAGGGAGGTAAAGGCCCAGGTGGTCCTTGGCGGTCCCTCCTCCAAGCCTGCACAGTGGCGGGTTGAGGTGTGCCCCAACCTCATCACCTCACCCAGGTTCCTCCTGTGGGGATGGCTCAGGTACTTCCTTTCCGCCTGGTCTGCTATTACCACAGACCGGTGGGTTTGGAAAGTGGTAGGAAAAGGCCTGCCTCTGGAGTTGAGCAGGTCCTGCCCTTCAGAGCCCGTCGCCCCCAGGGGGGCATCAAAGTCCGCAGCCTCGCTGTCGGCTCACCGAGCCGACATTGCTCTGCTCCTCAAAAAGAGGTGATCGAGAGGTGTGGACCTCCTCAGACCAGGGGTTTGTGTCCAGGTACTTCCTGGTCCCAAAGCAGACGAGGGACTGGCGCCCATTCTCGGTCTACGGCCTAAACAAGTTCCTAAGGTCCCGAGCCTTCAGGATGGTTACTCTGCCTAGATAATACCATCCTTGGGAGCGGCAGTGGTTCTGCTCTCTGGACCTGCAGGGCGCGTTTTTCACGTCCCTATCCGTCCGTCTCACCGAAGGTTCCTTAACTTTCGGCGGAGGGATCCCTTCTGAGTTCCAAGCCATGCCCTTCGACCTTTCTCTTGCTCCCAGGGTCTTCACCAAATGCATGGCAGTGGTGACAGCATTCCTGAGGCACCGAGGTCGGGTGCCCCCATACCTGGACGACTGGCTGATGAGCCCCTCCAGACAGGAGGTGGAGCAGTCCAGAGATCTGGCCCTCCAGGTTTGTTCTCAAATCTGCCTCCTCATCAACGAGGCCAAGTCGGAACTCAAACTGAAGCAGGTGATTCTCTTCATCGGGGCAGAGCATGGCTCCCGGTGAACAGGGCCGAGGTTCTTACCTCCTTTGCCCGATCATTTCTGGTTGAGCAAGTGCACCCTGCCGGGACTTCCTGCGCCTCCTGGGTCTCATGGCAGCCTGCACCAGCATGGTCCGTTGGGCCCGCTGGAACATGCGCCACTTCAGTGAGGCTGGCCAGCCAGTGGTCTCAACGCTGCGATCCATTGGACCAGCAGTGGCGGTGACCAGGGGATGTGGAACGCTCTCCAGTGGTGGATCGTTCCATTTCATCTGCAGGAGGGCATCCCGTTTGTCCGCCCCGAGCCGACGGTATCTCTATCGACCAATGCCTGTCTGATGGGTTGGGGTGCCCATCTGGGGGAACACAGGGTGCACGGCCTCTGGTCCCCGCCGGAGTCGATGCCACATCAACCTCTGGAGCTCGGCGGTCCGACTAGCTCTCACCGCCTCCGCTCGTTTCTACGGGTCAAGTGGTTCGGGTCAGACGGACAATACCACGACCATGTACTGCCTAAACCGCCAGGGCGGGATGCGCTCCATGCCCTTGTGCAAGGAAGCTCTCCGCATTTGGTCACTCGTGCGCAGCCTGGAGGCGGATCTCCTAGCCATTCATGTGGCAGGAGCCTCCAACACCCTGGCCGGTGCCCTAAGCCAGATAGGGGCTGTATCCCACAAGTGGTCTCTCCTGCCGGAGGTAGTACAAGATCTCTTCTCCCACAGGGCACGCCTCAGGCAGACCTGTTTTGACTCCAGGGAGAATACGAAGCTGAGACCGTTTCATGCCCACCCCCAACAGGGCTCGCTGCAGGGGATGCCTTCTCGAGGCCGTGGACCCGGCCTCTTCTCGCCTTCTCCCCATTTCCCTTGATCCACAAGGTGCTTCTCAAAGCGAGGAGGGACAAAGGCGCAGGTGATTCTGGTAGCCCCAGACTGGCCCCAATGCTGGTATCCAGATCTCCTCAGCCTCAGCTCCAGGCTCCCGAGGCAGCTTCCAGCTCGCCCGGACCTGCTTTCAGTCAATCGGGGAAGGTGTTCCATCCGGACCTTCATTCCCTGCACCTGACGGCCTGGTTTTTACTTTACGGCTAGAGTTCCAGGCCTTGGGTCTTTCCGACGAAGTCCTCAATGTAGTTGAGGCGTCCCATAAGAGTCGACCAGGAAATGCTATGCCTTCAAATGGAAAAGGTTTTCCATTTGGTGTCAGAGCAGGGTCTGGACCTTCCTCCTGTTCCTTGGCAAGCATTTTGGACTATTTATGGTCCCTTTCTCAGCAAGGGCTCCAGGTCGAACGACCCTAAAGGTGCACCTGGCAGCCATCTCTGCTTACAGGCGCGGGCCGGGAAGCAGTCGATGGCGCAAGGAGAAGGTGATCTGGCACTTTTTCAAAGGCCTCGATCAATTTCTCTCCGGTGCGAAACTTCCACCACCGTGGGATCTGCCTGCTGGTATTGGCAAAGCTCATGGGCAAGCCATTGAACCGATGCACAGGTGTGATCTCTCTCACCTGTCGTGGAAGACCGCCTTCTTGGTGGCTATTCGTCAGCCAGAAGGATGGGAGAGCTCAGGCGCTTTCCATTGAGTCTCCTTTCCTGGTCTTCACAGGGACAAGGTTGTCCTGCGCCCCACCGAAATTCCTTCCGAAGGTGGTGTCGAGTTTCACCTTAACCAGGTGTTGACTCTGCGGTGTTCTACCCCAATCACACCTCAGGAGGCAGATATAGGCTCCATACTGGACCCTAGAGGCGCTCGCTTACACCTATAAGGCGCTGAAATTCGGGGAGAGGTTCGGCCAGCTGTTTGTCACCTACGCTGAAGCCGCACCTGGCAGACCTGCAGCTAAGCGGACGATAAGCAGGTGGGTCACCTAGTGCATAGATCTCTGCTATAAGTTGGCGGAGCATGGAGCCTCCCAGAGGATAAGAGCTCATTCTACCCCACCATACTGCTGCATCGGTGGTGCTTAGAGCTATCCAGGAAATCTGCAGGGCTGCTACCTGGAAGTCAGCACACACCTTTATCACCCATTACCACATCGACCTTGAGTCACGCCGGGATGCTGGTTTTGGGGCCTCAGTTCTCCAGTCTCTATTCCCTAAGTAGGGGGTGTGCGCCTTGCCTCCCTTCTCCCGGAGAACTGCTGAGGAGTCTGCCAATTGGTGTGGATGAACAACATATCCATGTCCCTAAATACAGGTTACTCACCTGTAACAGGAGTTCTAGGAATGGTATATGTTGTTCATCCACATATCCCGACCTCCCGGCTCGATGCACAACCTGAGCTTCCAGCGGCCAGATCTGGCGTCATGGGGAAGCCGAGGTTTATCACCGGGTGGGTGGGAGGAGCTAGCTTGAAGACCTTCCGGGAAGATTTAAAGCGGCAAGGAACCTGCCAGTTAGTGTGGATGAACAACATATACCATTCCTAGAACTCCTGTTGCAGGTGAGTAACCTGTATTTTCTGGTGTCCCCGGACGTAGACACAGGAGGAGAGCCTATGGGTGAGGCACGCGTGTTGATGCAATCTCCTCCCACTCTCGGTCTCGTCCTCCTCCCCACCCCACTGACTGTCCCAGCTGCACGGCCTGTGGTCACCCAGGTGGCGGTGAATGCTGGGACAGGCAATCCTCCACCCCAGAGAAGGAGGCGGCCGTGGGCGCTCTATCCTTCTCTCCTGGCCAACCCTCCAGTTACCGAGTCTGTTCCCGAACCCGTGTCGCTGGTGCCACAGCGTAAACCTACCACTGCACCGACGGGCCAGCCACCATCGGTTTTTAACCGAAATTTATGTCCGCATAGTTGTTTCAGTCTCTGTCTGTGGTACCGTGAGTACTGGATAGGTTTTGTACTGTTTTTCTGTGTGGAACTTGTGAAAGTGTGGATCGGTTTGGCTGAACCGATCAGTTAATTCTTGTATCTTACTTTAGTATGTGGTTACCGGTCCTTATCGGTTCTAAAAAAAAGTGTGTGGTATGGTTTTTTCCAAGACCTGTGACACGGTTAGGAACTAATAAGGGAGTCTTGCCTGGCGGTTGCCAAAAGGGTAAGTTAGTTAGGTTGGCCATGTCTGAGAAATCCAAGAAAAAAAAAATGGGTCCACTGGGTTTCAACACTCCAGTGAGTGTGGGGAGGTCTTTGCTAAGGCCGATCCGCACCATCTGTGTTTATTGTCTGGGGTTTGAAAACCTTGATTCAGACTGCCAAATCTGTAATAACTTTCCCAAATCTACCCTTGAAAAGAGATTAGACTGAGGGAAAAGAAGGCCGAGAAGTCCGCTGACCCGGATGGCCAGCCCGGTTCGGTTCCGACCAAACCAGAAGGAGTGCCCTCTGACCAGGGCAATACTTCTTTGGGCAAAAGAAGAGTCGATCCCGAGGGTTTGGCTCCGACCAAAAGACAATGCAAAGAGAAATCATCCGGTTCGGATCCAGAAGCCCATATTCCGACCGCCGAGGAAATAGCCAAGCGATTGGTTGTAGAATCAACCGCCCGGTTTTGACGATCCGGCACCTTTGGCAGAGAGCTTGGTTTGGTGGGTTCCCCACTTCAAGATTATACCCTGAAGAATTTTATTAAACCAGAGTTTGTGGAGGAGGGGGAGTTTGAAGATGATGGTGAAAGTCTGGATGTGCCTGTTGAACCGGAAATCTCCCCAGATGGACCTTCAGATGAATCACCACCTAGATTTTCTGAGTCCCCTTCCCACTTGCTGTTTTACAGAAAGGTGGCTGAGACCCTGCAGCTTCCTATGGAGGATCAAGAGGAGCCTGATTTTGTGGTAATGATGGACATCCCAGAGTCCAGGAGACTGTCTGTTCCCCTTCACAAATCTTTTGGGAAGCAGACACAAAAAATCCTGAAGTCTCCCAATTCTGTATCTCTTGTTGATAGAAGAATGGACAAGATGTATACACTTTCAGGCTCAGATACAGAGTTCTTATATCAGCAGTGCAGCCATGTTGGGGTTGTGCAGGCTGCTGCCTGTGATAAGGCAAACATTCCCTTAGCTTCACCCCCAGACAAAGACTCAGGAAGATTGATGCCATGGCAAAAAACAGTACATGGCATCTTCCTTGGGACTCAGGCAGGTGAATTATATGGCCTATACAGCCAGGTACCAGAAGTCCAGGTGGGACACTGTACTAGCACTGGCTAAACAGGCCTCCCCAGCTAGCCAAGGAGCTGAGGAGGTGGCTGCAGATGAGATCGAGGCATCAAAGTTCACTTTCATGCTGCTGTGGACTCCAGTGATGTGACATCAAGAGTCATGGCTGGCCGGCCCGGTGGCGCTGAGGTTGGCGCTGGGCGCCACACTCCCCGCTCGCCCGGCGACCCAGGTTGAGACCGGACCCGGGTCAGCTGGGGAGGGAGGATGGGCGTCCCAACAGATGCTCTCCTTCCTCGAGGTGGGATGCCAGAGGGCAGTGGGCGCCTGACATCCTGAGAGGGTCAGTGGATACTGACTCTCGAAGAACGCAGGCTCCGTCTACTGGAGCAGGGGAGGGAACGTTGTTAGGCGCTGAGGGCGTGCATCAGCGCGCAGACTCTCGCCCGACGGCGTCTCAGAGGGCGGGGTTGGGGGGACTACTCGGGAGGAAAAAATCCCCTCCGTCGCCTAGATGAAGTCCTCGAGCCGGCCTTACCACCCCGACCAGGGGCAGACCCCGATGTGTAGCTGCCCAGAGAGGAAAGGGAGGCCTCTCTCTCGCCCCTCCGGGAGGTAATCCGAGACCATCAAAAGGACCCCCAGTGGCAGTGTGGCACTCTGGGGCAGACCAAGCTGGATGGTAGAGGTGGGGTCGTCACTCCTTGTAGGGACGGAAGGAGTGGTGATTGGAAGGGACAGTAGGAGTGGATAAAAATAAAGTAGAAAAAAAAGTCATGGCTACATCTGTGGCTCATCGGAGAATGGCTTGGCTCAGATGTACCTAGCCTCTCATAGGATACCCAGATTAAGGTCATGGATTTTCCTGTAGTGGGTAATTCTCTGTTTGGGAAGCAGACTGAATTACATGAAGAAAATGGATGAGTACAGGACCACTTACAGGAGTGCTCAGGCCAGAGAGAGGCAGGCAGCTCCTCAAAGGCAGCAGTCTGTGGGCAGGCCTTTTCATAGGCCTTTTTACCAAGCACTGGCCTCTTGTCCCTTTTCACAGAGGGGGTTCTTCAGAGGGAGAGGCAGAAGGGGGATGAGCATTGCCGCATCCACTCCTCAGCCTAAGGCCCCTGCCAAGCAGACACCCTGATGGGCCTGCCCGGGTCGACTCTCCTCTACCAGTAGGGGGAAGACTGACTGACTTTGTCCTGGACTGGATGTCTGTTACATCAGACAAGTGAGTCCTGGAAATAGTAAGCCAGGGACTGGTTCTCAGCTTCAAAAAATGTTCAAAGATGAGAGCCAGATCTTTTCCACCCGCAGGTGTCTCAGAAACCCTTGCCCTAGAGGCAGAGGTTTCATCTCTGCTGGCTTTAAGAGCCATAGAGAAAGCTCCTACCCTACACTGGGCCAAAGGTCTGTACTTCAGGTACTTCCTTACCCAAAAAAAGACAGGGGAGTGGTGACCCATCCTAGACCTAAGATACCTAAACAAACATCTTTTAAAACCAAAGTTCAAGATGGTAACTCTGGGAATGATCCTTCCCTCTCTAAGGCCAGGGGCCTGGCTAGCCTCCCTGGACCTCAAAGATGCCTGTTTTCACATTCCCATCAGGTGCTCCCACAGGAAGTACCTCAGGTTCGAGTTGCCCTCAGGCCACTAGCAGTTCAGAGCAATGCCCTTTGGCTAACTTCAGCCCTAAGGGTCTTCACAAGTGCCTGGCAGTAGTAGTTGCCTTTCTAAGGAGCAAAGATTTCCATTTTTCCATATCTGGACGACTGGCTAATAGTGGGCCAGTCTCCAGACCAAGTCAAGTCACATCTGCAAGTGACCTAGCAGGTGCTCACTTCTCTAGGATTTCTTCTTATCCTTCCCAAGTCGGTTTTCGAGCCTGTCCAGCTTCTTAGCTTTATAGGGGCAGAGCTGGATATGGTCAAAGCAAGAGCCTTTCTTCCCCTGGAAAGGGCAAGGGTTCTTGTAGAACTAGCATCTTCCTTCAGCCATCAGGTATTTCGACCAGCAAGGCATTTCCTCCAGCTCTTGGGCCACATGGCAGCTTCTCGGCAGTGGTCCAAGGGGCAAAATTCAGAGAGGGACATTCAGTTCCATCTGAGGACTTTTGGTCTCAGAGGAAGAATTCCCTTACCAAACTGATCCCAGTGACTCTGACCTTGATCCAAGCCCTTCAATGGTGGCAGGATCAGGACAATTTAAGGCAAGGGGTCCCATTTGCCACTCAGTCTCATTCAGTGGTCCTTACCACGGATGCTTTCCTTCTGGGCTGGGGAGCCCATCTGGGGGCCCTCACTGCTTAGGGACTGTGGTCCCCTCAGGAATCCCTTCTCCATATCAGTTTCCTAGAACTCAGGGCAGTTTTTCTGGCCCTGAAAGCTTTCTCTCAGTCATTACAGAACAAGGTGGTTCAGGTCAGAACAGACAACACCACCACCATGTGGTACATCAACAAGCGGGGAGGCAGTCGGTCTATGGCCTTGTGCACAGAAGCAGTGAAGTTGTGGTCCCTGGCTTATTCCCTGCAAACCTCTCTGATGGCAGCTCACCTTACAGGGAAGGACAGTGTGCTAGCAGTTGCACTGGCGGGATCTCATGGGGCCATCAAGAATGTTCCCTGGACCTCTGGTATTGAAGGTGATATTTTTCAAGGTGGGGCACTCCAGAGATGGATCTTTTTGCAGCCCCAGACAATCACCAGCTTCCTCTCTTTTGTTGCATACCCCCAGTCTTGGGCCCTTGATGCTCTGGTTCTGAACTGGGAAGGGAAATTTCTGTATGCCTTCCCTCTTCTGTTCAGAGTTTTAGTCAAGATAAGGTTGCAACCTTGCAAAGTGATTTGGATTGCTCCAGACTGGGCCAGACAGCCCTGGTACCCCCTGTTGCTGTCTCTAGCAGTCCATCTTCCCCTGTCTCTTCCCAGGAATTACAACCTGTTAACCTCCTCTCAGGAGGATTTGGTACCCCAATCTTCAGTCTGTCAATCTCAAGGCATGGCTCTTGAAGAGTTAGAGTTTGCAGATTTGCATCTGTCTCAGGGTTCTGGATATTCTCAAAGCTTCCGAAAGCCCTCCACCAGAAAGACTTGCAACTCCAAATGGAGGAGATTCAGCATTTGGTGTTCTAGAATATTTCTCCAGATACTGCTGAATTGCCTACAGTTCTAGACTATATGGTCCATCTTAATGGTCTAGGCCTCAGACCAGCTACTGTCAAGTACACTTGTCAGCTGTTTCTGCTTTTCTGTCAGTGGGAAGTCTTTCTCACTATCATCTCATCCTGTGTTCTGTAAATTTTTAAAGGATTGCTTCATACCGATCCTCCCTTTAGAGACCCTGCCCTGCCTGGGAATTAAATGTTTGCATTGCTCAACTTATGCAGCCTCCTTTTGAGCCTATGTCCTCAGCAGAGCTTAAGTACTTGACTTGGAAAACTGTGTTTTTGGTAGCCATTACCTCTGCCAGACGTATCAGTGAACTGCAAGCCGCATGAGTGGAACCTGATTTTATCTCCTTTCATAGGGATTAAGTGGTCCTTAGAACCAATAGAAGGTTCTTGCCCAAAGTGGTTTCAAATTTCCCCTTGAATCAGTCTGTCTCTTCCTGTTTTCTTCACTGATCATTCTTCCTCAGGAGAGAGGAGGCTACACAGTTTAGATATTAAAAGAGCCCTTAGCTACTACATAGAGTGTACCAAGGGTCACAGGTTTGAGTTCCTCCAGTTGCTCCTCACTTATGGAGAAGTGGGAAAGGGCAAACCTGCCACCAAGAGAACTGTTGCCAGGTGGATTGTGTCTTGTGTACAATTCTGCTATGAGAAACACTGAAAGATTCCACCCTCAGGCCTGAGGGCTCACTCTACAAGAGGTACAGCTGCTTCCCTGGCTGCTGACAGGGATATTCCTCTCTGAGAAATTTGTCAAGCAGCCACCTGGAAAACAGTCCATACCTTTACCAAGCATTACTCTCTGGATATCCAGGCTAGGAGTGGTGCTCGGTTTGGCACAGCAGTACTTCAGAGCCTATTCCCAAAGTATGTTCTGTCCCTCCTCCATGGAGGTATTGCTTGGTAGTCTGCATTAGTCTGAATACAGCAAAATTTCATGTTGTTTGAAGATAAAATTACCTTAGTAATTATGTTTCTTGTATTGGAGTCTTGCTGTATTCTGTCCTCCCCCCCCCATCTCAGAACCTGGTTTTTGGGAAGTGGGTGGGCAGGCGCAGTGTTGCACCTCGGGTGCTCCTTTACACCCTCTGCTTTTTAGTTTGGGTGTTTATCTTTTTGTTCTTATTTGAAGGTTTTTTTTTTTTGGTTTGGGTTTCCTGACTTGCGTCTTCCTTTGGGAATCCAAAACTTTTTGTTGCCAGTTGGCTAATAAAATTTTACAGTTTCCACATAGGATAGCTAGTGAGTTTTTTCTCGTAAAGATCTGACGGTTAGATTTCAGAGGGAAACAGATACCAACCGAACTCAAGCTCAGCATTCTATGCTCTGCATAGAAAGTTAACCCTTTGTTCTCTGGGGCAGTTTAAAGGCTGGGCTAACTGCATTGGTCAGAATACAGCAAGATTCCAATAGAAGAAACATAATTACTAAGGTGAGTAATTTTTTCTTTCCCGCCGTCGACTCGCCAGCATCAGCCTCACGGTCCTGCACTAGCGAACGATGCCTAGAACTTTCAGCGTTTTGTTTCTCAGTGTTGGCATCTCCAACTCCTTCCTCTGAAGGACGTCCCTCCAAGTGTGCCTGTGGTAAACAGATCCCTTTCAAGGATCTACATTCATTCTGTCTGCGGTGCTTAGGCCCTGAACATGACACCAAGGCCTGCTCCTTTTGCCAGTGGTTCAATAGTCTCACCCGGATCTGCCGCCAGAAGGCACTTCAGGGGTTCCTCTTGGAAGAAAAGTTGAAAAGCATGAACAAAGACCCTGCCTCCAGAGGTGAGTCTACCTCTAAATCCCATAAGCACCGGGACAAGCATCAGGAGAAGGCCAGGTCCAGATCCCCTAACTGGGCCTCGGACTCGCGCACCAGGTTAGGCTCCACACACTCAGACCGCTCTCCTTCCAGGGCTCGCTGTCAGCCCCCTCCAGTAAAGGTGTTAAGTCTTCAGGCAGTACTTCAGCTTTTCTGCATCCCATCAAGACTTCCAGGCCTTCGGCTTCCTCAACACCCTCCCGGGCCTCCTCAAAGTCTTTAGGCGGTCACGGTCCAGGTCCTCTTCAAAACCTCAAGCTTCCTCAGAGAGGCACCAGGACTCCGATGCCAGCTCAGCCTCCCAGCCTCCTAGGGGTCCGGATCCCTCTCCCAGGAAGACTAAGGACCTAACGTCCCTAAAACGGACGACTGACCCAAAGCGGGCTACTGACCCTTCATCGGTTATATGCCCGTCAGACCAGACGTCAGCTAAGCACCTGACGTGAGTGAGACATTCGGAGCCGAAGACTGCCTCCCCGTCACCGGTGGACACCGGTCACCAGGACCCTACAGATTAGGACCTGACGTTGCCTGATGACCAGGCAGACAGTGAGGATGCCGGGCTTCCACAGGAGCCTTCGCCAAAGCCCGTGACACCTTGGACCAGCACCCGATAACCGGCGACAGACCACGGCGCCAGGTCTGTCTGGTATGAATATCCAGGAGGTCAAAGATCTCTTCACCTTTGGTGGACACAATAAAGAAGGACGTGATCCCAGTATAACCACCTCCTCCTACTCCTTCACTTCTACTCCCCTCCTCCACTGCAGGGGCCAGCAGGAAGACCACCCAAGTAACCTACTCCACTTCCGGGGAAGACCTAAAGAAAGAAGCCCCTTCAAGATCTCCCTCAGGGTCTACCAGTCCCAAGCAACCGAGACGTCGACGGTCCACTCCCGGGGGATGATTCTAGACCTGACACCTCAGATACCTCCAGGTCTCTCTTCTCCAATCAGCATCCCATCACCTGACCCACGAGACCTGCCAGGTCAGCTCTGGATGAGCCCTCTTTCCTAAATCATGAGGCACATCCAGGAGAACATCAGGATGGGATTCGAAGATCTCAACCCAGGGGCCTGGCTCATTACAGCTGGCAGAAGGACCCTAAGCCTGTGGTGGTGTCACCCTTGGTGGACATCTTCGAGGACATCACCCAGGCTCCGTAGAAGCGTCCGCACTCCACCCGCGCTGTGCCGAAGAAAGCTGGCCGCCTGTACAGGGCCCCGGCAGAGGTCCCGTACTCGGCACAACAACCCCTGGCTGATTCCCTGGTTATTACAGCCTCCCATAATCGGTCTCAACGACCACATCATCTGAGTACACAGCCACTGGACCAGGAATCCAAGCAGTTGGATGCCCTGGGGAGGTGCATGTATGTGGCTCCTACATGCTCCATCAGGTCACTGAACTATGTGACTCGTGATGGTTCAGGTTCAGAATGCCCTGTGGGAACAGGGTCTGGACCTGGTTGACAAACTACCGGATGGCGAGCAGAAGGCAGAGCTCTTGAACCTCCTCCGCTGGCGTCAGGCGTGGGGACCCAAGTGTTGAGGCCACATATGATTCTGCATACTCATCTTGCAGGGGTGCAGCTTCAGGCATCTGTCTCGGAGACTCTCCTGGTTCAGTGTCTCGGATTTACACCGACGAGAGAAGAGTATCCTGGATGACCGTTATAATGGAGAGGTCCTGTTTGGTGAACCCTTTGTAAAGGTCATCACCAAGCTTCAGAATGCCGGAAGGCAGGAAGGACTGCACAGACCATGTACAGACCCAAATCTGTTTCCTTTTGTAGGAACCAGAACTGTTTTCACGACTCAACGACAGCAGCCACGTTCCGGCCAGCAACAAATGTTCACCTTCCCGTAAGGCCCCAACCCAAGTCTTCCCAGGACGAGGTCAGCGGTATACCAAACAGGCCCAGCCTGTGCAGGCTAATGCCGCCACAGCTTAGACTCCTTCCGGCCCCGCCCTCCTCTAGATCAACAGGCAGAAAAGGTTGGAGTCTCGCCGCTCACCACTTTCAGGGTGGCAGTTGATTACCGCCGACCGTGGGTCCTTCAACTGGTCAGGAGGTAACTTTATAAATTCCTCAACCACCCACCGTCAAGACCTGCCCTGCTTTCCCGATATTCGTATCAACGCGCACTGCTCATACAGCAGGAGGTGCTCGAGCTTCTGGGAAAGGAAGCTGTAAACGCGTACCGAGGAACAGAGAGGTGCAGGTTACTACTCCCACTTTGTGGTTCCCAAAAAACGGGGACCTCCGTCCGATACTGGATCTCAGCGATCTCAGCTAGGTCCTTTACAACGCTTCTGCATGGTGACCATTCCCGGTTTGATACCCATGCTCAAGCAGGACGCCTTCCTAGTGTCCTTGGACATGCAGGATGCCTACTGCACCATACCCATACGCTCGAGTGCACAGGAAGTTCTTGCACGCATTTCTAGGTCACCATTATCAGTTCAGAGCCTCCTTTCGGACTGTTATCAGCACCTCTGAGCGTTACGAGTGCATGGCAGTCGTAGGCGACTCTGAGGAGACAAGGCCACACGTGTTCCCCTACCTGGATCGACTGGCTCTCATGGCACCCTCTCGGGAGGCTCTGATGTCCGCAATCCACTGTACTCTGTCCCTGTTCGGGACCTTGGGCATCATTATCAATCAGGAGAAGTCACACCTGGTTCCATCACAGAATCTGCAGTTCATAAGCGCAGTTCTAGACACTGTCCAGGGGAGAGCTTTTCTGCCCCAGGACCAAGTGGAACACATCAGATCCCTCATCAGGGACATCCTGGTAAAGAAGACAGTCCCAGCCAGACTGGTCCTTTGCCTGCTCGGACACATGGCTGCGCCATTGTAATGGTCCTGTTAGCACTGCCCATACGCGGTGACCCAGTGGATGCTACAGATTCAGTGGGATCAGAAGCAAACCATTTGCAGCTTCCAGTTCAGATCACAAATGTTGTAATCCAGGATTGGCAATGGTGGCTAGATTCAAAGAACCTGTCGGGGGTCCCTTCATTGTGCCTTTTCCGATTGATGCGCTTTCCCGCGGACCTTCTAAGGGTTGGGTTGGGGAGCACACCCTACAGGGTCAGGGCTCGTGGATTACCCTAGGAAGCTCATCTCCACATAAATATTTTGAGATGAGAGCAGTTCTTAATGCCCTGCAGGCTTTCCAGTCAGAGATCCCACCAGGTACTCTTCTGTTACAGACAGACAATACCGCAGTGATGTATTACCTCAACAAACAAGGAGACACCCATTCCTACCCGCTTTGCAGGAGGCCATGAGGGTGTGGATTGGCTCTACAACACCGCCAATCTCATTGCTGTTCATGTCCCAGGAGTGGACAACGCCATCGAGAGACAGCCTGAGCCGCCTCAGGCCAGAGTCCACGAGTGGGAACTACTCTAGGAGGTAGTAGAGGATCTGTTTTGCAGATGGGGCACACCAGAGTTTGACCTTTTCGTGTCACCATCCAATGCAAAACTGCCCAATTTCTGCTAGCTGGATCCAGGGCCTGGTGTTTTCTGGCAAGATGTGTTGTCCCTCTCCTGGACGGGCAGATTCCTCTACACGTTTCCTTCCTACCCATTGATCCAGAGGGTCCTTTTGAAACTCCGCAGAGAGCAGGTGACGCTGATATTTATCTTGCCTTTTTGGCCCAAACAGATTTGGTTCCCTCTGCTACACCAAGTGTCCCAGGAAACTCCAGTGCCTCTGCCAATCGGCTCTCACTTATTGTCCCAGGAGGCAGGTTCTTTGGTCCATCCAGACCTTCGCTCTCTGAACCTGCACGCCTGGCTCCTAGAGACATAGCTATCATGTGGTACGGGGTCTTGCAAGAGGTAGCAAATGTTCTACCGGCTGCTAGAAAACCGGCCACTCATGCCACATACACCATGAAATGGCACAGATTTTGCCTCTGGGCTCAAGCACCAGGACTTTCCCTCATGGATTGTCCGGAAAGGTCGGTCCTGGACTACCTCCTGTCTCTCTCTCTCTCCAGGCAGGCTTCGCCTACTCTCTGTTAGCACACCTTGTGGCATCTCAACCTATCATACACCTCTAGGCCGACATCCCATAACACAGTTGGACACAGCACGAGCCTTCCAGAGAGGTGTTCTCCACCTTAGATCTCCAATTAAGGATCCTGTTCCTCCATTGGATTTACCCTTTGTCCTGGAGCAGCTCACGCTACCACCTTTTGAACCAGCCATGAATTGCGAGATCTTACTTCGAGTGGGAGCTCTTGCAGCAGGCTATAACAGTTAGGACTATGCCGCAGACACTAGGACCCTCCGGTGAAAACTTCAGCTAACAGTACAGAGCAGGGACCGCCCCCGATGACAGCCCCGCCCAGTCGGTCTGGATACAAAAGGGGGTGGACCCAGCTCCACCTCAGTTCTTTTCCCGCCGCGTTTCGCACGTGAACAAGAGAACAGCTTCAGCTTGCCAGTTCAGCAAGAACCTTCGATCAAAAACCCGTGTTTGCACCATTTTTTAGACGTTTTTCTTCCACCGGCGTCAGAATGCTGTCCGACGACTAACTGTTTCGACGTTTTCTTACAAGTTACCGGCCGTGGGCCATTATTCGGTTTTGTGAAGTCCCGGCGGATGTGTTCTCGGCGTCTGTCTCACCAGAACATCTGAATAAGTGCAGTGTGGGAGGCAGATCCCACCAAGGACTGCCATCGCGCTGTCTCTTCTGCTGGGACCGAACACGACACGCAAACTGCTCCGCTTGCCAGGCCTTCACTAGCAGAACCTCGATCCGCTCTTAAGGTCCTGAAAGTCCTTCTTGGAGCAGAAGATGGAACTACAGTCTTCAGAGGGGAAACGGAAAGAGACTAAACGCACAGCAAAGACTGTAGTCGGTCCCGCATTGCCCCGGCCGCGGGGCCCGCTCACTTAAGTGCCCCCAAAGAAGGCCCACCCTCAGGATCAGAGAGCACCCAAATTGCTCACAGCCAAGGCCGCCTTTGGGGAGAAGCTGGCTAGCTTAAGGTAACCCCACTATGATCACTCACGAAGCCCTCGGAGGTGCATGCTTCGCCCCACCTTCAAGGCACCGCCCGCTTGCAAGGGCACGCCCCGGAGCCCAAGACTCTCCAGCACTCCCAGCAGCACCCTGTCATCGGTACCAACACAGACGCCGGTTGAAGGGGCGGAGGGCGAGGGATTGGCTGTGGAAGAGCCGACGTCCCCGTTACCCAAGTCCTCCTCCTCCCCCCGGGCCCCCGAAGGGCTCTCCTTTGCGTCCCGACATCCTGGATACTTCCTTTCCGAGCCGGGCGGCAGAAATTTTCAAGAAGGACGAGCTCCAGGAGCTGTTTTCCTTTTGGTGGAGGCAGTCCACAAGCAACCTCTGTCGCCGCCCAGACACCTGTACTGGACCCAGCAGATAAACCACAGCCAGGAGAGGTGAGCCTTCCCCTGAAGTCACCGGGCGCCTCCCACACCTCCCTCTAGGCCTCGCTCTCGCACCCGGTCTGGGGACCACCGACAACGCCCAGGGACCCCAGTGACCGCTGGCCGGTCCAGGTCATGCTCTAGGAACCTTTGTCCTCTAGGGCGAGAATGCCCGACATCGGTCCTCTGTGCCCGTCTTGCTCCGCGCGGTCCAGGCACCGGAGTTGTCTTTGGGCCGACGTCGGTCCCCTAGCTACCGACGGCAGCGGGAGTCTGGTCACACGAAGAGGTCAGACTATTCGAAATCTTATAGTCGTTCTCCCTCATCATCGTCTTCCTCGACTTCCTCTCTCAGCCTGCAGCGCTCCCCTGGAGAGAAGGACCAGCCTCGCTTGCCTCTGGACGATCCTACCTTCATGGATGTCATGAGGCACATCAGGCCTCCAGTGAGTGGGAGACGGAGGACCTGGACCCGGAACGCCGGAGACTAGCAAAGTACCTGAGGCAAAAGGAGCTTAAACCTTTGGTAGTCCCTCCTTTGGTGGTTACTTTCCAGGACCTCACTCGAACTATCTGGAAACATCCAGCTTCAGTCCCGGCTGTTCCAAAGAAGTCGAATAGGCTGTACAAGGCCCCCCGAGGGCAGAAGCTTTCCTCGCTGAACACCCTCAGGCGGGCTCCTCGGTGATCACGGCTGCTTATAAGTCCAGGCAGCCGAAACACCACAGCTCTCAGCCTCCCGACCTGGAGTCTCGCTGTTTGAACCAGGTGGGCAAGAAGGTTTATTCTGCTTCCATACGTTCCCTCAACTTCTTAACGCATATGGTCCAGTACCAGAATGCGCTTTGGGAGAGGGGACAAGAGCTGTTGAAGGCACTTCCAGACTCTGCCCAGAAGACAGCTCCTGGACATCCTGAAATCAGGCTCAGACGTAGGCAGCCACTTCCAGGGTGTGTCTACGGCGCCACGCCTGGTTGAGAGTCTCCTGCTTTCACCAGGATCTGCAGGCCGGTATCAAGGATTTGCCTTTCCAGGGTACTGTGCTGTTTGGGAAGGAGACGGAAGCCTTGATTTCTCGTCCCCAGGAGCCGGGCAAGTCTGTCTGGTCGGTCCGTCAGATGTACCGTGGTGACCAGCGAAGACATCGAAAATGGCCTTTTCATAAGTCCTCAGGTGGTCAAGGTCATGCCTGTAGCAACCAGCAGGAGATCCGGCAACCAGCAGCCTGGTGGAGCTCCTGCCCGTGAGCCCAAGTCCTCCCAGGCGCCTCTACCTACAACCGGCTCAGCCCAATGACTCCCTTCCGCACCAAGATCCAGGGGAGCCGGTCAGGGGCCGCTTCTCCCTTCATTTCAAATGGTGGAAGTCAATTACTGAGAACCAATGGGTTTTAGATATCAGGAGGGGTCGCACGCTGGAGTTCACGGAGTTTCCCCCCCGAACCCTCCACCAAAGCTCTCCCGTTATCCTCCTCCTCACATTCCACTAATAGAAAGAGAGGTCCCGACCCTCTTGCAAAAAAGGGCAATTGGGATAGTCCCTTTGCATCAGCGAGGACAGGGGTTTTATTCACATTTTTTCCTGATTCCAAAAAAGACACAGGATCTTCATCCCATTCTGGATCTCAGCCCTCTAAAACTCTTTATCGAAATACTAAAGGTTCAGGATGGTGACCCTCCAAGGCCGCTTCTCTGCTGCTGCACCAAGGAGACTGGCTCTGCTCCCTAGACATGCAAGATGCGTACATGCACATCGGGGTCTTCCCTCCCCACTGGAAGTTTCTGGGGTTCCACATCCAAGGGGAGCACTACCAGTTTCAAGTGCTTCCGTTTGGCCTCTCTTCCGCTCCGAGAGTCTTCACCAGATGCTTAGCAGTGGTGGCTGCGGCTCTGAGGCGCATGGGGCACTACGTGTTCCCCTACTTCGACGATTGGCTGCTTACAGCCCTGTCGAGGGTAGGCCTTCTTTGTGCCCTTGAAGACACCTATACTCTGTTCCGAGGGCTGGGGATCACTCTGAATCTACGAAAATCGTCCCCGGAGCCCAGTCAAAAGCTTGTCTTCATTGGAGCGGTCCTGGATTCCATCCAGGGCATGGCCTTCCTTCCCCAGGACAGGGGAGATCGCCTGCGAGAGATTGCAGAACGGATATCAAGAATTCCTCAAGTTCCAGCTCAGAACTTCCTCAGGCTACTGGGGCACAAGGCGGTGGCCATCCCCATCACTCCCTTGGCCCGCCTCCACATGAGGGTCCCACAATGGATGCTCAGGGTACAGTGGGACCAAGGCTACGACGATCTAGACTCCACAGTCAAGATCTCGGGGCCAGTCAGGAGAACTTTGCTTTGGCGGATGGACCCCAGGAATTTGGAGAAAGGGATCAGCTTTCATCTGGAGACACCAGGTCAGACCCTGACAACAGATGCATCAGACCTAGGGTGGGGGGGTGCACCTGGGTGCTCGTCGAACGCAAGCGGTTTGGTCACCCGAGGAGCGGTCCCTTCACATCAATTTACTGGAGATGCAAAGGTTCTCTACGTCTTAGAAGCTTTTCAGGAGGACCTGGTGCCAGGCTGTCGTCTGGTTCAGACAGACAACATGGCAGTCGTCTTCTACATCAACAAGCAAGGAGGTACTCATTCATACCCCTTTTGCAGGGTGGCGATGAGAGTCTGGTACTTGGCGCTGGAGCGGGGCATTCTGCTGTCCGCAGTGCACGTTCCAGGTGTCCTCAACGATCTGGCCGACCGCCTCAGCAGGTCACGATCCAGAGCGCGCAAGTGGGAGCTGCTACAGTCTGTAGCAGACCAGCTCTTCCACAGGTGGGGTCTTCCAGAGCTGGACCTGTTTGCGTCACCACGCAACACCAAACTGCAAATGTTTTGCTAGCAAGAGCACGCACCTGGAGTTTTCTGGCCAGACGCTTTATCCCTTTGCTGGGCAGGGAGGTTTCTCTATGCCTTTCCACCCTTCCCTCTCATTCAGAGAGTCCTGCCTGTTACAGGCAGAAGGGGCCCAATGATCCTCGAGCCTCCCCAGATGGCTTCGCAGATTTGGTTCCCACTCCTGCAGCGGTTATCAACAGAACCTCCAATACGCTGCCCATATGCTCGCAGTTGCTGTCCCAGGATCAAGGGTCGCTGGTCCACCTGGACCTTCAGTCCTTAGCCTACATGCTTGGTTCCTTCAGATGTAGCTCAACACAGATACGGGGTTTACCCAGAAGTGGTGGCAGTCCTAGCTTCGGCAAGGAAGCCCTCTACCCGCTTCGCCTACGCTATGAAGTGGAATCGTTTTTGTCTTTGGGCATCGTCACAGCATTTGGATCCTGTCACCTGCCCAGTGAACTCAGTGTTGCAGTATCTCCTCTCCTTATATCAAGAGGGCCTGAGTTACTGCTCTATCAAGGTGCATATGTGGGCTATCTCCACCTATCATGCTCTCTTGGGAGATGAGGCATGGCGCAATTGGATGTCGCCGACCTTTCTTAGTGGAATTCTGCATTTGAGACCTCCCATTCAAGACCCTGTCCCACCCTGGGACCTCCTTTTGTGTTGGAGAAACTCACCCCTCCTTTAAACTGGCAGTGGATTGTGAGCTGCTATCTTTCTTGGAAAGTTTATTTTTAGTTGTTGTTACCTCAGCTCGAAGGGTTTCGAGCAGGCTGTGATGTGTAGAGAGCCGTATTTAGTTTTCCACAGGGAAAGGGTTTCCCTCAGAACGAATCCTAAGATCTTATCTGTGTCAATCTTCACCATTCATCACAGATGGGTACTGGCTGGAGATCAGGACCCTCGGGAGCCTTTTTTTTTAAGGATGGCGTCGACGCAAGCATCGGTGCGCCCTCGAGGCCGACGTACCACGTGGCGCTTGAGGATTAGCTGCTAGGCCGCGCCGACTCTGCCTGCCTACCAGTTCCTTCGCCCCCGCCACGAGAGGTCGCCTCGTGGAAGCCAACTGAAGAAGTTTGATAGTTTTAGGCCTTAGCCTTTCGTATTTTATGCTCAACAGTCCGTCGGTCTCCTGCTAGTTCTGGTTCTGCCTCACTCGACGTCGCGGTAAGATCTTCCATTTATTTTAAAGTATAGCGGCGTCGAGTCTATTTTTGATGTTTTTTCCTGCAGGTCATGTCGCGGTCGCAGGGCAAGAAACCTTCTAAGGCGGGGCGGCCACCTATGCGTCGGTGCCCGTGCGGCCGCAAGTACTCAGTTACCGACCAGCATGACCGGTGTCTCGCATGTCTTGGCCCGCTTCACGACATGGATTCGTGCGACGCCTGCTTCTCCATGGACCGCGTCCTAGAACACGCTTAAGTAGAGGCGAGCTCGCCGACTGGGATAGGGTTCGCACTCGTCGGGCCAAGCCGCGCTCTCTCGGCCTTTCCTCTGGGTCCCCTCTCGGTTCTATACGGACCGAGGAGGAGGGAGCCTCGGCTTCTTGTAGCCTAGCCTTGGCCTAGGCTCCTCCCACGGTGCAGGAGGCCCATTCCGCCTCCTCCCGGATCGGGCGGAGGTGCCGCTATGGCAATCGCCTTCGGGGTGAAGGCTCTCTGTGTCGCCCGCGTCCGGAAGGCCTGGTCGACGCCACGGGCCTTCTGCACCACCAGAGGCCGTGTCTGTCAGTACGAAGACGGCGCCACTTGATTCTCGGCGCGTGGGCTTTGTCGTGGCACCGTGACCCTGGATTGCCGCCGCCGCCATGTCTCCGTCGGCGAGGTTGAGCACGGCGCCATGGGGTCTTCGGAGTCTGTCGGGCGCTGTCCTCAGCGCCGAGTCTGCTGGACCGCTGCTCCACCCGGTCACGCGCCGAGGGCCTGGCGCTGTTGTCGCGCGAGGCTGTTGTTGAGGTTGCGCCGCCATCTCTGTTCCCCGTGCCAGTGGACTTGATGGCGCCATGCGCTGGCCCCTGGCTCAGGACCTTGGCCTGAGCTGCCCTGCGCCTTCTGTCAGCCCCGCTTGCAGGGCTGTGGAGGGCACGGGTGCCGCCTCGGCCACTGCTTTGGCTACTGGGCTTCTTGGTAAGGTTGCCTTTCCTCGCCCTCCTACCGTTTGGCTTAGGACCTCAGACTCTACCTCTTCGGAGTCTGAGTCGGACGGGCAGTCACACCCTTTGGGGTTGTCTGCAGAGGAGGGCGAGCCGGTGGTCTCGATGACGCAGTCACAGCCAGCCTCCTCTCTCAGGAGCGCCAGGTTCTCCCGAGGTGGGGTCAGTGGTACTGACCAGCAGGCCATGGTGCGTGCCACCATTGCCATGCAACCTGGCCTTGAGGGTTCCTTGACCCTCGGCAGTGGTACCCCCTCCGTAGGTGTGTCTCGATCGCCCAACTTGGGGCCCATCGGGAAGTCTACAGGAGGGGAGGTGCTGCCCCTGGGTCTCCTTCGGGGCAGCCCAGAGCTGCCAGCTACCTAGGTTGGCCCTCTCGAGGACCAGGACCCTCTTGGACTCTGAGGGGTCGAGGGGTGTGGGGTCGGCGCGTCGGCCTTTCTCTGGGGTGCACCCTGGACGAAGCCAAAGTGCGGACTTCCGCCCTTCCCCTTCCGGTTCCTTGAGGGGGTCCCATTCTTTGGAGGCAGGGGACCGTCCTTCTGGATATATACGGCCCCGGTCGCCTCACTGAGGGTATTCTTCTGGGCGCAGCCTAGGCAGTACCAACATGGTTGTACAGCTGTCGGCTGCGGAGTATTCCGGGACACCCTCCTCAGGTGTCCATGGTCCACTCCCTAGCCCTGGCAGAGGTCAGCAGACTTCTTCTCTCAGCTCTGCCCCATCCCTCTGCCGCATTCTCCAGCGCTCCCAGGCATTCTTAGTCCTAGCGGCCCTCTCACCTGGGAGCAGTTCAGAGCGGTGGCTGCTCGGTTCCCTGCCTATGTTAGGGCCATGGACAGCCAGGTTTTTCAACCTCCCCCCCGAGCAACCACCCTCGGAGCGCATGGTGACCTCCAGCTCCTCATTCCCCTCTTCTGGGGGAGAGGAACCATCTGTCCATATCTCTCCTGCCGCTGATCTCTCCCGAGTATCAGCGCTTCCTCATGAGGATGATGGAGTACCTTCACCGTTCTCCCCTGTCGGTCAGCAATCCTGAGCATGCGGCGACGCCTTTCTAGGCGATTTCTCGTGCGCCACCCCTCAGGAAAGCCGCCTGGCCTGTTCCTTCGGGAGGCATGCCCATGCGTTTTCTGGCAGAGGCCCTCTCCGTGTTCCTGCCCCTAGGGACCTCAGCCAGAGGTATTGCGCTCCCTGAGTCTCCAGGTTCTTTGCCTCATCCGCAGTCCGGATTGATGCACCTGGACACCCCTGACTGGCTTCGCGCCCTCCACCGTGACCGGCCCCCAGATCAGGACTCTCTGGATTTTGATTTCTGAGGGAGGAGGACTTTCTACTCGGCACGGTTGCTTCTCTCCATCTCTGCTCATCAGGCCCATTATGCAGCCTACAACAGGTTCTTGTGGTCAGCGCTAGGTCAGATCCTAGCTGCTTTGCCTGACTCTGAGCAAACCAGGCACGCTATTGCACTCTCTGCACGTGGCCTGGAGCTAGCAAGGCACCAAGCAAGGGCATCTTACGACGCCAGTGAGGTAGCTACAGGGTCGAGGACAGCGATCTGCACCAGGAGATCAGCGTGCTTTTGCTCTTCCGGTTGTCACCCTTGGCCCGGCGAGGGTGATTTGGTCTACCACCAGGGAACCTATCTCTTTTCCCGTGAGGGGCTTAGACGACGCTTGTCGGGCAACTTCCTTCTCTCTGGGGACCCCTGCCTCGCCTTCCCCACTCGGCCTCTTCAGGCCCAGAAGGTTCCCCCGCTTAGTGTCACCCACTGAGGGCTAAGGGACTCTGTCCTTAGGGTGCAATGAATCAGTTCCCTTGAGAGCTTGGTACTCACCCATCTGTGATGAATGGTGAAGATAAGCACAGATAAGATATAAAATTCACACCTACCGTAATTATGATCTTTCTGTATCTTCATTCATCACAATCCCTGCCTGCCATCCCCTGGGGCTTCAGTCTCTGGATCCTCCTCCTCTGTGCCTACCCCTCTTTTGAGCGGGCAAGTTGGGACACACAGGGGTAGTTTCTTCCTAAGGGGTACAGTTGAGTGGCACTCCTTCTCTACTACATATCTTCACTCCTACAGGGTGAGAGCTGGTGGTTGCCTCCTGTTATCCATCTAATTTAAAAAAAAAAACTTCTCTTTTTTCACCAAATATCTTTACAGAGAGAGTACTGAGTCCTGTACCCTGTCCTTCTCCAGAATAGCCGACTCTGCTTTTTGGGTATTGCCAGTTATTCTGTGCCTTGAATTCTGGCAAATGAGCTTTGCTACTCCTTGCAGTTCCTATACAGTCTGGTGACGGACAAGGGTCCTGGATCCTTGTTACCTCTCGCTTTCCTAACTTCTCTCCTCCCTCCTTCCCTCCCTTCTTCCTTTTCCAGAGATTGGGGCCCCTACCCAATCCCTTAGTCTTCCTTCCTCTATGCTGTCCTCTCAGTCATTATTTCTCCTTTTAGTTCAGTTTTCTCTTCCTTCCTTTTTCTGTCCCTTGGACTCTCTTGTCCCACCCTCCATCCCGTCCTCTTACCTCTCGGCGACTCAGAACTGGTAGGCAGGGTGAGAGTTGGCGCAGCCTAGCGGCCAATCCTCGGCACGTGATGCATTCCTTCGGGCGGCGCCGATGCTGCGCCGACTCGCCTATCCTTTTTAAAAAAAAAAAAATGCTCCATGGTCCTGATCTCCGGCCAGTACCCATCTGTGATGAATGGTGAAGATACACAGAAAGATCATATTACGGTAGGTACGTAATTTTTATTTTCTCCTAAAGTGGTCTCAGAGTTGATCCTCAACCAGTCGGTTAGACGTTCCTGTTTATTTTCCTTCCCTTCCAATAGAGTGGAGGCTCTCCTTCACACACTGCATGTCCACAGGACTTTGAGGGTATTACCTCAAGAGGACAGCTACCTCAGATCAATCGAAGCAACTTTTTTTTGTGTGGCCTTTTAGCCACAATGCTTTGGTAGACCGGTGACCAAGCAGACTATCTCGAAGTGGATAGTTCACTGCATCTCCTTCTACTACGAGAAACACAATAAACCCCTACCAGGCCCAGTCAGGGGTCACTCCACCAGAGGAGTGTCTGCTTCATTCGCCGCCCTGAGAAATGTCTCTGTAAGGGACACATGTGCGGCTGCCACCTGGAACTCGGTGCATACCTTTGTCAAGCATTACAACTTGGATATTGTCCCCAGACGCTGAGCTGGCTTCGGCCTAGCTGTTTTGCAAGGGCTTTTGTCCTGAGGCCTCTGGAGTCAGTATATTCCACCTCCTGGGGTCATCTACCTCTTTGGTGTGGGACTGCTTGGTATTCAGTCCTAACTGTTATAGCCCGCTGCAAGAGCTCCCACTCAAAATAAGATAGTACAGTTACGTAAGAACTTACCGTAACAGTAGATCTTGGAGAAGAGCTCTTGCAGCAGGCGTTATTTCCCACCCGCCTTCCCCCCTCGAGGTGTGCAGGTCCTTCTTCAATTACATCTCTATTTTCATCTTCTACAGTCGCTTCTTCTCCTTCTCTTGTCAGGCTTTGTTTGCGGGCCTTAGCGGGAAAACTGAGGTGGGCTGGGTCGCCCTTTGTACCCAGACTGATGGCGGGGCCAGTGTCGGGGGTGGTCCCTGCTGTGTACTGCTGGCTGAAGTTTTCACCGGAGGGTCCTAGTGCCTGCAGCACAGTCCTATTATAGCCTGCTGCAAGAGCTCATCTTGAAGATCTACTGTTACGGTAAGTTCTTACATAACTACTTTGTCTTCTAACATGGAAGACGTTATTTTTAGTTGCTGTTACTTCGGCCAGAAGGATTTCTGAATTTCACGCACTGATGTGCAAAGAACCGTAGTTTGTTTTTCCCAAGGACAGGGTGTCCCTAAGGACAAATCCAAAGTTTCTAGCTAAGGTGGTCTCAGCTCTCACCCTCAATCAGGGCGTCGACTTACCAGTGTATTTTCCTAAATACTCTAATAGAGGAGAGGCCCTGTTGCACACTCTAGATGTGTATGGGTGTCTAAGATCTTGCTTGAGAGGGCTCTTGCAGTAGGTAATTACATATAGGACTGGCGGCAGGTGGCAGGACCCCATGGAAAAATTTCTAGCTAGCAGTCCCTGGCGAGGACGCTCCTATGTCAGGTGATGACGGCGTCAGAGCGGTATAAAGTGGTGGTCCTTGACTCGCCTTCCAGTTCTTTCCGCTCGCTAGGCTCGCAGAAACCGCTGAAAAGGTCTTCACTTCATTAGCCTCCCTTCCGGTTTTACTGAGTATTTTCTCACTTTTTTCCATTAATCATCAGTACATCCATCGGGTGTATGTTGTCCCCTACACCCTCCGAGCACAAAAATAAGTGTGACTCGTGAGGCGCCCAACTCCCGCACAAGGACAGCCATTTCCTGTGCCTGTTCTGTCTAGGCCCCGATCACCTGGTCAAGAAGTGCCAGCAGTGCCTCAGTTTTAACGTGGCTACCCGGAAAAGGCGGCAGCAATCCCTGGAAGCCCACATTCTGATGAAAAGATGAGCTCTATGGAGAAGGAGCCAAACAATTGCGGCAGGCGTCCACTTCCCAAGGCCATCGGAAGAAGAAAGACAGGGAGAGGCACTGGGACAAGGGCTCTTCAACCGCAACTCCTGAGAATCGCGTGCTTCAAGTAATGTCCCTCCAGGGGACGCTCTTCGATAGCCGGCCTCAGAGGCTTCTGAGGCGGCATCGCCCTCCCGCCCATCTGGCTCGGCCTTCGAGCTATTGGAGCCTCGCCCCAGTTCGGCCCGTAGCTTCACGACTCCATTGGTGCGCGGGTAACCCGCAAGCCGACGCCAGCTCCTCCGATGTCCGCGCTGAGAAGGCTGGTAAGTCGCATGACCCTTCAGGGCGGCACGTGGCCCCTTTCCCGCCGGAGCAGGCCGCTCCTTCACGGTCTGCCTCCAGCGATGGGTCCCATAAGTCAGACGCCGGCTCCTCCGGCGCCCGCCCGGATCTCACTGAAAAGCCGCACGTCGGTTCGTCCATCTGGTCAGCGAAGAGCCGACGACGGACCCTCACGTCGGTTGTCCCGGCTCTCCGCAGACTTCGCTGCCCTCCGGGACCCTGAGTCCCCAGCCCAACCCGGGATTTTTTCCTCCATCTCCGGCGACGCTGTGGTCCCATCCGCAGACCGTCCACCTGTGGGTCCGCCAGATCTGACGTTGGTTCTCCGGACGCCGCTCTGACGCTGTACCGCCGACGCCTGTTCTGTCGATTCTGGCTGACATCCTGCTCCCGGATGTCACCCCGACGCTGGGCCCTCCGGGCCCTCCAACTTGGACCCTTTTGTGAGGGCACCGGCCGTGCTGTCTGCTGCGGCAGCTCCTCCGGCTACCGGATACCCTCCGTCCTATCCGACGCCATCGTATCTGGGACCACAGTACCTGGCGCCACAATACCCGACACCTGGTTTTCCGCCGTCGGGTTTCGGATACTCTCCATATGGCTATAATCCATACCCTTATCCTCCTCCTCCTCCACCACCCCCTCAGCCGTCGGTGAATTTGCAGGAGACTCTGGCCTCCTGCTGGGCTGAGGCCAAGGCTCAGCTCACCAGAGAGGTCGAGAGCTACCTACCGACGATGGTGCCGGTCCCAGTTCCCGTATGTCCACGGCGGCACACTCCCTCACCACCTCCGGACACCAGGGCTAATCCCTCTGGGTCCAGAGAGAGGCAGGACATGCTTCCTCTAGGGCTTCCCAAGGGGTCCGTTCCTCCCCCGGGTCAGGAAAGGAAGTCGCTTTCCTCTTTTCTTCCTCTTCCCTCGGACTCTTCCGATGGTTGCTTTGAAAGGACGATTGTTTCACACTCTCCACGAAAACCAGCCTAGGACTCCTCTGGTCGCTTCTGGAAGATGCTTCTTTTCATGGAGTTGCCACGCAAAAATTCAGGAGGTTCATCAGTGGCAATCTTTGGAACCAGACCTCAACGTTTGAAACTTGCTAAGCATCTGGATCTGCCGTGACAGCTCCCACCTTGGTGCCACCCTGGATAGAGCCTCATGCCGACCTTGTTACTACCAGTTGGAAACAGCTGTCGGTTCTAGCCCCTTGCCTGCGTGAAATCAGACAGGCTATACTAGGCTCGAGGGTGTTGACTTTTAGATTCTCACCTTTCTGCTGACCTCGATAGTGATTAGCGCCGCTCACGGCCGGCTCGGCAACCCAAAACACCTTAGCTCATTGCCACCTGACAAAGAATTCTGCCTACCGGACCAGTATGGTAAGATTTTGCTTCTTCCACGCTGGGGATCAGGGCCCTGAACTATAGTCGGTCATATGGGGACTACCAGAAGGCCATTCTTACTCAGGTGGAATCCAAATTGACTCCCTACCGGACTCTCAGGTCAAGCAGGAGTTAGTGGATCTTGTCCGCCTGCACATTCGGCCAGTCGACACATGCTTGTGCGACTGCAGATGCAGTGGACACTGCTGGATGGAGCTCAGCTTCGCGTGAGGCTTACGTCCATCACGCTTGGCCTCTGTGTGTCAGGGTTGGTCCCGAAGTGCAGTCCGCTATCCAGGAAGCACCCTTCCGGGTCGGTGTTTTCGTGGTGATGTCAAGGACATCATTACTGATTTGCAGGAGAAGGAATGGCACCAAAGTCCGTTGACTCCATGTACCATCCCCACCAGCCACAGCTACCGTCCCTTTAGCAGACTTGAATCGCCAAGCGTAAACCCCAGGAAAGCGGGCTACAAACGTCGAGCCCCACAGCTGCTAAGCCCCTGTCCAAAAAGCAGCGGGTGCTTCAGCTTCAGTGCTTCCCCACACCCCTGATTCTTCTCCTCCCACAGCCCCTGGACTCTCTGGAGGAACCAGGAGGGAGGTTTTCCTCCACCCTCCGGGCTGGGAGAGGATAACATCAGATTCTTGGGTGCTCCAGCTGATCGAGGACACTCAGTAGAGTTTCTACAGAAACCGCTCTGCCACTTCCCTAAAGTCGTCGATGCACGGGAACATCTTTCTTGGTCCAGGAAGAGATTTCAGCTCTGTTACTGAAAGCAGATGCAGAACCCGTCCTTTTCATCTTCAAGGGACGGTTACTATTCCCACTTCTTCCTGGTCCCAAAAGAGGCGGAGATCTAAGACCCATTCTAGATCTCGGCTCCTGAATTTTTTGTGGAATACAAAAGGTTCAGAATGCTCTCTTTGCAGAGCCTTCTGCCCCTCCTCTGTTCGGGACAATGGCTTGCGCTGTGGATATGCAGGATACTTTACCTGCACATTTCCATTCGCCCGCTCACCGCAAAATCTTCGCTTTATGCCTGGGGCTACTACTGTCTCAAGGCACTTCCTTTGGCCTATTCTTGGCCCCGAGTATTTACCAATGCCTTATGTAGTGGCGCCCTACCTGCATACTCGGGGGCCAGGTTTTCCGCTTCCTGGACTATTGGTTCCTGGCGTCTGCCCATGGAGGAACCCCGCGCTGCTTCGTTCTTACCCAGCAGGTTTTTGCCTGCTTGGGTATTACCATCAACCATTCCAAGTCCTCACTTGATCCCATCTCAGAGACTACAGCTCATCAGGGCCATTCTAGACATGACAATTGGCAGGGCCTCCTGCCACTGGACCAGGCGGCCACCCTCCAGACTCAGATAAGTCTGTTGTCTGGCTGTGTAGGTGGGTCAGTGCAAGATCAGTCCTTCTCGCCGGGCTCAGGCGCTGCCATCCCGACAGTCCTCGCTACCAGCTCCACATGAGTTTCTCAGTGGACACTCCAGACCCAGTAGGATCAGCTAGTGGATGACTTAGATCACCCAGTTCTAGTCTCTCAGCCGATGCTTTTGAGACTTCAATGGTGGATGGTCTCGAGAGAAACTACTGGGAGTTCCTTTCTTTCTTCCTCTCCCTCCCAGACTCCCAACCACAGACACCTTGGGCGAAGGTTGGGGACCCCATCTCTGTCCCCATCAGACCTAGGGCTGTTGGTCCAAGCTCGAACAGACCCTCCACATTAGTGCCGAGTCTGAGCAGTGTTGTACGCCTGCAAGGCCCTTCACCCCTACATATCTTCCTGGCCACCTAGACGTCCAGACGGACAATATGTGTGTGGTTGGTACATCAACAAACGGGGGACTGGGTCTACCCTGTTTGCAGGAAGCAATGAGGGTTTGGGATTAGGCAACACAACACAGCTTCACCTCACTGACAATTCATGTTCGGGAATCGACAACACCTTGGCAGGCAAGCTAAGTCGCCATCCGCTCTGGCTCACAAGTGGGAACTGCACAGGGGTCCTAGAAGGTATCTTCCGACACTGGGAACACCACTGGTCGACCTGTTCTGCCTCCCTAAATGCAAAGCTTCCCGACTACTGCTTGCTCGCTCCAGAGCGAGCTTGCTGGAGAGACGTCTGTCTCTAGACTGGAAGGACAGATTCGGCTCATGCCTTTCTCCCACTCTTCTTATCCCACTTAGTCTTACAGAAACTAGTTTCAGAAGGAGCACGAATGATCTTACTCGAGACACAGTTTTGCAGCAGGTTACACTGCTAAGACTGGAAGCCGGGCATCAGGACCCTAATGGAAAAATTCTAGCTAGTTATCTTCAGCAGGACCGCCCCGCATGTCAGTCCCGCCTCCAATGTCAGGCGAGAGTATATAAGGGGCGGTCCCACTTAGATTCTCAGTTCTTTCCCACAACTTGCATGTCTCGACTCTTCGGTTCGGTTTCTAGTGCGCGATGCGTGGTAAAGTGTTTTCCTACGGGAAATTGCCTCCCGAGTTCAGTTTTTCTCTGATGTCCTCTCCGACTCCGGTCACCCTCGCGCCTGTGGGCGGCAGATCCCATTCAAGGATCCAAACACTGCCTGTGTCCGGTGCCTAGGCCCAGACCATGACACCCGGTCCTGCTCCTTTTGCCAGGGTTTCAACAGCAGAACCCGGATCCGTCGCCAGAAGACCCTACAGGCATTCCTGCTAGAGGAGCAACTCAAAACCATGGCTTCCAAGGGGGATTCTTCGCAGAAGGCCTGCAAGCATGCTGAGAAGCACAGGGAGAAGACCCCTTCCAGGTCCCCGTCTAGGGCCTCCGATTCACGCAGCTCTGGCTCCAGGTCTGACCGCTCTCCTTCCCGGGCCAGCTCTCAGCCTTCCCCCGCTGAGGTGAGAAAATCTTCATCCTCTTCTAAGCCAAGACTCCCAGGCCTTCCTCGTCCTCCAAGGCCCTGGCTAAGTCGGGATCGCCACCATCACCACAAGTCGGGTTCCCGCCATTCTGAACCTGACGCCAGGTCTGCTTCCTTGCCTCCTCCTCTTCACTGGAAAACCAAGGAGCCACCTCACTTAAGAGGCCGCGAGATACGACACTGTTCGTCCCGACGCCGGCCTCGCCACAGGTCCCCACAGACGTCCCGCAGAAGACCGCCGACAGGCCAACTCATCACCGGACACCGTTAGGGGACCGCGCCTGGCCTCCAACTGAGAAGAGGATCTCTGACGTCCGACCGACGGTCAGGAGACCATCACTGAGGAGGAGTTAACTCAGCCCGAGGACCAGACGGGCGACCCCGGTCCTGTTGAGACTCCCAGGGAACCCTCGCCACAACCCGAGCCCCCTGTGGAGCCAGCGCTGGGACCCGACGACCATCCACTGGCGCCCGGGCTGTCGTCGGGCCTTTCTTTTTCAGAGGTGAAGGAGCTTTTCACTTACTGGTGGGATACCATCAAAAAGGACATGGTCCCCACTCCACCTACGCTTCCTCCCCCTCCTCCTCCTCCTACACCGGTTGCTCCTCCGGTTCCTGCGCCCCCGTCTCCGTCTGGGTCTGCAGGCCGGTTACCTCCTCCCTGGGAGCCCAGGACCCCTCCAAGGGGGAGACTAGATAAAAGGAGACCTCCGTCCAGATCCTCTTCTAGGTCACCCAGTCCCAAGAGACTCAGAAGACGCCGCCGTTCGCCATCGACGGAGGACACGGGATTAGAGTTTTCTACATCCAGATCCCCATCTCCCCTCTCCATCCCTTCTCCGGACCCACGTGAGCTGCCAAAGTCTCCTCCGGATGACCCTTCATTCTCTGATATCATGAGACACATCCAGGAGAACATGGGATGGGATGGAAGAGTTAGACCCCGAAAGGTCAGCGCCTTTGCTAAGTATCTTCGCAGAAGGACCCCAAGCCTGTGGGGTGCCACCCTTTGCAGACACTTTCGTGGACGCCACTCAAGGCAGCGTGGAAGCATCCACATTTGCTCCCGCGATGTCAAGAAAGCTGACCGCTTGTACAAGGCTCCAAGAGAAGACCAGTACTTGACCCAGCATCCTCAGGCTGACTCTCTGGTCATAACAGCCTTCTCATGACCGGTCCCAGAGACCCCACATCTGAGCATCCTGCCATCGGACCCAGAGTCCAAGCAGCTGGACTCCATGGTAGGCGACGAGTGCTTCACTACCTGCGCCATCAGATCCCTGAATTATTTGACCCACATGGTGCAGTTCCAAATGCCCTGTGGGGCAGGGTCTGGATGCGCTGAGAAATTGCCGAAGGTGAGCAGAAGGAGGAGATATGTTGCAGCTCCTCCGCACGGGTTCGGACGTGGGAACCCAGGTGCTACGAGCTGTCACGACTCCATGGACTCCTCGGCCCGAGCAGCAACTTTCAGCGTGTCTCCGAGGCACTCTTGGCTCCGTGTTCGGTTTTACCCCGGACGCCCAGAAAACATTATGGATGCCCCATTCGAGGAGAAGTTTTGTTTGGTAAACCCTCAGAGAAGATAATTACCAAACTCCAAGAGGCCGGGAAGGCGTGGAGGTCGGTTCAGGCCATGTACTCGACCCAAGCTTAGTTCCTTTCAGAGAACCAAAGCTGATTTCATGGACGGACGCAGAGACAACAGTCCCACCCTCTCCACAACAGAGGGGCCTGCTCGCAGAGCCCAGGGAAAACAACCTGCAGGTCGAAGCCAGCGCACTCCTAAGCCGGTCCAGCCAGCGGGACCCTCAGCCGCCACAGCCTGACTCCTTCCCGGCCCCCGCCCCTCAGGATCAACGGGACGTCATGGTCGGGGGTTGCATTGCGAATTTCCTGCCGGGATGGCAGACTATAACCACCGACAGGTGGATTCTACAGTTGGTCGGAAGAGGCCACTTTATAGAATTTGGTGGAAAAGCCACCTGAGGCCTCCGCTTTGCCTCCGGCTACCCGGTCAGCACAAGTCATTGATCAGACAAGAAGTGCTCTAGCGCTTCCTACAAAAGGGAGCGATAGAGTACGCTCCAGAGAACCAGAGAGGACATGGATACTATTCCACTTCTTCCTGGTTCCAAAGAAGAGGGGGGACCTCCGTCCACATTCTGACCTCAGCGACCTCAATTTGTCGGGTCACCCAAAAGATTCCGTGATGGTAACTCTTCCCGGTCTTATTCCCATGCTGAAGCAGGCGCTTTTTTAGCTGCCTCTAGATATGCAGGACGCCACCTGCACATCCCTATAGCTCAAGTGCACAAGAGGTTCCTGCGCTCGAGTTTCTTGGCCATCATCTTCAGTTCTGGCCCTTCCATTCTGGCTGTCATCGCACCCAGGGTCTTACTAAATGCATGGCAGTCGTGGCAGTGTCTCTAAGGAGACAGGGCCATTTGTGTTCCCCTACCTGGATGATTGGCTTCTCATGGCCGCCCAGAGAGGCGTTGTTACGGCGATCCAGAGCACCCAGGACCTGTTTCAATCTCTGGTATCCTAATCAACCACAAGAAGTCCCTCCTGGTACCGCCGCAGAAACTGCAGTTCATAGGCGAGTACTGGACACCGCTCAGGAAGAGCATTCTTCCAGACGCACAGAGCTGAGCTCATCAGATCCCCCATCAGGGAGCTTTGTCAACAAGACTGCCCCAGCCAGGTCGGTCCTTCACTTGCTCGGATGCATGGCTGCGGCCATTCACTGTCCTTTCGCAAGGCTCCACGCGCGGGTAACTCAGTGGATCCTCAAGGTGCAATGGGACCAAAGGCAAGACCACATGCAGCATCCGTCAGAATCACGAATACCGCGATTCGAGACTGGCAGTGTGGCTAGACCCAGGGACACTCTATGGGCATCCTGCTTATAGCACCTGTCCTCGAGGTAATCCTCACCACAGACGCCTCAGGTCTAGGGTGGGGAGCACACCTGGACGGGGTGAAGTCCCAGGGTACGTGGACCCCTCTGGAGGCCCACCTCCATATCAATGTCCTAGAGATGAGGGCGGTCCTTTATGCCCTGCAGGCTTTTCAGTCTGAGATCCCGCCGAGTACTCTCCTGCTTCAGACAGACAACACGGCCGTGATGTATTACCTCAACAAACAAGGAGGCGCACACTCTTACCCCCTTTGCAGAGAGGCCATGAGGGTGTGGGATTGGGTAATCCGACACGGCGCGAACCTGATCACAGTACATGTTCCCGGGGTGGACAACACAATGCAGATGGCCTGAGTCGCTCCCAGGCCAGAGTCCACGAAGGGAACTTCTCCAGGAGGTAGCAGAGGATCTGTTTCTTCATGGGGAATTCCAGAATTGGACTTGTTCGCTCTCCCATCCAACGCAAAACTTCCCAATTTTTGCTCGCTAGAACCAGGGCCTGTGTTTTCTGGTAGACGCGTGTCCCTCTCCCGAGTGGACAGATTCCTCTATGCTTCCCTCCCTTCCGTGATCCAGAGAGTTCTTCTCAAACTGGGCGAGGAGCATGCAATAATGATCCTGGTGGCCCTTTCTGGCCCAGGCAGATCTGGTCTCCTTTGCATCTAGCTGTCCGGAACCCTCCGCCCTGCTGCCATTCACCTCCCAACCTCTTGTCTCAGGAGGAGGGTTCGCTGGTCCAACCGACTTACGCCACTGAACCTGCATGCATGGCTCCTAGAGACATAGCCATTCTTACGCTACGGTTCAAGCAAGAGGTTGCGGAAGTCCTTTTCTGCAGCCAGAAAGTCGGCCACGATGCCATAGGAAAATGGCCACTGCTTTTGTCTGTGTGGCCTGTAAACACGCCGGCCTTTCCAATTTAGGTTGTCCGTGAAAGCGGTGTTAGAGTACTCTGCTCTTTCTGCTCAGCTACCCTACTCCTCTATTAAAGTGCACCCTGTGCCATTTCAGCTTATCACCTCCCGGTGGACAGCCTACAGTGGCACAATTAGATGCCTGTCGAGAATTCTTAGAGAGGTGTTACACCTCGGCCGCCCATTAAGGACCCAGTACCTCCTTGGGACTTGCTTTTTGTCCTGGAGCAACTCTATGCTTCCCCTTGAATCTGCCATGGATTAAGTAGCCGTGCTTGTTGTGAAAACGTTGTTTTTGGTTGCTGTTACGCCAGCTTGAAGAGTTTTTGAGCTTCAGGCTCTCATGTGCAAAGAGCCTTATTTAATTTTCCACCGGACAGAGTATCCCTGAGGACTTAATCCTAAATTCTTAGGACATGGATATGTTGTTCATCCACACTCATTCAGGGTATCTCTTCCGCTTAAATCTTGCCGGAAGGTCTTCCTGCTTGCTCCTCCCACCCACCCGGTGGTATAACCTCGGCTCAGTTTCATGACGCCAGATCTTCCTTACCGCCAGCTCAGGTTCCTCCTTAACGCTTGCATGCTTGTGACTGGTTCCTATTTCTCCGCTTATGGATTTAAAATAATACTTTGCAAAAGACTTCAGTTTGATCCCCGCCGCGGTGGATAACCGACCTCGGATTTCGAGATGCCCATGTGGCAGAAGATGTTTCGGACGGATCCACACCCACGGTGTCTCATTGCTTAGGCCTTGAGCACGACTTCCAGGCTTGGCGACCTGTGCTCATCTTTCTCGCCCACGCCCTCAAGACCGCGGCTGCCCGAGTGCAACTGCTCGCCCCGAGAAGCTGCCTCCGTGAAGTCCAAGGAGGCCCGGCTGGCGGTGTCCGCGCGGGAGCTCAAGCGGATCAGCTCGAGCGGATGGTCGCCGCAGAGGAGGCGGCGTGGTCAGATTCTCGTCAGCTGTATTTATCCCGCTTCTCTCGTTCTTCCTACACGGCTTCCTTTAAGGAGCTTTTGTCTGTCCCTCTCCACTAAAGGAGAAGGGCCTGCCTGCTGGACCTTTTTCGGGTCCAAAAGAAGGACAAGGGTGTCCTCCGTCGACGCTTGGGAGCGGGAAAGGTCCTCTCCCGGCCAGCTGATCACGGCTTCGGTCGATCGGGTCAAGCCGCCACTGGCCTCACGGTAACCCCCTGCAACAGTCAGTTGACCCCAGGTGACTTAGACTGATGAAGCCGAGATTTTCTCGACCCATTAGTCTGGCTGTCGCCTTTAGCAGCCGAGATTCCCTCTCCTGCTTCTCCGGAGGAGTTGAGGATCCTGTATTTCGCTTGTGCCTCCGTTCCGGAGCCCTCGATGGACCTTCCGAGCTGGGGAGGTCGGTTCCGCCGACACCTCCCTGCACCGACTCCGAAATTCCGGGACTCTCGTTTCGGGTTCTGACCCTCATGTCCAGCTGCTCCCCACTGCCATAGGCGGTCTCGGTCTCGGCATCAGCGGAGTCGCGGCTGCCCTCGTCTTCCTCCTCGGATGAGGGAGGCTTCGTCGAAATTACGCCGACGGTACGAGGACCTTATGTTGCAATGCTCCTCCTGGCTGGAATAAGCCGACTCCGGCGCCTTCCCCGCCATTAAGTGGCTGTCACCGAACGCTTCTATACAACCCCTCACTTGCCCGAGGAGCTTTCCATACCCAGCCGGGTTTTTCGCTAAAACCAGCTGTTCTTATTTACTGCGGTGGAACCTCCGCTCACAGCCACCATTGGTGGCTCCCACCATGACTTTGGGTCGCTAAGGTTTTCCCATCGCTGTCCTGTTACCCTCACCCCATCAGACTGCAGCAGGTGAAGGGTGGCTCAGGCCAGAGGCAGCTTTTTCGAGGACTTCCGAGTCCGGAGATGATTCCTCCTTCTTCCCAAGCGACTGACTTGAGTCTTCAGGAGGTCAGCCAATGGACGATAGCCCGCTTGCCTTCGACTGTTTCCGCTCATCTCGAGTTCACCGATGGAGCCTCAACCTGCTTCAAACGGGCCAGGCATCCTCACGAGACTTGACCGAGGGATTCTCCGACGAGGCTCTTTCGGTGGCCGAGGCCATAGTGGGTCCAGCACTGAACTTTGGTAGCGCCTGCTTCCTCTGCCCCTGCGCCGGGCCAGGATGGCCAGGAAGTATGCTGGTCCCTACCGTTCCTTGTCGGTTTTTTTCGAACACCCTCTGCTGGGGTTGTTACCGACAGCTGCCGGCCAGCTGCAACGCCAGGGGATGTGGACAAACCTCCTGACAAGGAGTCCAAGAAATTGGACTATGTCGGGCGGGGTGCCCACGCCATGCCCCTCTCCTCGCCTTCTGGGCCAGGCCAGTTCGCCGTCCTCATGGCACATTTTTCTCATGCCCTGTTGGGCTCCCTGGATGAGGTCATCCTCATCTTCCCCCCGCATCTGCAGACTACGGTTAAGGTGGTGCGGGACCAGGGCAGGCAGTGGCCAAACAGCAGCTCCAGACTGCTTTGGATTGTAGGGACTCATGTGCCAGATCGGTCGGCGCAATGAGTGGCTATGTTGGCCGGGCGGGCTTGGCTGAGGATATCCACCTTACTCGGAGTACCCAGCAAGTTGGCGAGGATGCCCCTTTTTGGGGACTGGACCTCTTCGGCCCTGGGGTGGAAGGTCACCTGCAGAGGATCGGAGAAGTCCAATGCCACTTGACTCGGGTCTCTTCCTACCAGAAGGACAAAGGCTTGAAACCACAGCCTAAGCTTCTTTCGTCCTTCTGTGCCCCCCGGCGCGCCCGGCCCAGCAACGTCAGGGCCAGCAGGCTCGGCCTTGGCATCCCAAACCCAAGCCGCCGGCTTCCTCTAACAGGAGGCAGGGAGGAAAGGGCCCAGGAGGTCCCTCGGCCGGTCCCTCCTCCAAGCCTGCCCAGTGACGGTGGCTGAGGGTGTCGCCTCATCCCTCGCCAGCTACTCCATTCTGTCCCCCTGGGACGGCCCGCACTCCTGCTCCGCCTGGTCCGCTGTTACCACGGGACAGGTGGTCTTGAGGTGGTGGGAAGAGGCCTGCCTCTGGAATCCGAGCAGGCACCAATTCTTCTCAGGACGCCGCCTCATCGGGGGCTTCCGGATCCCCAGCCTCACTGGCGGCCTCGTCAGCCGACATCACCTCTCCTCCAGAAGGTGGTAAGAGAGGTGGTGGACCCTCCTTCAGACCCAGGGTTTGTGTCCAGGTACTTCCTGGTTCCGAACGGACGGGGCTGGCGCCCCACTCTCGACTCTACACGCATCTAAACAAGTTCCTAAGGTCTCAACCTTCAGGATGGTCACCTGGCTCTAGATAATACCATCCTTGGAACGCCGGGCTGGTGTCTGTTTCCCTGACTTGCAGGACGCCGCTTTTTTCACGCCCCTATCCGTCTGTCTTCACCAGAGATTCGCTTCGCTCGAAAGGAAGGATCTCTTCTGAGTTCCAGCCATGCCCTTTCGCTTGTCTCCAGCTCCCAGGTGTTCTACCAAATGCATGGCAGTGGTGACAGCATTCTCTATGGGCGCCGAGGGTCCGGTGTACCTCTTTACCTGGGACGACTGGCTGATAGCAGTCTCCTCCAGAAGGAGGCAGCGGAGTGGTCCAGAGATCTGGCCTCCAGGTCTGTTTCCTCAACTGGGCCTCCTTATCAACGAGGCCAGAAGTCGAACTCGAGCGAAGCAGGTGATTTTATTCATCGGGGGCGCGGCTGGGACTCTCTTCCCGAGCCAGGCGCGGCTCAGCGGACAGGGCCGAGGTTCTTTCCTCCTTTGCCCGATCATTTCCTGATTTAGGCAATTCGCCCCTGCCGGGACTTCCCTCGCCTCCTGGGTCTCATGGCGGCCTGTCCAGCGTGGTCCGTTGGGCCCGCTGGAACATGCGTCCCCCCTTCAGTGGGACTGGCCAGCCAGTGGTCACAGCGCCAAGCATCCCCTTTGGACCAGCTTGTGTCGGTGACACAGGGGATGTGGAATGCCTCCAGTGGGTGGACTGTTCCAGATCATTTGCAGGAGGGCATCCTCACTGCCCCGCCTTCCCGAGCCGACGGTCTCTCTGTCGACTGGATGCCTCTCTCTGATGTGGTTGGGGTGCCCATCTGGGGAACACTTGGCTCATGGCCTCTGGTCCCCGCGGAGGTCCCGATGCCACATCAACCTGCTGGAGCTCCGAGTGTCCGCCTAGCTCTACCGCCTTTGCTCCTGCTCCTCCGGGGTCAAGTGGTCCCGGTCCAGACGGACAATACCCACGACCATGTGCTATCTAAACCGCCCGGGGGCGGGGCGCGCTCCGTGTGCTTTGCTAGTAAGGCTCTCCGCATTTGGCTCACTGTAAGCTAGCCTGGAGGCTGATCTCTGGGGCCATTCACGTGGCAGGAGCCTCCAACACCGGGCTTCGATGCCCTGAGCCGGATAGGGGCTGCATCCCACTAGTGGTCTCTCTCCGCCGGAGGTAGTACAGCATCTGTTCTCCTTTGGGGCACACCTCAGGTGGACCTGTTTGCCTCCATGGAGGACCGAGCTGAGTCTGTTCCATGCCCGCCTCTCAGCAGGGCTCGCTGCAGGGGATGCCTCTCTCGAGGCAATGGACCCGGGTCTTTTCATCGCCTTTCCCCATTTCCTGATCCACAGGTGCTTCTCAAGCAGGGAGGGACAAGGCGCAGGTGATTCTGATAGCCCCAGACTGGCCTCGGCCAGTTCTGGTACCCAGATCTCCTCAGTCTCAGCTCCAGGACTCGCGGCAGCTTCCAGCTCGCCTGGACCTGCTCTCAGTCAATCAGGGGAGTGTTCCATCCGGACCTTCAATCCCTGCACCTGGCCGTGCCTGGTTCCTGGCGGCTAGAGTTCCAGGTTTGGGTCTTTCCGACGAGGTCCTCAATGTGTTGAGGCGTCCCGTATGAGTCGCACCAGAAAATGCTATGCCTTCAAATGGAAAAGGTTTTCCATTTGGTGTCAGGGCAAGAGCTTGGACCCTTCCTCCTGTTCCTTGGCAAGCATCTTGGACTATTTATGGTCCCTTTCTAGTCAAGGGCTTAGGTCGACGACCCTAAGGGTGCACCTGGCAGCCATCTCTGCTTACCGGGCGCGGGCCGGGAAGCAGTCGGTGGCGCAGGAGAAGGTGGTCTGGCGCTTTTTCAAAGGCCTTGATCACATTTCCCCTCCAGTGTGGGAACCCCCACCTCCGTGGGATCTACTGCTGGTACTGGCAAAGCTCATGGGCAAGCCATTCGAACCTATGCACAGGTGTGCTCTCTCTCACCTGTCGTGGAAGACCGCCTTCTTGGTGGCTATCACGTCAGCCAGAAGAATGGGAGAGCTCCAGGCGCTTTCCATCGAGCCTCCCTACCTGGTCTTCCACAGGGACAAGGTTGTCCCGTGCCCCCACCCGAAATTCCTTCCGGCAAGGTGGTGTCGGAGTTTCACCTTAACCAGGGTGTTGACTCTGCCGTGTTCTACCTCAATCACCCGGAGGCGGTATCACTTGGCTCCATACTCTGGATCCTAGAAGGGCGTCGCTTATTATAAGGAGCGCCGGGCTGAAATTCGGGAGAGGTTCACATAGCTGTTTGTCACTCACGCTGAAGCCGCATCTGGCAGACCTGCAGCCAGCGGACGATAAGCAGGTGGGTAACCTCCTGCATAGATCTGCTATAAGTTAAGCGGGTATGGAGCCTCCCAGAGGGATAAGAGCTCATTCTACCCGCCATACTGCTGTAACGGTGGCTGCTTCCCAGGGACATCCCTATCCAGGAAATCTGCAGGGCTGCTACCTGAAGTCAGCAAACACCTTCATTACCCACTACCACATCGACCTTGAGTCACGCCGGGATGCTGGTTTTGGGGCCTCGGTTCTCCAGTCTCTCTTTCCCAAATAAAGTATGGGGTATTCGTCTTGCCTCCCTCCTCCCGGAGAACTGCTAGGAGTCTGTCAATGAGTGTGGATGAACAACATATCCATGGCCCTAGAAATACAGGTTACTCACCTGTAACAGGAGTTCTAGGAATGGTATATGTTGTTCATCCACTCCACGATTCGACCATCCCGGCTTGACGCACAACCTGAGCTTCCAGCGGGCAGATCTGGCGTCATGGGGCGGAGCCGAGGTTTACTCACACCGGGTGGGTGGAGGAGCAAGCTTGAAGACCTTCCGCAAGATTTAAAGCGCAAGGATACCGCCAATGAGTGTGGATGAACAACATACCATTCCTAGAACTCCTGTTACAGGTGAGTAACCTGTATTTCTTGCTAAGGTGGTTTCCTCACTCACTCTCAATCAGGATATTGACCTGCCGGTCTACTTCCTAATTACTCTAACAGAGGAGAGGCGCTGCTTCACACCCTGGATGTTCACCGAGCTTAAGGTACTACCTGAGCAGAACTAAGCAGCTTCTGTACTTCGGAGCAACTTTTCGCTCCTTTACTGAAAGGATGATGGGCCAACCAGTATCCAAACAGTCCCTGTCTCGCTGGCTTGTCCAGTGCATCTCTTACTGTTATGATATCAAACGAAAGCCCCTCCCAGGAGCAGTCCGGGGCCATTCCACTAGGGGTGTGGCCACATCCTTTGCAGCACTTCGAAACGTCTCCACCTCTGCCATTTGTGCTGCAGCCACTTGGAGCTCTGTTCATACCTTTATCAGGCATTATAGCCTGGACATTGCTTCACGGCGAAGAGCAGGCTTCGGCCTGGCAGTGCTACAGGGTCTCCTGTCCTAGATTCAGGACCTGGAATGTTCTTTCTTATTTCCTCCTCCCAGAGTGTTTGCAAGCACTGCTGCTTGGGAATCAGTCCTAACGGTGTAACCTGCTGCAAGAGCTGTGTCTCGAAGTAAGATAGTACAGTTACATAAGAACTTACCGTAACAGTAGATCTTCGAGAACAGCTCTTGCAGCAGGTACCTTCCCGCCCACCTTCCCCCTTGGAGGAGGCATGGCTTAAGCCTTTGTTAACAGGGATTTTTTCCCGTTTGTCTTCTGATGGTGGATCCTCGGTCTCCCATTTCACTGTCAGCCTGCGGCCGGAAGTCTCCGGCGGGAGAACTGGGGAATCTGGCGGGACCGCCCCCTTATGTACTACGCCTGACGTCGGAGGCGGGACCGACGTCAGGGGCGGTCCCCGCTGAAGATAGCTAGCTAGAATTTTTCCGTGGGGTCCTGACGCCTGCCGGCTTCAGTCCTAATGGTGTAACCTGCTGCAAGAGCTGTTCTCAAGATCTACTGTTACGGTAAGTTCTTGCGTAACTGTACTTTTCTGATTGCTCCTTCTGCCTCAAGCAAGTTTGGTTCTCTCTTCTACAGAAATACTCAGAGGATCATCCTCTTCCTCTACCACGAGGTTTGCTGACCCAGGATCAGGGACTCTGGTCATCCAGGTCTCAAGTCACTTCAGCTTCATGCATGGCTCCTGCAGACTTAGCTCAATCTCGCTTTGGGGTTTCTCCCCAAGTGGCGGAGATTTTGGTGGAGGCTAGAAAACCCTCTACTAGATCTACTTACGCCATGAAGTGGAAAAGGTTCACTATCTGGGCTGCTTCAAAGGACGTGGAACCCTTTTCCTGTTCGGCTGGGCTACTGCTGGAGTACCTACGCCATCTTTTTGACCTGGGTCTTAGTCATTCTTCTCTGAAAGTCCACATGGCGACCATCTCGGCCTATCATGTTCCCTTTGCAGACAAGACATTTGCTCAACTGGAGGTCTCTAAGACTTTCCTTAGAGTGGTCCTCCATCTGAGACGACCTGTACGTACTCCTGCCCCCCCTTGGGATTTGAACTTAGTCCTCGCGAAACTTACTCTGCCTCCCTTTGTACCGGCAGCTTCCGCAGACTTGAAGTTCCTTTCATGGAAGATTCTCTTACTGGTGGCCTTTACTTCCGCTCTGAGAATTTCCAAGCTACAGGCCCTGATGTGTAAAATTCCATACTTGATTTTTCACAAGGAATGTGTGGCTCTGCGCACTAACCCTAAGTTTCTCCCTAAGGTAGTAGCGGAGTCTACTCTGAACCAGTCCATAGAGTTACCCACCTTCTTTACGCAGTACTCCAATCAAGGGGAGTATTTACTCCATACTCTGGATGTTCACCAGATTCTGAGATACTACACTAACAGGACAAAAGATCTCAGGAAGACTGATCAATTGTTTGTCTCTTTGCACCCAAAAGAGGAAGCAATGCTGTTTCTAAGCAATGCCTATCCAAATGGTTGGTTCATTGCATCACTTTCTGTTATGACAGCATAACAAGACCCTGCCGGGTCAAGTAAGAGGCCACTCCACCAGGGGAGTCGCTGCCTCAGTGGCTTGTTTCAAGAATGTGTCAGTGGCAGACATCTGTGCTGCTGCCACCTGGACCTCCGTCCATACCTTTACAAAACACTACAGTTTGGATATTGCCTCTTGCCATAGAGCAGGCTTCAGGCTGGCTGTCCTGCAAGGCCTCCTGTCTTAAGGCTTGCACAGCTAGAGGTTCTACTTAGAGTAGATTTCCTCCTCCTGTGTGCTTCTCCTTGTTCCAGACTGCTTGGGACTCAGTTCTGTATGTAATTACCTACTGCAAGAGCCTCCTCTCGAATAAGATAGTACAGTTACTTAAAAACTCACTGTAACAGTAGATCTCGAGAGCAGCTCTGCAGTGGTACACCTCCCACCCTCCATCCTCCCAAGCTTTTTCAGCTACTTTTCCATTGAGGAAATATCCGTTCTGTCTCGTCCGGCCTCTCTGGGCCTGTGATGAAAAGAACTGGAAGAGCGCGTCAGGGACGCCCCTTTATACATGGCCACCTGACGTAGGGGTGGTCCCTCGCCAGGGACTGCTAGCTAGAAATTTTTCCGTGGGGTCCTGCCGACGTCAGTCCTATATGTAATTATCTACTGCAAGGGCCTCTCTCGAAGATCTACTGTTACGGTAAGTTATTACGTAACTGTACTTTACTACCTGATAAGAACCAGGCACCACCGTAAATCTGATCAGCGTTTCGTCTCCTTCACCCATAGGATGATGGGAGCTTTGGTTTTTAAACAATCGCTCTCCCGGTGGCTCATCCATTGTATCACGTTCTGTTACCAGAAACATAGCAAACCTTTATCGGGTGCGGTTAAGGGTCATTCCACAAGGGGGATGGCTACCTCATTTGTGGCCATGAAGAACGTGTCCACTTCAGCCATCTGTGCAGCAGCTACTTGGAGCACCGTGCACACCTTTATCAGGCGTTATAGCCTGGATGTTGCATCCCAGCAGAGAGCTGGTTTTGGTCTAGCAGTCCTTTAGGGACTCCTATCCTTGGCTTCGGTCCAACTCGCAATCTCTACCTAGCCTCCACCCACCTACGAGGGATTTCCAGTATTGCTTGGGAATCAGTCCTGATGGTGTAACCTGCTGCAAGAGCTGTTTCTCGACGTAAGATAGTAGTTACGTAAGAACTTACCGTAACAGTAGATCTTTGAGAACAGCTCTCACAGCAGGTAGTTTCCCTCCCACCATCCCCTCTGGAGGTAAAATTGTTCCGATATTTCTTTTCTAGGTTTAGGTGTTTCTAACACCGCTCTGAATACCTTTTAATGGCAGATCCTCCATCTCCAGTTCTGGTGTTACCTAGCGGCCGGGAGTCTCCGCGGAGAACTGGGATTCTGGAGGACCGCCCCTTTATATGATGCCTGACGTCACGGGTCCTCGCTGGATATTGCTAGCTAGACATTTCCTGGGGTCCTGGGCGCCTGCCAGCTCTGCCCTAATGGTATAACCTCCTGCAAGAGCTGTTCTCAAGATCTGTTGTTACGGTACATTGTTACTTAACTGTACTTTACAGGTGAGTAACCTGTATTTACTCCCACTTTTTCCTGGTCCCAAAAAGACTCAGGACCTTCATCCCATTCTGCATCTAAGCTCGCTAAATCTTTTATAAAGTACAAAAGATTCGGATGGTGACCCTTACAGGTCTTTTTCCTCTGCTCCCTAGACATGCAAGATGTATATGCATATCGGGTCTTTCTCCTCACAGGAAGTTCCTGAGGTTCCACTTCCAGGGGAGCATTATCAGTTTGAGTTCTTCCGTTCAGCCTCTTTCCACTCTTGAGTCTTCACAAAGTGTTTGGCAGTAGTAGCTGCGGCACTAAGGCGTCAGGGGCATTATGTCTTCCTCACCTGGACGATTTGCTGCTAGCGTCTGTCAAGGTCACTCCTGCTTCAAGCTCTCGGAGATGCCTATACTCTCTTCCAAGACTTGGGGATCACCTTGAACCTTCCAGCATCTTCCCCAGAACCCAGCCAAAGACTCCTCAGTCCAGGGCATGGCTTTACTACCCCTGGAGAGGGGCGATCGCTTGCAGGAGATAGCTGGATCTGTCCTAGTAATTCCTCAGGTCTCAGCAAGGACCTTCCTCAGACTTCTGGGGCAGATGGTGGCAGCTGTTCTTGTTTCTCCTGTGGGTCTGCCTCCACCTGAGAATCCCGCAATTGGATGCTCAGGGTGCAGTGGGATCAGTGCTCAGACTACCTCGACCACATGGTCAGTCACAGAGCCAGTAAAGAGAACGTTTCTTTGGTGGATGGATCCACTCAGTTTGGAAAGAGGAAGAGGGGTCCCCTTCCTTCCAGAGCCACCAAATCAGACCCTTACGATGGATGCCTCAGATTTGGGGTAGGGGGCGCAACTAGGGACTCGCCAAACACAGGGCGTTTAAACCCCCAAGGAGCGCAAACTCCACATCAGTGTCCTGGAGATGCGTGCGGTCTTCAGTGCGATACACACCTTTCAGGAGGACCTCATGCCAGTCTCTCTTCTGGTTCAGACAGACAATATGGGGGTCGTCTTCTATATCAGCAAGCAAGGGGGAGCTCATTCTTACCCCCTATGCCGGGAGGCGAGAGTCTGGTAATGGGCACTGGAATGGCACATCGCTTTCTCCGCGGTGCATGTTCCAGGTGTCCTCACTGACTTGGCCGACGGTCTCAGCAGATTTTGGTCCAGAGCACACGAGTGGAAGCTACTGCAGTCAGTAGTGGACCAGCTTTTCGACAAATGGGGTCATCCAGATCTGGACCTGTTTGCATCACCACGCAACGCCAAACTTCCACTTTTCTGTTCGCGAGAGTCTGCGCCTAGTGTTTTCTGGCCAGACGCTGCTGTCCCTATGTTGGGCATGGAGGTTTCTTTACGCCTTCCTCCCTTCCTCTCATCCAGAGGGTTCTGTTGTTACAGGCCAAGGGGCGAAATGATTATGATCACCCCACTGTGGCCTCGCAGATTTGGTTCCTACTACTAGCGGCTATCCATGGAACCTCCAGTTCCGCTGCCAACTTGCTGGCAGTTGCCTTCCCAGGATCAGGGCTCGCTGATTCATCCTGATCTCTCGTCCTTACACCTTCATGCTTGGATCCTTCAGGTGTAGCAAATACAGGTACGTGGTATCACCAGAGGTGGCGGATGTTCTTGTCTGAGAAGCCTCCATGCACTCCACTTACACTATGAAATGGAAGCGGTTTTGTTTAGGGCCTGCCTCACCATCTGGATCCTGTTACCTGTCCAGTGAAATCAGCTCTTCAGTATCTCTTCTCCTTATATCAGCAAGGTTTGAGCTACTCCTCCATAAAGGTGCACATGTGGGCTATCTCAGCTTATCAAGCTCTTTCGGTGGACAGAACCTTAGCCCAACTGGACGTGGCCCACACCTTTTTACTGAGGATTCTTCACATGAGACCTCCCACCCGGGATCCTATCCCACCCTGGGACCTCCTTGTTGTGTTGGAGAAGCTTACTCTTCCCCCGTTTGAACTTGCAGCGGATTGTGAGCTGCGATATCTTTCTTGGAAGGTTTGTTTTTTAGTTGCCATTACTTCAGGTCGAAGGGTTTCCGAGCTTCAGGCCCTTATATGTAAAGAGCCATACTTAATTTTCCACAGGGAAAGGGTTTCCCTGAGGACGAACCCAAAGATCTTACTTCGAGAAACAGCTCTTGAAGCAGGTTACACCATTAGGACTGAAGCCGGCAGGCGCCAGGAACCCACGGAAAATTTTCTAGCTAGCAGTATTCAACGCGGACCGCCTCCGACGTCTGTCCCGCCCCCGACATCAGGCGTAGTACATAAGGAGGCGTTCCCCCATAATCCCCAGTTCTTTTCCCGCCGTCGACTCGCCAGCATCGGCCTCTCGGTCTCTAGCTAGCGTACGATGACTACAGAACTTTCTGTGAATTTCTTTGCACAACTGATGTCCTCTCCAACTCCATCGGACCCGACGTCGGCTAAACATTCCAAATCAGCCAGGTGCTCACAGGAGCCGACGACACCAGTCGCCGGCCGGGCGTTCGCCAGATCCGAAGGCATCGGCCAGGAGACCAACATCGTCATCTCCGGAGTGGAAGACCCGTCACCGACAGACGCCGGTCATAGGGAATTGACTGAGGAGGACACTCCACAGCCTGAAGACCAGGCGGGCGACACTGAGGATGCCAGGCTCCCACAGGAACCCTCCCCGGACCAGGAGATACCTGGGGGCCTGACCCCTACGATAGACCACCAGCGCCAGGCCCGTCGTCGGGTATGAATATCGAAGAAGTAAAGGAACTCTTTACTTTTTGGTGAGACACCATCAGAAAGGATGTGGTCCCCTTCAAACCTTCACCTCCTACGCCCCCTTCTCCACCTAAGGGGCCAGCAGGACGACCACCAACCCCCAAGGTACAGACTCCACCTCCTAGGGGCAGATCTAAAGACAGGAGAAGACCTCCCTCCAGATCTCCCAGCCCAAACGACCCAGACGACGCCGGTATACTACGGGGGAGGATTCCAGATCGGACACCTCTGACTACTCCAGATCTCTTCCACTCAGCATCTCCTCTCCTGACCCACACAACCTCCCCAGGTCTCCACCGGATGATCCCTCTTTCGCTCAGATTATGAGGCACATCCAGGACAACATGGGGTGGGATGCTGAAGACCTTGACCCCGAACGACAACGCCTTGCCCGCTATCTTCGGCACAAAGACCCAAAGCCTGTGGTAGTCTCACCCTTGGTGGACACCTTCGCGGACGTCACCAAGGCCGTGTGGAAGCGCCCGTACTCCACTCCCTCAGTGCCGAAGAAGGCTGACCGCCTGTAGAAGGCTCCGTGAGAAGACCAGTACTTGGAGAAGCAGCCTCTGGCAGACTTCCCTGGTCATCACAGCCTCACATGACCGGTCTCAAAGGCCCCAGCATATGAGCACTCAGCCACTGGACCAGGAATCCAAGTAATTGGATGCCCTGGGAGGCACACGTACGCGGCTGCAACATGCGCCATCAGGTCTCTGAACTACTTTACCCATATGGTTCAGTTTCAGAACGCCCTGATTGAAAAGCTTCCCGATGGCGTCCAGAAAGTGGAGCTCCTTAACCTACTCCGCACCGGGTTAGATGTGGGGACCCAAGTACTTGGAGCCGCATACGATTCTGCGGACTCTTCTGCCAGAACTGCAACTTCAGGCATTTGTCTCCGGTGACACTTCTGGCTCCGTGTCTCCGGCTTCACCCTGGATGTACAGAAGAATATTCTAGACGTCCCGTACAACGGCTAGGTACTCTTTGGTGAATCCTCGGAGGGGGTCATCACCAAACTCCAAGACGCAGGGAAGGCAGTCCAATCTGTACAGGCCATGTACAGATCCAGGCCTAGTTCCTCGAGGAACCAGAGCCTTCCACGGCTGGCAACAAAGGCAGCAGCCACGCCCGCCACAGCAGCAGCGAGGCACTTTTTTTGCATAAGGCCCAGGCGAGTAGTCCCCAGGCAGAGCCCACTTACACAAAGCTGGCCCAGCCGCAGGGACCAGTGCTGCCACAGCATGACTCCTTCCTGGCCCCTCCTCTGGATCAACGGGCAAGGAAAGTCGGGGGGGGGGGGTCGCATCGCTTGCCACTTTTTAGGGTGGCAGTCGATCACCACTGACAGGTGGGTTCTCCAGTTTGTCAAGAAAGGCCATTTCATAGAATTTGTAGACTACCCACCTACAAGACCTCCGCTGCTCTCCCATTACTCGGGTCAGCATGCGCTGCTCATACAGCAGGAGGTGCTTGCGCTTCTGGGAAAAGAAGCCATAGAGCACGTACCAAGGAACCAGAGGGGACTAGGATATTATTCTCACTTCTTTCTGGTTCCAAAGAAGACAGAGGACCTCAGTCCGATATTGGACCTCAGCGACCTCAACGTCTCGGTCCTGTACAACGCTTCCGCATGGTGACCCTCCTGATCCGATTCCCATGCTGAAGAAGGGCACTTTCTGGCGTCCCTAGACATGCAGGATGCTTACCTGCATATTCCTATTGCTCAGGCGCACAGGAGGTTCCTAGCCCGAGTTTCAGGGTCACCATTATCAGTGCTGCGCTTTCCCCTTTGGGCTGTCATCGGCACCTCTGGTGTTCACGAAGTGCATGGCGGTTGTAACTGCATCTCTGAGGAGACAAGGCCACTAAGTGTTCCCCTACCTGGACGATTGGCTTCTCATGGTGCCCTCCCGGGAGGCCCTGATGTCTGCTATTCACTGCACTTGGTCTCTGTTCGAGATGTTGGGCATTATCAGTTACGAGAAGTCATGCCTGATCTTCCTGGACATAAGTCTCCACTACTCATTCACACTATTGGGATCTGCGCCGGAGGCACTAGGACCCATCGGGAGCAAACTTTTTTGCTGGAGGGTCAGCGCCGCGAGGCACGGCACCACGAGCCTCAGCTCGCGCTGTAATGACTGTCTCGGCGTCGACCCTCCAACCGCCTCAGTTCCTTTTTTCCCGCCGTCGAGTGCGCTTCAGTGACGATGTCGCTCGCCCGCCGGGAGTCAAAACTTCAAATTAGCGTAGTTTTCAGTTCTTATTTTGTAGTATTATCTCGATACAGTATCGCTTAGTCTTATTTTAAAAATAAAGAAGTCTCAGCCTACTTTGACGGAGTCAACCATGAGCAGGTCAGGTGACGGTAGGAGACTTATGAAAGCTGTTCAGTCAGTCGGGCTGGGTCCGGTCACCGCCTTTCCCCGGGGTGTCTGACAATGGTCAGTCCAATGCCGGGATGGGCGGTCCTGAAGCATAAAAATAAACGGTCGATTCTCGGCACCTGCTCGCCTCGAGCTCTTCTTCGCCCACAGGTCTGAAAAAAGAGAAGGCATCGCCGAGGTCGCCTCTGATATGTCTGCGCCAGATCGTCAGTTATCGGGGCTAGTTGCCGGTCTCCTCCTTCGGAGTCGCCAACCTCTGCTTCTGGTAGCCAGCGCCTTCGACATCGAAGTCCTATCCCGCCTGCAGGTAGGTCTTCAGATGCGCAGTTTCATCAGTGGGCCGCTCTTATGGAGCAGTGGGCTCGGAGGTTAGTTCAGCTACCTGGCTCGGTCACTCATGGGCTTTCGGGCTCATTGAGAGACCAGGTAGGGCGGTTGGACTTTCCTGTTGCGCAGCACCTTCGTGCTGCCCGCTGGGCTTTTAGTGTTTCCCCTCACATGGCTGCGCGCAGGGGCCACACCGATGCCTTTATCTCCTGCTCTTCTTCCTTCAAAACTTGTTTTCGGAGTCTGGGGTAGCTGCATCCTCGGCGCCAGGCGCTCTCGGCACCTATGTCAGCGTGTGCGGCTTCTCAGCGCTGCTGCGCCACGTGGTCCCTCGAGGCCGTTCTCGGTGCCGGGCCTCGGGCTTCCTCTGCTTTTCAGGACTCCTCTTTTCACTCGTTCTCTTCTTCCCTCTTCTGATTTTCACTCCTTTCCTGTCCATACAGTCCCTCCTGGACTGTCAGGAGATGACATTGAGCCTGACCCAGACCTTCGGTTGGGTGATGAAGTGGACGAAGCAGGATCTGTCACTGCTGCAGAGCCTGTGGTTGAGGACCTGTCATTTAAGTCTCTGCTGAAAAATCTGAGTTCCACTCTTTCTCTCCAGACTACAGACATTGATCCTGGGAAATTAAGACTCCAATACCTTCATGTTCCGGAGATCCCTACGGATTTGACTCCTCCGGTTCAGCCTTCCTTCGAGACACTGTCTCAAATGGTATGGAATAATCCTGCTCTCACCCCTTCGGTGGCTAAATCCATAGATAGGAAATATTCAGCCCCCAAGGATCGTCCCATTTTGGCATCTCAAGCCTTTGTGGATCCTATTGTAGTCCTGGCAGAGAATGATAAGGTCGTTCTTCCTCAAACTACCACAGCTCAACCAATTAACAAAGAATCTCTTAAGATAGATGCCTTAGATAAGAGAGTCTTTGCTGCTTCTACCCTAAGTATGCGTATTGCCAGCTACCAGGGCTATTTCTCAGTATGAGTATATCCTGTGGCACTCTATCAAGCAGATGGTTGAAGCTCTTCCGAGTCGGATGCAAAGCCAGAGCTTCTTCAAACCATTACCAGAGGTATCGAATCTAACAACCAGCAGGTTAAAGCAGCCATGGACGCTTTCGACACTTGCTTCCCGCCCAGCTGCTGCTGGTATTTGCACCTGCCGTCATTCCTGGCTGCGCACTGGTTTCATGAATGACGCAGCAGCAGGTAATGGCGCTGCCGCTTGATGGTGCGATCTTTTGGTCCTCAGGTAGAGCAAGCTCTAGAAGCTACTCAAAGACTAGGTCAGCCATTGTTGGCTTGACCCTCCTGCCCCCTCCTCGAGGCATGTCAATAAACATCAGTTTCATAATCGCCAGTCCTTCGAGGCAGGGTCAGAGGAGGTTCCATAAAACCAACCTGCCCAACTTCAAAAGAAGACGCAACAGAAAGCCAAGAAGGTCCCAAAGCGCCCAGCTACCTTATGAATGGCTGGCCCAAGTCCCATCTCAGCTGCCCGAGGGGGACCTTTCCTCTCCGTGGAGGTCGTCCTGATGCACTTCTACAATCAATGGAAGTCCATAACCTCAGACAAATGGGTCCTTCGGATAATTTGCAAGGGGTATTCACTCAATCTTCTGGAGACCCCTCCGGATCGACCTCCCAAACGGCAGCCCAGGCTGTCAACCCTTCAGTCAGACCTTCTCGCCGCCGAGATTCAGGGCCTTCTGAACAACAGGGCAGTAGAAGTGGTGCCGCTGCGTCAACATAACACTGGTTTCTACTCCCATTACTTTCTGGTTCCAAAGAAGTCCGGGGGTATGCGCCCCATTCTAGATCTCAGAAAGCTAAACAGATTTCTCCCCAAGGAGAAATTCAAAATGATTTCTCTGGGAACCCTGTTACCTTTGCTTCATCAACACAACTGGCTAGCCTCCCTAGACATGCAGGATGCTTACCAGCACATTCCTATTCACCGAGGCATCACAAATTCCTGAGGTTTGTGGCTCTGGGACAGCATTATCAGTTCAAAGTCCTGCCCTTTGGCTATCCTCGGCGCTGCAGGTTTTACAAAGTGTTGTGCAGTTCTCGTAGTGCACCTCAGAAAGGTCGGGATACAGGTGTTCCCTTATCTGGACGATTGGTTTAGCAAGCCCTTCCAGGCTCAGAGAGATGGCTTCTCGCCTCCTACATCCATGGGAGTTCTGCTGAACCTCAAGAAATCGCAACTGCAGCCCTCCCAGAGGCTCCTCTTTATAGGGACTCTTCTGGACACCTCCTGTGCGAGGCTTTTCTTCCAGAAGACAGAAGGAACGATATCCTTCAAATGGCCCGTCCACATCGGGAGAACACCTCAGTTACAGCTCTCTCAAGCTGTAACGGATGCTAGGGCCTCATGGCTTCCTCAGTGTTCACTGTACCCCTAGCACGCCTGCACATGAGAACCACTCAGTGGATGCTCAGTACTCAGTGGTCCCCAACCACTCACCCGCAGTCCTATCTCATCAAGGTGACAGAACCTTTAAAGAGGTCACTCACCTGGTGGTCTCAAGAGAGCAATCTCCTGGAAGGATATCCCTTGCTCCTCTGGACCATCAGATCTCCATTATCACGGACGCATCCTAATGGGGTGGGGAGCTCACTGTCAAGCTCTCACACTCAAGGTGCATGGACTCAAGTCAAGTCCCAGCTTCACATAAGCGCTCCTAGAAATGAGTCGTCCCTTTATGCGATCCGAGCATTGAAGGACATTGTGTGTCACAAGAACATTCTCCTTCAAACGGACAACAAAGCAGTGATATATTACATCAACAAGCAGGGCGGTGCTCATTCTTACCCCTTATGCAAGGAAGCAGTGAGGGTATGGGAATGGTGCTTGGAGCACAAGCTCTAATTCAAGCGGTCTACCTGCCAGGTATTCAGAACGAACTGGCAGACCGTCTCGGCAGAACAGAGACAGACCCTCACGAGTGGTCTCTCGACTCAACCATAGTTCAGTCACTATTCGAAGAGTGGGGAACTCCAGACCTGGACCTTTTTGCATCCCCACTCAACGCAAAACTGCCTCTCTTCTGCTCCAGAAATCCAGGGCCTGGCATTTTCTGTCAGGATGCATTCAGGCTGCAGTGGACAAAACGCTTTCTTTACGCCTTTCCACCTCTTCCTCTAATTCAGAGGGTATTCCTCAAGTTCGAATCCCAGGAGAACAAGATGATTCTCATTGCTCCCTTTTGGCCTCGGCAGCTGTGGTTTCCACTACTCAACAATATGTTGGCAGTTCCTCCGAGACCACTTCCCCTACAGATGAACCTTTTTGACTCAGGGGCCTGTGGTCCATCCCAACCTGAGATCGCTTCACCTTCACGCTTGGCTCCTGAAGAGGTAGAAGTAAATCGGTTCAATGTGTCTCGAAGAGTTTCAGATATTCTTCTGGCTGCACGGAAACCAGCCACTAGGAAAACTTACACAGCCAAATGGAAGCGTTTCTCGCTCTGGTGTGCGAAGTCCTCTTTGAATCCTTTTTCCTGCCCACCAGATAAAGTTCTGGAGTACCTCTTAGACCTCTCAAATTCAGGCCTACAGTTCTCTACAGTCAAAGTTCACCTTAGTGCCATTTCAGCATATCATGAGCCGATTGTTTCCTTATCTCTGGCTCAGTTACCTGTGGTTGAGGTTTCTTAAAGGAATTCTGCATACCAGACCTCCTACAAGACGGCCAGTTGCAGCCTGGGACATCAGTCTTGTGCTAGATATGCCCACTCGGAAACCTTTCGAACCTCTGGCTACCTGTGAGCTAAAATTTCTCACCTGGAAGACTGCCTTCCTAGTGGCCATTACCTCAGCCCGCAGGGTCTCTGAGATACATGCCCTGGTCACAGACCCTCCGTATACTGTGTTCCATAGGGACAAAGTAGTTTTTCGTACTCATCCTAAATTTCTCCCTAAGGTTGTGTCAGAATTTCATCTAAACCAACCTTTGATCCTTCCCTCTTACTTTGCGAACTTCCAAAATGAAGGAGAGCGTTCTCTTCATTCTTTTGACGTTAAGAGGGCCTTGCGTTCTATCTGGATAAAACCAAGGACTTTCTCAAAAGCCCAGCAACTGTTCGTTTCCTTCAGCGAGACCCGGCTGGGTCAACCTGTCGCTGTCAGATGTATCTCAGCATGGCTAGTGGCATGCCTTCGCCACTGCTATTCCATGGCGCGGTTAGTTGGAGGGTGAGTTTACGCTCACTCTACTAGAGCGGTCACGGCATCCCTAGCAGTTTAGCGTGCTCCATTGCAGGTATTTGCAACGCGGCCACCTGGAGCTCAGTGCATACTTTGTTAAACATTATGCACTAGATGTCCATGCCAGACGACATTCTTCCTTTGGCAGAGCCATCCTTAATGGACTTCTGTCTTGGAAATGTGAGCTCTTGGTCTCCTGCACTGCTCCTCGAGAAGGATTATTAGCTCGGTACTCTCCCAATAGTGTGAATGAGTGGTGGAGACTTATGTCCAGGAAGATATGAAAATGCATTGCCCTACGTAATTCTTGATCTTCTTGGACGAGTCTCCACCACTCATTCCTACCTCACCCTCCGTCCTCTGAGCTCACCTCTGTTGTTGGTCTTCACTCCTTCAAATCTTTAGGCTGTGAAGACTTCTTTGTTGACCCTTCTTATACGGGTCGTCCAGACTATCTTATGTCCGGTTTTTAGGTTAGGCTACCCTTCTAGGTTAGTTAAGCTGCACCTCCTTGGTAAAAAAGGTACTGAGGCGGTTGGAGGGTCAACGCCGAGATAGTCTTTACAGCGTGAGCTGAGGCTCGCAGTGCCGTGCCTCGCAGCGCCATCTCTGGCGCCGACCCTCCAGCAAAAAAGTTTGCTTCCGATGGGTCCTAGTGCCTCCAGCGCAGATCCCAATAGTGTGAATGAGTGGTGGAGACTCGTCCAAGAAGATCAAGAATTACGGTAGGTACGTAATTTTCATTTTCTGTCCCAGACTCTGCAATTCATAGGTGCAGTTCTGGACACTGCCCAGGGGAAAGCTTTCCTTCCCCCGGACAGAGCGGAACACATAAGATCCCTAATCAGGACTTTTCGGTGAAGAAGTCCGTTCCTGCCAGACTGGTCTTTTGCCTGCTTGAACACATGGCTGCAGCCATTGCAACAGTCCCGCTAGTCCGTCTCCACATGCGGGTAACCCAGTGGATGTTACGGGTACAATGGGACCAAAGGCAAGGCCATCTGCAGAATCCAATCCGGACCACGAAGGCCATAATTCGAGATTGGCAATGGTGGCTAGATTCGAAGAATTTCTGTGCAGGAGTCCCCTTCATAGCGCCGTCCCAGACTGTGACACTCTCAACAGACGCCTCGGGGCTCGGTTGGGGAGCACACCTTGACGGTGCCCGGTCTCAGGGCCTGTGGACAGACCAAGAATCTCATCTCCACATAAATATCCTGGAGATGAGGGCAGTTCTTTACGCCCTGCAGGCCTTCCAGTTGGAGATTCCACCAGGTACACTTCTGTTGCAGACAATTCTGCAGTGATGTATTACCTCAACAAACAAGGAGGCACCTATTCCTACCCACTTTGCAGGGAGGCCATGAGAGTGCGGGATTGGATCTTGCAACTTGGCCTTTTATGTTCCGGAGTGGACAACGTCATTGCAGACAGCCTGGTCCGCTCTCAGGCCAGAGTCCATGAATGAGAACTGCTTCAGGAGGTAGCAGAGGATCTGTTTCGCAGATGGGGTACTCTAGAACTAGGCCTTTTCGGCGTCCCCATCCAAGCAAAACTGCCCAATTTTTGCTCACTAGAGCCAGGGCCTGGTGTTTGCTGGCGAGACGTGGTCCCTCTCCTGGGCGGGCAGATTCCTCTATGCCTTCTCCCTTTCCGCTGATACAGAGAGTTCTTCTAAAACTTTGCAGGAGCAAGTGACACTTATACTGATCACACCCTTTTGGCCCAGGCAGATCTGGTTCCCTGTCTTGCATCAGCTATCCCGGGAACCTCCAGTGCCTTTACTGATCAGCTTCCATTTGCTGTCTCAGGAGGCGGGTTCTTTAGTCCATCCGGACCTACATTCCCTGAACCTGCATGCTTGGCTCCTAGAGACATAGCCATGATGCGACACGGGGTCTTGCAAGAGGTGGCAGACATTCTCACTGCCGCCTGGAAACTGGCTACCCACGCGACCTATGCCATGAAGTGGCGCAGGTTTTGCTTATGGGTTCAAGCGTGCAGTTTATCACCTTTGGACTGCCCAGAGAAGCTGGCATTTGGACTACTTGCTGTCTCTTTTCCACTCTGGTTTGGCTTACTCCTCGATTAAGGTACACCTCTGTGCCATTTCAGCCTATCACCTCAATATAGGCCAACGCACTATAGCTCAATTGGACACGATACATGCCTTCCTGAGGGGTGTCCTCCACCTTACGCCCCCAATTAAGGATCCGGTTCCACCATGGAATCTACCCTTCATCTTGGAGCAGCTCACGCTTCCACCTTTTGAACCAGCCGCAGATTCCAAGGCTACATTTTCTCTCTGGAAAACGTTATTTTTAGTTGCCGCTACCTCGGCCTGAAAAATTTCTGAACTACATGCACTTATGTGCAAAGAACCTTATTTGGTTTTCCACCAAGACAGGGTATCCCTAAGGACTAATCCTAAATTTCTGCCTAAAGTGGTCTCAGCACTCACCCTTAATCAGGATATCGATTTACCAGTGTATTTCCCGAAACACTCTAATCGAGGAGAAGCCCTCCTGCAGACTCTAGATGTGCACAGGTGCCTCAGATACTACCTGACCAGAACCAAACTCCACCGAAAATCGGACCAGCTTTTTGTCCTTTGCCCACAGAATGATGGGAGCTCCCGTTTCAAACAGTCACTGTCCAGGTGGCTCATCCAGTGTATTACGCTCTGTTACCAGAAGCACAATAAACCCCTACCGGCACGGTTAAGGGTCATTCCACCAGAGGGTGGCTACCTATTTTGCAGCTTTGGAGAACGATCCACCTCAGCTATTTTGCTGCAGCTACCTGGAGCTCCGTCCTTTTTTTTTATCAGGCATTACAGCCTGGATATCGCATCGAGGCAAAGAGCAGGTTTTGGTCTAGCAGTCCTTCAGGGACTTCTGTCCTAGACTCTGTTATTTGAGGATTTTTACCTTTCTTCCTCCCCATGGTGTGTGATTTCCAGTATTGCTTGGGAATCAGTCCTAATGGTATAACCTGCTGCAAGAGCTGTTTCTCGAAGTAAGAGTACAGTTACGTAAGAACTTACCGTAGCAGTAGATCTTTGAGAACAGCTCTTGCAGCAGGTACTTTCCCTCCCACCATCCCTGCTGGAGGTAGGTTATACTCAGTCACAACATCCTTCTCCTAGGATAAGGCATTTACAGTCTCTTTGTTTGCCATTTGATGGCGGATCCTCGGTCTCCTCTTCTGATGTCATCCGGCGGCCGGGAGTCTCTGGCGGGAGAACTGAGGATTATGGGGGACCGCCTACTTATGTACTACACCTGACGTCAGGGGTGGGACTGACGTCTGAGGTGGTCCCCGTTGAATACTGCTAGCTAGAAAATTTTCCGTGGAGTCCTGGCGCCTGCCGGCTTCAGTCCTAATGGTGTAACCTGCTGCAAGAGCTGTTCTCGAAGATCTACTGTTATGGTAAGTTCTTACGTAACTGTACTTTTCTTCTGAATGTGGTCTCGGAGTTGACCCTCAACCAGTCGGTTGACCTTCCAGTTTATTTTCCTTCGCCCTCTAACAGAGGGGAAGCTCTCCTTCATACTTTGGACGCTCACAGAACGCTGAGGTGTTGCCTTGCTGAGCAGCCAATCACTGTAAATCGGAGCAACTGTTTGTGGCCTTGCGCCACAACACTTGGGTAGACCGTTGTCCAAGCAGACCATTTCTAAATGGATTGTCCACCGTCTCTTTCTGCAATGGAAAGCACAAGCTTTATGCCGGGCCCGGTTAGGGTCACTCCACCACGGGAGTATCTGCTTCCTTTGCCGTGCTAATGGGCAATATCCATTAAGGATATTTGCGCTGCATAGCCTGGAATTCAGTGCATACTGGTAAGTAAGCACTACTGCTTGACATTGCCTCCAGACGCTGTGCAGGCTTCGGCCTAGCAGTCCTTCAGGAACTACTGTCTTGAGCTTCTATGTTCAGGTTCATCTCTTCCACCTCCTGGGGTCGATTTCCTCTTTGGCGAGGGACTGCTTGGGATTCAGTCCTAATTGTAATAGACTGCTGCAAGAGCTCCTTTTGAAGATCTATTGTTACGGTAAGTTCTTACGTAACTGTACTATTCCGAGGGTCTTACACAAACTCAGTTTAGAAGGAGCTCGGATGATCCTCATCGCTCCATTCTGGCCCAGGCAAGTTTCGTGTTCTCTTCTGCAACAATTTTCAGAGGAACCTCCTTCTCCTCCTCCTCTTTCTCTTTCACTTTCATAGCGTATGCTGACCCAGGATCAGGGGACCCTGGTTCATCCAAGTCTCATATCCCTTCAGTTGCATGTGAGGCCCCTACAGATGTAGCCCAGGCCCGATTCGGAGTTTCTCCGCTCGAGGCCGATATTCTGGTGGAGGCTAGGAAGCCTTCTGCTATATCCACCTACTCCATGAAATGGAAGCGATTCTCGATTTGGGCGTCTTCCAAGGATTTCGAGCCATTCTTTTGCCCTGTCGGGATAATCCTGGATTACATGCGACATCTGTTTGATCTGGGTCTCAGGCTTTCCTCCTTGAATGTTCATATGGCGGTTATCTCTGCCTATCATGTCCCTTTTGGGGACAGGACTTTCGCGTAGTTGGAGGTCTCTAAGACCTTTCTTAGAGGGGTTCTCCATTTGAGACCCCCTATCCGCGTTCCTGCCCCTCCTTGGGATCTGAACTTTGTTCTCGAGAAGCTTACCCTGCCTCCCTTGAGCTGGCATCCTCCATGAACTTGAGTTCCGCTCTTGAGCTCTCTTCCTAGTGACTGAGACTTCATCTCAAAGGTTTCAAGCTTCAGGCCTTGATGTGTAAAATCCGTGTTTGATTTTCCACATGGAACGAGTGACTCTCAGACTAATCCTAAGTTTCTCCCTATGGTAGTGGCAGAATCTACACTGAATCTATCCATCGAGCTACCTGACTTCTCTACGTAACACTCCAATCAAGGGGAGTACCTCTTGCATACTTTGGATGTTCACAGAATACTGAGATACTATACCACTCGGACCAAGGATCTCAGGAAGTCTGATCAACTTTTTGTCTCTTGCTCACAAAAGGGAAGGCAGTGCTGTTTCTAAGCAATGCCTGTCGAAATGGTTGGCTTAATGCATCACTTTCTGTTACAAGTACAAGAAGACCCTGCTGGATTAAATCAGTGGGTCACTCCACCAGAGGGGTAGCTGCCTCTGCAGCTTGTTACAAGAATGTGTCAGCAGCAGACATCTGCCCAGCTGCAGCTTAGACTTCTGTCCACACCTTTACGAAACACTACAGTTTGGACATTGCCTCTCGCTTCGGGTTGGCTGTTTTGCAAGGTCTTCTTTCTTAAGACCTTCACAGCCGGAGGTTTTTTTGTTGGTAGTTTTCCTCCTTCGGAGTGCTTTTCCTTGTTCCAGACTGCTTGGGACTCAGTTCTGTATGTAATTATCCGCTGCAATAGCTCTCTCGAAGTAAGATAGTACAGTTATGTAAGAACTTACCGTAACAGTAGATCTTTGTGAGAGGCTCTTGCAGTAGGTAATGTCTTCCTGCCCTCCATCCTCCTTAACTTTTTCTGCTCCTTTTCCAGGAAGGGAAGTACCCGCTTCTCTTTCGTCTTGCCTTTTTGGCCCTTGGCGGGAAAGAACTGGAAAGTGGGCGTGGGGGACCGCCCCTTTATATTGACGTTGCCTGACGCCGTTCAAAATTTTTCCATGGGGTCCTGTCGCCTGCTGACGTCAGTCCTATATGTAATTACCTACTGCGATGCCGGCTGGCGTCTGGACCCAACAGAAAAATTTCTAGCTAGCAGTCTCTGGTGGGCTGCCCCCACGCCAGGTGACCGACGCCATGCAGCATCAGTATAAAGGGCGGTCCCCATGCCAGGACCCCACGGAAATTTTCTAGCTAGCATATTCAGCGGGACCACCTCCGACGCCGGGTCCCGCCCATGCGTAAGGCACAGTACAAGGAGGCGGTTCCCAGAACTCTCGTTATTTTCCGCTGCCGACTTGCCAGCATTAGCCTCTCAGTTTCTACCTAGCACATGATGATTTAGAACTTTGAGTTTCTCCAAACTAATGTTCTCTAACTCCTTCACTTGAAGGACACCTTTCCAAGTGTGCTCATGGAAAACAGATCCCTTTAAGGATCCTCATTCCTCCTGTGTGCGGTGCTTAGGCCCGACCACACACCAAGGCCTGCACCTTCTGCCAGTGGCTCAACAGCCGCACCAGGATCCGCCATCAGAAGGCACTTCAGGCTTATCTGCTGGAAAAAAAACTTAGTAGGATGGACCAAGAACCTTCCTCCAGGGGCGATTCTTCTTCTAAGGCCCATAAACACCGGGAGAAAGCAAGGTCCAGATTCCCGAACTGGGCCTCGGACTCCCGTAGCTCAGGCTCCACCAGGTCAGACCGCTCTCCCTCCAGGGCTCATTCTCTGCTCCCTCCGGTCAAAGTCTGAGCCTCAGGCAGCTCTTCGACTCTCCAGCCCTTCAAGGCCCTCTGCTTCCTCCACTCCCTCTTGGGCCTCTTCCAAGTCTTCCGAATGCCACAAGTCTTCCTCATCGACCCGACGTCAGGACCCCGACTCCAGGTCGGTCTCCCAGCCTCCCAGAAGTCCTGATCCACCACCCAGGAAGACTAAAGACCTGTCATCCCTAAAATGGACGACGGACCCGTCCCGTCGGCCAAGCAAAGGAAGTCAGCCAGGCGGGCATTCGCCCGACCCGCGGACACCAGCCAAGCGACCGACGTCTGCCTCACATTCACCGGAGCTGAAGACCGACCCCCAGTCACTGGTGGACACCTGTCACAGGGATGCAATGGAGGAGGACGTGACGCTGCCCGAAGAACAGGTGGGCGACACTGAGGATGCCAGGCTCCCGAGGGAGCCTTCGCCCACCCCGGAGACACCCGCGGACCCAACGCCCGCTCCCTGGTGACAGACTGGTGCCAGGCCCGTTGTCAGCACGAACCTGCAAGAAGTAAAGGACCTCTGTGTTTCTGGTGGGACACCATCCAAAAGGATGTGGTCCCTGTAAACCTCCTCCTACTCATTCCCTCCAACGCCCCTCCTCCAACAAAGGGGCCAGCAGGACGACCACCAACCCCTAAGGAGCAGACTCCATCTCCCAGGGGTAGATCCAGGATCGGAGAAGGCCTCCTCAAGATCTCCATCAGGGTCTCCAGCCCCAAGCGACCTAGACATCGCCGGTATACTCCATCAGGGAGGACTCAGATTGGATACCCGGATTACTCCAGATCTCCTTCTCCACTCAGCATTCCATCAGCCGCCCACATGACCTGCCCAGGTCTCCGGATGATCCTCTCTCTGAGATCATGAGGCACATCCAGGACAACATGGGATGGGATGTTGAAGACCTCGATCCCAAAAGACAGCGCCTTGCCTGTTGTCTTCAGCAGAAAGACCCAAAGCCTGGGGTAGTGCCACTCTTGGTGGACACCTTCGCAGACGGGACCAAGGCTGGATGGAAGCGTCAGCACTCCACTCCTGCTGTGCCGAAGAAAGCTGACCACCTGTACAAGGCCCTGAGAGAAGACCAGTACTTGGCTCAGTGACCTCTAGCAGACTCCCTGGTCATTATGGCCTCACATGACTGGTCCCAAAGACCGCAACACATGAGCACTCAGCCACCAGACCAGGAATCCAAACAATTGGATGCCCTGGGGAGACGCATGTATTTGGCTGCTACATGCTTCATCAAATCCCTGAACTACCTAACCCACATGGTACAGTTTCAGAATGCCCTATGGGAACAAGGCCAGGACCTGGTCGATAAACTTCTGGGTGGTGATCAGAAGGCAGAGCTCGTAAACCTTCTCCGCACAGGGTCTGATGTGGGTACCCAAGTACTACGAGTCGCATACGTTTCTGCGGACTCGTCTGCCAGAGCTGCAGCTTCAGGCATCTGTCTCAGGCGAGACACTTGGCTCCGTATCTCCGGCTTCACCCCGGACGTACAGAAGAACGTTATTGATGTCCCTTACAATGGTGAAGCACTCTTTGGTGCCCCTCAGAGAAGGTTATCACTAAACTCCAGGACGCTGGGAAAGCAGTCAGGTCTGTACAGATCCAGACTTGGTTCCTTTCGTAGGAACCAGAGCTGTTTTCGCAGCCGGCAACAAAGGTAGCAGCCACGTCCAGCCAGCAACAAAGGGGCACTTTTCAGTGGAAAGCACAGGCTAAGTCATCCCCAGGCAGAGCCCAACACTACACTAAACCGGCCCAGCCTGCAGGGACCAGTGCTGTCACAGCATGACTCCTTCCCGGCCCCCACCCCTCATCTGGATCAGTGGGCACAAAAGGTCAGGGGTCGCATCGCTCGCCACTTTTTAGGGTGGCAGTCGATTACCACCGACCGGTGGGTTCTCCAATTGGTCAAGAAAGGTCACTTCATGGACTTTCCCAACCACCCACCAACAAGACCTCCCCTGCTTTCCCATTACTCGGGTCAGCACGCCCTGCTCATACAGCAGGAGGTGCTTGCGCTTCTGAGAAAAGAAGCGATGCAGCACGTACCACGGAGCCAGAGGAGTGCAGGGTTTATTCTCACTTCTTTCTGGTTCCCAGGAAAATAGGGACCTCTGTCCGATATGGACCTTAGCAACCTCAACGAGTCGGTCCTGTACAAACACTTCCACATGGTGACCCTCCCAGGTCTGATTCCCATTCTCAACCAGGGCACCTTTCTAGCGTCCTTGGACATGCTGGATGCTTACATGCATATACCCATTGCTCAAGCGCACAGGAAGTTTCTGCACTTCGAGTTCCAGGGCCACCATTATCAGTTCTGAGCACTCCCTTTCGGACTGTCATCGGCACCTGGGGTATTCACGAAGTGTACGGCGGTTGTAGCGGCAACTCTGAGGAGACAAGGCCACTACGTGTTCCCCTACCTGGACGACTGGCTTCTCATGGCGCCCTCTCGGGAGGCCTTGATGTCTGCCATTCATTATAGTCAGTCGCTTTTTGAGACAGGCATCAGAATCAAGAGAAGTCACGTCTGGTTCCATCACAGACTCTGCAGTCCATAGGTGCAGTTCTGGACACCATCCAGGGGAAAGCTTTTCTTCCCCAGGACAGAGTGGAACACATCGGATCCCTCATCAGGGACATTTTGGCGAAGAAGACCGTTCCTGCCAGATTGGTCCTTTGCCTGCTCAGACACATGGCTGTGGCCATTGCAACAGTCCTGCTCGCTCGTCTCCACATGTGGGTCACCCAGTGGATGTTATGGGTCCAATGGGATCAAAAGCAAGACCATCTGCAGCTCCCAATCTGGATCACGAAGTCCATAATCCGTGATTGGCAATGGTGGCTAGATCCGAAGAATCTATCGGTGGGAGTCCTCTTCATTGCGCCATCTCCGATTCTGACACTCTCCATAGATGCCTCAGGGCTCGGATAGGGTGCGCACCTCGACGGTGTGTGGTCTTGGGGCCTGTGGACAGCCCAAGAGACTCATCTCCACATAAATGTCATGGAAATGAGAGCAGTTCTTTACACCCTGCAGACCTTCCAGTCAGAGATTCCACCAGGTACACTTCTGTTACAAACAGACAATTCAGCTGTGATGTATTACCTCAGCAAACAAGGAGGCACCCATTCCTACCCGCTTTGCAGGGAAGCTATGAGGGTGTGGGATTGGGTTTTGCAACGCGGCACAAACCTCATTGCTGTTCTTGTCCCAGGAGTGGACAACGTCATTGCAGATGGCCTGAGCCACTCTCAGACCAAAGTCCATGAGTGGGAACTACTCCAGGAGGTAGTAGAAGATCTGTTTCGCAGATGGGGTACACCAGAGTTGGACCTTTTCGCCCCATCCAACGCTAAACTGCCCAATTTTTGCTCTCGCTAGATCCAGGGCTGGTGTTTTGGCGAGACGTGTTGTCCCCTCCTGGGTGGGCAGATTCCTCTATGCCTCCCCTTCTGTTGATCCAGAGGGTCCTTCTGAAACTTCGCAGAGAGCAAGCGACACTGATACTTTATTGCGCTTTTCTGGCCCAGGTAGATCTGGTTCCCCTACTGCATCAGCTATCCGGGAACCTCCTCTGCCTCTGCCAATCAGCGCTCACTTGTTGTCTCAGGAGGCGGGCTCCTTGGTCCATCCGGTCCTTCATTCGCTGAGCCTGCCCACTTGGCTCCTAGAGACATAGCCATTTTGCGACACGGGGTCTCGCAAGAGGTAGCTGACGTTCTGATGGCCGCAAGAAAATCGGCCACTCATGCTACTTACGTCATGAAATGGCACCATTTTTGCCTATGGGCTCAAGTGCAAGGGTTTTCGCTTCTAGACTGTCCAGAAAAGTCGGTCTTGGACTATCTCCTGTCTCTTTTTCGGACAGGCTTGGCCTAGTCCTCGATCAAAGTACACCTTTGTGCCATCTCAGCCTATCACACTCCTATAGGCCAACGTCCCATAACTCAGTTGGACATGGTACGTGCCTTCCTGAGAGGTGTCCTCCACCTTAGACCTCCGATTAAGGATCCTATTCCTCCATGGGATTTAACTTTTGTCCTGGAGCAGCTTACGCTGCCACCTTTTGAACCAGCCGCGGATTGCAAACTACGTCTCCTTACATGGAAGACATTGTTTTTAGTTGCCGTTACTTCGGCCAGAAAAATTTCGTAGCTTCATGCACTGATGTGCAAAGAACCTTATTTAATTTTCCACCAGGACAGGGTATCCTTACGGAGCAATCCAGAGTTTCTGCCTAAGGTGGTCTCAGCTCTCACTATTAATAAGGATATCGATCTACCAGTGTACTTCCCTAAGTATTCGAATCGAGGAGAGGCCCTGTTGCACACTTTAGATGTGCATAGGTGTCTTCGATACTACCTGACTAGGACCAAACACCACAGAAAATCTGATTGGCTTTTTGTCTCCTTCACCCACAGGATGCTGGGAGCTCCCGTTTCCAAACAGTCACTCTCCAGGTGGCTTATACACTGTATCATGTTCTGTTACCAGAAGCGTAACAAACCCTTACTGGGCGCAGTTAAGGGTCATTCCACAAGGGGGGGGGGCTACCTCCTTTGCAGTGTTAAAGAACGTGTCCACCTCAGCCATTTGTGCAGCAGCGACTTGGAGCACAGTGCACACCTTTATCAGGCATTATAGCCTGGATATTGCATCGAGGCGAAGAGCAGGTTTTGGTCTAGCAGTCCTTCAAGGACTTCTGTCCTAGGCTTAGGTTTCTCTAAAGGATTTCTACCTTCCCTCCTCCTAATGGTGTGGAATTTCAACTATTGCTTGGGAATCAGTCCTAATGGTGTAACCTGCTGCAAGAGCTGTTTCTAAGTAAGATAGTACAGTTACGTAAGAACTACTTGTAACAGTAGATCTTCAAGAACAGTTCTTGCAGCAGGTACTTTCCTTCCACCATCCCGCTGGAGGTAGATTTTCTGATATCCTTCTCCTAGGATCAGGTGTTTTCAATTCTAATCTGATTGCCATTTGATGGCAGATCCTCAGTCTCCTTTTCTGATGTCATCCAGTGGCCAGGGAGTCTCCGGCGGGAGAACTGGGGAATCTGGGGGACCGCCTCCTTATATACTGTGCCTGATGTCGGGGGTGGTCCCCGCTGAATACTGCTAGCTAGAACATTTCAATGGGGTCCTGGCGCCTGCCGGCTTCAGTCCTAATGGTGTAACTTGCTGCAAGAGCTGTTCTTGAAGATCTACTGTAACGGTAAGTTCTTACGCAACTGTACTTTAGCTACTGAATCTCCTCCAGAGACTAATGTTGCTGCTCAGCCACTGCATGACTCTTCTTGGTCGCCTGAAAGGGCCTTAGCAGCGGGCTGGGTAGCTGGAAAATCGGTCATTGGACTCCTGACCCCCAAGGATCCTCGTATCAGAGGATGTGTTCACCTTCTACTGCTGTGGCCACCAGTGCTGGACTAGAAGAGAGCTCCATCAAACCCCGGGAAAAGACTCCTATATTATGTAATGATTCTGTTCTTCTGGTTTGTAGATGGTGTAGGTACCACACCTGTGTCATCTGATGATCCTTCCTTGTCTGTAGATTTAAGGATGGGTCCTAGTCCTGAGGCTTTGGCCGATCACCAGGAGAGGTCTTCTTTGGGCCCCTTGTTCAGGATGGCTGATCTCTTTCACTCCAGTGGAGAAACGGCTCCTAGGAGGAATGCTGTCAGATTGTTGCACAAGGTGGGCTTAGAACATATTTCTGACAGGTTGTTTATTGCTAAAAACGTCTGACATTTTTTTCCTTAGAAATATTTGCACTGATTTCTTTAGGTGATCGTAATTTTGATGTCAATTTCAAAAATGTGTCCAATCTTGATAGGTTTTGGGCCCAGTACAACTCACTTAAAAATAACCCATTGTGGATACCTTTTCAGGCAATTCATCTTAGTAACTCCATTGATTAAAACCATTACTGTTTTGTTTAAAATGAGGATGTCCGTGTTGAGACATTCTGTTCTTACAGCTAGCATTGTGAGATTTTGGGAGGCCTTCACCCATTATGGATAGTGAACAGATTTGGGACGGGGTTGGAAGGTGAAGGTGAAACTTTTTCTCCGAATTCGGGCACGGTACATCTACGTAGTTTGTTTTTGGGACGGGATAGGGGTCTATCTTTTTATAGGACAACCCAGATCCTGCTTTTTAAGTGTGGGTCTCATCTACACTTTGGCTCAGCTTGGATACCACTAGATGCAGTCATTGTTTGAATATGGGCATTTGGCTTCGGCCTGCCTTAACTTGTTAAATGCAACCTTTGTGAGCAAACAGGACATGCCTATGGTCCAGTCCATGGGCTTCTCACAATCGTGAAGATTGCCCTCCCATGAAAGGATTATTAATTAAGCTCAGCATTCCTGGCAATGAAGGGCAGCTGCTACCTGCCTATGCTTCCAGAGTCTGAGCAAGTTAAGGCCCCTGTAACACCACTTTTGGCTGACCCCCTTGTGACCACTGCTGTTGTGCAAACTACAGGCTCTGAAGTGGGCCTAGATAAACCGATTTTGGATCAGACAGAAGTGGATACTATAGTTGGCACTGAGGAGCACATGCCCCCCCGGCCCCACCTGAAGTCCCCTTTTAGATTGTACAACTTAGAAAACTAAATAGGCATGGGAAGGCAATGACTGGGACAAAATCCATCCATAGGTCAGTGCCTTCTAGGGATCCTGTTGAGGTAGGGAATGTGTTTGCCCTGTTAGAGGACGACACAGGAGGGGACTCAGAGGATGATACTGATACCTCCTCTGTTGTTTCCACCACTGACGCTGAATGTAGGCCAGAAGATTCTATTGCTAAACAGACTAGACTAAGTCAAGTGGGTAGACTCCTGAGTTTGTCTTTGTAGTTTCTTTACCTCTCTCCGCTATGCATTCCATAAAGATTTCTACTTTAAATGTTAATGGGATCAACGGTGAGAAGAAGCTCATGTTTTTTTTTTTTTTCTCTAAGACCTTAAACTCCGGTACATCATTTGTTTACAAGATACCTGCATAGACACATCAGGAGCTTCAGCATGCTGCTTAGTGTTGGCCTTTGGGACCTTCCTTTTGGTCTATGGGGAAGACTTCTGCGACAGGATAGGTATTCTTTTTTAATTCTGTATTTAAGGTTTCCAGATTGGTGGATGTTCACCCAGTGAGGGTTCTTTGCTTAGACGTTTCTTTTTGCTCAGAAAGGTTTTGGATCATTATTATTTATGCTTTTCAAACTAAAGCACAACACATAGCTTTATTTAAGGAAGTACAACACCTCTTGCATACCTCTCACCTGGTGGTTTGGCTGGGAGACTTTAATTGTGGCTTCTAGGGACATGGATATGTTGTTCATCCACACTGGCAGGTTCCTTGCCGCTTTAAATCTTGCCGGAAGGTCTTCAAGCTGGCTCCTCCCACCCACCCACCTGGGTGGTAAAACTCTGCTCCGCCCCTGACACCAGATCTTCCTTACCGCTTGGAAGCTCAGGTTCCTCCTTAACGCCTCTGCATATAGATTGATCCCAATTCTTCAGTTCACCACAACTCATTCTTAAGTTTTGAAGACTTTGTCAACCATTCCTCGCTGCTGCGATGGACAACTGACTCCTGTTTTCGCAGTGCCTATGTGGGCAGAAAATGTCCAGGGACGGATCCGCGACTCCACGCATGCCTACTGCCTCGGCCTAGACCATGACCCTGCAGGCCTGCGTGTTATGCCATTCATTTTTGGCCATCGCCTCTGAAGACCACGCTGCCTGGTTACAGCTTGGGTGCCCCAAGAAGCACTACCCACCAGTGAAGTCAAGGAGGCCCGCTGTCCGGCAGCTGGCTCGGCTGAGCAGCTCGAGCAGATGATCGCCTCGAGGAGGAGGTGGCCCAGGCCACATCATCTTCTTCCTCGGTCGCAGCATTTATCCCGCTCTCCTTGGGAACCTCCTACACAGCTTCTTTTAAGGAGCTTTGCCAATCCCTTTCCACGAAGGGAGAGGGGCCATAGGGACATTCTTCTCAGTCCAAAAAGAAGGACTCAAAGGTAAGTCCCACCGTCATGCGCTCATGGGAGCGGAGAGGTCCCTCTCCAGACAGTCGACACTCTACTTTGTCGAGGTTGCGGCTAAGGCCGCTTGGCTTCATGGTGTCCCTGTCAGGTCAGGCCAGCCGAGACACCCGTCCGACGCGGTCAAGATTTTTCTCAACCTGTCGGATGGGTTGTCGACTGGGGAAGCCGGCAACCCTTCTTCACCGGTTCCCCCGGTGGAGACCGAGGACTTGCCTGTGCCTCCCATGCCGGAGTCCCCAGTCAAGGCTTCCGAGCCGAGGGAAGAATGGGTGTCCCCCGCCCTTCCCAGACCCGCTTTGAAACACCGAGGGTCTCGGGTCTCGGACCTCTGCCTCAGTCCAGCCGATCCCACCGAGATCGACGGTTTCCCGGGTCCGGCATCAAGTAAGCGCCTGTAGTCCTCGCCTTCTTCCTTGAAGAGGAGAGGCTTCGCGCAAATTGCGTCGACGCTACGAGGACCCAATGTGGCAGCAGTTACTTCTGCCCGGAACAAGCCGACGCTGCCGCCTTTCCCCGCCATCAAGTGGCTGTCACCCAAACGACTCAAACAACCCCTCACTGTAGTTGAGGTGCCCAAGCCTGGGCCAGTTGTTCAGCTGAAACCAGCTGCCCCACCGATTGTGGTGGAACCTCTGCCTCCACAACCGAAATCGGGGGCGCCGACCAAGGACTCTTGGTCGGGCCAGGGTCTGCCCCACAGGTTGTCGGTCACCCTCACTCCCGACCGTCCTCAGCAGGTGGAGGGTGGCTCAGGCCCCAGGCAGCTCTTCGCGGACTCCTCGGAGTCCGACAATGACTTCTCCCTGTTCTTCAGGCCCATTGACCTGGAGTCCTCCGGGGGCCAGTTGATGGACAAGTGCCCATCATCTTTTATGGGTCTGCTTCAGCTCATCTCGTAGTCCACCGGCATGCAGCTCGAGCCCGTATCTGCCGGGCCAGTATCCCTGACGGAGATACTGGACCGAGGGATTCCCCACGAGGCCTTTCCAGTGGCTGAAGCCATTGTTGGCCCAGCCTTGAGCTTTTGCAGTGGCCAGCTTCCTGTCCTGCGCCTTCTGCCAAGATGGCCAGGAAGTATGCGGCCTCACTGCTCTTTTGTACGTTTTTGGAACACCCTCCTCCAAGGGGTTGGTCACCGAAGAAGCCCGCATTCCGGGAACGCTAGGATGTGGATAAGCCCTGACAAGGAGTCCAAAAGCTGGACTATGCCAGGCGCAAAGTGTACACTGCGCCCTCCCTTGGCTTTTGCCAGGCCAGCCGGCCGTGTTGATTGCACACTTCTCTCACGCCTCATGGGCTCCTGATGAGGTGATCTCTCATCTCCGGACGACCTGCAGACCACGGTCAAGCAGGTACATGGGACCAGGAAGGGCGGTGGCAAAACAGCAGCTCCAAACGGCTCTGGACATTGGAGACTCCTGTGACAGATCAGTTGCTGCCACAGTGGCCATGCGCTGCAGAGCATGGCTGAGGATATCCACCTTCACGGCGGATACCCAGCATAAACTGGTGGATGTCCCCTTCCTGGGGACTGACCTGTTCGGCCCTGGAGTGGAAGGTCACCTCCAGCAGATCGAAAAGTCCAATGCTACTCTGGACTTGGTCACCTCTGCCCAGAAGGACAAGGGCCGTCGCCAACAACATAAGTCCTTTCGCCCTTCTGCGCCTGCGGCACATCTGGCCCAACAGCACCAGCATCGGGGCCAGCAGGCTCGCGCTTGGCACCCCAAAGCCAAGCCTGCGGCTTCCTCTTAACAGGAAGCAGGGAGGAAAAGGCTGAGGAGGTCCCTCGGCCGGTTCCTCCTCCAAGCCTGCCCAGTGACGGGTTGAGGGGTGTTGGCCCCAGCCTTGTCACTCCCCCGTGAGTTCCTCCCAGAGAGATGGCCCGCCACTTCCGCCTGGTCCGCTATCACCACGGACCTGGTGTTGAGGTAGGAAAGGGCCTGCCCTGGAGTTCGAGCAGGCCCCACCCTTCCGAGCCGACTCCCCTCGGGGGGCTACATGGTCCGCAGCCTCTCTGTCGGCTCACCGAGCCGATATCACCCTGCTCCTCGAAAAAGAGGTGATCAGGAAGGTGGCGGATCCTCCACCAGACCCAGGTTTGTGTCCAGGTACTTCCCAGTTCCGAACGGACTGGGGCTGGCGCCCATTCTAGACCTGCACGACCTGAACAGGTTCCTAAGTTCTCGGACCTTTAGGATGGTCACTCTGGCTCAGATAATCCCATCCTTGGAACGAGCGTGGTGGATCTTTTTCGAGATACAGCTCTTGCAGCAGGTAACACCATTAGGACTGAAGCCGGCAGACGTCAGGACCCCACGGAAATTTTCTAGCTAGCAGTCTTCAGCAGGAACTGCCTCCGACGTTGGTCCCATCCCCGACGTGAGGCATAGTACATGAGGAGGCGGTCCCGCCAGAATCCCCAGTTCTTTCCCGCCGTCAACTTTGCATGTCTCGACCTCTCAGTCAGTCTAGTGCGCGACGACCAGGAAAACTTATCAAACTTCGGAAAAGATCTACTCTTCAGCCGTTTTTTCATCTGATGTCCTCCCCAACTTCAGTGGAGGCCATTCCTCGAAGTGTGCCTGTGAGAAGCAGATTTCTTTCAAAGACCTTATTCGCCTGCGTCAGTGCCTTGACCCGGACCATCACACCCAGGCTTGCTCTTCTGTCAGGGCTTTAACAGCCGAACGAGAATCCGCTTGACAGAAGGCCCTCCAGGCTTTCTTCCTTGAAGAAAAATTTAGGCTGGAACCTTCCTCCAGAGCGGAATCTTCAGGAAGTCACACAGGCACCATGAGAAGCACCGGAGAAGGTGAGACCCAGATCTCTCCAGGCCTCGGACTCCCACAGCTCCTGCCCAGGTCGGACCGCCTCCCGCCGAGAGCCCACTCTCAGCCTCCCCGTTGTGTTAAATCGGCCAGTGGTTCTACTCTCATGGCCTGCCAAGACCCCCAGGCCTGCTTTCTCGGCTAAGGCCTCATCCAGGTCTGGGAGTACTATGTCGCCTTCCTGGCTCTGCCCCGACGTCCGGTCAGTCTCCCTGCCGCCACCCCAACGCAAAGACCAAGGAGCTGGCTCCCTCAAGGGACGCCTGACCCGACGCCGGCCAAGGTACATAAGCACTCCAGGGAACCAGCGACAGTTCGTCACCCGTCACCTGTCAGGCATTCACCCCAGGGCGCCGGTGGGGGACCGCGCCGATACCGCAGTCAGGAGGACCACACCACTGCCTACCGACGCCGGCCGGGAGGCTCTGTCAGAGGAGAGCTTACCCAGCCCGAAGACCAGGCGGGCATTCCGACCCATTGAACTCCATGGGCGGGAGCCCTCTCCAGAACCAGAGACCCCCTGGGAGCCGGTGCCCGGCCCCAACGACAGGCCACTGGTGCCCGGTCCGTCGTCGGGTTTAGACTTGTCAGAAGTGAAGGAGCTCTTCACTTTCTGGTGGGACACCATCAAAAAGGATGTGGTCACCACGCAGCCTCCTCCCGCGGCACCACCGATGCCTGCACCCCCTCTTTCACCTAAGGGGTCAGCAGGCTGAGCACCTTCCCCCCAGGAGCCAGCAGCACCAACTAGGGGCAGATCTTCGGAAAAGAGAAGGCCTCGCCAAGATCCTCTTCAGGGTCACCCAGCCCAACGAGACGCAGAAGACGCTGTATTCACCGGCCCACGGAGGATTCCAGATCTGACATCTCTGAATGCTCCAGGTCTCCTTCACCAATCAGCATCTCCTCTCCGGACCCACGCGACCTCCCTAGATCTCCTCCGGATGACACCTTGTTCTCCCAGATGAGACACATTCAAGAGAACATGGGATGGGATGCTGAGGAACTTGACCCCGAAAGACTACGCCTTGCCTGCTACCTTCGGCCAAAAGACCCCAAGCCTGTGGTAGTGCCACCCTTGGTGGACACCTTCGTGGACGTCACCAAGGCAGCGTGGAAGCATCCACATTCGACCCCGGCAATGCCGAAGAAGGCTGACCACCTGTACAAGGCCCCAAGGGAGGACCAGTACCTGGCTAACCATCCTCTGGCCGACTCCCTGGTCATTACAGCCTCTCATGACCGGTCTCAGAAACCGCAACATTTGAGCACACAGCCACCGGACCCAGAGTCCAAGCAGTTGGGGTGCTGGGCAGGCGCATGCACTCGCCACCCACTCTGCGCCATTAGATCATTGAATTACCTGACCACATGGTTCAGTCTCCAGAACGCATTGGGGAACAGGGACAGGATCTGGCTGGAGAAACTGCCAGGCGGTGGCCAAAGGAGGAACTCCTACAGCTCCTCCGTACGGGTTCAGACGTGGGGGCCCAGGTGCTCCGAGCTGCATATGACTCTGCGGATTCTTCGGCCAGAGTGGCAGCCTCAGGTGTATGTCTCCGGAGGCACTCATGGCTTCGGGTTTACCCCGAACGTCCAGAAAAATATCATGGACGCTCCTTTTCATGGCGAAGTTTTGTTTGGTGAAGCCTCGGAAAAGGTCATCACCAAATTGCAGGACGCTGGAAAGGCTGTTAGATCTGTCCATGCCATGTACAGATCTAGACTTAGTTCCTTTCCTAGGAACCAGAGTCGCTTTCGCAGCCAGACCCAGAGGCAACAACCTCGTTCCGGCCAGCTACAGAGGGGTTCCTTCTCTCGGAAAGCCCAGACCAAGACATCCTCAGGCAGAGGCCAACGAGCTACCAAGTCGGCCCAACCTGCAGGACCCAATGCTGCCACAGCAGGACTCCTTCCCGGCCCCCGCCCCTCCTCAGGATCAATGGGAAACAAAGGTCAGGGGTCGCATCGCAGACCACCTGCCAGGGTGGCTGTCAATCACCACCGACAGGTGGGTGCTACAGTTGGTTGATAAAGGCCATTATATAGAATTTGTAGACAAGCCCCCACAAGGTCTCCTCTGCTGTCCTGTTATTCGGGTCAGCACGCTCTGCTCATAAGGCAGGAAGTGCTCACGCTTCTACAGAAAGAAGCTTTGGAGCATGTTCCAGGGAACCAGAGAGGAGCAGGTTATTATTCACACTTCTTCCTGGTTCCAAAGAAAACAGGGGACCTCCGTCCAATCTTGGACCTCAGCGACCTCAATATGTCGGTCGTTTACAAGCGCTTCCGCATGGTGACCCTCCCGGGACTAATCCCCATGCTGAAGAAGGATGCTTTCTTGGCGTCCTTGGACATGCAGGACGCCTACCTGCACATCCCTATTGCTCAAGCGCACAGGAGGTTCCTGCGCTTCGAGTTTCTCCGCCATTATCAGTTCTGAGCGCTTCCTTTTGGGCTGTCATCAGCAGCCAGGGTATTCACCAAGTGCATGGCAGTGTCTCTGAGGAGACAGAGCCACTCTGTGTTCCCGTACCTGGACGACTAGTTTCTCATGGCCTCCTCCAAGGAGGCATTGTTGTTGGCCATTCAGCATACTCAGGCCCTTTTTCAGTCTCTGGGCATGCTAATCAACCAAGAAATCTCTCCTGCACTGCCCCAGAAACTGCAGTTCATAGGGCAGTTCTGGACACCGCCAAGGGAAAGCTTTCCTCATAAGGGACCTATCAGCGAAGACCGTCCCAGCCAGATTGGTCCTCGCCTGCTCGACACCTGGCTGTGGCCATTCCAACAGTCCGATGGCAAGACTCTCACATGCAGGTAACCCAGTGGATGTTGAGTGCAATGGGACCAAAGGCAAGACCATCTGCAGCATCCAGTCAGAATCACGAGGGCCGTGGTTCGGGACTGGCAATGGTGGCTAGATCCGGGAACCTTCTCTATGGGGGTTCCCTTCTCGGTGCCATCCCCGGTGATTACCCTCTCCACAGACGCCTCAGGGCCGGGGTGGGGAACGCACTTGAACGGGGTGAGGTCTCAGGGAACATGGATTGCTCAGGAATCTCATCTCCATATCAACATATTGGAAATGAGGGCGGTCCTTTATGACCTGCAAGCCTTCCAGTCGGAGATTCCACCGAGTACTCTCCTATTACAAACAGGCAATACTGTGGTGATGTAGTACCTCAACAAACAAGGAGGCACACACTCCTATCCCCTTTGCAGGGAGGCCATGAGTGTGTGGGAATGGTAATACAACACAGCGCAAACCTCATTGCAGTTCACGTTCCCGGTGGACAACACTGTCAACAGACAGCCTGAGTCGTTCCCAGGCCAGAGTCCATGAGTGGGAACTTCTACAGGAGGTGGCAGAGGATCTGTTTCACAGATGGGGCACTCCAGAGTTGGATCTATTCGCATCCCCATCCAACGCAAAACTGCCCAATTTTTGCTCGCTAGATCCAGGGCCTGGTATTTTCTGGCGAGATGCGTTGTCCCTCTCCTGGGCAGCCAGATTCCTTTACGTCTTCCCTCCTTTCCCGTTGATCCAGAGAGTCCTTCTCAAACTGCAGGAGCACGCCGCGTTATTTTGATAAGCGCCTTTATGGCCCTGGCGAATTTGGTTCCCGCTTCTGTAACAGTTGTCCGGGAATCTCCGCTTCCCTTGCCAATCAGCTCCCACCTGTTGTGTCAGGAGGCGGGTTCACTAGTCCACCCAGACTTGCATTCATTGAACCTGCATGCTTGGCTCCTAGAGACATAGCCATGTTGCGTACATCGGGTCTCGTAAGAAGTGGCAGATGTACTTTCTGCCACCAGAAAACTGGCAACGCACGCAACATATGCCATGAAGTGGCGCAGGTTTTGCCTGTGGACTCAAGCATGCGGTTTCTCGCCCTTAGACTGTCCTGGGAAGCTGGTTCGGGAGTACCTGCTTTCCCTGTTTCAATCCGGGCTAGCTTACTCCTCGATCAAAGTGCACCTTTGTGCAATCTCAGCTTATCATTCCCCCATAGGCCATCGCATGGTGGCCCAGTTGGATGCTACTCGTGCCTTTCTAAGGGAGGGTTCTCCACCTTAGGCCGCCCATTAAGGATCCCATCCCTGCTTGGGACTTTCCATTCATCCTGGAGCAGCTTACACTGCCACCTTTTGAACCAGCCGCGGATTGCGAGCTACGTTTTCTCGTGGAAAACGTTGTTTTTAGTTGCTGTTACTTCGGTGAGAAGAATCTCCAAATTACATGCTGTCATGTGCAAGGAGCCTTATTTAATTTTCCATCAGGATAGGGTATCCCTGAGGACAAATCCTAAGTTCCTGCCTAAGGTGGTTTCAGCCCTTACTCTTAATCAGGACATTGATTTACCAGTGTTCTTTCCTAAGTACACCAATCGAGGAGAAGCACTGCTTCACACCCTGGATGTTCGCAGGTGTCTCAGATATTGTTTGACCAGAACCAAACAGCACGGAAAGCGGAGCAGCTGTTCATATCCTTTGCTGAGAGGATGAAAGGGGCCCCTGTTTCCAAGCAGACCCTTTCACGCTGGCTCATTCAGTGTCTCTCTTTTTGTCATGACAAACGCAGAAAACCCTTACCAGGAGCGGTCAAGGGCCATTCCACCAGAGGAGTGGCTACCTCCTTTGCAGCACTGAAGAATGTGTCCACTTTGGCTATCTGTGCTGCAGCCTCCTGGAGCTCGGTGCACACTTTTATCAGGTATTATAGCCTGGACATCGCCTCAAGGCGAAGGGCTGGTTTCGGCCTAGCCGTCCTCCAGGGACTTCTATCTTAGGCTCAGAAGGGGTCTTAATCTCCGTCTTTCCTCCTCCCGATGGCTTTACAAAGGCGCCATTGCTTGGGAATCAGTCCTAATGGTGTTACCTGCTGCAAGAGCTGTATCGAAGAAGAAGATAGTACAGTTACGTAAGAACTTACCGTAACAGTAGATCTTCGAGAACAGCTCTTGCAGCAGGTACCTTCCCGCCCATCATTCCCCCTTGGAGGAAGTAGGTTCTAACCTAACACCCATCCTTAGGATCAGAAAGGTCTGTCCTTAGTCTTGGCCATCTGATGGCGGGTCCTCGGTCTCCTCTTCTGATGTCATCCGGCGGCCGGAAGTCTCCGGCCGGAGAACTGGGGATTCTGGCGGGACCGCCTCCTTATGTACTATGCCTGACGGGGTTGGGACCGACGTCGGAGGCGGTTCCCGCTGAAAACTGCTAGCTAGAAAATTTCTGTGGGGTTCTGACGCCTGTCGGCTTCAGTCCTAATGGTGTTACCTGCTGCAAGAGCTGTTCTCGAAGATCTACTGTTACGGTAAGTTCTTACGTAACTGTACTTTCTGTTCTCTGGACCTCCAGGACTCATTCTTTCACATTCCAATCCATCCGTCCCACCAGAGATTCCTCCACTTCAGGGTAGAGGGATCCCTTTACGAGTTCCGGGCCATGCCCTTTGGCCTTTCCCTAGCTCCCAGGGTCTTCACCAAATGCATGGCAGTGGTGACAGGATTCCTGCCTCTCTGAAGGGTCCGGGTGTACCCCTACCTGGACGACTGGCTGATTGCAGCCTCCTCCAGAATGGAGGTGGAGTGGTCCAGAGATCTGGCCCTCCAGGTTTGCTCTCAGGTTGGCCTCCTCATCAATGAGGCCAAGTCGGAACTCGTGCCAAAGCAGGTGATACAATTCATCGGGGCAGAGCTCGACTCTCTACGAGCCAGAACACGGCTCCCGGCGGACAGGGCTGAGGTTCTTTCCTCCTTTGCCCAATTATTTCAGGTTGGGCAATTGCGCCCTGCCCGGGACTTCCTGCGCCTCATGGCGGCCTGCACCAGCGTGGTCCGTTGGGCCCGTTGGTACATGCGTCCCCTTCAATGGGGGCTGGCCAGCCAGTGGTCACAGCACTTTGATCCTCTGGATCAGCTAGTGACAGTGACCCAGGGGATGTGGAACGCTCTCCAGTGGTGGACCGTTCCAGCACATCTGCAGGAGGGCATCCCGTTCGTCCGCCCGAGCTGACGGTCTCTCTATCGACCAATGCCTCTCTGATGGGTTGGGGTGCCAATCTGAGGAGCACAGAACGCACGGCCTCTGGTCCGTCGGAGTCCGATGCCACATCAACCTGCTGGTGCTTTGAGCGTCTGCCTAGCCCTCACCGCCTCCGCTCCGTTTCTATGGGGTCAAGTGGTTCAGGTCCAGATGGATAATACCACGACCATGTACTACCTAAACCGCCAGGGTGGGACGTGCTCCATGCCTCTGTGCAGGGAAGCTCTCCGCATTTGGTCACTTGTGCACAGCCTGGAGGCGGATCTCCTTGCCATCCATTTGGCAGGAGCCTCCAACACTCTGGCCGATGCCCTAAGCTGGATAGGGACTGCGTCCCACGAGTGGTTTCTCCTGCTGGAGGTAGTACAAGATCTGTTCTCCCACTGGGGCATGCCTCAGGTGGACCTGTTTGCCTCCAGAGAGAATGCGAAGCTGAGACTGTCTCATGCCCGCCCCCCTCAGCAGGGCTCACTGCAGAGGGATGCCTTTTCGAGGCCGTGGACCTCGGGCCTCTTCTTCGCCTTTCCCCATTTCCCTTTATCCACAAGGTGCTTCTCAAGGCGAAGAGGGATAAGGCCCAAGTGATTCTGGTAGCCCCAGACTGGCCCGCCAGTTCTGGTATCCAGATCTCCTCAGTCTCAGCTCCAGGCTCCCAAGGCGGCTTCCAGCCCACCTGGACCTGATCTCAGTCAATCAGGGGAAGGTATTCCATCCGGACCTTCAATCCCTGCACCTGACAGCCTGGTTCCTGAGCGGCTAGAGTTCCAGGCCTTGGATCTTTCCGACGAGGTCCTCAACGTTGTTGAGGCGTCCCATAAGTAGTCGACCAGAAAATGCTACGCCTTCAAATGGAAGAGGTTCTCCATTTGGTGTCAGGGCAAGGGCCTGGACCCTTCCTCATGTTCCTTGGCAAGCCTTCTGGGACTACCTGTGGTCCCTTTCTGAGCAAGGGCTTCAGTCAACGACCCTTAAGGTGCACCTGGCAGCCATCTCTGCTTACCGGGCGCGGGCTGGGAAGCAGTCGGCGCAGGAGAAGGTGGTCGGGCGCTTTTTCAAAGGCCTTGATCACATATCCCCTCCGGTGCGAGAACCTCCACCTCTGTGGAATCGACTGCTGGTATTGGCTAAGTTCATGGGCAAGCCATTCGAACTGATGCACAGGTGTGACATCTCTCACCTGTTGTGGAAGACAGCCTTCTTGGTGGCTATCACATCAGCCAGAAGGATGGGAGAGCTCCAGGCGCTTTCCATCGAGCCTCCCTATCTGGTCTTCCACAGGGACAAGGTTGTCCTGCGCCCCCACCCGAAATTCCTTCCGAAGGTGGTGTCGGAGTTTCTCCTTAACCAGGTGTTGACTCTGCCGGTGTTCTACCCCAATCACACCTCGGAGGCCGAATATAGGCTCCATACTATGGACCCTAGAAGGAGCGCTTGCTTACTATAAGGAGCAGACTGCTGAAGTTCGGGGAGAGGTTCGCCAGCTGTTTGTCACCTACACTGAAACTGCACCTGGCAGACCTGCAGCCAAGCGGACGATAAGCAGGTGGGTCACCTCCTGCATAGATCTCTGCTATAGGTTGGCGGGCATGGAGCCTCCCAGAGGGATGAGTTCATTCTACCCTCCATACCGCTGCATCGGTGGCTGCTTCCAGGGACGTCCCTATCCAGGAAATCTGCAGGGCTGCTACCTGGAAGTCAGCACACACCTTTATCACCCACTACCACATTGACCTTGAGTCACGCCGGGATGCTGGTTTTGGGGCCTTGGTTCTCCAGTCTTTATTTCCTAACTAGGGGGTGTGCGCCTTGCTTCCTCCTCCCGGAGAACTGCTAGGAGTCTGCCAGACAGTGTGGATGAACAACATATCCATGTCCCTAGAAATGCAGGTTACTCACCTGTAACAGGAGTTCTAGGAATGGTATCTGTTGTTCATCCACAAGACCCACCTGGCCTCCCCGGCTTCCATGCACAACCTGGCTTCCAGCGGGCTAGATCTGGCGTCATGGGGCGGAGCCGAGAGTTTTACCACCCGGGTTGGTGGGAGGAGCCAGCTTGAAGACCTTCCGGCAAGATTCAAAGCAGCAAGGAACCTGCCAGACAGTGTGGATGAACAACATATACCATTCCTAGAACTCCTGTTACAGGTGAGTAACCTGTATCTAACGACCACTGATAGAGGCCTTCAGACTCATAAGCTTTTTTGTGATTCCATTGCTTTGAAACAGATTATTTCAATGGCTCACTTGTTAGACGCCTACAGGGCGTTACATACTACAGGGGGATATACCTATTTTAGTGGTGTCCTTAGAACTAGAATTGATTTCATTTTTTTGTCTACTGTTTTGCACGTACTACATGTTTTACTAGACCAATAGAATTTTCTGATCACGAGTCCTTATAGCCTTCTTTTTCTTGGGCTAGAGCCCCAGATATAAGAAAACAAATGGAGATTAAATGAGACGTTGTTGGAGGATCCAAGTATTAAACGTTTATGGTTGTGGGATTGGGCTGCGAGATTTTCAGTTTTAGACTGCTATGACTGTTTTGGACTGGTGGGATGATACAAAGTTGGGATGGAGTCATTTTTTTCAAGAGACTCATATCAAATCAAATAAGGAATATCTGGTGTATTTAAAACTTAGACATCAGTTACAACATCTGATTTCACTTACTGAAACGACTACTCATGATTATAGCCGTTTGATTGCCACAATAAAGAAACAGATGACTGACTTACAGTATAATAGGGGAAGATCTTTAAATCAAGAATTACGATTTGGAACTCGTGTCGAAACAGGCTTTTTGGACCCTTTTAAGGAAAATAAGGATAGAGTTTACTCTGAGCTTATTTCCACACTGACGGATGCAAACGGACACACTGTAAATGACCCACATCAGCTTCTACAAGTGATACAGAATTATATGACTTCAGGGCAGATTGCTGACCCTATTTTGGAAGATACTGCAATGCAATCAATTTTGACTGACCTACATTTGCCTAGCTTATTTGCTGAAGATAGGCTTGTTCTAGAAGCTGATACAGTTCTTGATGAAGTAACTGATGCTGTTAATAGTTTAGCCCATCAGTCTGCTCCGGATACTGACTGCCTTGGAGCAGGATTTTATAAAACCTTCCTAGATGTTCTCGGTCCAGTATTGATCTTCCTTCGAGATACAGCTCTTGCAGCAGGTTACACCATTAGGACTGAAGCCGGCAGGCGCCAGGACCCCACGGAAATTTTCTAGCTACCAGTCTTCAGCGAGGACCGCCTCCGATGTTGGTCCCGCCCCTAACATCAGGCATAGTACATAAGGAGGTGGTCCCCCCATAATCCTCAATTCTTTTCCCGCCGTCGACATCGCCGGTATCGGCCTGTCAGTCTCTTTTTCTATCATGTGACGACCTTTAGAATTACGATGATTTCATCATTCTTCACGACTTTGGATTCAACTGATGTCCTCTCCAACTACTTCTTTTGAGGGTAACCACTCGAAGTGTGCCTGCGTAAATAGATCCTTCAAGGATCCACATTACGACCTCGTGCACTGCCTAGGCGAACACGACACCAAGGCCTGCTCCTTCTGCCAGAGCTTCAACAGTCGCACCAGGATCCGCCGCCAGAAGGCCCTTCAAGCGTTCTCTTGGAGGAGAAACTGAAAACCATGGATAAAGAACCTTCCTCCGGGGGGGGGGGGGAGTCAGGTAAAACCCACAAGCACCGGGACAAACACTGGGAAAAGGAAAGGCCCAGGTCCCCTGCGAGGGCCTCGGACTCCTGAAGCTCCGGCTCGTGATCGGACAGCTCTCCCTCCAGGGCTCAATCGCAACCTCCAGCGGATCCTCTTCTTTGCAGCCCCTGATGACTTCCAGGCCGTGTGCCTCTTCCACTCCATCTGAGGCCTCGTCAAGTCGAGGCGCCATAAATCTTCTTCCGCTAAGCGGGACTCGGCCATGAATCAGTTTCCCAGCCTCCCGTGAGTGGATCCGGTTCCCCATAGACCAAGGACCTGGCGTCCCTCAAGCGGACGTTGGACCCGTCGGCTCACCGATGTCGGCAACATCCGGTGCTTCCAGGAGCGGCGACACCCAAACACCCGTCGCCGGCCAGGTGTTCACCTCCAAGGGTGTCGGCCAGGGGCCACGTCGGCTACCCCAGAGAAGAGGACCGCACCACCGTCGCCGGCAGACGCCGGTCAGAAGGCCTCATCGGAGGAGGATGCCACACAGCTCGAAGACCATGCGGGTGACACGGAGATGCGGGCTCCCACAGGAACCTTCCCGGGCGGGGAGACCCCAGGGACCCGGCCGACCCGGTGACAGGCCGCAAGCGCCAGGCCGTCGGGCATGAATTTAGCAGAGGTAAAGGGACTCTTTACCTTCTGGTGGGACACCGCTTCCTCCTACTCCTTCACCGCCTATGCCCCCACCTCCACCCAAGGGGCCTGTAGGATGGTCACCAACCCCAAGGAGCAGACACCACCTCCTCGGGCAGATCCTCAGAAAGGAGAAGACCTCCCTCCAGATCCACCTCAGGGTCACCCAGTCCCAAGAGACCCAGACGACGCCGGTACACCCCGTCTGGGGAGGATTCCAGATCTGACACCTCAGGGCGCTCCAGATCTCCTTCTCCCATCAGCATTTCATCTCTGGACCCACACGACCTACCTAGGTCTCCTCCGGATGATCCCTCTTTCGTGGAGATCATGAGACACATCCAGGAGAATATGGGGTGGGATGCTGAAGAGTTTGACTCAGAGAGAGAATGCCTTGCTCGCTACCTTCGGCAGAAAGATCCGAAGCCTGTGGTAGTGCTGCCCTTGGTGGATACCTTTTGTGGACGTCACCAAGGCCGCCTGGAAATGTCTGCATTCCACTCCAGTAGTGCTGAAGAAGGCTGACCGCCTATACAAGGCCCCTAGGGAGGACCATTATCTGGCAAGCCATCCTCTGGCTGACTCCCTGGTCATCACTGCCTCGCATGACTGGTCTCAGAGACCTCAGCATTTGAGCACACAGCCACGGACCAGGAATCCAAGCAGTTGGATGTCCTGGGTAGGCGCCGCATACAGCTGCGACTTGCGCCATCAGGTCACTGAATTACCTCACCCACATGGTTCAATTCCAGAATGCACTGTGGGAACAGGGACAGGACCTGGTTGAGAAGATACCCGATGGCGACCAAAAGGAGGAGCTCTTGAACCTCCTCCGCATGGGTTCGGATGTGGGGACCCAGGTGCTCAAAGCCGCATATGATTCTGTGGACTCTTCAGCCAGAGCTGCAGCCTCAGGCGGTGTCTCCAGAGACACTCTTGGTCTGTTCCGGTTTTACCCCGACATCCAGAAGAACATCTTAGACATACCTTTTATAATGGCGAGGTCCTATTTGGTGAAGTCTGAGAGAGTAATCACCAAACTTCAGGACACGGGAAGGCAGTCCGATCTGTACAGGCCATGTACAGGTCTCGGCCCAGTTCCTTCGTAGGAACCAGAGCTGCTCAAGTGGCCGGCTCAAAGCAACAGCCACGTTCCGGCCAACAGCAGAGAGGCACTTTCACCCGCAAGGCCCAGGCCAAGTCATCCCCAGGCAGAGGCCAACGATTTGCAAAGCCGGCACAGCCTGCCGGATCAAACGCTGCCACAGCATGACTCCTTCCTGGCCCCCGGCCCTCCTCAGGATCAACGGGAAAAGAAAGTCGGGGTCGCATCGCATGCCACTTGCCAGGGTGGCAGTTGATCACCACCGACAGGTGGGTTCTGCAACTGGTTGAAAAAGGCCACTATATAGAATTTGTAGGCAGTCCACCCACAAGACCTCCCCTGCTCTCCCGATATTCGGGTCAGCATGCCCTGCTCATACAGCAAGAAGTGCTCGTGCTTCGGGAAAAGGAAGCCTTAGAGCACGTCCCAGAGAACCAGAGAGGACTAGGGTACTATTCTCACTTCTTCCTGGTTCCAAAGAAAACAGGAGACCTCCGTCCAATACTGGACCTCAGCGACCTCAATCCTTTGGTCATTTACAAACACTTCCACATGGTGACCCTTCCAGGCCCAATTCCCATGCTGAAGCAAGATGCCTTTCTGGCATCTTTGGACATGCAGGACGCCTACCTGCATATTCCGATTGCTCAAGCGCACGGAGGTTTCTGGCTCTCGGTTTCAGAACCGCCATTATCAGTTCTGAGCTCTTCCCTTCGGGCTGTCATTGGCACCTCGCGTATTCACGAAGTGCATGGCGGTCGTAGCGGCATCTCTGAGGAGACAAGGCCACTACGTGTTCCCATACCTGGACGACTGGCTTCTCATGGCGCCCTCCAGGGAGGCACTGATGACAGCCATTCACAGCACCCAGTCCCTTTTTCAATCACTGGGTATTCTCATCAACTACGAGAAGTCACTCCTGGTGCCGTCCCAGAAACTGCAGTTTATAGGAGTAGTTCTGGACACCGTCAGAGGGAAAGCTTTTCTTCCCTCGGACAGAGCGGAACACATCAGATCCCTCATCAGGGACTTGTCAGTGAAGAAGACCGTCCGCCAGATCAGTCCTTCGCCTGCTCTGACACATGGCTGCAGCCATTGCAACAGTCCCGCTGGCACGTCTCCACATGCAGGTAACCCAGTGGATGCAAAGGGTGCAATGGGACCAAAGGCAAGACCATCTGCAGCATCCAGTCCGAATCACGAATGCTGTAATTCGGTATTGGCAATGGTGGCTAAATCCAGGAACCTCTCTGCGGGGGTTCCCTTCACAGCGCCGTCTCTGACTGTGACCCTCTCCACAGACGCCTCAGGGCTCGGGTGGGGAGCACACCTCGACGGGGTTTGGTCTCAGGGCCTGTGGACAGCTCAGGAGTCTCATCTCCACATCAGCATTTTGGAAATGAGGGCAGTCCTTTACGCTCTGCAAGTCTTCCAGTCGGAGATTCCACCGGGTATGCTCCTGTTACAGACAATACCGCGGTGATGTATTACCTCAACAGACAAGGAGGCACTCACTCCTGCTTGCTTTGCAGGGAGGCCATGAGAGTGTGGGAGTGGATATTGCAACACGGCGCAAACCTAATTGCAGTACATGTCCCTGAAGTGGACAACATCATCGCAGACAGTCTGAGCCACTCTCAGGCCAGAGTCCATGAGTGGGAACTTCTACAGGAGGTGGCAAAGGATCTGTTTCACAGATGGGGTACTCCAGAGTTAGACCTTTTCGCGTCCCCATCCAACGCAAAACTGCCCAATTTCTGCTCGCTAGATCCAGGGCCTGGTGTTTTCTGGTGACGCGTTGTCCCTCTCCTGGGCGGGCAGATTCCTCTATGCCTTCCCTCCTTTCCCGTTGATCCAGAGAGTTCTCTTAAAACTTTGCAGGGAGCAAGCGACGCTCATTTTGATCGCGCCTTCTGGCCCAGACAAATTTGGTTCCCTCTCCTGCACCAGCTATCCCGGGAACCTCCAGTTCCTTTGCCAATCAGCTCCCATCTTTTGTCTCAGGAGGTGGGTTCATTGGTCCACCCAGACTTACGTTCATTGAACCTGCACACTTGGCTCCTAGAGACATAGCCATGATGCGATACAGGGTCTCGCAAGAAGAGGCAGACGTTCTCTCTGCCGCCAGAAAACCAGCAACCCATGCAACATACGCCATGAAATGGCATAGATTCTGTTTGTGGGCTCAAGCGCGCGGTTTTTCGCCGTTAGACTGTCCTGAAAAGCTGGTTTTGGACTACCTGCTTTCCCTCTTCCACTCCGGACTGGCTTACTCCTCGATTAAAGTGCACCTTTTTGCAAATTCTGCTTACCATGCCCGCGTAGGCCATTGGACGGTGGCCCAGCTGGACACTACTTGTGCCTTCTTAAGGGGAGTCCTCCACCTTAGGCCGCCCATCAAAGATCCAATCCCTCCTTGGGACTTACTTTTCGTCCTGGAGCAGCTTATGCTGCCACCTTTTGAACCAGCTGCTGATTGCTAGCTACATTTTCTCTCTTGGAAAACGTTATTTTTAGTTGCTGTTAACTTCGGCTAGAAGGATCTCAGAATTGCATGATCTTATGTGCAAAGAGCCTTATTTGGTTTTCCATCAGGACAGGTTATCCCTAAGGACAAACCCAAAGTTTTTGCCTAAGGTGGTTTCAGCTCTCACCCTTAATCAGGATATTGATCTACCAGTGTATTTCCCAAGGTACACTAATCGAGGAGAAGCCCTTCTGCACATCCTCGACGTGCATCAGTGCCTCAGATACTATCTGACTAGAACCAAGCAGCTCCTAAAGTAGGACCAACTTTTCGTCTCCTTTGCTCACAGGATGAAAGGAGCTCCTGTCTCCAAACAGTCACTCTCGAGGTGGCTCATCCAGTGCATCACTTTCTGTTATGACAAGCGCAAGAAACCCTTACCAGGCGCGTCAAGGGTCTTTCCACAAGAGGGTGGCTACTTTTGCAGCGTTAAAAGAACGTCTCCACCTCAGGTATTTGCGCTGCAGCTACTTGGAGCTCTGTGCATACCTTTATCAGGCATTACAGTCTGGACATTGCATCGAGGCAAAGAGCAGGGTTCGGTCTAGCCGTCCTTCAGGGACTTCTGTCCTAGGCTCGAATTATATCGAGCTCTCTACCTTTCCTCCTCCCGGTGGTGCATGATTGCCACTACTGCTTGGAAATCAGTCCTAATGGTGTAACCTGCTGCAAGAGCTGCATCTTGAAGTAAGATGGTACAGTTACGTAAGAACTTACCGTAATAGTAGATCTTCGAGAACAGCTCTTGCAGCAGGTACCTTCCCGCCCACCATCCCCCTTTTTTTGGAGGTAGTTCATAGTCAAGCACCCATCTTATAAGATGGGACATTCCTATTCTATAGTCTTTGCCATCTGGTGGCGGATCCTCGGTCTCCTGTTCTGATGTCATCCAGCGGCCGGGAGTCTCCGTCAGGAGAACTCTGGATTATGGGGGGACCGCCTCCTTATGTACTACGCCTGACGTCAGGGACGAGACCAGCATCGGAGGCGATCCCCGCTGAAGACTGCTAGCTAGAAAATTTCCGTGGAGTCCTGTCGCCTGCCGGCTTCAGTCCTAATAGTGTAACCTGCTGCAAGAGCTGTTCTCGAAGAGCTACTGTTACGGTAAGTTCTTACGTAACTGTACTTTTTGTTGAACTATGTTTTACACTCTGGTAGTTATGCTCCTTCTATGACTGAGGCCGTTTTATCTTATTGTATAAGAAGGGTGACAAAGCTGACTTAGGAATTGGCCCCCTCAGTCTGTTGAATTCTGATTTAAAATCTTGAGCAACATTTTTGGCTAGACTTTCTAAGGTCACTCCACAGCTTCTTCATCCTGTGCAAATTTGTGCTGTTAAAGGTAGGAAGCCAGGATAATCTCATTTGGTTGAGGGACACTTTTATAGGGAGACTTGAACACTTACAGGGGTTTGTTTTGGATTAGACCAAGAAAGGCCTTTGATCAGGTTGCACACAGGTTTTATTTTAGTTTTAAAAGCCTTTGGGATTCGGATAAGTTTGTTGCCTGGATATCTTCAGTGTATCAGGGGGCTGTTATTATTCCTAACGTAAATGGCTGGTATGGACGGAAACTTCGTATTGGTACGGGTATGTAAGGGATGCCCGTTGAGCCCTACTCTTTATGCCTTTACTGATAGACATTTTATTAGTATGTTACAATCCAACTATGCTCTGACGGTATTGATGTCTCTCCCACCCTGCCGCAAATAAAAGGTACTAGCTTTGCAGATTATCTGGTGTTTTAGCCCCCCAGTTTTCTGTACAGGCTTTACAGGACACTATTAGTATTTTTTTTGAGTATTTCTGGTTCCAGGATTAATTATAGTAAGAGTACAGGGGTAATCATTGGGTCTACTCCTGTGCCACCCTCTGGTGTCATAGCAGGAATCCCTGTTCCCCGGGAACCTGTTAAGATTCTGGGGGTACAATTCGGTCCTGGAGATATGGCAGGAATAAACTGGGAAGTAGCCCTGTGTAGGGGGACTCATTTAGTTGGGGAATGGAAAGGACAGCAAGTTTCTAAGAAAAATGAGTTATGTTAATTAAGACGATACTTACTCCAATATTCTTGTATATCAGTTATGTTTCCCTCCCCATTCCGTTATTTGGACCCAGTTATTTAGTTTTTGTTTTTTTCCAAGCGTTCTGGGGTCTCGATTAAACCCTGTTAAGAGAATTAACCTATCTCCGATTGCTGAGGGAGGGTTTCTATGATCCACCCTGTTGCTTTTAGTATTTTTTAGTTTATAATTTGTGGACGGTTTTGAAACCCGGGAATGTTTTATAGAGGCATTTGGTAGAACACTGGCTATACTTATGTAGGCCCAGTTGGCAGGAGAAGAAGCCTAGGTTATTATCTAGACTTACTTATTTACCTTCTTCCATGCTGGAATGTATGAAACCGGTTATTCGGTGGGACATTACCCCTAGTCATCTCCAGACCTTGGATAGAAAGAAGATGTATAAACATATTTTGTCTGTCGAACGTACAACAGAAGTTGTTTTTCCTGACTGTCCGGCAGATAGGAAGTTAGCTGTATTGAGACACCTTATGAGTAGAAGGCTCCCATCATATGCCTGGGATTGTTTATGGTTAAACAATTATGGGAGATTGGGGGGTCAAAAGGAATAGTAAACATAAACAGTTATCAAATAGGTATTGTCCTAGACCTACTTGTGACCAACTTTTAGAAACCCAGTGTCATTTATTTTCAGATTGTTCATATATAAGACCATTTTTGTCCTTACCGGCGCGGACCATTGGAATGAGACTGGATTCAGGGATATTGAGTACCCTACCATAATGTTTGGTCCCATACAAAATACGTTTGTTAGGTGTAACTGTGACACCATTTATGTTATTTTATGTATCATATGTTTTCATATTTGGCAGTCTAGGTGTCTCTTGAGTTTTGCAGCAGAAATTTATTTCCCATGTTGAATTGCATGCTAATTTATGTAAGGCTATTAAGAGACTGATGCAATATGATTTTGACCATGTTTCATATGAACACTGTAAATGTCTCTAGATTAACTGTATCGCATGGACTGATTGATATATTTTTTTTTCTCTTTGTTTCTGTATTTGCTCAATATGATTTTTGTTTTGATGTTTTCTGTTTTATTCTGTATTGAAGTCCATTTTTTTCAATAAAATTCCCCTACTGTTTTCTATAAGTGCCGTGGGATCTTTAACATACACCTGAACTACCACTAATCCAGCAGATGGGACCTCGGTTTAACATTTCATCCGAAGATGGCCCTGTAGAACCTATGCAAATGGTGGAATGCTAAGCTCAAGCTCGGTTTTCAAACCACTGTCGCTGGTTGTACTTCCTGCAACCGCAGTTTCTTTACTCCGCTTGCCTCAGCAAGACATCTCCGGAGAGCTCTCCTTCACTTCCTTGAAGAATATTTGTTCATCGGTTTTCTAATTACCATTTATTTCTTTTGGTTTTTGAATCACTATCCTCAGTTTACAGGTAGACTAGTTTAGATTAGTGTATTTTCGGTTCCTTGCTGATTTTTCCAACCAGGAAGGAACTGAACTTTCCTTATTCTGTAAAAAGGTAATTTGGTTTATATATTGTTTGATTCTGATTTCTCTGGTGACCAGGCTAACCCTCAGCTGTTGTATTTTTGGTCACTGAACTGACCCCACCTCCAAAAAAAAGAAGATCCAGAGAAGTCACCCTTCTTTTCCTAGAGTTACATCTACTAAACCCGCTTTTAGATTCATTTAGTATGTCTGACTCCCAAGAAAAGAACTGGTCCTACAGGTTTACAGCATTGTACCAAATGCGGGAAACCATTTGCTAAAGCAAATCCTCACTTAGTTTGTGTTGTCTGCCTAGGGTTTGACCATCTGAAACAGACTGTGAGCTCTGTAAGAATTTTCCACAGTCCACGCTTAACGGGCAACTTAACCTGACTGAGGGGGAAAAATGTCCAATGAGGCTGCTGACTCGCCTCTGACAAAACGGCGACTCTTCCTCACACTAAGGAACTGGAGGAACAGCCCTCTGACAAGGGAAAAACTTCCTCAGGGAAGAAATGGGTTGCTGAACAAGCTACCGCAACTAAACCAAAAAAGAAGGAAAAACTCTGCCCAGGAACCGTAACCGACAAAATTGCCGGTTCCAACCACTGAAGAGATTGCCAGCGCTATAAAAATTATAGTCACTGCAATCCGGCACACCAGTTCCAGTTCAGTTAACAGTCCCTCACCTTGTTTCCTGGTTCTTTTGAATGAGGTATGGAATGTTATGAGGAAGAAGAGGAGGAGGAGGATGAGGATTATGGTGAGCCTACTGAACTCTCTCATTCCCCTGACGGATCTGAGGATTACACTACCCATTTTGCCTTTATGAAACTGGCACAAACTCTGGACGTCCCCACTCGAATCATCTGAGGAGGAGGAGGATCCAGATTATATGGAGATGATGGCTGTGCCAGTAACTAAGTTGCTATTGCCCATCCACAAGTCCCCAAGAAGCAAGTAACAAAAATTTTGCAAACACGCAATTCTGTTCTCCCTGTGGACAAGAGGATTGAGAAGTACTAGGTGGCCAAAGGAGGAGCAGAATTTCTTTTGGGCACCCAGTCATGAATGGGTGGTGCAGGCTGCTGCATGTGACAAAGCAGGCATACTCTGGCATCACATCCTCCTGAAAAGGACTCCAGGAAGATTCTGTGCCAAGAAGATTTATCTGGGCTTTTCTCTGGCCATTAGGCAGGCTTCATATATGGCCTATGTTTCCAGGTACCAGAGAAATCTCTGGAACACTGTATTGGAAATTGCCAAGGCTGTTCCTTCCCCCATGGCATTGGACCTGACAGAGGCTGCCAAACGAGGCATAGACACTTCCAAGTATCAGTTTCTTATGGCAGTGGATGCCAGTGACACTGCAGCTAGGCAGATGGCCACCTGTGTGTCTCAGAAGGTTTTCCTTGCACAGGACTACTAATTCGTCCCAGGATACCCAGACAAAATCCTTGGACTTCCCTTGTGAGCCCATATCTCTGGGGAGCAAACAGAGGCTTACATGAATAAAATGGAGGAGTACAAGGCAGCTTACAAAAGTGCAGCTGCCAAAGAACAGCTGCCTGCACCCAACAAACACCAGAGTAGAAGTGGTAGGGATAGATCCCAATACCATTTCTAGGGACATGGATGATATGTTCATCCGCACTGTCTGGCAGGTTCCTTGCCGCTTCAAATCTTACCGGAAGGTCTTCAAGCTGGCTCCTCCCACCCACCCGGGTGGTAAAACTCTCAGCTCTGCCCCATGACACCAGATCTTCCTTACCGCTTGGAAGCTCAGGTTCCCTCCTTAACGCTCTGCGTATAAACTGGATCCTAATTCTTCGGTTCGCCCGAAACTCATTCTTATGTTTTCAAGACTTTGGTCAAATTACTTCCTCGCGTCGCGATGGACAAATCGACTCCTGGTTTTGGCGGTGCCCATGTGGGCAGAAAATGTCCAGGATGGATCCGCGACTCCACGCAGTGTCTCACTGCCCTCGCCTAGACCATGACCCACAGGCCTCATGAGTTAAGCCATTCGTTTTCGGCCAACATCCTGAAAGATCGCGCTGCCCACTTACAGCTTGGGCACCCCAAGAAGCGTTACCCGCTGGTGAAGTCAAAGGAGGCCCATTGGGTGGTGTCCGTGGCGGCTGGCTCGGCTGATCAACTCGAGCAGATGATCGCCCTCGAGGAGGAGGCGGCCCAGGCCGCATCTTCATCTTCCTCAGTTGCAGCATTTATCCTGTTCTCTCTGGGATCCTCCTACACAGATTCTTTTAAGGAGCTTTGCCAGTCCCTCTCCACGAAGGGAGAGGGGCCATCGGGACTTTCTTCTTGGTCCAAAAAGAAGGACCCGAAAGGTAAGTCCCACCGTTGGCGTTCGTGAGAGTGGGAGAGGTACCCTTCCCCGAACAGTCGACACTCGACTTCGGTCGAGGTTGCGGGTAAGGCCGCTGGCTTCACGGTGTCCCCGTCAGGTCAGTCGGCCGAGACAGCCATCGACACGGTCGAGATTTTTCTCGACCTGCTGGACGGGCTGTCGACTGGTGAAGCCGACAACCCTTCTTCACCGGTTCCCCTGTTGGAGACCGAGGACTTGCCTGCGCCTCCCATGCCGGAGTTCCCCGGTCAAGGCTTCCGAGCTGAGGGAAGAACGGGAGTCCCCTGCCCCTTCCCAGACCCGTCCTCGGAAACACCAAGGGTCTCGGTCTCGGACCTCGTCTCGGTCCAGCCGATCCTGCCGACATCGGCTGTCTCAGTCTCGGCACTGAAGTAAGCGATGCCGCCGCTCGTCCTTGTCTTCCTCCTCGGGAGAGGAGAGGAGAGGCTTCGGCGCCAATTGCGTCAACGCTACCAGGACCTAATGTGGCAGCAGTTACTTCTGTCCGGGAACAAGCCAATGCCGTCCCCTTCCCCGGCCATCAAGTGGCTGTCACCCAAACGACCGAAAGAACCCCTCGCTGTAGTCAAGGTGCCCAAGCCTGTGACAGTTGTTCTTCCGAAACCAGCTGCCCCACTGATTGTGGTGGATCCTCTGCCTCCACAACCGAAATCAGGGGCGCTGACCAAGGAGACTCGGTCAGGTCAGGGTCTGCCTCATGGGTTGTCAGTCACCCTCACTCCCGACCGTCCTCGGCAGGTGGAGGGTGGCTCAGGCCCCAGGCAGCTCTTCGCGGACTCCTCAGAGTCAGACGACGACTCCTCCCTGTTTTCCAGGCCCCTTGACCTGGAGTCCTCCGGGAGGCAGTCGATGGAAGAGAGCCCATCGTCCTTTATGGGTCTGGCTTTGGCTCATCTTGGAGTCCACCGGGATGCAGCTCGAGCCCGTATCCAAGCGGGCCAAGTATCCCCTGTCGGAAATACTGGACCGAGGGGATTCACCCACGGAGGCCTTTCTGGTGGCTGAAGCCATTGTTGCCCCAGCCTTGGAGCTTTGGCAGTGGCCGGCTTCCTGTCCTGCGCCTTCGGCCAGGATGGCCAGGAAGTATGTGGTCCCTACCGGCTCTTTGTCTGGTTTTTCGGAACACCGCTCCGCCGAGGGGTTGGTCACCAATAGCGTTTTCCCGCATTCCGGGAATGCTAGGGATGTGGATAAGCCCCCCAACAAGGAGTCAAAGCTGGACTATGCGGGGTGCAAGGTGTACGCTGTGTCCTCCCTTGGCCTCCACCAGGCCAGCTCGGTCGTGCTGATGGCACACTTCTTCCACGCCCTCATGGGCTTCCTGGATGAGGTGATCCCTCATGTCCTGGCCGACCTGCAGATCACGGTCAAGTAGGTATGGGACCAGGGAAGGGCGATGGCAAAACAGCAGCTCCAAACGGCTCTGGACATTGGAGACTCCTGTGCCAGATCAGTTGCAGCCGCAGTGGCCATGCACCGCAGAGCATGGCTGAGGATGTCCACCTTCACTGCGGATACCCAGCATAAACTGGCGGATGTCCCCTTCCTGGGGACTGACCTGTTCGGCCCTGGAGTGGAAGGTCACCTCCAGCGGATCGAAAAGTCCAATGCTACTCTGGACTCTGTCACCTCCGCCCAGAAGGACAAGGGCCGTCGCCAACAACATAAGTCCTTTCGCCCTTCTGTGCCTGTGGCACGTCTGGCCCAACAGCACCAGCATCAGGGCCAGCAGGCTCGTGCTTGGCACCCCAAAGCCAAGCCTGCGGCTTCCTCTAACAGGAAGCAGGGAGGAAAAGGCCCAGGAGGTCCCTCGGTCGGTCCCTCCTCCAAGCCTGCCCAGTGACGGGTTGAAGGTGTCATCCCCATCCTCGTCACTCCCTGGGTTCCCCCATGGGAGGACGGCTCCACCACTTCCTTTCCGCCTGGTCCACTATCACCATGGACTGCTGGGTGTTGGAGGTGGTAGGAAAGGCCTGCCTGGAGTTTGAGGAGGCCTGCCCTTCCGAGATGTCACCCCTCGGTGGGGCTACGGGGTCCGCAGCCTCTCTGTCAGCTTGCTGAGCCGACATTGCCCTGCTCCTCGAAAAAGAGGTGATCAGGAAGGTGTCGGATCCTCCACCAGACCTGGGGTTTGTGTCCAGGTACTTCCTGGTCCTGAAAGGGACGGGGGGGGGGCTGGCGCCCCATTCTAGATCTGCAGGACCTGAACAGGTTCCTAAGGTCTCGGACCTTCAGGATGGTCACTTTGGCTCAGATAATCCCGTCTATGGAACGAGGCATGTGGTTCTGTTCTCTGGACCTCCAGGACGCATTCTTTCACATCCCAATCCGTCCATCCCACCAGGGATTCCTCCACTTCAGGGCAGAGGGATCCCTTTACGAGTTCCGGGCCATGCCCTTCGGCCTTTCCCTATCTCCCAGGGTCTTCACCAAATGCATGGCAGTGGTGACAGCATTCCTGCGGCTCTGAAGGGTCCGGGTGTACCCCTACCTGGACGACTGGCTGATTGCAGCCTCCTCCAGAATGGAGGTGGAGCGGTCCAGAGATCTGGCCCTCCAGGTTTGCTCTCAGGTTGGCCTCCTCATCAATGAGGCCAAGTCAGAATTCGTGCCAAAGCAGGTGATACAATTCATCGGGGCAGTGCTCAACTCTTTACGAGCCAGAGCACGGTTCCCGCCGGACAGCGCCGAGGTTCTTTCCTCCTTTGCCCAGTCATTTCAGGTTGGGCAGTTGCGCCCTGCCCAGGACGTCCTGCACCTCCTGGATCTCATGGCAGCGTGCACCAGCGTGGTCTGTTGGGCCTGTTGGTACATGCGTCCCCTTCAATGGGGGGCCGGCCAGCCAATGGTCACAGCACTTCAATCCTCTGGATCAACTAGTGACAGTGACCCAGGGGATGTGGAACGCTCTCCAGTGGTGGACCGTTCCAGCACATCTGCAGGAGGGCATTCTGTTTTTCCACTTCCCCAAACCGGCCGGTCTTTCCTGCTCGAGCCGATGCCTCTCTGATGGGTTGGGGTGCCCATCTGGGGAGCACAGAGCGCCGCGGCCTCTGGTCCCCTTGGGAGTCCCAATGCCACATCAATCTGCTGGAGCTCTAGCAGTTCTGCTAGCCTCACCCTCACACTGCTTCTACGGGTCCAATGGTTCAGGTCCAGACGGACAGTACCACGCACCATGTACTACCTAAATCACCAGGGCGGGACGTGCGCCATGCCTCTGTGCAGGGAAGCTCTCGCATTTGGTCACTCGTCGCAGCCTGGAGGCGGATCTCCTTGCCATCCATGTTTCTGGAGCCTCCAGCATTCTGGCCGATGCCCTAAGCCGGATAGGGGCTGCGTCCCAGGAGTGGTCTCTCCTGCCAGAGGTAGTACATGATCTGTTCTCCCACTGGGGCATGCCTCAGGTGGACCTGTTTGCCTCCAGGGAGAATGCGAAGCTGAGACTGTTTCATGCCTGCCCCCCTTAGCAGGGCTCGCTGCAGGGGGATGCCTTCTTGAGGCCGTGGACACCGGGCCTCTTCTGTGCCTTTCCCCCATTTCCCTTGCTCCACAAGGTGCTACTCAGGGCGAGGAGGGACAAGGCGCAGGTGATTCTGGTAGCCCCAGACTGGTCTTGCCAGTTCTGGTATCCAGATCTCCTCAGTCTCAGCTCCAGGCTCCCGAGGTGGCTTCCAGCCCGCCCGGACCTGATCTCAGTCAGTCAGGGGAATGTATTCCATCCGGACCTTCAATCCCTGCACCTGACGGCCTGGTTGCTGAGCGGCTAGAGTTCCAGGCTGTGGGTCTTTCTGACGAGGTCCTCAGCGTTGTTGAGACGTCCCATATGAGTCGACCAGAAAATGCTACGCCTTCAAATGGAAGAGATTATCCATTTGGTGTCAGGCAAGGGTCTGGACCTTCCTCCTGTTCCTTGGCAAGCATTCTGGACTACCTGTGGTCCTTTCTGAGCAAGGGGTTCGCGATCCTTAAGGTGTACCTGGCAGCCATCTCTGCTTACCGGGCGCTGGCCGGGAAGCAGTCGGTGAAACATGAAACATAGAATTTGACTGCAGATATTAAGGACCGCTTTGGCCCACCCAGTCTGCCCATTTCCCTACCTACTGGATAAGCTGCAGATCCTAGTTAACCAGCAGCCTACTTCTTCCTATCCCCACCCCTAGAATGGCCTTATGACTGTCCCATGCATGCTTGAATTCCACCACTGATTTTGACTCCACAGCCTCCTCCGGAAGGCCGTTCCATGCATCCACAACCCTCTCTGTGAAAAAATACTTCCTTAAATTAACTCTGAGCCCCCCATCTTCAAATTGTGCCCTCTTGTTCTTGCACACCTCTTTTTTTGAAAGATGCTACCCTCTTGGACTTTGTTGATTCCCTTGAGGTACTTGAATGTTTCTATCATGTCCCCCCCTCCCTCCTTTCCTCGAGGCTATACGTATTAAGCTCCTTTCGTCTCTCTTCATAGGTCTTCCGGTGCAGACCCTGCACCATTTTAGTTGCCCTCCTCTGGATAGCTTCCATTCTGTCTATGTTTTTGCGGAGATTGGGTCTCCAGAACTGCACACAGTACTCCAGAAGGGGTCTCACCAGCTGTCTGTACAGAGGGATAATAACTTCCTGTTTTCTACTGGTGATGCCTCTCCCTATGCATCCCAGTATCCCCCCAGCCCTCCTTGCTGCCCTCTCACATTGCTTGCCCACCTTTAGGTGGCACAGGAGAAGGTGGTCAGGAGCTTTTTCAAAGGCCTTGATCACATACTTCCCTCAAGTGTGAGAACCTCCACCTCCGTGGGATCTACTGCTGGTATTGGCTAAGCTCATGGGCAAGCCATTCGAACCGATGCACTGGTGTGACATCTCTCACCTGTCGTGGAAGACCACCTTCTTGGTGGCTATCATGTCAGCCAGAAGGATGGGAGAGCTCCAGGCCCTTTCCATCAAGTCTCCTTATTTGGTCTTCCACAGGGACAAGGTTGTCCTGCGCCCCAACCCAAAATTCCTTCCAAAGGTGATGTCAGAGTTTCACGTTAACCAGGTGTTCTACCCCAATCACATCTCGAAGCCGATTATAGACTCCATACTTTGGACCCTAGAAGGATCCTCGCTTACTATAAGGAGCGGATGGCTGAAGTTCGGGGAGAGGTTTGCCAGCTGTTTGTCACCTGCACTGAAGCCGCACTAGACAGACCTGCAGCCAAGCGAACGATAGGCAGGTAGGTCAGCTCCTGCAAAGATCTCTGCTATAGGCTGGCGGGCATGGAGCCTACCAGAGGGATAAGAGCTCATTCTACCTGCCATACCGCTGCATCGGTGGCTGCTTCCAGGGATGTCCCTATCCAGCAAATCTGCAGGGCTGCTACCTGGAAGTCGGCACACACCTTCAGCACGCATTGCCACATCGACCTTGAGCGCCACCGATGCTGGTTTTGTGGGCCTCCAGTTCTCCAGTCTTTATTTCCTAAGTACGGGTGTGCGCCTTGCCTCCCTCCTCCCGGAGAACTGCTAGGAGTCTGCCAGACAGTATGGATGAACAACATATCCATGTCCCTAGAAATACAGGTTACTCACCTGTAACAGGAGTTCTAGGAATGGTATATGTTGTTCATCCACACGACCCACCCGGCTTCAACACACAACCTGGCTTCCAGCTGGCTAGATCTGGCGTCATGGGACGAAGTCAAGAGTTTTACCACCCAGGTGGGTGGGAGGAGCCAGCTTGAAGACCTTCCGGCAAGATTTAAAACGGCAAGGAACCTGCCCGACAATGTGGATGAACAACATATACCATTCATAGAACTCCTGTTACAGGTGAGTAACCTCTTGTTTTTCCAGCCTCCGCTCATTCCCAGCCCATCAGCAGCAGAGAGGTATTTCAGAGGCAGGGGCAGGAAGGGCAGTGGTTGTACTGGCCCCAGCCCACAGCCTGCTGCACAGATAAACAAAACCCTAGCCGCCCTCTGGTGCAGAGGCAAGATCGCCATCTGGACACCAACAACCCAGGTTCGGGAATGGAGTCAGAGGGCTGTCCGGGGGAGTAGGATTGAGCATCCGGAGGACCACTCTCCTACTCTGGGGGAGGTGGGGTTGAGTGTCCAATGCACGATGGACCCCTGGCAAAGACCGGGAGTTCCACTGCAGTTGGCGCCAGTACATTCGGAGGGGGGACGCAGGCTGTCATTGCACGTCCCCGCCCCCGTGGGATTCACAGCCTTCAAAAATATGCCGGCCCCTGCTAATGAGCCGGCTCCATTGCCGTCCCCTCTGGCCACCAGAGCTCGCTTCTCGGCGGCCCCACTCGGGTATGAGGGGGCAGCTGCCCGAGCCTGGTAAGCCTGTCTGGGCTTGGGGTGCTGGCACAGAAAAAAATCAATGAAAAAAAACAGAACCCCTGATGTGCCTGTCAGGATTGCCTCCCCATCTCTAGTAGGGGGTAGGCTGGTCCACTATCTCCAGGCTTGGCAAATCATCACCACAGACAAGTGGGTCCTGAAGAGTAGTGGGTAACGGTCTGGCTGTCAGCTGCAACGTTATGCCCATGCTGAGGGCAAGAGTGTTGAGACCTGCTACATTCAGAAACAGCCCTGTTGGAGGAGGAAGTGACCAAGCTTCTGATGCGAAGGGCAATAGAACCTGTCCTTCTGGCACAAATAAGGAAAGATCTGTACTCAAGGTACTTCACAGTAAAGAAAACTGGGGAGTGGCAACCCATACTGAATCTCAGACACTTAAACAGGCATCTAACAAAACCAAAGTTCAAGATGGTGACCTGATGACCATTGTCCCAACTTTGACAAAGAGGATTGGTTGGCATTTCTAGACCCAAAGGACCTTACTTTCACATCCCCATCAGGCAGTTACACACAGAAAGTACCTTGGGTTCAGATTGCCATCAGGTCATTACCAGTTCAGGGCTCTGCCCTTCGCTTGACTTCCACCCCAAGAGTGTTCCCAAAGTGCTTGGCAGTGGCTGTGGCACACCTAAGGAGTAAAGGGGTAACAGTGTATCTTACTTTGAGAGGGCTCTTGCAGTAGGTAATTACATATAGGACTGACGCGGGCAGGCAGCAGGACCCCACGGAAACATTTCTACATAGTCCCTGGCGAGGGACCGCCCCCACATCAGGTGACCGGCGTCAGGAGACGTCGGTATAAAGGGGCGGTCCCTGACACCCACCTTCCAGTTCTTTCCAGCCGTTAGCTCATGCAGCGCCTCTAGAAAAGTTTGGTTGCCAGCCGGGATTTCCGCTTTTTTTTTCCAAAATACTGCTTTTTGACTAACGTCAGTACAATCGCCTGTGTATGTTGTCCCCTACACCCTCTGAGCACAAGAATAAGTGCGATTCGTGCGGCGCCCAACTACCGCACAAGGACGGCAACTCTCTGTGCTTGTTCTGCCTAGGCCCCGGTCGAGAAGTGCTAGCACTGCCTCAGTTTCAACGCGGCTACCTGGAAAAGGCGGCAGCAATCCCTGGAAACCCATATTCTGAAGAAGAAAATGAGTTCAGTGGAGAAGGAGCTCAAAAAACTGAGGCAGGCGTCCACTTCCCCCGAAGGCCATCGGAAGTAAAAGGACTTCTGCTTGCTCGTTCCAGAGCAAGGCGCTTTTTGGAGCGACGCTCTGTCTCTAGATTGGAAGGACAGATTCGTCTATGCCTTTCCCCCAATTCCACTTATCCCACAAGTCTTGCAGAAACTAGCTTCAGTCGGAGCATGAATGATTCTGATCGCCTCCTTTCTGGCCCAGGCAAGTTTGGTTCTTCTTCTACAGTAATTCTGGAGGATCCTCCTCTCCTCTTCCTCTCTCTCGAGGTTTACTGACCCTGGTCCATCCAGGCCTCAAATCCTTCAACTGCATGCATGGCTCCTGCAGACTTAGCCCAGTCTCGTTTTGGAGTGTCTCCCAAAGTGGCAGAGATTTTGGTGGAGGCCAGAAAACCCTCCACCAGATCCACCTATGCCATGAAGTGGAAAAGATTCACTATGTGGGCTGCTTCCAAGAACATGGAACCCTTCTGTTCAGTGGGGCTTCTGCTGGAGTATCTACGTCATCTGTTTGACCTGGGTCTCAAGTCATTCTTCTCTGAAGGTACACATGGCGGCCAACTCTGCCTATCATGTTCCCTTCGCAGACAAAGCTTTCACTCAGTTGGAGGTCTCTAAGACCTTTCTCCAAGGGGTCCTCCATCTGAGGCCCCCCATCTGTACTCCTGCTCTCCTTGGGACTTGAACTTTGTTCTCGAGAAACTTACTCTCCCTTCCTTCAAACCTGCAGCTTCTGCGGATTTGAAGTTCCTTTCGTGGAAGACTCTCTTCCTGGTGGCCAGTACTTCAGCTCAGAGAATTTCCGAGCTCCAGGCCCTGATGTGCAAAATTCCATACCTGATTTTTCACAAGGAACGAGTTGCTCTTCGCACGAATCCTAAGTTTCTCCCTAAAGTAGTAGCTGAGTCTACTCTGAATCAGTCCGTAGAGTTGCCTGCCTTTTTTACGCAGTACTCTAATCAAGGAGAGTATTTACTCCATACTATGGATGTCCACCGGATTCTGAGATACTACACCAACCGGACAAAGGATCTCAGAAAGACTGACCAATTGTTTGTTTCCTTTGCTCATAAAAGGGAAGGTAATGCTGTTTCCAAGCAATGCCTCTCTTAGTGGTTGGCTCTTTGCATCACTGTTCTGTTATGACAAATATAACAAGACTCTACTGGGTCAAGTAAGAGGCCACTCCACCAGAGCAGTAGCTGCCTCAGCGGCTTGTTTCAAAAATGTGTCTGCGGCAACCATCTGTGCTGCCGCCACCTGGACTTCCGTCCATACCTTTACTAAACACTACAGTTTGGATGTTGTCTCTCGCCATAGAGCAGGCTTCGGGCTGGCTGTTCTGCAAGGCCTCTTGTCTTGAGGATCACACAGCTAGAACTGCTTTTTGGAGTAGTTTTACTCCTTCCGGTGCCTCTCTTTGTTCCAGAATGCTTGGGATTCAGTCCTATATGTAATTACCTACTGCAAGAGCCCTCTTGAAGTAAGAACTTACCGTAACAGTAGATCTTCGAGAGAGGCTCTTGCAGTAGGTAATACCTTCCCCGACCTCCATCCCCCTAGGATTTTTCAGCTCCTTTTCCAGTGAGGGAAATATCCACTCCTCTCTCGTCCGGCCTTTTCTGGCCCATGGCGGAAAAGAACTGGAAGACGGGCGTCAGGAACCGCCCCTTTATACCGTCTCCTGACGCCGGTCACCTGACATGGGGGCGGTCCCTTGTCAGGGACTGCTAGCTAGAAATTTTTCCGTGGGGTTCTGATGCCTGCCGGCGTCAGTCCTATATGTAATTACCTACTGCAAGAGCCTCTTTCGAAGGTCTATTGTTACGGTAAGTTCTTGCATAACTGTACTTTCCCTACCTGGATGACTAGCTAGTCATAGATCAATCACCTCAGCAGGTCAGGGATGCCCTGGTAGTCACACAGGATGCCATGCAATCACTAGGGTTCCTAGTTAATCTAAAGAAGTCAGTATTGGAACCATTCCAGCTTCTGGAGTTCATAGGAGCAGAGTTGGGTACTCTGCAGAGAAAGGCATTCCTCCCTCTGGGATGAGTGGACAGTCTGGCTGGTGCAGATAGCCAGCTCCTTCCGGATACACACCCCCAGGCCAGCAAGGTACTTCTTACAACTGTTCGATCACATGCTAGTCTCAACAGCAACGGTGCCGGGGTCCAGGTTCCAGATGAGAGACATTGTTTCATCTCAGATCCCATTGGTCCCAAAAAAGGGACTCCCTGTCAAAGCTGGTGCCATCTCATCCAGGTACTCCAGTGGTCACAGGAAAAGGGCAACCTCAGAGAAGGTGTACCATTCCTGCATCGGCCCCCTACAGTAGTGCTAACAGATGCCTCCCTCCCAGGGTGGGGTGCCCACATAGGGGGGAGCACACTGCTCACGGGACATGGCTTCAGGAGGAGTCACTGTAGCACATCAACCTGCTAGAGCTCAGGGCAGTTCTGGGCATTCAGTCCTTTGCCACAGTGCTCCAGTGCAAGGTAGTGCAGGTCAGGACAGACAATACTACCACTGTGTACTACATAAACAAGCAAGGGCACAAGGTCAACCCCACTGTGCACAGAGGCCATGAAAATCAGGAGATCTTACTTGGAGGGGGAGCTCTTGCAGCAGGTAACACCAATAGGACTATGTTGTCAGGCACTAGGACCCCACAGAAAACTTCTAGCTTGCAGTCCACTCAGGGGACCGCCCCTTGACGTTGGCTCCGCCCTGACATCCCCTGTGGTATAAAGGGGGGCGGCCCCCCCTTGCACCACCTCAGTTCTTTTCCTGCTGTTGACCCACTAGTATCGGCTCCACAGACTCCTCTATTGCAGTTGACCGCCATTTTGCGACTCATGCAGTTACCATTCATTTTTGTTTTCTCTCTGATTTTTCAGTGTTAGTGCATGTCTTCTTCATCCTCACAGCGGCAGAAGTTGAAGTGCACATGTGGCAAGCAGATCCCTGCGAGAGACAGCCACTCAGCCTGCCTGATCTGCTTGGGCCAACCACAGGCTGGACAACTGCCGCATTGCCAAAAGTTTAATAAACGTGCATCCGCTGCCTCAAGACTCTTAAGATCTACTTATTGGAGACAAGTGGCCGCCATGCGGAGGACCCATTCGGGACATAGCTCTTCATCTTCAGCCAAGGACTCCTCCCCCAAAGAGAAGAGATCAGGCAGAAAACACCACCACAAAGATAAAGAGCCAGGTCCGAATCCTGCCCTAGGTCCCCTCACAAAGACCTCTGTTTCTTCCACATCTGGCAGGTCGAAATCCGTCGTTCCCCCCTCCCCCCCCACTTCAGCGGCTGCTGCCGGGGTTGCCTCCAAGACCTCTGCCTCTTGTCACTCACAGGGCAAGGAGGCTTCCAGCCATGGGCGTTTGTCCGCCCAGTGTCCCTGGCTCTTAGGCCCCATAAGCCATCGCTTGGGTCCACGCCAGAGAGACAGGTGTCCTCTCGAGCAGCAAAGCTGATGCTCCTGCACAAAAGTTCTCCGGAATGTCCCAACTGTCACAAGGGGTCGGATGCTGCCTCTGCTCAATGATAGGGTGACGCCTGCCTTGGAGGGTCGACAGACCACGGGACCCTCCACTGCCGTCTGAGATGGACCAGGCACCCCCACTGAAGTGGCCGCTGCTCAGAAAGAGCGGCCGTCTGACAAGCCTACAGATGAGATGCCTGGGCCCATAGATCGTCGGCTGACTCCTCTGCCTCCACCTCCCCCCAAGGAGCTGGATGTCAGACCCCAGGACAAGGCCCTGAGGACCAGGCAACAGCACCTCAAGGGCCGTCGCCAGGACCCTCGAATGTCCCTATCCCACTGCCGCAACCACCTGTCATCCCGCTGGTGGAAGTGGGGGTACTGTTTAATTCTTTTTTTCAAATTACACTTTTCTGCCTCATTTCCCCAGCCTGCCACCCCTGACCCATCAGAGAGATAGTTGACATCCCACTGCCTTCCACCCTACCCAGATAGATCCCAGATCCCCATGGAGCCGCGGTTGTACCCCACTGGGCGGAGACGAGGCAGGGGCAGGACGCCTCTTAACTTGCATTTTGTCGGTCCTGGGTCTCGTCAGACAAGCGGAGGCACATTGTGGGCACGTCATAGTTCCCCATCATCCCAGCGGGGGAGGCTTATTTTCCCATTTTCGCCCTTCTCATACAACATGCAAGTCCCCTGAAATCGTAGCACAAGGTACCAATGTCCACGCTGTACCATGGTCAGCCATCCCTCGATGGGCTTGCAGTACTCCGAGCCTCCGCTCGGAGTCAGGCAAGTGTGCGGGCATCGGCCTGTTCCCTCCTCAGAGAAGGAGAGCTGTCTTAGGATGCTCAAGCCTATTCCCCCCCCCTCGCCTACCCACCAGCGACCCGAGTCCATTCTTGAACCCGGGTCGCTGGCATGGTGTGAGGTGTGGCGTCCAGCACCTCAACTCTCAGCGCCACCGTGCCGGCGGACTGTTTAATTCTTGGTGGAACACCATTAAAGGGGACTTGCTGCCCAGACCAAGGGAGCCAGCCCCTACTCCTAGAGATCTCCTGCCTCCAGCACCTCCGAAGGAGCTCTAGCCTCAGAGGCCAAGACGACCTCCCTCGTTGCCAGATTGCCCATCGTCAGGGGATGACAACTGGGGCTCGCCAGCTCCCAGTGACCACAGAGGGTACCCATCAGTTCCCTCTTCCAAGGGATGACCACACTCTTCCTCAGGGGAAGACACAGGGAACTCCTCTTCTTAATACTACTCTGAGGATGATCTGCCCTTGCCAATTCTGGATCACAAGAAGGACACCCCAAGGTCCCCTTCCGATGATCCATCCTTCCTGGATGTGATGAGGCACATCCAGGCCCTAAACCAATGGGACACGGAGGAGCTTGACCCAGAATGCCACCTGGCCAAGTTCCTCAGGGTGACCGACCAAACCTCTGGTCGCCCCCACTAGCCGAACCCTTCCAGGATGTAACAAAACTGACTGGAAGCATCCGCCCGCACCTCAGCCGTACCCAGAAAGCAGACCGACTGTACAAAACCCAGAAGGGGAACCCATTGGAGTGGATAGCCAAAGGCGGACTCCATGGTGCTCACAGCAGCAAATGGCAGGGTGCAGCCACCCAGACATATGAGCTCTCAGCCTCCAGACTCGAATTGAAAAAGCTGACTAAATGGTCCATGAGGTCTACTTTTCAGTCACCTGCTCAGTCAGGTCGCTAAACTTTTCGGCACATATGATCATGTACAAAAGTCCTTATAGAGCAAGGCTTTAGATATGGTAAGGGCCCAACCGGACTCATATGGCAAGTTGGAACTCATGGCTGTCATCCAGTCAGGAATAGACATTGGCAAACATCTTCTGTGGAGCTCTTACGACTCAGCAGACATGTCTGCCAGGGCAGCTGCTACAGGGGTGTGCATGAGGAGACACGCCTGGCTGTGGGTCTCAGGGTTCCGTCAGGGCTCACAATATGCCATACTAGACGCACCCTTCCAAGGATCGATTCTGTTTGGCCCAGATACTGAGAAGTTGATGACAGGGCTTCAAGGTTCAGGAAAAGCAGTCTCTGACATACATAGAATGTACAAGTCAGAACCAGCTACTTCTCGACACTGCCCATTTCGTAAAAGCCAGGGTCAGCAGGGAAGGAGCCAGCAACCAAAAGGATTCAAAAGAAGAGGCCCTCCCCTTCCTTCAGGTACCCAGGGCTCCAAAAGTGCTAAGACTACCCCTTGCCTAACCTCTCCGCCACGGCACGACTCCCTGCTGGCCCTCCCTCCTCTGGTGGAGGCCCAGGGAGAGGCTGGAGGAGGGAGGTTCCCCCTTTGCCTGTCAGGATGGTCCAGTATCACCACCAATCAGAGGGTTCTCCAGGTTATCCAAAGGTGGTACTCTCTGGAGTTCACCCAGATCCCACTGGACAGCCCACCCATACCCCCCACTGCTCCTCTTCCCACGCCGCTCTCCTGTGGGCAGAAATCCAGGCCCTGCTAGAAAAGGTGATTCAGGTAGTACCCCCAGACCAAAGAGGCAGGGGCACTATTACCACTTCTTCCTAGTCCCGAGAAGACGGGGGATCTTCGTCCCATCCTAGATCTGAGCTAGCGGAACACCTACAAAGAGTACAGAAGGTTCAGGATGGTGACACTGCCTGGCCTGTTGACCATGATTCACCAAAGGGATTGACTGTGCTGCCTGGACATGCAGGGTGCTTATATGCATATAAAATCCTGCCGTCCCACAGGAAGTACCTTCACTTCACCTTCCAGGAGAGCACTGCCAGTTCAGAGCACTGTCATTCGCCTTTCATCGGCACCAAGGGTCTTTACCAGTGCCTGGCTGTAGGACGGCAACCCTCAAGAGAAGGGGCCTTTATGTTTACTCCTAACTGAATGACTGGCTGTTCACAGTGTCATCAGACGTCCAGCTGCATCAGTCATTAAAGGAAACTTTCAGCCTTTTTTGTGTCCTGGGCATAACTCTGAATCTACCCAAGTCATGCTCCTGGCCTACCCAGAGACTACAGTACATCGGAGCAGTCCTGGATACCGTACAGGGAAAGGCTTTCCTTCCTGACGACCGAGCAGACAAACTGAGGGGGTCGCCTAAAAGATTAATGACCTCCAATCCCAGCCAGAGTGGTGCTTCAACTCTTGGGCCACATGACTGTAGCCATCGCAACAATTCCCTCGCTGCCTGCATATGAGGGTCTTGCTGTGGATCCTGAGTGCAATGGGATGAAAGCACAGATGACGCCAATCATCCGATCAGAATCTCCAGTGCTGTCCTTCGGTATTTGGAGTGATGGGTCACCCGGCTCAACTAGACACATGATTTCTCTTCCAACGCCCCAGTCCTCAGCAAATTCTGACAACAGATGCCACGGATGGGCTGGGAGTGCATCTGGCATCCCATCAGATGAGGGGCTCTTGACCTCGTGGAACGGGCTCTCCACATAGATGTCCTGGAAATGAGAGCCGCCCTGAACGCTTTGGAGGCCTTCCAAGGTACCCTTGCTGATCCATTCGGACAACACTCAGGTAGTCTTCTACTCCGCAAGCAAGAGGGCACTCATTCTTATTCCCTTTGCTGAGAGGCCATGAGAGTTCGGGTGTTGGGCAGTGGATCAAAACCTGGAAATCACAGCAGTGCATGTCCCAGGGATTCACATTCTCGCAGACAGCCTAAGCCGCTCTGCCTCAGAGTCACTGAATGGTAGCTACTGCAGGAGGTGGCAGACCTATTCAAAAGATGGAGCCAACCAGAACTGGACCTTCAAACAACATGAAGTCTTGCTGTGTTCTGACAAATTGCAGTGAGGTCCAACCTTTGAACTGCCCCAGAGATGAAAGAGTTAACTTTCTATGCCAGGCATGGAACGCTGAGCTTGAGCTCGGGTTGAGACTTTCTGTTGCTGTTTGAACTCAAACCGTCAGATCTTTACTCCGCCTCACACTGAACAGTCGCTCCGGAGATTTCTCCTTTGCTCGGTTCAATTTGTCGGTTAAAGTACGCTTTTTCTCGGTTTTCAACCGATTTAAACCGCAACCTATCAGTTCAGTCTCTGTCTGTGGTATTCATGAGTACTAGATAGGTTTATATTGTTTTTCTATTCTGTGTGGAACTTGTAAACGTTTCATCAGTTCGGTTTGAACCGATCAGGTTGTTTAAAAAATCTTTACTTCTACTTTGAGTGTGGTTACCGGTTCTTATCGGTTCTAAAAAAACGGATTTTATTACGTCTTTTTCCATGACCCGTAACACGGTCAGGAACCAATAAGAGTGTCTTGCCTGGCGGATTGCCATTAAAAGGTAAGTTTTGTTTAGGACTGGCCATGTCTGAGAAACCCAAAAGCAAAACTGGGCCCACTGGTTTCAACACTTGTAGTGTGGGGGAAGTCTCTTGCTAAGGCTGACCCCACACCACCTGTGTTTATTGTCTGGGGTTTGACCACCTCGATTCAGACTGCCAGATTTGTAAAAATTTTCCTGCAGCTACCCTAGAAAAGAGAGTTGTAGGCTCAGGAAGGAGGTCAAAGTCAGCTGACCCGATGGCCAGCCCGGTTCGGTTCAAACCGAACCAGAAGGAGTGCCCTCTGACCAGGGCAAAACTTCTTTGGGCAAAAGGAGAACCGATTCCGAGGAGTCGGTTCTGGTTAAGAGAACAAGAAGGGATAAATCAGCCGGTGTGGATCCAAAAGTTTCTTCTCCAACCGCTGATGCGCCAAAGCGATAAAAATTGTTCAGTCACTATCCCCGGTTCCGACCGAACCGGCACCATCAGGAAGGCGCTCGGTTCCGCTGGTTCCACCAGTTCCAGATTATGATTTGGAGGAATTTTATGAACCGGAGGAGTAGGAGGAAGGAGAGTATGAGGAAAGTGAATGTGATTATGAAAGTCTGGATGTGCCCATTGACCCGGACATCTCCCCAGACAGACCTTCAGGAGTGTCTCCTCCTAGGCTTTCTGAGTCCCCCTCCCATTTCATGTTTTACAAGAAAGTGGCTGAAACCCTTCAGCTTCCTATGGAAGAAGCTGTGGATGACCAGGAGGAGCCTGACTGTGGAAATGGTGGATATCCCAGAGTCCAGGAGGCTGTCTATTCCCCTACACAAGTCTTTTGGGAAACAGACAATAAAGATTTTAAAGACTCCTAATTCTATACCTCCTGTGGATAAGAGAGTGAACAAGAGGTATACTCTGTCAGGCTCAGATACGGAGTTCCTTACCCAGCAATGCAGCCATGTTGAGGTAGTGCAGGCTGCGGCCTGTGATAAGGCTAATATACCCTTGGCTTCACCCCCGATAAGGACTCCAGGAGGATTGATGCCATGGCAAAGAAACAGTACATGACAGCATCCTTGGGACTCAGGCAGGCTAGTTATATGGCCTATACAGCTAGATATCAGAAATCTAGATGGGACACTGTAATGGCTTTAGCTAAACAGGTCCCTGGCCAGCTTGCCAAGGAGCTGGAGCAGGTGACTGCTGATGGTATTGAGGCATCCAAGGTGCAATCCCATGCTGCAGTGGACTCCAATGATGTTTCATCTTGAGTCATGGCTACATCTGTGGTCCTTCGTAGGATGGCTTGGCTCAGATGTACTAGTCTCAGGATACCCAGACTAAGGCCATGGATTTTCCTGTTGTGGGTAATTCTCTGGGGAGCAAACGAGAACTACATGAAGAAAATGGATGAATACAGGACCACCTATAGAAGTGCTCAGGCCAAGGAAAGGCAAGCCACCTCAGAGGCAGCATCCCAGGGCAGGCCTTTTCATAGGCCTTCTACTAAGCCCAGGCCTCCTCTTCTGCTTATGCTCAGAGGGGTTCTTTAGAGGGAGGCAGAAGGGGTACAAGCAGGCCTGCTTCCACCCTCAGCCTAAAGCCCTGCCAAACAGACACCCCTGATGGGTTTTCCAGGGCCGATTCTCCACTACCTGTAGGGGGCAGGCTGGCTTACTTTGTCCAGGACTGGAGGTCTTTAACATGAGACAAATGGGTCCTGGAAGTAGTAAGCTAGGGGACTGGTTCTCAGCTTCAAAAATTTCCAAAGATGAGAACCAGATCCTTTCCACCTGCAAATCCTTCAGAGGCACTTGCCCTAGAAGCAGAGGTCTCTTCCCTCTTGGCTTTCAGAGCTGTAGAAAGGGTTCCACCCCTACACAAAGGGAAAGGATTGTACTCCAGGTACTTCCTCACCCCCAAAAAGACAGGAGAATGGCGGCCCATCCTGGATCTCAGATATTTAAACACGCACCTTTTAAAGCCAAAGTTCAAAATGGTGACTCTGGGAATAATTCTACCCTCTCTATGGCCAGGGGACTGGCTAGTCTCCCTGGACCTCAAGGATGCCTATTTCCATATTCTCATCAGAAGCTCCCATCGAAAATACCTCAGGTTCGAGCTGCCCTCAGGCCATTACCAATTCAGAGCAATGCCCTTCGGCCTAACCTGTGCTCCAAGGGTGTTCACAAAATGCCTGGCAGTAGTAGTTGCTTTCCTAAGAAGGAAAAGGATTTCCATCTTCCCATACCTGGATGACTGGCTCATAGTAGGCCAGTCCCTAGACCAAGTCAAATCACACCTGCAGATAACTCAGCAACTGCTCACTTCTCTAGGGTTCCTTCTGAATCTTTCAAAGTCAGTTCTAGAGCCTGTTCAGCTCCTCACCTTCATAGGCGCAGAGCTAGATACAGAAAAGGCAAGAGCCTTCCTTCTCCTGGACAGGGTAAGGACCCTTATCACACTGGCCTCTTCATTCACCCTACAGGTGTCTCGACCAGCAAGGCATTTTCTGCAGCTCCTGGGGCACATGGCTGCTTCTACAGCAGTGGTGCAGGGAGCAAGATTTCAGATGAGGGACATTCAGTTCCTCTTGAGAGCCTTTTGGTCTCAGAAAAAGGACCCTCTGACCAAACTGATCCCAGTGACTCGAACCCTGATCCAGGCATTGCAGTGGTGGCAGGATCAGGACAATCTAAGACAGGGAGTTCCTTTTGTCACTCAGTCTCACTCTTTAATCCTTACTACAGTTTCCTCCTCTTGGGGTGGGGGCCCACTTGGGAGACCTGACCACCCAAGGGTTGTGGTCTCCTCAGGAATCTCTGCTTCATATCAGTCTGTTAGAACTCAGAGCAGTGTTTCTAGCACTTCAAGCTTTTTCCAAGTCTGTTCAGAACAAAGTAGTTCAGATCAGGACAGACAATATCACCACAATGTGGTATATCAACAAGCAAGGGGGCACTTGGTCTATGGCCTTGTGCACAGAAGCAATGAAGTTGTGGTCTCTGGCCTATTCCCTGAACACCTCCCTTACAGCAGTACACCTCCCAGGCAAGGACAATGTCCTGGCAGATGCCCTCAGCAGGATATCTCGGGGCCATCACGAATGGTCACTGGATCCCCTGGTTTTGGAGGTGATCTTCTTAAGATGGGGTACCCCACAGATAGATCTCTTTGCAGCCCCAGACAATCACCAACTTCCCCTCTTTTGCTGCTGGCCACCAGTGTTGGGCTCAGTCCCCCTGGATGCCCTGGTTCTCAATTGGGAAGGGAAGTTCCTGTATGCTTTCCCTCCTTCCCTCTCCTGTTCAAGGTGCTAGTCAAAATCAGGTCTCAGCCCTGCAAGGTGATTCTGATTGCTCCAGACTGGGCCAGACAGCCCTGGTACCTCTCCTGTTGTCCTTAGCAGTCTACCTTCCTTGTCTCTTCCCAGAATTACAACCTGTTAACCTGTGCTCAGGGAGGGTTTGGTACCCAATCACAAACTCTCAATCTCAAGGCCTGGCTCTTGAAGAGTTAAGAGTTTGCTGATTTACACCTCTCTCAAGGTGTTATGGATATCCTAAAGGCTTCTAGGAAGCCTTCCACCAGAACCACTTATAATTCCAAATGGAAAAGATTCTCCATATGGTGCTCTGGGAAGCATATTTCCCCAGAGTCTGCTGGCCTGCCCACAGTCCTTGACTATATGGTTCATCTGAATAGCTTGGGACTCAGACCACCTACACTAAAAATGCATCTGGCAGCTGTCTCTGCTTTTCTTTCAGCAGGTAAGCCTTCTTCCCTTTCAGCTCATCCTGTATTCTCCAAGTTTTTCAAGGGATTGCTTCATATCAATCCGCCATTCAGGGACCCTGCCCCTACTTGGAACCTTAATGTTTGCATTGCTCAGCTTATGCAACCCCCTTTTGAGCCTTTGTCCTCAGCAGAGCTTAAGTACTTGACTTGGAAGACTGTTTTCTTGGTGGCCATCACTTCTGCCAGGCGCATAAGCGAGTTACAAGCCCTGTCAGTGGAGCCTGATTTTATCTCTTTCCATAGAGATAAGGTGGTCCTCAGGACTGACAGGAAGTTTTTACCTAAGGTGGTTTCAGACTTCCACCTTAACCAATCTGTCTCTTCCTGTGTTCTTCACTGACCATTCCTCCTCTGGTGAGAGGAGGCTGCACAGTTTGGATGTGAAAACAGCCCTTAGCTACTATATAGAGCATACCAAGGGTCACAGGTTTGACTCCCTCCAACTGCTCCTCACTTATGGTGAAGTTGGTAAGGGAAAACCTGCCACTAAAAGATCCATTGCCAGGTGGATTGTCTCTTGCATTCAAGTTTGCTATGAAAAACTAGGTAGGATTCCACCCTCAGGCCTGAGGGCTCACTCTACCAGAGGTACAGCTGCTTCCCTGGCTGCTGCCAGGGATATTCCTATCTTAGAGATATGTCAAGCAGCTACCTGGAAAACAGTTCACACTTTTACCAAGCATTACTCTCTGGATATCCAGGCTAGGAGTGATGCTCGGTTTGGCACAGCAGTGCTTCAGAGCCTATTTCCTAAGTAGGTTCTGTCCCTCCTCCATGGAGGTACTGCTTGGTAGTCTGCAATTTGTCAGAATACAGCAAGACTTCATGTTGTTTGAAGAAAAAATTACTCACCTTAGTAATGTTGTTTCTTCTAATGGAGTCTTGTTGTATTCTGACCTCCCCCGCCTTCCCCTCTCAGAACCTTTGTTTTTGGGATGTGGGTGGGCAGTAGCAGTGTTGGCACTTAGGAGGTGCCCCACCTTTTTATTATCGCCCCCTTTTTCTTTGGGTGAGTGGGTGTTGTGTTCATTTCATTTTTTGGGTTTCCTGACTTGAGTCTTTGTTTTGGGACCAAACAATCTGTTTATTTTATTTAGTAGCCAGTTGGCTAGTGTAGGTTTACAGCTTCCACACAGGACACTTAGTGAGTTTAGCTCGTAAAGATCTGATGGTTTGAGTTCAAACAGCAACAGAGTCTCAACCGAGCACGCAGCTCAGCTGCCCATGCCTGGCGTGGAAAGTTAACTCTTTCATCTCCGGGGCAGTTCGAAGGTTGGACCTCACTGCAATTTGTCAGAATACAGCAAGACTCCATTAGAAGAAACAACATTACTAAGGTGAGTAATTTTTACTTTTTGTGTTCCCACTCAATGCCAAACTGCCCAATTTCTGCTCGCTAGATTCAGGGCCTGGTGTTTTCTCTTTGTCCCTCTCCTGGACAGGAAGGTTTCTGTGTGCCTTCCCTCCCTTTCAGCTTCTTCAGGTGCTCGCATGATCTTGGTAGCACCCTTCTGGCCTCGACATATCTGGTTCCCCCTGTTGCAACAAGTGGCATCGGAACCACCAGTTCCGTTACCCCTGTCCATTCACTTGCTCTCCCAGGAACAGGGGGCCCTAGTACATCCGGATCTTCGATCTCTGCACCTACATACATGGCTCCTGCAGACTTAGTCAGGGACAGATTCGGAGTATCTCCCAGAGTGGCAAAGGTTCTTGTGGCAGCGAGAAAACCCTCTACCAGGGCAACATATGCCATGAAGTGGAAGCATTTCTACATGTGGGCATCCCCCCATTCCCTTCCACTGTCCAGTGGAATCTGTGCTGGAGTATCTTCTTTCTCTGTTGGACATGGGTCTCAGCTACTCATCCATTAAGGTACATCTCTGTGTGCTTTCAGCTTATCACACACTGCAGGATGGGAAAGCTCTGGCACAACTGGACTTATGCAAGACCTTTTTAAGAGGCATCTTGTGTATCAAACTCCTTAGGAGGGACCCTGTTTCTCCTTGGGACCTTCTTTTTGAATTAGAAAAATTTACTTTGCCTCCTTTGAGCCAGCCGCAGTTCTGAAGCTTCGCTTTCTCTCTTGGAAAGCATTGTTTTGAGTTGTCATTACTTCGGCTCAGATTTCTGAGCTTCAGGCTCTGATGTATAAAGAGCATTACCTGGTTTTTCACAGGGACAGAGTAGCCCTGTGTACAAACCCTAAGTTCCTTCCGAAGGTAGTATCTGAGTTTACTTTAAATCAAGACACACAACTACCAGTTTACTTCCCAGAGTACTCCAACAGAGGAGAGGCCTTGTTACATACTCTGGAGGTACATAATTCTTTGGTACTCATGAGACCGTATTAGTTCCTCTAGAAAGACAGACCAGTTGTTTGTCTCTTCGCTCACAGATTACTGGGAGCCCCTGTGACCAAGCAAACGCTGGTCAATTGTATTACTTTCTGTTACCAGAAGTATGACAAACCATTACTGGAACCGGTTATGGGTCATTCCACCAGAGGGGTTGCTACGTCCTTTGCTTCCCTCAGGAATGTTTCAGCAGCGGATCTCTGTGCAGCTGCTACTTGGAGTTCAGTTCACACTTTTGTTAGGCATTACAGTTTGAACATTGCTTCCAGAAGGAGAGCAGGTTTCGGCCTAGCAGTCCTCCAAGGACTCCTCTCCTGAGTGTACCTAGGGCTTTGTTTAGAGTCTCCACCTTTCTGACTTGGGTCTTTTTTTGTACTGCTTGGGACTCAGACCTAATGGTGTTACCTGCTACAAGAGTTCCCTCTCTAAGTAAGATAGTAGTTACGTGAGAACTTAGCGTAACGGTAGATCTTCAAGAGGAGTTCTTGCAGCAGGTGGTTTTCCCACCCACCAACCCCCAGGGCTATGTAACTGTACATCTTACTTCGAGAGGGCTCTTGCAGTAGGTATTCACATATTGACTGACCCTCCAGGTGTCAGGACCCCACGAAATATTTCTAGCTAGCAGTTTCTGGTGGGGACCGCCCCACGCAGGTGACCGCGGCTTATACGATATCAGTATAAAGGGGCGTGTCCCCATGCCCACCTTCCATTTCTTTCCTCATTGCTGGCTTGTGATAAGTTCCTCATGATAGAACAGCTTTGTCAGTCATGTGTCTGTTCTGAAGTCTTTGAACTTTTCGACATTTTTTCTCTGTCTTTAGATTTTATTTTACGATTCACTGTGTATGTCATCCTGATGCCCTCCGAATCGCATAAGAATAAGTGCAGTATTGCCCCAGATTTAAACTTAGAAATCCTCGAGACAGACTTCTAGTCTTTTGCCCTCTTGTTTCTGTCCCCCCCTCATCTGCCTCTCCTTCTATCAAATTCTGCTGCAGCAGTATCCTCTATCTTTTTCACACTATAATGGAGTGGTCGCCCATTATAGTGTATTCTCACCCCATTCGCTTTTTCCTGTCTCAGAATTCCCAACTTCAAATAAAGAAAATGCACAAAACACCAAGTTTATTATATGCTTGTTGCATTGTTTAACAGAATGAATAATAAAAACATGCATTTGTCAATGCCAATGTTGCTTGCTTCTATGTGCTGTTTAGGTATTTGAAGTCATTGGGTGCAAATATTGAAAATTTAGAACTTCTGACGTCTTGTAGAACTGCATAGCGCCGCTTATAAAACAGTCATTGTTGAAATTTTTCACTAAATGTTCAACATAGCCATTTTAAGACCTCTGGTCATGAACAGTGTCAGTGTGATTTTGTTAATGTCCCAACATAGAGTTTTGCAGACAATCGACTGGCGCCCATTGTGTTACATGGGCGGAAACATGTTTTGGGCAGGATGTGAAAAATGACAGCTGTACTGCTCATGAGGAGGTGTGGTAAAATGGCAATGTTGAAAATCTGGAGTGAAAATATTGAAAATTTGTGAACTTACGAGCCTGCGTAGGAACTGCGCAACGCATGCTCGTAAAACAGTCATTTTTAGGAATTTTTTCACCAAATTTTCAACATAGCCATTTTAAGACCTCTGCTCATGAACAGTGTCACTGTGATTTTCTTAATTTGTCCCGTACATTGATTTCGCACACCAACTGCGCCATTCTGCGCTACATAGGTGGAAAAACATTTTGGGTGAGATATGAAAATGACAGCTGTACTACTCATAAGAAGGTGTGGTAAAATGGCAATGTTGAAATCTGGAGTGAAAATATTGAAATTCGCGAACTTACGAGCCTGCGTGGGAACTGCATAGCGCATGCTTTCGTAAAAGTCATTTTGGATTTTTGGACAAATTTTCAACATGGGGTTTTGGACCCCTTCTCATGAATGATGTCACTGTCATGGCGGTGCGGGCCGAAGGGGTGATTTCGCAGTCACTGCGAAATCGCCCTTGAATCGGATCTTGTCATGACAATAACATCATTCGAGAGAGAATCTAAAACCCCATGTTGTTGAGGTGCCAAATCCAAAAATACCTGATATCTTGTAATAAAGTTGAACCCCCCTATCTAGCCCATTATACAGCTTACGGCATTTCCTCAGTTATGGTTGGCTTTGAAAAGTGGAGCGTGTTCCGGTCCACGAAGATCGTCACTTTGAGTCGGAGGTAAGTATGGGGTGAGGGGTGAGGAAGACTGGATGCGCGAGTGGGTGGTTGTGGGGGGTCGGAGGCGTGCCGGCGGGACCGTTTTTGTTTTACAGGTTTAAAACAAAAAGGCGTTGGACCGTTTGCCACGCTGGGGTGGGCTCCCAGCGTGGCACAAGACGAGGCCGTTCAGCCGACGGGATTGGGCACCCTGTCGGCCAAAGAACTGATTGCCACGCTTGGTGGGCCCCAACGTGGCACCAGCTACGGGGACGACAGTAGCTCAGCCGGCGGGATTGGGCACCCCGTCGGCTACACAGGACTTATCTGAACCACGCTGCGCCTCGTGTGGGGGGGGATTCACAACATGATGTGCTCACAGGCGTAGCCCCTTTCAAGTACTACTGCATTTTGGAGCATGTCATAGACAGCTCCAAAATGCATTGGCTTACAGGGGCCGCGCCTGCCAGCTCATTGACTGAATTGGAGGAAGAGGTGACACACCTCCGAAATCACCGATGATGGCACTATGTTTCTTGCACATGCGTGCAAGCAACATAATGAGCCTTTTTTCCCCTATTGAGGTTACTGAATTAAGTCCCTCCTTAAGAAAGCTAGCACTAGCGCTGTTACAGGTACAGCTTTAGGAGAGAAGCTGTGGGGCTTTGAGAAGGCTGGTCAGGAGTTTTAAAATACAAGGGGTCTTCCTTGTCAGATGTGAGTTGTGCAAACTAGTTCAGCTGCAAAAGGGAAAGCTGCATGTCCCACTAAATAAAAGGGTTTAGTCTGTCTATCAGACTTGTAGGTTATGCTTTTTGTTTGAGTTTTTATCCACATGCATGAAGAAAACATAAGGACACATTAAACAAATGTACTAGGCAGTACTTGAAGAAGCCCCTACAGATTACCTGGTTGTTGTCTTGACTGAAGCGCTCCTAAAGGGTCTGGCAGCCCAGAATGAAGCACATTTGTAGAGGGCTAGAACTGAGTGACATCACAATGTGGGCAGAGTTATTAGCTAATTTAGGTAATTAAGGTTTCAAACTATTGAATGTGTGTTTTTAACCTGCTTTGAAGACTGTAGTAACTAAGATATCAAAATTGTAAAATAGAGTATCAACTTGTTATAACTGTAGTCCTCCATTTTTGTGTATTAGTGTAGAAATAAAATGTAATTATTTAATTAGGGGGCGGACTACAGTGACCACATGATTAATTATGCCCTGTGAATTCCTATAAAGAGAGAAAGGTAGACACAGATGTTAGATAGCAGTGGAAGGGAGTAGGTGAAGCTCTGTTCCAGAACCATAGAAGATAATGGAAAGTTAGACTAAAACTACTTCCACTCTATGTTACACCTTGAAAAGTAACTGTAAGCTCTTGGTGAGCTAGGATTTGATTTGTATCCAGTTTTTCAGTGTTTTATTTCCTCCTTGGTTATATTATTTGAACTTTTATTTGGATCATTATAATAAAAGGCACTCAAGGCGTTCTTGTGTGTCATAACCTACCTTGGTCTCTACCTGTGTTAAGTTGTCTACACCCACACCCTACGACACTCATGTGGTTCTCAACTTCCACACAAGAACGGCCACGACTTGCACCTCTTCTGTCTGGACCCAGACCACCCCGTGGAAGAGTGCCAGCACTGCCAAATGTTTAACTCCACTACCACAAAAAGAAGGCAGCAGTCCCTGGAAGCCCATACCTTAAACTTAAAGAAGAAAATGGCCTCATGGAAAAGAGCTAAAAGAAACTCAGGCAGGCGTCCACTTCCCCGAATGTCACAAGAAAAAATGCGACAAGGAGAAGCACGGGAGCAGGAATCGGCTTCCACAGCGTGCTGGCACTAAAGGTAATGTCTCCTCTGGGGCATCGCTCCATGATGGCCCTCTTGGTGGTTACAAGAAGGAGTCGCCCCTCCCGTGTGGGTCTGCTCTCTGGGCCCTTTAGGGAGCCTCCGGGCAAAGGAAGCCTCTGCTCCCCGTGAAGGCCACTTCCTCCACGCTGTCTTCAGGTCAGAGCGGGTCTGGTGTTAGACGCCTGTTGCACCCACGCTTGCCCGGATAAGGCTGCTGTTGCTTGCCATTTCCGGGGAGCGCCTGCGCCAAAACTACGCCAAGGTCGATCTCCTGTGCGGCCTTCCTCAGGCAGGGAGTCCGATAGGTCGGATGTCGGCTTCTCCGATGTCTGCCCAGATTCGGCTGATAAGTCTGAGGCCGGTTCCACTGACACCTACCCGACCAAGAAGCCTCCGCCGGCTCTCCGCAGTGTTCCAAGTTGTCTTCTGAGGTCCACGTGTCTCTTCAGCTGACCCCAGGGATTATAATCCTCCTTCCTGGTCATCACGGAGGATACTGAGATGTTGCCGTTGTGGGAACCCCCTTCGGGACCTGATCTCCTGACGCCGGTCCCTTACCTGGTGACAGACCTATCCTTCCGTCAGGTCCTTCGGACCCTATCGAAGGCATACCCACGCTGGGCCCAACCCACCCGTCAGCAGGGCCTCTGCCAGGTCCCTCTGCTCCATCAGAGCCCCTGGTGCTCGGGTACCTGACACTGCAACATCCAGTGCCACAATACCTGGCACCTCAGTACCCGATGCGGTAATATCTGGCGCCGCAGTACCCAGTGCCGGGCTACCAGCCATCTGGTTAAGAGTACTCCTACGGATATCCTCAATATCCGTATCCCCCTCCTCCGATGCCCACTCCTCAGCTGCCGGCAGATCTGAAGGAGACCTTGGCCTCCTGGTGGGCTGAGGCCAAGGCTCAGCTCACTCGTGAGGTCGAGAGTCGTCTACCGATGCCGACCCTATACAGGATCCCTCGTCAGAGGCGGAGACTCCCTCCCCTTCCTGACACCAGAGGAGGCTCTCGCACCCGAGAGGGAGGATCGCATCCAGGAACTCCCAAAGTGCTGTCCCCTTGTGGGGAGGTCTCCTCCTCTTCATCAGATATGTCTGACTCGGACTCAGAGGCGGGACACTCTGATCCTGAAGATGAGCCACGTGTTCCGAACATCCTAGGCCAAGGACTCCTCCGGAGGACCCCTCCTTTCTGGAGTTATTGAGGAAAATCCATAAAGTCCATCAGTGGAGCCAGACCCACAGCCTAAGAAACTCGCTGCTCATCTCGATCTGCCCGTGACCGCATCTATGCTGATTCCACCCTGGATAGAGCCTCATGCTGATCTTATTTCTACCATTTGGAAACAACCCCCCTTCCGAGGAAGGTGGACAGGCTATATCAGGCACCTGAGGGTGTAGACTTCCTTAGCCTCCACCCCAAGGTGGACTCGGTTGTCATCAGCGCTGCTCACGGCCGCTCCACAAATCCCAAACGCCTCAGCTCGTCTCTGCCTGATAAGGAATCCCAGCTTCTAGACCAATATGGGAAGAAGATCTATTCCTCTTCTACCCTTGGTATTAGGGCCCTGAACTATGTGGCACATATGGGGTATTTTCAGAAGACCATCGTTTATCAGATGGACTCTAAATTGGACTCCCTTCCTCAGTCACAGACTAAGCAGGAAGTGGCGGATCATGTCCGTTCTTATTTGGCCAGTCGGCACATGCTTCATGCCACACGACACAGTGGACACAGCTGGAAGGGTGCGTCCTTCACCGTGAGGCCCTCACGGTGTCACCCAGCTCTGCTTGTCAGGTTTGGGCCCTGAAGTGCAATCCGCTATCCAGGATGCTCCCTTCAGGGGTTCGAGTGCTATTGGGGTGATGTCAAGGACATCATTACTGAACTATGAAGGCACTGCACTCAAGTCTGTCAACTCTATGTAAGGCCCCTCAAGGGCAGAGTCATCCTTTTCGTAGACAAAACTGACAATGGCAAAACCACAGGGCAAATGGGCCAACAAACATGGGGGCCCCCTCCAGCAACCAAGACTCCCCAGCAAAAAAGCCATGGGGCCTCGGCTGCTGCACTGCTCCCACCTCCTGACTCCCTGCCTCTCCACTGCCTCTGGAGATTTCAGAGGAACCGGTGGGGAGATTCTCCTCCATCTGCCAGGTTAGGAGAGGATAACGTCAGATCTTGGGTGCTCCAGTTGATATCAGCAGGACACTCAATGGGTTTCTGCAGAAACCACCCCCAGTCATCTCACTCCCTGCAACATCTTCCTCTGTTCCTAGAAATCATCTCCTTTCTTTTGAAGGCTGTGATAGAGCCAGTTCCCAGCTATTTCTGGGGACAGTTACTATTCCCATTTCTTCCTGGTTCCAAAGGCGACGGAGATGTGAGGCCTATTCTAGACCTCAGCTCCCTGAACATGTTCGTGGAGTACAAACACTTCAGAATGCTCTCTTTGCAGAGCCTTCTTCCACTTCTTCAGCAGGGACAGTGGCTATGCACTCTGGACAAGCAGGATGCCTACCTGCATATCCCTATGCCCCTCCCATCGTAAATTCCTTCATTTTTGCTTTCAGGGGGACCACTACCAATTCTGGGCCCTCCCATTTTGGTCTTTCCTCGGCCCCCCTGAGTATTTACCAAATGCCTGTCTGTGGTAGCGGCCTACCTGTATACCCAGGGAGTTCAGGTATTCCCGTACCTGGACGATTGGCTCCTGGCGGCCCCGTCCAGGGAGGAACTCATGCACTCCCTTTCTCTTACCCTGCTGGTTTTCACCAGCCTGGGTATCACCATCAACCAGGCCAAGTCCGATTTGGTTCCTTGCCAATGCCTCCAATTTATAGGGATGATTATGGACATGACCATCGGCAAAGCCTTTTTGCTTCCAGACAGGGTAGATGCCCTTCAGACTCAGACCCATCTTCTGTCCAGTTGCAGGAGGGTCAGAGCCAGGTCAGTCCTTCGCCACCTTGGGCTAATCGCGGCTGCCTTTTCGACAGTCCCACTCACCGCTTCACATGACAATCTCTCAAATGGATGCTTCTGCTCATAGTGGGACCAGACCATGGACAGTGTAGACCAAGAGGTACTAGTTTCCGATCCCATGATCAGGGACTTGCATTGGTGGATGGTTTAGGAGAACCTATGCCTGGGAGTTCACTTTAACATCGAACCCCCTCCCAGATGTTGATGACAGATGCGTCGGGAGAAGGCTGGGGTGCCCATCCAGGGTCTCAAAGGACTCTGGGCAGCTGGTCCAAGTTCGAACAAAATCACATAAATGTGCTTGAACTGAAAGCAGTCCTTTATGCCCTTCAGGCTCTATACTCCCTTATGCTCCCTGGTCATCTCCTCATACAATCGGATGTGTGTAGTCTGGTATCTCAACAAGCAGGGAGGAACACGTTCCTGCCCTCTCTGCAGGGAAGCGATGAGAGTCTGGCATTGGGCAGCTTGACTGTGGTTCGTGTTCTGGGAGTGGAAAACACACTGGTGGACCAACTCAGTCGGTCCTCACCCAGGTCCCACGAATGGGAGTTGGATCAAGAAGTCATAACATCTTTAAGCGATGGGGAACACCTCAGATAGACCTCTTCGCTTCTTCCCAAAATGCAAAACTTCCCGCCTTCTGCTCGCTCGCTCCTGGGCGAGACATTTTTTGGTGGGACGCTCTGTCTCTTGCTTGGAGGGACAGATTTGTTTATGCCTTCCCTCCCATTCCCTTAATTCCGAGGGTCCTGAACAAACTGAGATTGGAGGGAGCTTGAATGATTCTCACACACAGGTAAGTTTGGTTCTGTCTTCTGCAACAGTTTTCAGAGGACCCTCCACTTCTCTTCCTCTGTCGCAACAGTTGTTGACCCAGGATCAGGGGACCCTTGTTCATCCAGGTGTCAAATCCTTCATTTACATGCGTGGCTCCTGCAGACGTAGCAAAGCCCACTCAGAGTTTCTCTGCTTGTAGTAAACATCTTGGTAGAGGCCAGAAAGCCTTCCACCAGGTCCACCTACACCATGAAGTGGAACGATTTTCTATTTGGGCTAGCTCGAAAGACTTTTAACCTTTCTCATGCCCAGCCGATAAAGTCCTGGACTACATGCATCACCTCTTCGATCTGGGTCTCAGCCATTCCTCATTAAATGTCCACATGGCTGTTATTTCAGCCTACCATATTCCCTTCAGGGACAGGACTTTTGCTCAGTTGGAAGTCTTCAAGACCTTCCTCAGAGTGGTTCTCCATTTCAGACCCCCACCGTCCACTTTCCTGCCCCTCCTTGGGACTTGAATTTCATTCTGGAGAAGCTTACCCTGCCTCCCTTCGAGCCGGCAGCTACAGCTGATTTAAAGTTCCTTTCTTGAAAGACACTCTTTCCTAGTGGCCATTACGTCTGCTCTGGCGCATTTCCTAGCTTCAGGTATTGATGTGCAAAATCCCATACTTGATTTTCCACAAGGAGCGTGTGACCCTATGCCAACCCTAAGTTTCTCCCTAAGTTGGTGGTTGAATCTACGCTGAATCAATCCATTGAGCTACATGCTTTCTTTACCCAGCATTCAAATCAAGGGGAGTACCTCTTGCATACTTTGGATTCTCAAAGAATACTGAGATACTACACCACTCAGACTAGGGATCTCAGGAAAACTGATCAGCTTTTTGTCTCTTTTGCCCACAAAAGAGAAGGCAAAAGGCAATGCCGTTTCTAGGCAGTGCCTATCAAAATGGTTGGCTCATTGTATTACTTTCTGTTATGACAAGTACAACAAGACCCTGCCGGATCAGGTCAAAGGTCACTCCACCAGAGGAATAGATGCCTCTGCAACTTGTTTGAAGAATGTGTCGGTGGCAAACATCTGTGCAGCTGCAACTTGGACTTATGTCCATACCTTTATGAAACACTACAGTTTGGACATTGCACCTCGCCGTAGAGTAGGCTTCAGGTTGGCTGTGCTACAAGGTCTCTTTCATGAGACCCGTGCAGCCTGAGGTTCCATGCTATGGATGACAATCCTCTGAGTGCTTTTCCTTGTTCCAGACTGCTTGGGACTCAGTCCTGTATGTGAATACCTACTGCAAGATCCCTCTTGAAGTAAGATAGTACAGTTACGTAAGAACTTACTGTAACAGTAGATCTTCAGGAGAGGCTCTTGCAGTAGGTATTGCCTTCCCGCACTCCATCCCTCTAACCTTTTTGGCTTCATTTCCATGGGGGAGAAATATCCTCTTCTCTTTCATCTTGCCTCTTTTGACCCTTGGTGGGAACGAACTGGAAGGTGGGCGTGACCGCCTTATATGACGTCATATGACGCTGGTCACCTGACATGGGCGGTCCCTGCCAGAGACTTAGCTAGAAATTTTCCATGGGCTCCTGAAGCCTGGTGGGTCAGTCCAATGTGAATACCTACTGCAAGAGTTTTCCTAAGTCTAATGTTACAATTAGATCTTCCTGGACATAGTCTCCACCACTCATTCACACTAATGGGAGATCTTGCTTGAGGGTTTTGCAGTAGTAGTACATATGGGACTGAAGCCGGCGTCAGGACCCCACCAGAAAAATTTCTAGCTAGCAGTCTCTTGAGGGGACCGCCCCACATCAGGTGATCGGCATCAGGCGATGTCAGTATAAAGGGGCGGTCCCCCACACCCACCTTCCAGTTCTTTCCCACTGTCAACTTGTGAAAGTGCCTCGCGGTTAAGTTCCTCTGCTCATCAGTTTATCATTGGTCTTGTTTACAGAGTTTTTTCACTGTTTTTTCAAATTTTTTTAAAAACGCTGTGTATGTCATCCCCGATACCCTCTGATTCGCATAAGAACAAGTGCGACTCGTGCGGATCACAGCTACCACATAAGGACAGTCACTCCCTGTGCCTCTTCTGCCTAGACCTGGAACACCCCGTGGAGAAGTGCCAGCACTGCCTGCTGCCACCCGTAAACGGAGGCAGCAGTCTCTGGAGGCCTACGTTTTAAAGAAGAGAATGACCTCCATGGAGAAGGAGCTGAAGAAGCTTAGGCAGGCCTCCACTTCGCCCGAGGGACATCGTAAAAAGAAGAAGCACAGCACTGGGACTCCATGGCTACCACAACTCCGTCTGGAATCGCCGTACTTAAGGTAACGCCCCCCCCCGGGGGGACATACCCTCGACGGCTGTCTCTCCCATCGGGCTCGGCTCAGGCCCTCGGGTGCCTCCGGGATAAAGTAGGCAGCCACTCCTGGAAGGCCACTGCACACACCTCCGGGTCAAGCAGGTCCAGTAAGTCAAATGCAGGGACCTCCGGCGTCCGCTTGGACAGGACCGGTAGGCGCCCGGACCTTCAAGGGGGCGCACGGTCCGAACACCCGCCATGGTTGCTTCCCCTATGCGGCTTTCATCTAGCACAGGATCCGATAAGTCAGACGCCGGCTCCTCCAATGCCCGCCCGGATCCCGCCAGTAAGGCAGATGTCGGCCCATCCGACGAACACATGGCAAAAGAGCCTACGTCAGACACTCTGGACAAGTCTGCCATCCCAGGCTCGCCACAGCGCTTGCCGCTGCTTACTGAGCTTCCAGCATCTCCTCTGCTAGACCCCTTGGATTTTAGTCCTCCATCCCCGGGCGATACAGAGGATTTAGGTACGCTAATGTCAGGGTTCCCTCCGGTAGGACCAGACCCCCGACAACATCCCTTTGCCGGACACCGTCCCAATGCCAGGCCTGACGCCTGCGGGGCTACCTGTACCTGGCTATCCTGCGGGCCTTTCCCAGGACATCTGCTCCGGCCGGAGCCTCTGGTTCCTGGGTACCCGATCCCGTTTTATCCGGGACCTTCCTACCCGGGACCACAGTATCCCGCGCCGCAATACCCGACGCCGGGTTACGGATACCCTTAGTATCCATATCTCCCTCCTCCACCACCCCCCCAAGCCACTGGTGGATTTTAAGGAGACTCTGGCTGCCTGGTGAGTTGAGGCCAAGGCTCAACTCACCAGGGAGGTAGAGAGCCGTCTGCCGGCACTGGACCCTGCACAGGACCCCCTTTGCCGGAGACGAGAGACTCCGTCCCCCCTACCCGACACTAGAGGTGAACCCTCAGGTGCCAGGGTGGAGAGGATACGCTTCCCCGAGGTTTGCCCAAGGGGTCTGTTCCTCCCCTGCTGTGGGAGGAGTCTTCCTCCTCTTCTTCGGAGACCTCAGACTCAGGGGTGCTCCGATCCTGATGAGCCACGATACTCCGGACTATCCCAGACCAAGAACTCCTCCAAAGTCTCTTCTGGAAGATCCTTCCTTTCTGGAGTTACTGAAAAAGATCCAGGAGGTTTACCAGTGGCAATCTCTGGAGCCAGATCCACAGCAGAAGAAGCTCGCTGCCCACTTGGATTGGCCTGAAACTGCTCCAACATTGATTCCACCCTGGATCGAGCCTCATGCTGACCTTGTTTCCACTGTTTGGAAACAACCGTCTGCAGTGGCCCCCTTCCGAGAAGGCAGATCGGCTGTACCAGGCTCATGAGGGTGTGGATTCCTTGAATACACACCCCAAAGCCAACTCGGTCATGATTAGTGCCGCTCACGGCCAGTTGGCCAGTCTGAAACATCTCAGCTCGTCTCCACCAGACAAGGAATCCCGTCTTCTGGACCAGTACGGGAAGAAGGTGTATGCTTCTTCCACACTGGGGATTAGGGCCCTGAATAATGTCGCACATATGGGGGACTACCAGAAGACTATCCTGAGTCAGGTGGAATCCAAATTGGACTCCCTTCCTGAGTCTCAGACCAAACAGAAAGTGGCTGATCTCATCTGGTCTGCTCATCCGGCCAGCTGGTACATGCTCCGTACCACATATGATGCAGTGGACGCAGCAGGTTGGAGCTCAGCTTTCGCCATAGGTCTTCGGCGTCATGCCTGGCTCAGGTGTGGGGTTGGTCCTGAAGTGCAATCGCCATTCAGAATCGCCCTTCAGGGTTCTGTGTTGTTAGTTGTGAGATGTCAAGGACATCATCACTGACTTACAAGAGAAGGGCACTGCACTCAAGTCAGCTGACCCTTTATAGAGCCCCCTCCAGGCAGCGTTGCCCTTTTCGCAGAGCGTTCTCAGCCTAAAGCGAAACCTCAGGGCAAGCGGGCCAACAAACTTCGGGCCCCTCCGGCTCCCAAGCCCCGCCGAAAAAAGTGGCGCGACCTTCAGCCGCGGCGTTGCCCCACACCTCCTGACTCCTTTCCTCTCCCACAGCCTCTGGATCCCCCAGAGGAACGAGTAGGAGGGAGGTTCTCTTTCCATCTACCGGGTTGGGAGAGGATTTCATCAGTTGCTTGGGTGCTCCAACTGATAGCAGCAGGACACTCAATCGAGTTTCTTCAGAAACCACCCAGAAATCCATCCCCCCCACCCAAATCGTCTTACTCCACGGAACATTTTCCTCTAGTCTTAGAAGAAATTTTCTCCCTTCTCTCGAAGGCGACGATAGAGTCTGTGTTGACCCACCTTTGGGGACAGGTTACTATTCCCATTTCTTCCTAGTTTCAGAGAAAACGGGAGACATGAGGCCTATTTTAGACCTCAGCTCCCTGAACATGTTCATGGAGTACAAGCATTTCAGAATGCTCTCACTGCAGAGCCTTCTGCCGCTCCTTCGGCAGGGCCAGTGGCTGTGCACTTTGGATACTCAGGAAGCCTACCTGCATATCCCCAACCGTCCTTCCCACCGCAAATTCCTTTGGTTTTTGTTCCAGGGGGGACCACTACCAATTTAAGGCCCTCCCATTTGGTCTTTCCTTGGCTCCCTGACTGTTCACCAAATGTCTTTCAGTGGTAGCGGCCCATCTGCGTACTGGGGGGGCAGGTATTCCCACACCTGGACGACTGGCTCCTGGCAGCCCCTTCCAGGGAGGAACTTCTACGCTCTCTTTCCCTTACCCTGCAGGTTTTCACCAACCTGGATATCACCATCAACCAGGCCAAGTCCCATCTGGTCCCTTGCCAAAGACTCTAGTTCGTAAGGATGATCCTGGACACGACCATCGGCAAGGCCTTTCTGCCTCCGGACAGGGTGGACACCCTCCAGGTACATGCAAGTCTGTTGTCCAGTCGTAGAAGGGTCAGCAGCAGGTTAGTCCTTCGCCTCCCTGGGCTCATGGCGGCTGCTATTCCGACAGTCCCTCGTGCACGGCTCCATAAGAGGATCACTCAGTGGATGCTTCGGTCTCAGAGGGACCAGACATTGGACGACCTAGACCAGAAAGTTCTGGTCTCCAATCCCATGGTCCAGTGGTGGATGGGGCAAAAGAACCTTTGCTGGGGAGTTCCCTTGTGTTTCGAACCCCCATCCCAAACATTGACAACAGATGCATCGGGAGGGCTTGGGAGCCCATCTAGGGTCTTACAGGACTCAGGGCTTCTGGTCCAGGCATGAACAGACTCTTCATATAAATGTGCTCGAGCTCAGGAACAGTGTTTATGCGCTCTCCCGGCTCTGAACTCTTGCCTTCTTCCGGCCATGTGACAGTCCAGACAGACAACATGCACGTAGTCTGGTACATCAACAAGCAGGGGAGGAACTCGTTCCTACCCTCTGTGCAGGAAAGCAATGAGTGTTTGAGTTGGGCTGTTCAGCACAACCTTCATCTGATGACAGTTCATGTTCCAGGGTCAAAAACACGCTGGCGGACCACCTCAGTCGTCAGCCAAAGCACAAGAATGGGAACTGGATTAAGAGGTAGTAGACAATTTCTTCCTGCACTGAGGAACCCCTCAGGTAGACCTGTTCGCATCCCCTCAAAATGCAAAACTTCATGGCTTCTGCTCACTCGCTCCAGAGTGAGGCATTTTCTCTTAGGACACTCTTTCTCTCGACTGGAAGGACAGATTCGTCTATGTCTTCCTCTAATTCCCTAATTCCAGGGTCTTACACAAACTCAGTTCAGAAGGAGCCCAGATGATCCTCATCGCTCCATTCTGGCCAAAGCAAGTTTGGTTTCTCTTCTGCAACAGTTTTCAGAGAACCCTCGCTTCTTCATCTTCCTCTGTCACAGCATTTGCTGACCCAGGATCAGGGACCCTGGTTCATCCATGTCTCAGATCCCTTCAGTTGCTTGCATGGCTCCTGCAGACATAGCTCAAGTCTGGTTCAGGGTTTCTCCACTCATCTATGAATATTCTGATGGAGCCAGAAAGCCATCCGCTAGGTCCACCTATGCCAGGAAGTTGAAGCGTTTTTCAATTTGGGCCTCTTTGAAGGACTTGAGCTTTTCTCTTACCCTGTAGAGAGGTCCTGGACTATATCGTCACCTCTTTGAGCTGGGCCTCAAGTCATTCATCTTTTCTTTTTCAAATATCATCTTTATTAAAAATATTTTGAGATTTTACAGTCACATTACAATTGATTATAAAACATTATTTATACAGAATTACAGGTCAAGAGGTTCTTATACCATGCAGTTACCATAATGGCCCTGTCTCGCCTAAGGTGTACAACCTTATGTCTGAGTCTGGTCTATTTTGACTAGATACAGCCCTTCGACTCTCTCCATATAATCTCCTTCTCACATCCCCTCCACTCACCCTGCCAGTCATTCATCTTTGAAAGTCCACATGGTGGCTATCTCGGCTTACCATGTCTCTTTTGGAGACAGGTCTTTCGCGCAGTTGGAAGTCTCTTAAGACTTTCTTCAGAGGGGTCCTCCATTTAAGACCCTCCATCTGCGTTCCTGCTCCTCCTTTGGATTTGAACTTTGTTCTCGAGAAGCTTACTCTGCCTCCTTTTGAACCGGGCAGCTTCAGCAGACTTGAAGTTCCTTTCTTGGAAGACTCTCTGCCTAGTGTCCATTACTTCAGCTCATCGAATTTCTGAGCTTCAGACCTTGATGTGCAAAATTCCTTACTTGATTTTCCACAAGGAACGTGTGGCTCTGCGTACCAGCCCTAAGTTTCTCCCTAAGGTGGTGGCAGAATCTACGCTGAATCAATCCATGGAGCTACCTGCTTTCTTTACGCAGCAGTCCAATCAAGGGGAGTATCTCCTGCATACTTTGGATGTTCATAGAATACTGAGATACTATACCACTCGGACTAAGGATCTCAGGAAATCTGATCAGCTTTTTGTCTCTTTTGCTCACAAAAGAGAGGGCAATGCTGTTTCCAAGCAATGCCTATCCAAATGGTTGGCTCATTGTATCACTTTCTGTTATGACAAGTACAAGACGACCCTGCCGGGTCAGGTCAGAGGTCACTCCACCAGAGGAGTAGATGCCTCTGCAGCTTGTTTCAAGAATGTGTCAATGGCAGATATCTGCGCAGCCGCAACTTGGACTTCTGTCCATACCTTTACAAAACATTACAGTTTGGACATTGCCTCTCACCGTAGAGCAGGCTTCGGGTTGGCTGTTCTGCAAGGTCTTCTCTCTTATGACCCTTACAGCTGGAGGTTCTATTGGTTGGTAGCTTTCCTCCTTCTGAGTGCTTTTCTTTGTTCCAGACTGCTTGGGATTCAGTCCTATATGTAATTACCTACTGCAGGAGTCCTCTCGAAGTAAGATAGTAAGTTACGTAAGAACTTACCGTGTAACAGTAGATCTTCGAGAGGCTCTGCAGGTAATGCCCTTCCTGCCCTCCATCCCCATTAGCTTTTTCAGCTCCTTTTCCAGGAAGGGAAATATCCACTTCAAACACCATGAAGTCTTGCTATATTATGACAATTAGCAGTTAGCCACAGCACTTGAACTGCCCCGGAGAGCAAGGAGTTAGCTCCAGGCTGACTGGAGTTCCAAGTGCGAGCGCTTTGCTGAAAGCTCTATCTGGCTAGTTTCAAACTGAAACTGTCAGATTCTTTACTCGCTTCACTGAACAGTCGCTCGGAGATCTGCTCCTTCAGCTCGGTTCATTTCTCGGTTCAAGCGAGTGTTTCAGTTCATTTAACCGGCAGTAAGTATTTATTTTACCGCATTTGGTTCAAAGCTCTATCTGGTAAACCGTAAGTACAGGATTTTAAAGTCTGTGTGGAAATTATCGGTTTGCTAAAAAAAACAAGTTTAAATAATAGCTTGGGCTTTTAGAGTGCGGTTCCCGGTTCTTATCAGTTCTAAAAAAACCTATCTCTTAAATTGGGTTTTTTCAAATACCCGTGACACGGTTAGGAACCGATAAGGGTGTCTTGCCTGGCACTGCCATAAAAAGGGCAAGTTTTTGGATAGGCTGGCATTATGTCTGAGAAACCCAAAAGAAAAACCGGGCCCACTGGGTTTCAACACTGTGATGTTTGTGGGGAAGCCTTTGCCAAGCTGACCCACACACACCACTATGTTTGTGTCTGAGGGCTGACCACCTCCTGTCAGACTGCCAGGTGTGTTAGAATTTCCTGCAGCCACCCTGGAGAAAAGATTGGGCGGCTCAGGGGCGAGGAAGCAAAAGTCCGCTGACCGGATGGCCAGCCGGTCCAGCACCCACTGGACCAGAGGAGTGCCCTCTGACCAGGGCGAGACTTCCTCGGCAAAGGAAGGCTGGTTCTGAGGAACCAGTCCCAGTAAAAAATCTAAGAAATCAGCAGGTCTGGAGTGCAAGATTGCCTCTCCAACTGCTGCAGAGATAGTAAAGCCATACAGATTGTCCAGTCACTGTCTCAGGGACGGCGAACCACCAACAGCTGGCAAAGGTTGGTTGTTCAGTTCCAGTGGTTCAAGAGTATGATGTTGAGGAATTTTATGAACCACAAGAGGGGGAGGAAGATTTTGATCGTTATGTATGTGGCTGGGAGGGTCTGGACGTGCCCATTGAACCGGACATTTCTCCAGACAGACCGTTAGAATCTCCCCCTATGCTGTCTGAGTCCCCTTCTCATTTTATGTTTTACAAAAAGGTTGCAGAAACCCTCCAGCTTCCTTTGGAAGAGGCTGTGGATGAGCAAGAGGAGCCTGATTATGTTGAGATGATGGATATCCCAGAGTCTAGGAGGTTGTCTATTCCTTTGCATAAGTCATTTAGGAAGCAAACAACAAAATTTAAAAATCCTCATTCTGTCCCTTCTGTAGATAAAAAAATGGACAGAAGGTATACTTTATCAGGCCCTGATACAGACTTCCTCACTGAGCAGTGTAGTCATGTAGGTGTGGTACAAGCTGCAGCCTGTGACAAGGCTAATATCCCCCTGGCCTCGCATCCTCCTGATAAGGATTCCAGGAAGATTGATGCCATGGCGAAAAAACAGTATATGGCAGCTTCTTTGGGACTCAGGCAGGCAAATTATATGGCTTATGTGGCTAGATATCAGAAATCTAGATGGGATACAGTGTTGCAGTTAGCCAAGCAGGCCCATGGCCAGCTGGCTAGTGAATTGGAACAGGTGGCTGCTGATGGCATTGAAGCCTCTAAAGTTCAATTTCATACTGCTGTAGACGTTAATGATGTTTCCTCTAGGGTCATGGCCACTTCTGTAGCTTTCCATAGGTTGGCATGGCTCAGTGCACTAATCTGTCACAGGATACTCAGTCAAAGGCTATGGATTTTCCTGTGTGGGAAATTCTCTGTTTGGAGAGCAAACAGAAAATTATATGAAAAAGATGGATGAATACAGAACTACCTACAAAGTGCCCAGGCCAAGGAGTGGCATGCCACTCCACAGAGGCACACTCCCAGAGGTAGGGGCAGGCCTTTTTATCAATCCCAAGCCTCCTCTGCTTTTGCACAGAGGGTTTTTTTCAGAGGCAGAGGTAGGTGGGGCGCAGGTAAACCATCCCCCACCCCTCAGCCTAAGGCTACTGCCAAGCAGGCACCCTGATGGGGTGCCCAGGGCCGATTCTCCTGTACCAGTTGGAGGCAGGTTGGCTTATTTCAGCCAGAACTGGGTGTCCCTAACCCGGACAAATGGGTTCTGAGGTAGTAAGCCAGGGTCTGGTTCTCAGCTTCAAACAGTTTCCAAAGATGAGAACCAGACCCTGACTGCTGACTTGTGCCCAGGGAGAGTTTGGTATCCGGACCTCAAATCCCTCCACCTCAAGGCTTGGCTCTTGAGGAGTTAGAATTGCTGATTTCGCCTTTCTCAAGGTGTCCTTGATATTTTAAAGGCCTCTGGAAGCCTTCCACTAGGGCCACTTATAATTCCAAATGGAAGAGGTTCTCCATCTGGTGTTCTGGGAAGCAAATTGTCCCAGAATCTGCTGATTTGCCCATTTGCTGGACTACTTGGTCCATCTTAATTCCTTAGGCCTCAGGCCAGCTACCTTAAGGTTCATCCGGCAGCTGTCTCTGCTTTTATATCAGCAGGAAAGCCTGCCTCCCTTCTTCTCACCCTGTGTTTTCCAAGTTTTTAAGGGGTTACTTCACTAACCCTCCTTACGGGACCCAGCCCTGCCTGGGACCTTAATGTTTGCATTGCTCAGTTAATGCAACCCCTTTGAACCTCTGTCTTCAGCAGACCTTAAGTTCCTAACTTGGAAAACTGTTTTCCTAGTGGCCATCACTTCTGCCAGATGCATAAGTGAGTTACAAGCCCTGTCAGTGGAAAAGGATTTTTTTTCTTTTCACAGAGATAAGGTAGTCCTCAGGACTAACAGAAAGTTTTTACCTAAAGTGGTTTCAGATTTCCATCTTAACCAATCCATCTCCCTTCAGTATTTTTTCTGAGCATTCTTCCTCGGGTGAGAGGAGATTGCACAGTTTGGACGTCAAAAGAGCTTTAAGCTACTATTTGGAACACACCAAGGGTCACAGGTTGAATCCCTCAACTTTTCCTTACCTATGGCGAGGTTGGCAAAGGGAAACCTGCCACTAAGAGGACAATTGCCAGGTGGATTGTCTCTTGTATCCAATTTTGCTACCAAAACTAGGTAGAGAACCCCCTCAGGACTGAGGCCCATTCCACCAGGGTACAGCTGCATCTCTAGCGGCTGCTAGAGATATTCCCATTCTGGAAATCTGTCAAGCTGCTACCTGGAAAACAGTTCAATTCTCACCAGCATTACTCCCTGATGTCCAGTCCAGGAGAGATGCTCGGGTTTGGCTTCAGAGCCTATTTCCTAAGTAGGTTCTGGCCCTCCTCCATGGAGGTACTGCTGTGTAATCTGCTAATTGTCATAATATAGAAGACTTCATGGTGTTTGAAGAAAAATTACTCACCTTAGTAATTGCTTTTCTTCTCATGGAGTCTTGCTATATTATGACCACCCCCCCAACCTGCCCCTCTCAGAACTTCTACTTGGGTAAGGGGTTGGCAAATTAGTGCAAGCACTGTGTCATGCCGTTATAGCTCTTTTTCCCTTTTCCCCTTTTCTTTAGGATTAGGAAAACTAGGTATTTCTGTTTTTGGTTGTATGTTTGGCCCCCCTCCTGGACTTCTGTCTTTTGGGAGGGGGCCTAATAGTGCTTGTTAGGGGTGATGTTGTTGTTGTTTCTGTTATTGTTATTCTACTAGTAGGTAGCCATTTGGCTAGTGTAGGGTTTTTTCCACACAGACTTTTGCTTAGTGTTGGCTCCGTAAAGATCTGACAGTTTCAGTTTGAAACTAGCCAGATAGAGCTTTCAGCAAAGCGCTCGCGCTTGGAACTCCAGTCAGCCTGAGTTAACTCCTTCCTTTCCGGGGTAGTTCAAGTGCTGTGGCTAACTGCTAATTGTCATAATATAGCAAGACTCCATGAGAAGAAAAGCAATTACTAAGGTGAGTAATTTTTTCTTCTCGCTCTTTTCTTGCCTTTTTGGCCTTTGGCGGGAAAGAACTGGAAGGCGGGCGTGGGGGACCACCCCTTTATACTGACATGGGCGATCCCCACCAGAGACTGTGCTAGCTAGACATTTTTCCGTGGGGTCCTGACTCCTGCCAGCTTCAGTCCTATGTGTAATTAGCTACTGCAAGAGCCTCTCTCAAGAGCTACTGTTATAAGGTTCTTACGTAACTATTCACCGGAGGTGCTAGACCCAGCAGGAGCAAACTTTTTCAAGAGGGCGGTGCCTGAGATGGAGCCAAGAGGAAGTGGCAATCAAGCCCCGGCTTGTGCGGTAACGACTATCTCAGCATCAACCCTCCAACCTCCTCAGTTCCTTTTTTCCCCGCCGTCAAGTGCGCTTCAGTGACAACGTTGCTCGCCCGCCCACCGGGAGTTAAACTTTACTAGCAGCAATAGTTCAGTTTATTGTTTTGTAGAATTATTTTGAATCAGTACCGATTATATGTTTTAATTGTACAACAGAAGTCTTCAGCTCTCCATTGTCGGAGTTGATCATGAGCGGGTCAGGTGACGGTAGGGAGACTTTGTATGAAAGCTGTTCAGTCAGCCGGGCCGGGTCTGGTCCGCCACCCTCCCCAGTAGGGGGATCTGACAACGGACGGCCCAATGCTTAGGAGAAATGGGCAGACCCCGAAAGCATAAAAAAACTGTCCCATTCTCGGTGCGTTCGCCTCAAGTTCTTCTTGACATAGGTCAAAGAAGAAACAGCATCATCGAGGTCACCCTCTGGTATGTCTGCACAGAAGCGGTTATTAGGAATGGCTTCGCGGTCTCCACCTCTGTCGAAGTCAGCGGTTCTGTCTCTGGTAGCTTACCTCGACACCGGGAGCCCTCCCCACCCATTGGAGGAGCTCCAATGAGCAGTTTCAAGTGTTGGGCCTTCCTAGTGTGTGGCACCTTCTTCAGTGCCCGTTGACTCCACGTTCAGGCGTTTATCCCCTCACATGGCTGTGGCGCGGGGTCCATCTCCTGCCATTTTCCTCTTTCACCCTCAAATCGCAGTTTCAGACCCTAGGACTCTCTCGGTGCCACAGGCTCTTTTCGGCATCGTCTGTGTCAAGGGTTTCTGTCAGCACTATGCACAGAACTAGGGGCTCTGTCAAGGGGTGACAGGGGGATTCTGGTGGCGCCATGTACTGCACCGCTTAGGCTAGCACCTTCCTCCTTGTTCTCAGCGCCATTTTTCTACTGGCACCAGGGACTGGTGTGGCACCGCTGGTCTTCAGGGCTTCTCAACTTCTTCTGTTCTTCCTCCTGATTTTCACTCCTTTCCTGTCTATACAGTCCCCCCCGGACTGTCAGGAGATGATTTTGAGCCTGACCCAGATCTTCGCCTGGGTGATGAGATTGATGACATGGCCCTGGGAGCAGGGATCAATCCTTCTGCAGATTCTGTGGTTGAAGACCTTTCCTTTAAGTCTCTGCTCAAAAATGAAAGTTTTACTCTTTCTCTCCAGACTACAGAAATTGATCCTGGGAGGCTTTGCGACTCCAATATCTTCATGTCTTGGAGTCCCTTTGGATTTAACACCTCCGTTACAGCCCTCTTTCAAGACCCTCTCAGATGGTGTGGAAGAATCGGCTCCCATTCCTTCCGTGGCCAAGTCCATAGATAGGAATTATGCTCCTCTCAAAGATCGCCTCATTCAAGCAACATGAAGTCTTGCTGTATTCTGACTATATGCAGTTAGCCCCAGCATTTGAACTGCTCCGGAGAGGAAAGAGTTAACTCTATGCAGAAACATAGAACTTTGAGCTCGAGCTCGGTTTTCAAACCTCTGTCTCTGGTACTCTGCAGTGTAACCGTCAGATTCTTTACTCCGCCTAACTTTGAAGTCACTCCAGAGATCCCTCCTGCGTTCGGTTCTAGTTTAAATCATTTTTTTAAACCGCAATCCTTCCTTTGGTATTCTTACCTCTGTCTTGATAACAGAAAGTGGTAGTAGTAGGTAGTGATTTTTTTTGTTGTATTAAATTTACCAGAAATTGTTTTCGTTTTCGGTTCATTTCTGGTAAATCCGGTTTAGGACTTAATTGTAATTGGTTTTTATTTGTGTGTATATTGTGGTTTCTGGTACTTATTGGTTTCTAAAAAAAAATCTTGTTTTACGGATTTTTTTTAACTGACCTGTGACACAGTTGGAACCGATGTTTTTCAGTTGCCTGGCTTAACGCTGTATAGGGTGACTTTTTGGAAATAGACATGTCTGAGAAATCCAAAAAGAAAACCGGTCCCACTGGGTTTCAGCACTGTACTGAGTGTAAGGAAGCCTTTGCTAAGCCCGATCCTCACCTCGTCTGTATGTATTGTCTGGGGTTTGACCACCTCAAAGATGACTGCCAGATTTGTAGGAACTTTCCCAAGGCCACTCTTGAAAAACGTTTGAGTAGGCTGAGGGAGAGGGAGGCCGAGAAAAGCTTGCTGACCCGGATGGCCAGCCCGGTTCGGTTCTGACCAAACCTGAGGAGGTGCCCACTGACCTGGGTGATACCTCTTCGGGCAAGAGGAGAGCTGATTCCGCAGAGTTGTATCCTACTAAGAGAAAAAGGAAATCAGCCAGTTCGGATCCAAAAACCCATGATCTTCCTGGACATAAGTCTCCACCACTCATTCACACTAGTGGGATTGGCGCCGGGGCACTAAGACCCATCGGGAGCAAACTTTGCTGGAGGGCTGAGAGAGGCAGCGCCCGCGAGACCGCGGCACCGTGAGCAGCTCGGATCGGTAATGACCATCTCGCTGACGACCCTCAACCGCCTCAGTTCATTTTCCTCCCGATCGAGTGCGCTTCAGTGACGACGTCATTAGACTGTCGAGTCAAACTTCAAACTAGCGCATAGTTTTCAGTTTGTTTTTGTAACATTATCCGATAGTAGTATCGCTTAGTTTTATTCTATTTTTACGTAAAATTTTTCTAATATTTAAATTTAACTTGCAGAAGAAGTCTCGGCCTACTGGGACGGAGTCGACCATGAGCAGGTCAGGTGGCGGTAGGGAGACTTCGTATAAGCTGTTCAGTCAGCGGGCTGGTCCGGTCAGCCTCCTTCTCCTCAGCGGGTTCGACTACGGTCAGTCCGATGCCGGGGGATGGGCGGTCCCGCCCGGCATAAAAATAACGAGTCGCATTCTCGGCGCGTTCAGCCTCGAAGCTCTTCTTGGCCGCTTAGGTCAAAAAGAAGAGGCATCACTCGAGGTCGCCCTCTGGTGCGTCTCGTTGCCGACGGTCGGTTATCGCTGTTAGTTGCCGGCTCTCCTTCGAGTCGCCAACTCCGATAACTGCTCGTCCTCGAATCGGAGCCCTCCCGCCTATAGGTAGGGCTCCAGATGAGCAGTTTCATCAGTGGGCGCTCTTATGGGCGATAGGCTCGGAGGTTGGTTCTTCTGCCTGGCTCGGTTGCCTCGGAGCCCTCGGGCTCCTCCGGTGATCAGGTAGGGCAGTTGGACCTTCCTGAGTCGCTTGTGGCCTTCTTCGGTGCTAGCGACTCCGTGTTAGTGTTTCCCCCTCACATGCTGCGGCGCAGGGGCCTCACGATGCCCTTATCTCCTGTTTTTCCTTCTCTCTCTTGCTTTCCAGGTTCCCGGGGCTTTTCCGGCGCCTTCTGCAGGGTCTGTGGCCTTGTCGGCGCGCCGTTTTCGAACCGCCCGAGAGCTTGCGGCAGCACATTGGTGGCGCCCGGCGTGGTCAGCGCGCGCCCGGTGGTGCCGTTGGATCCGGGCGGGGCAGTTCGCATTGTCGTCGGCCAGCGCCGTCGCAGCAGCTCACGCCCGAGGGCATTCTTGAGGCAGCGTGCCTCTTGACTCTAATCGCCTCCTCGGTCCGATCTTCAGCCCGTTTTGCCGTCTCGGCGCCGGCATGCCAGGGACTCTCCTTGTTTTCTGCTTTCCTCCTCTCCTAATTTCCTCCTTTCCTGTCCAAACAGTCCTTTCTGGACCATCAGGAGATGATGTTGAGCCATGACCAGACCTTCGGTTGGGTGATGAAGTGGAGAAACAGGATCTTTCTTTGCTACAGAGCCTGTGGTGAGGACCTGTCCTTTAAGTCTCTGTTGAAGAACCTGGGATCACTCTTTCTCTCAGACTACAGACATCGATCCTGGGAAGATATTAAGACTCCAGTATCTTCGTAGCTGGAGATCCCTAGGTTTGACTCCTCCGATTCAGCCTTCCTTCGAGGCGCTGTCTAAATGGTATGGAATAACACTGCTCTTATTCCCTCAGTGGCTAAATCTATTGATAAAAGTATTCAGCTCCCAAGGATCGTCCCATTTTGGCATCCCAAGCCGCTGCGGAATCTATTGTAGTCCTGGCGAGAATGACAAAGTGATTCTTCCTCAAACTACTACAGCTAAAACCTATTAACAAAGAGTCTTGTAAGATTGATACATTAGGTAAGAGAGTCTTTGCTGCCTCCACTCTAAGTATGCGTATTGCCAGTTATCAAGGCTATTTTTCTCAGTATAGAGTATATCCTGTGGCACTCTATGAAAAGAATGGTTGAAGCTCTTCCAGATTTGGATTCCAAGTCAGAGCATCTTCTGACCGTTATTAAGTATTGAGTCCAATAACCAGCAAATTGCAGCTTGCATGGGCGCTTCGACCTGCTTCTTGCTCAGCAGCCCGGCGAGATTTGTACTCAGCGCCATTCCAAGACTGCGTACTTCTGGCTTCACAGATGATGCTCAGCGGCAGGTGATAGGCGCTGCCTTTGATGACTCCTTTCTTTTTGGCCTCAGGTGGGAGCAAGCCTTGGGGCCACTCAGAGACTAGATCGGCCATTAAGTTGGCCAGACCTCCGCCTGCCCCTCTAGGGGGCATGTGAACAAGCGTCAGTTCATAGTCGTCAGTCCTTTCGAGGCAGAGGCGGGAAGCTTCCATAAAAGCCAACCTGCCCAACCTCAAAAGAGGCGCAGCAAGAAAGCGCGGGGACCTAAAGCTCCCAGCTGGCTACCTTATAATCGTTGGCCCAGTTCCGTCCACTCTGCCGGTGGAACTTTCTCCTCGGTGGGAGGTGGTCGATGTACTTCTACAACGGTGAGTCTAAACCTCGGACAAATGGGTCGCCCGGATAATTCGAGGTTATTCTCTCAATTTCTTGAAACCCCCAATTGTCCTCCCATCGACAACCAGGTTGTCGGACCTCAATCAGACCTCCTCACACGCGGAGATCCAGGGCCTTCTGAACAACAGGGCAATAGAACTGGTGCCCCGCATCTGCAAAACACAAGGGTTCTACTCCATTACTTTCTGGTTCCAAAGGAAATCACGGGGATGCGCCCCATTCTAGACCTCAGAAGTTAAACAAATTCCTCCCAGGAGAAATTCAAGATGATTTCCCTAGGTACCCTATTACCCTGCTGCATCAGCACGACTGGCTGGCCTCTCTGGATATACAGGATACTTACAGCATATCGATCCCCAACCCACCGCAAATTCCTCAGGTTTGTAGCTTTGGTCCAGCATTATCAGTTCAGAGTCCTGCCATGAGCTTATCCTCGGCAACCTGAGTTTTACAAAGTGTTATGCAGTTCATGGCGCATCTCAGGAAAAGTCGGACTCCAGTGTTTCCCTACCTGAATGATTGGCTTCTTGAAGCCCTTCCCGACCAAGGGACTTTGGAAGCCCGATGCAAGCGACTTCTCGTCTTCTCACGTCCATGGGGTTCTGCTGAATTTGAAAAAATCTCAACTGCAGCCTCCAGGAGGCTCCTTTTCATAGGGCAACTTCTGACACCTCTTCAGCGAAGGCTTTCCTTCAGAGGACAGAAGACTCGACATCCTTACGTATGGCCCGTTACATCAGGAGAACCAATCGGGACACAGCTCTCTCGATGCAGCGCATATTTGGTCTCATGGCGTCCTCGGTCTTACTGTCCCTCTGGCTCGACTGCACATGAGAACCACCCAATGGATGCTCTCCACTCAGTGGTCCCCGACCTCTACACAGTCTTATCCCATCAAGGTGGCGGGCCTTGAAGAGTCTCACCTGGTGGTCTCAAGAGAGCAATCTCCTGGAAGATTCCCTTTGCTCCCCGAACATCAGATGCCATCACCACAGATGCATCGCTAATGGGATGGGGGCTCACTGTCTCTTCCTCCACACTCCAAGGTGTATGGACTCGGTTCGAACTCATCTCCACATAAATGTCCTGGAGATGAGGCGGACTCCTATGCAATCGAGCTCTGAAGGATGTCCTTTGTCACAGAACATTCTCCTTCAAAGCGGACAACAAAGCAGTGATGTATTACATCAACAACGAAGACGTGCTCATTCTATCCCCTTGCAGGGAAGCAATGAGGAGGTGTGGAGGGGTACTTGGAGCACAAGTCTGATTCAGCGGGTTTATCTGCCAGGTATACAAAGCGACCTAGCAGATCACCTCAGCAGAAGCGGAGGCAGACCCTCACAGTGGTCTCGATCCAGCCATGCTTCGGTCCTGTTCAAGAGTGGAGGACTCAGACTCGGACCTTTGCATCCCACTCAGCATAAAACTGCCTCTCTTCTGCTCCAGAAATCCAGGGCCTGGCATTTTCTGTCAGGATGCGTTCAGGCTGCAGTGGACAAAGCACTTTCTTCACGCCTTTCCACGCTTCCTCTAATCCAGAAGTACTCCTCAGTTAAAGTCTCAGGGGACCAAGATGATTCTCATTGCTCCTTCCTGGCACCGGCTTCTGGTTTCCTCTACTCAACAGTGTGTTGGCAGCCTCTCCGAGACCACTTCCTTGCAAATCAGTCTTTTGACTCAAGGTTCGTGTCCCATCCCAACCTAGAAATCACTTCACCTTCATGCTTGGCTCCTGAAGAGATAGAAGTGAATCAGTTCCAATGTCTCGTGAGTCTCAGACATCCTTCTGGCTGCTCGGAAGCCAGCCACCAAGCGTCAGCTTCCAAATGGAAGCGTTTTTCTCTCTGGTGTACAAAATCCTCTTGGAATCCTTTTCCTGTCCTCTGGCAGGTTCTGGGTATCTTTTGGACCTGTCAAACTTAGGTCTTCAGTACTCCACAGTTAAAGTTCACCTTGAGTGCAATCTCAGCGTTCCATAAACCGATTTCTTCCTTAACTCTGGCTCAGTTACCTATAGTGAGAGATTTCTTAAGGGATTCTCCATACCAAGACCCCTGTTAAAGCGTCCAGTTGCAGCCTGGGACATTAACCTGGTGCTGGACATGCTCACTCGAGAGCCTTTCAGACCCTTAGCTACCTGTGAGCTAAAATTTCTTACCTGGAAGACTGCCTTCCTGGTGGCCATTACCTCAGCCATCGAGGAATCCCAGAGATAGCATGCCCTGGTTACGGACCCTCCATTACTGTATTCCATAAGGACAAGGTAGTTCTCCATACTCATTCTAAATTTCTTCCAAGGTTGTGTCAAATTCCATCTGAACCAACCTCTGGTACTTCCGCTTACTTAGCTAATTTCCAAAATGAAGGGAGCAGGCTCTTCATTCCTTGGATATTAAGAGCCTTGCGGTTCTATTTAGATAGAACAAGGATGTTCCTAAGACTCAGCAACTGTTCGTTTCTTTCAGCGACACCGGCTGGGTCAACCTGTAACTAATAGATGCATCTCTTCATGGTTAGTGGCATGCCTTCGTCATTGCTATTCCATGGCTCAAGTTTGAAGGTAGAGTGTAGCTCACTCTACCAGAATGAGCATGCATCCCTAGCGGAAGTGTAATGTTCAATTGCAGATATATACAACGCTACACCTGGAGCTCAGTGCATACTTTCGTTAAGCACTATGCACTGGATGTTCATGCCAGGCGACATTCGCATTAAAGCAGAACTATCCTTAATGGGCTTCTCTTGGGCAACGTGAGCTCTAATCTCCTGCAGCCCTTTGGGGATTATCAGCAGTACTCTCCACTAGTGTGAATGAGTGGTGGAGACTTATGTCAGGAAGATAGGAAAATTACGTACCTACCGTAATTCTTGATCTTTTAGAGAGTCTCCACCACTCATTCCTACCTCCCTCCATCCCCGAGCTCACCGCTGTATTGGTCTTTACTCCTCAAATCTTTAGGCCGTGAGGACTTCTTTGCTGACCCTTCTTACAGGGTCATACTGGACTATCTTATGTCCGTTTTTAATGTTGGGTTTACTCTTTCGTTAGTTCTGCACCTCCCTTGGTAAAAAGGTACTGAAAGCGGTTGGGGTAAATGGCGGATGGTCATTGCGCTCGAGCCGCTTCTTTCATGATGCCGTGTCTCGCTTGGCGACCCTCAGCAAAAAGTTGCTCGATGGGTCTTAGATGCCTCCGACGAATCCCACTAGTGTGAATGAGTGGTGGAACTCGTCAAGAAGATCAAATTTACCGGTAATCGTAATTTTCCTTTCTGACCGCTGAGGAGATGGCGAAAGCGATTTCCATTGTACAGTCACTTTGCCCAGTTCTGACTGAACCGACATCGGTTGAAATGCGATCTGTTCGGTCAGAAGTTGGTGCCTCAGAAATTGACCCAGAGGCATATTATGAGGGCGATTGGGAGGAGGATGAAGATGACGAAAACGGAGAGTTTGCAGGCCTAGGTGAGCCAGTAGAGCCTGACATCTCCCCCAGACAGGCTGTCCAGTGTTTCCCCTCCCAGGCTTTCTGGTCCCCTTCCCTTGTTTTTCAAAAGGTGGCTGAGACTCTTCAACTTCCTATGGAGGAAGCTGATCAGGATCAGGAGGAACCTGATTATATGGAAATGATGGATGTCCCAGAGTCAAGGAGAGTGTCTATCCTCTGCATAAATCCTAGAAATAGACACAGAAAATAATGCAATTTTCTACTTCCATTCCTCCTGTGGATAAAAAATGGACAGGGTATCCCTATCAGGTCCTGGTACAGGGATTCCCTACAGCACATTGCAGCCATGTTGGGGTAGTGCAAGCTGCAGCCTGTGACAAGGCTCTTTGATATCTCACCCTCCTAGATAAGGATTCCAGGAAAGTGGATGCCATGGCCAAGAAACAGTACTTGGCATCCTCTTTGGGGCTCAGACAATCAAATTACATGGCGTATACAGCCAGGTACCAGAAATTGATGTGGGATACGGTTCTGGAATTGGCTAGGAATGCCCCTCCCCAGCTAGCCAAGGAGCTGGAGCAGGTTGCTGTAAATGGTATAGAGGCATCCAAAGTTCAATTTCATGCTGCTGTGGACTCGAATGATGTCCATTCTAGAGTCATGGCTACATCTATCTCCATGAGGAGACTTGCTTAACTTAGATGTACCAGTCTTTCACAGGATACCCAGACTAAAACATGGACTTCCTGTCACTAGTAATTCTCTGGTGACAAACTGAGAACTACATAGAAGAATGGACGAATATAGGACCACCTACAGGAGTGCTGCAGCTAAAGAAAAGCAGACCACTCCTCAGAGGCAGCTATTTAGGGACAGGGTAGGCCTTGTCATAGGCCTTTCTATCAAGCTCAGGCCTCCTCCCCTTCTTTCCAACAGAGGGGGTTCTTTAGGGGAAGAGACAGACGTGGGATGACTAGGACCCCATCATCCACAGAGTCTAAGCCCCCTGCCAAACAGACACCCTGAGGTGTCGGTCAGGGTCACCTCCCCAATTCCAGTAGGGGGCAGGCTGGCTCACTACTCCCAGGCTTGTGAGTCTATTACTTCAGACAAATGGATCCTGGAAGTAGTGAGCCAGGGACTTGTTCTCAGTTTCAAAAGGTTCCCAAAAATGAGAGCAAGGTCCTTCAGTCCTCCCTCCCTCTCCCTTGGAGACAGACGCCTTAGAAGCAGAAGTCTCCTCTCTTCTGCGTCTGCAAGCAGTAGAGAAGTACTTTTTTGTCACAGGGAAAAAGGACTGTATTCCAGATACTTCCTCACCCCAAAAAAGACAGGGGAGTGACGACCCATTCTAGATTTAAGGTACCTGAACAAACATTTAACAAAACCAAAATTCAAGATGGTGACTCTGGGAGTAATCCTTTCCTCTCTGAGACCAGGACACTGGCTAGCCTCTCTGGATCTCAAGGATGCCTACTTCCACATACCTGTCAGACATTCCCACAGAAAGTACCTCAGGTTCGAATTGCCTTCAGTCCATTACCAATTCAGAGCTATGCCTTTCCGCCTAACATCTGCTCCAAGAGTGTTCACCAAGTGCCTTGCAGTAGTGGTGGCATTCCTCAGGAGACCGGTATTCTTCTGTTCCCATACCTGGATGACTGGCTCTAGTAGGCCATTCTCAGACCAAGTCAAATCAGCCTTGAGGTTACTCAGACTCTAGAATCCTTGGGCTTCATTCTGAACCTAGAAAAGTCAGTTCTAGGGACATGGTTGTTGTTCATCCACACTTATTGGCAGGTTCCTTGCGCTTTAAATCTTGCGGAAGGTCTTCAGCTGGCTCTTCCACCCACCCGGTGGTAAAACTCGCCCGCCATACGCAGGAGATCTTCCTTACAGCTTTGAGCTCAGGTTCCTCCTTAGCGCTCTGCGTATAAGACTGATTCCTAATTCTTGAAGTTCGAAATCAAAAGATTTTGCTAAAAGACTTTAGCCGTCTTCTTTCCTCATAGACTACGATAGACCATCGACTCCTGGTTTCCGGAGAATTTGCCCTTGCGGGCAGAAGATGTCTGGGGCGGATCCGCACTCCCACGTCGTCTACCTTGTGCCTTGAGCATGACCCGCAGGCCTCGACTTGTGCTCGTCCCTTTGACCTCGCGCCTGAAGACCGTGCTGCCCGGTTACAACTGAGGCGCCGAAAGAAGTCGCGGTTAGGAAATCTAAAGAGACCGGTTGGCGGTGTCAAAGCGGCAGGCTCGGTGGATCAGCTCGAGCAGATGATCGCCTTCGAAGAAGAGGCGCATGGCCGCTTTCTACCTTGGCTGCATTTGTCCCTCTCTCTCGGTGCCTTGTGCTGAAGCTGCTCAGGAGCTTTGTCCCAGCCACTCTCGGCGAAGGTGAGGGTCCAACTTCTTCTGGACCCTTTTCCGGGTCAAAAGAAAAGTAAGTCTCCCGCCATCGGCTCTTGAGAGCGGAAGATCCCCCCCCTTCTTAGTCGCAAAGACCACTCAGTCGACCCCCAACAGCCACTGGCTTCATGGTGTCCCGTCCAGGCCAGTTGACCGAGACTCCGCCAGCGGTCAAGATTTTCTCGATCCGTTAAGCGGGTTGTCGGCTGGGGCAAAGGGAATCCCTCTCCCAGTTCCCACGTTGGGAGTTGAGGATCGTCGACTCGTCTGTGCCTCGGTTCCGGAGCCTTCGGTGGGATCACCCAAACGAGCGAGTGCCGATTTCGACACTTCTCGCCTTCCTCGGCTCAAGTCGAGACTCCGGTCCTCCGGACATCCTCACGATCCAGCCGATCCCATCGCCATAGGCGGTCTCGGCCCCGCACCAGGGCAACGGCGACTTCTCTTCCTCTTCCTCCTCCTCGGACGAGAGGAACCGGCGCAAATTGAGCGCTCGGAGGTATGAGGAACTCATGTAACAGCTCCTTTTGACCGAGATAAGCCGACCCAGTCGCTGCCCAACCATTAAGTGGCTGTCACTGGAGCGACCTAAACAACCCCTCGTTATGGCGAAGGAGCCTGTTCCCAGGCCGGTTGTTTGGCCAGTCTCCAGCGCCCCACCGATTCTGGTGGAACCTCTGCCTCCACAGCCATTAGTTGGGGCTCCAACCAAGAATTCTCGTCGGCTTTGGGTTTGCCCCCATAGGCTGTCTGTCACCCTCACTCCCGATAAACCCTCGGCAGGTGGAGGTGGCTCAAGCCCCGAGCAGCTCTTTGAGGACTCTTCCGAGTCCGAGGATGATTCCTCCCTTTTCTCCAAGCGAATCGACTTGGAGTCCTCGGGAGGACAGTCAGTGGACGATAGCCCTTCGTCCTTCTTAGGGTTGCTTCGGCTCATCTCGGAGTCCACCGGGATGAAGCTCAAACCTGTTTCTAAACGGGCCAGGTATCCCCTCACGGAGATTCTGGACCGAGGGGATTCTCCTACGGAGGCCTTTCCGGTGGCCGAGGCCATAGTGGGTCCGGCCTTGGAGCTTTGGCAGCGCCCTGCTTTCTGCCCTGCGCCTTCAGCCAGGATGGCCAGGAAGTATGCGGTCCCTACCGGTTCCCTGTCCGGTTTTTCGGAACACCCCTCTGCGGAGGGCTTGGTTACCGACAGCGTTTTCCGGCATGCCGGGAACGCCAGGGATGTGGACAAACCTCCCGACAAGGAATCCAAGAAATTGGATTATGCCGGGCGAAAAGTCTATGCTGCGTCCTCTCTCGGCCTTCGTCAGGCCAGTTCGGCCATCCTCATGGCACATTTTTCACATGCCCTGTTGGGCTCCCTGGATGAGGTCGTCCCTCATCTTCCCGCGGATCTGCAGACTACGGTCAGGCAGGTGCGGGACCAGGGCAGGGCAGTGGCCAAACAGCAGCTCCAGACTGCTTTGGACTTTAGGGACTCATGTGCCAGGCGGTGACTGACGCAGTGGCCATCGTCCGTCAGGCTATAGCTGAGGATATCCACTTTACCTCGGATACCCAGCACAAGTTGGCAGATGTTCCTTGGGGACTGGACTCTCGACCCCTGGGTGGAAGGTCACTGCAGAGGATCGAGAAGTCCAATGCTACTTGGACTCGTTCTCTTCCGCTAAAAGGACAAAGGCCGCAAGCCACAGCCTAAGCCCTTGTCCTTCGTCGCTCAAGGGCGCACCAGGCCCAGCAACGTCAGGGCCAGCAGGCTCGAGCTTGGCATCCCAAACCCAAGCCATCAGCTTCCTCCAACAGGAAGCAGGGAGCGAAAAGGCCCAGGAGGTCCCTCGGCCGGTCCCTCCTCCAAGCCTGCCCAGTGACGGGCTGCGGGGTGTCGCCCCCATCCCCGTCATCTTGCCCCTGGATCCCCCCGTGGGAGGACGGCTCCGACACTTCCTTCCTGCCCGATCCGCTATTACCACGGACAGGTGGGTTCTGGAGGTGGTGGGAAAAGGTTTGCCTCTAGAATTCGAGCAAGCCCCGCCCTTCAGAGCCGTCGCACCTCGTGGGGCCTCGGGGTCCGAAGCCTCACTGTCGGCTCGTCGAGCCGACATCGCTCTCCTCCTCCAAAAGGAGGTGATCAGGGAGGTAGAGGACCCCCCTTCAGACCCGGGGTTCGTGGTCCAGGTACTTCCTGGTTCCGAATCGGACGGGGCTGGCGCCCATTCTCGACCCACATGACCTGAACAAGTTCCTAAGGTCTCGAACCTTCAGGATGGTCACTCTGGTGCAGATAATACCATCTCTGGAACACGGCGGTGGTTCTGCTCTCTGGACCTGCAGGACGGGTTTCTTTCACGCCTCCTATCCATCCACATCAGAGATTCCTTCGCTTCGAGAGGATCCTCTTCAGTTCCGAGCCATGCCTTTCGCCTGTCTCAGCTCCAGGGTTTTCACCAAATGCATTGCAGTGGTGACAGCTTTCCTGCGGCGCCGAGGGGTCCGGGTGTACCCTTACCTGGACGATTGGCTGATAGCAGCCCCCTCCAGACAGGAGGTGGAGCGGTCCAGAGATCTGGCCCTCCAGGTTTCCTCTCAAGTCAGCCTTCTCATCAACGAGGCCAAGTCGGAACTCGAGCCGAAGCAGGTGATTCTGTTTATCGGGGCAGAGCTCGACTCTCTTCGAGCCAGAGCACGGCTCCCGGCGGACAGGGCCGAGGTTCTTACCTCCTTTGCCCGATCATTTCTGGTTGGGCAATCGCACCCTGCCCGGGACTTCCTGCGCCTCCTGGGTCTCATGGCGGCCTGTACCAGCGTAGTCCGTTGGGCACGCTGGCACATGCGCCCCCTTCAGTGGGGACTGGCCAGCCAGTGGTCACAACGCTGCGATCCATTGGACCAGCTAGTGATGGTGACCCAGGAGATGTGGAACGCTCTCCGGTGGTGGACCGTTCCATCTCATCTGCAGGAGGGCATCCCGTTTGTCCGCCCCGAGCCGACGGTCTCTCTATCGACCGATGCCTCTCTGATGGGTTGGGGTGCCCATCTGGGGGAACACCGAGTGCACGGCCTCTGGTCCCCGCGGGAGTCCCGATGCCACATCAACCTGCTGGAGCTCCGAGCGGTCCGCCTAGCTCTCACCGCCTTTGCTCCGTTTCTCCGGGGTCAAGTGGTCCGAGTCCAGGAGCGGACAATACCACGACCATGTACTACCTGAACCGCAGGGCGGGGCCAGCGCTCCCATGCTTCTATGCAAGGGAAGTTCTCCGCATTTGAGTCACTCGTACGCAGCCTGAGGCGGATCTCCCAGCTATTCATGTGGCAGGAGCCTCCAACACCCTGGCCGACGTCCCTGAGACGGATAGGGGCTGCATCTCACAGTGGTCTCTCCTGCTCGGAGGTAGTACAAGATCTGTTCTCCCACTGGGGCATACCTCAGGTGGACCTGTTTGCCTCCAGGGAGAACGTGAAGCTGAGGCTGTTTCATGCCCCCCCCTCAGCAGGGCTCGCTGCAGGGGGATGCCTTCTGAGGCCCTGGACCCCAGGCCTCTTTTACGCCTTTCCCCCATTTCCCTTGGTTCACAAGGTGCTTCTCAAGGCAAGGAGGGACAAGGTGCAGGTGATTCTGATAGCCCCAGACTGGCCCCGCCAGTTCTGGTACCCAGATCTCCTCAGCCTCAGCTCCAGGCTCCTGAGGCAGCTTCCAGCTCGCCGGACCTGCTCTCAGTCAGTCAGGGAAGGTGTTCCATCCGGACCTTCAATCCCTGCACCTGACGGCCTGGTTCCTGAGCGGCTAGAGTTCCAGGCCTTGGGTCTTTCCACGAGGTCCTCAATGTTGTTGAGGCGTCCGAAGGAGTTTCCACCAGAAAATGCTGCACCTTCAAATGGAAGAGATTTTCCATTTGGTGTCAGGGCAAGGGCTTGGACCCTTCCTCCTGTTCTGTGGCAAGCATTTGGACTATTTATGGTCCCTTTCTAGTCAGGGGCTTAGGTCGACGACCCAAAGATGCACCTGGCAGCTACCCCTGCTTACCGGCGCTGGCCGGGAGCAGTCGGTGGCGCAGGAGAAGGTGGTCGGGCGATTTTTCAAAGGCCTTGATCACATTTCCCTCCGGTGCGAGAACCTCCACCTCCGTGGGATTTACTGCTGGTACTGGCAAAGCTCATGGGCAAGCCATTCGAACCAATGCACAGGTGTGATCTCTCACCTGTCGTGGAAGACCGCCTTCTTGGTGGCTATCACGTCAGCCAGAAGGATGGGAGAACTCCAGGTGCTTTGCATCGAGTCTCCTTACCTGGTCTTCCACAGGGACAAGGTTGTCCTGCGCCCCCACCCGAAATTCCTTCCGAAGGTGGTGTCGGAGTTTCACCTTAACCAGGTGTTGACTCTGCCGGTGTTCTACCTCAGTTACACCTCGGAGGCCGAATACAGGCTCCATACTTTGGACCCTAGAAGGGTGCTCGCTTATTATAAGGAGCGCACGGCTGAAATTCGGGGAGAGGTTCGCCAGCTGTTTGTCACCTACGCTGAAGCCGCATCTGGCAGACCTGCAGCCAAGCGGACGATAAGCAGGTGGGTCACCTCCTGCATAGATCTCTGCTATAAGTTGGCGGGCATGGAGCCCTCCCAGAGGGATAAGAGCTCATTCTACCCGTCATACTGCTGCATCGGTGGCTGCTTCCAGGGACGTCCCTATCCAGGAAATCTGCAGGGCTGCTACCTGGAAGTCAGCACACACCTTATGACCCATTACCACATCGACCTTTGAGTCACCCGGGATGCTGGTTTTGGGGCCTCGGTTCTCCAGTCTTTATTCCCTAAGTAGGGGGTGTGTGCCTTGCCTCCCTCCTCCCGGAGAACTGCTAGGAGTCTGCCAATAAGTGTGGATGAACAACATATCAATGTCCCTAGAAATACAGGTTACTCACCTGTAACAGGAGTTCTAGGAATGGTATATGTTGTTCATCCACACGACCCACCCGACCTCCCGGCTTTCGACGCACAACCTGAGCTTCCAGCGGGCCAGATATGGCGTCATGGGGCGGAGCCGAGAGTTTTACCACCCGGGTGGGTGGGAGGAGCCAGCTTGAAGACCTTCCGGCAAGATTTAAAGCGGCAAGGAACCTGCCAATAAGTGTGGATGAACAACATATACCATTCCTAGAACTCCTGTTACAGGTGAGTAACCTGTATTTCTGGAACCAGCTCAGCTTCTCACCTTCATAGGGGTGGAAATAGACACTATTCAGGCAAGGGCATTTCTCCCTCTCTCAAGGGTTCAGTCCCTTGTCACTCTGGCTTCTTCTTTTCATCCTCTAGTTTCTCGTCCAGCCATACACTTTCTACAGTTACTGAGCCATATGGCAGCATCCACAGCTGTGGTCCAGGGAGCAAGGTTTCAGATAAGAGACATTCAGTTTCATCTTGGATACTATTAGTCTCAGAAAAGAGACCCTCTCTCCAAATTGGTTCCAGTGTCTCAAACTCTAGTTCAGGCTCTCCAGTGGTGGCTGGAGGAGGACAGTCTTTGACAAGGTGTTCCATTTGTTAGGCTCCTTCAGTGACTCTCACCACAGATGCCTCTCTGCTAGGTTGGGGGGCTCACCTAAATCAGCTTACATCTCAGGGAACCTGGTCTCACCAGGAGTTCCTTCTACATATAAATCTTCTCAAATTGAGAGCTGTCTTTCTAGCACTTCAGACATTCTCAACTGCTGTTCAAGGGAAAGTATTGCAGATCAGGACAGGCAGTACCACAACCATGTGGGACATCAACAAGCAGGGAGGCACTCGGTCCTCTACCTTGAGCACAGAGGCCATGAAGATATGGTCTCTGGCTTATTCCCTTCAGGCTTCTCTGATGGCTGTGCATCTTCCAGGGAAGGACATTTTAGCAGATGCTCTCAGCAGGATTTCTCAGGGTCATCACGAGTGGACCCTGAATCCTCTCATTCTTCAGGTAATTTTCAAGAGGTGGGGTACTCCAGAGATAGATCTCTTCACAGCCCCGGACAATCACCAACTTCCTCTCTTTTGTTGCAGGCCTCCTCTTCTGGGCTTTGTCTATCAGGATGCTGTGTTGTTGAATTTGACAAGCAGGTTCCTGTATGCATTTCCTCTGATATTCAGGATCCTGATCAAGATCAGGTCTCAGCCTTGCAGGGTGATTCTAGTGGCTTCAGACTGGGCCAGACAGCCTTGGTATCCTCTTCTGTTGTCACTGTCAGTAACAATGCCGCTGTGTCTTCCCAGACAGTTCAATCTTCTTACCTTCTGTCAGGGGAGGATCCTTTACCCCAATCTTTAGACTCTCAGGCTCAAGGCCTGGCTCTTGAAGAGCTAGACTATGCAAGCCTACACCTTTCTCAGTTGGTTTTGGACATTTTAAAAGTTAGCAGAAAACCTACCAGAAAGACCTATAACTCCAAATGGAAAAGATTTGGGTTTTGGTGTTCCCAGAAACAGTCTCAGCCAGAATTGGCTGATATAGCCACTGTACTTGAGTATCTGGTGCGTCTTAATAGTTTAGGCCTGCGGCCTACTAGTCTAAATGTACATTTGGCAACTGTGTCTGCCTTTCTTTGTGCTGGTAAGGGCGTTTCCCTAGCTTTTCATCCAGTTTTCAAGACGTTTTTCAAAGGTTTAGTACATGTTAACCCTCCCTTTAGGGAGCCTACCCCTTCTTGGGATCTGAATATCTGTATGGCGCAGCTTATGCAGCCCCCTTTTGAGCCTTTATCTTCAGCAGAGCTGAAATACTTGACTTGGAAAACTGTATTCCTGGTAGCCATTACCTCTGCCAGGAGAATCGGTGAATTACAGGCTTTATCAGTGGAACCTGATTTCATTTCATTTCACAGGGATAAGGTGGTCCTTTGAACCAACAGAAAGTTTCTTCCCAAGGTGGTATCAGACTTTCATCTGAATCAGTCTGTCATTGCCTGTATTTTTCACTGACCATTCTTCCTCTGGGGAGAGAAAATTACATAGTCTTGATGTAAAGAGGGCGCTTAGCTACTATGTGGAGCATACTAAGGCCCATAGGAATGGCAGTTCTCAGTTGTTTCTCACCTGTGGAGAAGTGGGAAAGGGCAAACCAGCCACCAAGAGAACTGTTGCCAAGTGGATTGTCACCTGTATCCAGTTCTGCTATTCAAAGCTTGGGAAGGAGCCTCCCTCGGGCCTGAGGGCTCATTCGAGCAGAGGTACAGCTGCTTCGGTCACAGCAGCTAGAGATATACCTTTAGTGGAAATCTGTAAAGCAGCCACCTGGAAAACTGTTCACACATTTACCAAGCATTACTCTGTGGACATTCAGTCTAGCAGTGATGCTAGGTTTAGCACAGCTGTGCTGCAGAGCCTGTTCCCAAAATAGGTTCTGTGACTCCCTCCTCCAAGGGGGTACTTCTTGGTAGTCTGCATATAGTCAGAATACAGCAAGACTTCATGTTGTTTGAAGAAAAAATTACCTTAGTAATGTTTTTTCTAATGGAGTCTTGCTGTATTCTGACCTCCCTCCCTGCCTCCCCTCCTGGAACCTAGTAGTTTTGGGATGTGGGTGGGCAAGCACAGTGTTGCACCCCAGAGGTGTACTCGACATGCCCTTTATCTTAAAGGTTTTATTATGAATGTTTTTGCTTGTTTCACTGTCTACTTATTTTCTTTTTAGGGTTCTTGACTTGAGTCTTTTGACCCTAAAAAATCTGTTATTTCCATTTGGCACAAAGATTTTAGAAACAATTTCTACCTGTTGAATTAGTTGGTTTAGTGCTTGTGAGAATCTGATGGTTACACTGCAGAGTACCAGAGACACAGGTTTGAAAACCAAGCTCAAGCTCAACATTCCATTCTTCTGCATAGAGTTAACTCTTTCCTCTCCGGAGCAGTTCAAGTGCTGGGGATAACTGCATATAGTCAGAATACAGCAAGACTCCATTAGAAGAAACAACATTACTGTGGTAATTTTTTCTTTTGGCCTCACAAGCCTTTGCTGATACCATTGTGGTCTTGGCAGAGCATAATAAGGCTGTCCTTCCTCAAGGATCTACAGCCCGACCAATGAGCAAAGAATCTCGCAAGATAGACACCTTAGGCAAGAGAGTCTTTGCTACCTCAACCCTGGGTATGCGCATTGCCAGTTACCAGGGCTATTTTTCTCAATATGAGTATGTACTTTGGCATTCTCTCAAAGAAATGGTAGAAGCTCTGCCTGAATCAGAAGTTAGGTCAGAGCTACTCCAGACGATAACTAGGGGTATCGAATCCAATAACCAACATCTTAAAGCTGCAATGAATGCCTACGATACTGCCTCCCGGGTGGCGACAGCTGGATCTGCACCCGCCGCCACTCTTGGCTACGTACTTAGGGCTTCACGAATGAAGCCCAGGAGCAGGTCATGGCTTTACCTTTTGACAGTATGTATCTGTTCGGGTCTTTGGTGGAGCAAGCTCTGGAGGCCACGAGAAGACTAGGTCTGCCATTAAGGCGGCTAGACCTGCACCTTCCCTCCCAAGGGGTGCAAACAAGTGTCAGTTTCACAACCGTCAGACCTTTCAGGGCAGAGGAGGTTTTAACAAAAACCACAATCCTCAGCCACAAAAGAAATACAAGTGTTCCCATATCTGGACAACTGGCTCCTAGCAGGTCCCTCCAGGCAAGAGACTCTGGAGATCGTGGCCACGGCTTCAGACTTCCTCACATCCATGGGAGTCCTGCTGAATCTCAACAAGTCGCAGTTGCAGCCCTCCCAGAAGCTCCGCTTCATAGGAACTCTTCTGGACACCTCCTGTGCGAAGGCTTTTCTTCTAGAGGACAGAAGGAGTGATATCTTACAGATGGCCCGATACATCAGAGAACACAGCTCAGTTCGAGCTATCTCAGTGCAACGGATGCTGGGCCTCATGGATTCCTTGGTGTTCACTGTACTCTTGGCTCATCTCCACATGAGAACCTCTCAATGGATGCTCAGTACTCAGTGATCCCCAATCACTCACCCTCAGTCCTTTCTCATCAAGGTGAAGGAACCTCTGAAGAGGTCACTCACCTGGTGGTCACAGGAGGACAGTCTTCTGGAAGGATATCCCTTTGCCCCTCTGGATCATCAGATCCCCATTACCTCGGACTCATCCCTGATAGATTGGGGAGCCCACTGTCAGGATCTCCACACACAGGGTACGTGGACTCAGGATGAGTCCCAACTTCACATAAATGTCCTGGAAATGAGAGCCGTCCTCTATGCAGTCCAAGCCTTGAAGGACATACTCTGTCACAAGAATATTCTCCTTCAAATGGACAACAAAGCAGTGATGTACTACATCAACAAACAGGGTGGTGCACACTCTTACCCATTATGCAGGGAAGCGATCAGAGTATGGGAGTGATGCCTGGAACACTAGGCTCTGATTCAGGCAGTTTACCTGCCAGGAGTACTAAACAAACTGGCAGACCATCTCAGCAGAACAGAGGTGGATTCTCATGAGTGGTCTCTCGTCTTAACTGTCATTCAAGTTGCTCTTCAGAGAGTTGGGGACTCCAGACCTGGACATTTTTGCGTCCCCACTCAGCACAGAACTGCCTCTCTTCTGCTCCAGAAATCCAAGACCTGGCATTTTCTGTCAGGATGCGTTCAGGCTGCGGTGGACAAGATGCTTTCTATACGCCTTTCCTCTTCTTCCCCTAATTCAGAGGGTACTTCTCAAATTGGAGTCTCGGGGGCAGAATGATTCTCATTGCCCCCTCTGGCCTTGGCAGATATGGTTTCCGCTACTCAACAGTCTATCGGAAACCCCCTGAAGACGCTTCTCCTTCATAGAAACATAAAATTTGATGGCAGATAAGGACTGCTTGGCCCACCTAGTCTGCCAATTTCCCTACCTAACGGATAAGCTGCAGATCCTAGTTAACCAACAGCCTACTTCCTCCTACCCCCCCACTAGAATTGCCTTATGTCTGTCCCATGCATTCTTGAATTCCCCCACTGTTTTTGACTCTACGACATCCTCAGGAAGGCTGTTCCGTGTATCCACAACCCTTTCTGTGAGGAAGTACTTCCTTACATTGCCTCTGCGCTGTCCCCCCTCTATCTTCAAATTGTGCCCCCTTGTTTTTCAACATCTCTTTTTCTGAAAGATGCTACCCTCTTGGACTTTGTTGATTCCCTTGAGGTATTTGAAAGTTTCTATCATGTCCCCCCTCTTCCTCCTTTCCTCGAGGCTATACATCTTTAGTCTTTCTTCATATGTCTTCTGATGTAGACCCTGCATCATTTTGGTTGCCCTCCTCTGGACAGCCTCCACCCTGTCTATGTCTTTGCGGAGATGGGGTCTCCAGAACTGTACACAGTACTCCAGATGTCTTACCAACAGTCTGTACAGAGGGCCAACAACTTCTGTTTTCTACTGGTGATGCCTCTCCTTATGTATTCCAGTATCCCCCCGCCCTCCTTACTGCTTTCTCACAATGCTGTCCCACCTTTAGATTGTCTGATATGACTACCCCAGGTCCCTTTCCATTTTTGTTGTTGTCAGTAACTCACCCCCCATTGTGTACTCTTCCCTGGTTTTTGTTTCCCTGGTGCATTATTTTGCACTTCTTTGCATTGAATCTATGCTGCCATACATTTGACCATTCCTCCAACCTTGCCAAGCTCCTTTTCATCCTTTCCACCCCATCTTGTGTAAACCCTGTTGCAGATCTTTGTGTCATCTGCAAAGAGACATACTTTCCCTTCCAGTCCCTCTGCAATGTCACTTATAAAGACATTAAAAAGGACCGGCTCCAGTACTGAACCCTTTGGTACCCCACTAGTAACCCTCCTTTCTTCACTGTGGACTCCATTTACTATTACCTGCTGTGTCCTGTTGTCCAACCAGTGTTTTACCCAGGCTACCACCCTTGAACCCACTCCCAGGCTGGCTAATTTGTTTATTAATCTTTTGTGCGGGACTGTGTCAAATGCCTTGCTAAAGTCTAGGTAGGCCATGTCCACAGCCCCTCCCTGGTCTACTGCTTTGGTCACCCAGTCAAATAAATCAATTAAATTTGTCTGACATGACCTTCCTACTGTGAATACATGCTGCCTTGGGTCCTGTGCCCCACTGGCCTCTAGGTACTCAACAGTTCTTTCCTTCAGAAATGATTCCATCATTTTCCCTACCACGGAGGTCAAACTAACAGGTCTGTAGTTTGCTGCCTCTGTCTTGCTCCCACTTTTGTGAAGGGGAATCACATCCGCCCTCCTCCAGTCTTCAGGTACCACACCATCCTCCCATGATTTATTAAAAAGGGTAGTCAGTGGTGTTACTAGTTCTTCCCTTAGTTCTTTTAGAATTCTGGGGTGAATCCCATCAGGCCCCATTGCTTTATCCACCTTCAGTTTTAAGAGTTCTTTCAGAACTCTTTCTTCTGTGAAAGGACTAATATCAACACCCCTATCCAGAGTGCTTCCATTGACCGGATTAGGAATTTCCCCCTGCTTTTCCATTGTGAATACTGAGCAGAAGTATTCGTTCAGTATCCCTGCTTTTTCACTGTCGCTGTCTGCCCAACCACCTTCCTCTTTGTTCAGCCTCAGTATCCCTGTCTTAGTCTTTCTTTGCTCCCTAATGTACCTATAAAAGGTTTCATTCCCCCTTCTTAACCGAGTTGGCTATCTTTTCCTCGGTTTGGGCCTTTGCTATTCTGACTGCCTTCCCAGCTTCCTTCTACTTTAACTGGTACAGTTCTCTGTCCTCCTTCTTCTGTGTTTCCTTATACATCTTAATTACTCTCTTTTTCTCCCTTACCTTCGCCGCCACTTCTTTTGAGAACCATAGTGTTTTTTCTTTCATTTTGATTTATTTGTTTCACACAAAGGCTTTTTGCCTCTGTGATGGTGGTTTTGATGTTTCCCCATTCTTACCCCAGGAGTCCTTTAGCACAAGTAACTTTTTGCACTTAGCTGGCTAGGTGCAATTGCCCCAGAGGTGTGCCTTTAAGAGATTTTTTAAAGAGCGTAAGGCTAGCCAATCAAAAGACAGGAGGGGGTGTGAACTGAGTGAAAGCTGTTGACTGCTTCAGAATTTTTCTCCGCTGGACTGAGCATATTGCCTCTGAGGTGTCTCCCAACTTTCCTTGTTGACAGCCTCCTAGTGCTTATCTGGGTAAAGTTTTCCTCATAAATCTTTTCCTTTAGTGTGCTGAGTGACAACATTTTTTTTTTTATTAGCTCTTTGCAAATTTTTTATTTTTAGCGCGCCGGTACTATTCAGACTTTATTTTTACCGCGATTATTTACTTTAAAGCTTAATTTTATCGTGGGTGTTTATTTTTTGATGGTTTCCTTCATTTTTGACTAATTTCTTGTGGGAACCATCGAATTGGGGACAGTTGCCTTGTTTTTTTACCTCAGACCTCGCGGGGTTTACTGCGAGGCACCTGCAGTAGATTTCAAATTTAAACAGTGCCTCCTGGGGGTTTTCTCTCTAGATTGGCAATTACGAGGAAACCTTTTTTGTTATATTACTGGATCATGGTGTCGTCTGTCAGGACTGTCCATAAGGGTCCAGCAGCCACCTGTGCGCAGTTGAGTATTACTGGTTTTCTGTTAAGATTGGCACTGGTATAGATCCCAGTTTTACAACCAAAAAAAAAAGGCATTGGTAATAGTTTATTAACTGGGGCAGGACTGGCCAGTGACATTTTCCCAGAAACCTGCACTCAGGTCATAGGTCCAGAACTGGTTTGCTTTGCTTAAATTGGCGAACATAGCAGACAAACCTTTGATAATTATGGCTGAGGATAAATCAAAGGTTTCCGACGAGGGTCCATTCAAAAATACTAATGCCAAAAGCAGAGGTGCTGAGGAACCCTCCAGATCCCCGTCAAAAAATAAAGCTTCCAAAGATGAAGTTCCTCACAAATTGAAAAATAAGAGTGACGGAAAAAGGAAGCTTGATCAAGCCTCTGATGAAGTGGCTAAAAAGAAACTCTGTCAAGACAGATATGCTCCTGTTGCTCCTGGGAAAGCCAATAGTGAGACAACAGGCAGCTTAAAGCATTCAGAAAAAACATAGCACATAGCACTTACAAGCTGCACAGGTTCTTCCGTCAGTGCAAGTTATGGAAAAAGCATGGCAACTGTTTCAGACCCTTCAAAAGATGGGTCCTCTATTTACAGGGGCTGGCAAGCACTCTTCCACAGTTCTCTGTTCTGTAGACTGTGAGGGTAACGCAGATGATCAATTCTATGATGCCCCTGACATGGATTTTGAGGGCCTTGAGCCCCAGGAGTCCCCGGACCCTTGCCTTGGGGATCCCCTGGGTGACCACAAGGATTCTTCCTCTATGTTTTCATTTATACAAAATATGCTGGGTACCCTGGCCCTCCCTACACAGGAGCCCAACCAGGATGTCGATGAAGATGAAGATTATAGGGAGATGAAGGGTCTTTCATCCTCAAAGACATTGGTTGTCCCTATCTATAATGCATTTAGAAAAAATACCATGAAGGTTAGCACAACACACTTCAATACTAGGGGTTGATAAGCGGCTTGAGAGAAAATAAATTGTCTAAAAATGGTACCGAGTTCCTGTCAGCACACCTAGCCATGAGAGTATAGTGCAGGCAACTTAGAGAAAGCTGGTGTCTCCTTGTCGCCTCTCCCCGACAAGGATTCCAAGAAAATTGACTTTATAGCAAAGAAAATGCGTTGCCACAGCTTCCCTGTCACGGGCTTTTTTCTTACATGGTATTCGCAGCCAAATATCAGAAAGCCCTTTGGAAATCTGTCCAGGCTATCGCCCACAACGGATCAGATTCTGTGGTACAGGAGCTGGTGGTTACGTCAAAAACTGCCTTGGAAGCTACTATGTACAAATTCCACATGGCAGATGACAATAATGATGCAGCCTCTAGGGAGATGGCCCATGCCATATCTCTGAGACAGTTCGCCTGGCTTAGAACAACCAGTCTGGCCACAGACACTCAGAACAAGATCATGGATTTTCCCTGTGATCAAAGTATGTTGTCTGATTACAGAACCACTGACTACATGAAAAAGGTTGATGAGTACAAGGCCTCCTGGCAGAGCCATTCATCCAAGCCTAAACCCGCCACCCCTCAGAGATCCCGTCCCAGGGGCGGTAGGGGCAGGAATTTTTTCCCAGGCCTTACAGTCTCTATCCCCAGTCTGACTTTAGCCAGTACAGGGGGTCTTTCAGAGGCAGGGGCAGAAGGGGCTAAAGAAGATCCACCTCTACCCAGCCGCCTGCCTCTCAGTCTAAATCCTGATGTGAGTGTCCAGGTCGCCTCCTCGCTTCCAGTTGGAGGCAGACTCTCTCACTATCTTCAGCACTGGTCTCTCATCACGTTGGACAAGTGGGTGCTGGAGATAGTGGAGAAGGGTCTGTCATTACAGTTCAAGCAGCTGCCAGATCTCAAATGTACCCAGGAGTCAAGACCTCTGTTACCATCACAGATACCACTGTTGGAAATGGAGGTACAAAACCTTCTGGCTTTATGAACGGTGGAGAGGGTCCCCACCCATGAGAAGGGTAAGGACCTCTACTCCAGGTATTTTCTGACACAAAAGAAAACTGGGGAGTGTCAACTTATCTTAGATATTTAAACAAACATCTGAAAAACCCAAATTCAAAATGGTCACTCTGTCACTGGTCATACAGTCCTTACAGCAGGGTGACTGGCTAACCTCCCTCAACTTACAGGACGCCTACTTCCACATACTCATAAGGAGATCTCACAGGAAGTTTCTCAGGTTCAAACTTCCTTCGGGTCACTATCAGTTCACCGCAGTGCCCTTCGGTCTGTCCTCGGCCCCAAGAGTCTCTACCAAGTGTCTCACAATGGTAGCAGCACATCTCAGGAGGCTGGATGTCGCTCTCTACCCCTATCTGGACGACTGGCTCATAGTAAGAAAGTCTCCTTGCCAAGTCAAGGAATCTCTTTCCCTCACAGAACGCACTCTGGAGTTTCTAGGTTTCCTGGTAAATCTCAAGAAGTCTCACCGGGAACCCACCCAGCTGCTCACCTTCATAGGGGCCCAGCTGGACACTCAGAAGGGATATGCTTTCCTCCCACAGCAAAGAATTCAGAGTTTCCTTTCAGTGGCAGATTCTTTCACCCAAGGACAGCCAAGACTAGCCAGACATGTCCTCAAATTTCTGGGACATATGGACTCTATGATTGCAGTAGTCCCAAGGGTCAGGTACAGGATGAGACTCCTTCAAGCCTATCTCAGAGCTCGCTGGTCTCAGAGAAGCAACAATCAATCAATCAAAATCTTTATTTAATCAGGTGAACATCATTGAGCGTAGCTCATTTACAAGATGGACCTGAGTGGTCAAGAAGTGCAAGTATTATTACATAGACAAGAAAAAACATAAACAGTAGTACAATGACATAAAGTGCTAATATATAACAATTTACATATATACAAGGCACATTAAAACCATTTAACCTGTAAGAAAAGGAGGCAATGGGTATAGCAGGCATAATATATAAATTATAGGTCCTAATTGGCTTTTATGAGAGTATATCAGGTGACTGGAAAAAAGAAGTAGAGCTAGCATAATGGAACACGGAAAAGGGGGTGGGGGTAGGTAGGGTCGGGGATTAGGCCTTGTTAAAGCAATTGCAGAGTTCTGGGAATACGGTGGAGAATAATCTTTTGAAGGATGTTAAAGGTAAGAGGCTATTTAACTTCATGGTTTTTTGGAGTGAGTTCCATGCAACTGCTAGTGAGTAGCTGATAGCGGCCCTCCCAAACCGGGTGCAGGCAAATTTTCAAAGTTAATACCGATGTCAGAGCAATTCCTCCAAAATTTGCTGTGGAAGGACCCTGCAAATTTGCAGGCAGGGGTTCCATTTCAAGCTCCTCTTCCCACAAAGGTGATCACCACAGATGCCTCCCTGTTGGGCTGGGGAGCTCATCTAGACTGTGCCTCAGTAAGAGGCAACTGGACTCCTGAAGAGTCACAGTTGCACATTAGTCTTTTAGAACTCAGAGCAGTCTTACTAGCTCTCAAAGTTTTCGCTCCCAGCATAGAAGGGCAGGCGGTTCAAATTCGAACGGACAGCACCACTGCAATGTTCTACATAAACAAGCAGGGTGGTACCAGATCAGGAATACTCTGGAAGCTCTGGTCTCTAGCATTCTCCCTGGGAGTCAGCCTCTCAGCTATTCGCCTCCCAGGCAAACTCAGTACTCTGGTGGATGCTCTGAGCTGCATCAGTCAAGGTCAGAGCAAATGGACACTGAACAAGCAAGTACTAGCCACAGTGTTCAGGCAGTGGGGCACACCAGACATAGATCTGTTTGCCTCTCCTCTCAATTTTCAGCTTCCTCAGTACTGTTGCAGGCCCCCAGTTCCGGGAACACTTCCTCTGGATGCCCTGATCCTTGACTGGTCAGAGAGTTTCCAATACGCATTTCCTCCCTTTCCCCTGATATTCAGGCTTTTGCTGAAACTCAGGCAGCAGCCTGCATCCATCATCCTAGTGGCTCCGGAATGGCCCAGGCAAGCCTGGTACCCTCTCCTTCTCTCTGTGTGCTGCAACAGGCCCATTCGCCTGCCTCCAACTCACTCCCTGCTGACCCTTCCTCAGACAGAAGTGCAGTACCCGGATGTACACTCTCTTCACCTCAAAGCCTGGTTCTTGAGGAGTTAGTGTTTCCATCCTCACAGTACTCTGAACAGGTCCTTAAGATACTGAGGATGGCTAAAAAAACCGAACACTAAGAAGACTTATGCAGCCAAATGGAAAAGGTTTTCCCTCTGGTGCAGAAGCAAAAAGGTTGAACCCCTATCAGCTTCAGACCCTCAGCTGCTAGACTACCTGGTACACCTACAGGCGTCAGGCTTGAAACCATCTTCGCTCAAGCTACACCTTGCGGCAATTTCAGCCTACCTTTCGGTGGGAAAGAAGAAATCAGTCTTTTCCCATGACATTTTTAAACAGTTTTTCAAAGGCCTCTTGCACCTCCAGCCTCCAACCAGGGAGCCTGTTCCTCCTTAGAGCTTGAACCTTTGCATAAATGGGCTCATGAATCCACCTTTTGAGCCTATGTCCACGGCCCACATCCAGTTTGTAACTTGGAAGACCATCTTCCTGGTCGCCATTACGTCTGCCAGGAGGATTTCAGAGCTACAGGCCCTGTGCACTTAGCCGAATTACATCATCCCCCACAACGATAAAGTTGAGCTCAGGACAAATAGGAAATTTCTGCCAAAGGTGATTTCAGAGTTTCACTTGAACCAATCCATTACTCTGTGTGTCTTCTTTACTGAGCCATCTACTACTGGTGAGCAAAAGCTCCACAGCTTGGATGTCAAAAGAGCCATCTTTCACTACCTAGAGCATACTAGACAGTCCAGAGGCTCTTCCACACCTACGGGGATGTAGGCAGAGGAAGACCAGCTACCAAGAGAACTATTTCTCATTGGTTGGTCTCTTGTATTAGATTCTGCTATGAGAAAGCTGGTCAGCAACCTCCAGTGGGGCTCAGGGCCCATTCCACCAGGGGCACTGCAGCCTCACTTTCAGCAGCAAGGGACATTCCCCTACTGGATGTCTGCAAAGCAGCTACCTGGAAATCTGTGCACACCTTTGTGAAACACTACAGTTTGGATGTGCAGACCAGATCTGATGCCAAATTTGGCAGGGCAGTTCTGCAGAGCTTCTTTCCTAAGTAGATTCTCTGCCTGCCTCCCACTTGGTACTGCTTGGTAGTCTGCAAAAAGTTACTGATGCTAAAGGACTCCTGGGGTAAGAAGAAAAATTACTCACCACAGTAATCTTCTTTCTTGCATGGGGTCCTTTAGCATCAGTAAACTCCCACCCTTCCTCCCCGGTTCACCTGTCAGAGAAGGGCTCTTACGTCACCTTTTACCAAAGTTGGCGGTTTTTTTTGAGTTTTTACCTTGTGTTGCTGTTTCTATTTTCACTTTTGGACATTTGCATGTTTTTTGAATCCTGTTAATTCTTTTTCGGAGCATTTGCCCTAGTTTTTCCTTTAAAAAAATTCTGAAGCAGTCAACAGCTTTCACTCAGTTCACACCTCCTCCTGTCTTTTGATTGGCTAGCCCTACGCTCTTTAAAAAAATCTCCTAAATGCACACCTCCGGGGCAGTTGCACCTAGCCATCTAAGTGCAAAACATTACTGATGCTAAAGGATCCCATGGAAGAAAGAAGATTACTGCAGTGGGTAATTTTTTCTTGTTGCTCCACCCACCTTCTTGCCTATTTGCTAGTGCTTTTCTGAGGCACTCTCCCATTTTGACAAAATCAGCCCTCCTGAAGTCCAGTACTTTCACTTTTGTGTGGCTTGACTCTACAGCTAAGTTTATCATGAACCACACTGCTTGGTGGTTGCTTGTTCCCGGATGGCTAACCACTTCAAGATCGGAGATCCTGTCTCCATCCCCATTTGAGAGTACCAGGTCTAAGATTGCTCTCTCCTGAGTGGGTTCCAAAACTAGCTGTCTGAGCATGCCCCCTGTAGGGCATGGAGAATGGCTCTGCTTTTAGATATGGCTGCAGCAAAGGTGCTCCAGTCAACATCTGGCATATTCAGGTCCCCCATCAGCAATATTTCCCCTTTCTCTGCCATCCCAAGGATGCCTTCTGTCTTTTCCTTGTCCATTTCCTCCCCCTGAGATGGGGGTCTGTATACAACCCCTGTACGGATTGTGGAGCCATTTCCAGTCTCCAGGGTGACCCACAGTGCCTCCTCTCCTCCCTGTTTACCCTTTAGTTCTGTTGCTTTTATCCCTTTCCTTACATAGAGAGCTACTCCTCCTCTTCTTCCCTCCCTGTCCCTTCTGTAGATTGTGTACCCTGGTATGTTGACATCCCAGTCATGGTTCTCTGTGTACCATGTTTCTGTGACTGCCACAATATCCAGGCATCCCTCTTCCATCAAGGCCACCATTTCAGGGAGCTTTATACTGCCTAGGAATCATTCCAAATGCATGGCCCAATGGAGGAGGTTCTCTCAAAGATCTACTGTTATGGTGAGTGGCTATTCTTTCTCCTAAGTGGTGTAATAGTTATTAATATCATCACTTCCTGCAGCATGAACCATTTTCTTATACTAAGGGACAGAGGGTTGTCCTTAATGGGGAAACATAGAGGTTGGGGAGGTCGCCAGTGGTGGGCTGCATGGATTGGTCTTGGGTCTGGTCCTCTTAATATCTTTATCTATGATATCTGTGACATTGGTGTAGGGATACAGGGGAAGGTCCGCAGAAGACAGGATAGTTTCAGTAGGCAGAGAAGTGAGATGATTCTGCCACTGCGGATCCCTGGTTTGTGCTCCACAGTGGAGTACTGTGTGCAGCTCTGGGAGCCACACTTGAAGAAAGAAAAGTACAGGGTGAAGGCGGTGAAAAGGTGGGTAAACAAAATTAACTATGATCAGCAGGAAAAGACTTACATGGCAAGTATGAAAATCTCAACATGCACACACTGGTGATAGAGAGAGGAAGGGAGGACATGATAGCAATTAGCAAGTACCTCCATGGGATAAAGCAGATAGCAGAGAGCTGTGCACCTTAAGAGAGAACACAAGTACCAGGGGAAACTTGATGAAGCTGGTGGTGGGAGATTTACAAGGGTAAAAGAAAGCATTTCTTCATGGGTAGGGTGGTAGAGATGGGGAATAGGCTACCAAAGGATGTAGTCTGTGTGAAATCAGTAGGGTAGTTTAAACATGGCTGGGTCAGTAACATGGCCGGTGCTGATAAAGATGGTGGCAAAAAGGGAGGGGATAAGGAGGAGTGATGGGCCACTAACGCCGTCATAATCCACATTAGATAAGGAGGGCTGAGCAGACATGATGCACTGCAGGGCCTTATTTTTCTGACAATGGCAGTGTTTCTGTGTAAGGGATCATAAAGTGTTTCCAAACAGATAGATACAGATAGTATACAATATGCTGGGCCTTTAATGGTTCTGTTGCAGTAAGGCTTTCATTCCTTCAGTTTTCTAGATTCATATTTACAAAATGAGTACATTTAGCAGAAGTATGCATCAGGTAGTACAATGTAAATGGGTTTAGCTGAAGTGGAACACGAAAGTTGCAGAACCTTATTTCCCTGCAGCAGACAATAGGTGGAGCTTTTGAAACAAAAGATGTCAAGTATGCGTGTGGTTTATAGCTTGCACTCTTACTGCAGTGGCTGGCTTTGGCAGAGCAAAAACGTAATCCAGCTGAGGCACCGTAAATGCTTTTCTTTCTGTTTCTCTGCAGTGCTGTCAGCAATCTACCAGGTAGATTTTCTATAGCCATCTTCCAGCCCTTATAGCCAGGGTGGTCACCACAGCGTGCACAGCCTGAGAGTGCCAGTTTCTTTGCAGTGCTGTCAGTGATCCTTCAGGCTGATTTTTCTGCAGCAGCCTGTCAGCCATGGTGGTCACCACAGCATGCCACACCTCTCAACCTTTGAGCACTGAAATGAGGGACACAGTTAAAATGAGGGACATTGAGCCACATAATGAGGGACACATCCTTTAAAGGAAAACTACACCCAAAACTTGAAAAAATATATGCTGTGCAGAGTGTTTTAATTTGTATGTGAAGTTCTAGTGTTTCCTTCCCTCTGACTGGTATTAGGAGTTTTTCCTAAATTAGCCTGCTAGCTTTAGGGTAGTTTTACGACCCCTGGAGATCTCCATATCAAATGGGTTTATTGCATTTCTTTGTCCTACGATGCACCTTGTTTCATGTAATGGTGGTGTAGCAGAGCCCCATAAATCCAGCAGAAAGCATTGCATTACAATCAGTTCACAACAACAGAGATGGCTATATTTTAAAATCTGTAGAATTCAGCTTGGTGACCACCCTCATCCTAAAAGGTTTTACTGTCCTGAAAAACTTTGCTGTTAGTAATTTTTGTGCAGCTTGTAAAGCTTCCAAAATATTTAGTTTGGCATGTGTGTGCTGAATGTTGGGTCTCTCTTACATCACAGTCACGTGAGACAAGATGCACTGTGGGAACCAGAAGTACAATTACACTATCAGGTATGGAGATCCCCAGGGGTCATAAAACTAGCACAAAGCTAGCAAGCTAATTTGGGAAAAACTCCTAATACCAGTCGGAGGGGAAGGAAACACTAGAACTTCACATACAAATTAAAACACTCTGTACAACATATATTTTTTCAAGTTTTGGGTGTAGTTTTCCTTTAATATAGAGATACAAGCTAACACTGGAAACTACTGTGTGAACCTGTATGAAGTTTATTTTTGACTTAGCATCTTAGAATATTAGGAATTTGGCTTTAAAGTCTGAATTTGCAGCATGCTCTGAGTGGGCAGCATCTTTTTCATGGGGCACTTTTTCCGGAGTAAAATGAGGGATGTCCCTCGTAATCAGGAACAGATGGGAGGTCTGCAGCATGCATGGCCTAAGAGTACCTGTGACCATCCTTTCTATGGTACCGTGGTTTTCTTCTTGTTGCTCTGCTGCTCCCTCCCACATGCAGTGGAACATAAGATGCTGAGGGATCAGTTTACATGCATGCAGTTTCATGTGATGGAGAAGCAAGTTCCCTGGGCCACCGTTGGGGGTTGCTGCGATGGCAGAGTGCTCCACCTGACCCTCCCCTGCAGGGACATGCTGCTATCAGCAGCCTTTCACTCAGCTGGCTGACAGAGTACTGGCCTCCCAGAGTTGCGTCCAAACTCAGGTGTTCGGCACAGGAGGGCAATGTACTGCTGTTGGGGCATTTTGCAACCCCCTCCACACGCCTTTACTGGCAGTTACTTTTAAAATAAATTTGTAATGTGGATTTTCTGGGTAGATATGGGCTGTATTCTATGGAACATAAGCATTCATCCAAAAAATGAAATTTGTAGTCTGTTTGGCATGCCTTCTCATCAGTGCCCTGCTGTTGCCTTTAGTCAGCCTTTTCAAGAATTGTCTGCAATCGATGAGATTTGGCAGAGGATTTAATATTCTCCATCCTAAATGAGTACTACCAAACTTCAATGTCTTGTCCGTGATAGGGACCTGTTTTCCTGAGCATTTTGTTATCTGTGTTTTTCAAGAGATTGTTCAAGAATCAATCTCCATAGAGCCCCACTCTTTGATTTTAGAACTTGCTGCTCTAGGACCTAGGAGTTAAAACGTTTAGGGCTGTCATGCAACATGTGGACCAAGGATATGGCAGCCAGGTTTCAATGTGAAAAAGTGCAAAATCATGCACCTAAGACACAGAAACCAAAAGGTGGAATAGAAAATATCTGAGTTTCTTGCCAAATACAGTATCCTCTGCCCTGAACAACATGGCTTCCGTGCTGGGCACAGCACCACTACCACCCTTATCGAGTTTTCTAACTTCCTCCATTCCTCCCTGGACTCGGGCTTTCTTGCTGGTGCAGTGTTCATCGATCTGTCAAAAGCCTTTGACACTGTATCCCATCCTCTCCTGCTGGATGCACTCAACCATGCTGGCTTTGCTGCAGGACCTGTCTCATGGTGCTCCAGCTATCTGTCTGCCCGGTCTCAGCGTGTAAAAATCAATGGCACCCTCTCTGATCTCTGCCCTATCCGATCTGGGGTTCCCCAGGGCTCTATTCTTGGGTCCCTGCTCTTTTCCCTTTATCTCAACACCCTGCTAGGTGCCTGTACTGGTAAACTCCTCCTTTATACAGATGATGCTGTTATCTTCGCTTCTGACTGTAACCCCACCACACTCCAAGATTCCCTGCAATTATCCTATAAAGACCTGGAAGCCTGGTTTAAAGAACATAGACTGGTTATCAATCTTAAAAAGACCAAATCTATGATCTTCTCCCACCCCCAAAACAAAGCTAGTAATTTCCAACCTCAAGTCTTCACCAGCTCTATGTTCCCACTCGAACAAGTTTACACATACAAATACCTTGGGATAACCTTTGTCCCTGCCGTCATGTTCCATTCCCATATCTCCGCCTTAGCCTCCACCACCAGTATTAGGTTGGGAATCCTTTTCCGCCACAAACACTGTCTCCCCCCAATGCCCTCCAACTCGCAGTTATGTCCTCCATTCTGTCACTTGTTGACTATGGCTTACCAGTCTATGGGGCTGCTGACCAGACCTCGCTAAACAAAATCCACCTCATCTTAAATAAGGCCTGTCGACTAATCTTAGGTACTCCCAGACTTACACGTACCTGCCATCTTTATTCCCAGGCAAATCTGCTCAATCTTGATGAACGTCTTAGGTATCAAACCTGCATTGTTACAAAAAAAAACTATCCTTGGGCTCTCTCCTCCTGGTTTGACTGCCGTTATCCACCAAGTAAACTCACTAGCTTCAACACGGTCCTCCTGTAAAACCAAATTGAAGGTACCTAGGGCAAGGACCTCTCATGGACAACAGGCTTTCCTCTACCGTGCCCCTTCTTGGTACAATTCCCTCCCTGCCAGTATCTCAGACACCCCCACAATCTCTTGCTTTAAAACTACCCTCCGGAACTACCTTTTCACTACTCGCAGCTGTTGCTGTTTCTAAGCTATCTTGCTCACTGTCTGACAAAGCCCCTGTTGGCTGCTCAAATCCTCTACCTTCTCTATCCTTGGTTCCTGTTACCTCCCTGTTGACTCCACTAAAACACACTGTATTGATATCCTATGTTTTTTTCTGATGTTCTAGTTATTTCCCTGAACAATGTTAACTTCACCAATCCTGTATGTGGTAAATTATTGATCTCATTTGTCCTCTTGTATCCTCAAAAAAACTTGTACTGTTTCTCAGTACCAAGTTATCACTGTATTGTCCTTTCTGTGATGAGGTACCTTTGTAAACGAGCCTTTGGCTCAAAGGTTGTAAACTGATGCTTAATAAATAAAAAATAAATAAATAAAATGGGGGAAGAGGTATTGATGGTCAAAAAACAGGAAAGAGACCTTTGGAGTAATCATATTGGGTGACCTTAAGGCAACAAGGCAATGCTTCCCAGCCTCTCTGGTCTAACACTAATCCCCACCACACCATCCTACACTTATCTGCCCTACTAGGTCACCACATCAGGTCCCTCCCCACCCCAGTGGTGGGAACCAAACCCCAACCCTACCTCCGCTACCCCTCTGTTAAACTTAGACTGCTTAAAATTGCAATTATCCAGCACACAACCCTTCTCTTTCTTCTATCTGGAAATATTCACCCAAACCGTGGTCCTCCACCTTCCACCTCCTTCTCTAAGGGCAGGACAGACTACCTCCAAATTGCTTCTATAAATATATGCAGCCTCCTAAAAAAGCATAACATTCTACCAGGCTGGATGGTCCAGCACCAACTCGATATCTTGGCTGTGACTGAAACTTGGCTCACCCTTAAGACCCAAGACTCCGCTGTGGCCATCATGGGCTACTCCCTATTCGGAATTGACAGACTTGGGAAAAGGGGAGATGGCTGTGCTCTTTTTATAAGGGAGACACTACAAGACATTCTTGTCCCATCTGCTCCCCCGTTGTGCTCAGGCACTCACAATTAAATTGTTAGTGGGCAACTCTGGTATGTCGCTTCATATCATGGCAGTCTACATTCTGCCCAGAAACCAAAAACTGTCCTTCAGTGCAGTAACCGAGTACATAGCTCAGTTTCCCCCTAAAGGCAAACTCATTACCCTAGGTGACGTCAATATCAACTGGCTATTGCCTGCAGCAGCCCACTTTAAGGAAAACATAGCAGCCTTGGACCTCACTCAAGTCATCCCATCCCCTACGAGACTTAATCATAAAACTGGCTCCTCCACCCTTTTGGACCTAATCCTTACCAACTGCCCCAATGGATATCGAAGGTCACTGTCCTTCCGGATGTCCTAAGTGACCATTCTCCTGTGCTCTGCTGGTGGTCTGCCAAGGCACTACCCCCCCAAACTAATCTATCTTTGACTTCTGAAAAAAGGTTCCCTTAGCTTATTTAGGGACTATCTCTTGAATTGTGATTGATCCCCTATTGACACTGCACAGTCCATTGACAGTGCCTTAGCTTACTTTATCTCCACTTTCAACATAGCATGTGACATCTTCTAACCCCAGGAATCCACTAATATTATTATTCTTTGCAGTGCCCCTTTAAATCAGCACTGCCCCAGAGCCAAATAGAATGCTGTGCTAATTATGGAATGTTTAGCTCGTGCATTCATTTTCAAACTGCCCTATTCTAACTGCCTGGATTCTACCTCAGATTTTCTGTCTCCGCTGCAAAGTTCAGATGCCCTGGAGATCTATCAAGATCGTCCAAATTGTGCATAAGAACAAAAGAAACTTAACTATTTTGTTTTATTTTTTCATTACTGCCTTATTCTTATTGAGTTTTAGCAGTTTTACCTCATTTATAAGTTTAGTTTTTTTTATCGGTACTTCGAGGTTCCTTTGAACTGTTGGACAACCGAGTGCTTTGTAAATTTCAAAAGGAAACTCCAGTTAAGTTTCTGAGCATTTTTCTTATAGAAACATTTAAATTTACTAGTTTTGAACCAAGATGTTCCGGTTCTTTTAGCGGTTCTCGGTTCCTGAACTGATCGGAAACGCGGTTCTGTTTAAAAATTGTCAGTTTCTGAACGATCGCTTTTTCACTGAAACCAACTGCTAAATCTTTAATATCTTTTTATTTTAGCAGTTTATGAGTCCTGTTTTCTTACAATGATGGATAAACCTAAAAAGAACACAGGACCTACAGGTTTTAAGAATTGTGTTAAATGTGCAGAGGTATTTGCTAGAGCCGACAAACATGATCTCTGTCTTGGTGTAAAGCATTTCAGTGAAGACTGTGAGATTTGCAAGTCTTTCCCTGAAAAAACTGTGGAGAAGTGCAGGGAGAGACTTAAGAGAAAGCTTGATGAGAGGTCCCTGGGCTCTGACCAGTCCACCGCCTCAAAAAATGTGGCAATTCCTTCTAGAGCCTCAAAATCCACCCCTGATATGGGTGAGGGCTCTAGTAAGAGAGGCAATCAGCCGACTGACTCCTCCGGGTGCCTGCCAAGAGATCTTCTAAAGTAAGCACGCTGACACCCCGGCTGAAACGCCTCAAGGGGTCCCTCAGGTGCCATTACATACTCCCTCTCCCGCTGACATTTCACAAGCCCTGGCATTATTACAGGTGCTGCAGGGCCTGCTCCCTGCCCAGCAACCTGTAACTGCTCCACGTGATAAAACTGCTGCCACCCTTCTGGTGTCTGTTTTCACTATGGGTGGTGAGGTTGACGATGATGATGAGGAGGAGGGAATAGAGTCTGAGGTGTCACCAGAGCAAGACTTTGGTCCCCCCCAGGCCTTCAGAGGATTTTTGCTCCCATTTTTCTTTCATTAAGAAAATGGTGGAAACACTGGACCTCCAGACAATTGAGGAGGTACAGGATGAAGAAGAGGTTCAATATATGGAAGTAATGGGGCTAACACCCTCAAAACGACTTCTCCTTCCTCTTTATACATTTTTCAGAAAAGATGTTCTGGAAATAATAAAAGCTCCTCAGACTGTCACACCTATTGATAAAGAATGTGACAGAAAGTACCAACTGGAAAGATCTGTTGCTGACTTTTTATTCAGCCATCTGGATCATCAGGGCATTGTGCAGCAGGCAGCCTGTGAGAAGGCCAAACCCCCCTTGTCTTCTCATCCACCTGAAAAAGACTCTAGAAAGGTGGACAGTATGGCTAAGAGGGGGTACCTCTCAGCATCCCTTGCTATCAGGCAAGCCACTTATCAGGCCTATGCTGCTCTCTACCAAAAGGCTTTATGGCAGTCTGTGGTGGATAATGCAGAAGCAAATCTTTCTCTCACTGTTTTGGAATTGCTTGAGACAGCCAAATTGGGTTTGGAGGCTTCCAAATGCTAATTCCAGATGGCAGCAGATACAAATGACACTGCCGCCAGATGGTTGGCTGGTACTACAGTTATGAGAAGGTTTGCCTGGCTGATGGCTACTAACCTCACCCAGGACACTCAGCCCAAAGCAATGGATTTCCCAGTTGAAAACCATTCACTTTTTGGTGCACAAACTGAAGCCTACATGAAGAAAGTAAACGAATACAAAACTGCTTTCAGAAGTAATTCCACCAGGGACAAACCTTCTCCCTCTGCATCTTATTCTAGGGGAGGCAGGGACAGGTGTACTTTTAGAAGACCTTTATTTCAGGTGCAGACTGCTCCTCAGTTACAGTACCAACCCCAGCAGATGGGTTTCTACAGGGCCAGGGGCAGAAGGGGCTCCCGCAGAGGGTCCCATGCTACCCAACCTCAGCAAAAGCAGAATCCCTGACTCTTCCCTTCAGGCTGCCTCTCCACATCCAGTAGGGGGCAGACTTTCCCACTATTTTCAGGACTGGTCAAAAATAACATCAGACACGTGGGTCCTGGAAATAGTGGGTCAGGGTCTCCCCCTTTGTTTCAAGTCCCTTCCCCCTCTAAGGGTAAAATGCTTTGCATCAGTTCCTCCCTCACAAAGGAAACTGCTGGAGCAGGAGGTAAAAAACTTATTACTGAAAAAAGCAGTCGAGCCTGTTCCACCCAACCAAAGAGGGCAAGGGTTCTACTCCAGGTATTTCCTAACAACAAAAAAGACTGGAGAGTGGTGGCCTATACTAGACCTCAGACGTCTAAACAAGTTCAAAATGGTCAAATTCAAAATGGTCACAATGGCAATAATTCTACCAACACTACAAAAAGGGGACTGGTTGGCCTCTCTGGATTTGAAAGATGCATATTTTCACATCCCTGTCAGAGAAACACACAGAAGATATCTCAGGTTGTCTTCCCCCTCAGGCCACTACCAGTTTTCAGCACTTCCTTTCGGCCTTATCTCTGCACCAAGGGTATTCACAAAGTGCATAGCAGTAGTAGTGGCACATCTCAGAAAACTGGGTGTCAGTTTTTCCATATCTGGACGAATGGCTGATTGTGGGAAAATCCCAGCAAGAAGTGTCAGAACACTTACTGCTAGTTCAAAGTGTTCTCTCCTCCCTGGGGTTTCTTCTAAATCTCAAGAAATCTGTTCTCACTCCAGTCCAAGTATTGCAGTTCATAGGGGCAGAACTCAATATAATTCCGGGAAAGGCCTTCCTACCCTTGGAAAAGGTACAGGCCATTCAGCTTCTGGCAAGTTCATTCGTCATGGGCAGGCCAAAACCAGCAACTCAGTTTTTTCAGCTACTAGGCCACATGGCTGCAGCAACCACCACAGTCACGGGCGCAAGATTCCAAATGAGGGACATTCAGTTTCACCTCAGGGCCCATTGTTCCCAGAGACGAGATCCACTTTCAAAACTAATCCGTGTAACAAAAACTCTTCTACAGGCCCTCCAGTGGTGGAAGGATTCAGACAATCTAAGGGACGGGGTGCATTTCCTACAAGAGCCCTCCTCCTTGGTGCTCACAACAGATGCCTCTCTCCTAGGATAGGGTGCCCACCTAGGGGACCACACAGTTCACGGCTCCTGGAGTGCTCCTCCAGAGTCAGTTCTGCACATAAACCTCTTAGAGTTAAGAGCAGTGTGTTTAGCCATTCAGGCTTTCACTCATCTCTTAAAGGGAAAAGTGGTTCAGGTCAGAACAGACAATACCACTACAATGTACTACATCAACAAACAAGGAGGGACAAGATCCACTCCTCTGTGCACACAGGTGATGAAAATATGGAGCCTGATTTACTCCATAAATGCCTCCCTACAAGCAATTCATCTGCCAGGGAAGGACAGTACACTGGCAGATGCCTTAAGCAGGATAAACCAGGCCCTTCACGAATGGGCACTGAACAGTCAAGTAGGGCAAGTCCTATTCAGGTGGTGGGGAACCCCAGAGCTGGATCTTTTTGCTTCTCACCAGGATCACCATTTACCCCTTTATTGCTGCAGGACCCCAGTGAAAGGAATTGTCCCAATGGATGTCCTGATTCTCGACTGGACAGGGAAATACCTTTATGCCTTTCCTCCCTTTCCACTGATTTTCAGAGTACTCATCAAGGTCAGGTCACAGCCAGCCTCGATGGTTCTGATAGCACCAGACTGACAAGACAGCCTTGGTACTCCCTGTTACTCTCAATGTCAGTGAGCGAACTGATCTACCTCCCTCAGAGGTACAATCTGCTTACTTCCTTCCAAGGCAGAGTGGTATATCCCAATCTCAAGTCTCTCAGACTCAAAGCTTGGCTCTTGAGGACTTAGAGTATCCAGACGCCCAAGACTCCCAAACAGTTTTAGAAGTCCTTAAAAGTTATAGAAAGCCTTCTGCTAAGAAAACATGCTTCAAAATGGAAAAGATTTTCTATTTTGTATACAGAAAAGGGCTTAATCCCAGCACAGGCTGGCATTCCAACCCTCCTAGATTATTTGTCCCATCTCCATTCCCTGGGGTTGCAACATTCGACCCTAAAAGTTCATCTTGCTTCACTTTCAGCTTATCTCTCTATAGGAAAAGGGGTATCACTAGCCTTGAACCCCCATATTTAGAAGGGTCTTTAAGGGCCTTCTACACCTGTTTCCCCCTCATAGGGAACCAGTGCCAGCTTGGGACCTCAACATTTGTATTGCCCAGCTTATGATCCCGCCATTTGAACCCCTGGCTAATGCAGAGCTAAAGTTCCTCACCTGGAAGGTAGTTTTCCTTGTAGCACTTACCTCTGCTGGAAGGATAAGTGAGTTACAAACCCTATGTGTAGAAAAGGACTATATTTCTTTCCACAATGACAAGGTGGTGTTGAGAACTAATAGGAAATTCCTTCCCAAAGTAGTTTCTGTCTTTCATTTAAATCAGTTTGTTACCCTACCAGTATTCTTTACAGCGCACACCAGTTCTGGTGAGCGTAGGCTGCATAGTTTGGATGTGAAGAGAGCATTGAGCTATTATATAGCCAATACCAAGGATCATAGGCAGGACAGACAACAATTGTTCCTTACCTATGGGGAAGTAGGTAAGGGTTCTCCTGCTTCAAAGAGGACAATATCCCAATGGATAGTCCAGTGTATTCAGTTTTGCTATACAAAGGTGGGCAAGGTCCCTCCTTCAGGATTTAGGGCCCATTCCACAAGGGCACAGCTGCCACTGTTGCAGCTGCCAGAGATGTTCCTCTTCTGGAGATTTGTAAAGCAGCTACTTGGAGATCAGTCCACACCTTTACTAAGCATTACAGCCTGGACACCCAGTCCAGAAGTGATGCCAGTTTTGGAAGGGCTGTTTTGCAGAGTCTTTTTCCTAGATAGATTCTGCCCACCTTCTGTGATACTGCTACGTAGTCTGCAAAGAGTAATAATATTAGTGGATTCTTGGGGTTAGAAGAAAAAATTACTCACCTGTAGTAATCTTATTTCTTCCCAGGGATCCACTAATATTATTACTCCCCCGTCCCTGGTCCTCCCCTTAGAATCTCAGAAGAATACTCTGTACAGCTGAGATGTCTCTCAGTATGATGGGTATGTCATCTGTTGGCACATTCTCTATTACTTAGCTAGTAGGTTCTTTTCTAAGGGTGCATCTGGCTCAGAAAAAAGGACTCATTAAGGTTTTTTTATTGGCCCTTTCTTGGCCTGTTACTACTTTTTATGGCCCTGTTGGCCATTAACTTAGTATTCGTTGTTTTATATTATGGCAGTCACAGTAGTGCTAACATAGTTAGGGTTGAGGAGCCATTTCTATGTTAAACCCAAAATTTTGCACCTTAATAACTTTGCAACCGTTTGACGGATTTGCCTGAAATTTGGAATACACAATCAAGAACCATAGGCCTTGGGATTTGCCAAGTTTTGTACCGGTTGGATATACAGCTGCGGAGTTATTAAGCGTGATCTGTGCGTGCGTTTATGCTTTTTCTGGAATTCTACGGTTGCACCTACAGGTCGCACAGTTTGCACGACCGGCCCGAAATCTTCAGGGAACGTGTGGCCGGGGTCCCGATGTGCCTTTCGAAGATTTGGTGAACAAATATTAAACAGTTCAAAAGTTATTCAAAAAATTTCCCATTATAAGTCAATGGGAAAAGTTAACAAAAAGTTCGACAGTGTCTCAAATGCATTTTTACTTTCGCAAATGGCCCTGTTACTTTCGCAAATCCGCCATTGTTTTTTTCAGTTAGTGATCTGAAAAATGCTCGGCATTTAAATTTGAGACCCTCTAGCAACCTAATTATTTTTGTTTTCACCTAGTCGGACCCTGAGAATGCTAGTCATGTCTTTATTTTGGGGTAAAACACCCCAGAAATATGTTTTTCACATTTCTGAAAAAAGTACTTTCGCAAATTACTTTTGTGCTCACTAAAGTGTTAAACTTTTGTGCGAAAGCTTTCACAAATTATGACAGTAGTTTTCTAGGCTGTGGGAAAATGACAGCAATTCTTTGGCACTGCGCTGCAAAAGAACGGTTGGGAGTTTTGGGCTGGAATTTGGAGGGAACGCAGCCATGTCGTCACAGATGTGCCTTTCAGTGTTGTGTTGAAAAATATTACATGGCGGCAAAGTTACGGCACTCCAAAGTTGACATTATTTCCCATAGGATAACATTACAGCGCCCGACGCATTACAGGAATCCTTTGGCACCGTGCTGCAAAATAATGGTTTGGTCTTTTGGACTGAAATTTGCAGATAACACAGCCAACATCCCACAGATGTGCCTTTCAGTGGTTTGGTGAAAAAATATTACTGGGAAGCAAAGTTATGGCACTCCGAAGTTCTGTTTTTTTCCCATAGGGTAACATTACGGCATTCACCGCGTCTTTCAGGGCCCGTATCTCGAAAACGGTGCGAGATACGGACTTTTTGTCGAAAAACTTCTTAGCCCCTACTGGGAGCTAAGTACAAAACTAGCCAGGAAAGTGATAATACATATGAGTTAAAAAAATCTTTTCTGTGTCATACGGTTAGTGAGATATGAGCAATTTACTATTCCAGCTTTTGCAAATTGTGACAGTACTTTTGTAGTCTGTGGGAAAATGACAGCAATTCTTTGGCACTCCGCTGCAAAAGAATGATTTGGAGTTTTGGGCTGAAATTTGGAGGTAACGCAGCTGACATCTCACAGATGTGCCTTTCAGTATTTCGTTGAAAATATATTAGAGCGGTAGTAACAGTACTCCAAAATTGACGCATTTTCCCATAGGATTACATTATGGCATACAATGCATTGCAGGAATCGTTTGGCGCCCTGCTGCAAAATAACGGTTTGGTGTTTTGGGCTGAAAATTGCAGGGAACACTGCCAACATCACAGAGATGTGTCTTTCAGTGGTTTGGTGAAAAAATATTACAGGGAGGCAAAGTTATGGCATTCTGAACTTCTGTTTTTTTCCCATAGGATAACATTACGGCGTTTGCTGTGCCTTTCAGGGCCCGTATCTTGAAAATGGTGCAAGATACAGATTTTTTGTCTAACAATTTCTTAGTGCCCTCTTAGGGGCTAAGTACAAAAGTAGCAGGAAAGTGATAATACATATGATTTAAAAATTTTTTCTCTGTGGCATACGGTTAGTGAGACATAAGCAATTTACTATTCCAAGTTCTCATTTTTGTGTTCTGAGAATGATTATTTAGCATACATTTTTTCTACTCACTGTCTTTCTCTATATAGCTTTTGGGTAAAAACAGCCTGTGCGGTTACATTACTGTTACCATTACTGTTTCTGCTTGTGGTTCTGTACCCGTTTCACTTACCATTCACGCTTATGCCACCATGTGCGTTACTGTTTGCTTTTTCATTTGCGGTTGTGTTTGCGTTGTTTTTAACATTTCTGTCTACTGTAATGTTTCTCTTTCTGTTTCGCTTTGTGTCACCATGCACATCATGATTTGTGTTTGCGGGCACAATGTTACTATGTGACATGACATCATGTGGCGGGAGTATGGGGCCGTGTTACATTCACAATTTCTCACTGTCATTCTGAAAAAGAAGGGAAATTAGAGGCAAAATAGTCAGTTTAATGCATTAGTAAGGGTTGTTCCACAGTGACAAAAGCAAGGAAATTTGATGTTAGGGTTGAAACTCCTTTGCACTCCTTCAGCCCACCCCATCAGGGTGTCAAAGAATTGCTGACATTTTCCACATGCTATAAAAGTACTGTCTAATTTGCACAAGGTTTAGCAAAGATTTTACACTTTTGTGAGTTCGACAGTACTTTGGTTAAGTAGTTTTAACAGTAATTTGAAATACACCATTCGTAGTTAGGGTTGAGGAAGCATTTATATGTTTAATGAATATTTGGAGAGTTTATAAGTTTGCAAACATTAAATGGATTTGCCTGAGACTTTGAATAGAGAATCAAGATCCATACAGTTGTTTAGTACATTAGCCAGGGTTGTACCACAGTGGAAAAAGTTAGAAAATTGAATGTTAGGGTTGAAGTACCCAGTTTGAATCTCTCTAGGGCACTGTGCTGTATTATGTACAGGAGAACAGGGCAAAAAAATATTTAATTCTAACTGTCCAAATTCAACAGTGTCCATGTGTGTTAAGTTTAGAGTCTCCTGGATCTCTTTCATGGCTGTTTGTGCCACGGTATACATTAGCTCCACAAAGGAATGTGGATATTCTTGGTTGGGGCCTTCTTAGTTGACAGTACTATCTCAGTTTTGTAAAGGAGGTCCTTCATAATGACATATCTTGCCTTCAGACTTCATTAGTTCTGTGAGTAGTTGGAAAGGAGTTGCTCTAGTTATTGAGATCACAACTTCAGCTCTTTTAGAGTCCATTCTCACTTCAAATACGTGCCCTACCCAGTGGTGCCAGAGTTGTAGGAGATGTTGAACCCTCAAGTGGGTTTTGTGGTGAAATGTTAGTCCCAGCATCCTTTGTTTTAACTGAGTTAAGATGCGTGATTGATTAACAGGCAAGGAAATGATTCTCATTGGTGGACTAGCCATTTATAATTACTGTCATGCATAAGCAGCACTCATTACAGCACAGCACTCATATTGTTTCTATGTGAGGAGAGGGGGTTGTAGTAGTAGTCTATAACTTAGTATGTTGCAGCCATCCACTGGTCTTGTATACATGGGGGCTCCCTGCAACTTGCTTTACCCACCACTTCTCTCTACCCATTGTACAGCACCACAAAAAAAAAAAACACCTACACTACAGAGACACTCGGTCACACTTGCTTTGTTGAACGTTGCTACAAATAATAAACAGTAATATAGTAATCAAGATGATAAAGCTCGTATAGGTCTGTAGGGGCTGTGGGCTCTCCGTCACACCCTTTACTATTGGCTAAAGTGGGTCCATCTGTTGATGTCTGTCTTGTCCCTGTCTTCACAGATACGTTGATAGCAGTTGGTTTCAAGTGTGATATTTTGGCAAGTAAGGTAATAAAAAGTCCCTTTTAATTAGTTGTTACAGCTAAATGTTGCAACTATTACTTTGAAACTGTAATAGGTACAGTGTAAGGGATAGACCAGTAATCTAACATCCAGTTGGTCTTGGTCAAAAATGAAGCCTTAAAACTGCAAATCAGCTACTATTGTGTCCAGGGTTGCCACCTTTGGATGAGGCAAAAAACCGGATCCTAAGCTTCACCCCAGCCCCACCCCTTTTCATGACTCATTGTGCATTGTTCCTTCTAGAAGTCCATTTGTTATATCAATAAAAAACAACGCTTAAAGCAGCAGTTCAACAAAAATGTGAAGATACTATACTGTACCTGTTAGTTACTTTCCCTAGATTCTTCCTAATTATTTATTTACTTATGTATTTAATTATTTATACTGGTTTACCAGATAAACATACAGTGATTAAAAAAAAATCTCATTTACAGATATGATCTGGGGGGAGACAAGGGAAATACTGTAAATAGCATACAATAGTATACATACCTTATATCTTTTTCTGGCTCCATTTCCTGTTCATGTCCACAGTACTATTTAAAAGCCAAAGACGTGACTATAATTTTTTCTTAAGGAAATAAAATAATTTTAAAACATTTAAAAATGCCTAAATTCAATTAGAGATGAAAATGTTTACCAGCAAATGAAAGTGGAGGACAACTGGCTCTGTTACTGTTACAAAAGGTGGGGGCAGCTGTGCTGCTATGCCACTTTAAGATGCAGTGGGAAGATTAGGTTAAGTAAGTGCTAATGGTGTTGATGGCCATACTTTACACCTCCCAGGATGACTGCATTCACAAACAAAAGGCTACATTGACAACAGAATTTGTCTGTAACCTGGACATGCAGCTGAAACATTGAGTGATATGACAACATTTATTTCAGAAGTATGTGAGCACTCAAAATGGCTCAAAAACCTGACCAGCACAGAGCAAAACTGGATTACCTGTTAGGGACCCTGAAAACCTGACTACCAGGAAAAAAACCTGACAGGTGGCAACCCTAATTGTGTCTCACAGTATTCAGAAGCATGAACACATTTCCTTTTACGTGTGTGTAGGATATCACAGTTTTAATCACAGCAACATTTAGAACCCTTTCAGGAAAATAAAAATCCAGAGTGATAGAACCAGACTCTAGTAGGTCTATCTGATAAGTGTTTTGATTGAACAAACTTTATTTTTGTTATATACTAATCGATAGATAGACAGATAGATGGAGAGAAGGCTATAGACCTGAACATCATCTTCTGCTCAGCTTTCACCAATGAGAATATTGAACTGATGGCTGAAAGTGGCATCAAGGCAGCTGAGAAGGTTATCCCCAAATTGTATTATTGAATATTGCCACCAGCAGGGTCAGGTATGCAATGGAGCACCCAATGTCAGACAAAACTGGGCCTCATAGGCTGTATGCTACCGTGCTGATGGAGCTGGCTGAGGAACTGGCTGGCCTCTTGGCATATTTGTTTAACTGATTGCTACAGACAGGATAAATGATGGGTGACTGCAGGGAGCAGGCGTGGTACCACTCCACAAGGGTGGGAAGCATGGATGAGGCTGGCAATTACAGACCAGTTTGCCTCAATTTAGTCATGTAGAAACTTATGGAGACCCTGATGAAGCAGGACCTCATGGAATACCTGTAAGGGAATGGTCTTCAGGATGGCAGACAACATAGGTTTGTGGCAGGTAGTTAAGTTTCTGAGGAATTAGAGGCCATTTGTAAGTCAATGTATGATCAGCTAGTCCACATATTGAACACTGAGGTAATAGTATGGAATAGGAAAAAAAATGCTGGTAGTGTGATGGGTGATTGCTTTTCTATAGCACTTACTGTATTGTAAGTAAGCAGCCACAGTAAATGATAGTGAATATCATCAGGTGTACAGGTCTCTGATTACAGGAATAGTCCAGTTATTACAGTTGCCTTTTAAATGGATTCAGGGAGGCAATGTGTGTGGAAATGTAACAGTAGGTAGTACATTGTAATTGTAGATGCAGATGACAATTGAGTAGGCACATTTAAGTGAAGATACACAATACAGTTGAGTATGTGTACATCTATGCCACACATGACTGAAAACAGGGAAACTGTATTGACATTTGTTAGTATTTGCATGGATTTAGGCAGCTACAGCTGCTGTGCCTTGTTATATTTTTACTGCATTATGACTGGTTTTCTATAGGAACGATATGGGACTGGAGATCTATGGCACACCTCTGTAATTCTAGGTATAGTTAACTTACTACAGTTGGGAGTTGCAGAAGCTGAGACAGGGAATTGAAGTACACATAGTAGTGACTGTATCCTAAGTGTATAGTCACAGCTGTGTACTGTTGGGTGCTGATGTGCGGCTCCTTGGTACAGTAATAATGACTGTATAGGCACAGGAAAAGTAAGTACATTGCTGAGTTTTTTACACTCTTAGGAATTATGTGAAGTGTGACATGCAATGTGCCACATCGTTGCATATGCTGTGATACTGACTGGACATCATAGGTACCAAAGAAATTGATGGAGATATAGTTGTTGCACTATTAGTTAACATTGGTTTGTATGCTTAAGTAAGACACACTTATTTTTTATGTCGTAATGATATTTTAAGTAAAGAGTCGACACAGGTGGTTATGGTTTTAAAAAATGTATTGCCAATTTGTTAAATGGAGAAAAGGCCCAATCAAGACTGAAATTTTGTTAACAGAAGCAGTCTCACAATACAATCTTTGTATGTGTGTAATCATTGCTTGCCATATATTGACAGCATGGCTTCATACGTGGCAGATCCTGCCAAACCAACCTGGTCGAGATCTATGACTGGGTAACTAGGCAACTGGACAGGGGCCATGCAGTGGATGTCCTGTATCTGGACTTCAGTAAGGCATTTGACTCAGTGCTACATGGATGGCTGGGAAGAATTTAGTAGGCACAGGGGGGGTGCAAAGCTGGTGAGATGGGAGGAAACTGGCTGCAGGGAAGGCAACAGAGGTGGTGGTGGGTGAGCTCTCACACCCAAGGGCAGTGACAAGTGGTGTTCCACAGGGCTCAGTGTTGGGACCAGTGTTGTTTGGGATATTCATTGCAGACATATCATGGGACATCAAGAGCAAGATCAGTCTGTTTGCTGATGATACCAAGGTAGGCGTGTTGGTGGATGACCTAGGGGGATGGCAGGGGTTGCAGGATGATCTGGCAAAGCTTGAAACCTGGTCAGACACCTGGCAACTGGACTTTAATGCCAAAAAGTGCAAGGTGGTGCATTTTGGGATGAAGAACCCAAGGAGGAGTTACCAGCTAGGGGAGTGCAGCTAGCCCAGACAGAGGAGGAGAAGGATCTGGGTGTGCTCATTACAGGGTCAATGAACAACTCGGCACAATGTAGGAAGGCAGCTGCAAAGGCCAACAAAATGCTGGGTTGTATTGCAAGGGGTATATCCCCGAGGAAGGAGGAGGTGATTCTGCCACTGTGTAGGTCATTAGTTAGACCACACCTGGAGTACTACATGCAGTACTGGCGTCCGTATCTGAAGAGGGACATTAAGTTACTGGAGGGGGTGCAGCGCAGAGCGACAAAGATGATCAAGGGGCTGGGGGACTTATCATATGAGAGGAGGTTGAAGGAGTTGAACATGTACTCACTGGAGGAGAGGAGAGATGGGGTGACATGATTGAAACCTTTAAATACATGAAAGGAATAAACAAGACAAGTACAGAGGGGCTGTTCAAAGTAAAGGAGGGAGGGACACCAGGGGCCATGATATGAGACTGGAGTGAGGAAGGTTCAGGAGGAGATGAGACACTTTTTACAGAGAGTGGTGGCTGGGTGGAATGTGTTACCTCTGAAGTGGTATGCAGTAGAACAGTGGACTGCTTCAAACGAGGATGGGACAGGACAAGGGGGAAGGTTAATGAAGGGGAAGGGTGGAAGGGAGGGGCAGCTGCAGAATAAGGGGTGCTAGCTGCACATTCGAGCAGACTTGATAGACCTCTAGGCCTTTATCTGCTGGCAAATTTCGTATGTTTGTATATATATAAATGTGTAATAATAAGAACAACTGTATAATATGAATTGCAGTAAGTATGTGATATTATAGGAAACTAAAGAAAAAGGCAGCTTGGTACACATATTTAGGTTAGGTCTTTGCTATGATTGCAGTGTTGTGTCATCGTTTCCTGTCGGGCTTGTTATTTGCCTTGTATGCATATATCTGATTCCTTACTGGGTGATCACTGTCTTTAATCAGGTGTGTGTTTCCAGTGATGTTTCAGTACTCACTACTCTTTATGTGAGGAAGTACTTTCTGACATTCGACCTGGAATTCTGATACTCAAGCTGAAGCTGTGGCGCTTCATTATATATTTACTATTGAACGTGAAGAGACTTTGTTAAAAAATGTTACTTTTTTTTTTAAATGGTTGTATGTCGTAAATATGTGTAGTGCATTACTTGTCTGGTATGTTAATAAGGCAATGTCAGTAGGTTGTAAACTGTGATTACACACATGATACACAAGTGTTTTGTTATTGTGTGACTGCTAATGTGGATGTTCCTGGGGTGGGCGAAAAACCATATGCTAACTGTTAAAGTAATACAATATTAAAAAATGTTACTTCAGTGACATTTGATTACTGTCATTTAATGATATGTCACTGACTAGGCGCAAATGGAAAATTCCCACCCGACCCCTCAATTGAGGCGATCATAAATATTGTCAGGAACAGGTATGCAGTGTGTTGTGATCAGTAACAGTGTCTGATTTACAATTGTCAATATTTTTTTACATACGTTAGAATTACTTATGTGACAAGTTGGAAAAAATAGAATATTCTTACATGAACAAATGAAATTTTTTCAGTTCTTACATTAGCTTCTATGTAAATTCTTAACTTGTAAATACAAAAACTGCATGGTATGCATTTTTTAACAAATTTATGGTTAATTAGATGTAGTTAGTATAGTGCTGTATAATATGTTAAACATTCAGTTGTACTTTAGTGTTAGAGTAATACTTTTAGTACAACTATTAAAGTAGTTATTAACAATGTCAAGGTGAATACAAATGTTTATATTATGTACAAGTAATTACAAAGACATGTCAAAGTCAGTTAATTATATGATGCAATTGTTTGGTATTTACAGTTGCATAATTCAGCTTCTTGCATTATCAATAAAGGTAGTTATTTTTACATATGTACAGTATTAGTATTGTTTGTTTGTTTATTCGCTTAAAGGGTAAGCACACTGGAAACAAGTTCCTTTTACAGGTGCGACCCACATATATTGCATACAGACAATACATAATCAAACATACATATACAATGCAGCAAATTGCAGACAAAAATGTCTGTTACGTATAAAATTCATAAAAAAAATTCATAAAAAACAGTTACAATTAAATTGAGATTCGAAATACATCCTTAATGCATCGGCAAACTTTTTGACAGAACACCACCTAATATCTTGAGGAATTTCATTCCAAATGAATGGAGCAATATTACAAGTGAAGTGGAGTATTACAAGTGAAGGCGGGATAGTTCTACACTGTTGCATGGTAAGCAAATGATGTCTACATGTCAAGAGTCAATAGACAAATACAAGTGTTGATAGACAACTTGTGACAGAGTGCAATGTTTGGTGAATGGTAGAAGTGTTGCTCAGTTATTTATGATGATAACTGAGAACTTATCTTTATTTGAAAAGAGTAACACTTTAAAACTCATAGCAATTTGTTGTTATGTATGAGTATGATACATTAATAATTAAAATATGTACAGAGGAGGACAGCAGTAAGGCCTCAGTTTTGAGATGTACAATCTTTGATAGACATGTAAGTATAGTTTCTCTAGTGACTGTGAATATTGTTGGCACCAATTGAAGCCACTACAACAATTTTCATGTAGTCACTGATCCATACGAGATCTTACATGTGATAGTGTATGGCATGTGTCTGTCAGAATAGCATTTTGTTGAAATGCTATGGTTTATTCAGAGTCGTACATTAGATAAAATTGTACTGACCTACGAATGTTTCTGGGACAAAGTAGTCATTTAAAAAATGCAACAAGTTCTGTCCTATTCTTCTGAAATATGAAGGTCATCATAATTCTTCAATATTAGAAGATATGCATTTTTAAGTGTTGTGGGTCTCTGTTTAAAACTGCTTGTAGAGTCGTCACCTACCCATCCACTTCTGCACCTTAGTAGACAGGGTGTAGTGGCCAGAATGCATGGATTGGGCATGGTGATAGATTATACTGTGAGTGTCAAACACTGATTGGTTGAAGATTATTCTACCAGCTGTGTAATCTGTGATAGGAGTATCAATTCTGAGCCCGTTGGAGTCAAATCTGTGCAAGATAAGCAACAGATATTGAGATGAACTCCTGAGACGTATGGACTGAGTGCATCTGCCTCCACATCTTCCACAGGCATGCCCACATTGAGCATTAGTGAATAGCTGTCAAAATTTGACACTTTTGGTTTGAGGGACAAAGAGAGTAATCCACAGCATGTCTTCTGTGGTTTCACGCTGTGAATGGCCACATGAAACACATACATATTTCATTACATATGTTACTGTGAAGTAGTGTCGCATTGGGGTGCCGTCTTCATCCAGGTTGTTTATGACAGCCATCATAAACTCAGTAGTGTCTTGCTGTATGTCTGTAGCTAATGTACTACATCCATCATATGTACCTAACACCTGTCGTAGTGGTGTTAGTGAGTGTGCATTGTTAGACTGGTCAGAAGTTATGTTGACAATCTGCTTCAAAGCGTTTGATAGGGTACTGTCTTTTGAAGCAGATATTACCTGCACAAAGTGTGCCATGTGTAGAAAAACTTGCATAGCTGAGTTTACATAGCAGTTCACTCTAGTGCTGTTGTCAAACACTGGTACAGCAGCTACACCAACTGATTTCTGACGAATTGCTGGCTGTGAATGTTTACTTGAAGTTGTGACCTTTGTTGAACTCTTTTGAGGTGAATCACTTCTGGAAGCTTGTCGCTGTTTGTTGATACCTGTAGCTGTGACTGAATTGTGTGAGACAGACAGATATGTAGGCAGTGGTATTAGACATTTGTGGCTGATGTAGAGTTGTACTCAAGCATACATCGCTTGTCAGCTCGTATTTTCTGAGGTGCTATAGTAATAATGTGCAACCCAGAAAGGCTGCGGACATGTGAAAGTGCCACGTAGCTCATGCCATCCTTGAAAATGTCTGTACCTATGTCTACCATTGCTGAATCAAACTCAAGCCCTGGAGATTTGTGAATGGATACAGCATATGCAACACATAATGGAAACTGTTTCCTGTTTACATAGATATCCTTAAAAACCTGGAATTTTACACAGGTGCGTTCTGTGTGTACAGACTGTTCCATGTTGTCAAAGTGAACTACAAGCGTCTCGATATATGTCTTCTGGACATTGTAGACAAAGTCGATGATGTTTCCCATGGCACCGTTTACCATGCCTCATTCTACATCTAGATTACGTCGCAGCATGATACGTGCATTCTTACAAACTGTGAGAACAGCTTCTAGGCCAGCTGTGCGTGAAACATCTGACTTGAGTTCACTTAGTCTTTCAGTCATCTTCGCTACTAGGTTTCGACTAAGAATAACGCCATCAACTGTATCAACCGCATGCAGAATTAGTCTCTTGATTTTCTCTCTGCAGCATTAGATTGATGAATTCAGTGCATTTCTTTAGTCGTGGCATAAGACACACTATGTGTGTCCCTGTAGAGTATATATCGCTGAAGACATTACATGCTGTTTGTATGCATGCAGTATCTACTGTGATTCTCCGATCGTTTAACATGCAAACATGTTCTGGTGATAGAGAACCTGTACGAGCTTCATCTAAAAGTGATTTGTAGGCTAGATCACCACTTTGGCGCATGTTCTCAGACAACTCAACATGGGTAAATAATTCCCATATGTTATAGCCTGCAATGCAACCAAGGATATTCTAGCTTGTTTGGCAGTTAGAGTTGTAAATACATGCTCTGCATTGACTGGTGCAAGCTGTAAAAGGTCTCCCAACACAAGTACACTTTTGCCACCAAATGGCACTCCATCGTCAGTACCTAAGATCTGCTGTAGACGTAGATGAATACAGGCAAGCATGACTTTGGAGACCATGCTGATTTCATCAATGATGAGTAACTTCATGTTTGTGAACATGGAATGGAGCTGAGATGCAACCTCAAATGACAGTTTACGTTACCCTCCAGTTCTCCCATGTTCCACTGGCAACATAAAGAGACGGTGTAATGTAACTCCACCAATGTTGTATGCTGCTAGTCCTGTGGGAGCAGTTACAGCAACAGACATTGAAGACCCTGTCAGGCTCCATACTTCAGCAGTGATGGCTTCAATAAGGAAACTCTTTCCTGTGCCAGCTGAACCACTAACAAACATCAGTAGTGGCTTGTAGTCACTACAGTCACATTGTTTTGCTTCATGTTGTAGGCCATATTGGACAGCTTCAACTACTTGAGAGTGAACTGTATGCTGCAGCTGATTTAGTCTTTCTCTCAAGTCAGCTGGGTTGACTATGGAGTGTGTGCTATGTTCCATGGCTGTCTCAATTTCTGACATTAACACTTCTGGGGCATTTAAGGGCAGAGGTTCACCTAGAACACCTTGTCCTTCTGGATCAGGGTTGTCTTGTGAACTAACAGGAGTATCTTCCTGAAGCTGCTTCTCTGCCTTCTCAAGCTGTTCTTTCTCAGCCTCTAGTCTCTGTATGTATGTCTGTGAGTATTCAGTTTTAAAAGTCTCTTAAGTGAGATTGAACTGTTCTTCGAATGTGTCACAGCAGGGTTTTATTTAACTCTAATAATTGATTAGCGTTTTGCTCATTAAAGTGCTAAAACTTTGTGAAAATGCATAGATCTTGTCTCACTGTGTTTAACAAGCACACTTCTAGAAAATCTATATAAATACTTTCTGTACAGTTAGTATTATCCCAAGAAAAAAACTGCTAATCAATTATTTAAAACCCTGACAGTCACCTTTTAATTCAGACTCACTCCTCCAGGGTCTAAATAGGAATACGAGAGTGAAGTAGTAATGTTCTCTGCTCTCCGATGTGCCTAGATGCAATTTACAGTGGTCTATGAGCCATGGCTTGTGTCTCTTTACGAGACAGCCATCTACTCCATTCACCTTGTAAATCTGGTGTGTTGAGTCAGGTGATACATCTGCCTTGTAGTCATACCACTTAGCCACCTGAAAGAGAGAGACATATTCATGTTGTGTCTACGGGGTAGTATGTGTCTATCAGGTTATTCTTCAAGATATGTTTTGAAGAAGGTGTATTGGCAGTGAGCTCCTCAATTTTGGCATGAGGAATCAGTACACATTTCCGTTTCTCTTTGTAGTTTACACTGAGAAACCGTACAGCATCAGACTTCCCGTACTGTGTACTCATTAAACGGTCACTGGCTTCATAAGCTCCACATTCTCTGTGTGAAAGAGTCTTTAAGCCCAATGACCACAGCTGAGATGTCAGGCTTCTGCTTGAACTGGAAATATCTTTCCAAAGATCTTGCAAGCTAGTCTGCTCATGTTTGGTTATGTATGAAGTGACGTACTGCACCAGGGCCAGTGAGTTATCAGCCACAAACTGAACATCTATGTTTGCTTGCCACATTAGGAGAAGAGTTGGGTTGTATTCATTGATGTACACCTCTTTCTCATCTCTGGGTAACTCGTATACCCTCTTGGTTGATTTTGCCTTCAAGTGGTGTTGCATTGCTGAGAATAGGTCATTCATGGCACCATCCTGACAAACTCGTCTAGGAAATCCAAAGCGACATCGTGTGTACCAATTAGATTTGTTCTTTACTACTCGCCGGCAGTATTTTGCACAAATATGTCGCTGCAACTTTTGTACCAACTTCCATAGTGTAGGACTGTCATACTTGTCTGGAATGTGACAAGTGATATATTTCTTGATGAATGCTAGCACTTCTGCTGCTTCATGTTCACCAATGCATGGAGCATCCTTGATCCACAATAACATATGGATATGAGGGGCACCCGTGCTTGATATTCTGTCCTCCAAAAGTAATGTTCCACAATACCTAGAGGTGGATTGTCCTTTGACAAGATGAAAGTCAGAATGTCATGGAACCGCTTGTGAAAATGCCTTGTGACAGACACAGGATCAAGTGAACACATTTCTCCGACAGTCATTGATGAAATGCCATCAACATCAGAATTTGCCCACTTCAAGAGTTCAATGAGCTTGTCCCAGGCATATTCCGCACAACTAAGTGTGACAAACCATGTGACTGCACCATACTCTCGCAGCATTGTCATCACTTCAGAGTGTCTGCGATACCAATATTCTTTTGTTCCACGAAGACTTGAACATATGGAAGACAGATTCACTTGCACATTTTCATCTTTATGCTTTAATTTCTCTAGAAATTGAACAGCTGTTATTCCATCTAGTGGACTTGTTAGACGAATAGTATGTGCTATAGACTCAGACAGAATGCTAAGTTCACTCTCCCAGAGGAGATGGAACAGGTACTGTATGTTACATCTGAATTTGCCATCTTTGCTGAGCACACGGCTAGTGCAGTACTCAGCACCCTGTACACGCACTTCTCTTTTATCTAGGCATCTGCCTGACCCTTTTGGAAATAGGTCTGGGAAACAGCGTGCTTCTAGTGTTGCCTCCCAAATGCTGACAGATTCACCTTCCACCTGCTTCATTTGATAGAAATCAATGTTGTCTCCTACTGGATCTCTGCCATGTAGTAGGTGAATTGTGTACTGTTCATACACATTGTCACTTGTCTGTCCACTGACCTTCTCAATGACTGGTTTACTTTTTTTCTAATAGATCATATTGGACAGAGAGACTGGCCATCTGATCTATGTCAAGGTCTGTATAAAAGCGATTGTTACTCTTTAAATAAGTAAGAGCAAGCTTAACCTTTTGCACACTGACAACATCTTGCCAGATGACCTTGGCCTTTGTTGGAACACCATTAACAAGAATCACCAAACTATTTTCTATTGAGATTGCTTGAACATTTTCCTGTAGAGGAAGTGGTAGATACATCATGGAACCCTTTAGAGATCTAACAAGCTCTTTCTGTGGAATGTTCCGTGTCTTTGTGTTCAGATGTAGAATAGTTTGGAATGGTTTCATTGTCTGAATTAGAATGTGTTCAAACATATTTAATGTTAAAATCTCACTTGGTGTAACATCTGCCTCCATATTATTCAGCAGTGACCTTGCTGGCAAAATGTTAGACTTCAGTTTGGAGAAACAGTGTTTGCATAGCACAATGGTGTCTTGTAAGTGAAAGTCAGATTTCAGCTGCAAGAATGCTGAGAGAGGGAACCACATGTCATTGTATGGTGACAAGGTTTCTAGGTTGACTGTGACTGTTTGTTTTGTGTAGCACAAACGGTCACATGACACACATACAGAGTCACACTTCTGAGACTTTGCTAGCTCAAACTTAGCAATTTCTTTGCCGTCGTACTGTCTCAGTATGTCACTTTCTAACAGTGAAACAGATGTTTCTGCAGAAGTGTTAAACTGAGAAATTGTTCTTTCAAACAACATGAAGTCTTGCTGTATTCTGACAAATTGCAGTGAGGTCCAACCTTCGAACTGCTCTGGAGATGAAAGAGTTAACTTTCCATGCCAGGCATGGAACACTGAGCTCAAGCTCGATTGAGACTCTGTCTGTTGCTGTTTGAACTCAAACCATCAGATTCTTTACTCCGCCTCTCTAAACAGTCGCTCTGGAGATTTCTCCTTTGCTCGGTTCAATTTGTCGGTTAAAGTACCGTTTTTCTCAGTTTTCGACCGAATTTAAACCGCAACCTAACGGTTCAGTCTCTGTCTGTGGTATTCGTGAGTACTAGATAGGTTTATTTTTATTATTCTGTGTGGAACTTGTAAACGTGGGATCGGTTCGGTTTGAACCGATCAGGTTGTTTAAAAGTCTTTATTTCTACTTTTAGAGTGTGGTTACTGGTACTTATAGGTTCTAAAAAAAAGGGATTTATTACGTTCTTTCCATGACCCGTAACACAGTCAGGAACCGATAAGGGTGTCTTGCCTGGCGGATTGCCGAAAAAAAAGGGCAAGTTTTTGGTTAGGACTGGCCATGTCTGAGAAACCCAAAAGAAAAACTCTGCCCACTGGGTTTTAACACTGTAGTGTGTGTGGGGAAGTCTTTGATGAGGCTGATCCCCACACCACCTGTGTTTATTGTCTGGGGTTTGACCACCTTGATTCAGACTGCCAGATTTGTAAAAATTTTCCTACAGCTACCCTGGAAAAAAAAAGTTGGTAGGCTCAGGGAAAGGGAGGCCAAAAAGTCCGCTGACCTGGATGGCCAGCCCTGTTCGGTTCCAACCAAACCAGAAGGAGTGCCCTCTGACCAGGGCGAAACTTCTTTGGGCAAAATGAGAACCGATTCCAAGGAATCGGTTCCGGTTAAGAGAACAAGAAGAGATAAATGAGCCGGTATGGATCCAAAAGTTTCTTCTCCAACCACTGATGAAATAGCCAAAGCGATAAAAATTGTTCAGTCGCTATCCCCGGTTCCGACCGAACCGGCACCATCAGGAAGGCGCTCGGTTTGGTCGGTTCCACCGGTTCCGGATTATGATTTAGAGGAATTTTATGAACCGGAGGAGGAGGAAGGAGAGTATGAGGAAAGTGAATGTGATTATGGAAGTCTGGATGTGCCCATTGACCCGGACATCTCCCCAGATAGACCTTCAGAAGTGTCTCCTCCTAGGCTTTCTGAGTCCCCCTCCCATTTCATGTTTTACAAGAAAGTGGCTGAAACCCTCCAGCTTCCTATGGAAGAAGCTGTGGATGACCAGGAGGAGTCTGACTATGTTGAAATGATGGATATCCCAGAGTCCAGGAGGCTGTCTGTTCCCCTTCATAAGTCGTTTTGGAAGCAGACCAAGATTTTAAAGACTCCTAATTCTATACCGCCTGTGGATAAGAGAATGGATAAGAGGTACACTCTTTCAGGCTCAGATACAGAGTTCCTTACCCAGCAATGCAGCCATGTTGGGGTAGTGCAGGCTGCTGCCTGTGATAATGCAAATATACCCTTGGCTTCACACCCCCCAGATAAGGACTCCATGAGGATTGATGCCATGGCAAAGAAACAGTACATGGCAGCATCCTTGGGACTCAGGCAGGCAAATTATATGGCCTATACAGCTAGATATCAGAAATCTAGATGGGACACTGTAATGGCTTTAGCTAAACAGATCCCTGACCAGCTTGCCAAGGAGCTGGAGCAGGTGGCTGCCGGATGGTATTGAGGCATCCAAGGTGCAATTCCATGCTGCAGTGGACTCCAATGATGTGTCATCTAGAGTCATGGCTACATCTGTGGCCCTTCGTAGGATGGCTTGGCTCAGATGTACTAGCCTGTCTCAGGATACCCGACTAAGGCCATGGATTTTCCTGTTGTGGGTAATTCTCTGTTTGGGGAGCAAACAGAGAACTACATGAAGAAAATGGATGAATACAGGACCACCTATAGGAGTGCTCAGGCCAAGGAAAGGCAAGCCACTCCTCAGAGGCAGCATCCCAGGGGCAGGACTTTCATAGGCCTTTCTACAAGCCAGGCCTCCTCTTCTGCTTATGCTCAGAGGGGTTCTTTAGAGGCGAGGCAGATGGGGCACAAGCAGACCTGCTTCCACCCTCAGCCTAAAGCTCCCTGCCAAACAGGCACCCTAATGGGTTTGCAAGGGCCGTTCTCCACCACCTGGGGCAGGCTGGCTTACTTTGTCCAGGACTGGATGTCTTAACATGAGACAAATGGGTCCTGAAGTAGTAGCCAGGGACTGGTTCTCAGCTTCAAAAATTTCCAAAGATGAGAACCAGATCCTTTCCACCTGCAAATCCTTCAGAGGCTCTTGCCCTAGAGGCAGAGGTCTCTTCCTCTTGGCTCTCAGAGCTATAGAAAGGGTTCCACCCCTACACAAAGGGAAAGGGTTGTACTCCAGGTACTTCCTCACCCCCAAAAAGACAGGAGAATGGCGTCCCATCCTGGATCTCAGATATTTAAACAAGCACCTTTTAAAGCCAAAGTTCAAAATGGTGACTCTGGGAATAATTCTACCCTCTCTACGGCCAGGGGACTGGCTAGTCTCCCTGGACCTCAAGGATGACTATTTCCATATTCTCATCAGAAGCTCCCATCCAAAATAGCTCAGGTTCGAGCTGCCTTCAGGCCATTACCAATTCAGAGCAATGCCCTTCGGCCTAACCTCTGCTCCAAGGGTGTTCACAAAATGCCTGCCAGTAGTAGTTGCCTTCCTAAGAAGGAAAAGGATTTCCATCTTCCCATACCTGGATGACTGGCTCATAGTAGGCCAGTCCCCAGACCAAGTCAAGTTACACCTACAGATAACTCAGCAACTGCTCACTTCTCTAGGTTTCTTTCTGAATCTTTCAAAGTCAGTTCTAGAGCCTGTATAGCTCCTCACCTTCATAGACGTAGAGCTAGATACAGTAAAGACAAGAGCCTTCCTTCCTTCCCCTGGACAGGGTAAGGACCCTTATTACACTGTCCTCTTTATTCACCGTACAGGTGTCTCGACCAGCACGGCATTTTCTGCAGCTCCTGGGGCACGTGGCTGCTTCTACAGCAGTGGTGCAGGGAGCAAGATTTCAGATGAGGGACATTCAGTTTCGCTTGAGAGCCTTTTGGTCTCAGAAAAAGGATCCTCTGACCAAACTGATCCCAGTGACTCAAACCCTGATCCAGGCATTACAGTGGTGACAGGATCAGGACAGTCTAAGACAGGGAGTTCCTTTTGTCACTCAGTCTCACTCTCTAATCCTTACTACAGATGCCTCCATCTTGGGGTGGGGAGCCCACTTGGGAGACCTGACCACCCAAGGGTTGTGGTCTCCTCAGGAATCTGTGCTTCACATCAATCTATTAGAACTCAGAGCAGTGTTTCTAGCACTTCAAGCTTTTTCCAAGTCTGTTCAGAACAAAGTAGTTCAGATCAGGACAGACAATACCACCACAATGTGGTTTATCAACAAGCAAGGGGCACTCAGTCTACGGCCTTGTGCACAGAAGCAATGAGGTTATGGTCTCTGGCCTATTCCCTGAACACCTCTCTTGCAGCAGTACACCTCCCAGGCAAGGACAATGTCCTGGCATATGCCCTCAGCAGGATATCTCAGGGCCATCACAAATGGTCACTGGATTCCCTGGTTTTGAAGGTGATCTTCTCCAGATGGGGCACCTCACAGATAGATCTTTTTGCAGCCCTAGACAATCACCAACTTCCCCTCTTTTGCTGCAGGCCCCCAGTGTTGGGCTCAGTCCCCCGGATGCCCTAGTTCTCAATTGGGAAGGGAAGTTCCTGTATGCTTTCCCCCCTTCCCTCTCCTGTTCAAGGTGCTAGTCAAAATCAGGTCTCAACCCTGCAAGGTGATTCTGATTTCTCCAGACTGGGCCAGACAGCCCTGGTACCCTCTCCTGTTGTCCTTAGCAGTCCACCTTCCCCTGTTTCTTCCCAGGAACTACAACCTGTGAACCTGTGCTCAGGGGAGGGTTTGGTATCTGAGTCTCAAATCTCTCAATCTCAAGGCCTGGCTCTTGAAGAGTTAGAGTTTGCTGATTTATACTTCTCTCAAGGTGTTATGGATATCCTAAAGGCTTCTCGGAAGCCTTCCACCAGAAGCACTTAACAATTCCAAATGGAAAAGATTCTCCATATGGTGCTCTGGAAAGCATATTTCTCCAGAGTCTGCTGGCCTGCCCAAAGTCCTTGACTATATGGTTCATCCGAATAGCTTGGGACTCAGACCAGCTACACTAAGAGTGCATCTGGCAGCTGTCTCTGCTTTTCTTTCAGCAGGTAAGCCTTCTTCCCTTTCAGCTCATCCTGTATTCTCTAGGTTTTTCAAGGGATTGCTTCATACCAATCTGCCATTCAGGGACCCTGCCCCTGCTTGGGACCTTAATGTTTGCATTGCTCAGCTTATGCAACCCCCTTTTGAGCCCTTGTTCTCAGCAGAACTTAAGTATTTGACTTGGAAAACTGTTTTCTTGGTGGCCGTCACTTCTGCCAGGTGCATAAGCCAGTTACAAGCCCTGTCAGTGGAGCTTGATTTTATCTCTTTCCATAGAGATAAGGTGGTCCTCAGGACTAACAGGAAGTTTTTACCTAAGGTGGTTTCAGACTTCCATCTTAACCAATCTATGTCTCTTCCTGTGTTCTTCACTGACCATTCCTCATCTGGTGAGAGGAGGCTGCACAGTTTGGATGTGAAAAGAGCCCTTAGCTGCTACATACATCGTACCAAGGGTCACAGGTTTGACTCCCTCCAACTGTTCCTCACTTATGGTGAAGTTGGTAAGGGAAAACCTGCCACTAAAAGATCCATTGCCAGGTGGATTGTCTCTTGCATTAAATTTTGCTATGAAAAACTAGGCAGGTTGAGTGTCCCAATGGATGCTGTCCTCCCTCAGGGGTGGGATACCAGGGGTGCTATATGCACCCGACACCCTAAGAGAGCCAGTGGGAACACGGGCTCTCGAGGGGACTGGTGGCTCCATTCACTGAGTTGGGGAGGGGGACGCTGTCAGGCGCTTGAGAGAGATGTGCGTCAGCACGTTGCCTCTCTGCACATACATCTTTGCGCTGGCGTCCCAGGGGGCGGGGTTGAGGGGAAGACAGAAAAACGGATAAGCCCCTCGGTGGTCCTAGATGAAGATGGCTCCACCCAAGACCACCAATTCTGGGACAGACCCCGCTGTGCAGATAGGAGGGAGGAGAGAAGCACTCTAGGGGCAGATCCTGGAGCAGTGGCACAGAAGGGTATGAGCAGTCTGAAGGAGTGGACACTGAGGTAGGGAGGTGGATAAATAAAGAGTTAAAAAAAAAGGAAAACTAGGCAGGATTCCACCCTCAGGCCTGAGGGCTCACTCTACCAGAGGTACCGCTGCTTCCCTGGCTGCTGTCAGGGATATTCCTGTCTTCGAGATATGTCAAGCAGCTACCTGGAAAACACTTCACACTTTTACCAAGCATTACTCTCTGGATATCCAGGCTAGAAGTGATGCTCGGTTTGGCACAGCAGTTCTTCAGAGCCTATTTCCTAGGTAGGTTCTGTCCCTCCTCCTTGGAGGTACTGCTTGGTAGTCTGCAATTTGTCAGAATGCAGCAAGACTTCATGTTGTTTGAAGAAAAAATTATTCACCTTAGTAATGTTGTTTCTTCTAATGGAGTCTTGCTGTATTCTGACCTCCCCCCCGCCTTCCCCTCTCAGAACCTTTGTTTTTGGGATGTGGGTGGGCAGTAGCAGTGTTGGCACTCTAGAGGTGCCCCACCTTTTTATTATCGCCCCTTTTCTTTGGGTGAGTGGGTGTTGTATTTATTTCATTTTTGGGGTTTCCTGACTTGTCTTTGTTTTGGGACCAAAAAATCTGTTTATTATATTTAGTAGCCAGTTGGCTAGTGTAGGTTTACAGCTTCCACACAGGACACTCAGTGAGTTTGGCTCTAAAGATCTGACGGTTTGAATTCAAACAGCAACAGACAGAGTCTCAACCGAGCTCGAGCTCAGCGTTCCATGCCTGGCATGGAAAGTTAACTCTTTCATCTCCGGGGCAGTTCGAAGGTTGGACCTCACTGCAATTTGTCAGAATACAGCAAGACTCCATTAGAAGAAACAACATTACTAAGGTGAGTAATTTTTTCTTCTGGTACAGAAGTAATGTGTTGCAGTTTTTTGAGAAATGTGACGGCACCCTGCATGTCACCTGACTGCAATAAGTCATTTAAACAAGTGTACTGATGTACAGCTCGCCGTACTTCATATGCTCCGTAGACAAAGTTTTGCATGCCTGTTTGATGCACTGCAAGCATCCGCATGTTGTGAAAAATCAGGGTTTTAAATAATTGATTAGCAGTTTTTTTCTTGGGATAATACTAACTGTACAGAAAGTATTTATATAGGTTTTCTAGAAGTGTTGTGTTTGTTAAACACAGTGAGACAAGATCTATGCATTTTCACAAAGTTTTAGCACTTTAATGAGCAAAACGCTAATCAATTATTAGAGTTAAATAAAACCCTGAAAATACTATCACAAACACCACTATCGAGAGACATGCTAGTGAGTGATCTATGAGTCCAGTATGTGGACAAATTTCACAATGGTCAATTGTGTTAAACAATTTATGTCCATCTTTGAGATCTGTTATCACAAATAGGTTGACAAACTGTTCTTTTTCAAATGACGATTGCCTATGGTTGCAGGTATCATCACATGCCCATGCCAGACAGTGACGTTTATTGAAGACTGTGGTTGAATCACAGTCATCATCAGTATCCAATGCATTGTCGTCACAGATACTGAGGACATTTACTAGTTTACTGTACTTATCAATGGTGAACTTGTGTTCTTTTTTTATGGACTAATAAGAGTCTTCCCAAAAATATGCCTCTGAGTGCTGTGTGCGCATCCACTGACCTGTGAAAACATCACAGAAGTCGTCGACAGTCAAACAAGGATACTGTTGTAGCCTTTTTTAATGGCATACACAACTTTCCTGAATTGTTCAAGCACATGAGACATCTTACGCCACAAGCGCTGTGGTACAAACACTGCTCTGTTGACGAAAGTGCGCACTTTGAGACGCAGCTTCATCAGAGACAGATGACTCTTAGTCTTTTTACAGGTGTGTCTCAGCACAGCAGCGATAAGTCTTTCGATCTTAGCTTTACTTGCTAGTGATCGGAAATACTTTTTCTTTCTGAGTTGCAAATCAGCAGTTGTGAGTTTACGGTGTTGTTTTGGACGTTTGTTGATGGTTGCACTCACAATAGTTGTGTTTCGTCTGAGAGATCTACACAACTTTTGTAAGGTACCCCTTTTTTCTTTGCTGTTGAAGCATTTGCTTTGGGTGTGCAGTGACTTGCTGTAGGGGTCGCTGTTGCAGTAAAGGTCTGTGCATGTTCATTTTGTGATGCGACTTTACTGTTTTGTTTTTCGCCCTTATACAACAGTGCAGTACTACTATACCCCTCTCATTTTCCTGTACATCTATGTCTGTATTTAGTTGGCATGTTTTAATATTATGGTTCACAGTGGCAGTAAGCAAGCTTACAGAAGTATCAGGCACCTGTATGAGAGACAGAAAAAAAAAACAGTGTTAGAATATGCCTTGGTACATTTTTTATTACAGTGTGCATTGAGACAATTGTGACTTAAGTATGTTTTAAATTTGGTGGAAAAATCAATAAAGAATACTGTTTTATGAATGTGCGTTGTGGATTTGCTACGCACACTCATAAGTTTGTGAATTTTCAATATTTTACTCCACATTTTCTTTTTACCACACCTGCTTATGAGTATTACAGCTGTCATTTTTTACATCTTGACCAAAACATTTTTCCGCCTATGTAGCGCGTAACGGCGCAGTCAGTGTGCAAAATCGCTATATGTTAAACAAAGAAAATGAGTCTGACAGTGTTCATGAGCAGAGTTCTTAAAATGACTATGTTAAAATTAGATGGAAAACATAAGAATGACTGTTGTATGAGCATGCGTAGCGCAGTTGCTACATATTCTTGTAAGTTCGCTGATTTTAAATATTTTCACTCTAGATTCTCAACATTGTCTTTTTAGTACACCTCTTTATGAGCATTGCAGCTGTCATTTTTGACATCTTGCTAAAAATGTGTTTCCGCACATGTAGCGTGCAATGCTGCAGTTGGTGTACGAAAACACTGTATGGGCACAGTAAGAAAATGACAGTGACACTGTTCATGAGCACAGGTCTTATAATGAGTATGTTGAAAATTTGGTGGAATAATTCCTAAAAATGACTGTTTTACGAGTTTGCGTAGTGCAGCTTATATGTACGCTCATAAGTTTGTGTATTTTCATAATTTTCAGTTCAGATTGTCAACATTTTCTTTTTAGCACATGACCTTATGAGTAGTACAGCTATAATATTTCACATCTTGACAAAAACATCTTTTCACTCATGTACTGCGTTATTGCTCAGTCGATGTGCGAAATGACTATATGGTACACACAAAGAAAATCACAGTGACACTGTTCATGAGCAGAGGTCTTAAAAATGGCTATGTTTAAATTTTGGTGAAAAAATTACTACAACTGACTGACAACTGTGCGTTGTGCAGTTCTTATGCACGCTCTTAAGTTTGCAAATTTTCAATATTTGCAGTCCACTGACTTCGAAGGACCTACACAGCACATACATGTGTTTATTGTTGAACATTGTGTTGTTTTGGCATAAAGGGTGAAATTGTGGCAACAAATAGACACTTTTGGGAAATTACTGTCGAATGCACAAAAGTGTCACAAATAGTACTGTCATGCATTCGACAGCGTCGCAAATTGTACTTTCGTGCATTAGACAGTATGGTGAAAAGTAATGTCGAAGTTCAAAACTTTCGCAAAACTTACTTTTGTGCATTCGAAAGTGTCGCAAATTAAACACTTGGGAGTGGCAAATACATTCATTATCAAATCAGATTTCAGTGTGTTTGACTGACAGCTGGTTCTACTAATGTAATGCAAGATTTGTCAGGCCATGTCAGACAACCAATCAGAGACGGACAACACTGAAGAAGTGAACAGCAGCCATGTTAGATATTACTGAGAGACAGCACTTTCAGAACTGTAAGTACAGTCTATTTTTAAAATTTTTTTTCTATTATAAAAAAATGATAACGTAAATACCATTAATCAAAACGTTTTTCAATGCTGAATCTCATTATGTTAGTTGTTATTATCTAACATGCTGTATTATTTAGAGAAAAAAGTTTAAAGTCAGATAGCATTTTAGTACTAACTTATACAGATACAGCTGCAAATAGAGGGAGATAGGAAGGTGCACATGGAGGCCTAAGAGAAAATGGAACCAATCAGATATGTTTCTGCTGTTGTAGTTGTTTAAATCTGCCTATGAAAAGGATGCATTTTTCCCACTTCTCAATGTTTGCAGATTTTAGCTGGAACAGAAGTCTGGTAATAGTGACTGCATCACTTAGATTGGTTAATGAACCCACAGCAGTAGGCAATGTTTATTTTTCATTTGTGTGTTATGTCTCAGCCCACTGAAGCTGGCTTGAAATAAGGAGGGAAACTATCAGTTTTACTTTCAGTACTGCCTGGTCACTGCAGGGTGAACACTGACTTTCTTTGTAGCTTTCTGTACACTTCTGAGTGTTAAAACTTAGAATGGCAGAAAATTGCTAAAGGACTTTGTGGATAGTTGGAAGCAGTTTCGTGAGATGAGCAGCTGAGTTTGCTGTTAATAGTGATTTTGGGAGGGAGCTGCAGCTCCCAGATTGCTATGTAAGATGGTTTGGTCGGGGTGGCATGAGATGGGAACATCTTATGCCAACCATGCACAGACTTTTGAGAACTCATACTGCTAATACATCTTGGAGGCAACGATTTGGGCATGAAACGCTGGGTAGATTTAGTTACAGAGGCAAAATTGGACCTTGCTTCTATCATGAGTATGTTGCCTGCATGTATAATAATTTTTTTCAGATATTAAAGAGCGTAGGGTTTGGCAAGCAGAACATCATATGTATCTGATTGACAGAGCTCGCAGAAAAGTCAACATACAAATATCTGCTTTTCTACACATGCATGGAATGTATACTATACATCACCCAGAAATTAAGTACTGTAATGATTGTCTATTCCTACCAGATGGTGTACATTTCTCGCATGCTGGCAATTGCCATTTCCTTGGAGACCTTCGAGATGGAATCCTCAAAGTCCTTTAAGATTGTCAGACTGTTTGAGCAAATATTACAGTATACACAAAGGTTCTTCTCAGACCCATATAAATGTGGTCAAAAAATAGATCAGCTGCATGCATCAGTTACACATATGGGACATATATGCGTTTGGAATATTCATATTGTGGGATGCTGTGTAACAATAGTGGGGAGACAGCAATAGCAATGCATCGTGTTGCTGTTTGTACACAATTGTATGATGTTATGTGTTAACATTTTTATATAGTTTCAGTCTATTAAGTGAATGTAACATTCACTGTGGTATTACACTATTGTACCTGTAACAGGATGGTATGGGTGCAACAACAGTGAAACAGAGTGGTGCAGTTTTATGTATAGGTTTATTTAGTGTTATGTCTGGAAATAGAGCTATGTTGAATGGAACACATATGTGGAGTTATTTGTATGTGTGCTTGCATGAATGTACAAGACAATTATGATATCATGTCACTTTCGTCAGGTTTGTTAGCCCTCTTCAAATTTATTCAGTGTATTTGCAGGGGCATGCACAGTTCTGCAATGTGTGGTTCAGCTGTGTATTACATCACTTTACAATGCTGTGGTGTATGGTTGAAAGGTGTAGTTATGCTTTGATGAACAGTGGTAGGATATCACATGTTCAAGTCTGGTACCCACCTGCACACACACACATGGATGCATACTGTGTGATGGACCCTCTGACACACTGTATAGGTGAGGGTGGTGTGCAACTGCTCAATAGCTGTGGTGCAAGACTGCAAAAGAGAGAGTTGTACAACTAACGCTGTTTGATCACCCCAGCGTAGTAGACATGCATAGATGATGGTGTGGGCAATCTGATGTTGGGTGCACTATCTCCCCCCCCGAGAGTACTGGGTGGCATGCTGGTGGCACACCACAGCATGGCAGCAGGTGTTGTCAGTGCTGGGGGTGCCGAATGCCTTGTTGAGGCTGCATAACGCTAATGAGCTGTCTTTCTGCCATGCTGAAGCAGATGTGCTCTTTCATTTCATAAGTACTACACGGAATTAATTGAACAAATCATTGATATTGTTAGATGATAGTAATGTGAATGTTTCTTTATGCTTCTATTTCAGAACTGAATAAGAAAGAAAAGAATATGAGGCAGTGGACCTTGCAAGAGGTGTGTGCACTGCTTGAGGCAGTCCAAGCCAGGGGGAATGCCCGAATTCTAATGCGGAGCACTAACCGGAAGCTGGATTCGATGTGGAGGCACATCAATTGCTTCCTGCACATTGTCCTTAGAGTAAAAAACAAGACAATCGTGCAGCTGAAGTGGAAGCTGTTGTGCCAATGGTTCTATGTTTTGAAACAGAGTGAGGGGATACCGGATGACACATGCTAGTACTACCTCGCTTTTGAGCTGTGGGAAGCTGCTGGCAAGCCAGCTGAGGGGGAGCGCCTTACTCTTCGTAAGTAAATCAGCAGAAGTTTTAACAATGCATGTGTGCATTTATTCAGATTTTGTAACAATTATGGCAGACAGTATAATACTTAATACTATATGTAAGGATGTACCATGAAAACATGTAGATAAATTGTTGTCTTTATTAAGTGTGGTGTTGTCGAGTCACAAGGCAGAGGCTAGTGACATACCCATACCACAAATAGTACATCCTTCCATATACGCAGTTCCTATCATGGTATGTTGTTAGAAAACAATATTTAACTGTTTATTTACTGTAATGTAGTGGTATCAAAGTTGTAACAGTGTCATACTGCGCATGTATAAAAAGTTAGGTTGCCCACATGTGCAACAAACATAGTGCTATCATAAGACTTTTCAGAGTTGTGCCAGACCTGCTCCAATTCAGGGACTGTATTTGCAGGTGTGGTTGCAGTTTTCCAATGCCTGCTGGAGCTGTCTATCACAGGTCCAAAATGCAGTGGCATACAGTTAAAAGGGGGAAGTATGTTTCAATGAGCAGCGATAACATATTGCCTGCTGATATGTCCTCCCCCTACACACACACACGCGTGGATGCATAGTGTGTGCTGCCCCCTCAACCATGCACTATGTAGACAATGGTGTGGTGGCTCCCCCACAAAAAAATCCATGTGCCACGGTGGGTGCCTACCCCAGCATGGCAACTTATCGTATAGCTGGCAGGAGGTGGCCAATGCCCCGTTGGGTCGACTGTCTTACCTGCCCCCACCCACACACAGTACAGGGTGGCACGCTGGTAGCACATCCCAGTGTGCCAGCAGATGCTATGGCTGATGGGGGGGTCCCAATTGTCTGTCAATTCCACACCCCTCAAAACCAGACGTCCTTGTTACATGCTGTGAGCAGACCTCAGCATGCAAAACATCCTGTTTTGTTATTTAAAGAAAAAAAAATTACAAACTTTACCTTGGCGCTTCTCACTGGCCCCCTCCCAGAATTCGCACACACCCACTGCGCACCCTGCCTACCCACATCCCCCCTCATGCCATACTTACATCTGAATTTCGGCATGATGATCTTTGGTGGAACAGGAACACGTCTGCTCTCTTCAAAAGCAACCATGAACTGAGTAAATGTTGATAATCTGTATAATGGGATAGATAGTTATTTTTTTAGTTTGCTGCATATGTCAACCATTTTTGGGAAAAAATTAACACCAGATTTTCAACAAGTTTTTGGGGGGAGCCTTTCTCATGAATGCTGTCATTGCCATGGTGTTATTCAGTCACAAAGGGTGATTTTGCTGTCACTGCGTGGAATCACATTTCGGGACCAATTAAGTAAACGACACTGGCAGTGCTCATAAGGTGTGCTCTCACGAAACCTATTTTGAAAAGTTCAAGAAAACATTCATAAAAATGACTGCTTTACGAGTGTGTGTTGCATAGTTCGTACGCACGCTTTAGAGTTCACAACTTTAAATATTTTCTGTCCTGATTTTCAACATTGCCATTTTCCCACACCTTCTTCTGGGTATGACAGCTGTCATTTGTTAAATTGCATCTAAAACATGTTTTTGACCATGTAGCGCACACTGGGACATTAATTGTGCTAAATGAATGGATGGGACAAATGAAGCAAATCACAGTGACACTGTTCATGAACAGATGTCTTAAAATAGCTATGTTGATAATTTGGTAACAAAATTCCTAAAAATTACTACTTTATGAACGTGCATTGCATGGTTGGCACGTGCACTCATAAGTTTGTGACATTTCAATTTTTTCTATCTAGATTTTCAACATTATCATTTTACCACACCTCTTTATCAGAAGTACAGCTGTCATTTGTAAGATCTTCCTGAAAATGTGTTTTCACCCATGTAGCGCACAATGCCGCAGTTGCTGTGTGAAATCAATGTATGGTACAGATCAAGAAATAAAAAGTCATATTGTTCTTGAACAGAGGTCTTAAAATGGTAATGTTGAAAATTGGATGAACAAATTCCATAAAATGACTGTCTTATGAGTGAACATTGAGCAGTTTCCACGCAGGGTTGTAAGTTCAGTACTTTGTAATGTTTTCAGTACAGATTACCACTACTGGAATGTTTTCACACTTCTTTATGAACAGTACAGCTGTCATTGTTAAGAACATGGACAAAATGTGTTTTCACAGTTTCAGTGCAGAGATACATGGTCGCTGTGCAAAAGTATTGTTGGGGACAGATAAATTAAATCACAGTGACATGGTTGTGTACAAACCACCAATCTTCATTTAGAGCAGTGCTGTACTGCTCTTCAAACATTATATTTTAGATCAATTGTACTTGTTATTGTAATATGTGGCCACAATGCTTGTGGTGTGTATAATGAGAAGCAATGTTACCTATGTGATGCATGTTTTACTCTTGCTGCAAGTGTTTGAAACATGTGATGTTATTCACATTTAACACTTACATATGTCTTTGCTTTCTCTTTCTTGACAGGACAACATAGGTCTACCCCGGCTTCCCAAGAGGTAGTACCAGCACAGTGTGAAGCTGTGGAGGGTGGTCAGTCGGACACAGAAAGTGTCATTATCGTTGAGTCCGACGGTAAGATCCTGATAGAAATAATGTTATGTGTGAGCTGCAGAAGTTAAGGTCGTAATTTTTTTAAATACTATTTACTGATTAAGTATTACTTGAACGATGTATGTGTTCTTTGTAGTTGTGGAGTGGGTTGAAAACATTGTTTTAGATCATTGAGTAAGAGAAAGAAAGAGCCAGTCTGTCATCTGGCAACAGAGACCACTTAAGAATGAGTCTGTGTCTCTGCAGTATGATTAAGTATCACATCCTTGGTGGAACAGAATCTTTATTTGTTTAATGCAGCGATGTTTGTCTTAATATATCTCCTTCCTGTTCCATTGTACAACAGGCTGCATGATGATACGATAGATAAATATTACACTGACTACTGAGTGTGTTGCAACAGTGGAGGTGTATGAGTGCTGACAGTCACAGATAACATTAGATACAGTTGTTGCACTGGTTCCTGAAGTTTCGATGTGTGGTGTAATTTGAAACAATACACAAATTGCAGTAACTGCTAAGTGTATTCTTTAAGTGTAATACAGTGGTTGGCAGCAAAGTAATAACTGCTGTTATGCTTCTGCCACATTTCTGATGTGTGAGAATTAGTAGTTCAGCACCCACCTGATTGCTGTGTGTTTACTGACACCAGTGGGATAGATGTATGTCTATAATAACGGACTGTTAATGTATGGTGATGTAGCACATATCAAAAAAAATGGAAAGATGTCAATTGATAAATGAAAATATGTCTAATGTGTACTAACATATGAGTGTGATACCATTTTTCATGTATGTGACAATGGATGTACGCCCATAGGACTACTTGACGGTCCATGTGGTCTGGTGGTGGGGTAGCTGTTGTCCTCCACTACTTTTGGTGGCAGACTTTCATGTTCAACGAATCATCCATTAGCAATTGGAATGTTGATGGTGTGTTACCGATATTCAGTAGTTGTAGTGTGTAATTATGTGTTGCTGAGTATCACATGCCCCTAGAACAAAATCCAATGCAGCAAGAATATCCGGAACTGGGATGGGAGAAGCCAGAGAAGGCGAGAGGGACAGCAAGGTCAGCACCCAGGCTGGGGACTGACCAAACCAGCAGACATGAAAGACCGTTGGGCCTATTCTGCTGGCATTTTAGTATGTTAGTATGTTAGTAGATGGTTATTAAGTGATCATTTATATATCTGCTGGGAATGTCTTATTTCTATTATTTAAATATATGTTAATGGACAGTATGGACACTGTCTACATGTTTGTTAATAAACGAATAATGTAAGTCTTTGACAATGTTTGTAGTTGAGCAGTAACCTGGAAATGGTCACACCCTTGGTTTTATTAAGGTCTAAGACATTAACAAGGGTTATTTTAATGCTGTGTTAATAACCCTGTAGGGGTATTATGTTAAATAACACATAAACAACTGCTGTATTCAGGTAGAGCGTGAGTAACTGAACAGTAACATGATACCTATGACTGCCTTCCTGCTATTATAATTACACATTTTTTCAAACTGTTTAAAATGCAGTTCATCATATGGTTATGTGTACATGTATGTTAATAAAAGATACACATAAGGTTGTTAGGATGTTTGAAAGAAAAAAAATGCATTCTCACAGTATTGTTAGTATTGGCATCAATGGGTAGGCACTGGGTGTTGTGCACTGCATACTAGGAATAATAGATTTCTGTGTTTTCTTTTTCTTTTTATGTAATTGGACAAACATTGTTAGGGAAGCACCAGAAAAAATAGGATTTTTTATATAAAGTATGTTCAGGATTGGATGGACATTTCTCTTGGAAGAACACAGACACAGGCTTTCATTATTTCAATTTTGTGTACCTTTGGGCTGTGGCCACAGTAATGTGCTGTACGTGGTTTGATGTATAAGGGTTACTGACCGTAAGTACGGCAGTGGCAAGTAATGTTGTATGTTGTTCCTGGCACAGTAACAGTCAATGGGGTAGACATCAGTGAATAAGTATATGCAGATCTACAGTACTCTACACTCATGGTGTAACAAACGCACATCATAAAATAATGGTGTGTCAGATTTATTTGTAATGTTTTTTTATACTCTTCTTGTAAGGTGCTTGATCTCTCTCTGCAGATGAGAAGAGTTGCTGTATGCATATTATAGTTACTCAAGAACATAAATCCACCTAAACAGAGAGCTGTTTTTGTAAAGGGACATGTGTTCACATGTTAGCTGTACACAATGATGCAGTATTAGTAATGAAGGATTTTAAGAAATAGACTTCTAGCTTGATATTTCATGTATATATGTGATCATTTTTTCACTTGTTTCCTTCCTTAGAGCCCGGGGAAGCTGAGCATGTGGAACCAGTGGAGGTGAAGCAGGAGCCTGGCGCCAGCTCAACACGTGAGTGGAATCTCAAAATGTTTCCAAGCAAGATGTAGTGCCACAGTATCATGAACTCAGAATGTATGTTATTATTATTGTGTCTCAGTTGAGCAGTTGTGTAATTACTTATGTTATCTAATGGGAGTGTTAACCTTTTTTTATGTTGGCTTGCTGCAGCTGCAAGCCAATGTGTAGGGAGAGTGCAGATTTGGGGGCGCGATGCTGTTGGGTGAATGCAGGTTACACATGAGTAGGTGCGTACCTGATTACCCAATCAGCCTGCATATGTAAGCAAAGGTCTACTTCAATCCGAGCAAAGCTTGTCATACGCAGCGCACCATTTGGTTGCGTGCTTGCTGCTATTATGTGCATGCTTGGTGAGTAGCCTATGGTTGTCGACATTGGTGGTACTCAATCCCTCTGTTGGTAACCCCACTCTGCTGTTTTACTGTGATGACAGGGGGAGCCCACTCCCCATTGGCATACCCCCTCCAAATGTTGAATTCTGAGGGGTGTGCGCAATACCCCTTGGCTAGCGACCCACCACCACTGTCTCTGTTTGACGGGGGCGAATCCCTGTTGCCATTATTGCCCCTCCTTGTGTTGTGAGCTGACAAGGGTGGCAATGGCTCGATGCCTACTGACACCCAACCCAAAAAAACAGGTGCCATGCTGGGAGGGCATCCCAGCGTGCTAAATGCTCTGCAACACAAAAAGTGTCCAATGATGCTTTTTCTTTTTTTCCCGCTGTGAAAGTTAAAAACATCCCTCGCAGTCTTGATGCCCCCTCCTCCCAGCTGAACCCAACTGCTGTGCAGCCTGTCTCTCCTCACCCTTCCCCACCTCATACTTACCTCCAGAGTGCAGCGTGATGATCTTCCATGCACTGTGACATATGTGCACTCTTCAAAGGTGATCGTGAAGTGAGGAAATGCTGGTAAGCTGTATAATGGAGTGAATTATGGGGCCGTTTGCATATCACCCTTTGAATATCGCACATTTGCACATGGTGCAATGGAACTTGTGCCACCACATCTTGAATGCAGTAGTCTGACCACTTGCAGTGGTGCAAGTTCCACTACAGCATACACTGGCTGTGCCCAGGGGGCGATATTCAAAGGAGTTGTTCAATAGTGAAACTCTGTTGAATATTGCCCCAGCCACATCCCATCGCAAATTTTTTGAACAGCGCAAGGGCTTGCGCCACAGAATGGCGCACTTTGAATATCCACCCATAATGGCCAAAATGTGTTTTCGCACTTTCACTGCATGATACCATGGGTGCTGTGCGAAATCACTCCTTGGTACACTTTGAGGAAATAACACTGACACTGTATATGAGCAAAGGTGCTAAAATGCCTATGTTAAACATTTGGTGCTGGATGACCATTAAATTCCACCATTGCAAGTGTGTCTTGGATATTTCCCATGCACTCTAGTAGGTTCGCAAATTTTGTATATTTATATGCCACATTTTCAACACTGTCATTTTTTTCACCTCCTAATGTACTGTACCGCTGTTATTTATCATAGCCTGCCTGACATGTTTTCCTGCCCTGCACTAACACCCAGAGGGACACGCTAATGCCTTTCACTATCTGCAGGGTGGGGGTGGGTTGGCATCAGTTCAAAACTGTGTAACTCCTACACTATCAATGCCAATGACAGCAAAGCAACATTCAGCATTGACAACTGTTTGTTTCATAATAAAGGAATAATGCACGACAGGGTGTGTGTCGTGCTGGGATAACGCCATGCCTGGGGGGGTTGGGCACGAGGCCGAAGGCCGAGTGCATCCAACGTCCCAGGTGTGGCGTTATCCCAGCATGACACACACCCTGGAGTGCATTATTCCTATTATACAATGGCTCATTGTTATACAGAATAAAAAAAATAATTTTGAAGATGTTTTTGTGTGGAGAAATATTTTTGTTTTTTAAGAGAAGATGAAACAATCAATGGAAGGATCCATAAAACAATCAATGGAAGGATCCATAAAAGGATCAATCAAAGGCTGAGCAGCAGGTTTACAGTGCTGAGACTATACCTGTGGCGACGTGCTGGGATAACGCCATGGGTCTAGCCCCAAACTGACCAATCAGAGACCAGGATTTTTTCTTGTCATTGTATAATGTCACATAATACATTTTAAAAGTTTATTACTGCTGTACCACATTGTCTTGAACACTTCTACACTGTGTCCGTGCAACAGCACACTGATCAGCACATTACGTGCATCCAACACTGCACTAATGAAGTAAATCTGCTTCTTTTACCTAGATTTCCCCCATACTCTAGTTTCAGTTTTAGGTTAGTCATCTGAATTTCTTGTAGTTATGCTAACTGCAAATTTGTTATTTATCCTCTTCATGTACCTCAAGATGTCTGGCATGTCTGTTGACTACATCTTGTCTGCTGATGTGTAAATATGTAGGTTAGTGAGTGTACATATAGGGTGTGTTCTGCAAGACAGAATTGTTTACAATTCCCTGTTGTGGTCAATTCCCAGAATGTAAGTCTATGATTATAAAATTCTAAATGACAGCTTGTTTATGGTGTTTTGCTGAATGAATGTAATATCAGTAACTAAATTATTTTAAACATTAATGTGTGTAGAAGGGCTGAAATAGGACTTGAAAGCTGTTTCTTTTCAAACAATCATGAAAGTGATCATGATGATGTATACATAAAAGTATCTTATGATAGTGTTCGTGTGAAGGTAGTTTAGTTTTCTATTGCAGAGATGACTAGACATTATAGCCAGACATGGTAAAGTTTAAATTCTCACACATGATGAGGATCTATTTTAACTGTATAGTACTGTACTGTTTATTATGCAAAGATATATAGATACTGAATATTTATGTCTAGTCAATAAAAGAGAAGAATAGCATAGTAAACAAAAAGTTACTACAAGTTTTTTGATGCTGTCATCTCATGTGATAATATAGTTAATAAAGTATTATACACAAACAGACAAGACAACAATCTACATTTGCATCAGACTTCTATATATTATCATTAGTGCCAAATTAATGTATTAATGATACTGCAGTAGCTAGGAAATATTTACCGTTGAATAACTGAAAGTCCATCACTGTTTTTTTAGTCTTGTGTATTGATTTATTTAATTTGACTATTTTTAGGGTGCCGGCGACAAAGAAGATGTACTAGCTACTGCCGTTGCTATCGTAGGCTCGAGCGTGAGGTTGCCGGTCTCAGGAAAGACAATGTTGCGCTCCTTGAAGGACAGCGGAAAATGCTGTCCTTGGAGGTGCAACAACAGACCGTCAACCTCGTGCTCGAGCTTGTGGTAGCAGCGGCTGACGGCAGTGTGGCCAGTACTAGTGCTTCACCTCCACCAGCACCACCTGTTCCCGCAGCTTCCCTGGGACAAACTGACCACCCTTCACAGTAGTCCGGTATCTCCTCTGGAGGGTGCAACAGCTTCCACTTCCTTTGCGCCTCCATATCGAATCCAGTTTGGATTGCCTCAAGCAGCACACACACGTCTCGCAAGTCTTGGCCAAAGACTCATTTTTGCAAATACATTACTTTTCGTATTTAATTGTCTGTTATTTTTTTATTTATCTAAACAGAGACATTTTTTCAAAAAATATTTATTTGTGTATGAAAAAATACACACTTTTACAACTATTTTATTATTTCTTTCATAGAAAATTTGTAAATAGATATTTTTGTATGTTTTTATAAAAATAAATATATTTTTGTTTACCTTTGCTTTTAAATATGTGTCATATTTTTCTAAAAAACATACATAGTTAATTTATACACTCTTGTGTTGTGTTATTGTGTATTGGGGATGTTTATTTGCAATATTTGTGAGAAAGATTTGCACAACTGTTTCATCATTTGCTGAAACATTACACCACACTCATGTGGTATTACACTTGTGGTTCTCCATAGAAGTTACTGAGATGTGTGACAATGGTACCATCCACTATCTGTAGCAAAATGCTGTTGTTTCATAGACCTAGTGCTACAGTATGTCTGTATGTGGATCATGATGAAGATGAGTATGTCCCTCCAGTACAACAGTGACATTTCCGTGGTGGTGCACCACAACAATCACTGTGTGATTGTATTGATTAGTATCTCATTAAATACTGTTACACAGTGGTGGTTTTGTGTGCTCACACCCAAGTCATCTACTGAGCCCCAGCGAGCCACTCCCACCCCTCTTCACCTGATTGGTGCCACCACCTCACTTGGTTGTCACCCCAATGCCTATTGAATTACAAGTTAGTAGGGTAACATACCCATTTGTTCACAAGATGACCTAATGGTATCCATCTCATGTCATATACTCTTTTGAGATATGTAAATGTTTTTCTTTACATATCTGTTGTGAGTAGCAGGACATGGGCTGCATGCCCATTGGTTGAAGTTGATAAACAATGGTTGTTCAATTATACTGACCTGTTAGTTGCTCAGCGGCACGGTGGAAGCCGGGTGCACTACAGCCATCTGTTAAGTGTCATAGAGTAAATAATGGTGTTAGGATTTACTGTCAGGTGTGCTCTGGTGTATGATACACCATCAGGGGTTTTAGTTTTTTTTTTTTATGAGGTTCAGATGTTCATGATCAGCCATCAACCGGCCCCGTGGATAATAAACAATATTGTACTTTGTAGTAATGTATTAATGATGACTGCGATTGGGCTTACTGCACCACACTACACCAGGAGGGCTATTGCAGTTTTGGGGGGTGCATTTAATGATGCATGTTTTTGGGTCAGAACAATACACTGAACTATGTGTAATATTGCATGTTTTTGTGGGTGTTCATGAATCCGTCTGACTGGGGTGCATGCAGTGTTGTTCTTTATGACTGCTGACTGTGAGGGCGCCACCCACTACTTCTGAGAGAATGGTAGTTCTGTATGGTAGTCACATGCAAATTGGGCTGTAATAAGATTCAAATGTTTCTCTGTGTGTCTTGTAGAGATAATGATCCCATTTGGATGTCACATTGTGAATATGTGAGAAGCACTGCATGGTGCAATGCCAATTCCACTAGCGGGTCTGCATGATACACTCTGGACACTTGTGTTGTAGCAGTAGTACTACAACATGCACAGTTAGGGTAGCAAGGCTGTGATATTCAAACTACTACACCATAGTGCAGTTCTGTCAAATGTCACCAGGACATACCACTGTACAAGCAACTTCTGGTGTGCCAAGGCTTGTGTCATACCTGGAACACTTTGACTATTCACCCCATACACTGCTACATTCATCATGTGTCTGAAGAGTACTTACATTGAATGCACAAAGAAAAAGAGTAAGACACTGTAACATAAAAAATACAAAATGCAATAACAGTGAAAAGTGAAAATGAATATAGTTATATAAAAAACAATATGATTCACATTGAAGTACTGTTAATGTAAATAACAGAAAATAGTACTACAAGAGTGGAAATATTCCTGATATTGGAACATTTTCGGTATGTATGTGCACTACTCTTAGAACAATTAATCATATACTATAGTGAGTAATACTTCTGAAAAAGACAGGATATTTATGGCAAAAAAATCCATTTAATGGATCAGTTAGGGTTGTTTCACAGTGACAAAAGTGAGGAAATTCGCTGTTAGGGTTGAAAACCCTAACTCTGAATTCACCCCCCAGCACCACACACACACACACACACACAGTATGGGGGAGGACCAGGTCAACACAACCAATGACAGTCAGCAGCAGGTGACAGAAATAACAAACAATTGTCTAAATGTACTACAAGACATCCACACCCACCTGACCAGGTACTGCATGCTCAGTGGAGATCAGCAGCAAAACTGAGGCCATGTACACCAAACGTACACATCCCTGATTGCAGCTGCACACAACGTACCACACTTAGTAGTTGCATGGCCTTACCTACTGATGCCCCATGCCACATCACATGTGGTGGGCCACCTGAGCAATACAGTTCACCAAAACCAAAGAGTAGTACAGCTATTATATTTCTTATTATAAAAAGGGTCTGAGAGATCCAGCTTTCTGATTAGCTGTAAACATTGTATCAGCCTTATGTTAACTTTTTATTAGCATACATGTACAGCCTAAGCATATCATGCACATAGTTTAATGTTGTAAAAAAAAATCAGTTTTATCATTATAGCAATAAGCCACTCCCAGGTATTATTTTAATGGACAGTTTATCACTCTCTAGCGACATGTGCCACTGAGCTACACCTCATTCAACATTAAAGCACTATAGAGTGATTAACAAACCATTTAACATACCCGTTGGTCATCCCTTATTGCTTAATGACCTTCATGTGTAGATACTTCCTCTGCTAGACACTGCAGGAGCTTTGCAACACAGTGTGCGACCCACTTACACCATGCAATGTCTACTTACTGGAGAATAGCTGCGAATATGAACTCATGAAGATGAACAGAGTAACTTAATCATTACAGTTATAGAAACCTTACTGTGATTATAACTGACACAGTCAGTGATAGAGAAAAAAGTCTGCTGTCCTATTACAGTTATACCATCGTGAGTTAAATTAATACTGAAATATTCTATTTATATGTGCAGTATACCTACTTGATTCGTGTTGTAGGACAATTAACATAGTTATCACTTTGATGGCATCAGTGACAGACTTTTTGAAACCAAAACACTAGGTATACAGAGTGAATATGAAATAACTGTTAAAAAAATAGCCTCTGTACATAAGTGCCATAGATCATACATTGTAACAATAGTAAATGTATCTGTATTTCAAGAAGTTACTAATCACAGATGCAATGACATTGTCTTTATCAGGTACAACATACTTATTAAGTGGACACAGGAAAATCTATCCTACAAACATGTCCGATACAGCTATGTCATTGTTGCTTCAGTAGTGCTTTAATATTTAGTCATTGGTTGGCGTGACGCATGCAATTACACTGTTTCTTACAAAGAATACTTACTGCATTTTAAGTATTCAGACACACTGAAGGTATATGTATGTACATCAGCAGTATACCTTCATCAGTAAGAATGCATCTGATACTGCCAGTACGAATTTCACAGCGTTCAACAGGCAATGATTTTTATACTTTAACATCAGGCTCTCAATCTTCAGTAAACAGTTGCAGTAAATGTACTATTATGTAAATCTCATACAACACTACTTTTATGTTGACCATGGCTGTCTCTTCTAATTAATGAATGTAGTTCTTGCAATTTATGTATACTCACTAGTGTTAAAACTTTTGTACAACTGTGATCATGCCCCTTCATAATTTATATTGAGTAAAGGCACAGTACGAGGTCTGGTGTGCTGTGGGGCATCGGTAGGTAAGGCCATGCAACTACTAAGTGTGGTACGTTGTGTGCAGCTGCAATCAGGGATGTGTACGTTTGGTGTACATGGCCTCAGTTTTGCTGTTGATCTCCACTGAGCATGCAGTACCTGGTCAGGTGGGTGGGGATGTCTCGTAGTACATTTAGACAATTGTTTTATTTCTGTCACCTGCTGCTGGCTGTCTGTCATTGGTTGTGTTGAATTGGTCCTCTCCCCATACTTGCATATGTGTGTGTGTGTGTGTGTGGTGCTGGGGGGGCTGAATTCAGAGTTAGGGTTTTGAACCCTAACACCAAATTTCCTCACTTTTGTCCCTGTGGAACAACCCTAACTGATGCATTAAATGGATTTTTTTGCCATAAATTATATATATGTATTATGGTAGCATGGTAGTGCTACCATAGTTAGGGTTGAGGAGCCATTTCTATGTTAAACCCCAAAACTTTGCACCTTAATAACTTTGCAACCATTTGACAGATTTGGCTGAAATTTGTGTTACACAATCAAGATTTATAGGCCTTGGCATCTGCCAAGTTTCGTGCCAGTCAGATACATGGCTGCGGAGTTATTAAGCATGATTTGCATGCGCGTTTACGCCTTTTCTGGAATTCTATAGTCGCACGTACAGGTCGCACGGTTTGCGTGACTGGCCCGAAATCTTCAGGGAACGTGCAGCCAGGGTCCCCAATGTGCCTTTTGAAGATTTGGTGAAAAAATATTAAACGGTTCAAAAGTTATTCAAAAAACAATTTCCCATTATGTCAATGAGAAAAGTTAACAAAAAGTTCAACACTTTCGCAAATGCATTTTTACTTTCGCAAATGGGCCTGTTACTTTCGCAAATCAGCCATTTTGTTTTTGATTGGTGATTAGAAAAATGCTTGGCATTTAAATTTGGGACCCTCTAGCAACCCAATTATTTTTGTATTCACCTAGTCGGACCCTGAGGATACTAGCCATGTCTTTATTTTGGGGTAAAACACCCCAGAAATATGTTTTTCAGATTTCTGGAAAAAGTACTTTCGCGCTCACGAAAGTGTCGCAAATGTTTGCGAAAGCTTTTGCAAATTGCAGCAGTAATTTCCTAGTCTGTGGGAAAATGACAGCAATTCTTTGGCACTGCTCTGCAAAAGAACGGTTGGGAGTTTTGGGCTGAAATTTGGACGGACTGCAGCCGACATCTCACAGATGTGCCTTTCAGTATTGTATTGAAAAAATATTACATGGCAGCAAAGTTACGGCACTCCAAAGTTGACAGTTTTTCCCATTGGATAACATTACAGCACCCGATGCATTACAGGAATCCTTTGGCACCCTGCTGCAAAATAATGGTTTGGTCTTTTTTCCTGAAATTTGGAGGGAAGACAGCCAACAGCCCACAGATGTGCCTTTCAGTGGTTTGGTGAAAAAATATTACAGGGAGGCAAAGTTATGGCACTCCGAACTTCTCTTTTTTCCCCATATGATAACATTACGGTGTTCGTCGCGCCTTTCAGGGCCCGTATCTCGGAAACGGTGCGAGATACGGACTTTTCGTCGGAAAAACTCTCAGATAAAACTAGCCAGGACAGTCAGAAATCATACGACTTTTAAATTTTTTTTTCTACGTCGTACGGTTCCTGAGATATAACATATTTAGTATTCCAAGTCCTCATTTTCTGCTCCGATACCCATTATTATGCATACATTCTTTGTACTCACTGTCTTTCTCTATTCAGCTTTTGGGGAAAACCAGCCTGTGCGCTTACATTACTGTTACCATTGCCCTTTCCGCTTGGGGTTCCATGCCTGTTTCACTTACCGTTGACGTCTATGCCACCACGTGCGTCATCCTTTGTGTTTTCATTTGCGCTTGCGTGTCTGTTATTTTTTGCCATTTGTGTCTACCGTATTGTTTCTCTTTGCATCACCATGCCCATTGGCATTTCCATTTGCAGGCACCATGTTACTCTGTGACAAGACATCACGTGGCACACCGTTCCCATCTACGCCACCATGTTCGTTACCCTTTCTGTTCTCATTCGAGCTTGCATTACCTTGTGCGCCACTGTTAGCGCTTCTGTTTGCATTGCTGTTCCTGTTACTATGCCACAAGACATCATGGGTGGAAGTGTGGGTGTTTTTGGTCTCTGCTGCTTTCATGTACTTACGTGCCGGGAGCGCGGGCCCTATGTGCGTTATCCTTTTATGTTATCGGCGCTATGCTTTTTATTTTTGCCATTTGTGTCTACAGTACTGTTTCTCTTCTGTTTCACTCTTTGCGCCACCATGCCCATTGACATTTCCGTTTGCAGGCACCATGTTACTATGTGACAACACATCACGTGGCAGACTGTTCCCGTCTGTGCCACCGTGTGCATTGTCCTTTCTGTTGTCATTTGCGCTTGCGTTACCATGTGTGCCACTGTTAGCGCTTCTGTTTGCGTTGCTCTTCCTGTTACTATGCCACAAGACAACATGTGGCGGGAACGTGGGGCCCAAAGGGCCCTGTGCTCCTGACACCGCATTACATTCACTATTTCTCGTTATCATTCTCAAAAAGAAGGGAAATTAGAAGCAAAAAAATCCTTTTAATGCATTAGTTAAGGTTGTTCCACAGCGACAAAAGTGAGGAAATTCGCTGTTAGGGTTGAAAACCTAACTCCGAATTCACCCCAGCACCACACACACACACACACACACACACACACACATATGCAAGTATGGGGGAGGACCAAGTCAACACAACCAATGACAGACATCCAGCAGCAGGTGACAAAAATAACAAACAATTGTCTAAATGTACTACGAGACATCCCCACCCACCTGACCAGGTACTGCATGCTCAGTGGAGATCAACAGCAAAACTGAGGCCATGTACACTAAACGTACACATCCCTGATTGCAGCTGCACACAACGTACCACACTTAGTAGTTGCATGGCCTTACCTACCGATGCCCCACACCACACCACAACTGGTACTATGCCATTAGTCAATATAAATGCTGAAAGTGCATGATGACAGTTGTAGAAAGGTTTTAACACTAGTGAGTATACATTAATTAAGAGAAGTACATTCATTAACTACAACACACTAGCATGCTCAAGATAAAAGTAGTGTTACATTTAGTATGTGATTTACATAGTAGTACATTTACTGCAATGGTTTACTCAAGATAGAGAGGCTAATGTAAACGTATGGAAAAGCATTGCCTGTTCAACGCTGTGAAATTCGTACTGCCAGTATCAGATGCATTCTTACTGATGAAGGTGTACTGCTGATGTACATACATAGACATTCAGTGTGTTTCAATACTAAAGATGCAGTAAGTATTCTTTGTAAGAAACAGTGTAATTGCATGGATCAGGCCAAGCAACTTCTAAATATCATAGCACTACTGAGCCAACAATGACGTACCTGTATCGGAGATGTATATAGGATAGATTTTCCTGTAGGCACTTACTGAGTATGTTGTACCTGATAAAGACAATCTCATTGCATCTGTGATGACTAACTTATTCAAATAGTAATACATTTACTATTGTTGCAATGAGTGATCTATGCCACTTATGGACACAGTGTAATTTTTTTTAACAGTTTCATGCTCAGGCTGTATGCCTAGTGTTTGGGTTTGCCACACTTCTGTCACTGATGCTATGAAAGTGATAACTATGTTAATTGTGGTACAACAGGAATCAAGTAGGTATGGTGTAGATAGAAACAGAATGTCTTTTAGTATTGATTTAACTCACAATGGGGTAAGTGTACTAGGACAGCAGGGGTTATTCGCTATCACTGACTCTGTCAGTTATAATCACACTAAGGTTTCGATGACTGTAATGATCAAGTTACACTGTTCATCTTCATGAGTTCATATTCACAGCCATTCTCCAGTAACTAGACAGTGTATGGTGTAACTGGGTGGGACACTGTGTTGCAAAGCTGCTGCAGTGCCTAGCAGAGGGAAAGTATCTACTCATAAAGACAATTAAGCAATAAGGCATGACCAACAGTTATGTTAAATGGTCTGTTAATCACCCTGTAGGGGTTTAATGTTGAATGAGGCATAGCCGAGTGCCACATGTCGCTAGACAGTGATAAACTGACCATTAACATAATACCTGGGAGTGGCTTATTGCTATCATAATAAAACTGTTTTTTAAACATTAAACCATGTTCATCATATGGTTAGGCTCTACATGTATGTTAATAAAAACTAAATGTAAGGCTGTTACAATGTTTACAGTCAATTAGAAAGCTGCATTTATCAAACCCTTGTTATAATCAGAGATATTATACCTGTACAACATCTTGGTTTTGCTGAACTCTATTGCTCAGGTGGCCCACCACATGTGGTGTGGTGTGGTGTGGGGCATCGGTAGGTAAGGCCATGCAACTACTAAGTGTGGTACGTTCTGTGCAGCAGCAATCAGGGATGTGTACGTTTGGTGTACATGGCCTCAGTTTTGCTGCTGATCTCCACTGAGCATGCAGTACCTGGTCAGGGGTGGGGATGTCTCGTAGTACATTTAGACAATTGTTTGTTATTTCTGTCACCTGCTGCTGGATGTCTGTCATTGGTTGTGTTGATTTGGTCCTCCCCATACTTGCATATGTGTGTGTGTGTGTGTGTGTGTGTGTGTGTGGTGCTGGGGGTGAATTGGAGTTAGGGTTTTCAACCCTAACAGCGAATTTCCTCACTTTGTCGCTGTGGAACAACCCTAACTAATGCATGAAATGGAGTTTTTTGCCTCATATATATATATATATATATATGTATTATGGTAGCACGGTAGTGCTACCATAGTTAGGGGTTGAGGAACCATTTACATGTTAAACCCAAAATTATGCACCTTAATAACTTTGAAACTGTTTGACAGATTTACCTGAAATTTGGCATACATGATCAAGAACCATAGGCATTGGGATCTGCCAAGTTCCGTGCCCAGTCGGATATCTGTTTCTGCGGAGTTAATAAGCGTGATCTGCAGCGTGTGTTTATGCTTTTTCTGAATTCTATGGTCACGCTGCATAGGTCGTACGGTTTACGCGACCTGCCCAAAATCTTCAGGGAACGTGCGGCCGAGGTTCCTGATGTGCCTTTTGAAGATTTCGTGAAAACATATTAAATGGTTCAAAAGTTATTCAAAAAACAATTTCCCATTATAAGTCAATGGGAAAAGTTAACAAAAAGTTCGACAGTATCGCAAATGGCCCTCTTACTTTCGCAAATCTGCCATCTTGTTTTCAGTTAGTGATCAGAAAAATGCTTGGCATTTAAATTTGGGACCCTCTAGCAACCTAATTCTTTTTGTATTCACCTAGTCGGACCCTGAGGATGCTAGCCATGTCTTTATTTTGGGGTAAAACTCCCCAGAAATATGTTTTCAGATTTCTGGAAAAAGTACTTTCGCGCTCACGAAAGTGTCGAAAATTTTTGTGGAAGCTTTCGCAAATTGCGACAGTACTTTTCTAGTTTGTAGGAAAATGACAGCAATTCTTTGGCACTCTGCTGCAAAAGAACGGTTGGGAGGTTTGGGCTGAAATGTGGAGGGAACGCTGCCGACATCTCACAGATGTGCCTTTCAGTGTTTCGTTGAAAAAATATTCCACGGCAACAAAGTTACGGTACTCCAAAGTTGATGCTTTTTCCCATAGGATAACATTTCGGCGTACGATGCATTGCAGCAATCGTTTGGCGCCCTGCTGCAAAATAACGGTTTGATCTTTTGGGCCGAAATTTGCAGGGAACCCAGCCAACATCCCACAGATGTGCCTTTCAGTGGTTTGGTGAAAAAATATTACAGGGAGGCAAAGTTATGGCAGTCCGAACTTCTGTTTTTTTCCCATAGGATAACATTACGGCATTCGCTGCGCCTTTTACAGCCCGTGATCTCGAAAACGGTGCGAGATACGGACTTTTTGTCAAAAGATTTCTTATCCCCCTAATGGGGACTAAGTACAAAACTAGCCAGGAAAGTGATAATTCATATGACTTTTAAATTTTTTTTCTGTGTCATACGGTTACTGAGATATAAGCAATTTACTATTCCAAGTCCTCAATTTTGTGTTCCGAGAGTCATTATTTTCCATACATTCTTTGTACTCACTGTCTTTCTCTATACAGCTTTTGGGTAAAACCAGCCTGTGCACTTACATTATTGTTACCATTACCATTTCTGCTTGCAGTTCCGTACCCGTTTCAGTTACCGTTCACGCCACCATGTGCATTACCCTTTGTGTTTTCATTTGCGGTTGCATTTTTCACATTTCTGTCTACAGTACTGTTTCTCTTTCTGCTTCGCTTTGCATCACCATGAGCATTACGATTTGCGTTATGGGCACAATGTTGCTATGTGACAAGACATCACGTATGGAGCGCGCAGGGCCCTGCCACTTCATGATGTGGCAGGAGCACGGGACCCAAAGTGCCCCGCGCTCCCGCCATCGCAGTACATTCACTATTTCTCATTATCATTCTCATAAAGAAGGGAAATTGGAGGTAAAAAACTCCATTTAATGCATCAGTTAGGGTTGCTCCACAGTGACAAAAGTGAGGAAATTCGATGTTAGGGTTTAAACCCCCTTTGCACCCCTCCAGCCCACACCCCAAATGGAATCAGGGTGTGCATTGGGTTCATTGGTCCTGTCACCCCATTCTCCTATTCCTCAGCTTCTTTCCACATGTGATGGGGTGACACTTAGGGCCGATGACCCCAATGCGCAACACAACACTGAAAGGCACATCTGTGAGAGGTCGGCAGTGTTCCCTCCAAATTTTAGGACAAAGCACCAAACCGTTCTTTTTCATCAGGGTGTCAAAGAATTGCTGCCATTTTCCCACAGCCTAGAAAAGTACTGTCGCAATTTGCGAAAGGTTTTGCAAACATTTTCGACACTTTTGTGAGTTCGACAGTACTTTGCTAAAGTACATTTTACAGAGATTTGAAAAACACCATTCCATAGTTAGGGATGAGAAGCCATTTACATGTTTAATGCAATATTTTGAAACTTTATAACTTTGCAACTGTTCAATGGATTTGCCTGAGATGTTGAATACAGAATCAAGACCCATACACCTGTTTACTACATTAGTTAGTGTTGTACCACAGCGACAAAAGAGAGGAAATTGAATGTTAGGGTTGAAGTACCCACTTTGAACCCCTCCGGGGCACTGTGCTGTTTTATGTCCAGGAGGACAGGCAAATAAAAACTGGAATCACGGTGTGCATTGGGTTCATCGGTCCTGTCACCCCATTCTCCTATTGCTCATCTTCTTTCCACATGTGATGGGGTGCAGTTAGGGTTGATGACCGCAATGCACAACACAACACTGAAAGACACATCTGTGAGAGGTTGGCAGTGTTCTCTCCAAATTTTAGGACAAAGCACCAAAGCGTTCTTTTGCATCAGGGTGCCAAACAATTGTTACCATTTTCCCACAGCCTAGAAAAGTACTGTTGCAATTTGCGAAAGGTTTTACAAACATCTTCGACACTTTTGTGAGTTCAACACTACTTTGCTAAAGTACTTTTTAGAGATTTGAAAAACACCATACCGTACTTAGGGTTGAGGAGCTATTTACATGTTTAAATGCAGTATTTTGAACCGTTCAACGGATTTGCCTGAAATTTGGAATACAGAATCAAGACCCATACACCTGTTTAGTACATTAGTTAGGGTTGTATCACAGTGACAAAAGTTAGGAAATTAAATGTTAGGGTTGAAGTACCCACTTTGAAGCCCTCCAGGCCACTGTGCTGTATTATGTCCAGGAGAACAGGGAAAAAAATATATAATTCTTGGTGGCCAAATTCAACATTGTCCATGGGTCTTAAGTTTAGAGTCTCCTGGATCTGTTTAATGGCTGTTTGTGCCAGGGTATACATTAGCTCCACAAAGAAATGTGGATCTTCTTGGTATGGGGCCTTCTTGGTTCACTACAACAATTTCCATGTCGTCACTGATCCACACAAGATCTTAGATGTCATAGTGCTTGGACTGTATCTGTCAGAATATCATTTTGTTGAAATGATATGGTTTATTCAGAGTCATAGATTAGAGACAATTGTACTGACCTACGAATGTTTCTGTCACAAAGAAGTCATTTTAAAACCTCAACATGTTGCGTCCTATTCTTCTGAAATATGAAGGTCATCATAATTCTTCAATATTAGAAGTTATGCATTTTTTAAGTGTTGTGGCAGTCTCTGTTTAAAACTGCTTGTAGAGTCATCACACACTACCCATCCACTTCTGTACCTTAGTTAACAGGTGTAATGGCCAGAATGCATGGATTGGCCATGGTGATAGATTATACTGTGAGTGTCAAACACTGATTGGTTGAAGACTATTCTACCAGCTGTGTAATCTGTGATAGGAGTATCAACTCTGAGCCCGTTGGAGTCAAACCTGTGCAAGATGAGCAACAGATATTGAGATGAACTCCTGAGACATATGGACTGAGTGCATCTGCCTCCACACCTTCCACAGGCATGCCCGTATTGAGCATTGAATAGCTGTTGAAATTTGACTCTTTTGGTTTGAGGGACAAAGAGAGTAATCCACAGCATGTCTTCTGTGGTTTCACGCTGTGAATGGCCACATGAAACACATACATGTTTAGTTACATATGTTACTGTGAAGTAGTGCCGCATTGGGGTGCCGTCTTCATCCAGGTTGTTTGACAGCCATCATAAACTCAGTAGTGTCTTGCTGTATGTCATCAGCAAATGTACTACATCCATCATATGTACCTAACACCTGTCGTAGTGGTGTTAGTGACTGTACATTGTTAGACTGGTCAGAGGTCATGTTGACAATCTTCAAAGCGTTTGATAGGGTACTGTCTTTTGAAGCAGATATTGCCCGCACAAAGTGTGGCATGTGTAAAAAAACTTGCATAGCTGAGTTAGCATAGCAGTTCACTCTGGTGCTGTTGTCAAACACTGGTACAGCAGTTACACCAACTGATTTCTGATGAATTGCTGGCTGTGAATGTTTAGTTGAAGTTGTGACCTTTGTTGAACTCTTTTGAGTTGAATCACTTCTGGAAGCTTGTCGCTGTTTGTTGATACCTGTAGATGTGACTGAATGATGTGACAGAGCCAGATATGTAGGCAGTGGTATTAAAGACATTTGTGGCTGATGTACAGTACGTAACCTGTTGTACTCAAGAATACATCGCTTGTCAGCTCGTATTTTCTGAGGTGCTAGAGTAATAATGTGCAAACCAGAAAGGCTGTGGACATGTGAAAGTACCACATAGCTCATGCCATCCTTGAAAATGTCTGTACCTATGTCCACCATTGCTGAATCCAAACTCAAGCCCTGAGATTTGTGAATGAATACACCATATGCAACACATAACGGAAACTGTTTCCTGTTTACATAGATATCCTTAAAAACCTGGAATTTTACACAGGTGCGTATGTGTACAGAGTGTTCCATGTTGTCAAAGTGAACTACAAGCATCTCGATATGTCTTCTGGACATTGTAGACAGTGTCAGTGATGTTTCCCATGGCACCGTTTACCATGCCTCGTTCTACATCTAGGTTACGTCACAGCATGATACGTGCATTCTTACAAACTGTGAGAACAGCTTCTAGGCCAGCTGTGCGTGAAACTTCTGACTTGAGTTCACTTAGTCGTTCAGTCATCTTTGCTACTTGGTTTCGACTAAGAATAACGCCATCAACTGTACCAACAGCATGCAGAGTTGCAATCTCTTGGTTTTCTCTCTGCAGCATTAGATTGTTGAATTCAGTGCATTTCTTTAGTCGTGGCATAAGACACACTATGTGTGTCCCTGTAGAGTATACATCACTGAAGACATTACATGCTGTTTGTATGCATGCAGTATCTACTGTGATTCTCCGATCGTTTAACATGCAAACATGTTCTGGTGATGGAGAACCTGAACGAGCTTCATCTAAAAGTGATTTGTAAGCTAGTTCACCACTTTGGGGCATATTCTCCGACAACTCAACATAGGTAAATAATTCCCATATGTTATAGCCTGCAATGCAACCGAGGATATTCTTAGCTTGTTTGGCAGTTAGAGTTGTAAATACATGCTCTGCATTGACTGGTGCAAGCTGTAAAAGGTCTCCCAACACAACTATACTTTCAAACAACATGAAGTCTTGCTGTATTCTGACAGTAGCAGTGAGGCCCAACCTTTGAACTGCCCCGGAGATGAAAGAGTTAACTTTCCATGCCAGGCATGGAATGCTGAGCTCGAGCTCGGTTGTGGCTCTGTCTGTTACTGTTTAAACTCAAACTGTCAGATTCTTTACTCCATCTCACTGAACAGTCGCTCCGGAGCTTTCTCCTTCTGCTCGGTTCAATTTGTCGGTTAAAGTACTGCTTTTCTCGGTTTTCGACCGAATTTAAACCGTAACCTGTCGGTTCAGTCTCTGTGCTATTTGTGAGTACTAGATAGGTTATATTTTATTCTATTCTGTGTGGAACTTGTAAACGGTTCATCGGTTCAGTTTGAACCGATCAAGTTGTTAGAAAACCTTAATTTGTACTTTTAGAGTGTGGTTACCGGTTCTTATTGGTTCTAAAAAACGGATTGTATTACATTTTTTTCCACGACCCGTGACACGGTCAGGAACTGGTAAGAGGGTCTTGCCTGGTGGATTGCCATTAAAAAGGGTAAGTTTGGTTAGGACTGGCACAATGTCTGAGAAACCCAAAAGAAAAACCGGGCCCACTGGGTTTCAACACTGTAGTGTGTGTGGGGAAGTCTTTGCTAAGGCTGACCCCCACACCAGCTGTGTTTATTGTCTAGGGTTTGACCACCTCAATGCAGACTACCAGATTTGTAAAAATTCCTCTGCAGCTACCCTAGAAAAGAGAGTTGGTAGGCTCAGGGAAAGGGAGGCCAAAAAGTCCGCTGAACCGGATGGCCAGCCCGGTTCGGTTCAAACTGAACCAGAAGGAGTGCCCTCTGACCAGGGTGAGACTTCTTCAGGCAAAAGGAGAGCTGATTCTGAGGAGTCGGTTCCAGCTAAGAGAACTAGAAAAGTAAAATCAGCTGGAGTGGAGCCAAAACTTTCCTCTCCAACCGCTGAAGAAATGGCCAAACCGATCAAAATTGTGCAGTCGCTTTCCCCGGTTCCGACCGAACCGGCACCATCAGGCAGGTGCTCGGTTCGGCCGGTTCCACCGGTTCAAGAGTATGATTTAGAGGAATTTTATGAACCGGAGGAGGAGGAAGAGGAGTATGAGGAAAGTGAATGTGGTTTTGAAAGTCTGGATGTGCCTATTGACCTGGACATCTCCCCAGACAGACCTTCAGGAGTGTCTCCTCCTAGGCTTTCTGAGTCACCCTACCGTTTCATGTTTTATAAAAAAGTGTCTGAAACCCTCCAGCTTCCTATGGAAGAAGCTGTGGATGACCAGGAGGAGCCTGACTTTGTGGAAAAGATGGATATCCCAGAGTCTAGGAGGCTGTCTATTCCCTTACACAAATCTTTTGGGAAACAGACATTTAAGATTTTAAAGACTCCTAATACTATACCTCCTGTGGATAAGAGAATAGACAAGAGGTATACATCGTCGAGCTCAGATCACGGGTTCCTTCCATAACAATGCAGCCATGTTGGGGTGGTGCAGGCTGCAGCCTGTGATAAGGCAAATATTCCCTTGGCCACACCCCCAGACAAGGACTCCAGGAGGATTGATGCCATGGCAAAGAAACAGTACATGGCAGCATCCTTGGGACTCAGACAGGCCAATTATATGGCCTATACTGCTAGGTATCAAAAATCCAGATGGGACACTGTTATGGCTTTAGCAAAACAGGTCCCTGGCCAGCTTGCCAAGGAGCTGGAGCAGGTGGCTGCTGATGGTATTGAGGCATCCAAGGTGCAATTCCATGCTGCAGTGGACTCCAATGATGTGTCATCTAGAGTCATGGCTACATCTGTGGCACTTCGCAGAATGGCTTGGCTCAGATGTACTAGCCTGTCACAGGATACCCAGACTAAGGCCATGGATTTTTCTGTTGTGGGTAATTCTCTGGGGAGCAGACAGAGAATTACATGATGAAAATGGACGAATATAGTACCACCTATAGGAGTGCACAGGCCAAGGAAAGGCAGGCCACTCCTCAGAGGCAGCATCCCAGGGGCAGGGGCAGGCCTTTTCATACACCTTTCTACCAAGCCCGGGCCTCCTCTTCTGCTTATGCCCAGAGGGGGTTCTTTAGCGGGAGAGGCAGATGGGTTACTAGCAGACCTGCTTCCAACCCTCAGCCAAAACCCCCTGCCAAACAGGCACCCTGATGGGTTGGCCAGGGCTGGTTCTCCACCACCTGTAGGGGGCAGGCTGGCTTACTTTGTCCAGGACTGGGAGTCTCTGACATCAGACAAATGGGTCCTGGAAGTAGTAAGCCAGGGACTGGTTCTCAGCTTCAAAATGTTTCCAAAGATGAGAATCAGATCCTTTCTACCTGCAAATCCCTCAGAGACACTTGCCCTAGAGGCAGAGGTCTCTTCCCTCCTAGCTCTCAGAGCTGTGGAAAGGGTTCCACCCCTACACCAGGGCAAAGGGTTGTACTCCAGGTACTTCCTTACCCCGAAAAAGACAGGAGAATGGCAGCCCATCCTGGATCTCGGATACTTAAACAAGCACCTTTTAAAACCAAAATTCAAAATGGTGATTCTGGGAATTATTCTACCCTCTCTCAGGCCAGGGGACTGGCTAGTGTCCCTGGACCTCAAGGATGCCTACTTCCATATTCTCATCAGAAGCTCCCATCGAAAGCACCTCAGGTTCGAGCTGCCCTCAGGCCATTACCAGTTCAGGGCAATGCCCTTTGGTCTGACCTCTGCTCCAAGGGTATTCACAAAATGCCTGGCAGTGGTAGTTGCTTCTCTAAGATTGCCATCTTCCCTTACCTGGATGACTGGCTCATAGTAGGCCAGTCCCCAGACCAAGTCAGGTTACACCTACAAATAACTCAGCAACTGCTCACCTCTTTGGGTTTCCTTCTGAATCTTTCAAAGTCAGTTCTAGAGCCTGTCCAACTCCTCACCTTGATAGGTGCAGAGCTAGACACAGAAAAGGCCAGAGCTTTTCTTCCCCTGGACAGGGCAAGGACTCTTGTCTCTCTGGCCTCCTCATTCACTCTGCAGGTGTCTCGACCAGCAAGGCATTTTCTACAGCTCCTGGGGCACATGGCTGCTTCCACAGCAGTAGTGCAGGGAGCAAGATTTCAGATGAGGGACATTCAGTTCCATTTGAGAACCTTTTGGTCTCAAAGGAAGGAGACTCTGACCAAACTGATCCCAGTGACTCGAGCTCTGATCCAGGCCCTACAGTGGGGCAGGATCAGAACAATCTGAGACAAGGGGTTCCCTTTGTCACTCAGTCTCACTCTTTAATCCTTACTACAGATGCCGCCCTCTTGGGGTGGGGGGCTCACTTGGGCGACCTGACCACCCAGGGGTTGTGGTCCTCTCAGGAATCTCTTCTTCACATCAATCTGTTGGAACTCAGAGCAGTGTTTCTAGCACTTCAAGCTTTTTCCAAGTCTGTTCAGAACAAAGTTATCCAGGTCAGAACAGACAACACCACCACAATGTGGTACATCAACAAGCAAGGTGGCACTCGGTCTATGGCCTTGTGCACAGAAGCAATGAAGTTGTGGTCTCTGGCTTATTCCCTGAACACCTCCCTTACGGCAGTTCACCTCCCAGGCAAGGACAATGTCCTGGCAGATGCTCTCAGCAGGATATCCCAGGGCCATCATGAATGGTCACTGGATCCCCTGGTCTTGGAGGTGATATTTTCCAGATGGGGTACCCCACAGAAAGATCTTTTTGCAGCCCAAGACAGTCACCAACTTCCCCTCTTTTGCTGCAGGCCCCCAGTGTTGGGCGCAGTCCCCCTGGATACCTTAGTTCTCAGTTGGGAAGGGAAGTTCCTGTATGCTTTCCCCCCTTTTCTCCCCTGTTCAAAGTGCTAGTCAAAATCAGATCTCAACCATGAAAGATGATCCTGATTGCTCCAGACTGGGCCAGACAGCCCTGGTATCCACTCCTACTGTCCTTAGCAGTCCATCTTCCCCTGTATCTTCCCAGGAATTACAACCTGTTAACCTGTGCTCAGGGGAGGGTTTGGTACCCGAATCTCACATCTCTTAATCTCAAAGCCTGGTTCTTGAAGAGTTAGAGTTTGCTGATTTACACCTCTCCCAAGGTGTAATGGATATTATGAAGGCTTCTAGGAAACCTTCCACCAAGGCTGCTTATAATTCCAAGTGGAAAAGATTTTCCATATGGTGCTCTGGGAAGCATATTTCCCCAGAGTCTGCTGATCTGCCCACGGTCCTTGATTATATGGTCCATTTAAATAGCTTGGGGCTGAGACCAGCTACACTGAAGGTGTATCTGGCAGCTGTCTCTGCTATTATTTCAGCAGGTAAGCCCTCTTCTCTTTCGGCTCACCCTGTATTCTCCAAGTTTTTCAAGGGATTGCTTCACACCAACCCTCCATTCAGGGACCCTGCCCCTGCTTGGGACCTTAATGTTTGCATTGCTCAGCTTATGCAACCCCTTTTGAGCCTTTGTTTTCAGCAGAGCTTAAGTAATTGACTTGGAAAACTGTGTTTCTGGTAGCCTTCACTTCTGCCAGACACATAAATGAGTTACAAGCTTTGTCAGTGAAGCCTGATTTTATCTTCTTTCATAGAGATAAGGTGGTCCTCAGGACTAACAGGAAGTTTTTGCCTAAGGTGGTTTCAGATTTCCACCTTAATCAATCTGTCTCTTTCTGTATACTTCACTGACCATTCCTCCTCTGGCGAGAGGAGGCTGCACAATTTAGATATGAAAATAGCCCTTAGCTACTACATAGAGCATAGCAAGGGTCACAGGTTTGACTTTCAACTGTTCCTCACTTATGGTGAGGTTGGTAAAGGGAAACCTGCCACTAAAAGATCCATTGCCAGGTGGATTGTCTCTTGTATCCAATTTTGTTATGAAAAACTGGGTAGGTTCCACCCTCAGGCCTGAGGGCTCACTTCACCAGAGGTGGAGCTGCTTCCCTGGCTGCTGCCAGGACATCCTATTCTAGAGATATGTCAAGCAGCTACCTGGAAACAGTTCACACTTTTACCAAGCATTACCCCTGGATATCCAGGCTGGGAGTGATACTCGGTTTGGTACAGCTGTGCTTCAGAGCCTATTCCCTAAGTAGGTTCTGTCCTTCCTCCATGGGGGTACTGCTTGGTAGTCTGCTACTGTCAGAATACAGCAAGACTTCATGTTGTTTGAAGAAAAAATTACTCACCTTAGTAATGTTGTTTTCTTCTAATGGAGTCTTGCTGTATTCTGACTCCTCCCTGCCTGCCCCTCTCAGAACCTCTGTTTTTGGGATGTGGGTGGGCAGTGGCAGTGTTGGCACTCAGTAGGTGCCACCTTTGTTGTTTCTTGGTGAGTGGGTGTTGTGTTTTTCATTTTTTGGGTCTCCTGACTTGAGTCTTTGTTTTGGGACCAAAAATCTGTTTTTTATTTAGTAGCCAGTTGGCTAGTGTAGGTTTACAGCTTCCACACAGGATCTTAGTGAGTTTAGCTCATAAAGATCTGACGGCTTGAGTTTAAACAGCAACAGACAGAGTCTCAACCGAGCTCGAGCTCAGTGTTCTATGCCTGGCATGGAAAGTTAACTATTTTATCTCCAGGGCAGTTCAAAGGTTGGGACTCACTGCTACTGTCAGAATACAGCAAGACTCCATTAGAAAAAGTAACATTACTAAGGTGAGTAATTTTTCTTTGCCACCAAATGGCACTCCGTCAGTACCTAAGATCTGCTGTAGATGTAGATGAATACAGGCAAGCATGACATTGGAGACCATGCTGATTTCATCAATGATGAGTAACTTCATCTTTGTGAACATGGAACGGAGCTGAGATGCAACCTCAAATGACAGTTTACGATACTCTCCAGTTCTCCCATGTTCCCCTGGCAACATGAAGAGACGGTGTAAGGTAACTCCACCAATGTTGTATGCCGCTAGTCCTATGGGAGCAGTAACAGCAACAGACATTGAAGACCCTGTCAGGCTCCATACTTCAGCAGTGATGGCTTCAATAAGGAAACTCTTTCCTGTGCCAGCTGAACCGCTAACAAAGATCAGTAGTGGCTTATAGTCATGACAGTCACATTGTTTTGTTTCATGTTGTAGGCCATGTTGGACAGCTTCAACTACTTGAGAGTGAACTGTATGCTGCAGCAGATTTAGTCTTTCTCTCAAGTCTGCTGGGTTGACAGTGGAGTGTGTACCATGTTCCATGGCTGTCTCAATTTCTGACATTAACAGTTTTGGGACATTTAAGGGCAGAGATTCACCTAGAACAGCTTGTCCTTCTGGATCAAGGTTGTCTTGTGAACTAACAGGAATGTCTTCCTGAAGCTGCTTCTCTGCCTTCTCAAGCTGTTCTTTCTCAGCCTCTAGTCTCTGTATGTATGTATGTCTCTGAGTATTCAATTTTAAAAGTCTCATAACTGAGATTGAACTGTTCTTCGAATGTGTCACAGTCACCTTTTAATTCAGACTCACTTCTCCAGGGTCTAAATAGGAATAGGAGAGCAAGTAGTAATGTTCTCTGCCTCCGATGTGCTTAGATGCAATTTACAGTGGTCTATGAGCCATGGCTTGTGTCTCTTTACGAGACAGCCATCTACTCCATTCACCTTGTAAATCTGGCATGTTGAGTCAGGTGATACACTGCCTTGTAGTCATACCACTTAGCCACCTGAAAGAGACACATATCATGCATGTTGTTGTGTCTACAGGGTAGTATGTGTCTATCAGGTTAATCTGCAAGATATGTTTTGAAGAAGGTCTATTGGCAGCGAGCTCCTCATTTTCGGCATGAGGAATCAGTACACGTTTGCATTTCTCTTTGTAGTTTACACTGAGAAACCGTACAGCATCAGACTTCCCATACAGATGTGTACCCATTAAACGGTCACTGGCTTCATAAGCTTCACATTCTCTGTGTGAAAGAGTCTTCAAGCCCAATGACCACAGCTGAGATGTCAGGCTTGATTGAACTAGCAGGTATCTTCCCAAAGATCTTGCAAGTTAGTCTGCTCCATGTTTGTTATGTACGTAAGTGACGCATCGCATCAACAGGGCCAGTGAGTTATCAGCCACAAAATTGAACATCTATGTTTGCTTGCCACATTAGGAGAAGAGTTGGGTTGTAGTCATTTATGTACATCTCTTTCATCTCTGGGTAACTCGTATACCTCTTGGTTGATTTTGCCTTCAAGTGGTGTTTGCATTGCTGAGAAAAGGTCTTTCATGGCACCATCCTGACAAACTCGTCTAGGAAATCCAAAGCAACATCATGTGTACCAATTAGATTTGTTCTTTACTACTTGCCAGCAGTATTTTGCACAAATATGCCGCTGGAACTTTTGTACCAACTTCCATAGTGTAGGACTGTGATACTTTTCTGGAATGTGACAAGTGATATATTTCTTGATGAATGATAGCACTTCTGCTGGTTCATGTCCACTAATGCATGGAGCATCCTTGATCCACAATAACATATGGATATGAGGGGCACCCCGTGCTTGATATTCTGTCCTCCAAAAGTAATGTTCCACAATACCTAGAGGAGGATTGTCCTTTGACAAGATGAAAGTCAGAATGTCATGGAACCGTTTAGAAAATGTCTTGTGACAGACACAGGATCAAGTGAACAAATTCTCCGACTGTCATTGATGAAATGTCACTCAACATCTGAATTTGCCCACTTCAAGAGTTCAGTGAGCTCTGTCCCCAGGCATATTCAGCACAACTAAGTGTGACAAACCATGTGGCTGCACCATACTCGCAGCATTGTCATCACTTCAGAGTGTCTCGTATACCAATATTCTTTGGTGCCATCGAAGACTTGAAAGTGTGGAAGACCGATTCACTCCTACATTTTCATCTTTCTGCTTTAATTTCTAGAAATTGAGCAGATGTTATTCCATCTAGTGGACTTGTGAGATGAATAGTATGTGCTATAGATGCAGACAGAATGCTAAGTTCACTCTCCCAGAGGAGATGGAACAGATACTGTATGTTACGTCTGAATTTGCCATCTTTGCTGAACACACGGCTAGTTGGTACTCAGCACCCTGTACACGCACTTCTCTTTCATCTAGGCATCCACCTGACCCTTTTAGAAATAGGTCTGGGAAACAGCGTGCTTCTAGTGTTGCCTCCCATATGCTGACAGGCTCACCTTCCACCTGCTTCATTTGATAGAGATCAATGTTGTCTCCTACTGGATCTCTGCCATGTAGTGGGTGAATTGTGTAGTGTTCATACACATTGTCACTTGTCTGTCCACTGACCTTCTCCATGATTGGTTTACTTTTTTCTAATAGACCATGTTGGACAGAGAGTCTGGCTATCTGATCTATGTCAAGGTCTGTATAAAAGGGATTGTTACTCTTTAAATAAGTAAGAGCAAGCTTAACCTTTTGCACACTGACATCTTGCCAGATGACCTTGGCCTTTGTTGGAACACCATTAACAAGAATCATCAAACTATTTTCTATTGAGATTGCTTGAACATTTTCTTGTAGAGGAAGTGGTAGATACATCACGGAACCCTTTAGAGATCTAATAGTTTGGAATGGTTTCATTGTCTGAATTAGAATGCGTTCAGACATATTCAACGTTGAAATCTCAGTTGGTGTAACATCTGCCTCCATATTATTCAGCAGTGACCTTGCTGGCAAAGTGTTAGACTTCAGTTTGGAGAAACAGTGTTTGCATAGCACAATGGTGTCTTGTAAGTGAAAGTCAGATTTCAGCAGCAAGAATGCTGAGACGGAACCACATGTCATTGTATGGTGACAAGGGTTTCTAGGTTGACTGTGACTGTTTTTGTAGCACAAACGGTCGCGATGAGTTACATATACAGAGTCAAACTTGAGACTTTGCCAGCTCAAACTTAGCAATTTCTTTGCCGTATTGTCTCTAGTATGTCACTTTCTAACACTGAAACAGATGTTTCTGCAGACGTGTTAAACTGAGAAATTGTTGTGTCTGGTACAGAAGTAATGTGTTGCAGTTTTTTGAGAAATGTGATGGCACCCTGCATGTCACCTGACTGCAATAAGTCATTTAAACAAGTGTACTGATGTACAGCTCGACGTACTTCATATACTCTGTATACAAAGTTTCGCATGCCTGTTTGATGCACTCCAAGCATCCGCATGTTGTGAAAAATACTATCACAAACACCATTATCGAGACATGCTAGTGAGTGACCCATGAGTCCAGTATGTGGACGAATTTCACAATGGTCAGTTGTGTTAAACAGTTTATGTCTGTCTTTGTGATCTGTTATCACAAATAAGTTGACAGTGTTCAACTTTTTCAAATGGCGATTGCCTACGGTTGCAGGTGTCATCACATGCCCATGCCAGACAGTGCCATTTATTAAAGGCTGTGTTTGAATCACAGTCATCATCTGTATCCATTGCATTGTCATCACAGATACTGAGGACATTTACTAGTTTGCCGTACTCATCAATGATGAACTTGTGTTCTTTTTTCCGGGAATAATAAGAGTCTTCCGAAAAATATGCCTCTGAGTGCTGTATGTGCATCCACTGACCTGTGAAAACATCACAGAAGTTGTCGACAGTCAAAGAAGGATACTGTTGTAGCCTTTTTTTAATGGCATACACAACTTTCCTGAATTGTTCAAGCACAAGAGACATCTTATGCCACAAGCACTGCAGTACAAACACTGCTCTGTTGACAAAAGTGAGCACTTTGAGACGCAACTTCATCAGAGACAGATGACTCTCAGTATTTTTGCAGGTGTGTCTCATCACAGCAGCAATAAGTCTTTCGATCTTAGCTTTACTTGCTAGTGATAGGAAATACTTTTTCTTTTTCAGTTGCAAATCAGCAGGTGTGAGTCTACAGTGTTGTTTTGGAGGTTTGTTGATGGTTGCACTTACAACAGTTGTGTTTCATCTGAGAGATCTACACAACTTTTGAAGAGGTACCCCTTTTTTCTTTGCTGTTGAAGCATTTGCTGTGCAGTGAATTGCTGTAGGGCTCACTGTTGCAGTAAAGGTGTGTGTATGTTCATTTTGTGATGTTTCTTTACTGGATTTTTTTCACTATTATATGACAGTGCAGTACTATTATACCTCTCTCGTTTTCCTATACATCTACGTCTGTATTTAGTTGGCATGTTTTGCTATTATGGTTCACAGTGGCAGTAAGCAATCTTAAGAAGCATCAGGCACCTGTATGAAAGACAGAGAAAAAAACAGCGTTAGAATATGCATCTGTACATATTTTATTACACTGTGCATTGACAGAATTGTGAGTTAAGTATCACATAAATATGAAAATTAAATTTGAAATGTTTTTATCACATATACATGACATTCTTACATAGAATCTTTTACAATTTTTTATGATTTCTCTGTACAGTTAGCAATACTTATTATTATTAAGAAAAAATAATATAGCTTATGCTGTGACAGTTTTGCAACACAATTACTTTATTGGTAATTGCTCTGTGAATTACTGACACATTCATCATTCAACTTTGTACACGTACTTCAAGTTACTGCAGTTTTTAATATTTACATGTAACATTTTCCAGTTGCCATTTAACTACAACCGTTTTTGCTATTGCACAGCAGTAATTTTTCGCATGGTTGCTGATTTGTTTTTATATAGGTTGCACGCATGTGCAAGAAAATAGTGACATCATCTGAGTTTTCGGAGGTGTGGCAGCCCTCTTACAATTCAGTCAGTGTTTTTGCAGGGTGTTCCTAGTTCTCCAATGCCTGCTGGAGCTGTCTATGACAGCTCAAAAATGCAGTGGAGTACAGTTGAAATGGGGAGCTACGCTTCAGTGAGCAGCGATAAGATATCGCCTGCTCATGTAGCATTCCCCGCTAGCGATACGCACGCCACACACACACACACACACACTGCTGTGTCTCGCCCACCCTCCCACACTGTATAACTGATGGGGTGCCCAATCCTCGAATGGATTTGCTGCATCTCCTCCCAAAACAGATTTGACATGCCATGTGGTGCCCACCAGCGTGGCAATTGATCGTATAGCCGACGGGGGTGCCCAATTCCCCATTGGCTCCACTGTCTCCTCCCCCAAGTACACGGTGCCACGCTGGGAGGCCACCCCAGTGTGGCAAAGCTAGTTGTGGCCGACGGGGGTGCCCAATCCCCCGTCGGCTCCAGCCCCCCAAACAGCATTTCAGCTGCCATGGTGGGAGCCCACCCCAGCATGGCAAATGTCCCTCATTGTCTCTATATAAAAAAACACCTGTAAATAGAAAAACTGTCCCTCGGTGCTTCTCCCTGCCCCCCTTCCACAACCCGCACCCATCCACTGCACACCCTGCCTCCCCACATACACACCCTCACCCCATACTTACCTCCGAAGTCCAGCGCGATGATCTTCGGTGGACCGGGAACATGCCTGCAGTCTTCAAAGCCGACTGCAAACTGAGGAAATGCCGGTAAGCTGTATAATGGGATAGATAAGGTTGTTTCAACTTTGTTGCATATCTCAGGCATTTTTTGAATTTTTTACACAAATTTTCAACATGGGGTTTTTGGGACCCCTCCTCATGAATTCTTGCAGTGTCATGGCATTACTCAGGCCCAAAGGGTGATTTCGCAGTCACCGCGCCGAAATCACCTACAGCACTGATTAATGAAACGACACTGCTAGCATTCATAAGGTGGGTCTCAAAAACTGTATGCTGAAAATTTGGTGCAAAAATTACTAATTACTGTTTTATGAACGTGCATTGCGCAGTTCCTACGCATGATCGTAGGTTTGCGAATTTTCAATATTTTCACTCCAGATTTTAAACATTCATTTTACCACACCTCCTTATGAGCAGTACAGCTGTCATTTTCCACATCTCGCCCAAAACATGTTTCCGCCCATGTAACGTGCAATGGCGGAGTCAGTGTGCTAAATCACTATATGGGACACATTAAGAAAATCACAGTGACACTGTTCATGAGCAGAGGTCTTAAAATGACTATGTTGAAAATTTGGTGGAAAACATCCTAAGAATGACTGTTTTACGAGCCTGCGTAGCGCAGTTCCTACGCATGCTCGTAAGCTTGTGAATTTTCAATATTTTCAGTCCAGATTCTCAACATTGTCTTTTTACCACACCTCCTTATGAGCATTACAGCTGTCATTTTTCACATCTTGTCCAAAATGTGTTTCCGGCCATGTAGCGTGCAATGCCACAGTTGGTGTGTGAAATCACTGTATGGGACACATTAAGAAAATGACAGTGACACTGTTCATGAGCAGAGGTCTTAAAATGACTATGTTGAGAATTGGGTGAAAGAATTCCTAAAAATGGCTGTTTTACGAGCCTTGGATGAAATTCAGAGTGCACGCCGTAGTGTCGCTGATTTTCAATATTTTCACCCAGATTTTCAACACTTTACCACACCTCCTTATGAGTAGTACAGCTGTCATTTTTCACATCTTGCCCAAAATGTGTTTCCACCCATGTAGCGCGTTATGGCGTAGTCATTGTGCGAAATCACTTTATGGGTACATTAACAACGTCACAGTGACATTGTTAATGACGACAGTAATGACTGTGCATTGCACAGTTCCTTTGCACGCTCGTAAGTTTGCAAATGTTCAATATTTGCAGTCCACTGAGTTCGAAATACCTACACAGCACATACATGTGTTTATTATTGAAAATTTAGCTATTTTGCCATAAAGGCTGAAATTGTGGCAACAAATAGAGACTTTTGGAAAATTACTGTCAAATGCACGACAGTGTCACAAATAGTACTGTCGTGCATTCGACAGTGTCGCAAATTGTACTTTCGTGCATTCGACAGTATGTTGAAAAGTAACGTCGAAGTTCGACACTGTCGCAAAATTTACTTTCATGCATGAGAAATTGTTGCAAAAAATACTGTCGTAGTGCGAAAGTGTCGCAAAATTACTTTCATGTGTTCGAAAGTATTGCAAATTTTACACTTGGGAGTGGCAAATGCATTCATTATCAAATCAGATTTGAATGTGTTTGACTGACAGCTGGTTCTACTAATGTAATGCAAGATTTGTCAGGCCATCTCAGACAACCAGAGACGGACAACACTGAAGGAGTCAACAGCAGCCATCTTAGTTCTGAGACACAGCACTTGCATAACTGTAAGTACAGTATATTTTATAAATCATTTTTATAGTATGATAAAAAATGTTACCAGCATGTAAATACTATTAATCAAAACGTTTTTCAGTGCTGAATTTCATAATGTTACTTGTTATTATCTAACATGCTGTATTATTTAGAAAAAACAGTTTAAAGTCAGATAGCATTTTAGTACTAACTTGTACAGATACAGCTGTAAATAGAGGGAGGTAGGAAGGTACACGTGGACCCCTAACAGAAGAGGGAACCAATCAGACATGTTTCTGCTATTGTAATTGTTTAAAACTGCCTATGAAAAGGATACATTTTTCCCACTTCTCAATGTTTGCAGATTTTAGCTGGAGCAGAAGTCTAGTAATAGTGCATGACTTACATTAGTTAATGAAGCCAGAGCAGTAGCCAATGTTTATTTTTCATTTGTGTGTTATGTCTCAGCCCAGTGAAGCTGGCTTGAAATAAGGAGGGAAAATATCAGGTTGTTTCACTACTGCCTAGGCACTGCAGGGTGAACATTGACTTTCTTGGTAGCTCTCTGTACACTTCTGATTGTAAAAACTTAGAATGGCAGAAAATTGCAAAAGGACTTTGTGGATAGTTGGAAGCAGTATCATGAGATGAGCAGCTGAGTATGCTGTTCATTGTGACTTGGGGAGGAACCTCCAGCTCCCAGATTGCTATGTAAGATGGTTTGGTTGGGGTGGCTTGAGATGGGAACATCTCATGCCAACCATGCACAGACTTTTGAGAACTCAATCTCATCCTGACATACTGCTAATACATCTTGGAGGCAATGATTTGGGCATGAAACGCTGGGTAGATTTAGTTACAGAGGCAAAATTGGACCTTGCTTCTATCATGAGTATGTTGCCTGCCTGTATAATCATTTTTTCAGATATTACAGAGCATAGGGTCTGGCAAGCAGAACATCATATGTATCTGATTGACAGAGCTCGCAGAAAAGTCAATATACAAATATCTGCTTTTCTACACATGCATGGAATGTACACTATATGTCACCCACAAATTAAGTATTGTAATGATTGGCTATTCCTACCAGATGGTGTACATTTCTCGCATGCTGGCAATTGCCATTTCCTGGGAGACCTTCGAGATGCAATCCTCAAAGTCCTCTAAGATTGTCAGACTGTTTCAGCAAATATTACAGTGTACACAAAGGTTCTTCTCAGAACCCTATAAATGTGGTCAAAAAATAGATCAGCTGCATGCATCAGTCACACATATGGGTTGGGAATATTCAGATTGTGGCATGCTGTGTAACAATACTGGGGAGAGAGCAATAGCAATGCATCGTGTTGTTCTTTGTACACAATTGCATGATGTTACTATATGTTTACATTTTCATATAGTTTCAGTCTATAAAGTTAATGTAACATTTACTGTGGGATTACAGTATTGTACCTGGAACAGAATGGTAGGGGTGTAACAACAGTGAAACGCAATGGTAGAGGTTTATGTATAGCTTTATTTAGTGTTATTTCTGCAAATAGAGCTATGTTGAATGGAACACATATGTTAAGTGGTTTTTATGTGTGCTTGCATGAATGTACAAGAAAATAGTGGTTTCATGTGAGTTTCTGTAGGTGTGGCAGCCCTCTTCAAATTTAGTCAGTGTGTTTGCAGGCATGTGCACAGTTCTGCAATGTGTGCTTGAGCTGTGTATGACATCAGTTAAAAATGCAGTGGTCTATAGTTGAAAGGGGAAGCTATGGTTCGATGAACAGCGGTAGGATATCACCTGTTCATTCACGATACCCGCCTGCACACACACACACACATGCACGCATACTGTGTGCTGGCCCCTTCGACACACTGTATAGCTGAGGGTGGTGGGCAATCGCTCTTTAGCTGTGGTGCGACACCCCAAAACAGAGTTGTACATCCCACGCTGCGTGACCACCCCAGCATGGTACACATGCATAGATGATGGAGGTGGGCAATCCCCTGTTGGGTGCAGTATCCACCCCCCGAGAGTACGGGGTGGCATGCTGGTGGCCCACCCCAGCGTGGCAGCAGATGTTGTCAGTGACAGGGGTGCCCAATGCCTTGTTGGGGCTACATACCACAAACCAGCTGTCTTTCTGCCATGCTGAAGCCCATTTCAGTCTTTAATTTCATAAGTACTAAATGGAATTAATTCACAAATAATCATTAATACTGGTAGATGATAGTAATGGCAATGTTTCTTTATGCTTCTATTTCAGAACTGAATAAGAAAGAAATATGAGGCAGTGGACCTTGCGAGAGGTGTGTGCACTGCTTGAGGCAGTCCAAGCCAGGGGGAATGCCCGCATTCTAATGCAGAGCACGAACTGGAAGCTGGAATCGATGTGGAGGTGCATCAATTGCTTCCTGCATGTCATCCTCAAAGTAAAAAACAAGACAATCGTGCAGCTGAAGCGGAAGTGGAAGCTGTTGCACCAGCGATTCTGTGTTTTGAAACAGCATGAGGGGATACCGAACAATAACACGTGCCGGTACTACCTCGCTTATGAGCTGTGGGAAGTTGCTGGCAAGTCAGCTTCGGGGGAGCGCCTTACTCTTCGTAAGTAACTCAGCAGAAGTTTTAACAATGCATGTGCATCTATTAAGATTTTGTAACAATTACGGCAGACAATATAATACTTTATACTATATGTAAGGATGTACCATGAAAACATGTAGATAAATTGTTGTATTTATTAAGTGTGGTGTTGTTGAGTCACAAGGCAGAGGCTAGTGACATACCCGTACCACAAATAGTACATCCATCCATATACCCAGTTCCTATCATGGTATGTTGTTAGAAAACAATATTTAACTGTTTAGTATAATGTAGTGCTATCAAAGTTGTAACAGTGTCATACTGTGTATATATAAAAAGTTTGCTTGCATGCATGTGCAACAAACATAGTGCCATCATATGACTTTTCAGAGTTGTGCCAGACCTGTTCCAATTCAGGGACTGTGTTTGCAGGTGTGGTCGCAGTTTTCCAATGCCTGCTGGATCTGTCTATGACAGCTCCAAAATGCAGTGGCGTACAGTTAAATGGGGGAAGTATGTTTCAGTGAGCAGCGATAAGATATTGCCTGCTCATGTGTCCTCCCCCCTACACAAAGACACACACACACAGACACGCATGGACGCATATTGTGTGCTGCCTCCCCAACCACACACTAAGTAGCCAATGGTGTGGTGGCCCCCAAAAAAAATCCACATGCCACGGTGGGTGCCCACCCCAGCATGGCAACTTATCGTATAGCTGGTGGGAGGTGGCCAATGCCCCATTGGCTCCACTGTCTTACCTCCCCCCACCCACACACAATACAGGGTTGCACACTGGTAGCACATCCCAGTGTGGCAGCAGATGCTATGGCTCACAGGGGGTCCCAATTGTCTGTCAACTCCACACCCCTCAAAACCAGACATCCTTGTTACATGCTTTGAGCAGACCCCAGCGTGCAAAATGCCCTGTGTTATTATTTAAAGAAAAAAAATACTAATTACAAACTTTACCTTGGCGCTTCTCCCTGGCCCCCTCCCAGAACCCGCACACACCCATTGCACACCCTGCCTACCCACATCCCCCCTCATGCCATATTTACATCCGAATTTCGGCATGATGATCTTGGTGGAACAGGAACACGTCTACTCTCTTCAAAAGCAACCATTAACTGAGTAAATGTTGATAATCTGTATAATGGGATAGATAGTTATTTTTTTAGTTTGCTGCATATGTCAGCCATTTTTGGAAAAAATTAACACCAGATTTTCAACATCGTTTTTTTCCGGATCCTTTCTTATGAATGCTGTCATTGCCATGGTGTTATTCAGTCACAAAGGGTGCTTTTGCTGTCACTGCGCGAAATCACATTTCGGGACCAATTAAGGAAATGACACTGGCAGTGTTCATAAGGTGTGCTCTCAAGAAGCCTATTTTGAAAAGTTGGAGAAAACATTCATAAAAATGACTGCTTTATGAGTGTGTGTTGCACAGTTTGTACACACACTTCTGAGTTCACGACTTTCAATATTTTCTGTCCTGATTTTCAACATTGCCATTTTCCCACACCTTCTTCTGAGTATGACAGCTGTCATTTGTTAAATTTCACCGAAAACGTGTTTCTGACCATGTAGCGCACACTGGGACATTCATTGTGCTAAATCAATGCACGGGACAAATGAAGCAAATCACAGTGACACTGTTCATGAACAGGCATCTTAGAATAGCTATGTTGATAATTTAGTGACAAAATTCCTAAAAATTACTGCTTTATGAGCGTGCGTTGCATAGTTGGCATGTGCACTCGTAAGTTTGTGACATTTCAATTTTTTCTATCTAGATTTTCAACATTACCATTTTACCACACCTCTTTATCAGAAGTACAGCTGTCATTTGTAAGATCTTCCTGAAAATGTGTTTTCACCCATGTAGCACACAATGCCGCAGTTGCTGTGTGAAATCAATGTATGGTACAGATTAAGAAATAAAAAGTCATATTGTTCTTGAACAGAGGTCTTAAAATGGCAATGCTGAAAATTGGTGAACAAATTCCATAAAATGATTGTCTTATGAGTGAACATTGCGCAGTTTCCATGCAGCGTTGTAAGTTCAGTACTTTGTAATGTTTTCAGTATAAATTATCGCCACTGGAATGTTTTCACGCTTCTTTATGAATAGTACAGCTGTCATTGTTAAGAACATTGACAAAATCTGTTTTCACAGTTTCAGTGCAGAGATGCATGGTCGCTGTGCAAAAGCGTTGTTGGGGACAGATAAATGAAATCACAGTGACATGGTTGTGTACAAACCACCAATCTTCATTTACAGTAGTGCTATAGTGCTGCTCAAACATTATATTTTAGATCAATTGTATTTGTTATTGCAATATGTGGCCACAATGCTTGTGGCGTGTATAATGAAAAGCAATGTTACCTATGTGATGCATGTTTTACTGTTGCTGCAAGTGTTTGAAACATGTGATGTTATTCACATTTAACACTTACATATGTCTTTGCTTTCTGTTTCATGACAGGGCAATGTAGGTCTCCCTCGGCTTCCCGCGAGGTAGTACCGGCACAGCGTGAAGCTGTGGAGGGTGGTCAGTCAGACACAGAAAGTGTCATTATCATTGAGTCTGATGGTAAGATTCTGATAGAAATAATTGTAGTATGTCATTGGGGTGCTATGAGGATATAATGTTATACGTGAGCTGCAGAAGTTAAGGTCGTAATTTTTTTAAATACTATTTACTGATTAAGTATTACTTGAACCATGTATGTATTCTTTGTAGTTGTGGAGTGGGTTGAAAACATTGTTTTAGATCATTGAGTAAGAAAAAGAAAGAGCCAGTCTGTCATCTGGCAACAGAGACCACTTAAGAATGAGTCTGTGTCTCTGCAGTGTGATTAAGTATCACATCCTTGGTGGAACAGAATCTTTACTTGTTTAATACAACAATGTTTCTCTTAATATAGCTCCTTCGTGTTCTATTGTACAACAGGCTGTGTGATGATACGATAGATAAATATTATATTGACTACTGAGTCTGTTGCAACGCTGGAGGTATATGAGTGCTGACAATCACAGATAACATTGGATACACCTGTTGCACTGGTTCCTGAAGTTTAGATGTGTGGTGTACTCTGAAACAATACACAAATTACAGTAACCTGTTAAGTGTGTTCTTTAAGTGTAATACAGTGGTTGACAGTGAAGTAATAACTGCTGTTATGCTTCAGCCACATTTCTGATGTGTGAGAATTAGTAATTCAGCACCCACCTGATTGTCTGCTGTGTGTTTACTGACACCAGTGGGACAGATGTATGTCTATAATAACAGACTGTTAACGTATGGTAATGCAGCACATATTATCAAACAAAATTGAAAGATGTCAATTGATAAATGAAAATATGTCTAATGTGTACTAAGATATGAGTGTGATACCATTTTTCATGTATGTGACAATGGATGTACGCCCATAGGACTACTTGACGGTCCATGTGGGCTGGTGGGGGGGGTAGCTGTTGTCCTCCACTACTTTTGGTGGTGGACTTTCATGTTCAATGAATCATCCATTAGCAATTGGTATGTTGATGTTGTGTTACCGATATTGAGTAGTTGTAGTGTGTAATTATGTGTTGCTGAGTACCACATGCCCCTAGATGGTTATTAAGTGATCATTTATATATCTGCTGGGAATGTCTTATTTCTATTATTTAAATATATGTTAATGGACAGTATGGACACTGTCTACATGTTTGTTAATAAACGAATAATGTAAGTCTTTGACAGTGTTTGTAGTTGAGCAGTAACCTGAAATGGTCACACCCTTGGTTTTATTAAGGTCTAAGACATTAACAAGGGTCATTTTAATGCTGTGTTAATAACCCTCTAGGGGTATAATGTTGAATAACACATAAACAACTGCCATATTCTGGTAGAGGGTGAGTAACTGAACAGTAACATGATACCTATGAGGCTATGACTGCCTTCCTGCTATTATAATTACACATTTTTTCAAACTGTGTTAAATGCAGTTCATCATATGGTTATGTCTACATGTATGTTAATAAAAGATACACATAAGGTTGTTAGAATGTTTGAAGCAAAAAGAAAGCTGCATTCTCAGAGTCTTGTTATTATTGCATTTAATAGATAGGTGTTGGGTGTTGTGCACTGCATACTAGGAATTATACATTTCTGTTGGTTTGTTTTTTTTAACTGTAATTGGACAGACATGGTCAGGGAACCACCAGAAAAAATTGGTTTGTTTTATATAAAGTCTGTGCAGGATTATATGCAGATGTCTGTTGGAAGACCATGGACACAGGCTTGCATTATTTGAATTTAGCCTTTATTTGGGCTGTGGCCACAGTAATGTGCTGCAGGTGCTTTGATGTATAAGGGCTGCTGACTGTCAGTGCGGCAGTGGCAAGTAATGTGGTATATTGTTCCTGCCATAGTGACAGTCAATGGGGTGGACATCAGTGAATAAGTATATGGACATCTACAGCATTGTACACTCAGGGCTGGATATTCAAACTCGCCATTCATAGGCGCAAGCCCATATGCACAAAATAGTTGTGCAGGGTGTGTCGGGGTGATATTCAAAGGGTTAGCTGTTGCAACGCTCGGCACAATATCACCCAACTCCACAACCACTGTGCATGGTGCAGTGGAACTTGCGCCACCGCAAGTTGACAGAGTGGAGCATTCAACTCGCGGTGGTGCAAGTACCATTGCGCTATGCGCAAAATCCCGATATTCAAAAGGTGACATGAAAATGGGGCTATAATTCATGCAAGGTGCAGGGGGGGCCATTTGCATCTGATTATGGCCCCATTTGCATGCCATTAGCATGCAGGTGCTCCGATCCCCGAGGACTTGCGCCTGGCGCCCTGCCAGGCAGCAGCCATCGGGGACTGACGCCCCCTGCTGCCCAATCATGGGCAAAACAGTGTAGAATCCCTCCACCCCTCCTCACTGGCCCGATCGCGGGCATGGTTTAATTTCCCCCCCAACAGCCCGATCGCGGGCAGCAAGTAGCTCCCCCACCGACGTATCCCTGGTGGTCCAGTGGACGAAAAGCCCGATCGGCGGGCAGTAGTGTAGAATCCCCCTCCAAAATCAGCCCTGGTGGTCAGTGGACCGAAAAGCCCAACTGCGGGCAGTAGTGTAGAATCCCCCCTCCCGAATTCAGCCCTGGTGGTGTAGTGGCACATCCGATCGTGGGATGTAAATGCTAAATCCCCAACATTGCCCTGGTGGCTAGTGTCCCCCCTCCCACCCCCATGAAGCCCCCACCGCTCCCTCCACAGCGGTGGTGGCAGCATCCCCTCCGCCTGCCGCCCGCCACCATGAGCTGACAGCCCAGTAGGGCATGCCCGATGGTGCGAGAAAAGAGCCAATGGGCATGCAGCCTATACTGTACATGACAGTCAGTTTGTGAATGAATCATTCACAAATCTGGACTGTCATGCTGTATGGGCTGCACGCCCGTGGCTCTTCTCTGCACCAATGGGTGTGCAGCCCTACCGGGCTGTCAGTCGGGCGCAGGCGAGATGGATGCTGCCGCCCACTGCTGTGGGCGGTGGTAGGGCTTCGTGGGTGGGGAGGGGGGACACTAGCCACCAGGGCAATGTTGGAAGGATTTGTGCAGCATTTACATCCCGTGATCGGGACGTGCCACTAGACCACCAGGGCTGAATTCGGGAGGGGGTAGGGGATTCTATACTACTGCCCACGATCGGGCTTTTCAGTCCACTGGACCACCAGGGATACGTTCCGGGGGAGCCACATTGCTGCCCGCGATTGGGCTGGTGGGGGGGATTAAACTATGCCAGCGATTGGGCCAGTGGGGGTGGTGGTGGGGATTTACAGTTGGCTGCCCGCGATTGAGCTGCGGGGGGGCACAGGGACTGGGTTGGGGTCAGCCACAGGTGGCAGCTGCTGTGTTGTGCCCTGCAATGCAGCAGCTCACCTGTGGGTGGCCCTCAACTTAAGCCTTTTTTTTTGGGCTCAAAGTTGTGCAGGCGCAGGTTGGGGGTTGTGCTCGCACAACTCTGCACAGCCCTGCTGAATATCGGCTGCAGTAGTTATGCATGGTTCTCTCCTCCAGTTCAGCATGCATTCATTTGCATTGCACTGTTGCTCAGCATGTTTTCTGTGGTGCAACTGCCTCCTGCTGAATATGGCAGAATGGAGCAAGTTCGGACTTGCGCAAGTGCAACCCTTTTGAATATCCGGCCCTCATGGTGTAACAAGCACAGTACATCATACAATCATGGTGTGTCAGAAATTTTTCTGAGCATCTATTTCATTCTTTATGCTGTTCTTGTAAGGTGCTTGATCACTCTGCAGATGAGAAGAGTTGCTGTCTGCATGTTATAGTTGCTTAAGAACATAAATCCATCTAAACACATAACTGTTTTTGCAAAGAGACGTGTTCATATGTTTGTCTTACACAATGATGGAGTATTAGTAGTGTAGCTTCTTAAGAAATACAGTTGTAGCTTGATATTTCATGTATATCTGATCATGTTTTTCACTTGTTTTCTTCCATAGAGCCCGGGGAAGCTGAGTGTGCAGAACCAGTGGAGGTGAAGCAGGAGGCCGGCACCAGCTCAACACATAAGTGGAATCGCAAGATGTAGTGTCACAGTATCGTGAACTCAGAATATATGTTATTCTGATTGTGTCTCAGTTGAGCAGTTGTGTACTGACTTATGTCATTTAGTAGGAGTATTTACCTTTTTTATGTTGGCTTGCCACAGGCGCAAGCCAATATGTAGGGAAAGTGCAGATTTGGGGGCGCGGCCGTTGTTGGGCGAATGCAGGGCAGGCATCAGTAGGCGTGTCTCTCATTCCCCAATCAGCCTGCATGCCAGCGCCACACCATGCATACATAATGGGGTGAGCACATCTAAGCAAAGGTCTGCTGCAATCCAAGCAAAGCTCATCATGCATAGTGGACCCTTTGCTTGCGTGCTCACCGCCATTATGAGCATGGTTAGCGGGCGGCTTATGGCTGTCAACAATGGGGCTGCCCAATCCCCCCTGTCGGTATCCCCCGCCACTGTTTTACTGTGCCGACGGGGAGCCCACCTCGGCATACCCCCAATATGGAATGCCAAGGGAGCCCAATTCCTCCTCAGCTGGTGCCCCCGCTGTCTTTCTATGCCGACGAGGTAGCCCACTCCCGTCGGCATCACCTCTCCCAATTGTTGAATGCTGAGGGTGCCCATTCCCTCAGCTTGTGCCCCCACCACTGTCTTTGTTTGCTGATGGGGTGCCCAATCCCCATCGGCTACTGACACCCCCCAAAAAACAGGTGTCATGCTGGGAGCCCACCCCAGTGTGCCAAATGCCCTGCAACACAAAAACTGTCCCACGATGCTTTTCTTTTTTTTTCCCCCTGTAAAACTCAAAACCGTCCCTCGTAGTCTCGATGTCCCCCTCCCCACACCCACCCACTGCGCACCCTGCCTTCCCTCACCCCCCCATACTTACCTCTGGAGTCCGGCGTGATGAACTTCAGTGTACCGGGAACACGTCTGCACTCTTCGAAGCCGATCGCGAACTGAGGAAATGCCGGTAAGCAGTATAATGGAGTGAATAGGGTTTTTTCAACTTTGCTGAATATCTCAGGCATTTCTTGGAATTTTGCCACCAAATTTTCAACATGGGGCTTTTGGGGCCCCTCCTCATGAATTCTATCACTGTCATGGTGTTAATCGGCCTCGAAAGGTGATTTCACAGTCACTGCGCGAAATCATCTTTCGGGGCCCATTAATGAAATGACAGTGGCAGTGTTCATGAGGTGGCCTCTTAAAAAGCCTATGTTCCAAATTTGGTGGAAAAAAATCCAACAAATGCCTGTTTTGCGAGCGTGCGTTGTGCAGTTGTTACGCAGGATCCTAACTTCGCGCATTCACAATATTTTAACGCCGGATTTTCAGCATTGTCATTTTTATACACCTCCTTGAGAACAGTACACCTGTCATTTTCAACATCCTGCCCAAAATGTGTTTCCGCACTTCTGGCGCACAATAGCGCAGTCGCTGTGGGAAATCAGTGTTTGGGCCAGATTATGAAAATGACAGTGACACAGTTCATAAGCAGAGGACCTAAAATGCCTATGTTGAAAATTTGGTGATGATACTCCATAAAATGACTGTGTTATGAGCGTGCGTTGCCAGATTGCATGCATGCTCGTACCGTCGTTCATTTGTGATATTTTCAGTCTGGATTTTCACCATTGCCATTTTTCATCACCTCTTGATGAACAGTACAGCCATCATTTCACATATCCTGCCCAAAATGTGTTTTCGCACTTCCGGTGCAGAATAGCGTGGTCACTGTGCGAAATCACTTCTTTGGACACATTGAGGAAATAAGTGACGCTGTACATGACCAGAGGTGCTAAAACGCCTATGTTAAAAATTTAGTGCCAAACGCCCATAAAATGGCAGTGTTGCAAGCGTGCATTGCATATTTCCCACGCACCCTAGTAGCTTCGCAAATTTGATATATTTACATGCCACATTTTCAACACTGGCATTTTTTTACACCTCCTAATGAACTGTACAGCTGTCATTTTTCACATTCTGCCCGACATGTTTTCCTGCACTGCACTACCAAACACCCAAAGGGACACTCTAATGTCTGTCACTCTCTGCAGGATGGGGGTGGGTTGGCATCAGTTCAATACTTCACTGCCATTCCTATGATGCATCTGTCTAATTCCTGCACTACCAATGCCAATGCCAGCAAACCAACATTCGGCATTGACAAATGCTTGTTTCATAATGTCACATAATAAATTTTTAAAGTTTCTTACTGCTGTACCACATTGTCTTTAACACTTCTACCCTGTGTCCATGCACCAGCACACTGCTCACCACATTACATGGATCCAACATGGCACTAATGAAGTAAATCTGCTTCTTTTCTCCAGATTTTCCCATACTCTAGTTGCAGTATTAGCTTAGTCGTCTGCATTTCTTGAAGTCATGCTAACTGCCAATCTCTTATTTATCCTCTTCCTGTACCTGAAGATGTCTGACATGTCTGTTGAGTACTTTTGTCTGCTAATATGTACATATATAGGTTAGTGAGTGTACATATAGGCCGTGTTCTACAAGACACACATTGTTTAAATTTCCCTGTTGTGGGCGGTTCCCAGAACTTAAGTATGTGTCTTTCACTGTGGCATCTGAAGCTGCAAAGACTACTTCAGCTGTTTTATCAGACTGTGAGTTAGGCACATGTGTAATATTTTCACATGTTCTGGAGGCAGTCACACTGGTGATGCATACAGCATCCTGTTGTCCTTATCTGTTGCCCTTGTACAAGTGTCAAGGGTGTTTGTCTTAACATAGAAGAACCGCTTCAAGTCCCTGAGAGCAATAAAGTGTTGTACTATTTAATCCCCCCCACCATGGATGAAGACTTAGTATGCGTTTGTCTGAGTGATGTCAGAGTGCGTCGCAGTTCACTACCTTTTTTTTACAGTACTGCCTCTTCTACATTTACCTGTTGGGACAGGTCAGTCTGTTGACCCAGCTGGCTGTTCTGCACATACACTAATGATGACAGTTTACAGTGATCTACAAACAGAGCAATATTTGTGATGATAGCTACCCTTACGTCACACATGTAGGTGGTGAGTAGGAGGTACCCAGGTATTGATACCTGTAGAAAGTACTGATTAATCTCCTTGTCAGTTAACCTATCCTACCAATTATTAAACTGTGGGCTCGTTGGTGGAGACAATTCACTATCCAGCTGATGTGTCACTACTCCCTGAAGTATATTTTCTTTTTTATGTGACATTGGATGACAATACACAATTATTGTGTTGTAGATTACAGTTTTAATTAGATAGAGTGATACTGTATTTTACATCAATACAACTTTCTGACCTAGCAGGAACATTCCGTTACTATGTAGTCCATGGTGTAAACTTGCATTTCTTGCACACTACTTCTGAACACAGCTGCTACTATCTATTCATATGCTGTGTGAAAAATTTATTATTGTAAGTAGTTAGGTAACTTATTAAAGTCTTGAATACTAAGTCTGTAAGATGGTTTCAAGTATTAGAAAAGACTGAGATAGATTCTATTGACAATTTTATCAACATGGAAAAGCTGGTAATAGGAATGTATCACAACAAACTATTGTGAACTACATTCTATGGTGTAATAGTTTTAATACTGTTACTAAGTTGTTTCATTATAAAAAAAGAAGTAAGAAACTTTCAATGATGTATTGCTGGTCTGTTAATCATGAGATAGGACATCTTGGATTTTGGTAACAGTCTCTGTAACCATCTGTATGCACAGGATGTGAACATAAAATACTAAATGACAGCTTGTTCATGGTTTTTCGCTGAATCAATGTAATATCAGTTACTAAATTATTTGAAACATTTATGTGTGTAGAGGGGTGAATTAGAACTCAAAAGGTGTTTCTTTTAAAACAATCATGAAAGTGATCATGATGATGTATACCTAAAAGTATCTTATGATAGTGTTTGTGTGAAGGTAGTTTCATATTCTATTGCAGACACGAGTAGACATTATAGCCAGAGATGGTAAAGTTTTGATTCCCACACACTATGAGGATCTACTTTTACTGTATGGGACTGTACTGTTTATTATGCTAAAGCATCTAGATACTGAGGGCTGGATATTCAAAAGGGTTGCGCTATGCGCAATAGGGTTGCGCCAGTGCAAGTCTGAAAATGCGCCATTCTGCAATATTCAGCGGGAGGCAGTTGTGCTACTGAAAACATGCTGAGCAACAGCACAATGCAAATGAAGGCATGTGCAACTGAAGGGGGTGGATCCATGCATAAAGGGGGCAATGCAATATTTAAAGGCTTGCGTAATGCTCAACAGGGGACCAGCCGGAAGGTGCGCCACGGTGGAAATGAGCCAAAATAAAAAGGCTCAAGGAAGAGGCACAAGAACGCTACAGGGAAGCCACATGAGGCAGGGAGACAGAGAAGGCCAGAGTGGCAAACATTGCAGGCCAGGGAGTGCACAGGAGAGAAGAGGGACAAGGGAAGGTGTGTGGGGCCACAGACTGCAGAGGCCAGTAGGTGTACCCGGTGCCGTGGAGGTAGTAGTCAGGACAGCGGGTAACAGAGCAACAACAGCCAGGGGGAACACAAGCCAGGGACATGGACAGTGCCAGCTTCCACATGGAAGCTGTAATGAGGGGGGTGAGAAGGCATGCTGCAGGGGGACGTGGCTGTGGAAGGGCCCGTCAGCGGTACGCCCCCAACAGGCAGTACCGTGCCTGCATCAGCTTTGAGCTGTATTCAGATGTTGAGATTGTGGGCCGGTACCGCCTGAACAGGGCAATACTGAGGCGGCTCTATGAGCTGTGCAGTGATGTGATGCAGGCACCCTCACGACAGAGTCACGCTCTGTCAGTGGAGACAAAGGTAACAGCCTGCATGTGCCTGCTCACCACGGGTACCTTCCAGAGGCCAACAGGGGACACCACAGGCATAACACAGTTGGCCACGTCACGCATCCTCACCCAATTCCTCAGTGCACTGCTGCCACATGCTGCGGAGTACATCCATTTCCCCAGCACCGTGGCAGAGCGTACAGCAAACATGCAGGAGTTCCACAGGGTAGCACGTATGCCTGGCATGCTAGGGGCGATAGACTGCACCCATGTGGCTATTCACGTGCCACCTGGCCCTGATGGGGCTGCATACTGAAACCGGAAGGGTTTCTCCAGTGTCAACTGCAAGGTGGTGTGTGATGCCAGTGGGCGCATCATCAATGTCTGTGCCACACACCCTGGCGGAGCACATGATTCATTCATATGGTACCAATCTGCACTGTGCCATCGATTTGAGAGTGGGGACATCCCCACAGGACATCTAGTGGGTGAGTATGCATGTAGGAGTGGCAAAGTTGGGGCAAGGGTGGGAAAGCCACAGGTGCCATGGCAGTGGTACACAGGGCTAGGGGCAATTTGGACCTGAAAATGATACTTATCTCCACTATCTCCACACAGGTGATAGCAGATACCCACTCCGTCCCAGGCTGCTCACACCCTACCAGCGCCCCATGACCCCATCGCAGCAACGCTACAATGAGGCACATGCCGCCACACGCAACATCATCGAGCGGGTGTTTGGGATGCTAAAGGCACGCTTCTGATGCCTAGACACCTCTGGTGATGCCCTACAGTACAGCCCCGCAAAGGCCTGTGGGATATTCCTGGCCTGTTGTATCCTGCACAACATGGCCAAAGACTGTGGGATAGCCATACAGGTCGAGGAGTGGGACAGCGATGGGGACACCGGTGATGATGGGGATGAGCAGCCCCCCCTTGGATGGCGTGACCCCCCAACTGATCCTGCAGGCCCAGCTGCACCGGGACACCATCATGGAGGAGCATTTCACACGACACAGGTAAGTCATGGGGCCATGTGCAACCAACACTGTCTAGGTGCAACCCACAGGCACACAGGGTAACACACCAGGGGTGCATGACGGCAAGGGGAGTGGAAGGGTCCAGGCACACAAACACACCATCAGGGAGGGGTGGATAGTTACACGCTATGTGGAGACAAACACACACACACCAGGCACAAAGTGTACATGGGCAGGTGCACAGCAGAGCAGGAACAGACATGTCAAACACACAGATCCACGGACCACCACCACCTGTACTGTTCAAGTACGTGTGTCAGATGCTGGGCACCCTTGCACCTTGGTGTACAGTACAATGCAGGCATCATCATGCACATGCACCTGTGGACAGCAGTCAGGTGGGTGTGCAGGTGGTCCGTGTGACGGCGTGTTGGGCAGGGCACCCACCAGTGCACTGCCCACCATGACACACATTGCACACAGGGCAGCACCAGACAGGGCCTGCACTGGGAGACAGGTCAGTCATGTGGCACTGTGCCACGGCCACCTCGGATGCGTGGGCAGCCCCGCAGTGACCCAGCAGCACTGGCAGGCTGAGCATGGGCCACATGGGTTGGCACCGATGTACCACCGGGGTCCCACTGCATGAGCGTGACCTTGTCCGCACAGGGGTCTGCAGCATGCTGAACATACCTGCACCAGGGGTGCTCGGGATGCCCATAGCAGAACCCGGTGTCGACAGGCTGGGTGTCGCATGATGCCGGGAACGGGGAGTGGAGAGCGTGCTGTGTGGGGTGTGCGGTACAGGGGCACCTGACTGTGTGCCCAATGCGGCCACGACAGTGACCAATGCCTGGGTCTGCCTGTCGATGGCGGCAGTCACAGCCATCCGCATTTGGACCATCTCTGCAAGGATCATTGCATTGTCCCTGCTGTGCCGCTCCACAGCCAGGCACAGTGCCTCCACGACGTTGCAACCCGCATCTGCTGCTGTACTGATGCCGCAGCAGGCTGGTGTGCTCGTCAAATGGGTCATCTGCCACATCGGCAATCTGTCCCCCAGGGTATGGAAGGTCCTGATACTTAACACCCCTTGAGGGTGGGCGCTGTTCACCAGGACCAGGTATGGGCAAGTCAACAGGCGGTGTGCATGTGCCACCGCTGAACCCTGTACCCCCAGACCCGGTGGGTGACTGCTGCTGCTGCCCCTCCAACTGCTGTGCCCCAGGGACCAGTCGTTCCACTGCTGTGTCCGCAACAGTGCCAGAGACCTGCACAGCCACTGTGCTGCCAGGCGCAGCCTGGGACTGTGCTGACGTGCTGCATCACACGCTGGAACCAGCTAGGTCCAGGGGCACGCTGTCCTACTGTGTGTCCGCAGATACACACGTGTCACTGCCCATTGCGGTCCTTGCATCATCAATGGTGCAGGTTCATGCAACAGCCACAGCCACGGCATGCTGGCATGCTTGCATGCCAGACTGCTGAGACACAGGATGGGCACCCCCCACACCTGACTCACCGACATCGGAGATGGCAGCCAGGCGTGCACACTGGTGCAATGCATGCTGGCTGGCAGCAGAGGTGGATGGACCCTCCTCCAACTCTGGCTGGATGTCCACACTGCATGGGCCCACCACCACTGTCCCCTGCAGATGCACAGGATCTGTAACAGAAAGTGAGTACATGTTAGTGCATGGGATCAACCCCCACCACCACCACCATGTCATACCGTGCAGTGATGGGCTTCCACCCGTCTGGAAGCCACCTCCTGGAACGCCCTCAATTGCACTGCGCTGCATGGATGCAGCCAGACGGTCCTCTGCTGGGGTCAGCTGCACCACCTCTGGCTGGCCCCCGCCTGTGGCAGCACGTGCCCCCTGAGAGCTGCCACCTCTCTTTCACCCGTCTCCTGTCGGTCCCCATCTTTTTCTTACATTCCTGCATGGAGCGCTGGTGGCTTCCATGCAGGTTTACGGCGTGAGCTACCACCTCCCATGCAGCAGCACGGGCCTGAGGGGTGCCCCGCCGTCCACTAAGTAGTGGCTCCACATCCAGGTAGGCCTGGAAGAGTGCCTCTATCTCAGACTGTGTGAAATTGGGCCTCCTCTTCCGCCCACCATCACCCTCCTCACCCAGTCCTTGATCGGCCATGTCACGGTCTGTTTGGGTGGAAATGGACACCTGTCACTGTTTAGTTTACAGCATTATCCCATGACCATTGTCCAGAACATCACACAGCATGCAACTCACCTCTCACCTGCAGTAACCGAATATGGCCACCGCAAATCACTGTCGCACATTTATAGCGCAGTGCATGCAAATTGGGAGTGGAGCAACTTTAATGAGATGCAAATCACGCCACTGTGCCTTTGAATGGCTGATCAGATGATTTGCGTATGACGGCTGAATATCGCGCTGTTGCGCTTTGCGCAATACGGTTGAACAGGCTGAGCCAATGGCGCATTTCTGTGACTGCGTAGTACACTGCACTGTGCATGCCCAGGTAGCTTACGCAGGCGTCTGCCGTGCTGATGACGTGCTGTGCGCGATCAGCAATTCAGGACACGGCCACCATTATGCCAGTGGCGCTACAGCGCTGGTCACCACATGGTGCTGTGGCACAACTGCGCAATAGTCCACTGTGGCACTGTCACACAGGTGACCAATCGCGCTGGACGTGTAGATGTCCGATGGTGCTGTGCGTGGCCTTGTGCCACAGACCCATGACCTTGTGCCTGACCTTTTCCCCCTGGCGCTGTACGTCTGGCGTGTCTACGGCTCTATCGTGCTGTTCGGTAACAGTGCGATATGGACTGACGGCGCTATATGAACAGCGCGATAGGGACTGATGGAGTTGTATTGCGCAACATTTCCAGGTGGCATTGCCGCACTGCAGAGCGCCATATTGCCTACTATACACTTGCAGGAATGGCACGCAGGAGAGCTCCACAGTGGAGTGCATTGGAGGTGGCCAACCTGGTGGCTGTGGTGGAGCCTCACCATAGGTCACTGTTTGGGGGAGAACTCCTGAACGTGGCCCATACCCATGTGTGGCAGCAGGTGGCCACCGATCTGAAGCAGGCCACTGGGTGGCGGAGGACACCAGAGCAGTGCAGGCACCGGTACAGTGACCTGCGCAAGAGGGAGCAGGCACTGCTGGCACGCCTCAGGTCACATGCCAGGAGGGGCGTTGTGCCTAGGCCAGGTGGGTGTGCTGTCTATGCACCTGTATTGTCCACATGGGTAACACTGTGTAATGTGACCAGCACATGGGGGAGGGTTGGTCTATGGTTTGCTGTGACGGTGTTTGCAGGTGTGTGATGTGTGGGTCTGGCTGTGTGGGCAGGCACACTCAATGGGGCAGGGGCTGTCTGCTTTGGGATCTCACTGATGTGTTTCTCAACATTTGTCTCCCACAGGTGTGGAGGAGCAGAGGCGGGCCCAGGATGAGGCAAGGAGTGGCGGTGCAGAGGTGGCAGAAGTGTTGGGCCACAGCAGCAGCAGCAGCCACAGCGGCTTGATGAGGGTGAGTGTCATTACATCATGGATGCTGTTGCATGCTGTGGGGGGGCACGGCCACCATCCATGGACAACACTACCATGCACGCAACAAGTGACAGTCATCACTATCCAGTGGCACTGCATGTCTGTGAGTGCATCACTGGTGGTCCATGCATGCACTGGGCACGTGTCTGTGGCACTAGCATCCCACCATGTAGCCACGTCACTGGACAGCCTTGGTTGTGCTGTGCTGGTCATGGGTGGTGTGTGTATGCAGTGGTACACATGACTGTTGCTGCCTGGTTGGGCATGTCTTGTGCACGGTCACTGCGGGTGGGTGCAGTCCATCACAGGAGCGGGGCACTTGGCTGTATGCCATGCATGATGGGTGGGCTTCAGGATATGGACAGTCACAGCCATTGACTCCTGATCCTTGTCCTAGGTATCCAGATCCTGCACCGCATTGACAGGTCACTGCAGCGGCTGACATGGGTGGCAATGGATTCGTTCGCCATCCTGCTGGACATTCAACAACATGGAGTGAGGTGCAGAAGGAGGCCCCGGGCCCAGCACCAGGTGGCAGGAGGGCAGGCTGGCAGGCAGTAGCTGCCCATCACCTCACCCCACCTTCCCTCTCCCGGTTGTTCACCCCTGCCCCTTACCCACTCCTACCTTGTACCCATACCCCCACCCCTGTTTTGTATATTTGTACATAGTTATAGTTGTTGTTATTCTTATTCTTGTTTATTGGAATTATATATTTTGATATGAATACTGTGGTGGTCTCTGATTTGCAGCTGGCTATAGGTGCTCAGTTGCAGTGGTGTGCATGGCATCTGGGGTGGTATAGTCATGGGTGTGTGTGTGTGTGGAGGTGTCTCTGGCGTGGGTGTGGCTTTCAGTCGGTATTGCCGTGTGCTGCCACCCACTGCTGGGTGCTCATGGTGGGTCTGGCTTGTATGGTTCTGTGGTACATGAGGTTGCAGTGTGATGGGGGATGCGTGGGGATTCCTGCAGTGATGGTCACTGCTCATGGGTGGTGTCTTGTCTTGAGGTCACAGTGCAGGGTGTGCTGTGCACAAGGGGGGGCTGATGTACACTGGGGTGGTCCGCCCCCTTTGTGTGGCAGTCTCAGCTTGCCAGTGGGTGAGCTGGGGAAACACGGCCCGGATGTGCTTTGTTTGCTTGTCCCCATGGGCTGGTGGATATTCCGTCCCTCCCCCAGTTATGCTGTGCTTGGGGTGTGGGGGTACATTGTTAGTTCTGCACTGTGTCCCTGTGCCCATCTGTGGCATAGGTGGTGGGCCCCTGCCTACCTCCCTGGTTGTGCAGTTCCATTGCTCTGCTGCTGGGAGTCTCTCTGCTTGTGCTATGGCACCTCTGGACTGCTCAGCTGGGCTGCCTTTGTTGTGCTATGGCGCATCATATCTGCTCAGCTTCCCCTTCCTGGTTGCACTATGGCGCAGGTTGTGCGATATTCAGACGTTGGCTGGTTGCACAATTTGTCTTGCTCCATGTTTGAATATCGCATCTATTGCGCATGTGAGCAATTGACTTGTGCTTGCTCCTGCTGTTGCGCACTTTTTGGGCGCAGTTTGAATATCCGGCCCTGAATATTTATGTCTAGTAAATAAAAGACAAGAATAGCATACTAAACCAAAAGTTCCTACAAGTTTTTTTATGCTGTCAACTAATGACATAATATAGTTAATAAAGTATTATACCCGAACAGACAAGACAACAATGTACATTTGCATCACATTTCTACATAGTATCATTAGTGCCAAATTAATGTATAACTGATACTGCAGTAGCTAGCAAATATTTAATGTTGAATGACTGAAAGTCCATCACTGTTTTTTTAGTCTTCTGTGTTGATTTATTTTGACTCTTTGTAGGGCGCCGGCGAGAAAGACCATGTTCTGGCCACTGCCGCTGTTATCGCAGGCTCGAGTGCGTGGTTGTCAGTCTGAAGAAAGACAATGTTGCACTCCTTGAAGGACAGCGGAAATTGCTGTCCTTGGAAGCGCAACAGACCATCAACCTCATGCTTGAGCCTGTGGTAGCAGCAGCTGATGGCACTGTGGCCAGTACTAGTGCATCGCCTCCACCAGCACCACTTGTTCCTGCCAGCTTCCCTGGGACGAAGTGACCACCCTTCACAGCAGTCCGGTATCTCCTCTGGAGGGCGCAACAGCTACCACTTCCTTTGCACCTCCATATCGAATCCAGTTTCCGACTTGGATTGCCTCAAGCATACACACCTCTAGTAAGTCTTGGCTGAAGACTTTTGTATACAGATTTTGTGGACTATTTTTTTCTTCCTTATTTTTTTTATTTAACAAAAGAAAGACTTTTTTGAAGAAATATTTATTTTTGTATGGAAACAATTGAAAGTGTGGAAAAAGGTATGTTTTTGTTTTTTCTTTTCATTGAAAATTGAAATATTTAATATTTTTGTATGTTTTTCATAAAAAGAAATTTATTTTTGCTGAGATTTGGTTTTAAATATCTTTTATATTTTTATACTAATAGATAAATAATTTATACTATTTTGTGTTTGGTGTGTTATTGTGTTGTGGGGATGTTTATTTGCAATATTTGTGAGAAAGATTTGCACAACTGTTATTTCATCATTTGTTGAAACATTATGCCACACTCATGTGGTATTACACTTGTGGTTCTCCATCCATGTTACTGAGATACCTGACAATGATCCCATGCACCATCAGAGGCATTACTGTGGCAAAATGCCATTGTTTCATATACCTAGTGCTACAGTATGCCTCTATGTGCATGATCATGAAGATGAGTATGTCCCCCCCCCCCAGTAAAACAGTGATATTTCCCTGGTGGTCTAGTACACCAATCACTGCGTGATTGTACTGATCAGTACCTCATAAAATACTCTTAAGACCCTGGTGTTGTGTACTCCCCCCAAGTCATCCAGTGAGCCCCACCGACCCACTCCCACCCCTCAGCTGGTTGGTGCCACCACCCGACTTGGTTGCCACCCCCCGCCTATCAAATGACAGGTCAGTAGAGTGACATACCCATTTGTTCACAGGATGACCTAATGGCCATCCAGCTCATACCGTACACTCTATTCAGATATGTTAATTCATTTACATATCAGTACTGAGAAGTAGGGCATGGGATGGATGCCTATTGGTTGATGCTGTTATAGTTGCTTAAGAACATAAATCCATCTAAACACAGACCTATTAGTTAGAGGGCAGCAGGGTGGAAGCTGGGTGCACTACTGCTATCTGTCAAGTGTCGCAGGGTAAATAATGGTTTTAGGGTTCATTGTCAGGTGTGCTCTGGTGTACACTACACCATCAGGGTTTTAGGGGTATTTGATGAGGTACAGATGTTTATGATCAGCCATCAACCGGCCCCCTGGATCACAAACAATATTGTACTTTGGAGTAATCTATTAATGATGACTGCGATTGGGCTCACTGCAGTACACTACACCAGGAGGGCTATTGCACTTTTGGGGGGTGTATTAATGATGCCTATTATCGGGTCACAGCAATACACTGAACTATGTGGCATATTGCATATTTTTCTGAGTGTTCATGAATCCCTGTGACTGGGGTGCATGCAGTGTTGTTCCTTATGACTGGTGGCTATGAGGGTGCCAGGCACAACTTGATAAAGAGAATGGGACTTCTGCATACTAGTCACATACAAATCAGACTGTAATAGAGATTTAAATGTTTCTCTGTGTATCTTGCAGAGATTATGAACCCATTTGGATGTCCCATTGTGAATATGTGAGGTGCAGTGCATGGTGCAATGCCACTTCCACTAGCGCATCTGCATGATACAGTCTGGACACTTGCGTTGGAGCAGTACCACTGCACCATGCACACTTAGGGTGCCAAGGCTGTGATATTCAAACTACACCATAGTGCAGGTCTGTAGAATGTCACCAGGACACACCCCTGTGCAAGCAACTTCTGGTGTGCCCAGGCTTGTGTCATAGCCTGGAACACTTTGAATATTCGGGCCATACAGTACTACATTCATCATGTGCCTGAAGAGTAGTTACATTGAATGCACAAAGAAAAAGAGTAAAATGCTGCAACATTAAAAATAAATAATGCAATTACAGTGGAAAGTGAAAATTTATAGATTAATATAAAAAACAATATGGTTCACATGGAAGTACTGTTAGTGTTAATAACAGAAAATAGTAGTAAAAGAGTTACAATATTCCTCATCTTGGTACATTTTCAGTACGTATGTGCAGTACTCTTAGAACAATAAATCATATACTATAGTTAGTAATAATTCTCAAAAAGACAGGCTATTTATGGCAAAAAAACTCCATTTAATGCATCAGTTAGGGTTGTTCCACAGCGACAAAAGTGAGGAAATTCTGTGTTAGGGTTGAAAACCCTAACTCCGAATTCACCCCCCAGCACCACACACACACACACATATATACAAGTACAGGGGAGGACCAAGGCAACACGACCAATGACAGACAACCAGCAGCAGGTGACAGAAATAACAAACAATTGTCTAAATGTACTACAAGACATCCCCACCCACCTGAACAGGTACTGCATACTCAGTGGAGATCAACAGCAAAACTGAGGCCATGTACACCAAATGTACACATCCCTGATTGCAGCTGCACACAACGTACCACACTTAGTAGTTGCATGGCCTTACCTACCGATGCCCCACAACACATGTGGTGGACCACCTGAGCAATAGAGTTGAGCAAAACCAAAGAGTTGTACAGGTATAATATCTCTGATTATAACAAGGGTCTGAGAAATGCAGCTTTCTGATTGGCTGGAAACATTCTAACAGCCTTATGTTTAGTTTTTATTTACATACATGTAGAGGCTAACCATATGATGAACATGGTTTAATGTTGTTTAAAAAAACAGTTTTATTATGATGGCAATAAGCCACTCTCGGGTATTATGTTAATGGTCAGTTTATCACTGTCTAGTGACATGTGGCACTTGTCTACACCTCATTCAACATTAAACCCCTAGAGGGTGATTAACAGACCATTTAACATAACCGCTGGTCATGCCTTATTGCTTAATTACCTTCATGTGTAGATACTCTCCCTGTGTTAGGCACTGCAGGAGCTTTACAACACAGTGTCCCACCCAGTTACACCATCCAATGTCTAGTTACTGGAGAATGGCTGTGAATATGAACTCATGAAGATGAACAGTGTAACTTGATCATTACAGTCATCGAAACCTTAGTGTGATTATAACTGACAGAGTAAGTGATAGAGAATAACCCCTGCTGTCCTATTACACTTATCCCATTGTGAGTTAAATCAATACTGAAAGACATTCTGTTTATATCTACAGTATACCTACTTGATTCCTGTTGTAGCACAATTAACATAGTTATCACTTTGATAGCATCAGTGACAGAATTGTGACAAACCCAAACACTAGGCATACAGAGTATGAAACAGCTGTTAAAAAAATTAGCCTCTCTCCATAAGTGGCATAGATCACTCATTGCAACAATAGTAAATGTATCACTATTTCAATAAGTTAGTCATCACAGATGCAATGACATTGTCTTTTATCAGGTACAACATACTTGGTAAGTGCCCACAGGAAAATCTATCCTACAGACATGTCCGATACAGCTACGTCATTGTTGCCTCAGTAGTGCTATGATATTTTGAAGTTGCTTGGCCTGATCCATGCAATTACACTGTTTCTTACAAAGAATACTTACTGCATCTTTAGTATTCAAACACACTGAAGGTATATGTATGTACATCAGCAGTACACCTTCATCAGTAAGAATGCATCTGATACTGGCACTACGAATTTCATAGCGTTGTACAGACAATGCTTTTTCATACGTTTACATCAGCCTCTCAATCTTCAGTAAACAGTTGCAGTAAATGTACTACTATGTAAATCACGTACTAAATGCAACACTACTTTTATCTTGACCATGGCTATGTCTTGTAATTAATGTATGTAGTTCTTGTAATTAATGTATACTCACTAGTGTTAAAACCTTTGTACAACTGTGATCATGCATTTTCATCATTTATATTGACTAACGGCACAGTACCAGGTCTGGTATGGTGTGGGGCATCAGTAGATAAGGCCATGCAACTACTAAGTGTGGTACGTTGTGTGCAGCTGCAATCAGGGATGTGTACATTTGGTGTACATGGCCTCAGTTTTGCTGTTGATCTCCACTGAGCATGCAGTACCTGGTCGGGTGGGTGGGGATGTCTTGTAGTACATTTAGACAATTGTTTGTTATTTCTGTCATCTGCTGCTGGTTGTCTGTCATTGGTTGTGTTGCCTTGGTCCTCCCCCGTACTTGCATGTGTCTGTGTGTGTGTGTGTGTGTGTGTGTGGTGCTGGGGGGGGTGAATTCAGAGTTAGGGTTTTCAGCCCTAGCACTGAATTTCCTCACTTTTGTTGCTGTGGAACAACCCTAACTGATGCATTAAACTGAGGTTTTTTTTGCCATAAATATATATATATATATATATATATATATAAAATACATGTGTATGTATGTATTCTATATTATGGCCTCTTTGCAGCCTTCACAGAAATCTGAGGTAGAATCCAGGCAGTTAGAACAGGGCAGTTTGAAAATGAATGCACAAGCTAAACATTCCATAATTAGCATAGTATTCTATTTGGCTCTGGGGCAGTGCTGATTTAAAAGGGCACTGCAAATAGTAATATTAGTGGATCCCTGGGAAGAAATAAGACTACTACAGGTGAGTAATTTTTTCTTCATCCCATCACATTAAAGGCCACACTACACCCTGGATTACCCAAGCCATTCTGGATCTCATGCGACACGGGTAACCTCTGGTTTAAAACCCATGAATCAGGCCTCTTCCTTGACAGGCATTACAGGGAAGCTAGAAATAAATGTACTTGGGAACTCCGTAAAGCCAAGGCAGCCCACTATCAAGAGGCGCTTACATCCTTCTGGGGCTCAAGGCATAAGTTCTGGAATAACATCAAGGAGCTCAGTGGTAAATCATCTCTCCCCCTTCTCAGCTTGTCATTAATAGTACCCTCTTGCAGGACCACAAGATTATAGCTAATGCCCTTAACTGCGCCTTTTCGGACCTTAGTAGCATGCTTCTCTCCAACTTCCTCGACCCACCCCTCCGGTTGCGTGCACACTCCCCTGTTCCCCCAAAACTCCATCCTTCTGCTTCAGGACCATCTCCCCCCACGAGGCCTGATCCTGCCTAACTAGAGTGCTAGGCAAATCCCAGCATAGTGGTGACACTCTGGACCGTAAGCTCATTTGCCTCACCCTTGCCCCCTCACCAAAATCCTCAAGCTTTTCCCTCTGTGTAGGCAAGTTTCCAACACTCTGGAAACAGGCTGTGATTGCACCCATTCATAAAGGTGGTGACCGCACCGCCCCGGGAAATTACCGCCCAATCTCCATCCTCCCCATCTAAGGCCCTTGAAAAAACAGCTGCTGACCAGCTAACTGATCACTTGTCAAAATGTAACCTATGCTCCCACGAACAGCATTGTTTTAGAAAGGGCCACAGTACTACCACTGCCCTGCTGGAATATACTTCATTTGTTCACAAAGCTCTTGATCATGGACACTTATTTGCTGCAGTCTATATTGACCTAAGGCATTCGATACTGTTAATCACTCCCTTCTCAAGACCCTGCCATCCCTTGGGCTTGCACTGGAATCCACCTCTTGGTTTGAGAACTACCTAAGTGCAGGTCTCAGCAAGTTAAAATTAACTCTACCCTCTCCTCCTGCCTGTTTTTCTGGGGTCTCTCAGGGATCCATTTTAGGTCCACTCCTCTTTAGTCTCTTCCTGAACTCACTTCTCTCAGCCTGTACAGGTCACCTTCTTCTTTATGTGGACAACGTGGTTATTTACAGTAGCCACCCAAACCCCCTCACCCTCCAAACTGACCTACAGAGCTTCTTGTTCAAAGCAGAAGCCTGGTTCATTGAGCACAAACTTGTGGTTAACTATTAAAAAAATAAGGCTATGATCTTTGCCCGTCACCAAAGCAAACAACAAGACTTTCCTCTTCGCATTCTTAACTACGAAACCACCCCACTGGAGCTGGTAAAATCCTTTAAATATCTGGGTATCACCCTAGACTCCCATCTTACCTACCAGGATCGTATCCATCTTCTAACCAAGTCCATTAACTCAAGAATTGGCCTGCTGCACAGACCCAAACATTGTATGTCTCCTGCAGCCCTCTGCCTGGCTGTGTCATCCTCAGTCCTTTCCCTGGTTGGCTACAGGATTACTTTCTATGGTGCAGCTGATAACACTGCTGTTAGTCGTATCAAGGTAGCGCTGAACAAAGCCTGCTGGCTAGTCTCTGGGTGTGATAGGTGGACCCACACTTGTGACCTCTACAAGCTAACAAACTAGCTAAACATTGAGGCTCAACTAAAATATCAAAATTGCCTTATAGCCAAGAAAATCTCAGCTGGTCTCTTCCCTGTGGGGCTCTGTCATCTAATCCAGCATGCCCCTGAAGCTAGATCCACCAGAAGCTCTACAAAAGACCCACGCCCACTGCAGGACATCCTTGGGGCAATGTGCATTCTACTACAGGGCCCCCTCTGGATGAATGACCCACCTGTAGATATCTCCTTGGAATTGAAAAACTAGGGCCCCTTAAAATCCAAACTTAGTGATCTACTCCTCTTCTCCTGTGTCTGCAATTGCTTATAACCTTTCTTCCTTCCCCTGCTCTCCTTACACCCTCTACTTTTTCCCCTACTAGCTTTCACAGGCAAAGTCTTTTCTGATGGCACCCCCCACCACCCCCTTCAGTCCTCCTCCATACATTCTTCCCCATTTCTAAAACACTCTGTAACCACCTCCTGAGTGGTCCTCCTCATCTCTAAAATGATGGGCTTGTACCCGTTCCTGAGAGTTCTCAAATATATTGCTGTTCTATATTACTTATTGTACTATCCTAATGTAATGTATGGGAGAGCGTGATTATTGTCTGAAATCGGCAAGTTTATAATGTTGTTATGGTATTGTTGTGATGTCAGGAGGTTGTTAACCCCTCTTGGGTACGTCACAATGATACAATGACAGCTTTAACTCCTTTGCGCATGCGTGTCCCCTTTTCTGGATATTTCTTCTGGCTAAAAATCTTTTTTCTCCTCCTTGTTACTTATGGCGGATCTGTCCATATAGGCAGTGACACAGAACTCCTGAAGTTTTAATGGCAGTGATCTCCTGCGTACACTGTTGTGGCTATTTTGAGAGATTTTCAGATTTTGAGAGAGTTAGAGGTTTTGAGTTTTTTTGGGATTTTCAGATTTTGTGAGATTGAGATTTTGTGAGATTGAGATTTTGATATTTTGAGAGCTTTTCAGATTTTGAGAGACTTTCAGTTTTTGAGAGTTTGAGATTGTCGGAGATTTTGAGAGATTTTCAGATTGCGAGATTATCTGATTTTTGAGAGGTTTTCAGATTGAAAGATTTCCAGATTTTGAGAGGTTGTCAGATTTTGAGATTTTGAGAGATTTTGAGATGTTGAGAGATTTTTAGAGATTTAGAGATTTTGTTGGATTTTGAGAGATTTTGAGATTTTTAGAGATTTTGAGAGATTTTGATATTTTGATATTTTTGGAGTTTTTGAGATTTTGAGAGATTTCGAAATTTTGTGGGATTTTGAGATTTTGAGAGATTTTGAGAAGTGAATTTTTGAGATTTTGAGAGAGTTTGAGGTTTTGAGAGATTGAGATTTTTAGATTTTGAGAGATTTTTAGATTTTGAGATTTTGAGATTCTCTGAGATTTGTAGATTTTTGGAGAGTTTGAGATTTTCACAGTTTTCAAGATTTTGAGATGTTGAGATTTTGGGAGATATTGAGATTTTTGAGAGATTTTTAGAGATTTTGGGAGATTTAGAGATTTTGTGGGATTTTGAGATTTTGAGAGATTTTTAGAGATTTTGAGACTTTGAGAATTTTCAGATTTAGAGATTTTGAGAGTTTTTGATATTTTTGATATTTTTGGAGTTTGAGATTTTCAAAGATTTTTAGAGAGTTAGAAATTATGTGGGATTTAGAGATTTTGAGATGTGAGGTTTTGAGAGATTGAGATTTTTAGGTTTTGAGAGATTTTCAGATTTTGAGAGATATTAAGATTTTGAGATTTTGTGAGAGTTTGACAGATTTTCAGATTTTGAGATTCTGAGAGAGATTTTCAGATTTCAGAGATTCTGAGTTTGTGAGATTTTGATATTTTGAGAGCTTTTCAGATTTTAATAGCTTTTCAGACTTTGATTTTCAAATTTTGAAAGTGAAATTTTCAGAGATTTTGAGAGATTTTCAGATTGAGTTTATCAGATTTTGAGGTTTTGATTTTCAGATTTTCAGAATTTCAGATTTTTAAAGATTTTTAAAATTTTGAAAGATTTTGAGTTTTTGAGAGACCTTGAGATTGAGATTTTGAGGGATTTTCAGATTTTGAGAAATTTTCAGATTTTGAGACAGATTTTCAGATTATTTTGAATGAGATTTTGAGATTTTGTGAGATTGAGACTAATATATTTTCAGATTTTGAGAGATTTTCAGATTTTGAGAGATTTAGAGATTTTGTGGGATTTTGAGAGATTTTGAGTTTGAGATTTTGAGATTTTGAGTGATTTTTAGAGATTTTGATATTGAGATTTTTGAGAGATTTTGAGATTTTCAGAGTTTTCAAGATTTTGAGATTTTCAGATGTTGAGATTTTGAGAGATTTTGAGATTTTGTGAGATTTTCAGATTTTGAGTTTGAGAGATGTTAAGTGATTTTTAAAGATTTTGAGAGATTTTGATTTATTGATATTTTTGAGATTTTGAAATTTTTAGAGATTTTGAGTTGTGAATTTTTGAGATCTTTTTGAGAGAGTTTGAGGTTTTGAGAGATTGAGATTTTTAGATTTTGAGTTTTTTTGATTTTTAGAGATTTTGAGATTCTCTGAGATTTTTAGATTTTTGGAGAAGTTGTGATTTTCACAGTTTTCAAGATTTTGAGAGATTTTGAGATGCTGAGATTTTGAGAGATTTTCAGATTTAGAGATTTTGAGAGATTTTGAGAGATTTAGAGATTTTGTGGGATTTTGAGATTTTTTGAGATTTACAGATTTTGAGATTTTGAGAGATTTTGATTTTTTTTGAGATTTTTGGAGTTTTTGAGATTTTGAGAGATTTTGAGAGTTAGAAATTTTGTGGGATTTAGAGATTTTGAGATGTGAGGTTTTGAGAGAGTTTGAGATGTGAGGTTTTGAGAGAGTTTGAGATTTTGAGAGATTGAGATTTTTAGATTGAGAGATATTAAGATTTTGAGATTTTGAGTGAGATTTTCAGATTTCAGAGATTTTGAGTTTGTGAGATTTTGATATTTTGAGAGCTTTTTCAAATTTTGAGAGAGTTTGAGATTTTCAGAGATTTTGAGAGATTTTCAGAATTTCAGATTTTTAAAATTTTGAGAGATTTTGAGTTTTTGAGAGACCTTGAGATTGAGATTTTGAGGGAGTTTCAAATTTTGAGACTGAGATTTTGAGATTGAGAGATTTTGAATGTTTGAGATTTTCAGATTTTGTGAGATTGAGACCAAGTTATTTTCAGATTTTGAGATTTGAGAGATTTTCAGATTATGAGAGAGTCTAAGATTTTGACATTTTCAGATTTTGAGATTTGAGACTTTTGAGATTTTGAGAGTTTCAGATTTTGAGAATTTTGAGATTTTGAGATTTTGAGGGATTTTGAGATTTTGTGAGGATTTTCAGATTTTGACAGATTTTGAGTTTGAGAGATGTTGAGATTTTGAGTGATTATTAGAGATTTTGACAGATTTTGAGATTTTTGAGAGATTTTGAGATTTTTGGAGATTTGAGATTTTCAGAGTTTTCAAGATGTTGAGAGATTTTCAGATGTTGAGATTTTGAGAGATTTCAAGATTTTTAGAGATTTTCAGATTTTGACAGATTTTGATAGCTTTTCAGATTTTGATAGCTTTTCAGATTTTGAGAGTTTGAGATTTTCAGATTGAGAGATTCAGATTTTGAAATTTTGAGAGGTTTTTAGATTTTGAGATTTCGAGATTTTCAGAGGTTGAGGTTTTGAGAGATTTTGAGAGATTTTCAGATTTTCAGATTTTTTCAGAATTTCAGATTTTTAAAGATTTTTAAAATTGAGATTTTGAGTTTTTGCGAGACCTTGAGATTGAGATTTTGAGGGATTTTCAGATTTTGAGACTGAGATTTTGAGATTTTCAGATTGAGAGATTTTGAGATTTTGTGAGATTGAGACTTTGATATTTTCAGATTTTGATATTTTCAGATTTTGAGATTTTGAGAGATTGAGATTTTGTGGGATTTTGAGATTTTCAGATTTTGAGATGCTGAGATTTTGAGATTTTTAGAGATTTTGACATTTTGATATGTTGAGAGATTTTGAGAGATTTTGAGATTTTGTGGGATTTTGAGATTTTGAGATTTTCAGATTTTGAGAGGTTTTGATATTTTTATATTTTTGAGATTTTGAGAGATATTGAGATTTTGAGAGATTTTTAGAGTTAGAAATTTTGTGGGATTTAGAGATTTAGAGATGTATGTTTTTGAGATTTTGAGAGTTTGAGGTTTTGTGAGATTGAGATTTTTAGATTGAGAGATTTTCAGATTTTGAGAGATATTAAGATTTTCAGATTTTGACAGATTTTCAGATTTCAGAGATTTTTAGTTTGATATTTTGATATTTTGAGAGCTTTTTCAAATTTTGAGAGTGAGATTTTCAGAGATTTTGAGATTTTCAAATTTTGAGACAGATTTTCAGATTATGAGATTTTGAATGTTTGAGATTTTCAGATTTTGTGAGATTGAGACTGATATTTTCAGATTTTGAGATTTGAGAGATTTTCAAATTTTGAGATTTTGAGATTTGAGAGATTTTGAGATTTGAGAGATTTTTGAGATTTGAGAGATTTTTGAGATTTTGAGATTGAGAGATTTTGAGATTTTTTTTTAGAGATTTTGAGATTTTGAGTTTTTGATATTTTTGAGATTTTTTTGAGATTTTGAGATTTCGAAATTTTGTGGGATTTTGAGATTTTTAGAGATTTTGAGAAGTGAATTTTTGAGATTTTGAGAGTTTGAGGTTCTGAGAGATTGAGATTTTTAGATTTTTAGAGATTTTGAGATTTTTGGAGAGTTTGAGATTTTCACAGTTTTCAAGATTTTGAGAGATTTTGAGATGTTGAGATTTTGAGAGATTTTGAGAGATATTTAGATTTTGAGAGATTTTGTGAGACTTTCAGATTTTGAGAGAGTTAGAAATTTTGTGGGATTTAGAGATTTTGAGAGAGTTTGAGGTTTTGAGAGATTGAGATTTTCAGGTTTTGAGAGATATTAAGATTTTGAGATTTTGTGAGATTTTGACAGATTTTGAGATTGAGTGAGAGATTTTCAGATTTCAGAGATTTTGAGTTTGTGAATTTTTATATTTTGAGAGCTTTTCAGATTTTGAGAGCTTTTCAAATTTTGAGAGAGTTTGAGATTTTCAGAGGTTTTGAGAGATTTTCAGATTGAGATTATCAGACTTTGAGGTTTTGAGAGATTTTCAGATTTTCAGAGATTTTTAAAGATTTTTAAAATTTTGAGATTGTGTTTTTGAGAGACTTTGAGATTGAGATTTTGAGGGATTTTCAGATTTTGAGACATTTTGAGATTTTCAGATTATGAGATTTTGAATGAGATTTTGTGAGATTGAGACTAAGATATTTTCAGATTTTGAGAGGTTTGTGAGATTTTGAGATTGAGATTTTCAGATTTTGGGATTTGAGATTTTTGAGATTTTGAGAGATTTTCAGATTTTGAGAGATAGTGAGATTTTGTGGGATTTTGAGATTTTGAGAGATTTTTAGAGATTTTGAGATTTTTGAGAGATTTTGAGATTTTTGGAGATTTTCAGATTTTTTCAGATGTTGAGATTTTAAGAAATTTTGAGATTTAGAGATTTAGAGATTTTGTTGGATTTTGAGATTTTGAGAGATTTTTTAGAGATTTAGAGATTTTGTGAGATTTTCAGATTTTGAGTTTGAGAGATGTTGAGATTTTGAGAGATTCTGATATTTTGATATTTTTGATATTTTTGGAGTTTTTGAGATTTTGAGAGATATTGAGATTTTGAGAGATTTTTAGAGATTTTGAGAGAGTATGAGGTTTTGAGAGATTGAGATTTTTAGATTTTGCGAGATTTTTTGATTTTTAGAGATTTTGAGATTCTCTGAGATTTTTAGATTTTTGGAGAAGGTGTGATTTTCACAGTTTTCAAGATTTTGAGAGATTTTTGAGATGCAGAGATTTTGAGATTTTGAGAGATTTTGAGATTTTGTGAGATTTTGAGATTTTGTGAGATTTACAGATTTTGAGATTCTGCACATTTGAAATGCAGAACGTCTGCCTTTGATGAGGTCTTATTGGTTCCAAGGGCCAGCTCAAACCATATGGTGCTATGGTCGTTAGGCCTCAGTGGCCCCCCTTCACTTTGCCTACCTATTCTGAGTTGGTGAGGACCACATCAAGAATAGCAGCCTGCCTTGTAAGTTTCTTGCCTTGACTATAAAGGGCAACTAGAGTGTCAGCTAGAGTGTCAAAATTGGTCTAAAACAAATGGCAGACTAGATGGGCCTGACAGTCTCCTTCTGCTGTTAACGTCTATGTTTCTATGACCAGCTGCACCAGCATGCATGCCTGCAGTGTATCTAGCAGGGTCTGACTTCTGATGCTCCTAGCTGCTGCAATGTCCCAAACAAAGTCTGGTAGACAGAGATTCCTTACTACTACCACCTCCCCCTTTGCAACACCCACTAACTACTTCTGCTCCTAGTTCGATATCACTCTTGTCCCCCACTCTGGTGGTCTATAGACCACCCCCATGTGCAGTTTCTTACCTGATGCCACCGTGAGCTGAACCGACAGTGATTCTATTTCCCCATTTCCTCCCCTCAGTGGATCTATCCTCCACTGTCTGAAGTCTTCCCTGACATAGAGGGGTACCCCTCCTCCTTTACATTTCCCCCATCTTGCCTATACTGCACGTGGTGTAGCCTGGGACCATCAGGTCCCAGTCATTATTCTCTGTTGTCCAAGTTTCTGTAATGGCTAGAAAGTCCAGCCCTGTTTCTGCTACCATCACCTGAAGCTTACTGATTTTGTTTCTCAGGCTCCTGGAATTAGGGCAGATCACTTCCCATCTCATGCCCAAACCCCTTTTGTTTTTTACAGGTCCTCTTCCTTCCAGTGGTGTAGCTAATTTCCAGAGGGCTTGGGTGCAAGGGTATTTTATAGGGCCCCCCAATTTGGAAATAGTCCCCCCATTTTGAAATAGGTTCTTTCATTCTCTATTGAAAGAATTGCCAAGCTAGATAGTCGATCCTGCCTCATTGTAATATGAAGATAATTTTTTATAAGTCTTTCTATTATAATTCAAGCTACCCTGATTTAAATACATTAACACCAGGATATAAGGTCAGCTTCACAATGTTTTAAAATATTGACTTGTGAATTTAACTGATCCCTCCTTTTGCTTTAAGGCCATTAGTCAGAGGGAGGTCATGAAACTTCTCAGTAAGATCTTGGACAGCACAGCTACGGGCTCTGATGGTATGGCACCCAGGCTGCTAAAAATTGCTGCCCCACTCATTGCTACTCCCCTTGCCAGAATCTTCACACTCCCCCTGTGTCAAAGCATAGTCCCTGACACATGGGAAATAGCGCAAGTCTCCCCATCCATAAAAAAGGTGACTCCAAAGATCCCTCCAACTACAGGCCCATAGCCATCTTGTCAGTGCTATGCAAAATATTAGAGAAACTAGTGGCCACACAGACCGCTGAATTTCTCCTAAAAAATGACCTCCTGAGAGCTGCCCAGCATGGCTTTCACAAAGGTCACAGCACCTCAACTGCCCTACAGAAATTTACTATGGACACCCTCACTGCCATGGACTCAGGTGTCCTTACTGGGGTGGTCTTCATAGGCATGACTAAGGCTTTTGACCTGATAAATCACTCATTTCTCCTTGACATCCTCCACTCTATGGGCTTTACAACAAACGTTGTCAACTAGTTCAACAGCTACCTGTCAAATAGGGTCCAAATCGTAAAGTTCCACTCTACCCTTTCTGACCCTGCACCAGTTAATATTGGAGTTCCCCAAAGCTCCATCCTTGGGCAGCGTCTCTTCTCAATTTTCATCAATAACATCACCTCTAATCTCCCCGACACCTCTTCTCTACTCTATGCTGATGACATAGTTTTTATATGCCAGCGCAAAACTTGTTCATGACATCAACCTGCGTCTCTCCTCCGACTTCCAACGTACTCAAGTCTGGCTTCGAGACCACAAACTTGTACTAAATGAGGCATAAACACAATCAATGCTATTTGGAACTCCCCCTAAACTCAAAACCTGCCTAGACTATTTCAGAGTCTCCTGCTTAAATGGGTCACAAATTACCTCAGTGACTGCGTTCAAATACCTAGGGGTCACCCTTGACCAATCGTTAAACTGCAAACTACACATACAAAACACATGTAAATCAGTAAATTCCAAACTAGGCTTAGTATGCCAGACTAGTTATGTACTTACCCCTTCAGTGTGAATGGCCATAGCCTGGTGCATACTTCTACCTACCCTGACCTATGGAGCTGCTACTTATGCTGCCTTGCCTAAATCAAATCTCCACAGATGGGATGTCACCTATAACAACACCTGCCAGTATGCCTCATCCTCCCACAGGCTGAAACTCCATTGTCTCCTCTATTTGGATCTAAACTGGTTATCCCCTGATGCTACTAGACTTTACTCCCTCAGCTCCACTGTTGATAACATCCTGAGGTACCATACTCCCTCAACTCTGGTTGAGCTGCTCGCCTACCAGACCTCCAACTATGGCCTGCACTCAGCTGGCAAATCCCTGCTGTGTGTCCCCAAATGCCACACCACTAAAGGATCTAGAGCATTTGCCCACCATGCCCCCCAGCAATGGAACTCACTTCCACTGGAAGTCCGTCTTGCACCTACAAACAATGCTTTTTTTTTTACTTTCTATTTTCCGCCTTCCCCTGCCTCCTGCACTCTGCTTCTTCAGGAGTGCCTGGCATCTGCCTTGGTTCCTTCCATACCTGGAGCCCTGTGGCAGTCCCCCATGTAGTCTTGGATTCCCCCCAGGCGGGGATGAGGTGGGGCCCCAAGCACCCTGAACTAACTGCACTTCATCGGGGCTGCTGCATGGGACAGGCAGGGGACCATTGAGGTCTGTGCTGGCACTCCATATACCCGGAGTGAAGGAGGTGTTTTTTCCTTGTTTTTCCTGGGCGTGCCATGCACCCTGATGTCAAGGCGGAGCTCCACCGATGTCTGGCATGCCCGACCCTCCTGGAATGGCCAAGCACTTACTGTACCCACACTGAACCTTGTCCGCCCTTCCTCCCTGGAGGAGGCAAGCAGTTCACGGATGCTCAGCCTTCTCCCCCCAGCCGGCCCTCTAGCTCCCCAGGCTTGTTCCCAAACCCGGGTCACTAGTGTCGTGAGCGGTAGCGCTACCATTGCACTGATGGGTCAGCGAACAAACAATGCTTTTAAAAAAGCACCCCGCCATCACCTAAGCTCTGCCAGCCAATGTACCTGTTTTAAGCCTCCTTAGTTCCTATCTCTCCTGCCTGTCTTGAAGCACTTAACTGATCTCTGCCAATATACCCTTGTGATACAACCACTCCTCGCCTTACTCCCCTGCCTCTCACCCCATCCATCAATTTCCCCTCTCTCCCATTGCCTGCCCCATTCACTGTACCTAGCCCTCAAAGACCATACTGTCTTAACCTCCTAACCCCTGCATCCTATCCCCTTTGCACTTATCTCCCATCTCTAAATGTCTTGCTAGGGTCATACCTGCGGCATTTATGTTATGAATTTTTGCCGAATTGTTTCTAGTGTTCCTCCTAGCAAATTGTATGACTGTTACTGTTTTGCTCACTAACATTATGACACTGTTCAGATGCTACAATTGGAACCACTCCTATTTATCCTAGTCTGTACACCTTATGCACATATTGACTTGTTTTCACCTCTACTGTATTACAAATGCTTTGTGTTCTGATACCACCTGCTGTTTGATACACCTGTCATGTTCTACAACTCTTTGTTACTGTTACCCCAATGTTATTTGCTGTTTGTTTTACCTGTAATGTTTACCTGGCCTGTAACCTCCCGGGTCATGCCTGAAAACAGTCATCTCTATGGCTAGTGCACCTACCTGGTAAACAAAAATTAAATAAATAAATTAAAAAAAATCTGCAACAAGAGGCTCTTTGGCCAGTAAATCATACATATGGCATTCCCCCTCAGAAACACACATCACATCAAATGCCAAATATTGTCCTCTCCTATAGTATACACTGTGGTAAGCTGGCAACTGTGTTGTAAGCCCATCCAAAAAAGCTAATAGAAGATATTAACATATATTCTGCAGTACAGACAGTGTAGCACTTAATGCAATTCTGTTTACAAATGTATATGCTGAAATAGGCAGCAGGGAATCTGCTCCTGCCTCCTTAATGAAAAAATTGGCAATAAATTACTTGATGTCAGTGAGCATTCATAGGGCCCTATTCTCAATTGATTATTATGTGGCCATAAGACTTATGGCCACATAATTATTAGTTTATGGCATAAATTCAAAATATGGGAAACTTTATTTTGAGGGGGGGATAGTGCTAATGAATCAGTCACAGTACTTTCTAATTTATCCAACATACAGCATACTAAGAAGAGGGCACTGGGCACAGCACTTACAACAGCTTTCACTGTCTGACTTTCTGGGAGTGGCACCCCTGTTCCAATCCCAATAATCCACTCAGACTAGGAGAATTAAAAAAATAAAATTCAGTTTCTGCACAAGTCAATCTGGATTCAGACTAGGAGAGGAGAAGGAAAATTAATAATAATAATATTCAGTTTCTTCAGTTCACCTGCTGGCAGCTTCTGCTCCGACCGCAGCTCCGCTCCTCCGACCCTTCAAAGTCAGGCGACCTGACCAATGCTACCATGATGGTGAAGTGAACAAAGTAAAGTAAAACATTTTAAATTAAAATTGTTTTAAGTGAGGTGACAGTGACTACTGAATTTGTCTGCTCACTGCCGTCAAGCAAGCAAAAGCTAACGGGCCCGGTCGAGGGATGTCCTGTTGGATGACATCCCAATGAAATGTTAAACAAATACCTTATTTATTTATATTTAATTTTGAAGTGGTGGTGGGGTCAGGATTCTGATGGCACAGGTTGGTAATGGTAGGGAGAGGGGGACCGGGGTCAGGGATGATGAACCTTATGAAGGAGCCTGGGCATCACCGAAAAGAGAGATTATTAAAACAAATCAAGCAGCAACAAATATTGATCACTGTGCTGTCAGACTCTGTCAGAAGAAGAAGTTAAGAACGAGTTGACTCTAGTTGGCATGATGATGGGCAGTCACAGAGTCATCTCTCTCCTCCTCCTCTCTGTATTCATAATCATGATTGACCATGACTACTGCTACCAACAGTCAGGGCAGGTGGGGGAACTGGAAAAAGGCAAACATTTTTAGCCTGACATGCACAGTACAGTGCCTTACACCACATGACTCTGTTTCAGTCTTTCAACAGTTATGTGGCACTACGCACACTGAGAGTGCGAGCCGCAACTTGTCCCCAACCCCCCGTGGAATCCTATTAGCAGCTGCTTGACAGTCAGCTTGATTAAAAAAAAGCTAGCAATGCTGGCAAGCTATTTGTTTCCATTAATAAAATATAAACTTAATTGACCCTTTGGATTTGGGCCCCTGAAACCATGTGGGCCAGGGTATGACTGTACCTCTTGCACCTTGGTAGCTACACTCCTGCTTCCTTCATTAAGTTCACCATGCCTGCGCATTGCGAACTTATTGCTATGAGTAGTGTGTGCGAAAACCTCAAAAGACTGAGTCACCGAACAGCTGATTGCTGTTCAGTCATGAAACAAGTATGTGTGAAATGCAGCCGATTCTGCACATGTGCAGTAGCGCCACTACTTCTGCACATGTGCGGAAATGAACAATGTGGGGATGCATTCCATGGATTTTATTTGCTCAGTGTGCCTTTCCTGGTGAAACATTTCAAGAAAGAAATACACTGACCGGGGCTGCTTTCTGCCCGCCACAGAATCCCTGGAAAAGTCGACATCAGGGTGCCCAATCCCTGTGTCGGCATGTATCCCCCCCCACATTATGGCACACTGGGAGCCCACCCCAGTGTGCTCAGACAATTTTTGTACTTTTTCAGACACCGGGATGCCCACTCCTGGTGTCTGATGCCCCCCCCAGCTCAATTTATTTGCCAATGGGAGTGCCAAATTCCAGTTGAAATCATGTTTCCCCTGCCCCCAGCTCACTTTCTTTGTCAACTGGGGTGCCCAATCCCTGTCAACATCATGCTCCCCCCCAAACTCATGTGGCACACTGAGAGCCCACCCCAGTGTGCCAAAAGTGTTTTTTTAACCTGTAAATAAAGAAAAATGGTTCCCAGAGTCTTTTTTTACCTGCAAAAAATAAAACAGTCCTTTGTCATTTCACCCGTCTCCCTCCCCCATACCGATCCTCCCTCCCTCTGCGCACCCACCTCCCCACACCCCCCCTCATGCCATACTTGCCTCTGGAGGTTGGGAGCATCGATCTTCTGTGGACCGGGACACGTCTGCACTCTTCAAAATTGAACTGCGAACTGAGGAATCAGGTAAGCGTTGTATAATGGGAATAAATGGGAGGGGGTTTCAACTTAAGTTGATATCTCAGCCATTTTTAGGACTTTTGGCCCCAAATTTTCAACATGGGTTCTTGGGACCTCATCTCATGAATATTGGCACTGTCATTTCGTTTCTCAGTCCCGAAAGGTAATTTCACGGTCGCTGCATGGAATCACCTTTTGGGACTGATTAATGAAATGACACTGTTAATGAGGGGAGGTCCCAAAAAGTCCATGTTGCAAATTTGGTGAAAAAATTCCAAAAAATGACTGCATTATGAGCCTGCAATGAGCAGTTTCTATGCACGCTCGTAACTTCGCCAATTTTTTTATATTTTCACTCCAGATTTTCAACATTGCCATTTTTTCATACCTCCTTAAAAACAGTATCGCTGTTATTTTTCACATCCTACCCAAAATGTGTTTTCATACCTGTGGCGCAGAATGGCACGGTCACTGTTGGAAATCAACTTTCAGGACAGATTAACAAAATAATAGAGCAATTGTGAATGAGGAGAGGTCCAAAAATAGCCATGTTGAAAATCTGGTGGAAAAATTCCAAGAAATGATTGCGTTAAAGGCATGCGTTGCGCAGTTTTTAAGCACACTCGTAACTTCGCTAATTTTTCATATTTTCACTCCATATTTTCAACAGTGCCATTTTCTCACACCACATCATGAACAATGCAGCTGTCATTTTTCACATCCCGCCCAAAATGTGTTTTCGCACCTGTTGCACCAAGTAGTGCAGTCGATGTGCAAAATCACCTTTTGGGATTCAGTAATGAAATGATTGTGTCACTGTTCATGAGGTGGGGTCACAAAAAGCCCATGTTAAAAATTTGGAACAAAAATACCAACAAACACCTGGGGCATTGGGGTTTCCAACTGTAACTCCCTACCCTGTAGAGACTGACAGGCACCGGGGGTGTGACTTGGGATTGTCAGCCGTAATGCTCACGCCATTCCACCCCCACCCTGCAGTCAGTGACAGGCATTGAGGTGTGCCTTGGGGTCTTCAGCCCCAACGTTCACCCTGTTCTCCTATACTGACCCATCTCAGCGTATTTCCTTATGGAATGGGGTGAGCGTAAGGCCTGAAGATCCCAAGGCACACCGCGACACCTGTCGGTATCTGCAGGGTAGAGTGAGGTAAAATGGCATGAATGTTATGGCCGATGACCCAAAGGCACATTCCCAATGCCTGTCAGTCTCTGCAGGGTAGGGTTGGTATCAGTTCAGTACTTCACTGCCATTCCTATTATGCATCTCTCAAACTCCTGCACTATCAATGCCACTGCCAATGCCAGCAAGCAAACATTCAGCATTGACAAATGCTTGTTATACTTTCAAGTGACGATTTTGTCAAAGAAATGCAATCGCTTACCTAAGAAGGTCCTTGATAGTTAAGCGACTGCCTTTCTTTGAGAAAATCATCACTGGAAAGTATAAAAACAAGCTTTTACAAATTGCCCCCATTAAACTCTATGGAGCGCCTCCTCGTGCTGTTCCTTGAGTAATTCGACGAACTTTTGGCATTGATAAATGCTTGTTTTTCCCTAGCCTCCTTAATGTCTTGTTTTTCTCTGTTTTTGCAGTCTTAGTGAGTCCCATTCCCTGGCATCTTTTCCAACCCTTTTATGAACTTGTGTCTTGCTGCTTCCCTGCCCAATGTTTCTAGACCCCAGTTCAGGGGGAGCCCAAACTAGGTTCCCCATTTCCTCTCCCTTCTCAGTCATTTCTCTAGCCTTAGCCTCCCTTGCAGTCAGTTTAACTGTCCACCAATGTGACGTCAAACTTCTGCCCCAGTCACTGGTCCTCTCTCTTGTTAGATGAAGGCTGTCAGTCATTTAAAGATGAACTGTTTTGGTAAATTTGCCCAAGCTGCCCTTCAGGGTCCTGTGTTGAAAGAAATGAACTACCAGGCCTGGCAAGATATGCAATGGCTGCATCAAGACCACCCCTGATGTTAAGAGTCCACTCAATGAGTTCCCGGTACACTGACATGGAAATCCACACTGCTTACCCCTTATGCCATGAGGTGGCAGACTATATTAATTATAAAAACTAAATTTCATTTTTTTAGGTATTTAAAATGTGTTTTAAAATAGTGTGCTAGTTGCATTGTTTACAAGCTGATGGCGGGATGTGCTGTAATTTAAATAATTATTAGCAGCATGGTATTAATGTGGTACCACACAAATCTGACACTGTGAGTGACTGTCTAAAAAAAAATCTAATAAAGTAAACCATTTTATTTTGAAGTTATAAGAGAGTAAAGGAGACTTCCGGTGATGTCACTGTCATGGTGGTAGGGTAGTTCTATTAGATCTGACAAACAGCCTCCCTAATCAATAGAAATCCTCTGACAATCCAATCATCCAGCCTTTTCAACAACGCCTTTAGACCGATACAATGACAAACAAACCTCAGAGGTCCAAATCTGGGAAAAACAGCACTCTGCTGAATAAAATGAAGCAGTTAGCCAATGATGTTGATATGGAGGGCTTTTTGGCCTCTGCGTCATGGGGCTGCTGAGCTGCTCTCTGAGGACTCTTCAGGAGAACCCGACTTGGATGAAGAAATTCTGCCTATGAGATCTGAACGAGCCTTATACAAAATACTGAAAACGGTCAGCAAAATGGAATCCTTCATTGCTGATCTTCATATAGATATACAGGGCACAGATAACAAAAAGTGACTGCTAATGAACAAAAGGTATCCCAGATCATGGAGGCGCAGGACATTAGTGACAGAATACTACTATACTTGCTGAAATGGGATGGAGACATGCAAGCCAAGCTGGAGGATGGGGAGAACTATGCCTGCAGAAACAATTTTTGAATTCATGGAGCAAAGGAGGGAGCTGAAGAAGGCTTTGCTACAGCAACAGACTTCATTAAACATCTATTACAAACCACACTCTCCCGCCCTTCTAACATATCTCTAGAGATAGAAAGGGTGCATCGCTCCTTGGGACCAAAACCTTCAGATCCCACTGCCAGACTTTGCTCCTGGGTGATTAAAATGTTGCTTCTAGGAGATGCTGCAATGGCATTTCCAGGGTCCGGTGCCTCACACCGAAGGGCAGCCAGCGTCTCCACCACTAACACTCTCTCCCAGCAGGTGCAGCACTCATGGAGACAAGGAGCACAAAGGATTTCTCAAAAGTGCAAAATTGTTTCACCAGTGCTCAAAAAGTCAACAGGCTATAGTAGTAGACAGACTCTGCTTCACAGAGCAGAAACATACTAATATACTAAAATGCCAGCAGAGGAGGCCTAATGGTCTTTTGTGTCTGCTCAATGGTCAGCACCCATACAGGGCACTGACTTTGCTGCCAAAACAAAACAAGGTGCCAAATGCAAGAGGTCTATATACTGCTGAATGTCCAGTTACTGGTCTGCTGGTCTCTAAGCTTGAGTTCCAGGCTTTCCCCGGCACTTAGGCTATCCCAGCCTGCTTCGGGGGGGTGTCCAGGAGGAGATCGCTGTCCATTAAATAGCCAGTTTGAAGTGACATCATCAACTTGTAAAACTGCACTTTTATTTCTGCTCTGTGAAGCAGAGTCTGTCTACTACTATAGCCTATTGGACATTTTGAACACCGATTAAAGAGTTTTCACTTTTGATAAATCCTTTGTGCTCCTTGTCTCCATGAGTGCTGCACTTGCTGGGATGAGTGATTAAAGTGTTGCATTATCAGTCAAAAGAACATCCTTCTTGAAACCTGAAGACATAAGGGTTTACAATTTGACAACTCACTAATCTTCTTTGATCATCATTTTTCTGTGGACCTGCAGGCTAAAAGACAGATGATATGGGCAATCATTTGAGAAATCCAGGAGAAAAAAAAGTATAAACGTACAGCTGAACTATCCTCCAAAACTTGAAATTCATTTGGATTCAGGCATCGGAATGTTTGATACTTTAGTTGCAGTTGGTCCCCTATTAAAAGAATGGAACATTCCTTTACTGGATCTGGAAATGGAATCTCTTGAAGCCAGACTCCTTGCTGGGGCCTGGGGACTTGCTACATGTGGTCACTAGAGAAGTAAAATGTTTTGGTTGTTTCCCTGGCAGTTGGCCCCAGATGTATTAAAGCTGATCAATACACTGGATTCTGCCCATAACGTGGAAGGCGCCACAGCACCATGATCATCCGAGACTGTATAGTGACTGTTTTGTCCTTCAGTATATAGTGCTATTTTTGGCGCCACTGTATTTAGCTGTCTACTTAGCTGTATGCCCATTTACTAGGATGTTATTTGGTTCTTTATAAAATGTACATATTGATAGAGGATTTCTTTCATTGTTTTTTATTAGGTGGGAGCTCCGGTGGGGGGGTCCCAGGTGTGTGTGTAGGAGGGTGCTTACCTTCAGCCTGATGGCCTACGGTTACAGGGTAGGGCCTGGGGGTGGCAGCTCTGCTCTCTGCACTGGATAGTCTACTGGAGGGACCCACTTCACCACCAATGAATGCTTTTTCCAGAGGGTTAGGCTGCGGGAGCAACACTTGCTTATTCAGTGCCTTTACAGTTTATATTAACCTTCGTACCCATTGCAGAGACATAAGATTACAGCAGTCACCTCCCTTTTAGGGGGAGGGGGAGTACTTCTCTACCCTTCATCTAGAGATTAGGATAACCTTTATATAGGCCACCCTGGGCAATTTTATTTGCCCTCACTGTCTTCACTATCTTTTCACCTTAGAAGTCACTGGAATTGCTAATTGACTACTGGACAGCTCAGTTATTCTTTGAGCTGTGAAACATAATCATATTTATTGGGTGTTCAGTTTTTCTTGTTTCTAGGTTAACTTTTGTTGTTCAAATTATATTACAACCTTCTATAGTTTGATGTGGAGGGGAGGGCGCCTTGTTTAAGACTGGACATGGGCACGAATGTATGATCTGGTTTTCTGACAATACAACTACATTAAATATAGTTTCTTATAATATAAAGGTGATCCACGGTCCAGTGAAGCGCACCAGAATTCTGGGGGAATTAAAGCAGTTGAACTGTGATATTGCATATATCCAGGAAACTCATTTGACAAAGGAAGAGCATCTTAAACTTTGTAGAGCTTGGGTATGTCAGGTGGTGGCGACTTCCCAGCCTGAGGGTTAAAAGGCAGGCACAGTAATTCTTCTTAAAAGAGGCTGCCCATTGGTTGTGAGTTCCTCAGAAACTGGTATACAGGGCTGCTATGTAAGAGTTTCTGGCATGCTACATGGGGAAGTAATACATTTGGTAAATATATACACACCTAATGTGGGTGCATCTGGGTTTTTTAAGGAAGTGTTTGGGAGGGTGGCCCTACTGTCTCAGGGTCAGGTTATCCTGGGGGCAATTTCAATTTATGCACTAACCAACAGGCTACAAAGACTCTTGAGGCCTTCGGGGACGTACTCAGGAGTCAGAGGGCTGGCCAGGGGGAGAAGGATTGAGCATCCAGGGGATGGATCACCTTCTCTGGGGGAAGGGGGGAAGACTATCCAACACTCTACAGACCCCTGGTGGAGGCTGGGGGTTCTGCTGTGACTGGTGGTGTCAGTCATGGGGGTACTGCCCCGGAGAACAGCATTCAATAAATGGCTAGACACCCCACCATGATGTCTGCCCCGCAGTCCTGCTGTCCTCACCTCATCTCCCTATTCCAGCCAATACAGTGTTCTGATGGTTGGCTTGCCCCTGTGGCCCACCCAGAGTGGGGCAAGCCTATGGATCCCTGCCAGCGGTGGTGATTCCACTGGTACTCTGAATGAGTTTCCATGGGGGAGGGTCATCTCAGCAGCCCCACCTTGTGAGGCAAGCCGGGGTGGTCAACGGCCATGGAGGTCATGGTGGGGAGTGAGATCCAGTGGGTAGGGGTGAATGTACAGGGGAGTGCCAGCCACACACACAAAAAAAAAAGACCTTTAAGGCCCAAGTAGAAGAATCTGGTTTTGTTGATATGTGGGGGACTCAGTATAACAGAGAGCAGGACTTTAAATTTTATTTGCCCCTACATAAGTCCTATTCTCATGTAGACTTCTTTTTAACCCAAAATGCTTTTCTGCACACTATTGCTCAGTCCATTATTTATAGTATTACCCACTCTGATCATGCCTCTGTATCGATAAAATTTATAAAAGCACAATACCAGAAAAGGTCCTTGTGGCACCTTAACATCTCACTTTTGAATGATAAGCATTTCCAGTCTAAAATAGTACAAAGTAATAAGGACACCTATATAGGGAACCATTCCAGGAACTGCTCGGAAACCCTGATATGGGATACAGTTAAAGCGGTCATGAGGGGCAAGATTATTAATTACGCCTCAGTGAAAAAATGGTTAGCTTAGATGATTCATAACCGCTTACTTGTTAAAATACAGGAGTTAGAACTGGAGCATAAGCATGATACTGCAAATAGTAAAGTGCTGACAGCCTTAACCCAGGCTAGGAAAGAATTATGGATGAGGAAGATGAGAAAGCAGCCGTGTGGCTATGTTTTGCCAGTCATAAATATCATGAGGTTTGTTGGGCTGGAGGTCATCATTAATATGTGTGTGTGTGTGCGCGCGCGCATATCATTAATTAGATTAATAAAGCACAACTGATGTTGTGGCAGTTGGCTTTGTTAGAATCCATAAACCCAGCATGACCATAAATGCTGGGTCAGGCAAGATTTATATTCCTTTATTATATTAAATAAACACAGTACACTTATGATGTGCTGTGGTAGGTACATTATTCCCAGCATATGATGGGATTTTTATATTAGATCAGATGAGCTCAGTAAAACACTGAGACAGGTAGAACAATGTCATATGCATGACACCTTCCTATAATAGGTCATAGATGTACACATGCATGCTAGTTCATTAAATACTTATATTCTCTTAGAACTTATTAAACCTTAGGTTTAATGAATAACACTTACTAGTAGACACACCTTGGCTTGCATCACTAAAGGGTTAAAATGGATCAGGAGAAAAATACTGTTATTTTTCTTAAGGCTATGGTGGAAAAAGAATATGGCAGGAAGGGTTCTATACTCAGAGAACAATGATATAGAAACCCAAATGTATGTTTACCTCATACTTAGCAAATAATGTATGTGAATCCAGGCTGGTCGCCTTCCCTCATGGATGTTCTCTCAAATTGGCTGCCAAAGCTGTCAGCTAAATTGTAGCTACTTCCTTACAGAGAGGCTAACAAAACTGTCTTGTTTTTACAGACTGCAGGTACCTCACCTTAACGTTATTTTTCTGTAACAAACAAGGAAGTTACTACATAAGCCATTTATGAGGTTATCTTAAACCAGTCAGACAAACATATACATTATTTGTGGAGTCAGCAGAAGCATGGGGGCACAATATATATATATATATATATATATATATATATATATATATAAAGTGGGTAGTCCTTACCCATTTTGTTGCGGAGTTCGTGCTAGTGATGGCATACCAACTTCTTATCTGCGTAATCCTGCTATTCATGTGAGCATGAGATAATTATACGTTGTATAGCAGTTAGCCAAAGGTAACAGGATATAATCTTACAATGCATATTTGAAATGCATGTGTAGTCTGTGTTCTGATGCTTTAGTAATATCATGGTTCAGGGAATTGAATATATCATGTTATATGTATGTGTCTTTCTGTTCTAAACCCCTGTGAAATAAATTGGATATTGTTATAACTTTATAAATGTCTACAAGAACTTTTATTGATAATTTTATAATTATAAGTAAACCCTTAGATGTAATTTATAATAAATCACAAATCCAACAAGGTTGGGGACAGGGGAGCTTGATCACTAGCTTTTCAGTTACATAAAGAAATGGCAGGTAGGATAGTTTTAAAAATGTGGGACATACAGGATTATAATAAGGAATGGACTGAGCCTAATAACAAAGCTAAAAAATGTAAGGAATTTTATCAGGATCTTTATAGGGAGACAAAACATGATGCTGAGGTAGAGACCCAGACCAAGAGATGTTTGGCCCATTTGGACCTTCCTAAATTGTCTCCAGAGATTAGCGAATGTTTAGATGTGCCCATATCAGAGGAAGAGGTTAACCTGGTCATAAGGGAGTCTAAAATGGAAAACCTCTGGGGCCGGATAGCTAATGCACAGAATTTTGTAAGGCGTTTAGAGAAATATTAATCCTATTTTGACAAAAGTTTTGAATGTCTGCGTGGACAAAAGGAAAACACCCAGTTTATGGCAGGAAGCAGTGGTTACAGTCTTTCCGAAACCAGGAAAAGGGAGGGATACATGCGCCACATATCTGTCAATTTTGTTACTTAATCATGACATGAAGATTCTCACTAAAATTCTGGCCAAGAGGCTACAAAAATATACAGCCTTATTCATCCCGATCAAATGGGATTTATACCATGCTGGCACGTATCAGACAACATTTGATGACTCTTAAATATCTTAACTCATGAAAACTCTAACCCTACCACCCCAATTAGCTATTTTTCTTGATGCAGAAAAGTCATTTGATCACCTTAATTGGACATATTTAAAGACAGCAATGGGTCATCTGGGAATAGGCCAAGTTTTTTTGTCATGGTTGAATATGTTGTATGCTCAGCCTATGATGCAGGTTTAGATGAATGGTACCCTTTCCAAATATTTTCTGATAGAACAAGAGATGAGGTAGGGGTGCCCCTTGACTCCTGTTCTGCTTGCTGTCAGTATGGAACCATTGATGCAAGCTGTTAGGACAGAGGGGGAGATACAGGGGATCACTGTTCAGGGGAGCACTAACAAAATTATTTCACTTTATGCAGACGATACACTGATATATTTTAGTGATCCTGAAAGAGCACTTCCCCCTTTATTCAACCCTTTAAATACTTTTGGGAACATCTCTAGATTTAAGGTCAATGTGGATAAGTCTGAGGTATTACGGGTAAATGGGATTGTTACCCCACAAATCAAAACTCAGATACCATATAAATGGGTCCAAGATAAGGTGCGTTACCTCGGAATTCAAGTTCCCACCACTTTGTCTAAACTATGCAAATACAATTATGAGGCCCTGAGGCAGCAAGTGTACGAAGATCTTAACCACTGGCATTCCCTTCCACTCATTTTTCAAATTGAGAAGATGCTATAAAGATGAATGTCCTGCCATGATATTTATTCCTATATTCCACACTGCCATGTCTATACCATCTAAGGGTTGGAAAGATCTGAAAAGGAAACTGTCATCTTTCATTTGGGTGAGGAAAAAACTAGAATTCATTGGCAGGTATTGTTAGAAAGTAAGGCTAAGGGTGGTTGAGGAGTTCACAACTTTCAGAAGTATTATGAAGCACCCACTTACTCCCGATGATCAGAATGTTGGGAGTGGAAGACTGACATGGAAGGATGCGCACACCCATGTTCCACGTTAAGTCCTCCTATGGGTAATCTCTACCCCTGAACTTAAAAATGTTCATAACCCCTGGACTAGACATAGTCTTTGCATGTGGCTCCAGGTTTGGCAGAGATGGGAAATTTCAGATCCAGTTTTACTAGGTTTCAGACCTGTGCACGGAATGGCCTGTACACTTTAGTGCAGTTGATATCTGGGGGTGGCGTGATTAAAAGTTTTTGCACTTTAAAGTGAGAATTCCACCTGATAGCCATAGATTTTTTGCAGTGCAGGCACCACATTTTGAAAGGCCCTGGAATAACTGCTGTAATAATGTGACAACCTCATCCAGAGGTAGAAATGGTCTGGACTAAAGGGTGCATCTCCGACAGCAGTAAATTTATTTTGCCGATATATGTCATGTTATGAGAAGGAGATAGTCAGGTAGCTATTGAGAACATTCAAAGCAACTGGGAGCGGGAGATGGGCACCACTTTGTCCCCTTAAAGTTGGACAAAAATATGGCAGAATGTACATAAAACCACAGGCTCTCCTTCCTGGCATGAATTCCTCTGAAAAGTCTGTACGAGATTTTTCACCACACTGACCGTCTCTTAACACTTTGGTACTTATACTTCAGACTGTTGCTGGCGGCAATGTGGTAGGTTAGAGAATCACTACCACGTTTTCTGGGGGTTCTCAGAGTTACAATTATATTGGCAGGGGGTGATTGAGGAGGTTATGGAGATGCTGAATTTGCATCTACCTCCTACTTTTGAAAACATGGTTTTGGGCGTACCACCCAGAGGAGTTAACACTCCTGATACAAGATATTTATTTTATATTTCAGTAGCAGCAGTGAATAAAGCGATAACCCAAAATTGGCTCACAGCTAATACATTTGGTCTTCTTCATTGGCTATGTAATATACAGAGTATTAAAGGCATGGAGGCTATCACAGCCAGACTGCACTTACAATTTGATAAATTTAATTCTAGGTGGTTACCCTATTTTCATTTTCGAGAGCACAGGGATGGCATATCAATTTTAGACCGACTTATAGTATGAGGTCCAGTGTGGCTCTGGGGACCCCAGTGATACTATATTATTACATAGAGACAATCCTAAAAGAGAGGCTGGTGACCTTTTTGGAGGACAATGGTCTCCAGGACGGGTCAACAGCATGGGTTTGTCTTGGGCAGATTCTGCCAGACAAGCCTAGTTGGGTACTATGCCAGGGTAACCACGGAACTGGACAAGGGCCATGCAGTGGATGTCCTGTACTTAGATTTCAGCAAGGCCTTTGACTCTGTGCCACATGGGAGGCTGAGGGGAAAGCTGGAATATATAAGGGTTAGTACAAAAATGGGCAATTGGATCACCAACTGGCTGAGGGGTAGGCAGCAAAGGGTGGTGGTGGGGGAACTCTCATCACCGAGGAATGTAACGAGCAGAGTACCGCAGATATCGGTACTGGGACCGGTGCTGTTTGGGACAGAGGTGTAGCCAGGGATTTTGGATCTGCACACCAAGTGGACTCACTGCTACCCCCCCTTGTTAGGGTGAGCTACCCCCTCCGGTGTAGTCAGACAATATATAGATTTACACAAGGACCGTGTTTGTTGCCTCATTTGGCACAATAAATACGACTTTTGTATCTCATGACAGTGGTTGTTGCCATGCATGGGTAATTACAAATGCCATGCATTGTTCCCTAAGACACCCACATAGCAGCCCAGAGCCTGTAAAGCTGTATTGTCTTTGGGATGCAAAGAGAGTATTAGTGACCAGTCCTTCTAGTTTTGACTCAAATTAATAAAATTACAGAGAGGTTCAGTATTTTCTTTGTTAGTTTTCATGGAAAAGGGAAGCAGTTCAGAGCCTATTTGCTACCACCCTTAAATAAAATTGCACACCATGGAGTGCTTGGAGTATGCCTGCCTACACCCATGGTTTTGGATATTAATAGCCGATATCTCACATGGGATCTGGAGTAAGACCAGTCTGTTCACAGATGATACCAAGATGGGAGCTGTGGTAGATGACATAGAGGGGTGGAGGGGGCTGCAGGAGGACCTGACCAAACTACAGGAGTTGTCAGAAACATGGCAGTTGGGGTTCAATGCCAAGAAGTGCAAGGTCCTGCACTTCAGAGCTATGAACCAGGGGAGGAAATATCAGCTGAGAGGGGTACAGTTGGAAAGAACCATGGAGGAAAAGGATCTAGGGGTGCTTATAATGGGGAGTATGAACCACTCAGCTCAGTGCAGGAAGGTAGCTTCAAAGGCTAACAAGATGCTGGGGTGTATAGCAAGGTGAATCTCCTCCAGGAACAGGGAGGAGATCCTCCCCTGTACAGGTCACTGATCAGGCTGTACCTGGAATACTGTGTGCAGTACTGGTGTCCATTCCTGAAGAAGGACATCAGATTGCTGGAGGGGATGCAGCATAGGGCAATGAAGATGGCTGAAGATGGGCTGGCAGTAATAGCCTAGAGGTTAGAGGAATGAGGTGTGAACAAGCTTGGTACATCCAGCAGACCAGACCTCGGTTTGATTCTCACAACCTCCACTTGCATACTGTGTGACTCTGAGCAAATCACTTAACCACCCAGTGCTCCCAGGTCGCCCCTGAAAACAGGCACTTGTGCCTAGTGGGCCTTACCCAGTTACCAAAGACTAAAACAAACAAACAAAAAAAAATAAAAGATGATCCAGGGACTGGAGGGAAAATCCTAGAAGGATAGGCTGGGAGAGCTGAATATGTATTCCCTGGAGGAGAGGAGGGATAAGGGGATATGATCAAAACCTTTAAATACTTAAAGGGAATAAACACGACTTATACAGAAGGGATTTTTCTGATCAGAAGTGGGAGGGACATGAGAGGGCATCGGGTAAGATTGGAGGGAGGAAGATTCAGGAGGGAAATCAGGAGACACCTTTTCATGGAAAGAGTGGTGGAGAAGTGGAATACTCTGCCTGAGGAAGTGGTATCCTGTATAATAGTGGGTGGATTTAAGAGGGGGTGAGACAGAGTGAGGGAGGGGGGGTTGTGAAGAAGGGAGGGGAGGATGGGGCAGCTGCAAGTTGAGGGGCTAGCTGCACAAATGAGCAGACTCAATAGACCGTGAGGCCTGTTTCTGCTGGCATTTTCATATATTCATATGTCTGTATTACAAGGTGTGGCTTGTTGGTAGGATGGTCCCCTTTCCCTTCTCACCTGTTCTCTTATGCTGCTATGGAACATTGGATATATATGACAGCAGGCTTTGTTTTTGTTAAAATACTACTTCTATGATCTGATGGGTTGTTATACCTTTTATCAATTTTTATCCTGTTATGGTATGTGGCTACAAGGTTAATATATTTGGTCCTAGAGAGGTGCCGGCCAAATGTGGGAACCGGACAAGAGGCGCAGATGTCATGAATAAGTTGCCTCTCTCTTGCTGATGGACGAACACCTGCCTCTTTCATTGAAGCAATGGACTTATACCTAAAAAAGAAGATAATGACAGGTTATAGCTGATATACTATAACATGCTGTGGAAGTGTATTGTTTCTGAAAGCTTAGCCATGACTCACCTTGGTACTGATTTAGGATTAGAATGTGTTCAATGTTCTCATATGTATGGAATTTAACCTTGTCAGCTGCATTTAATAAATAGTACGAGTTCAAAATAAAGAAATAACAGAGAAAAAGTTTTGCTTAATCAACTTTCTTCTGTGTTTAGTTGAAAAGAGCTAAAATTAGCCCTTCAGAGATTGACAGTGTCTCTTTAAATAATGTTCCCTCTTGAGTAAGTGCAATCTTACCTTTCAGCAAGACACAGACAAAATAAACCAGTCTACAGTCACAATACATGGATGCCAAGGAATGAACACTATATGGTACACCTCCTATCCTTTGAATGAGATGTTAAACTAAGGTCTCTTCTGATTCTCTCTGGCGGCTGTCCAGGTGGATGTTTCAGATCTCATGGCACCGATAATAACAGCAGTGTATTTTCCCAAGGATCTTGGCCAACATTCTTCCTATCAATAAGACAGGTCTATGATCACCTTCCAGGACACACCTAGAAATGAGCTGTTACAGTTCAGTGTGCCTTTCCTGGACAAAAATGACAAATTAATGAAAATACTGTATGGCAGTTTATTATATTATACTGTGTAACATAAACAAGGCCACTGATTTACAGTTTTTGATGTAATAAAATTCTGTTTCCAATTTGAAATTAAGGGATTGTACCAGTAATTGCTGGTCTAATTTACAGATTTTACCAGGACTCTGTTGCCAGACTGTCAATATGGGTATATGGACTCTGAATACAGAAGGCTGAACAAACAGCTAATTAAATAAAGCAAAATGAAAACAGCACAGGGAAGAATCTACAGAAAAACATAAGTCATGTGGATTCACAGATCTAGAAAAAAAGGCCAAATTCCTTGACATGCTTTTTTTTTTTTAACCAGTGTGTAGAAAGTCCATATTCTGGAATTGTATTAGGTTTTCTGGTAAAAAAAGGAAAATCAGTGATGTTAAATGTGAATTATTATTGTCTAGGACCTGCTGCTTCCATAATGATTATGACATCTGTACCTTTTTCATCCTCTGTAAATGCTTTTATATCGTATTTCACCTTTACGTTGTTTATACACTCCAGGATGTAGCTCAAAACCTGGTTATAAGATCTAATCTACCTTCCATCAAAAAAGAAAAAATAATAAATAAATGTCATACCTCTCAGAAGGTTTCACCCTCTCCAGACTTGTGTAACTTTGGATTGTTAACTAAACAAATGGCATACATCAGATCAACATTTCTTGAAGCTGGTAGCAATTGTGCAGATGAAAAGTGTTGTGATATCTATGAACCAGCAGACAGAGCAGTTCACTGACTATCCAAAATTAATTTGACAAATCTCAAACACAACCATCAATTTGTCAGGGGGTTTGTGTGCTTCACCCAGGAACAACATACAATCTTCTGGGAGAAATATTTTTTGTTTGTGCCATGCGTTGTATCATCTGGGACTATTTTTAGAAATCTGGAAATAAAATTGGAAAAAAAAACTCACAGGAAGAAGATGTGCTGACAGAAAACAGCACCAGTGGCATGATAGGACAGTATATCAAGAGCATTCGTCTGGTAAAATTCATCAGAGAAGATCTGTTTATTCTGGTTCCCTTGGGGCCATTAGCAGCTCTGAAGATTAATGGTCCTATAAGAGAGAGCAATCTGTACAGTGGCAGTATACTAGTGCCAAGAAACCACAATAAGAAACATTTATTTCTAGAGATGCTGTAACATTTTTTTTAGCATACCTCAGGCTTTTCATTAAAGGTTAAATCTGCTCCAAGTTCCATGGCACAACTCACAATGGGGCTGACTGGCAGGTATCAGAAGTGTCATAGTTGGAGTCTGCCACCCACTTCTATACAATATTCCAAATGTTGCACATTAATGTTTTTGCTGTGTGTTGACACACCTATATTCAGGAAGTAGTTTACTAGGGAATAAAAGCTGAATAGGAAGTGAGACAATTCCCAGTACATACTGTAGATACAGTACTTGCCTGTAAGTCATTATCAAATGGGCTTACCTGGTTAACAAATCAAATATATGCTGAGCCAACCCCACCATTTTTACCTTGTCAGTTTTAGCAAAATCACAGACATTATTTTGCTACCCGAGTTGAATGGCAAAATCAGTTTTCTGGCCAACATCAGGCACAGAATCTGTCTGTGTGGACAGAACTGGACACAAAATCAGGTTACACAGTTACAAAAATGGTTCACCATTATAAACCCCACAAATAGGTTGACCTCACAGATAGGTCACATCACCCTTCTTGGTGGTCTATTTTTAAATCAAAAACTAGACTTCCATTGAGTGGTGTATATACAGTATATACTTACTTCCTGTTTTCTATCGGTATACATTCAAAGGGTCAGTGGGCTCTTGAGTAGGTTAGAAATGACTGAGACTGAGTAGTATGTAATGCTTGTGCAGCTGTGAACTTTGACCTCTGTTGTCTCTGTCCCTACTATGGAGACTTCCACCCTGTCGGGATGTCACAAGTATGTGGAACACTGACAAAGGGTTCCAAGTCCTTGAGGTGTCACAGGGACAGGGTCCCAGGACCAAAGGCACCTTTGGAAAGAAAGGCCAAAGGACAATGGCAGATAGACAAGCATAGTGTTCCCTAAGGAGGAGAGATGCAGTCAGACTGAGACCCAGATCCAGGAGTGCCACCAACCTACTCTAACTCGTGGAAATTACCTACTTTTATGATCTTTGGTACAGAGGTGAGGAAAGAAACCCTAAGAGAAGGAAACCTCTGGGGATCAAAGGCGTTGGTCTCCTTCCCTACAGGCTAGTGATAGAATTAGTGATGACTCAGCTACTGCAGATGAGGAGCTTTACCTCCATCCCACTAACAGGAACACCATGAGGGTGCAGTGAGAAGATCTCTGCAGCCAAAGGAGGTTCCCCATGAAGGAGGCCCACCTACCAACATGGGAAGGAGGAGAGCAATGACCACTGAAAGGCACTCGCCTGGTCTCCATCCGAGCTGAGGCCTAAGAGGAAGCCACACTCTTGCGGGGAAGGCATGGGCTTGGGCCCTGAGGGGCAGAGAATAATAGTTGAACAAGCTTCACTCTTGAGAGGCAAGGGAGGGAAGTAGGTGGAGACCAAGTGAACATTAGGCGGCAATAGGGAGGAATAGCTTTCAAAGGTGCTGCCATGGTGATCTGCACAGCTAAAGGAGTCCCCACAGATGTAGAGGCTCCACCTTTTGGTAGCTGAACTCAGAATTTATATCATGAGGTGCCTCCAAGTTGATATGCATGACTAAAGTTTCCCCAGAACCTGGACATTATCACCCAAGAGGCAGAAGGAGAAGGTCTCCACCTGATTGAGGGACCCACCCTCAAGATGCAGACTTTTCCGGGGCAGAGCAAGACTTTTGGCCTTCAGAGTGGGGAGCTCTGGAAGCCATGATATAGTCAAAGTTGGTGTGCATCCAAGCATGAGGCTGATGGTGAAGCCTGACAGCCACTGAGTATGCGGTGGAAGAGGAATGTAGTAAGCAGAAAGACTGACTGGAGGCAAATGAGGACTAAGGCAGACATGTCAACTGAAAATGAACTGCAAATGACATGGGCTGAGATTAACTGAATACATACTTGGAACTAAAGGCATAGAATAACAACAAATGACAGACACCTGCTACCCAGTCCCATGAGGCAGGATAGTGAGGAGCAGGAGCATGGCAGCTGCTGAGCACTGAGATTGAATCAGGAAGAAACAATGGGTGGAAGAATGACTGGGCTCCAGGAGCTATCAGAAGTACTGAGCCAATGGCATGCTGAATGGTGAGGCAGTAGTTTGCAAGGGCACCAGGACCTTGGGCCGCCCGAGGTAAGCTGCCAGTGCAGACAGCCTGCTGCTGCAGCAGGTGAATCTTACATGCTGCTGTTAACCTCCTTTTCAGGGCTGTTTCAGCAGGAAGAGAAACAGCCAGTGCCTTCCCAGTTGTGTAAGCCTCCAAGGTTATAGCTCCAAAATGCATATGAAAAAGAGGGATGAAGGATGTATTCCCCAACTGCTACAGAATAGCTGCTCTGCTGACCTCATTGGAGCATGGAGAGGTACCTGGAGGAGTGCAGCATGGGAGAACCAGAGCCTAAAAGCACACCAGGACACACACAGCACAGCAAGAGCCACAGTGGAGTGAACAGCCAGCAAGACCACCAGCATAAGAGGGAAGGAGAAAGGCTGCTGGAGTAGCTGTGAGGCAGAAAAGGTACAAATCAAGTGGGAGGGCAGAATGGCCATGTGCTGGCAACCAGGAAAATTCCTAGGCCCAGATATTCAAACTGAGCCATACAAGTGCGCAACAGCAGGAGCAAGCGCAAGTCCACTGTGCCCATGCGCAACACGTGAGATATTCAAACACTGCACATGTCAAGATGTGCCTGTGGCACACGACTGAATATCGCGCCAACTGCGCCATAGTGCAACCAGGGATGTGCAGTGGTGCAGGTCAGATACGCAATAGCACAACCAGGGATGCTCAGCGGAGCAGGCAGCAGTGCAACAGCACAACCAGGGATGCGCAGGGACAGGATGCAGGGTCCTACCACCCATGCTACAGATGGGCAGAGGAGCACACAGTAGAACAGACATTGCCCCCCCACACCCCATGCACTGCACAACTGGGGGAGAGCTGGAATAACCACCAGCCCATGGATACCAGCAACAAACCCACAGCCTGGGCATGGTGCCCCAGCAGACCCCCTAGCAAGCTGTGACCAGCACACAAGGAGGTCCGACCACCCCATGCCACACCATCCCACCAATGCAGAGCACATCCTGCACCATGATCCCCAGACACCCTGCCCAGGAGCAGCGCCCACCAGTGCAGGATGCTCCATGCATGCCACCACCCCCACTGTGATAATGCAACCCTGTGCACCACAGAACCATGCAAGGCAGCCCCACCACGAACACCCGTCAGTGGGTGGCAGCAGACAGCAATGCAATGACTGCCTACACAGTGCCACCACGCACGTCCCCCCTGAGGTACAGCTGAGAGACTGACCAGGTGCCAGCACACAAGGTACCCCACACATGACAGGGCATGCCCCGAACCCCACCACCAGTGGTACAGCACCCTGCACTCCCTCCCAAGGACACACCCTGACCCAGTACTGGCCACAACAGCCAGCGCAGACACCCACAGTGGTGCATGGAAGCATGCGCCACACAGGATGCAACACAGTGCATAGACAAACACCCACCCATACCCAAGGGCACGCCAACACAGGGACACTGTAGCGGGTCAACCAAGCCCCCAGCATGTGGCCACGGAAACTGTGTACACATGGCCAGCACCCTCCATGGCACAGGAGTGCCAGCCACCCTGTGCAGGCACCATGGAGCTGTACGCCACCAGCATGTGCCCAGAGCACAAGTGACAGACAGTGGAGCACATCCCCTGCAACAGACACAAGTGACAGCATGGAGGTGGGACAACAACAGCAGAGGCCACAGTGCCACCGGAGGCAGACATGCACCACACCAGTGACAGGAGGCAACCCAGCATTGTGCTGGGTACAGCGGCTGTCCAGCATGGACAGCCACCACTGACATGCCAGCGGACTGTGCAGGTCACAAACATGCAAGGGTGTCAGCTGCAAAGGCCATGGATGGTCTGACAGGTGTGAAATGGACACAGTGCATGCACCATGGACCACTGCACACAGTCATCCAGTGCATAGGGAACAACACACAAACCACAGACAGTGACTGATAGCTACACCCGCACCATAGTCCCTTCCCCTATGGACACACACACACACACGCCCATGACTGCACCACCCCGATGCCATGCACACCACTGCAGCTGAGCACCTGTAGCCCACTGCAAATCAGAGACCACCACAGTAGGCATAACAAAACAAATGTATATTAAAAGATAGAAAACAACTATTTACAAATATGTACAAAAGGTTGGGGGTGAGGGCCACAAACCAGGTGGGGGTGGGTAAGGGGCAGGGGTGAACAAATGGTACAGGGAAGGAGGGGTATGAGGGTGGGTCCAGGGGGGTAGGTGAAATCTTGGGGTGCATGATGTTCAGCATGAGCACCGCTCCCCACTCTGAAGGCACCTCCTGCCACGCCTCCTGTGGACTCCTAGCTGGTTGATCCGCTGTAAAATTTCCAGGGATGCCCTGGCCACTTGCAGTATCTCCTGCAGTGCCCTCTTGATGTTCTGCAACCGCCGTCCACCTAGGACAAGGGAGCAGAGTCAATAGGTGTGAATTCACAGCCCTCTGCAGCCCACCCACTGTACATGGCATACAGCCATGGGACATGCCTCTGTGATGGTGTGCGACCACCCACAGTGATCATGTCCACAAGACCTGCCCACCCAGGTGCACACAGCCATGTGGACCGCTGCACACACCCACCGCCCAAGTCCCAAACAGCACCACCGTGGCTGTACAGTGACATGGCCATGCGGTGCGAAGGCAGTGGCATAACCATGTACCCGGTGCACGCATGGACCACCAGTGATGCACACCCACACATGTAGTACCACTGGATAGTGCTGACTGTACTGTGTGGCATGCACGTCAGTGGTGTCAGTGGATGGTGGCCATGCCCCGCCACCTGCCCTGCAACACAGCATGCACAGAATATCCTGGAAGAAAGGCACTCACCATCATCGGCGTGCTCCGGGCGCTGGACTCCGCTGCAACCAGCTGCCTGTGGCTGTGGACCAGCTCCCCTCACCACACCTCAGTGCCATTCCTGTTGGGCCCATCACCACTCTTCAGGGTCTAGGGTGCAAACATGGAGAGGGGCATATCAGTACAATCCAGTATTAAAGGCCCCCACCCCCGGGTGTGTGCGATCCCACACAGCCCAGCCATGCTGCAACACCACCAACACCACTGCCCACAGTGGACGGCCCACCCTTCCATGTGGTGGACACATGCCCACCACGATACCCGTATTGACGCAACCAGTGTATGGATAGGGCACCTACCTGGTCATGGCACTGCACCTCTCCTGGTGCATGCCCACAGGCGGGCAAGCCTGTCCAGGTCCCTGCGCTGGAGGTCCCTGTATCAGTGGCGACACTGCCAAGCCATGGGCCTGATCCCTGTGGCCTCCTCCAGTGCCACTGCCACCTCCTTCCATATTGCACTCCTGGCTCTGTCCAGGGGTGCATCTCCAAAAAGTGCCCCAGCATGGGGCTCTACTGTGACCACCAAATTGGCCAGCTCCACCTGGCTCCAAACAGCAGCCCTCCTTCTTGCCATCTCTGATGCTGGTTGGAGTCAAAATGGCGCTCGGTAGCACGGTCCGTCACATGCAGATGCTGTGCAGCACAGCACTGCCATTCCCTATCATGCTGTCACCAAACAGCGTGATAGTGATGCACCCATGCAGAGGCATGGCACCTAGGGGGCCAAGGTCAGGCACAGGGTCAAGGGTCTCTCGCTCATGGACCGCCACAGCGTGATTGGTACTCACTGCTTATAGCGCGATTGGCTGCCTGTGTGAGATGCCCTGTAGTGGCCTACCGTGCTGTGGCTCCACGGCGTAGGCGCCCCAGTGCAAGAGCACCATTCATGTGAACAGCGCAGTAGCACCACTGGTACAATGGTGGCCGTGCCCCGTACTGCCTCCCACACACAGCATGTCAGCAGTGCAGCAGGTGTCGGCGTCAGCACCCCGAGCATGCACCGTTCGGTGTCCACTGCTCATGTCACAGAACTGCACCCTTGCCTGTGCATGTTCAACACAATTGAACAAGGCGTAACAGTGCGATATTCAGCTGGCATATGCAATCCAGCTCATCAGCAATTCAATGGCGCAGATACTACATTAGCATCCACTTAAAATTGTGCCTCGCCTCATTTGCATGAGTTGCACTATATAAATGTGACATTGGGCTGCAGAGGCCATAGTCTGGTATTGCAGTCTATTGTAGTGAGTTGTGTGCTGCTTGGGAGTGTGGACTGTGGTGTGTGGGAGATGCATGGGACTGCACAGTCAGAGGTAACACCTGTCATTCCCATAGGATCAATGATGAGCGATCGTGAGGTGGAGGAGGAGGAACAGAGACATGGGAGGAAAAGGAGGCCAAACTTCACCAAGGCAGAAACAGATGCCCTGTTGAAGCCTACCTTGATCAGGAGTCACTGCTCAGCGGACAGCGGGGAACACCACAGGCCCATGCTGCTGCATGGGGAGAGGTGGCACGTGCCGTCAACCAGCATGGCAGCCATCAGCGGTCCATGCAGGAGTGCAAGAAGAAGGTGGGCACAGACAGGAAGAGGATCAAGGATAAGGTGGCTGCCATCAGAGTAGCACGGGCTGTGACCGGTGGGGGACAGCTGGCCGTGCAATGCCTGATCCTACAGGAAGAATGGGTTGCTGGCAGCATGTGTCGTTGTGCCATCGAGGGTGTTCCAGGTGGTGGATTCCAGATGGGTGGTAGCCCGTCACTGCATTGTAGGTCCTGATCTATCACTGTGGGGGGATGCCACAGGGTAGGGCAGATACATTAATGCTACTGTGTTCCCTTACAGCTCCTGAGCATCTACATGGGTCAGCAGTGGTGGGCTCGTCCACTGAAGGAGATACCCTGGGCACAGAGGAGGGCCCATCCATCTCCACAGGTGTCTGAGGGTCAGGATGACAGTGGGACCACCTGGCTGTCCGGACTGATGTTGGTGGAGCAGGTGCATGACTGATCTGTCTCCCACCATGGCTAATGTCTGACGCTGCCCTGTGTGCAGTGTGTTGTTCAACATGCAATGCACGGGTGGGGTACCCGGCCCTGCAAACACACACACGTTCCATCTGCACACCCTCCCAGCTGCTGGCCACTATGGCGTGTGCATGATGATGCCTGCGTTGTGCTGTCCGCCACTGTGTAATGGTGCCCAGTGTCTGACACACGCACAATGACAGGCACTGGGCGTGGTGGTCTGTGGACGTGTGTGTGGCTAGGGGTGGCGGTTGGGGTCGGCGTGCCTCTTATCCTTTGTGCATGTCTTGTGGGTGTGGATGTGTGTGTGTATGTGTGACCGGTGCCGTGTTAGACCTTGCCCATCCCTGACGGTGTGTGCGGTTCCATGCTCAGCCAATTCCCTTTACCACATGCACCCCTTGGGTTTGTCCATGCGTGTTTTTGGGTTGTGCCCTTGCCATTGGTGGTTGCACATGGCCCCATGACTTACCTGGGTTGGTTGAAGTGCTCCTCTGTGATGGTGTCCCGGTGTAGCTGCACCATCTGGATCAGTTGGGGGTCCCTTCAACCAAGGGGGGCTGCCCATCACCATCTGCACCAGTGTCCTCATTGTCCCCATTGCTGTCCCTCTCTTCAACCTGTACAGCTATCCCACAGTTTTTGGCCATGTTGTGCAGAATGCAACAGGCCAGGAATAGCCCGCAGGCCTTTGAGGGGCTGTATTGTAGGGCACCACCAGACGTGCCCAGGCAACAGAAACGTGCCTTCAGCATCCTGAACACCTGCTTTATGACATTGCGTGTGGTGGCATGTGCCTTATTGTAGCGTTGCTGCAATGGGGTTGCGGGCCGCCGGTATGGTGTGAGCAGCCAGGGACGGAGTGGGAATCCACTGTCACCTGTGTGTAAAGGGTGGACATTAGTTTGGTGATCAGCGTTGCCCTGTCATGGGCCATCTAAGCCAGTACCCATGTCACCTCTGACTATGCCCCTCCCAAGATCCATGCCTTTCTTCGTGATGTGCATACTCACCCACTAGGTGGCCAGTGGGGATGTCCACACTCTCGAACCTGTGGCACAGTGCGGACTGGTGCCAGATGAAGGCATCATGTGCTCCCCCAGGGTGCGTGGTACAGACATTGGTTATGCGCCCTCTAGCATCGCACACCACCTGGCAGTTGATGCTTGCATAGCCCTTCTGATTTATGTATGCTGTACCTTCGGGGCCAGGTGGCGTGCGGATGGCCACATGGGTGCAGTCACTGGCCCCGAGCATGCCAGGCATATGTGCTACCCTGTGGATCTCTTGTATGTGTGCTGTGTGCTCCGCCAGTGTGCTGGGGAAATGGATGTACTCCACAGCATGTGGCAGCAGTGTGCTGAGGAATTGTGAGAGTAGGCATGACGCGGCCAACTGGGTTATGCCTGTTGTGTACCCGTGGTGAGCAGGCACATGACAGCTGTCACTTTTGTCTCCACTGACAGAGCATGGCTTTGTCGTCTGGGTGCCTGCATCACATCACTGCACAGCTCACAGAGCCACCTCAGGATCGCCCGGTTCAGGCGGTACCGGCTCAGTGTCACTGTACAGCTCGAAGCTGGTGCAGGTTCGGTACTGCCTGTTGGGGGCATACCGCCGACGGGCCCTTCCACGGCCATGCCCCCCCTGCTGCCTGCCTTCTCACACCCCTCATTACTGCTTCCATCTGAATGGTGGCACTGGCCATGTCCCTGGCTTGTGTTACCCCCCCCGGCAGCTGTATTCCTGTTCCCCCCGCTGTCCTTTCTGCTACTCCCCCTGCACTGGGAACACCTCCCAGAATTGGACGTCCTGCCCACTGTCAGTGCCCTCAGTCCAATGTAGCACTTCCCCTTTCCTCCTGCACAGTGGCACAGGCTCTCCACTCCTTCCCTGTTCCTGGTGGTTTCCAGGTGCTCTGTCCTGCTCACTTCTACTGTGTGCCTGGTTGCTGCCAGCTCGCTCCCAAATCTGGCTTTCCTGTAGCGTTCTTGCGCCTCTCTCTTGTTCCTTTTTATTTTGGATCATTTCCGCTATCGCGCAACTTCTGTTTGCTCCCCTATTGCTCATGGCGCATGTTGTTGAATATCACACTGTGCCATTTATTCATGGTTCCTCCCCCTTCAGTTGCACATGCATTCATTACCATTGCACTCTTGCGCATTGCGATTTGAGGGGCACAGCTGTCCCCGCTTGAATATCGCATAATGGCACATTTTTGGACCTGCGCTTGCGTATTTCCCTTGTGCCATGCGATGGTGCAACCCTTTTGAACATCTGGGCCCAAGTGTCCAAAAGATGCTTGCACATGCACAGTTTTAACCATGTGAGGGGGGGCATGGCATGGTCATCTGCTACTGCTCCTGCTCCAAACTATGGGCAAAGCCACTAATTTCTCTACCACATGGGGAGTCAATAAACAACCCAGTTTAACAGAATAACACAGTTTTATTAACAATCAACCACCTGCAAGAAAGAGGGTTAGTGCAAATGTCAATTTTAAATACAGCCCTCTTCGGTGCCTCCTAGGCAGGCCAAATCTACCCCTTCCCACCTGCTACCAGGTTTTAAACAGATCCCAAGGGGAGCTCCCTTAACTCAGTCCCTGAGTACCACAGGTGTAGAATCACTGCAAACCTGTAGATATTGCTGGGGTTTGGCCAGCGTTAATGCACTTTAAACAGAGCAACGTGCTCAATTCTCCAAATCTCACAGGCCATGCAATTGCTTAAATGGCAGAAGAAACTCTCAACATGGGTTGTTTGTAATCCAAATTGTGAAACCTGGTGAAACAATAGATGTTATCCCTGAAACAATGTCGCACTGCGGCAGACTCACGGTTCCCAGACACAGATGGCTGGTTCCATGTGATTATAGTAAGTGCAAAATGGTGAATCACAAATAGTGACTACAAAATAGCGAGGAACAAAGCAGTTACTGTGTTTTTTGGGGAGGGCTGTGCCCTCACCCCCCTTACTACAATTAACCAACTCTGGGGTGGGCACAAGTCGAGGAGGAGGGGAATGCTGAAGTCACGGAAATAGCAATCGCTGTTTTTGCGAGTCGCCATTTTGCGCACGCTACTGTTACAGGATGCCAGATGGCTCCTCCAGATGCAGTAGGCCACTGGATCCTCCCTCTCTGAAGGCATCTACAATGCAGATAAGCTTCCTCCCTCTGCTCTGTGTTAAACTGGCTACCTTGGGCACTGGCTGCAGGCTCTTCTGACCTCCTTCCACATGTTCTGGACTGCTGAAGTTGCAATCTGACCCTCACATCCTAGCTTCCAAACCCTTAGGTCAGAGGCAACTTGGCACCATGCTGTAATGTCTGCTTCTGGACCTCGATTGACAGCCCTTGGTCTTTTTCTCCACGCTGTATCTTCAGTGTCACTGGTGTACTGGCTTGCACGTGGTTGCCACTCTCTTCCTCTCTGAAACTCAGCAGCTCTGTTCACAGTTTGTTCTCCCCTTTCAAGGCCTGGGATGGCATCATTTACACCCACTCCCAGCACTGCAGACCTTTCCACCATGAAATCTCCACCAGATCACCATTTCCAGCACAGTCCTGCCTTTATAAGCCCTGCTCATAGTCTGTATCAATTTGTGCCTGGGGCTGTCACCCCCGAGACTCGACAGCCCACGGGGCACACAAAAGGCACCTGCACCTGATGCCTTTTGTTTCCCCAGAAACCTCCTGGAGTCCCTTCCTCTGTGAGGTTTCTGAGCATGGGGGCAGGCCTGCCTGAGTAGGTCCACTGCAATCAGAACCTGAGATACATGTCTGAAAAGAATCTACCTCGTTGTGGTATTTACTAAATTGGGGGGGGTGTACAACTTCCTCTGATTCAGAATGTTCAATCAGTGTCATTAAATTGGTTAATTGTGATGTAACAAGTAGGGATGTCATTATCAGTATTAAGTAAGCTGGGTGTTTTCAAAGGTTTAGGTTACACCCTTTCCAGTTGATGTAAACTCCACACTGGGTGTGATGCTTAAATGAGGAAAACAACTAAGGCCTTTTCTTGCACCCTTTCTTTTGGAACATTGCCAAATGGAAGAGGAAAGAAACGTTACTGCTTTGTTCCATTTTTGAAGTTGAAAACCTTCAGAAAACTAATTTTTCTATAAGAAAGAAGAAAGCTGGTTTCAGAGGGGGAATTCTCTATCGTTTTGTGAAAAAAAAAAAAAGGTCCACCTCACCCAGAGCACCACTGTCATAATTTAATTTAAGCCTATTAGGTGTTAGAAAGAAGGGGCCCGATTCTGAAAGGGATACGTCTGGCGTAACTTGACTTACGCCCTCAAAAATGGCGCAAGTTACGCCAGCAGTTGTGACATACAGTATTCTGCAAATCAGCCTGCAACATGCTACAGGCTGCTTGCACCAAAGTGGACTTATGCCATCATTTACGTGGTAAACCCCCTGAGACATGGCGCTAGGGGGTTTACGGAATCAGTTGTGCCCTGTTCAGGAAGGGCAGCAACAAAGTTCCCCAGGGTGCTATTCTCTAACAAATCCCAGGGGACATCCGACAATGTAAGTTACACCAGCATATAGCTGGTGTAACTGGACTTATGCCCCTGGGGTTGCCTTTATGTGCAGCTGGCCCATCCCCCAATGGTATGCCACCCTCCCCCCACCACTGCCCTGATCCCAAGGTTGTGGTTAAAGCTCCGCAGGGCTATTACTGTCCCCCCATGCCCCAACCCCCAAAGTGCCAGTCAAAGCCCAACAGGGCTATCCCTGCCCCTCCCCAAATGCCCCAACCCCAGTATATGCACATAACTGCCCTCAGGGCTATTCATGCCCCCTTCCCAATGCCGCAGTCCCCATACTGCTGCCACCCGCAAACCGCAGCCCCTGTACATGTTCCACTGCACCCTGTAATTCATTGAGTGCATACTATGTACAGTAGTACACACTCTTGCAGAGCTCAGTCGGTGGCTGGCCATGGTGGTGAGAGGTGGGTCTGTGCCAGTCGCCAGCTGGGTAGGGGTGGGAGAGCAGGGTGGTCTTCCACTGCTGGGTGGGGGTGGGGGCCACTGACTACCAGGGTTATTGTGGTGCAGTGGAACATGTACGGGCAGTGGTTTGAGGGTGGCGGTAGTATGGTGATTGGGGCATTGGAAGGGGAGCATTAAAAGCCCTGCGGGGTGATTATGTGCATATACCGGGGTTCAGGCATTCGTGGAGGGATGAGGATAGTCCTGCTAGGCTTTGAATGGCACTTTGGGGGTCGGGCCATGGGGGCATTAATAGCCCTGCTGGGCTTTGGCCTGCAAGAGGGAGCGGGCATGGGGGAGCACTTGCGCATGTCAGGTCTGATGGGTGCAGCTTGTGGCAATCCCTACAGGTACGCCCTTTGGTGTACCTGTGGGATTGTCACAAATCGCTGAACTTAGCTGAGGGGACCCTGCCCCTTCCTGAATCGGGCGCGGGGTCCATGTCGCAACTGCACCCCTGTAGTGTCGCAACTTGTGACATGCATAGGGGTGCTTCTAGAATCGGGCCCAAGGATGATAATTAGGGTAATTATTCTAGCTTATAGAAATATGGGTATGCAAAACAATGTTTACAATTTGTAATGTTTTCTGCATTTTAAATTGACTGCTCTTTTACAGTAAGTAATAATTGATGTGTATTGCATTTTTCTTTATTTTCACTTTTTTGTATGTATTTGCTCTGCCTCAGAAATATATTGATGTAGTTTCTAATGTACAATCATTTTTAAATAATTTTTACTGTTCTGAATGAAAAAAATTGTCAACAGCATTTTATCTCTTCCTAGTGCCATATGCAGTGTTAATTCATAAATTACTGTATTTGGACCTTTTAAACAATAGACAATAGAGGAAAAACTTGAGCCAAAGATATATTAAGTGTATACTTTGATTTTGAACCTTAATAAAAAGCAGCAATAAAGTTCAAATTCTGTCTTTTGTTCCGACACTTCAAATTAAGGAGCACAACCACCAGGGTGCGCAGTCTCAAACTGAAAGGGGGGAAAGTCAAGGCATAAGAAAGTATTTCTTCCTGCAGTGGGAGTCAGATAGGTGGAATAGTCTACCCAGTAATGTGATCAATGCTGGAACTTTCTCTGGATTAAAAACCCAATAAGACATTTTAAAGGATGTAATGAGAACAAAACGAAGGCAAGGGCTGGTGGGAACTCCAAAAGGGAAGAGTAAATCAACATAGGAACCTCAGGGCTGACTTAATGGACTCAGCATTTTTTTACTGGCCTTAATAATTTATGCATTTTGTATCTATGTATGGGGCAGTTTCTTGGTATGGCAACCTCTCTGTGTGGGTCTGTTGCTTTGAGTGGGGTATGCACTTTATGTGTGGTGGTGCATATATCTATATATATATATATATATATAGAATGTTTGCTCCTGATTTAGATCAAAACCTGTAAAGTATGTATGGTATCATCAGAGTTGGATTATGGTAAAGGGAGTCCACCTAGAAAGCTCATACTGGAGCTCACTTGGACAATTTTGTGTAGCAACTCTGTGTTTGCATTTTATATTTACTTGCAGTGATCAGGAAACCCTATTTAATGAAATAACTAGATGATACAGGCAAGGATTTTCTTTATTTAATGGTTTGTGCTCCTCTGACACCTATCTGGCCCTTTGACCCCCCCCCTCTCAGACTCCCACTGCATCCCAACCTCATCATCTCTCCCTCTCCAGGGACTTGCCTGGTGCCTCACATTATCCTTGTGGCTCCCCCCACAATGATGCCCTCAGACTGGGGCAAGATCTTCATAAACATTAAATTGAGTTGCTCTGGGGAGAGAGTACCCAGGCCAATGAGTGCTGGATCTGCGGGTGTGGCGGAGGGCAATCACACTGCATTGCTGGGGATTTTCCTTCCTGTTTTGTCCCCTGAGAATGCTTGTTGCTAGGACATCAAGTCTTGTATGTGTGAGTGCATGTGCAGCAATGTCAATGGCACTTTCCCATCCAGTTCCCATATCAACTCCCTCTGTGGTCACATAGGATGGTACAGCAGTGGAGATCTGTCACCCTCCAGTCTCTCAGGAAAGGAGCATCTATTGGGATGCTCGACGTTCCTCACCCCAGGCAATGCTCAATGACCCTTACCCATTCCCAAACCAGGGTCACTGGAATCACAAGCAGCAGTAGTGCTACCCCTGAACCCACAGGCTGGCCTGCAAGGATTTTAAGAGCTTGGATGATGCAGATGAGCCCAGCTTGGGGGGGGGGGTTATCGAAGTGAGCCAGTCTGACTCTGGCTATCATAATCTTGGGACATTCTTGTAAATGAGACTCTGGTCTCTACAAACATATCCTGTATTTTCTGAACTTTCAATACATAAAATAATTAACAATACATTTCTTTTCATAAATTGCAGTAGTCCTCAGAGCAGTTGCCTCTGTGTGAGGCTGATATTCTATGCAGGGTATTTTTTTTTCTAAGTATGAGAGTTCTTGTATAAGGAGGTCTCTTAATCATGTGAATTATTTAAAGTTGCTAAAATAATTGCACCATTTGTTGCTGTCTTTACCCCCCCCACACACACATACAATAAAACCCACTCTGTGTTTTGTTGGGGCAGGACTGAGGGATTCTAGCTGGTGAGTTTGTGACTGTGTGCTTGTAATTGAATTTGAGGTCTTTTCTCAACTGCCATTTCTGTGTGCATTTTCATTTAGTTTGGGCAGGATTGAGGGATTCTAGCTGCTAAGTTTGTGACTGTGTGTCTGTAATTGGCTGTCTGGACCACGGTGAGTGGAGTGAGGAGCCACTGCCAGAGGATTCCTTGGCTGATTGTTTTTTGACACAGCCTGTGGTGTAGTCCCACCCTCCACCCCGCAACCCACCCACCCCAGCAGGGCCTTTTTGTGCATAGGTTAACTAGGCTGCAACCTAGGGACACCAGCCATTTAGGGCACCTGCAAAATTAGGCAACAAAAAGTTAAAAAATAGTTTTTCTGGGCTGGCTGCTTGTGTTATCTGCCAGTATGTCTTGCTAAAAACAAAACAAAAAAAAGACGTGAAAGTCTAAAGACGTTCCAGTTCAGACTCCTACTAAGGGACCCCCTGCCAGCGTCATTTAAACAATTGGCTCCCTGCCCTACCCTTTGTCATGACAGACATAAATGTTTATTGCTCCTGCTGCTGTGCTGATGACAAGCTCCCCTCCCCCCCTTAGGCAATGGATAACATGACATCAATGTACATGACTGCTGGCGCCCCCCGCTTAGGCAATGGCTTTCCTGACCCTGACTGATGCCAACATCAATGTACTTACTCCAACAATTGGTGCCCCGCCCACCCGCTCGCTCTACCCCTCCCTCGTATGAAACTATTATACTCAGCAAGTCAGCAGCACCCCGCGGACCTTGTGATTTAGTATTTCAATCAGGTCCACGGTGGGTGTATACTGTGTTGTGCATCCTCTGGTTGGCTGCCGTTTCAAGTAAGAGGGGCGGCAAGTTTAACTGGCCCCAGTACAAGTACAGCAAAGTACTTGGAAGATAGAAGGAGAACTGTATCAACCACCACTCTGCCAGCCGGAATTGGGAGGAAGAGAGAGAGAGCGCTGCAAGCCACAAGCCACTGTGTCTTCAGGTCCACTGGGTCTCTGTCTGGGAGAGTCACCATCGCAGAGACAAGTGTGACTGCGTAGGAGATTCGGGAGTCAGAAGCAAGCAGCAGATGCGGAGTGGTAGTACTAGTCTGGAGCAGCTAGACCAGCCAGCTACAGCTATTTAATGTTAGTCCAGCTAACTGTATTGTGGACTAAAGTGAAAGAAATTGAAATCCTCCATCCTCTCCTGACCTGACTGAGCGAGCATGGAGGAGTTGGGTAAGCTGGAGAGCAAAGACTGAGAGGGACCTTCCTTGCCAGACAGTGAGTGCAGACAGTGCCACCAGCCCAGTAATCATGGCCGGTCTGGTTAGGGAGAAGTTTGAAAGCAAGTTGAGAGGTCACTGAGACTCGCACAGTCAGCACCAGACCCACTTTACTTTCGTAAGTAAACAGAACTGTTCTTCATCTTTTTGAGTGAGCAGTGCCAGCCACTGTGTGTGTGTGTGAGGCGAGCTATAGACTAGGTGTGTTCCAAATCAATGCATATGCATCATTCATCACAACTAGTTGGATGGACTGGGTCATTGTGTCCTGTCGGTCGGCTTCTCTGGATAAATAACTGCTGCCTGCAATTTCAGCCAGACTATTTACCTTCCCACAGAATCATTCAAGGCATATCAGGTACCGTTTTTGCTTTATTGCACACAATGTCGTCTGACAGTTTGTTTGAAGCTTATCTTATTTTATTGTCTGTGTTATGTAGTAACAAAAATAAATGCTGCTCCTGGTTGATCTGTAGTGTATCCATTTTTTTTTTTTTTAGTAAGTTCAGGATGCATGCTACCTCCCCAACCCCAAGACCTGCAGTGAATTCGAAGTTTTTTTTCCTCCTGCAAATGAAATTGATAGCAGCAGCTTCAGAGTTCAGACTGTTTACCCACAGGTTCTGTATTATCAGACAGTGACACTGACTGGCACTGCAGTAGCTTTTATTCTTAAATAATGTTATCACCACACTTAGTAACAAAAATACTGCCCCCTGACCTTCGGACCACTTGGATAAAAAAAAGATTAACCACTAGCCTCCATTTTAAAATACTACCTACCCCAATGACCTGCAGATTTTTTTTCCTCTAACTCCCAAAGAAGTTAAAACCGGGAGTTTTGAGCTGTGGATTTACTCTTGCAGCTTGTCTGTTATGACACTAACTTTAGTTTAGCCTTAAATGCTACCCCTGAATGACTCGCAGTGATTGAACTCAGACCATTTAGGTAAAAGTGACTTTTGTTCTGTTCAGTATTACTTTTTTATGTTGGCTTGCCGCGCTTGCGCGCAAGTCAACATCTTGCAGTAGTACGGAGTTGGGGGGTGCGGCCACTGTTGGGAAAATGCAGGGCATGCATCAGTAGGTGTGTCCTTCATTCCCCAGTCAGCCTGCATGCCCAGCACCACACCATGCATACATAATGGGGTGAGCACATCTAAGCAACGGCCCACTGCAATCCGAGCAAAGCTTCTCATACGCAGCGGTCCTTTGCTTGCCGCCATTATGAGCATGGTCGGCGAGCAGATGGCCACCTCACATCAGCCGACATCGGGGGTGCCCAATCCCCTTGTCATTAACCTCCCTGCTGTCTTTGTGTGCTGATGGGTGAGCCCACTCCCTGTCGGCATAAACCCCACCAATGTTGAATGCCGGGGGTGCCCAATCCCCTCGGCCTCATGGATCCCCACTGTCTTTGTGTGCCGACAGGGCCCACTCTCATCAGCCCCCCAATTGTTGAATGCTGAGGGAGTGCCCAATCCCCTTCACCACGGCCCTGTTCTTGTGTTTGCCGACGGGGTGCCCAATCCCCATCGGCATTACTTTCTCCCCATGTTGTGTGCCGATCCAGGGTGCCCAATCCCCGCCGCGCTACTGACACCCCCCAAAAGTTAGGTGGCATGCTGGGAGCCCACCCAGCGTGCCAAATGCCCTGGAAAATGAAAACTGTCTCACTATGTTTTCGCTGTTTTTTACCCTGTAAAGCGAAACCGCCCCTCGTAGTCTCGATGCCCCTCCTACTACCGCACCCACTCACTGCGCACCCTGCCTCCCTCACCCCCACCCCATACTTACTCTGGAGTCCGCACGCATGATCTTCGTGGACCGGATCTACACTCTTCAAAGCCGACCGCAAACTGAGGAAATGCCGGTAAGCTGTATAATGGAATGAATAAGGTTTTTTCAACTTTGCTGCATATCTCAGGCATTTCTTGGAATTTTGGCACCAAATTTTCAACATGGGGTTTTTGGGGCCCCTCCTCATGAATTTTATGACTGTCATGGCGTTAATCAGCCTCAAAAGGTGATTTCACAGTCACTGCAAAAAAATCACCTTTTGGGACCCATTAATGAAATGACAGTGCCAGTGTTCATGAGGAGGCCTCTCAAAAAGCCTATGTTCCAAATTTGGTGGAAAAAATCCAACAAATGCCTGTTTTACGAGCTTGCGTTGCACAGTTGCTACGCAGGCTCGTAACTTCGTGCATTCGCAATATTTTAATGCCAGATTTTTTGGCATTGTCATTTTTGTACACGCCCTTGTGAACAGTACAGCTGTCATTTTCCACATCCTGCCCGAAATGTGTTTCTGCCGTCCGCGCATCTCACAATAACTGATCGCTGTGGGAATCAGTGTTTGGGCCAGATTATGAAAATGACAGTGACACAGTTCATAAGCAGAGGTCCTAAAATGCCTATATTTGAAAATTTGGTGATGATACTCCATAAAATGACAGTATTCTGGCGTGTGTTGGCAGATTACTTGCGCTGCGTACAAATGCTATCATGCATTTGTGATATTTTCACTCTGGATTTTCACCATTGCCATTTTTCCACACCTCTTGATGAACAGTACAGCCGTCATTTCACATATCCTGCCCAAAATGTGTTTTCGCACTTCTGGCGCAGAATAGCGTGGTCGCTATATGAAATCACTTCTTGGGGCACTTTGAGGAAAAAAACAGTGACACTGTACATGAGCAGAGGTGCTAAAATGCCTATGTTGAAAATTTGGTGCTGAACACCTATAAAATGGCAGTGTTGCAAGCGTGCATTGCATATTTCCCAAGCTCCCTTGTAACTCCGCAAATTTGGTATATTTACATGCCGCATTTTCAACACTGGCATTTTTTTACACCGCCTTATGAACTGTGCATCTGTCATTTTTCACATCCTGTCAAAAATGTTTTCCCGCACTGCACTATCAAATGCCCAAAGGAACACCCTAATGCCTGTCACTGTCTGCAGGGTGGGTGGTGGGTTGGCATCAGTTCAATACTTCACTGCCATTCCTAAGATGCATCTCTAACTCCTGCACTGCCAATGCCAGCAAGCCAACATTCGGCATCGACAAATGCTTTTTTATAACTAGGGAGACTCTGAATAAGAATGCACTCTGTTTGGCCTTGTTCAGATCAAATGCATAAATAAGCGAGTGTTTGTGCTTGCTTGTGTGCTGATAGACTGTTTTTTTCCCACCTCTAAATAAGTGTAAACAGTTTATTAAAAGGAATTGTAACATTTTGACTGTAAAAATGTTCATATTCTGGAAAAGTTTTATACAAGTTTAGCTTTCAAAAGGGTATGAGTGGGACCAGGCAGGGACTCTGTGGTGTGGATGTAACTCAGCAGGACATGGCAGTGAGGGGTGCATGTGTGTGCATGTGACAGTGTATTGGGGGACACGCCTGGTGCACACTGGGTGCACAGGTCAGTGGTGGGGGGGCACCTGAAGTTTCAAGCCTATGGGCACTATCTATGTAAACACAGCCCTGCACCCCAGGGCTTGCCCAACAGTTATAGGGTGGCTCCCATAGAGTCTTGCAGCATCCTGCATCCATACAGGAAGTAGCAAAGAGAGATGGCATAACAAAAACCAAAAAATATTTGGGAGGTAACAAATAGCCCTCTTAAGCAGGCAGTTGATTGAGGAGGGGAAAGACATGATGGGAGTGGTGTAGTTCAGTGGTTGTGGAGCAGCTGTCTTCAGGGAGACATTCTGAAAGCTGTGATGCTGCCCTATCTGCAAGCACCTCTCTGGGCTGAGGGAGGAGGTTGTCTGTCTCTGAGCAAAGTTGGCCAAGCCAAAGGTGGCATCCACCCCCACCCAGAGACCACCAGGTCCACAACCTGTATCTTAAAGGATGCCAAGGAAGAGGAGTGATTGGACTATGGTGGGCTCAGGGAGGGTGAGGGAAGGGGGTTCGAAAGCACATCCCCCAACCTGTCCCACTTAGTAACTCCTATGCTGTTTTGGAGGAACTGGAAAGCCCCACTCAGGAACCCAAGGCTGGGAACAGGGAGGATGTGAGGGTCCTCCAGGATGGAGCCCCTGGGAAGGGAGGCAGGGGACCCCAGAGGAAGGGAAAGCTTCTCCTAGTGGGGGACTCTATTGTCCGGGGAGAGGCATTAGGGACACCTAGCAGGGGCAATAGGGAGGTCAAGTGCCTCCCAGGAAGCACTGCATGGAGGGATGGGAAGTGGATCCATAGGATAGCTATGGCAATAGCTAGGAGGGAGCAGCTGGATGGCCAGGAGAAGGGTGGAGTTAGCCAGAGTCCAGAAAGATTTCAGGAAGCTGGGGGGAACCTGAAACAGATAGCATGCTGTGTCTCATTCTCAGAGGTGCTACCTGCCCAGGGCACAGTGGAAGCTAGGACACTCCACATCTGTACCTTCAACTCCTGGTTGAAGGCTTGGTGTGGAAGGGACGGTTTTAACTTCATAGGGGACTGGGGCCTGACCTGGGCAGATTCAAGCTTATATAAGGAGGATGGCTTGTATCTGTCTGAGAAGGGGATCTTGGTCCTTTGTGAGAAGTTTAAATGCTTCAGCTGTGAGCATTTAAACTGGCCAAGGGGGGTGAGCCAGAAGGGTCAGGAGGCTTAGGAACCCCCCCCATGGGAACATGCAGGAACATAAGTTGATTACAGGAACAGCTAAAGCAGGCAAGAAGGGGGCAGGCAAGTGACAAATGTGCAACAAGTGATATGGGGGGCAGGAGAACATAGGAAAGGAAACCGGGGGGAGGAGACGCTGGAGAGGGAGAACAAGAGCAGAGGAAGGGCAGGCTGTAAAACATGAAAGGTTATGCTAATGAATGCCCATAGCCTAGGAAATAAGGTTTCAGACCTGGAGGCCTTGTTAGCAAATGCAGACCTTGACATAGCAGCAATAACAGAGACGTAGTACTCTGCTAATCATGGCTGGGATGTCAATGAACCAAGCTATGCACTGTTCAGGAGGGACAGGAAAGGTAAAAAAGGGTGGGGAGTGGCCCTGTACATCAGAGATGGTATAAAGGCTACAGAAGTTCAGGGAAGACAGGGGGAGGCCGAGGTAATGTGGGTCACCCTGGAGCCAGGGAATGGAACAGCAATATGCACAGGGATGATCTACAGACCTCTGGCACAGAGGGAGGAAGTAGACAGGGAACTAGTGGAGAACATACATAACATGGCAGCTAAAGGTAAAATCCTACTACTGGAGGATTTCAAATGCCAGACATGGATTGGGCCACCCAGGTGGCTGCTTCAGCCAGAAGAACAGCCATCCTGGAATCCCTGCAGGGGGGTTGAACTTGGGAATCTGGTGCATGAGCCAACCAGGAACAAGTCAATTCTGGACCTGGTATGGACCAATGGGAACAGAGTTGAAGAAATACAGACGGAAGGGCAGCTGGGGTCCAGTGACCACCACATGGTGTGGTTCAGCATGGAGACATGGACTCATTTAAGTCACACAAGGACAAGAGTATTAGATTTCAGGAGGGCAGATTTCACTGAAATGGGTAGATGTATACTAGCAGTCCTGGGGAAGGGAGAGGTAATAGAGGGGGTGGAAGAACAATGGGAGAAACTGAAAGGAGCCATAGTGGATATAACAGACCAATGTGTTAGGATAGTGGCCAAAGTGAAAAGAAGAAGGAAACCACTATGGTTCTCCAAAGAGGTGGGGGACAAAGTCAGGGCTAAAAGGTTGAGTTTCAGGAAATATAAGGGGAGCCAAAAGGAGGAGGACAGGGAGGTGTACCTTGAATGTCTAAGGGAAGCAGGGAAGGCTGTTAGGAAGGTGAAAGCACATACAGAAGAGAGCTTAGCACGGTCTGTAAACAAAGAAGATAAGGCATTTCATAGGTACATCCATGAAAGAAGAAAAACCATGGGGGACAGTGAGGCTCAAAGGGGAGAAGGAAGAGTATAAGGAGGGTGATCTGGACAAGGCAGAAATACTGAACAAATACTTCTGCTCAGTAATCACTAGGGAAGGGGAAGATCAAGGACCACAGTTGGTTTGCAGAGGCAATGGGGGGGGGAGAAGTGGACACCAGTCTATTCATAGTGGAGAGAGTTCTGGAAGAACTCACAAAGCTGAAGGTGGATAAGGCCATGGGGCTAGACACCATCCACCCGAGGCTATTAAAGGAGCTGTGAAGGGAACTAGCAGTGCCTCTGATAGCCCTGTTCAGAGTCACTCAACACAAGTGCTGTCCCAGAGCACTGGAGGAGGGCATATGTAGTCCCACTGCACAAAAGTGGCAGTAGGGAGGAGGCAGGGAACTACAGGCCAGTCATCCTCACCTCAGTGGTGGGAAAGATCATGGAGACACTGCTAAAAGAAAGGATAGTGGCACATATGGAATCCAGCAGTACTCAGGATCTGAGGTAACATGGATTCACAGCAGGAAGGTCATGTCAAATTAATCTAATAGATTTTTTTGATTGGGTGACTAGGGAAATAAATCAGGGAAGGGTGGTAGATGTTGCCTACCTAGATTACAGGAAAGCCTTCGACACCGTCCCACATAGAAGGTTGATTAGCAAAATGGGTAGTCTGGGCATGGGAGACAAGGTGGTGAACTAGATTAGGAACTGGTAAACAGACAGGAGACAGAGGGTGTTGGTAAATGTGGTATAATCTGGGGAGAAGGGGGTGACCAGTGGCATACCACAGGGATCAATACTAGGACTAGTCCTGTTCAATGTCTTCATTAGTGACATTGCAGAGGGGCTAGAAGGAAAGGTCTGCCTGTTTGCAGATGACATCAAGCTCTGTAACAGGGTGGATACTCCAGAAGGAGTGCAGAAAATGAAGAGGGACCTGGATAAGCTTGAAAGATGATTGGAGATGTGGCAACTGAGGTTCAATGCAAAGAAGTGCAAAATAATGTACCTGGGTAGAGGGAACCCTGGGGAGAGCTACAAGTTGGGGCGGGGGAGCTGACTGTCACCAAAGAGGAAAGGGACCTAGGGGTCATCATCTCTGATGATCTTAAGGTATCAAAGCAGTGCACAAAGATGGCAGGGAGGGCCAGTGGCATGCTGGGGTGCATAGACAGGGGTATCACTAGCAGTTGGTGGGAGGTGGTGATGCCATTGTATAAAACATTGGTAAGGCCTCACCTGGAGTACTGCGTGCATTTCTGGAGGCCACAGCTGTACAAGGACATAGATAAGGTGGAGACTATCCAGAGAAGGGCAACAAAGATGGTGCAGGGCTTGCACCACAGAACATATGAGGAGAGACTAAGGGACCTCAATAGGTACTCACTGGAGGACAGGAGACAGCGGGGGAACATGATTGAAACTTTCAAGTACCTCAAGGGCATAAACAAGGTACAGGTGGGAGACCTTTTCCAATGTAGAAAAAGTACTAGAACAAGGGGGCACAATATGAATTGGAAGGGGGTAGATTAAGAGGTAATGTGAGGAAGTTTTTCTACACAGAAAGAGTAGTCGACACTTGGAATAGTCTGCCACAGGAGGTAGTGGGATTCAGCACAGTGGAGGAGTTTAAGCATGCCTGGGACAGGCACAAGGGAAGCTTGATAGGGGAGGGAGGGAGGGAGTGATGAAAAGCCATTGATCACATAGGGTCAGTGGCCACATACAATGTATAGGGCCTACGGACAAACTGGATTTGCCTAGCGGTCCTTATCTGCCAACAATTTCTGTTTCTATGTGGGCAGAAGGACAGGGTAAATCTGCGTGCAGTGTTATAGCAGGTGAGATTCTGCACAAATTGGAGTTGCATGACACTATACAATTACAGGAATACAATGGAAATGTCTGGGTGATGATGCATTACTATAGGAGGTGGTATTGATGTTTCCCATTAAAATCCATTCAGACACCAAGAAATAGCTTTTTTTTCACTCTGCAGCGCTAGAAGTCTTTTGGGTCATTTTAGTGGGATTTTATCTCAGATTCGCATTGTGCCCTTTTTTTAAACTTACATTTTATTCATTTTAAACCAAACATGCCACATAGCACATATAATTTCATAGAGACACATTTGATGTAACTTCCACAGTATTTGAAAGAAACACATATGGCAGCATGAGCGTTGTTAGATCTATGAATTTGGAACATCATAAGGGGGCAATCCTGAAACATTCAAAATAATCCTATATTCTGACACATGCCACAAGTGACTTCTAAAGTCACTGCTTCCATTGTAACAGGAAGATGATAGTGTAATGAGTACATTTCAGACTCTTGACAACGAAGCCAATTCCTAATTAAATATATGAAAAACACAACTAATTAAGCTTATAAGCATTTTGTCGCAGAGACAAGAAAATTCTATTTTGGTCAGCATAAACACATCTATTTGCATTTCTTTAATTACAGGCCATAAGTCGCTGCAGTGCCCATTTGAGTGTTTTATTGAGGTACTGACACTGTCTGCTGCCGATTCATCACTAAGCAAAGAAACAGTTCAGTCTATAATAGCAAGCGGCATGACAGGCATGAAAGTTTGAGATGATGAGCGGCACCGTGTACAGTGCCAGACATATCCACCCAAACTAAATAGGATGTAAAGAGAAACTAAAAGTTCCAAAATGGCTGCTTCCATTGAGGAGCCCTGTGGTCCAGGAATAAATCATGTACAGTGAACATACAGTCTGCATACCAACATTTGAAAAGGAAAACTTGGTAAATTCACCCAACCCTACTGTCCCATTTGAAACAGTGTGCAGTGATTTATCGGATAAAGATATGTCACCATAGAAAGTACATGACCTGTTAAAACTTACAGCTCTCTCAAGTTAGTTCAGAGATGGCAGCCCATCGGCGTAGCAGTAGCACTAGTGCTCTTGATGCCAGAGACCCGGGTTTGGGAACGAGTGTTGGTGATTGGGGGCCAGCTAGGGGAGGAGGATTCAGCATCCCAGGGCATGCTCTTCCTCCGGGGAGGGTTGCCATCCTCTCTGTAATACTGCCACCTGGGTGACCACAGGTAGCAGTGCAGATAGGGCGCTGTGTGGAAGAGGAGGATGTAGGCTGGGGACCTGTGATGAGCACGCAGTGCATGTGCAGTTGCATTGGTCCCCTACAAGTTTCTACATCCTCCAGGGGGAATAATGGGGAAAAATAAAATAACTCCGCCCTGAAGTGGTACCTCCATGACCTAGGTACATCAGGTGGGTCTCTGTCTCTTGATGTGAAATGTGATTGGGGTTGGCTCCTCCCTTCCATGCCTGGGGGGCAACAAAAGCTACTTCAGGGCAGACAGCAGGTAAGACCACATGACAGACTTGGAGGAGGTGCCAGAGGAGCATCAGAGGAAGCTGTCCGGAGACAGGGGGCATAAAGAATACATTTTTTTTATAATTAGTTCAATGTTCTTGTACAGCTCCTAATGAGCCATAACTGCGAGCAATGTATGAAACACTGTCCCGCAAATCATTCTATCCCATTGAAGTTGGTTTCTTCTTCCCCTGATTGTTATGCAGCATAACTTCAACTCTTTAGTGATGTTATCTATATGTTTCAGTGCCTCTTTTGGGTCACTGAAATAATATGTACATCCCCTATAGGTAAGCCAGAGTTGAGCTAATGCCAGGAGTGAGTGTGCTATTTCAAGTCCCCTCAATTGTTGCCTGAGGGGATCAAAGAAATTTCTCCTGGATTTGGTTGTGAAGGACCAGTCAGAAAACAGCTTAATATTATGATCCTCTGTGGAAACGGGGACATTTCGGTGGGCCTGCTGAAAGTATGTCTCTCAACTCTGGTCCACTAGTTACAAGCAGGATCATTCTTGGTGCATTACTGGGCTACTGAGCTGACCTTCAGTTAATGTGATAGACCCTTTTTGATGTCAGCCAGATTAAATCCCAAGTTCTTGAGTAGCGAGTACATACACCATGTCCGGAAGAAGGACACCAAATCCTCCTCTTCCATTCCTGCAAGGATGCTGACCACCCAAATGTTCATGGTCCAAGCATTATTTTTTAGAGTCTCTAGATGAGATCTCAGATGGGAGTTTTCTAGCCAGAATTTTCCAACAGCCATTTGAGTGTTTTTACATTGGTAATCTGCCTCAGTTGCAGTAGTTACTGCTGCTTCAATTTGTCTGTGTCCCGCACTGTCTTGAGCACAAGGCAGCAGGGTACCTGCTCCAGTCAAGTTGCAAGCTTCAGAGTTACCCACAGGAGGGTAGGCCCGCTGCTGTGGTGGCTGCTGATGACTTTTCCCTTGGTCTCCTGTCACTCCATGCAGTCTGCCCACCTTGAGTTTTGGATAATTTTATTCTTTAGAATGTAAGTTGAGGAACACCGCAGGGGGCAGGCCTTAGACAGCTAGTGTTGAAACCCACTCGGGAGGGAGCAATACTAGACCTGGTACTCTCAAATGGAGAGAGGATCACAAATTTAGAAGTCGGTAGACATCTGAGAACAAGCGACCACTGCAAAGTGTGCTTCACAATAAGCACAACCATGGAGACGAGCCATACAAAAACAAGCATACCAGACTTTAGAAGGGCTGACTTTGGCAAAATGGGTGAATTCCTGAGGAATACACTAGCAAATGGTCAAAAAGGAGGGGTGGAAGAACAATGGAGAAAAATCAAATCTGCCATCATAAAGGCAACAAGCCTTTGTGTGAAACAGATAAAGAAAACAAAGCGGAGTAAAAAAATACCATGGTTCTCAAAAGAGGTGGCAGGGAAGGTTAAGGAGGAAAAAGGCTGCAATCAAAAAGTATAAGGAATCACAGAAGTTGCTCGACAGGGAACTGTATCAATTAAAGAAGAAAGAAGTGGGGAAGGCAGTCAGAATAGCAAAATCCCAAACTGAGGAAAAAATAGCCAATTCAGTTAAGAAGGGGGATAAAACCTTTTATAGGTACATTAGGGAGCATAGAAAGGTTAAGGGAGGGATAGTGAAGATTAATAAAGGCTAGGAGAGGTGGGCAGAGGGAGACAGTGAAAAGGCAGTGTTACTGAATGAATACTTTTGCTCAATATTCACAAAAGAAGATGAGGAGGAGTTACCTAAACCAGACAATAGAAGCATTCTGGGTAGGGGGGTTGACACCAGTCCATTTACAGAAGAAAGAGTCTTGAAGGAACTTCTAAAACTCAAGGTGGACAAAGCAATGGGGCCTGACAGGCTTCACCCCAGAATCCTAAAAGAACTAAGGGAGGACCTAGTGACACCACTGACCATACTTTTTAACAAATCATGGGAGGATGGTGTGGTATCTGAGGACTGGAGGAGGGCAGATGTGATTCCCCTTCACAAAAGTGGGAGCAAGGTAGAAACAGGAAACTACAGACCTGGAAGTTTGACCTCAGTGGTAGGGAAAATGATGGAATCACTTCTGAAAGAAAGATTTGTTGAGTACCTAGAGGCCAGCGGGGCACAGGACCAAAAGCAGCATGGATTTACAGCAGGAAGGTCATGTCAGATGAATCTAATAGATTTCTTTGACTGGGTGACCAAAGTAATAGACCAGGGAGGGGCTGTGGATATGGCCTACCTAGACTTTAGCAAGGCATTTGACACAGTCCTGCACAAAAGATTGATAATCAAGTTAGCCAGCCTGGGAGTGGATCCCAGGGTGGTAGCCTGGGTAGCAAACTGGCTGTACAACAGGACACAGAAGCTAATAGTGAATGGAACACATTCCAAAGAAAGGGGGGTCACTAGTGGAGTACCTCAGGGCTCAGTACTAGGTACAGTCATCTTTTACATCTTTATAGGTGACATTGCAGAGGGTCTGAAGGGAAAGGTATGCCTCTTTGCAGATGACACAAAGACCTGTAACAGAGTTGATACACAAGGGGGGTAGAAAGGATGAGAAGGGACTTGGCAAGGTTGGAGGAATGGTCAGATATATGGCAACTTAGATTCAATGCAAAGAAATGCAAAGTAATGCACCTGGGAATCAAAAACCCAGGAGAAGAGTACACAATAGCAGGGGAGGTACTAACAACAACAAAAATGGAAAGGGACCTGGGGTAGTCATATCAGATGACCTAAAGGTGGGTAAGCAATGTGAGAAGTCGGTAAGGAGAGCCCGGGGATATTGGGATGCATAGGAAGGGGCATCACAAGTAGAAAAAGGGAAGTGGTTATCCCTCTGTACAGACAGTTGGTGAGACCCCATCTGGAGTACTGTGTGCAGTTTTGGAGACCTCATCTACACAAGGACATAGACAGGATGGAAGCTGTCCAGAGGAGGGCAACTAAAATGGTGCAGGGTCTGCATCAGAAACCATATGAAGAGAGACTGAGAGAGCTTAATATGTATACCCTTGGTGGAAGGAGGGACAAGGGGAACATGATAGAAACGTTCAAGTACCTCAAGGGAATCAACAAAGTCCAGGAGGGTAGCATCCTTCAGAAAAAGAGATGTGTGAGAACAAGGGGGCACAATTTAAAGATAGAGGGGGGACGGTTCAGGGGTAATGTGAGGAAATTTTTTCATGGAGAGAGAGGTGGACGTATGGAGAGGTTGTGGGGTCTAAAACAGTGGAGGAATTCAAACATGCATGGGACAGACATAAGGCAATTATAGTGGGGGGTGGCAGGAAGTAGGCTGTTGGTTAACTAAAATCTGCAGCTTATCCAGTAGGTAGGGAAATGGGCAGACTGGGTGGGCCAAGTGATCCTTATCTGCCGTCAAAGTCTATGTTTCTATGTAACACAATAGTGTGCTTGGAAAAGTAATAAGTTGTGTTTGAAAATATGTTTATTTCAATTAGTTTAGTTTCCATGGAAGCCAAAGTGAATTGCGACCAGTCTAGTGCATGACTGTCTAGTGTCTCTTTTTAGTTGTGCCTTTTAGTGCTGAAAACTGTATTTTGTTTTTAATGGGATATTGTCAGCCTATTTTGCATCATTTTATTTCCAGTTGAAAACAGACATTTTTTTATTGTTTACCTTGTCTAAAATTCACTGATGTTACTGTTTGTCTTATCTACTTTATTTTTTAGTAGAACTGAAATGCATGCTAATAGTGTAGTTATATCCAGTCTTGTTATATCCTTGATCTACTCTTATTACCTACTTCCTGAACATTAGAAACATCTTTAAACAGTGTAGCCACTCATGATACAATAGCCTCCTCTCCTCCCACTGCATCCTGAGTGGCTAGACTGGGTTGGAGGTGTTCCCAAGTCCATAAAAGATGCAGTAGGAGTTGATCAAGGACTGTAAACACATATGTTTAAAGGGCCACCATCGCCTCAAGAAGAACTTTCAAAAACATCATATTTGGTAATAAAGCAGCTTATATTTCTCATTGGCTTTGTATTTCTTATCCCCATTACTTATTACTGGAGTCATTTGCCTCAAAAATAGGATAGTCATTCCTTGAGGGTTCATTAGCTCCTATTGCTTCTTCCCAACTTGATATCATAATTCTCTGCTTGTGACATCACAGTTATTCCCATGGCAACAGATTGTGATGTCATAACAGAGCATTATGATTTCAAGTAGGGAATAAGCTATAGAGGCAGATGAACTCTGAGGAATAAAGATCCTGTCTTTGTGGGAATTTCTTCAGTAAAAAATAATGGGGAGAAGAAATCTATACAAGATATATGAAATACAAGCTGACTTGTGTCTAAATATTATGTTTTCCAAAGTTTTCCTAACAGTGTCAGCTGTTCTTTAAGGCAGAGGTCAGGAAACATAGGCAGATCAGGAGAAGTTATAAAATTTGCAAGTAGTGTTTTGTTATTATTATTAACAATAAAATAGGGAAATTAAAGTTGTACAGGATAGCTCTTCATACAGGCAGTACAAACAAAAAATCCTTCTTCTGAGACTCTCTCTTCAAAATTTCAGTCTCTCTCTCTTTCTCTCTGTCTAAACAAAAATGTTGCTAGTTTTTTATAACATGTCTTTTCCTCATGGTTTAAATTCTGCATCCTGTTGGTGTAAATCAATCTCCTGATTCTCACAAAATGTCTCAGAACTTTGTCAATTTATTTTCTGAGGTCAGCCTGGAGAGCACATGTAGTCTTTAACAGGTGCAGCAAAGTAGAACACTCTGTAAGCAAGCTTGTAGAGGTCAAAATGCCTACAGATTTTTTTTTTAAGAAACCCAAATAGCTTTCTGCAGTCATTTCAACCACATAATTATATACAGTTTTACATAAATATTCACACATATTTTTAACCACAGAGAAGCAAGGAGAGAAAGAAAGAATATAATCAGCAAGCAAAGGAAGGGAGAAAATGGGGGAATTGTGAGAACTTCAGAGTGGCCAGTTTCTATGTGCCACAAGGAAAATTTGGCTGTGCAATCAGACAGGCAAGTGGCAGAACAGAAAAGGAAAAAGTAGATCCTTGCTTTTTAACTTTCTCTGCATAACAAATGGGGCAAATCATGACACAGTGTGGTAACACCAGTATGGTGGACAGTCTATTTTTCACTTTTGTAAATAAATAAGGAATCTGAATCAAACATCCAGCTGCATCAGCAAGTTGTGCAAAAGGTGAGCAATTATAAATTATGTTTTTAAATTAAGAATAATATAAGACCTATGGGGGATGACAGTGTCCCTTTAATTATCCCCATAAGCATACTCTTTCTGTCCTTATTGGTTTTCCCAAATACTCACAAGCAAAACTGTAGGGAGTACAAAACTGTTGTTCACTCAGTTTGCTTACAAATGCAAAAGAGTCTATATTCTACCTCCATACTACAAGCCTACCACTGACTCCTCTTTTCATTCAGTTTAAACATATAGAGAATAGTGTATAGGAAACCATACACAACATGTTTCCACTGAGGAGTAAGATGGCAGCATAGACCTTGACAGCGAAGCTCAAGAGGCCTCTATGATGTCATCTCACACAAGATGGACACATAAGCCTTGTTGTGTATGGCTGCCTATACATTATTTTGTTTAGCAAATGTTTAATTAATTTATCTTCTTTCAAACTCTTCTTGAACTATGGCTAAATAAACAGAAAGCAGCAAACAACAGGATAAGATGTAAAACATTTAATGTGATTTAAGTAATAGCTACATGAGCTGGCACCATTTCTAGTTGTTCAGCTTTTTTTTTTCTATATTGACTTTTTCTCTCTGCAAGCAGACAGGCAACTTCTCAGCCCCCTGTTCCTGCTGCCTTCACACCAGCACCCATCTCCCTGAGCCTTACCTGCCATGAAGCCCCGCAACTTTCCCCCATATTGGGGCCAGGAGGGGGAGGGCTGGCCCCTCCCAGAGAATAATCCAGATAGGCCGGTGGTTTGGTGATGGTGTGGGAGAGGATCAAGCAGGCAGGGTTTCATAAAGCCTGCTTGACTTGCTTGTTTTTCCCCATTTTTCTATCCTGCCCACCTCCCCTGATGTCAGGTGCAGCCCCTGCAGGTCCTGATGTTCCTGCAGAGGAGAGGTACCTGGGCCTCCACAGGGGTTGCCATTATGGTGGGACTTGACATCCTCCCGCCCTCAAGCCACCCAGCCATCTTCCCGAGTTTGCTTCCAAACTGAGGTCGTTGGCAAAGGAGCATGTAGCACTACCCGCTAGACCACTGGCTGACCCCCAGGCATTTATCTTTTAACAAAACAGTTCTCTTGGGATGTTTTCAGTATTGCTGATGTCTTCATTATGATGAATCTACAGTGCAGGGAAGCATGAGGATTCTTAATAGACATGGGATTCTTTGTTGTTTAACCACAGTAGTCACATAAAGTAGCTACTGCGGTACAACAGCATCTGGCAACACTATAGTGTATGGTAGAGTGTTACTGTGCACCAAATTCGATCACTTTCCAGAGCTGTTGTACCATCAATGTGATGTCAAATAGTTGTACCCTCCTGGATATGTCACATCAATGGTACAACAGCTTGGAATGCCCTCACTCTCTGGTTGCCCTGGCATCCGCAGTGATTGCTCATTTTTTTTTCATGATCAGTTCAGACAGTTGTGACAGTTGGTCTAAAAAAATGAGCGATCGCAATGTCAGCAGCATTGTTTACCAAACTGGGTGCTGTTGGAGGAGTGCTCTCAATAAAAGACACTCCCCTGACTGAACTAGACAAACTGCTTGCCAAATTCATTGCTTCTGAATTAAAAAAACTGCTCCTGACAGATCTTGTTGTGGCTTTCTTTTCGATCTAGTCAGGCTGTGTAAAAATGTGGGAGTGAGTGTTTTTCTTTTTTCCTGCTTGGTCTGCCCTTACAGTGTAAGAAGTGCTCCAGTGATGTTCACGGATGACAATACACTATAAAAGACAATGTATGGTCATTGATGAAAAAACAATGCTGAGTTTGCTTCCCGTGGTTGTCACGACAACAGTAAACCTCTTGAGCTTCACTGTCAAGGTTTACTAGGTTGTCATGACAACCACTCGAAGTGAACACGACGTTGTTGTTCACCAATGACCATACATTATCCTCTATGAACCATATATTCTAAAATCACTCATGAACTTGCCCAATCATATTTCTTTACATTGGTTTCTCTGTCCCTTGTCCTCTCTGCTGCTTTGGCTGTCTGTACTTTACTTGCCCCTCAACATCTTCAGGGGCAGAGTCTTCTGCCAAGCCATCTCTTCCATCTGGAACATCCTCTATTTTGATTCTAAACCACTGACTCAGGTCCTTGTTTTTAATCTGTCCAAGTCAAAACCCACCTCTTCTTCCTTGTGTACCTCCAGGATCCCAGTAGGTTCCTAGAATAGATGTCTAGGTTACTTCAGTACCTAAAAGTTAGTTCTTAGTAGAGTTGCTTGGAATTTGCTGAATCTGTTGCGTTGTGCATATGTTGGATAATCAGATGTAACCCCCCCACCGGCCACTTGTTTAACTTGTAAGCACACTTCCCATATTTTCTGTCTTGGGGGAAAAAGAGGGGTTGGGGTACAGAAACAGTATTACACACAAATAACCATCACTAAGCCCAGCTCCTGAAGAGAGAACTTTTGCTAGGGCTATGCTAGGTCTGAACTTCTGGAGGGGTACCCAATAATTCTACACAGGAAGCAGCATCAAGAATATCCAAACCAGGCTGGGGTTTTAGAGTGTGGCTTTATTCCAGTGAATGGTACACAAAAACAAAGGTGGAACTCCAAGAGTTTACACTTCGTGGCACAAGGCAATACAGAATACAACATCTGTAGCAGACAGAAACTCTAACTTCCCATATTGCATAGGACTTCAAACCCTTCCAACGGCAAAACCTCAGCTGAAACACATCTTTCTTCTGGTGGCAATGACCACAATGGAGCACACAATTTCTTCCACTGGCAAGGGCCACGACTTAGAAAATTTCCCATATGGCATAGGATTTAGAGGTTTGACAATGTGGCAACTGGCCATGATGGAGCACACTGGTGCTCAAATTTAGCATAACCTACACCAGGGGGTAAACCTTCTTTTCAGGCATTGGCCATATGACCTGAAAAATAAGTGCCCTTATATATCCCGAGGTACTGAACTGGTCACTCCAGATGGGGGATTGACCACCTTTTGCTTCCTAAGTCCATATCCAGCCATTCTTTCAGAGTTATGCCTCATCATTTGCAAACAGTAGAACTATGTATTCTGGAATGTCTGGCACATTCAGCACATGAAACACACTACTTCTGAGTGCAGGTTTAAGTCCTGAACAATGTGCCAAGTCTACCGGTGACTCCACAATTGTCAGCCAACTTTAGGAAAGGCTTGAGAACAGTCTCAAACAGAACTGGGTACATAGGTCCCTTTGTTAGAGCACACCCCAAAAGAAAACAAGGCAGATACATTTCTCCTGGGATACCCAAAGTCAGAATTACTCACGGTTGTCAAACAAAAGGCAGCTCCAATTGTCCTGGTTCAAAACAGGGGATTGCTGCTTGGATCCATTCTGCAGTCATCCTCATCTCACCGAGGATAAGGAAATCAGGAACTCCTGCTAGACGGTTTCCACCACTTTTACAAGGCAGGTAGATGTTTGTCAGCACTAGGGTGAGAAAAAGCAGGCTCTCCTCAGAGCCCACACTGCAGCTCCTCACTTCTCCACTGCTCACTCTCACAGACTACTGCAGACTAACTGAAAATGCTTAAACTCCCCACTCACAGCTAGCTACCTTGGCTTATGCTGCTGCAAGAATTCTAAATGACATCACCTCTCTGCTCTCAGCTGAGACCAAGTAAACAGAGAGGGAGTAAGTGAAAATCTATTTAACTAGTTATTCACCAGCAGCCTTCCCTACCTAGCACTGACACTGATGGGAGTCTAGTAATGCTAGGGGACTGGGAGGTTACTGTGACAGGGTGGAATAGGACCTTGTCCCATTTGTTATGGAGAAAGTGTGTAAATGCAGGGATCTGTATTCTTTCCTTTTCTATGTCTGGTTGCGCAACCAAATTTTCCTGTGAGACCTCGGATCTGATCAACCCGAACAGTCATGCAATTCTTTGCCTCTCTCTGTCTGTTTTCCCTTGCTGTCTGTTTTTCTCTCTTGCATATCTATATCAGCTAATATAAAATTATGTGAAAATCAATGTATGGAAATGTAACTAATATTGTGATCCCTATTGTTTAGAAAATATTTAGTATTACTGTTGAGAAGTGTATTGTATTTTGTCATAACTTTAAAAACCTAGAGGTTACTTGAGTGCAAACATTGAGCCTTTTGCAAAAAGGGGTCTTAGGACGCATACTGTTCTAGTAGTTCCTGAAACTTACGAGAACAGAACACTGTGGAAGAGACAGGATGTTTGCAAAGGATGGAGATTGAAAAGACTTATAAAACAGCTAAGCTGGGCTGCAAGGGAAGATTCTACAAGAAAAAGGGACACAGACTGAATATTTTATTTTTATTCTTCTGTACATAGTTATTCTGAACAGGTTTCTTTTTTTTATGTTACTGTAACTACAAATAAACAGTTTTGTGGAATTTTACAACTGCTCCAGGGTTTTCATTATTCTTCCTGACCTGTGCCTCAACATCAGTTACACAGAACTTTGATTTTTCAATCTGATTCTCTTCTGATGCCAGCAATGGCATTGGAGACAGAATCAGTCAGAATTGAAAGTTCCAATTCCATATCTAACTCCCAAGAAAACCTTTCCCAACCAGTACAAACTCAAAGGAGCTGGTTACTGGACCAGGAAAAAAGGCCTCATCCCTTCCCCACCCCTTTCTCCCATTCCATGCTCCCTTAGTTTAATGTGTTGCTGGGTCTGGCCTGCTAGGGTCTCTAAGTTTAGAGTGTGGCTGTGTGGTTGGTGCTGTCTTCTGTGGGCTGGCTAGTAGACAGAGGAAGCAATGAGGGTCTAGCTGTAGTGTGAAGTTGACTTCATCTATAGTTTTTCCCAAAAATAACCCCTTCCCCCAGCAACAGCAGCCCATCATATATAGCCCATTGCCCACCACCAAGCCCCCGGTAAGATGCATGGCAATTGTTTTCCATTTAAAACTAAATTTTGTGCTTGTATGAAAAGTACTCCTACAGTTCCTGCTGAGGTCACCATTACCAGAATGAGAGGTGAAGATGTAAAGTCAAAAAAGGCAATAGCTACTTGACTCTGTTTACACTTGAGAACAGTTTTTTGTGTCTCTGTGTGTTCTTGTGGGTCCCCCCTTGTGTTCTCACATCCTGTAGGGCCTTGAGTCCCCATTTCTGGAGTACATATAAATGTATGTGGTGAGAACGTTTCCCTTGAGTCATTCTAGCTGCAAACCCATGGTGGGTAGAGGACTACACTAGCATTTGGATAACTAATTCCTTCTCCCTAACTACACTTTTACAGTTTATTGTTTTCATTCTAGAACAACCAAATCATGAATTTATTGCAAATATCTTTAAATAGGCTTGAGATAAATGTTTGTGAAAGTTGTATGAAAACCAGACAGTTCAAAAACTTTGATGCGCACATTCTATGTTGTTGTGCATATTTGAAAAAAGTTGTAAATGTTCCTTCAACAAGTGCACCTGTGTCCTTGCTTGCACCAACTCCTGCCACTTTTGTGTAGTCAGAAATGCTTCACTCAACATAAAAAACAGGCATTGAGAAAGGCAGTACTCAGCCTTTTTTTCTTCTCTCTCCCTACCAGTGGTCTGCGTCAGAGGACCAGTGCAGTCTGAAAAAAATCTGAGCATCTCACGAGAGGTCCATTGTTCAAACTTGGAGATTGTGAGTAGTTCTTCCCAGCAGCACGCTATCATCTACAGCAGTACAATGCAAAAAACTGCCAGTGTTCTGTATCTCTTCAGAGAGAGCAAGCACAGTGAGCAGAGCTACACAGGTTAAAACCACATACTATAACAAATAAAATATGGACAACCGTATACAACTCTCCCTGTGTTTCTATCTTGGAGTTCAGATAACAGCATGGACCTCTCGAGCTTTGCTCTCAAGGTTCATATGCTGTTATCTCAGCCCATCAATACAATGGAAACAGGCTTATTGTGTATGGTCGCTCATACCTTATTCTATGTAGGAGGCAGTATAGTGCAGTGGTTTAAGGCTCTGAGCTGCAAACCTGGAGACCTGGTTTTGAACCCCACAGCCCCCACTTGCATACTGTGTGACCCTGAACAGGTTACTTATCTTTCTTGTGCTCCCAGATTGCACCAGGAAACAAGCTTTGGCTTAGTGTGCCTCTTCTGGTTAAACAATTTCCCCTTTCTATATGAATTGTATGGTGGCTTCAAGCTCCCATAACTATGTCTTGCTAATACCAGTCAGAATCCAATAGCAAGAGCTCCATGCCAAACCTGAATGAATCTGGCATCCCTTTTTCTGGGCTTGGTTTAGCTTTTCATTGTTGGAAACTGTATAAAAACAACCCCTGTCCATTTTTGGGTTAAAACTGACAGCTGTATTCCATGTGTTATAATTACATTTAAACTGATACAGAGGGCTGGATTCTCAAAAGTGAGGATGCAGACACAAGTCCAGATTTTTGGATGCGCCTGCATCATCTGAAAAGGGCCAAATGTTTTAATGTTATTTTCTAATGTTTTAAAGCATTATCAACAGTGTCCTTGCTTTACAGTAGGTTTCATAAAAAAAGAAGGCAAGTGTAATTTTTTGATGCATGCGCTATTTTATTTGCGTAAATTGTGACTATTGAGATGAAAAGTAAGACCACGCTGTATTGTGGTCTACTTTTTTGCCACAGGTTACCCAATTATGCTAAAATGATGCTGCAAATTGTGGATGCCGATTTGAAAATCCTGCTCAGAAGACATAAGGTTTCACTCCCCACCCCCTTATATGTGATCTCAAGTCCCAACCCAAAGGCCAGTCCTGCCATTTAAATTCCCTGAGCTACTGTGCTAGTACTGATCAAGAATGATCAGAATACAAACATCAGGTAAATAGGCTTCAGTGGCCATGAATGTCCATTAAACTCATTGGTCCACACAAGTCATATGACTGTCAGTTCATCTCTTCTTTTATGACCGCATACCTTACCTGAACCAACTGTTTTTACAATAGGAGTCTATTTTATAATCAGGATAACATATTCCAATGTGTGGGGTCATAGGTGAATAATACACTTTTTTAATAACTGTAGCACTTGGCTATACCTTGTGCATAATAACAACCCAAGACATGCATTATTTCCTTATTCCCCCTTGCGCGATCATGCTATCCCTTTCATTTAGTACACTGGCTTGGAGATAACATATAGAAGTGGCAGTTTGCAGAAGAAGCTGAGTACAGAGGATGCATAAAGGTTGCAAGGTGGGAACAAATGTCCAGATTATTTAGTTTTGGTATTTTTCATGAAACCACATGCATGCTCTCCAGAGCCCCAAACCCAGTGCAAAGCATCATGGGTATCGGTATACAAATCCTTTTGTGGGGTACACTGTCAAGGTTTGTTTCATCTTAACAAGGTTGCCCGATAAAAGGTTTTTACATTCATTCCAATTTAGAATGAAAATTATTCTGACAAACAGTTGACATGTGTTTTGCCCTTGCGACTTCACAGTGTTGTGCAAGCCATTTTTCAGTGAAGGACCAGGCATACCACTTAACTTTGTTCCCCAGAAATATGGGGCAAGTCTTGAAAAAATCAGGGACAGGAGGCCAGAGTCAGGAACACATCTTAAAAACAAACCAGAACTATCAGCCCAATAAGGTGTTTCAGTGTTTGGCTTATTGACAAAAGCATTTTTCTAGTGGAGAACTGAACAGTAACTTTAATGTCTGTTGTCATTTTATGAGTCAGATCCTTACTTTTCAGTGACAGAAATGCCAAACTTAGGAGAGACCAAGGAAATGTTTGAATCTAAATCAGGGTTGACCTCCAAAATCATGGGCAGTGGACATGTATGGTACCAGGTCACACACAGAGGAAAAAAAGGCATTTAGTAAACAGAGGGGCAATATACATAAGAGGCAAACATTGTCATTAGAGCCGGGTCTAGTATCCATACAGGATGCAAGAAAAGAACAAATGACCAAATTGTTTGGTACCTGTGCTCTGATAATATAGGTACTACAACCTTTTCCTGTCGGGGCAATTCAGTTTCAACACAGCCTTTAATATAAAAGCCCTGTGCTGAGATTAGAACCTAAGTTGCCTACTTTGCAGGTTGTGTAACAGCTTCTATATCACATGAGCTACCATTCATTTCAGTGCAGCTGGGTGGCACACTAGATGTGTCTTGGGTAAGCAAGTAAAAAAACAGGGGTTTGAAGCCGGGTAGGAACATATGTAATCTCAACAAGAGGTCAAGGTTCAAATCCTAACAGGAACTTGTATTTTTTTTTCAAAATTTGTTTTTTAATTGTTAATTCACTAGAAATGGTGAAGTAGAGCAGAACTGTAAATCTTATAGAAAACAAACTTAGTTAGGAACGGCAATTTATGTAGGTAGGAAATGTTCCTTTTAGGAACATTTTGTGGTACCTGTACTGTAGCCTGAGCAGTTGTCGGTGCCTCTCTCCAAACCACATGCTTAAACTCTAAGTCTCACACCCAGTGCAAAGCATCATGGGTAACTATATGCAAATCATTGCACTGGATAGGCTGATACGACTTCAGCAGAACAAAAGTTGCCCGATAACAGCTTTTTACATTAGTTTCAGTTCTGACTGAGAATGCCAACATACAGACATTTGTTTGGAAAAACTAGTAGTCGTACTAGACTGAGGAGGTCGAACAGAATGAAATAGGTATCTGTAGTGTGTCACTCTCGGATTAAATTGAAACAGCTGTAAAGTGATATTTTTGTTTTGGTAAATACTTTGGTGAGCTTCTGACTTCCTACATGCTGTCCTAGGATTTAAGGTCCGTGGGGGTAGAGGAGCTGTGTTATTGATGACACTGTCTAGGTTGAAGTCTGCTGGTGACTGGACTTTTTGGGTTGCTGGCCTGAGCTCTCTCTAATGTGCTCCTCAAGAAGGTTTTTGTGGCTGCTATCCTCTCATCCTTTACATTTAAACTGAAAAAGCACTTCATGCAACAGGCATGTGGGTAATTACTTTTTTATTAGGAACCTGTTTATTTACACACAGTGGCACCTACCAGGATGCAACCCAATAATGCTGCAGTATATCACAAAATGTTGCACTGTACTGCAGGGAACAGTGTAATTCAAAAAGCAATTAAGCCATTTTTATGTTGATTGCACGCATGCGCAAGAAACATGTTGCGTCAGCTTTCTCCACATGCAGGTTGTGGAGGCGTGGCACTGTTGTGCCCAATGCCCCCACAGCCTGCAAAGGCTTGTCTCCCATCCCCCAATGCCGTGGCACACTGCTGCTGAGACTAGTTCAACCAGTGTGCCACAACCTTCTAAAAAATCAGCCGCTGCCTCATCATTGCAGCGTCAGCCATCCGCTGCAATGAGGGAGCGACCCGTCATTGCAGGGTGGGATGTAGGATCCCTGATATTGTTTGTGAACATGGTGGCGATTTGCCACCATATTCACAAACAATATTTACCCCACCATGTTTATTTGCCGATGGGGGAGCCCATTCCCTGTCGGCATAATGTAACCCCCCCCCAGTTTTATTGTCTGCCAATGGGGTGCCCAATCCCGTCGGCAGAAAGGAATCCCCACTTTGTTGTTTGCTGTGAGGGTGCCCAATCCCCCATTGGCCAGCTGCCCCCCAAAACAAGACTCCGGTGGCACGCTGGGAGCCCCCCAGCGTGCACATGTGCCCTTGTTGTTTGCCATCGGGGCTGCCCAGTCCCCCGCCGCCACAGCTGCCCCCAAGCAAGATTCGTGGCACGCTTAGGAGCCCACCCAGCGCCACATGCCCCTGAAAAGTTGAAAGCGGTCTCGCGACTTTTTTCCATGAAAAAAGGAAACAGTCCCTCGTAGTCTCCTGCACCCTCCCACAACTCGCACCCACCCACTGCGCACCCTGCCTCCCCCCCTCACCCCACACTTACCTCCGGAGCTCGGCGCGATGATCTTCGGTGGACCGGGAACACGTCTGCACTCTTCAAAGCCAACCGTGAACTGAGGAAAGCCGGTAAGCTGTATAATGTAATAAATAGGGTTTTTTCAACTATAGTGCATATCTCGGGCATTTTGGGGAATTTTTTTTCACCAAATTTTCAACATGGGGTTTTTGGGACCCCTCCTCATGAATTCTTGAACTGTCATGGCGTTAATCGGTCCCGAAAGGTGGTTTCGTGGTCACTGTGCGGAATCACCCTTCGGGGATGATTAATGAAATGACAGTGCCAATGTTCATGAGATGGGCTCTCAAAAAGCCTATGTTGCAAATTTGGTGGAAAAAATCACAAAAATGACTGTTTTACGACCGTGCGTTGCGCAGTTGCTACATACGCTCATAACTTCGCGAATTTACAATATTTTCACACCAGATTTTCCACATTGGTATTTTGTCACACCTCCCTGTGAGCAGTACAGCTGTCATTGTTCACATCCTGGCCAAAATGTGTTTTCGCACTTCTGGCGCAAAATAGCGCAGTCGCTGTGGGAAATCAGTGTTCAGGACAGATTAAGAAAATGACAGTGACACTGTTCATGAGTAGAGGTCCTAAAATGCTTATGTTGAAAATTTGGTAATGATACTCCATAAAATGACTGTGTTACGAGCATGTGTTGCATAGTTGGCACGCACGCTCGCAATTTTGCAAATTTATAATATTTTCACTCCAGATTTTCAACATTCCCATTTTCCCAGACCTACTTATGAACAGTACAGCTGTCATTTTTCCCATCCTGGCCGGAATGTGTTTTCGCACTACTGGCGCAGAATAGAGCAGTCGCTGTGGGAAATCACTGTTCGGGACAGATTAAGAAAATAACAATGATACTGTTCATAAGCAGAGGTCCTAAAATGCCTATGTTGAAAATTTGGTGATGATAGCCCATCAATTGACTGTGTTACAAGTGTGCGTTGCGCACTTTAAACGCACCCTTGTAACTTCGCAAATTTGTAATGTCACACCAGATTTTCAACAATGCCATTTTTTCACACCTCCTTATAAGCAGTACAGCTGTCATTTTTCACATCCTGACCGAAATGTGTTTTCACAGTTCCGGGTGCAGAATAACGTGGTCACTGTGGGAAATCGGTGTTCGGGACAGATTAAGAAAATGACAGTGGCACTGTTCATGAGCAGAGGTCCTAAAATCCCTATGTTGAAAATTTGGTGACGAAACTCCATAACATGACTGTGTTACAAGTGTGCGTTGAACTGTTTCCACGCACCCTTGTAACTTCGCAAATTTGTAATACTGTCACGCCACATTTTCAACAGTGGCATTTTTTCACAACTCCTTATGAACACTACAGCTGTCATTTTTCACATCCTGGCTAAAATATGTTTTTGCACTCCTGCCGGACAATAGCACGGTCACTCTGGGAAATCAGTGTTTGGGACAGATTAAGATCGACCGAGTGGGGGGTGACCGAGCTCAACTGAGCTCTGTCGGGACTGCTGCGATTTGTTTGTGGGCAGACAAAGGCCCTAACACAGAGCCCAGTACAAAAGGGCAGCCTGCAGCACTGGGAGAAACAGAGCGAGAGAGGCGAGTGAGGAGGGGGAGAACGAACTCACGGGCGCTATCAGGACTGCTGCGGATTTCTTTGTGGGCAGAAAAAGGCATCAATACAGGCAGGGGCCCAGTACAAAGGCCAGCCTGCAGCGGTGGGAGAAACAGTATGAGGCAGTGAGACAAGGGGACTGAAGTGAGCTCAATGGAGCTCTATCAGGACTACTGAGGATTTCTTTGTAGGCAGAAAAAGGCGCCAATGCAGGCAGGAGCCCCGTACAAAAGGGCAGCTTGCAGTGCCAGGACAAACAGAATGAGCGATGAGAGAGGGAGACTGAGCGACCTCAACGGAGCTCTGTTGGGACAGCTGTGGATTTCTTTGTGGACAGACAAAGGTGCCAACGCAGCCAGGAGCCCCATACAAAAGTGCAGTCTGCAGTGCCAATAGAAACAGAATGGGCGAGTGACAGAGTGGTAGTGAGCAAGCTCAACGGAGTTCTAGTGTTACTGCTGCAGATTTCTTTGTGGGCAGAAAATGCGGCAATGCAGGCAGGAGCCCAGTACAAAAGGCCAGCTTGCAGTGCCGGCAGAAAAGGAATGCAAGAGTGACAGAAGGGGAGTGAGTGAGCGAGCTCAGTGGAGCTGTGTCGGGACTGCTTCAGATTACTTTCTGGCCAGAAAAAGCCACCAATGCAGGCAGGAGCCCAGTACAAAAGGGCAGCCTGCAGCACCAGGAAACACAGAACGAGCAAGTGAGGGAGGGGGAGTCAGTGAGCTCAACGGGGCTCTGCTGGGACTGCTGCAGATTTGTTTGTGGGCAGAAAAAGGCAGCAATGCATGCAGGGGCCCAGTACAAAAGGGCAGCCTGCAGTGGCAGGAAAACCAGAATGAGCGAGTGAGTGAACTCAACAGAGCTGTATTGTAACTGCTGCAAATTTTTTTGTGGGCATAACAAGGCAGCAACGCAGGAAGGAGCCCAGTAGAAAAGGACAGCCTGCAGCGCTGGCAGAACAGAATGAGTGAGTGAAAGTAGTGGAATGAGCAAGCTCAACAGAGCTTTGTCAGGACTGCTGCAGATTTCTTTGTGGGCAGAAAAAGACACCAACAGAGGCAGGAGCCCAGTACAAAAGGGCAGCCTGCAGCACCAGGAGAACCAGAATGAGTGAGTGAGACAGGGGGAGTGAGCGACCTCAACAGAGCTCTGTCGGGACAGCTGTGGATTTCCTTGTGGGTAGAAAAAGCCACCAACACAGGCAGGAGCCCAGTACAAAAGGGCAGCCTGCAGCGCCAAGAGAAACAGAATGAGCGAGTGGGAGAGGGGGAGTGAGCCACCTCAATGAAGCTCTGTCAGGACAGCTGCGGATTTCTTCCTCAGCAGAACAAGGTGCCAATGCAGGCAGCAGCCCAGTACAAAAAAGCAGCCTGCAGCACCGGGACAAACAGACTGAGCCAGTGACAGAGGGCCACTGAGCAAGCTCAACAGACCAACGCAATCAATATTCGGCATTGACAAATGCTTGCTTACTGTGGTATTTTGTGGCATGTCATTTACTGCAACTAAGTTACTGTGCTGTATTGTGGCTGGCTGCACTATGTGTTTTATATTTCTTTTACACATGCTAGTATAGCATTGTTAGTAGTGTTATTTGTTGTGGTTTTATGGTTTTGTTGTTTTTATTTTGTCTTTTGTTAAGCATGCTGCAGAGGTGCTCCAAGCATTGATGGGGCACTTTTAATACAAAAATAAAACTACTACTACTAAAGCCTTGTCACTCTGCCATACATAGGGGTTTACATGTGGTTACCCATGATGCTTTGCACTGGGTTTGAGGCTTTAAAGTGCATGATATGTGTGTGGTTTAGAGAGACACTCAGAAAGAATCTGAACATTTGTTTTCTCCTTGAAGCCTTTATGGCTCCTACACACTGCTTTTCCTGCAAACCGCCTCTCCTATATTCCACCTCCGAGTGTCCTAAATGGTTATTTTCCTCTGGGACTAACTTGGCAGTTGGCTGAGATAGTGACTACATGGCACTTAGGAACCTCACAACAATGAAACATGTCTGTAGATTCTTGTTCTCAGTGAAAACTGGAACAGATGTAAAAGCGTAGTGTTAGGTAACTTTGGGTCTGATGAAGACATGAGTCAATCTGCTCCATAAAATGATCCTTGCATACTGTTACTCTTGATGCTTTGCACTGTGTGTGTTTGCGTGTGCATGTGCATGTGTATGTGTGTGGCTTTTAGACTGTGTCTGGTTCAGTGAGATACACAAAAACCAAGGATACAAGCAGCTATTTTCAACTGAAGTTGCAAGAATCAAAGTTCTCAGGTGTGAATGAGAGTTGTCTTTTCTGATGAGGGGCAGATGAGTGGGATGGTTCCAGCAAATAAAATTCCAGTAGGCTTCTCTGTAGAATAATTATTGGCCTCCCTCATCTTCTTCCTAGATGGAATGTTAATTGCTTTGGCAACATACAGCAGATGAAAGGCTGACTGCATTATAACAAAAGCACGTGGGAGAAATCACATGGAAATGCACTTGTTTCCAGTGGAAGATTATTTTTTTCTTATGGCAGATGATGAAATCACTGGACCATCTGTTACTCAGTCTACATTATACAGGAACATTTTGTTTCTAATATTTCATCCCTAATTCAAGGCATGAATCACATTTTTGTAACCTGAGGCCACATTTATAAATGCTGTAGCGTTTGACATAAATTGGATTTTATTAGGTTATTAAACAAGGGAAATAAACTATGAAACTTTTTAATTGGATACAGCACCACAGTATTTTTTTATATAAAACCCAGGCAATTTTGAATAAGTCAGAAATATAAATTCATTGACTAATAGATATAATTTCCCAGTGAGAGGAATTAAGGTGGCTACATAAAGTAGTCCTTCCTTCCTTCCTTACCACAGTGGAATTTGAGCCTGCTGCTGGCTTTCCACGGGGGTGAGAATACCTCCTTTTTTACCACTTACGTTCCCTTTTCTTTTGTCCAGTCCATTGGCACTGTGGTGCTCATGACTTGATATGGATGACCCAGATTTGGGAACAAGCATGGATTGCTGGAAGGCCAACAGGGGAGGAGGTTTGAGCATACCACTGAACACTAGTTTCCTCATGGTGGAAGACAGACCACTCTCCACTGCAAGTGCACCACTTGGGGGCCCATAGGTGAAGCCAGTCAGTGGGGATGCCAGTGAGGGAGTTGGAGATGCTTGGCCAAGCCACGTACACACCAGTTGCATGCATGTTGTAACACGTTGCCGGCATCTCTGTGGGAGGATAAAACACAAGAAGAAAGTAATGCAGCTAAGTAGGTTGAAACCTAGGTACTGTATATCCTTGCCCTGAACAACCAGTCTACTCAGCATGGAGAGTCCACTGCCACCAAATTTGTGTTGGGGTGGAGTTAGAGCCCCACCGTGGGGTAAGCTATGCGGCAGGTAAGGAACCCCACTGGGACTCTGGATGGGTGATGGGTGATGGGACTTGGTGGCCTAGTAGCAGAAGTGGGCCATGGTTGTATGTAAGGAGATGACCCACATTGCACTGAGAGGTCAGGCCTCTCAACTGCCCCACCTTATTGAATGCCTCCCTTTTTAGCAGAGATCCTTCTATCCCACTGGGACATGGTACTGATATTGCAACTGTGTCTCGTTAACTTATTTAGTTTATTATTTACCAGGTAAGTCCTCTAGACAAAATAATTTCCATGGGAGGTTACAAGAGGTCACAGTTTCAGAATACATATGGAAGTCACGCAAACAGTAAACCAATGATTACAAACATAAATTCAAAAATAGGCACAAATAGCAATATTATGCATTTAGGGCCAGATAATCAGAGCACTTGTGTATGGCACAACAGAGTTGCACCGGTGCAACTACAGACCTGTGCCACAGAGCAATATTCAACCACCGTGGTTGTGCGGTGCAGGTCTCATTGTGCTGCGGCAAATGTAATGTATGCAGCACAAGTGTAGGGGGCATTTCCATGAATATGTGGTGCAATGGCATATTCAACCCCAAACCATGGCGCAACTCAGGAGCAAACTACAGGATGCGCCAGTCGGACTTGAGCCTATAAAAACAGGCTCAAACACAGACACAGCAGATGCACAACCCTGAGCACAAAGCTGGATAACATGGATGGAGCACTATTCATAATGGAGCAGGTAATGAGGGGTATGAGGAGGATGGAGGAACAGCAACATGGCTGATGAAGGGCCCATTGGCAGTATGCCTAACACAGACGGTACCATGCCTGCTTCACATTTGAGGACTTCAGCGATGTGGAGATCATGGGCTGGTACCACCTGATCAGGGCAATTCTGAGGCAGCTATGTGAGCTGTGCAGTGATGAGCTGCAGGCACCCACCAGACGGAGTCATGCCATGTCTGTGGAGACCAAGGTGACAGCAGTGATGTGCTTGCTCGTCATGGGCACCTTCCAGAGACAACAGGTGGCACCACCAGTATCACCCAGTTGGCCAGGTCCTGCTTTCTCACACAGTTCCTCAACGCTCTGCTGCCACGTGCTTTGGAGTTCACATGATTCCCAAGCACACAGGCAGAGCGTACAGAAAACATGAAAGACTTCCACAGGGTGGCACACATGCCAGGCATAATAGGGGCCACAGACTGCTCCGATGTGGCCATACACACACCACCTGGCCCTGAGGGGCCAGCATACATAAACCATAAGAGATACCCAACCATCAACTGCCAGGTGGTGTGCAATGCCATGGGGTGCATCATCAATGTCTGTGCCACACACCCCGGGAGTGCACACAATGTCTTCATCTGGCACAGCTCCATACTCTGTCAGAGATTTGAGCCTGAGGATATCCCCATGGGGCACCTGTTAGGTGAGCAAGGCAGGGTGATGGAAGTGGGTGCAGCAATGCTGAGGGAGGAAGGCAATGACATGGGGGGTGGGGCACAGATGGCGGTGGGCAGCTGGGGTGAGGGGGTGGCACCAGCACAGCACAGAGATAACCATGCTCTCTCCCCACACAGGTGACAGTGCGTACCCGCTGAGGAACTGGCTGCTCACCCCTTACCAGAGACCGGCCTCCCCCGGTGGAGGAGAGATACAATAAAACACACACCGCCATGCGCAATGTCATCGAGCATGTCTTTGGTATGCTCAAGATGCAGTTCCATTGCCTAGACAGCTCAGGTGGTGTCCTACAATACAGCCCATAGAAAGCCTGTGGGCTATTCCTGGCCTGCTGCATGCTGCACTACATGGCCATTGACCGTGGGATAGCTGTCCAGGTGGATGAGGGCAACAGCAGTGGGGAAGATGGTGAAGACAGGCTGGAGAGGGGTGTGCAGCCAGCCATGGGGAGGTGGGACCCCAGGCTGGTGGTGGAGGCCAGGAGGCACAAGGCCACCTTCATACAGGAGCATTATGGAGAATGCAGGTAAGTGCAATGCCACACATGCAGGGGCTTCACAGACCATCACCCCACCCACAGGGCTGGACAGGCACACAGGGATGAATGCAGGGACAGAGGCACACACAGCAGCCACACGGTGGAGGCAGTGCCACACAGACACACACAGCACACAGCACAGGCACGGGCACTCACACATGGGCTGCAGGACATGGCATGGATCAGACGCATGACACCAGTGCACAGGCACAGCCAGTGCAGAGATACCCTCATCACACCCATGCCACAAGGCCCAGCAGCCCGACCAGCACACGCAGGGGGTGTGCGCCACACCACACATGCACACCACCACATGCATGGGACACCACCGCCACCCAAGCGTGCACTGGGCAGCAGGAGTGGACTGCAGGGAAGGGCAGCACACACATCAGGGCAACTGCATGGTACCACGGCTGCCAGAGCCATGTGGGTGGGTGGCCGTGACCAGGCTGGTCTGCAGACGTAGGCTGCGCAACAGCCAATGGAGGAGTGTCCAACACACCCGCAGGGGTGGAGGCCCAAGAACATGACCAGGTTCTCGCTGGGGTGTAGAGCCGGCCAAACAGGCCCACGCTGGGGGTATCAGGGATGGCCACGTTGGAGCTCGGCATCATCTGTGCTGGGGTCACCATGCGTCGGGACCGTGGAGTAGATATTGCACTGTGGGGTGTCCTATGTGCATGGCCGTGCCCAGTGGCCAGCAATGCAAACCCGGCCACAATGATACTGTTATGTGGTCCAGAGATGTGGTCGTGGCCTCCCGCAGCTAGTGGAGCCTCCCACAGCTAGCGGAGCTTATCGATAATCTGTGCATGTCCTCTGTCCTGACACTTGGTCAGCTGAAGCACCTCAGCCCGCAGTGCACGCATCTCCGTGGCAAGAAGTGCCTGGTTGTCTACGGATGCCTGCAGCAGCCGGGTGTGCTCTGCCAGCTGGTTGGCATCCTGCGCATCCTGGCCTGGATGCCATCCTGCTGGGGGTGATGTGGCATGATGGTCAGTGCACAGCTCAGGTGGACACTGCACAGGGGACCACAGAGGGGGTAGTGTGGCAATGGGTGCACAGGCAGTGGCCCCTGTGGCACGCTGCCCAGTTGTGTCTGCATCCTGCAGCCACCACTTAGCCATCTGCTGGATAGTGCCTAGCATGGCTGCACCTGCTACAGCACCCCCCCTCACCAGGCACAGCAGTGGCATCACACCCCACTGTGCTGGCATGGACAGGGGCAGCTGCGCAGCCACAGGCACAACACTGGACCCTGATGGTGCCTGCATCCGTCCCTGGACCATGGCTGGCACCACATGGCCGTCGCTGTCCAGGCTCAGAGTGATATTATCATCGGAGGCGGATGCACCTCCTAGCTGGGTGTTTGCGCAAAACACAGGAAAGCTGTCACCTAGCAGGAACTCTGACAGTGCATCATCCAACTCCAACCCCAGGATGTCCAACAGCCCCACACTGCTGCATTGCATCCAGTCCCTGCCACGGATGCCTGTGGATTTTGACAGCACCACCTCCTCTGGGACCATGTCAGTGTCCTCTTCCTCCTCCTCCTGGACTGCTCCACGGAGATGTGATGGTGCTGGAAAGGAGGAACACAGAGTCAGTGGTGCTGTAGTACCCATGCAAGTGGCACCTGCACCCAGGTGTGCATGCTGCTGTGGCTGCCGTCCACCGGTGCACCATGCACAGCTGCAGGCAATGCACGCATGTGCCATGCAGCACAGTGGCGGGCCCACCTGTGTGGCACATCCCATACCCACCAGCCAAGCATGTAGTACGGTGACTCACCATGCTGTGAGGGGCTGCCACCCGTCTGAAATCCACCACCGGGAATGCCCTCTATGGCAGCATGGCTGATGGTGGCCACCACCATCTCCTCCATTGCAGACAGCACCGGTGTGGTGGATGGTCCTCCGCCAGTCCTGCTGCATGCCACCCCGATGGCCACCACTTTTTCCATGATGTGGCACCTGTCCGTCCCCACCTTCTTGTGGCACTCCTGGAAGCTCTGCTGGTGTCTGCCATGGGTGTTCACATATGTGGCCACCACATCCCACCTGGCCTACCTCTCCTGAGATGTACCGGTGGCACCACACAGCAGGTCCTCCCTGTCAAGGTAGGCCTCGAACAGGGCCTACTGCTCCTCTCTAGCGAAATTGGACCAGCACTTGTGGGCAGGCCCACACTCCTCCGCTCCCTCTGGCTCAGACATTTTCCTACCTGTGGACATTGACAGCACAGGAGGTCAGTGGCAGCATGGCACAGTATAATGCTCCAGGGCAATGTAGTTGTGGGCCTCTCAATCGCAGTGTTAGCATCCCTTACCTAACAGGCTGCAATATTGGTCCATGACCTTGCTGTTCCATGGCGCTGATAAGGTGCAACGCATGCAAATGAGCTTGCGCGCAATTGTAATGATATGCTAATGCACTGTAGTGCACCGCACATAGGCTAATGAGTCAATTTGCATATGACGGCTGAATATCGCGTACTTGCGCCGTGCTCAATTTAGTTGCGCCGGAGCATCTGTGTGGCACATTGTCCGTGCATGCGCAGTGTGTGGGCCTTCAGTGTGCATGTGCGTGCACCACTGCAGGAGCCTATCATGTGACCTTCTGCAGTGTGTGATATGCCCCCGTGCACATAAAGTGCTGGTCATCTATCGCAAATGCTTGTGCAGCATGGCTCACCAGCCTATGGCGCAGCTGCCCATGTTGTGCTATGCCGCATGCCGTGCAGGCCAGGAGCATGCATAGCACTGTGCAGGGTCATGCCCTGTGCCGTCAGGGTCACGGATGTAACCCTGGGCACCCACCAGGCCATGCTGCTGTGCACGTGTGGTGTTGTGCAGTACACCTCCACAGCGTACGCATATAATGTATCCCCGTGCTGTATGGTAGCATATGACGGTACACTATTGTGCAATGTCCACATGCCGCAACACGTGTGTGTTGAGTCAGCCATAACGCCTCTGACAGGGGATCATACAGGAGCCATAGTGCACACTGCTGCCTCCCATAGGGTGCTCAACTGGACCGAGGTGGAAATGTGCAACCTCGTTGTACTGGTCCAGCCATATGTGACCTAGCTATTGAGCAGGTACCTCTGCAGCAGGTCCATAGCGAGGTGTGGGATCATGTGGCCACGGCCCTGGAGCACCGCACAGAAGTGCGTCACAGTGCGGAGCAGTGTAGACACTGTTACAGGGACCAGAACCAACTCCGATGGCTGCAGGCACGCGTGCAGTGTGGGGCAGTGCCACAGCCAGGTTAGTATGTGCATGTCTCATACATGCACAGGGTATTACTATAGTGGGTGTAGGGATGCACAGTTGCTGCTGCTGCTGGGGGACATCATGGTCCTGGTGGTCGCTGCATGTCCTGCAGCGCTGCTCTGTGTGTTGCAGTCGTGCAGGCACCAGGGCCACAGGACAGGTGGTGTCCCACCCTGCACCATGCAGGCTGTGTGGTGGGATGGGGCTGTCTGTACATGCCTGTTCACTCATGTCCACTTCTCTCATTTCCTTCCACAGGACCAGAGGACCGCAGGAGGGCCAGGGCGGCTGCAGCCATGGTGCAAGGTGCAACATGGGGTCAGCAGCTGGGCCAGCAGGATGGCATCAGCCAGGTAGGCATGTTCACACTGCTGTACTGTGTATCTGTGGGTCTCAGGTGGTCACAGGGTACGGACGTGGTCGCTACAGCCATATGTCACAACTGCCGTGTTGGGCGTGCTGTCCGTTGGTTGTGCAGGTGTTGCACTGCATGTGCTGGCCATGTACTGCCCGGGGTGGTGGTGGTGCACATGGCATCCACCGTGTGTGCTGCCATGGGTGCCTGTGGTCCATGTCATGTGCCTTGCCCATGCACCAATGCACCCACTGCACAGCCCTGTGTGTCTGTCTGCACTGGTGTGGTGTCCTGTGTGGATGGCTGGTGCGGCCCTCTGTGTGTGGGTCCTTTGTGTCCGTCCGGTGGTGTGTGCCTCTGCTGTCCAGTGCACACTGTGGGTGGGCTGGGGCTCCTTTGAGCATGTCGCTTATTGCCTGTTCTGTCCCTTCTCCTAGGTGTTCCCAGGATAGTGCCATGGCGGAGATCGGGCAGAGTGCTGCGTGCCCTGTAGTGCTTGCTGGTGCAACAGTGGAGTATGACACAGCTCCTACAGTGGCTGATCTGGGAGACTGTGGCACTGAGGAGGGAGATACACCAGCCGGTGGTGGCAGGCCATGGCTGACAGTAGCCCCATTTGTTGTCTTATAGCCCCTGTTTGTCCTGGCCTTCCCATGTTACCCTGCCCATCCCCCATCCCATTGTATAGCTCCTGGACCCTATCCCCCACCTCCCGTACCCTTCCCTGTACCTTTTGTTCACATTTGTATATTGTTGCACTGTTGTTTATAGTAAAGTCTTTACATTGCTACATCTCTGTGTCTGTGTTTCCTTTGCAGATGGCGTGTGGAGCCATGCTGCAGGTGTCTGTTGTGCTGTGCTTGAGCTTGTCCCTGATGCCCTGCTGCTGTTCCCTTGGGCCACCACACATGTGTCCACGGGGCATGTGCCCCATGGCTCTGTCCTGTGTGTGGCCCTGTGTCGTGTGTCTCATGGTGGCCTGTGACTGCCCCTGCACTTGTCTGACTGCCCTTCTTTTCACCTATAGTGCTGCCCGTTTCCACTGTTGGCCACAGTGCTGTGCCCTTCCCTACTCTGGGTGGCAGACTGTGTGCCCCTGGGTAGCCTGTGCCTCCCTCGCCCCTGGATGATGGTGCTCTGTGTTTGTGTGTTCTCCTGGCACCATGGCCACAGCTCCCTGTGGCATGGCCTGGTGGCTGTCTCTTGCATGGCTCTGCCGTTGGCATGCCAGTGGTGCCGGTGTGTTGGCCTGGTGCATGTTCCATGGTTGGTGGGCCGGGGTTCTCTGTGCACTGTCCCCTGATGTCCTGTGTGGCCTCCGGGATGGTGCATCACTGTCCTCAGTTGTGCTGTGCTGGTGGGGTCCTGTGCCCCTCTGCCCCTGTGTTTCCTTGCCTTTGTCCCTATGGCCTGTTGCCCTTGCTGAGCACACTGGGTTGTGTGTTCTGGCCTGGTTCCATGCATTCCTGGTTGTGCTGGCGCATCTGTGTTTGAGCCATGGTGCATCTTTGCTATATTCAGCCTGATTGCGATGGAGCATTTCAGTGATGCATCTTCTGAATATGGCGTGCTGTCCCACATGGCGCATCTACATTGTGCTGCGCCATCATTGTGCACTCCTTCGGTGCAAGTTTGAATATCTGGCCCTAAGTCTGCAGCTTTTATCTTATCCTTCTTGTGCAGCAAATTGGGATTTAAAACAAAATGTCACATTGTTATGTTTTCCATGTACTGCATTAATAAAATAAAAACGGTACCTGATTAGATTAGAAAAACAGTCCTTTTTTCTGTTATCATGTTCCATTATTTAAATTCTGCTGCCACAGATGGATTCTTATATTTGTATCAGCAGATTGATTCATTTATATTCATGCTGACTTCCTTGGTTAAACCTTTAAAGAATTCAATAAAACCCATTACTGTAAGGGAACAAAGGCTTGTGAACCCATGGTAGAAATGTCAGCTGAAATGTCTTGTATGGCTCTATCAGTTAATTTTCATTTATTTTCAAATGAAAGTGTTGAAAAGGCTGTAGTCATTGTCTGGACTGCGTGGGAAGGCAGATCAACAGAATGGTAGAGCATATTTGAAAAGTAAGGAGACGAGACACCGGAGGGTTGTGACAAGTGTAACAAGACAGTTTTGCTCCTACCTCCCTTGAGCAAAGAAATTGTGCTGTAGTGTGCTGTAAGGAAAGGCTCTACATGTGGGACCCCAGGTTTCTTTATTGTATATATTCTACAATGTAAAATGTTTTTCTTTGAAATATTAGATACTACAGAGAACTGACAACTCATATGTACTTTATTGTTATAATGCTGCTAATTACTGTTTATTTTTTCTCCTTTTGTACTATTTTCCATATCTCTCACCCCAGGATGTATCTGTATATGAGCTGTTATCAGTTCAGTATGACTTTCTTATACACCTTTTGAAGTAAATAAGTAAATAAACATACTGCACACTGTATTATTGTTACTCGGTTTTAAAGGCAGAAGCAGGAACAAGGCCCATCTGGACTGCCTTTCCCACACTGTGTGTGGGAAATTAACCACTGAAATCAAATAAGTACCTATCCACTGCAGCTTTATAACTGGTGAAATCTGTTATGTTCACTATACTTTGGGGGAGATAATTCCATAACCTACATGCTCCACCTGTCTATGTACCTCGTAGTACATCTGCACAGATATGTTGGGGCGGTCCCTGCTTTCATAGGGACTATTGTATTTGACCCCTTGGTACCTGGCCCGGTAACTGTCTCATGTCGCCCTTGCACCTGTCCTACCTCCCCCTCTCCTTCTCCTGGACTAGTCCACCTGGACAGGCCCTTGGTCCCCCCTTTCCCCTCCCGATTGGCTCATCCTACCTGCTGGCACTTACTTCTGTTTTGCACTGACTGAACCTGTCAAAAAAAAAATATATATATATATATATTTCTATGCACTGTACTTATCTTATGCTAAATCGTTTCAATTGCTGTTAGCTACCTACTCTAGCCCTGTTAAGCTTGTCTTGTATCTAGATGTAAACCTCGGATATTACCTGATTGTATGTAAACTCAACTTTCTCTGCCCTGTTAAGCTCATCTTGTATCTAGATGTAAACCTCGGATATTACCTGATTGTATGTAAACTGAACTTTCTCACTGTTCTTCTGTAACCTAGCATGTAACCCTCCCAGGTCTCACCTGAAAATAGGCACTTGGCTGTCTAGTGTGACTTACCTGGTTAACAAAAGCAAATAAATAAATAACAAATAAGTACCCATTCCTATTATTGGTTGGTGCCCTCTGTATGCACAATTATATATTGTGGGAACGTAAGTTAGGTGGTTTGGGGGCTACCAAAATACCACATTCCCTACTTAGGTTGACATCATGTATAATGTTAAATAACATTAAAAGGTCCCCTCTGTGCCTACACTATTGTAAATCATACCCGTTCAAAGCTTGTAGCCTATCCGGATATGGTGGCCCTTTTAATCTCGGAGTCATCTTTGTGACTCTTCTCTGGATGTGATCCAATAGATTCCTATCTCTGATAAGGTGTGGGGCCCAAAAGGATGCAGCATAATCCAGATGGGATCTGATTTAGTATGCTTTATATAGAGGTATTATACATATTTCACTCCTGGTAACAAAGGCCTTGGAGATTGATCTCATAAGTCTGTTAGCTTTTAGTGAGGTCTTCTGGCAGTGCTTCCCATGTGGAAATTCCCTATTACTGGTTATCCCCAGATCCATTTCTGATGTGACTGATTTTAAAATAGTCCCATCCAGTCTATATGTATAGAGGCAGTTTTTCTTGCCAAAATGGATCACTGAGCATTTATCAATATTAAATGTCACATTGTTAATGATCACCCAGTTCTGAATCTTTAATAGATCCCTAGTCAGGGTGCTATATTTACTATCATTATTAACTTCGAAACTAAGTTTGGTATCATCAGCAAATTTGATGATATTGCACTGCACTGTTTTATGCAGGTTGCTAATAAAGATACCAAACAAAACTAGGCCCAATACAGAGCCCTGGGAGACACTACTACTAACAATGATTTCCTCAGAAAGTATGTTTGTGACCTTAATCTGTTGAGACCTTTCATGAAGCCATACCTCCACCCACCTAATGATTTAGGTGTTAAGTCCCAAACCTACCTTTGTATTAATTAACTTAAAGTGAGGTACTGCACTTTATCAAATGCTTTTTGGAAATCTAGATAATTCACATCCACAGGTATACCCTGGTCAAGGCTACTGCTAACCTTCTCATAGAATGCTATAAGGTTAGTGTTGCATGAACAACCTTTTACAAAACTATGTTGTGTTGGATTCCTTAGTCCCTTGGGCTCTATTTCTTTCTCCAACCTGATTTTTAACAGACTTCCCATAGCTTTGCAGACCACAGATGTTAAACTAATCGGTCTGAAGTTACAGGCAGTTGTTCTGTTACCCTTTTTGTGAATTGGGACCACTTTAGCCCTTTTCCAATCATGGGCGATAGTGCCTGACACGAGGGACTTATTGAAAAGGATGGTAAGTGGTGTGGTCAATTGGTCAGCTGATTATTTAAGAAATTTTGAATTTATGTTGTCAGGCACTGATGATGAGTTGCCTTTTAACCCTTTAAGCACTTTATTGATTTCATCCTGCTGGAAAACTCATACTCACAGGAGTTATTAGGAACTGGTAACCTTCCTGTATCCTTTTTTAGAAAACAGAGCCAAAGTAACTATTAAATGCATCTCCAATTTCCTTAGGTTCTTTAATTTCTTCCCTGTCCATGACTAAAGGACCTACACCGTTGTCCCTATGATAATTAAAATTGATGCAGCCAAAAAAGGATTTCTGATTATCATTTGTCATAGTAAGCTTAAACTCCAGGTTACTCCTTGCATTTTTATGTCATTGCATATGCGCAAGCAACATCTTGTGGCAGTAGCGCATTTCAGAGGTGTGTCCATGTTGTCGCCAATGCGGGGAACGCTTTAGTGGGTGCGTCCCTCAGCCACCAATTAGCGAGCATGCTGTCAATGACAGCAGTTTCAAAGAGAGCCACGGAGTTGATAGAATTCTGCCACTCCAATAAGGTGCAGTTTCCTCATTGGAGCATCAGATGACAAGACTGCGTTATGTGCCTTTCCTGATGAAACATTTTAATAAATATGGTGGCTCCTGCCATCCATCACCCAATCCCCAGAAAGCTGACTTCATGGGTGCCCAATCCCCTTGTCAGCATGTCCCCCCAGTTCAATTTCTTCGCTGATGGGTGCCCAGTTCCTGTCAGCATCATGTTCCCCTTCCACTTTGTTTGCCAACGGGGCCACCCAATCCCCGTCGGCATCAGTCCCCCCCAACCCAAACTCATGTGGGCACACTGGAAGCCCACCCCAGTGTGCCCAAAAGTATTTTTTTAAACCTGTAAATAAAGAAAACATTCTCTGACATCTGTTTTTTGTTTTGTCCCTGTAAAAAAGAAAATAATCCCCTGTCATCCCACCACTCCCTCTCTCCCAACCCGCACTCACCCTCTGAGCACCCCACCTCCCCACCCGCTCACCCCATACTTGCCTCTGGAGGTCTAATGCTGTGATCTTCAGTGGTGTGGGACACATCTAAACTCTTCAAAAGCTGACTGGGAACTGAACAAAGTATGGTAAGCTTTATAATGGCATCAATGGGGGGTTTCAACTTGGATATATCTCAGCCATTTTTTTGAATTTTGGCTCCAAATTTTCAACATAGGGTTCTTGAACACATGACTGTCATTTCGTTACTCGGTCCTGAAAGGTGATTTCTTTTTTTTTTTCAAATTAAGTATACTTTATTTACTTGCTATCATATGCACAGGAGGTGACAGCTATACTTAACAATAGAAGCCAAGCATTTATACAATGTCTGAGAAAAGATTAATTAAATTGCTCCTGTTTTTCTTTTTTATTAATGTTAATGTTCATTAAAGGAGGTATTTAACAAGGAAGCATTAACTATACAACACCCTTACCCACCCTCCCCCTACCCACCCAAGCTGCACCACTAATGGAACTATAAAGTATCCGTAACACATCTATCAATGTTTGACACTTATACAAAGGTAAACAAACAGCCTTTATGATGGCCTATAGAGTAAGCAGCATGTGCAGGAGAAACCACACTCTTTGATAGTACTTTATTTTCTTTGAGAGGCTGGCCAGAAGGTTTTCCGCTTGAATAGCAAAAAGAACCTCATGCAGCCATTCTGTGAATGTGGGGGTAGTCTGATCCAGCCAATGGCACATTATCACTTTTTTAGCACATAAAGAGATCATGGCCATATGTTTTCTTTGATTCCCAATCAGATAATCTCCATACTTTCCCAGAATACATATTTCAGGCTGGAAAGCATCAGAAAGTCTAGCTTGGTTTTAATGGCCAATCAAAGTGGAGAAACCTTGTCACAGCTTCACAGTATGTGAAGTAAGGAACCCGGATGCTCACCGCAATGAGTGCATGTGTCATTTGATAGTTTCTCCATTTTATAAACTTTCTTCAGGATGTAATATAAGTCATGAATTACATAAAACTGGAGCAAACGATTGTGATCCCACTTGATATCCTTGTACAAATGGGTCCATATCTGAATCCAAGAACGTGTAGTGGAGAAGGGAGAGGGTAGGATATAGTCCCATTTGTAACAAGGGTGCCCCTCCTTGTCTGCCAGAAAATCCCACAGATGACGATAGAAAAATCAGATAATATGTGTTGAAGGCGAAGAGGCAATAACAGGAAAGATGGGCCCAGCCAGATATTGATCCCAAAGACCCAACCTGAAGTGATGGAGAAGCATGTGAGAAAACGGAATGTATTTAAAACAATGGGAGGATGGAAGGTCGAATTTATGTTGAGCTTCCAAAAAACGAAGTAATTTATGGTTATTCAACAAGTATTGACCACGATTTTCCCTTCTCTAGGCCAAAAAGAGGGACCAAGCGTCTGTCTCCCTATCCTGAAATTGGGGTTATGTAGTATAGGTTGTGAGGTGTCAAGCATAAGGGAAGTATGTGTGATTGCACATAACTGCAAGTGTGTATGAAGTGTTGCCATTATGGGGGAGTTCCATAGTTGTTTGAGGGGGACATATATCAGGGAGCCCAACTCAATATTGCGTGAGTTGCATAGGGACTTCTCTATTTGCACCCATAATGGAGAGTATGTGCTAGAGCATGTCATAGTGGGGTGGTTAACCAATGATGAATTATAGAACAATTAATAGAGGAGGAAAAAAGTAGGAATTTGAAGACCTCCTCAAGCCTTAGTATGCTGTAGTTTGAAGAGAGCGCACCTCAGAGACTTACCCAGTCAAATATAATTGGAGATTATACTGTGCACCTGTGTAAACCAGGCTTCTGGAAGAAAGTAATTGTACATTTGGAGGGGATACAGGAGGTGGGGAAGGACATTCATTTTTACTACACTAATTCACCCCCAGAGAGAAAGAGGAAGTAAGGCCCAGTGGTTTAGATCCACTTTAATTCAAGTTAGTACCCCATCCAGATTATATTGCTTCATTTTAGCCCCAGATCAAGAGAGATAAATCCCCAAATATTTCATTGTATCTTTGACCCATGTTAGTCCCAGATGTCGAATGTCAGCATATAAAGTAAAGACATTGACAGGCATTATCTCCGTTTTGGAGAGATTCAATTTGTAATTAGAGATTTTGCCAGATTCTGTAACAATATCAGTAGCAGCTGTGAGGGAAGTGGAGGGATGTGTAATGTGAAGAAGTATATCATCAGCATAGACAGACAGATTATTCTGAGAGGTGCCTATGGAGATCCCTGTAATCCATGGTGAAGTGCTGATTTGTCGGATTAGAGGTTCAAGATACAAATTGAACAGGAAAGGAGATAATGGGCAGCCTTGCCTGGTGCCTTGTTGGAGAATGATAGGGTGTGAGAGTACCCCGTTACAGAGTATACGAACCCTGGAATGCGAGTATAACACTTTAATCCAGTGAACAAACTTGGGAGGAACTCTATATTTTGGCAGTAGATGAAAAAGATAGCTCCATGAGACCCTATCAAAGGCTTTCTCTGCATCCAGGGAAGCCAACGCAGTAGGGGTGTCAGATTCCCTGGATGCAGAGATCAGGTGAGTACGTTTGTGGAGGTGATCCGCCGAGAGTCTGCGCATTACAAAACCAACCTGCTCTGGACTAATTAGATCATGCCAGACTTTGTTGATTCGATTGGCCAGGACTTTCGTGAGGATTTTAAGATCAACGTTGATCAGGGATATAGGTTGATAGTTAGAGACATAAAGGGGATCTTTGCCCGGTTTGGGGAGAACCAGGATCTTGGCCTCAGTTATGCAGAGATCTGACAGGCCATGCTTGTATATGTAATTATAGACATCAAGTAGCAGGGGCGCTAATTGAGCTTTAAATGATTTGTAGAATTCTGTGGAGTACCCATCGGGGCCTGGTGCTTTGTCTGTGGGAAGTGGATCAATGGCTAACATAATTTCCGCAATTGTGAGAGGAGTTTGCAGATAATCCATCTGGTGAGTCCCTAACTGTGGAAGCTGAACATCTTGTACAAACTGTTCCATAAGGTTCAGGTTAAAAGTGCTGGAGGGCTGGGAATATAATTCTTGATAATATTCTTGAAAGTATGTTACTATGGCACGAGACAAGGTGACAATTCTTCCATCTAAGGTACGAAGGGAGGACACTATCCTATCTGCGACTTGGGCCTGGAGGCATAGGGCTAGCAATTTCCCCGCCTTCTCCCCCTGATCAAAGTAGTGAACCTTGGATCTTAGTATAAGATGTTCAGCTTTATCACTTAGAAGGGTGTTGTAGTGGGAATGGAGAATTTCCAGTTAAGTTCATCTGGTATTGGTGAAGAGGAAAGGGATGACTCTAATTGTCTAACTTGGCAGAGAAGATTGGACGTGACCTGGGCGGCAAGTTTCTTTCGAATAGAGGCCAGGTGGATAATTTCCCCATGCATGGTACATTTCAGTGCTCCCCATAGGAGATCCAACTTGGCCATAGAAGGAGAGTTATTAGTTAAAAAAGTGGAGATGGGGCTGATGAGCAGCTAGCTGAGCAGACGTGAATTTCCACACTGCTTCCTCTTCACGGCTATAATTATTAAAGTAAAAGTTACAAAGTGTCCAAAAGTGTGATCAGCGAATAACAGAAGGTGTGCAAACTGGGGATGGATGAATATTTGGCATCAGGACCCTCTAAGAGTCAAAGGATTGCAACAAAAAGCGCAAAGAAGGGTGGTGATGGTTGCCGCCTGGTTTCCTTTTCAGCAGCGGAGGTGGCGGCCCTTGGCAGAGAAGTTACGGGGCAAGTTATAGCAGCATTGGAACCCTGATTAATCAAGCTTGAAGGAAAACTCGATCTGAAATTACAAGAGATACAAGAGCAGCAGGTAGTGCAGGCTGGCAGAATGTCAGAGATGGAGGAGAGAATATCACATATGGTGGACGAGCTGTTGGCGACTCTTGGACTCATGGTGGCACTTCAGAAGGAGCTGAATGAGCTAAAAGAAGCATTCGATTACCAAGAAAACTATCATAGGCGATTAAATCTTAGACTGAGGGGATTACTGGAAGGTATGGAAGGAGAAAGTGTGCTGGACTTTTGCTCAAAAGTATTGCCTGAGCTACTGGGCCTGCAACCTGCGAAGGGTAAATTAAAGCTTGAGAGGGCTCATAGGGCCGTGATGCCCAAACCTGCGAATGACCAGCCATCGAGGCAGATAATATTTAGGTTCCATCACTTTCAAGATAGAGAACTAATGCTGAAGGCATATCGGGAGAAAGGAAAGGTGGAATATGAAGGCCACCGCCTATTTATGTCGCAGGATTACTCAGCTAGGCTTTTGAAAAGAAGGAAGGCATTTAATGGTATTATGCTGCAACTACGTGATCTGAAGGTGGAAAACTTCCTGATTTACCCAGCTACATTAAAAATAAAACATGAAGGCGCTACATACTCCTTTTGGGAAGTGGAAAAAGCAGAGGAATATGTGAGAAGCCTAAGGCAAAAGTTGCACTGAGTCCTGCATGGAGATTTGGGCCAGGGAACCAAGGGCTCTGCAATGAGACTTGAGAGATGAAGCGCAGATGTAAATACGGAGGATCGTTCATTTATTTTGATTCCGGAGATACTGTTTTGCTGATGTCAGAGGTTGTGCTGGTGAAGATAGGAGGCTTTGCGAGGATGAGGACATTGCCCTTTGTTGGGAAGAGCTGGGGACTTGAAACTGGACGGAGAGTGGTGGAGCGCCCAGAAAAGTGCGGGGAGAGACGTGGAGGAAATGAACAGAGGCAGAAAACAGGAGTATGGCGTGAGGAGGAGTTAGACCCAATGGTGGAGTTACATGACTGCGAGAGAGACTGCCATAAGTCCGATGATGAAAAGAACTGCCTCTGATAATGTCTGGGTGCAGGCAGGAGGGCGAGTGAGAAGAGGGGCTTAGCGTAATTTTTAAGCGCAGCCTGCTTTCCCTGCTAGCCCTTGCTGATACCCAAAATTGTATGGAGCAATTTTAGAGTGGCAATAACTAAACAAGAGGAGGAAAAAAAAAAGGCAGAGAATGGGGGAAGTGAAAGTGCCGCATCTGAAGGGGAATAGGATGGAGAAAAATTAACTGAGGGGAGGGGGAGAGGAGAAGAGATACACTGAGAATGGATAGGGGTGGCTATTATGGGATATAAAGGTTAAGTGGTCATGGGGGGGAGAGCGTGGAAGCGCCTGTTGCAGCATCTGGGGATGAGGCAGACACTTGAGTCAGGGAGACTATTAGTGTCTAAGGACCGAGGGGGAGGTAGGGACTGAGATGGGGGGGCAGACATTTCAAGATAAAATGGAGGAGGAGGAGGAGGAGTGTGGGAAGGGAAGGGAGGGGGTAGAGAGCGAAGGCAGCAGCGGAAAATGGAAGGGGGAGGAGATCACATGGAGGATGGAGGGAAGAAAGTTAATGAAGGTGAAATGAAAGGGGGAAGATGGGGGAAGAATGGGTCATAGAGGGAAGAAAGGGAAGGGGATGTGTGTATATAGTTATCTGTTTAAAATGTTGAGAGTGTGTATGTTATTACGATTTCGTGTTTTCTATGAACAAAGTGCAACCAAAGAAGTTAAATATTTAAACCTTCATGATACTGATGGAAAGATGATGATGAAAGGGAAAAGAGGAATATGCATAGATGGCGACTAGTAAAAATGTGAATGTAATCACCTGGAATGTCAGGGGTGTTACAAATCCAGTAAAGAGGTCTATGTTGTTGTCCGCTCTTAAAAGAGGGGGATTCCATGTAGCTTTGCTACAAGAAACGCACCTAACAGAAGTAGAGCATGCTAAACTAGCCAGGGGATGGGTGGGAAAATGCTATGCAGCTTGACGCCCCAGTGCGTAAAGGGGGTGTATATATTAGTACATAAGGATTGAAATTGAGGCGGAGAATAATCAGGGATACGAAGGAAGGAGATACATTTTCGTGTGGGGACCCTGGAGGGAGAACAGATTACCCTGGGCTCAGTATATGCCCCAGCTGTATTTGAATACCAATTTGATGCCTCTTTGCTGGATTTATTGGTGAGGGAGCAATTCCCAGGGCTAATAATGGGGGGGGGACTTGAACTGGGCCATGGACCCGAAAATGGACCATTCTGAGGGGAAGGGGAGAAGCTAGGGGCAATGCAACAATGGCAGGAGGGAATGGCAGAATTGGAAATGGTGGATGTATGGCGAACTGCAAATCCAGGAGCGAGGGAATATACATTTTTCTTGAACCCTCATAAAGTATGGACGTGGATAGACTACATATATGCTACAAGAGAATGGTACATGCGGGTGGGGGAGGTACAGCACAGTCCAATACATGTATCAGACCATGCTATGGTGATAGTGAGAATACAAGGTAGGGAAAGACGGGGGACTCCTCCTGCATGGAAATTTTCCACTTATCTGGCCCAGAATGAGGAATTTAGAAAGAACCTGGAGGATAGCTGGGATCTCTTCGTGGCTACAAATGATAAGGAGGGCACCTCGAACAATATTTTATGGGAAATGGGCAAGGTATTTATGAGGGAAGCAATTATTGAATATGTTTCCTGTGTAAAGAAAAAGAGATGTGCACAAAGGAAGGAGCTAGAATGTAAACTAAAGGAGTTAGAGAAAAGAGTGGCCTGAGGGGAAAAGGGAGAGGCCATTCAGGAACTGGGAGTAATCCGGGAGGCACTGAACGCGAATCTAAAGGCAGAAGCAGGGAGGGCCAACCTGTTTAGTAGGAGATACATATTTGAATGGGGAAATAAACTGGGTCCAATGGTGGTTAACCTCATGAAGGGACACAGAAGGATGAATAGAATTTTGGGAGTGAGGGATGAGAAGGGTATCTTACAGAATAAAGAAAAGGAGATAGGGAACGTCTTTAGGGCCTTCTTTCAGAAGCTGTACCAGGCAGAGGATGAGGGAACAAAGGAAAGGATGGTATATTTTTTAGAGAAAATAAAAGTACCAAAAGTTACACAGGTGCAGAGGAAAAGGCTGGGAAAACCAATCATGGAGGGAGAGGTGTTGAGAGCTATTCAAAAGTTGCAGAAAGGGAAAGCGAGTGGCCCGGATAGGTATCCAGTGGAATATTGCAAGCTGTTGGGGACCCGGGTAGCAAAAGTATTGTGCAGAGTGTTTCAGCAGGGGGAAGGGTTGGAAGAGGTCAGTTTGCCAGAGACATGTTATGATGCTAGTATATGCCTCATACCAAAGTAAGGAAAGGACTCTGCCCTGTGTGCCTTATACAGGCCAATATCATTGTTGAATTGTGATCTGAAGATAATGGCTAAAGTGTTGTCCAGTAGGTTAGAGGAATTTTTGCTGGGGTTGGTTCACCTGGACCAAACGGGGTTTATCAAAGGACGACAGTCGTATCATAATATGAGGAGGCTACTTAATGTGCTGTGGAGGGCAGGAAATGAGAAAGAAGATATTGGGATCCTCTTGATGGACGCCAAAAAAGCGTTTGATAGGGTGGAGTGGAAGTATTTGTTTGAAATACTGGGTAGGTTTGGTCTGGGTGAAACGTTCCTAGGTTGGGTAAAGGCGATGTATAGAAAGCCCAGGGTGCAGGTAATTGTAAATGGGAGCAGGTTGGAGAGCTTCAACTTGGAGAGAGGTACGAGGCAGGGCTGCCCGCTCTCCCCGCTATTGTTTGCACTTGCTATAGAGGCTCTGGCAGTGGCAATTAGAGAAAGTAAGAACATACAGGGGGTGGGAGGAGAAGGTGGCTTGCAGCAGAGATTGGCACTATATGCGGACGACATGCTGTTATTTATGAAGAAGAATCCTAGGGATTCGGTTCCTGCTCTCTTGGCCTTGATTGAGGGATTTGGAAATTTTAGGGTATAAAGTTAATTTGGGAAAGTCAGTTATGTGGCTTAAGGGTTCGGGTGAGGAGATTAAACATTGGGGGCTCAAGGTGGGGGGGAGAGCATGACATATTTGGGGGTGCAGGTGGGTAGAACTTTAGGATCACTGTATAGCTTAAACTATGCTAAACTGATAAAAATCATAGAAGTGGACCTGAGAAGATGGGAGCACTTGCCCGTGTCATGGTTGGGTAGAATCAATATAATAAAAATGAATGTGCTGCCTAGGATCCTGTATCCCTTACAAATGATACACCTGGGCCTGACCAAGGAGGATGTGAATAGGTTGGAGAAGGCCTTTACCGCTTTTATTTGGAGAGGAAAACATCCGAAGTTGAGTCTAGGGAAGCTAAAGGCAGATAAGGGAAAAGGGGGCTTAAATGTTCTGGATTTGGTAAATTACTTTTTGGCTTTACAGCAAAGATATGTGGCAGACTGGTTACATAAACCTGAAGTAGCCAGATGGGTGGAACTGGAGCAGGGAGAGGCACAGGGGAAACTAACAGCATATCTTCATAGTAGAGGGTTAAGAGCATATAAGAGGGGAAAAGAAGTGAACCCTATGGTGGTTCAGGTATTGATGGCCTGGAAAGCGTTGAAGAGGAGAGGAGAGGATGGACACAAGGGAAAGACACTCTTGTTGCGGTGGTGGGAATCCTACTTTCTGCTGGAGGAGGATAGTGGATTTGAGAACTGGGAGCGAAAGGAATAGGTAGCCTGGGGCATCTATTGGTGAATGGGCAGTTCTGCTCATTGCAGGAGTTGCAAGAAGTAGTAGGAAGGGACAAAGGGATAGGTTCCAGTACTTCAGACCAGGGCATATGTGGGAAGTTTGAGAAAAGAAAATAACAGGTTGTATGAAGTGGACCTGGTGGAGGGAATGATATATGCTAGAAAGCAGGAAAAGGGTTTATAGGTAGAGCTGCTAAGAGAGGAAGGCTATATTACCAGATAGGACAATAAGGACCAGGAAATTATGGGAAGGACCTTGGGAGGGAGATATCAGACCAGAACTGGATGCTACTGCTACAGATGCACTCGGGAATAATGATATGCAACAAATATAAGGAGGCTTACTTTAAATTCATACACAGAGTATACCTACAACCAGTGATAGTACACAAGGTGCATCCTGCAGTGTCACCCTTATGTGGAAGGTGTGGTTCAGACAGGGGAACGTACATTCACTGCTTCTGGGAATGCCCAATACTGCAGAGATATTGGAAGGGAGTAGTGGATAGAGTGGGGAAAATAACCAGAAGGAAGCTGCCAATGGACCCTCTAGGATGTTTATTTGGAGTGGAGAATGGGGAGGAGGAGGAATGGGTACCACTTCCCAGGTGGATTAGGGTGCTGTTCATCCTGGCTCAACATGGGATCCAGAATACGTGGGTTTCGCAAGTGGCACCAACAGTGCAAGGGTGGTGGAGGATGGTGCTACAGACATTGGGGCTTGAGAGGCTGATGTATGTGATGGGAGGAAGGGAAGAGGGATTTGAAAGGCACTGGGTCCCGTTCTTGGCCTAACGGAGGAAGAAAGTTGTATGTTATGGGAGGGTACAGGAGGATGAGAAAGGAAAAAAAATGGAAGTGAAGAAAGGTATGTGAAAGTAGTAAAGATGAAGCAATGAAAGGGAGGATAAATAGTATGGAAAGGAAGGCTAAGAGATTGGATAGAAGTGAAGGATAGAAGAGTATGGAAAAGAGTGGATGGAGTTGAAGATTGAAGGTACCAGGCTAGAGAGTAATGGTTGCACTCTGTTTTTTTTTTGATTGATTTGTCCTGACTTGAACTGATTGGATTTTATTTAATCTTATTTTAAGATAGATTAATAGATATAATTTTATACCAGTATAAATCAACGTAATGCAATTCTGTAGAAATCAACTGTAAAATAGTGTGGAATGAAGTGAAGAGATTGGTCTCTGCAAGATATAATGGTAGTAACTGAATGAATAAGCTATGTGTTTGATTGTATGTAATAGCTTATTGGAAAAACAAATTAAAATATTATACAAAAAAAAAAAGTGGAGATAAAGGTGCGGAGGTGGGAAACTAAGCTCTCAGATTTTAATAATTGAGCATTAAACCTCCAGACCATATTCCTGTTAGCTGGAAGGCCTAATTGCCAGTGCAGAAGTAGTGGATGATGGTCTGATATTACTTTGGAAAGGTAATTACATGATGACACAGCTGGAAGGTGCCCAGTTCCTAGCAAGAAATAATCTATTCTTGAAAAGGAGTCGTGGGGGATTGAGTGAAAGGAATATTCTCTGTTGGTGGGGAAGAACGCCCTCCAGGGATCAACTAGACCCACAGAGTCCATAAGTTCTCTAAGAGCAATTTGGGCTGGAGATAAGGCATGTGTGCCTGTTCTGGATCTATCCAGTAGATTGCAATACACCAAATTCTAATTCCCGCTGATCAGAACTGGTAAGGTGGACTAAGGAGCTAGCAACGTCACAAGGGACATAAAAAGCTGAAGGTCCTCAGTGGTTGGTCTGTAAACTGAGCCCAATAGAACCTCTGAGTGGCCTAGTAATGCTTTAATAATAATGAATTTGCCCTGGGGATCTGTGACAAAGTCCAGAAGTCTAAATGGAATTTTCCATGCTACTAATATGGCAACCCCTCCTCTGCGTGAATCCGTCCCCGTCCCCAAGGCTTATCCCACCCAGGACCTTCTGAACTGGAGTACTTGGGAGGATGGTAGGTGAGTCTCCTGGAGGAAAGCAACATCAATACTTAATTTATTTAAGTGTAATAAAACCTTAGCTCTCTTGGTGGGAGATTGGACACCTTTTACATTCCAGTTACAGACTTTAAGATTTATAGCCATGATGCATTAAATAAAGTTAAATGCTGCTTGGAACATACACAACCCCTAGATTGTTGTCAAAAAACACGTTCATGTCCCTAGTAACAGCATTAGTTGTGCAACCCCTTCCCCTACCCTACCCTGTAGCCAGAAACCCCAAAATCTAAACTGGAGATTGAGCAGACCATTGGAATTTCTGGCAGAAAAAAATGAACTCTCCAGAACAAAATTCTGACCTCCTCCAATAATCCCCCCAACAATTTATCCATATAACAACCCACATTATCTATCCTAACATGCTATAATGAAGAAAAAGATCACATTGAACAATAACACACCCCCATCCCTTCCCTTCCCCAACAACCGAAAGGTGATTTCGTGGTCACTGCATGTACTCGCCTTTCACAACCAATTAACGAAATGACAGTGCTACTGTTCATGAGGTGGGGTCCCAAAAAACCTATGTTGCAAATCTGATGAAAAAATTCCAATAAATGACTGTGTTACAAGCATGCATTGAGCAGTTTGCACGTACGCTTGTAACTTTGCCAATTTTTAATATTTTCACTCCAGAATTTCAAAATTGGCATTTTTGTACACCTCTTTATGAACAGTACAGTTGTCATTTTTTACATCCTGCCCAAAATGTGTTTTTACACTTGTGGCGCACAATGGTGTGGTCACTGTGGGAAATCAACTTTCGGGACAGATTAACAAAATCACAGTGCCACTGTTCATGAGGGGAGGTCCCAAAATGCCTATGTTTAAAATTTGGTAAAAAAAATCCAAAAAATGGTTGCGCAAAGGGCGTGTGTTGTGCAATTTCTCATACGCTCATGACTTCACCAATTTTTCATATTTTCACTCCAGATTTTCAACATTGCCATTTTTTGCACCTCCTCATGAACAGTAGAGCTGTCATTTTTCACATCCTGCCCAAAATGAGTTTTTGCACCTGTGGCTCCAAATGGTGCAGTCGCTGTGCAAAATCACCTTTCGGCTGATGAACTGAGAGTGCCACTGCTTATGAGGTGGGGTCACAAAAAGCCCATGTTGAAAATTTGGAGTGAAAATACCAATAAATTCCTGGGGCATTAGGGTTTCCAACCATAATGCCCCACCATATAGAGACTGGCAGGCGTCGGGGGTGTGACTTGGGATCGTCGGCTCTAATGCTCACACCATTCCACCCCCACCCTCACCCTGCAGCCAGTAACAGGCATTGAGGTGTGCCTTGAAGTCTTCAGCCCCAAAGTTCACCCTATTCTCCTATACTGCACCCATCTCAGCATATTTTCTTATGGAATGGGGTGAGTGTAATGCCCAAAGACCCTAAGGCACACCACAACACCTGTTGGTGTCTGCAGGGTAGGGTGAGGTGAAATGGCGTGACCGTTATGGCTGACGTCTCAAAGGCACAACCCCAATGCCTGTCAGTCTCTGCAGGGTGGGGATGGGGTTGGCATCACTTCAACGCTTCACTGCCATTCCTATTATGCATCTCTTTAACTTCTGCACTGCCAATGCCAGCAAGCCAGCATTTGGCATGGACAAATGCTTGTTTATCATGGTTTTAGTTTTTTTAGTTCTGCCATGTAGAAGTCCTTATTATGTTCATTATTCATTTGTTTGAGGTTTTTAAAAGCTTTGTATTTCCTTTTAATCTGGCTCATGATTTTAGGTGTTAACCAAGGGGTACCTTTCCCTTTCTATTGTGCAGCTGCTTAACTGGGATTACTGATTAATATATGTTTAAAACCTGCAGCCTATACTATTTTCTTGCTTTGCCATTTTTTGCCTTGTTTCTCTTTTTTTCCTAACTCTGACATATCCTTCTCCTAGCCTCCTGTCAGGTGCTACTCCCCCTCAGCTGCTTCTCATTCCTCTCACTCCATCCCCTTGCTAACCCACCCCACTATTTCTTTTAATACCTCCTGCCCCAGCCCCTTGCTGATTCCCGGTCTCCTGATACTGTTTCTCCCGCCCTCTTATCTCTGCTCTGGATTTAAGTACTGTATATACTAAAACCCTTGTTTCCTTCTCTTTCTCCCCAGCCCTCCCTCTGACCAGGCTGAAAGGGCACTGCCTTTCTCCCACAGCACTTCCAGCATTTCAGTTGCCACCCACCTGCCCGGACCTTCAGCCACATCCTCTGGACCCCAGGTACATCTCAGCTCCTCCACCACTACAGAAGCCACTTCAGAACACCAGCAGAGCTTTTCTTACTTTGAATTAAGGGCACTTCTGTGGCTTAAAACTGATTGGCCATTTCTTGGCTTCATGGTGTGCTGACTGGCCCTTTCTCTCTATGCCCTGTACTCTGTGGCTTGCCGCAAACCTACCTTTTTCTGTGAGCTTATATTAATGGGAAAGGCTGATCAATTCTACTTTTGCTAAGGCTGCTGAAATTTTACTGATTAAACTGTTGGGCTATTTAAATGTGTAGCTAATAAAAAAGTGTCCAGTTTCCAATTTGCAAGTTATATCCACCTACCCCTAGAAGTCACTGCTTCCTTCATCTTCACACACTGAGTATTTCTCTGACATTCTTTTGCATAGCTGTTGCTCAGGTTCAGGGTGCTTCAGCTGGCAGTGGACGACATTGCGGCCTCTTGTTTTAGAGGCGGTGACCCTAACCACCCACATTATTCTACATCACGCTATTTTTATTCGTTCCCCCTAGATACTGCTATACATAGTATAGATGCTATATATGTGTAACTCACTGATGCTGTTCTACCAATTTTACTAAGTTAAGTTTTCCTCTCCTAGAGGCTATACTATCTACATCTATTACCGGTCCTCATTAACCAATGTGTCCCTAACACTTAAACAAATGATCTCTTTATTTGACCCTCTTTGTGGCACTAAGTTGTACCCATGATACTCCTTGGTTACCCCAATACAGGTGTGCACACCCTAGTGCCTTATTGTACCTGGACAGGCACATAAGCATATTACAATGCCACAGCATCCCCCCCCAATCTGGCTATGTTCTTGCTCCCAGTTGCTCTCCTTCTCTGCACCTTACTCTGTCTTGCCTACAATCCTCCCTTTCCAATCCAGCCCTCAAAATCTATGGCACCCTCAGTTTGCCCAGAGATTGTGCACCTAACTTCCTTATCAAGATCCTACCTTCACCCTCCCCCACACTCCCCAACCTATATGTAACCACGCTGTGGCACACCCATAGAACATACTGGCTGGACTACTTACAGTTCCCCACCCTAAAACTTTTTGTACGTCACTTACATACCACATGTTATACCCTTCCTGCCTTCACTGCTCTGGTACATACGTGCCACCTACCAACCCCCTACATATACGTAACAAATCCTTCAATGTTAAACTGCTCTGTAGATGGGTCAGAACATTATCTTCCTATTGCTAATTTGTACAGGAAATGTTGAATTAAACCCTGGTCCACCACAAATCCTAGCATCACCAGCAGCTCTAGCAGACACTAAGGGTTTGAAATGTCTACACCTTAATGTATGCAGTTTACTGAAAAAGGTAGATGTCATTCAGGCCTGGATTTCCCACACAGACCCAGACATTCTAGTCCTAACCAAAACATGGCTGAAAAATTCCACCCCAGACACAGCAGTATCCCTCCCCTCCTATAACATCTATCATAGCAATAGACTAACCAGAGGTGGGGGGTGTAGCGATCTACATCAAAGATTAATTTTATCACCCCTATTACTATACAGAAGGAATTCAAGTCTATTCTGCAAACCTTTCTCTATCTGCTATGGAAACCTTGACGATAACAGGTTGCTACTGACCACCCTCTGGGGGTCTGGAAATCCTAAATCACTTGCGCAATATATCTGACTGAAGACAGAATAAAATTATCATCCTCGGTGATTTAAATCTTGACTGGAATAAAACCTGCAACAAATGATCACAGCTCAAAGAGTACTGTGATGACGCTGGCTTTACCCAATTGGTATAAGAGTATACTCATCCGAACCCTAAAACACCCTCCAACGGGTCACTGATTGACCTCATCCTTTCAAATAGACCCCATAAGATTACACACTTAGTAGTTTTTCATAATGATGTTAGCGATCACTGTGCCATGGCCTGTATTAGGGGACAGCAACCACCCAAGTCAGGAAATAGATACATGTGGAAAAGGAGTGTCTGCAAATTCAACCCATCTCTTTATTTGGCTGGCCTAAGGGACATAGACTGGACTAATTTCTATCTAGCTATGAATATCAATGATGCAACCTCCTTTTTTAATAACACCTTAAGCGCAATCAACAATAAATATGCCCGCATGCTAAAATGTAGAACCCAGACGCTTTCTTACCCTTGGTTCACAGTTGAACTAAAGGTTGCCCTTAATGCAAGGAATTGTCTCTGGGCTACAGCCAGCAGAACCAAACTCCAAGCAGACTGGGTGGCCTTCTGAGCCTGCCATAATGACTGCACCAAATAGATCAGAGCTACAAAAGCTTCCTACTTCCTAGATGCCTTTGACTCCACAAGGGGAAGCTCCAGCAGATTTTGGCATATCATTAAATTGGTGGGAGGTACTAAACCTTTTTTCTTTTTACCTGGTAAGATCTCCTTCAAGGAACAGACCCTTTCTGATAGGTCTGACATACTTTATAACTTTAATGACCACTTCTCCACCACAGGCCTTACATTTGATACTTCAAAAACAGCCACCCTAATATCCAACTTACCAAGATGTTCCCCACCACCATCCAAAAACATCTTTGCCTTTATTCCCTTCCAATTCAAAGAAGTAAAGGACCTCCTACTCTATCTAGACATTAATAAAGGTGCTGGTGCCAAGGAATAGGACCATACTTCACTAAAGTTGGAGCCAGATATCTAATGGCCCCTTATCCTGTACCTTTTTAATATGCCCATCAGCTCTTGCACTGTGCCAGAGTCTTGGAAAATTGCCCAGGCACTTCCATTATTTAAGACGGGCAATCCCATGGACCAAAACAATTACTGCCCCATAACCATCCTTCTCTTGCTCTCCAAACTTCTCGAGAAGTTGGTAAATGCCCATGTAAGAGACTTCCTCAACAAAAACAACTTAATAAATCCATCACAGTCCGGTTTCAGACCAACCAACAGGACCACTTCAGCCCTTGCTTCAGTCACAAATGACTGGCTTATGGCTATGGACAAGAAACATGTCACAGAAGCTGTCTTTTTAGATCTCAGCAAAACATTCAACACTGTTGATCATGCTCTCCACATGGATACACTGGATTGGTATGGTATCTCTGGTCCCGCACTGTCATGGTTCAACAGTTACCTAACAGAGTGCAACAGGTGAAATCAGGTGGTTCTCTCTCTCTCTCCGCCACTTCCTCTTCTGAGAGGTGTACCACAAGGCTCAATCCTTGGCCCGCTCCTATTTATGCTGTACATCAATACCATAGGAAACAACATAAATAATGCAAAATTGCACCTATTTGCAGACAACACAGTTATATGCATTTCCAAACCCTTGGCAGCCAAAGTCCACACAGAGTTCCAGTCAGAATTCGATCTCCTCCAGCTCAGTCTTGAACAGTCTAAACTTCTTCTAAATGCAAAGAAAAAAACAAAGGTCATATACTTCCATTCCAATCACCATACTAGCACTCAAAATGAGCTAGCATCTGTGTCCCCCCCATAAAGACCCTCCTTGATGACAATCTTGAGGTAGTGACTAAGTTTAAATACTTAGGTTGTGAACTAGACCAGCATCTCACATTCTCCACCCATTTCACCACCCTCGTGAAGAAACTGCGGCAAAGACTAGGCTTCTTTTATAGGAACAAATCCTTGTTCACCACTAACACCAGGCATCGACTGGTCCAGATTACCTTCACCGCAAGGAGCTGTATGCTGAGAAATGCACACTTATGGCTGCCTGGTGAAAAAAAATCCCTTTACTCTTCTATTTTACAGTGCATTTTGCAAGGAAAAATATGCTGTGGACATCATGTGGATTAGGCAATTTAGCCGAGAAAGAAAAGCACACCTAGGCAGCGATTTCCCCACAAGCTGACTTTTGGCAAAGAAACTCAAGTTGGAGGGCTAAGCCCCCAGTTAAGTACTGCTTTTCTTTTCCAGCACAGTCAATAAGCCGTTAAATGCTTTAATGTAAAGAAAACGGTGCGTAAGATCTTAAAAATAAAATTTGGGTTAGAAGACTGAAGCACAGTTCTACAAAGCCTATTTTAAAAGAGTGCACAACAATTTCATTGTTTGATACAGTGGACCTAAATAATCCTTACTACACCAATTGGACATACTATACCACAGAGCAATACGATTCATTTCAAACGCCCATCATCGCACATATCATTGTGTCCTATATGCCTCCCTGAGTTGGACCACCTTAACTACCAGGCAGCTCATTCACTCCCTCACCTGGCTATACAAAGCCCTCTTGTTAAAGCTCCCCCTTATATAACTACTTTATTCTGGTGCACTACCTCTTCATATACACTATGTAGTACTTCCTACAACATGTTGGATGTCCCTAGCACACACTCCCGCTTTGGAAGTTTGGCTATAAGCCATGCTCTATCGGCTGCTTGGAACAAAGCCCAGTCCACCCTCAAACTTCAACAGTTAATCCCCCGAGCAGTTTAAAAAATTTACTAGCTAGCAAACTACATGACTCCTATACATGCCATTGACCTATAAACATGCAACCGTCAGCTTGTCAACTCCGCTTCATGAACCTTGATTGAGTGACTTCTCTCCCCTCAAGGTCTCCTCCCCCTACACTCACCCATTGTAAGCTATCTCCCCTCATCTCCCATATCCCTCTCAGCTTATGCTGAATGAACCTTTCTGCACTTTCACCCATACCGTGCCTGACACCTACTCTCTTGTCTTGACAACCCTAAAACCTCCCAGACCTCCTTTATGCTGCAAAATATCTCACCCTGCTGAGGGCCTCATCTACCTACCTTCTTTACTTCATTCCCCACCTTTCATGGTCAACTTTTCCCTTTTCTATTACCCTCATAATCCCATGACCCTTACCACATGTTCACATCTTGCCTATTTACCACCTGTTGATGTAATCCCACCTATTACAAACTGATACCCGCCTGCCAACATTCTTTTTTTCTTCCTCTCCAATATCTATTATGCTAGTACCAATATGGTATTCCACAATGTCTTAACTTAAAGGGGATGTCTCCCATAGTTCCACACCAATACTTTCCCAACTCCTTATGTGTAACTGTTGTGTGCCTCCTCCAGTTGCCAGCAGTCCTATTGCTGTCCAGATCTAGATTATAAATAAAAATATATAGCCCCCAAAAGTTATCAATGTGTTTGTCCTCCATTTTACCATCAATGTTGCTGGAGGATGATGTCATCAGAGCAACAGATAATGGTGCTGCACTAAATGCAGTTTCACCAGTAGACCAAACCCACAATGTTTGGTTCCCCACTTGAGTAACAGAGGAATCCTTTAAGTGTTGTGCACATCCTGAAGTGCAGGTCTAATAAGGACTAGGACCATGTGAGTGTGATGCAGCACTGATTTGAGGTATATCTAGTATTCACATAAGGAAGTGCCTGTATGTGTTGTGTTACTGTTTCTGTTAGCAAAAAACAGTTTACCCAATAAATTACTCTAGGTACAACAAGAGTTTTAAGTGGTATTATGCAGCTGTTGTATTAAGGTGTGTGTGTGTGTGTGTTAACAGTCTCTGTTTTGATTGACACCAGCAGTGAAAAACAATCTTGCAAATAGGCCCCTTTCCCTTTGTAACTAGGCAGTCAGTGATTGGATGGCTGCTGTAAGGCAATAAAGAATTCAGCTATGGCAAGGAATAGGTTACCAGGAAAGCACAGGCACAAGCACTGGGGGACTCTGGTTCAAATCCTACTAGAGTCCCTTACTCTCTAACCCTTAAGAAGTTCCCCTAACCTCTTTAGAAACTGATGGACCCACAGGTCCATAACTTTAAAAGTGCCCCAATTCCCATTATAAATCATTAGCAGTGATGTGAGAGCTACAGCACTTCACTTTCGAGGTACTAAGGATAAGCTGTGGCAGCGCCCCCCCCGCTTTGTAATGCCAGAATTTGAAGTAGGATGTCCCTCACAAATCAGATGCTACACCTCAGCTGTTGTAGGTAAAGAAACTAATCAGTCTCTGATGTAGTGCTCTATATTTGCTTAGCTCACTCCTCCCATGTCATATGCATTCTTTGTCTTGGTATTTCCAGTCAGAAACTCAGATTTAAGGAGCATTTGAAATGTAAAACAATACACTTTATAAAGTAAATGATCTAGCTCTCCACTTTCAGGCTGCTGAAAGGGGATGTGTACAAGTCAGTCTTATGTGATCCTTTGGTAAACTGCCCAGGCTCATCTTGTAACAAATCTTCTTAAGGGTGATCACCTGGTTCAATACAGAGTGACTGATTGACTGCTCGATTGATTGATTGATTGGTTGATTGACTGATTCAGTCTACTGCTTTCCACAACATGTTACAACTGTCTCACAGAGAGAAATGAGCAGTACAGAGAAACAGCTTTTGTTTCCAGTGAATGAAATACTATTAGATGTATTATTTGCTCTACACATACAGTATTAAGGCTAAAAGTACCACTCATTGTGTGAGTTGCATGACAGAACTGCCTTAAGCCATTGCAAACTTAAACTAAAATCAGGCTAGACAGCATTGATACCCTTATGTTTTGTCCTGCACTGTTGCTGCAGTGACATCAAGGAATGGGAGGGGCTGTATTACAAGTGACTCATTTGCATGTAAATGGAGGCTTGCTTGACATTTTACTACCTTGTGTCAGAGCCTCAAACTCTAGATATGTGTTGCAACAGAAGAAATGGATGATCTCTTATTGACATATGTACAGTGCTCGATGTAATATATAATAAATACATCAGACATATCCAAATCATACATATACAGGAGTCTTCTCCTTTAACAAATTGTTATTCTTTGTAAATACTTTTCCAATATCTAAGAAGCCTCCTGACGTACATTTCCTATGTGACACTCTTGTAAATACTTCTTTCCAACATCCGAGAAGCCTCCTGATGTACATCTCTTATATATATTGCCTTGTTTATGTTGTACATGTTGTACATATTTCGAGTTGCTTATATTGTTCATGTACACTTCCTGTTTCAGGACCTCCTCGTAAATAAGCCTGCTCAATGGGGTTATTTTCCTGCCAATAAACTTTGAAGAACTTTGAAGCAGAACTTTGAATATATGTTAACTAATTCATTAATTATTGATTTCAGCAGTGACCAACAGTCATTCACATTCAGACCAGCAAACATAGTGTGCCAGTTGTATGATTCAAGGGCAGAATTTATCTTGTAATAGTTCAAACCAATCAATCAATCAAACTTTTATTTATAAAAAGGCGCTTTTCTCAGATCCAAAGCGCCTGCACAACATCATAAAACAATAAATAAACAAAATTTAAAACTATTATAAATCATTAAAAGCTATACTAAAAAGGTGGGTCTTCAAGGCTCCTTTAAAGCTCAGGACAGTCGGACTATTTCGCACCTGACGAGGTAGAGAATTCCATAGGGTCGGGGCCATAAAACTAAATGATCTAGCCCCTGAGGTTTTCAAACGGACCCTGGGAATCTCCAGCAATCCCTCGTCAGTGGATTGGAGGGGGCGGGAGGGACAGTAGGGGCAAAGGAGCTCTTTCAAGTAAGTAGGTCCCTGGTCATGTAGGGCTTTATAGGTCAGTAAACCGACCTTGAAGGTGATTCGCCAAAATACTGGCAGCCAGTGCAGTCTGCGGAGCACAGGCATTATATGGCTGGATCTAGAAGAACCAGTCAACAACCTGGCAGCCGCATTCTGCACTAGCTGCAGACGGCGAAGCTCAACCCCCGATAGCCCTAGGTACAGGGAGTTGCAATAGTCAAGATGGGAGGTAACAAAGGTGTGCATCAATGTTGGAAGATCTTCTGGAGGAACCAGGTGCTTCACCCTGGCGATATTCCTCAGATGGAAAAAGGAAGTTTTGACCACCGCTGACACCTGAACTTTAAGCGTCAAGTGGTCGTCAATTATTATACCAAGATTCCGCACCTGATCTGAGGTCGTCAGCAGAACGCCTGTAAGCCATAAGCCTGAGTGCGATCCAGCTGGCAAACCTGCCTCACAGCGACCTTTGTCCACAACCAACACCTCAGTTTTCTCCAGGTTTAACCTCAACCAACTCCCATTCATCCAATCTTGGATTTCTGCAAGGCAGTTATTAAATACCGACAAGGCAGCATCCTGGCTGGGCACAAAAGACATATACAGCTGGGTGTCATCGGCATAGCAATGAAAACCCAGACTGTATCATCTTATAATTGCTCCCAATGGCAGCATGTACACCACAGAATAACATAGGTGCTAGAATAGAGCCCTGTGGTACCCCACAAGATAGGGAGACTGATGCAGAGGAAAAAATTCCCGACACCACCCTCTGAGTCCTACTCGAGGTAAGATCTAAACCACCTGAGGACCATACCAGATAATCCACAGATGGACCGCAGATGCTCTAACAGCACACCATGATCAACAGTGTCAAATGCTGCAGAGAGATCAAGAAGTACCAAGATAGAACGGGTTCTATGATCTCTCACTATTAGGAGGTCATTTAGTACCCGAACAAGTGCTGTCTCGGTACTATGCCTTTTCCTAAATCCAGATTGGAGAGAATCGTAGATATTGTTGTTGGTCAGATGATCCTCCAATTGCACTGCGACCACCTTCTCAATAACCTTACCCACAAAGGGTAGGTTAGAGACTGGTCTGTAATTTGCTAGACAATCTGGGTCTAAGGAGGACTTCTTTAGAAGAGGCCTAACTATAGCCTCTTTAAGGGGATCTGGAAAGATCCCCCTCTCCAAAGACTTCCAGACTATCAAAGCCAGGACTAGGCCAATTTTATCCACACAATCCACTAAGAGGCGTGTGGGGCCAGGATCCAAATCACAGCTGGTTGGTCATGGCGCTCGGATGACCATCACAATATCATCGATTTTGGGAGGCTGAAGTCAGACCATGCAAACTGGGTGTTTGACATCTCCGCCGAACATCACCGTTCCCATTGGAGAGGAAGAAGCGGACGTCTGATCTGATTTTGGCAACCTTATCTGCAAAGAAAGAGCAAACTCCTCACACCGTTCTGTGGAAAAAGCCCTCCGGGCTGAAGACGAGACTGGATTGCACAGTCTGTCCACAGTCGAAAAGAGCTGGGCTGGTCTATTCTGTGCAGCCGCTATCTCCCTGGACAGGAACTCTGCCTTCTTACGAGATTGCAGATTGATAGGCCATATAATGGTCCATCAAACTAAGTCTGTCATCATCCAACCGGACTTCCGCCAATGCCTCTCCAGCCTTCGTCCACCCTCCTCAACTCCCTCATGGTCTCATCAAACCATGGGACCTGGGGGCGAAAAAGTGAGCGGACGAACACGAACAGGTGTAATAGAATCCAGGGCCCCATAACACGCCTATTATAGGCCTGTACTAGGTCACCTGATCCAAGCAATCTATCGGAAGGTCCGATAGGTCCAACACCGCCATCAGGTCATCCGGGAAACACCCTTAATGGGTGGTACTGGACCATCTCGAAGGGAGCTGACCTAATAAGGCGGCCTCAAATTGAACCTAATGGGTGATGGTCAGACCATCTGAGTGGTTCCACCACCAAATCAGATATGCCCATCCCAGAAGGAACACCAGATCCAATGAGTGCCCACCAATATGGGTCGAGGAGGAAACTACCTGTGTGAAGCCCAGTGATAACATCAACTGGAGAAAGTCTTGACCAAAGTGTGAGAGTTCATCGTCGACCCAGGCATTGAAGTCCCCCAGAACCAACCATCTGGGGGACCCCAATGTCAGGTCGACAATGAAATCTGCGACTTCCTGCAGGAAAGCATTCCCGTCACCTGGTGGATGGTACACAAGAAGTATCCTGCACCCCACACCCTCGCCTAAAACACACTCAAAGGATCTGGTGACTCCCAACGGTACCTCCACCAGGCCCAATTCTGATTTAAAACAGATGGCAACGCCCCTGCCCCTATGATCCTGCCTCGGGCGGTGTATCACCGAGTACCCGGCCGGAACCGCTGCGGCTAATACTGGCCCAGCATTTCCATCCAGCCAGGTCTCGGTGATGCACGCTAGGTCAGCTGACCCAACAAGATTGGCTATAATGGCCGTCTTGTTTTTAATAGACCTAGCGTTGCACAACACCGCTCGAGCAGGATGGGCCTCCGACGATGACCGCGTTACCTGCTGATAACCAGAACCCTTGGGTATGGGCACAAGACAGGGAAAACCCCTCTCCCATGCCCATTTCACCCCAGGGCATCTCCTTGACCTCACTATCCCTATCCGCCCGCTCCTTTCCATCCCCCCCAGGCCCAGCTCCAACCCTCCTCCTTCCCTCACAATCCCCAGAGCTCTACACCTTCTACAGACTCCTGGTGACGGGGGGGACAGGAGAAGGGATGAAGATCCCTGAGCCTGGAGGGGGAATAATAGCTGACTGTCCTATTTTCACTCCAACACATAATTAATAACACAACTAATTACAATAAACCCCATCGGTTTATATAAATAACAACATTTTAAAACACAGCACTCAAATAACAAAATATAAATATTATAATTAAACAAAAACAAAAATTATACCCTAACAGAACATTCTAAATAAAACTAAAGACACTATATTCCAATATCAGAACATAAATACAACAATTATAAAACAAAGACCATTTTCCTAACAATGTGTTAGAGCTTACACATAAATTTTATCAGAGGCACTTGTCCATCTACCCCCACCCACAGTGCTCTCACCACTGCAGAAAAGAGCTTTCCACCTATACAAAACCCGTAAAATTTTGGCCCAAAGTTTACATTTCCTTAATCCTAAAGTCAGTGCTCTCATTTACCCAAAGGAAACCCAAAACAGGAGTTCAAGGTCTTTTTTTTTTCTTTTTGATGTCCACACTTATTGTGCTCTCACCACTAGTATGGCCCAAAACTTCAGTCAGTCTCTTCTCACAAGACTAGACTAATTAACTCAAGTTTAGTCTTCCCAATTGTTTCCCAGAATATCATAAACTGGAAGTAGCAAGAGTTCAAGTATACATCACCAGAGCAATAGTCCACACCACAATCCACATAAATCCGATTTCAGTACCAAAGTCCTGCAGGCATCAAGCAGAAAGCACCAGCTAAAACCTCTTGCAAAGTTGTACCTAAAGCAGGATTCCTTAGTAAAAGTTTTTTGATTGGGTGAGATTAAAGGTAACACAGTTGTGGTCACTGTTCCCTAATGGGCTATCAATAGAGATGTCTGTAATATCAGATGCCAAGTTGGTTAGTACAAGGTCTAGTGTATTTTTCCCCTAGTAGGGTCTACCACTAATTTACTCAGTTGGGTATAGACATAAGCAGGCAATTGCCCATCTAGAATGTCTCCCACAAAGTGTGAGCAAATTATCCCATGTTTGTAGTCCAGCTGAGATATCTGTATGATCTCGATTTACAGATATCAAAATTATTTTAATCTACAACATGTTGGGAAGTTTGTTCCATGCCTTGGTGACTCTAACTGTGAAATAGCCATCTCTTCTACTGGTGATTGCGTTAGGTACTATTAACTGCTTGTTGTGAGATCTTAAAAAGAATACGCTGGTTGCATTTGAAAGAGCACTGCACACTTAGTTCTGGATTTTGCGGATTTTATAGAGCAGCAGAAAAGTCGCCCGCTTCTCCTTTCCTATAAACTGACCAACCCTGTGGCAGATAAGATTATTTAAAATTTGGTATCATTTTGTAGCTCTGCTTTGGACCCTCTCGACCAGATCAATATCTCATCTCAAATAGGGGCACTAAAGGGGAACCAGTGTCCAGGTGGGGTCTGATGTTATTCCAGACCCGCTTATAATGCAGTGTCTAGGAACTCTAATTCTATAGCAGTGCAAGCAGTGAGCTTATCCCAAGAAATGCCAGGCATATTGAAATCACCAACCATCACTGCTTCAGCATTGGATGAAATTTTAGCAAGTTCATCTGGTATCAGTCATATATTTGGGTTGTGGACAGGGGCCTGTAGAAATTACCAGTTACGATCTTACTGCTATTCTTAAGTCTTATTTGAGCACTCACACCTTCAATTTGAACATTGATATTGTTATTCAGTTATATTTCTGACTTGATGGTATCTTTTACATAGAGACAGAACCACCGCATCTCTTATCATTCTGTTTTCTGATAAAGGTGGTAACCAGGGATTTCCTGTACCACTCAGAGCTCTCATCCTACCATGTCTCACTTATTGCTGCAATATCAGTTTGTTGTTGGTTTAAAATAACAGTTAATTCACTAATTTTAAGTATGTTTAAACTTCTACCGTTCAGAACTAGGATATATGAATCCATTGTACGCCAACCTAGTGTGATTTTTATTTAAGATATCCTGTTGCTCCCTCTTAACTAGTTTAAATGGTTGGTAATGTAATTTGCAATAGTTTTGCCCAGTTGGGTGCTTCCCCTTTGACTCAAATGCAAACCATCCTAGCTAAAAAGATTTGGATTATGACAACATTTTTCCCAGTGTGTTAGGCAACCCAAATTTTTCCTTAAGCACCATTTCCTTATCCATTCATTCACTGTTTTGACTTAAATTGCCTAGTCCTACATGCCCTAGAGACTGGCAATATTTCAGAAAGGCATACCTCACAACCCATCTTTTCTTTTTATTTTATATGAGTTTTATGCTCCTGCTTCCCTGGCAGCCTCCTTCTGACTGACCCCCCAGCCCATCACCCGGCTTCTCTGGGACTTGCCTTCCACCACTGGACCTTGTGGTGTGCGCCCAGCCACCAGTGTGGAGCCTGCAAAGGGTTAGTCCTCATCTTGCCACCAGGGGTATTTCCACTGTTTCTCCCCTTAAGCCCTGGAGCCCCGGCCATACACAGATGCAAGTGCACGTGGAGCCACGCATGCGCACTGGCACCAGAGATGGCTCCGATCCACCCACCCAGCCAAGTGCCTGGTCCCGTCTTGCCCAATGCTACCATCGAGCCTCCACGTGGTGGCAGCCAAGAGCTGAGTAGGCCTATCACCCCTACCTGGGAGAGAAGAGCTGCCTGGCAGCCACTTCATCCACTCCCAGCCCTCCCCCTGGTGTCCCATGCTTGTTCCCAAACACGGGTTGCCAGCGTGGTGAGAGGTAAGGTGTTCAGCGCCTCAGTCTTCTGCACTACTGGACTGGCCCTACGACCCATCTTTTCTAATGTACTGACAAGGGAGGATGCAGTATTTGCAGAATGAGTCTTGCTGCCACTTGGAGTGCCATTGAGCACTTTGTGGGAAGAAGGAACAACATTACATTTAAAGGAAAACTATACCCTCATATCTTGTAAATTTTATTTGTTTCAATGCCAACAGATAACTCTTTTCACGCAGTAGCTGTTAGAGTTATATGTGTTTGCTTTACTTTGTTTTCATTGTTCATATTAGTCCCATGTAACTATCCCGGGGGGGTCTATATTTTATATTTGTTGAAATTTCATTGCCCATGAGAGCTGCATTAGCATATGAGAACATGATGTCACAGCACCCATTTATACCATGTATCTCTATGCTGAAAGAACAACTATCCTGAAAAAATCTGTCTGGAAGAACACACATTGAATGCAATTTAAAGGGAAAACCCTGCATTACAATTCAGACAGTTTGCAACGTTAAATGAAGATAAATGTGGTATTGTACACTGTGCTGCAAGTTGCTTTGTTGATCTCTTATTAAGCAGACAGACATACTGTTGAGTTTAAAGGGTGCTGACACATCATGTTCTCATATGCTAATGCAGCTCTCAGGAACAATGAGATTTCAACAACCAGAAAATGGAGACGCCAGGATAGTTACAGGGACTAGTATGAACAGTGAAAATAAACTAAAGCAATCACATATCCCTAATACCTACATGAGAAGAGCTGTCTGTTGACATGGAGACCAATAAAATTTACAGGATATGAGGGTGTCATTTTCCTTTAAGTATTTGGAGTAGTCTCCAGGGGTGCAACAAGGGGGAGGTAAGAGGGCTATAGCTTCCCAACCCCTGAAAAGTAAATGCATTGAACAATTGGATTATTGGCTCACTACTTGTATTACATAATTTTACTGTAAGGAAAGGTATCATCTGAACTAGGCTGGTGAGGGATCGCTGCGCATGTGCAAGTGCCTTTTTTCTGGTGAACTCAGCTGCTGTGTGGCACATGTTCGTGCCTGGCATGTGGCTGTGTGCTGTGATGAGTGCTGGCATACCTGGTGGCTGATGAGGAGAAACATTGGTGCACTGCTGTACAGTGTGGATCATGGGACACCAAACTGCAGGTCAGCTGACAGATCCAGTGCGGTGAGATGTGCAACCTGACCTGACCCTCAACCCTTGACCAAGTTCAAAAATGATTGACAACGGGGACACACCAATAGCAGGAGTTAGGCTGACTCAGGTCCTTCCTGTGTCCCCTCCCATCTCTAGACATGTGTGTGAGCAGTGCCAGCATGAGAGAGATTTTGTAACTTCTAACTGACTTGAGACAGGATGGCATGCGCTGTGCTCATCACTCTACACAGAGATTGGGGATTGGATTTTTTATTGTAATTTTATTTCATTGCTTGTATACTTCAGAAGCTCTTTTAAGAGCTACTACATATTAGCACTCTTATTGTAACCTCGGTGGCGTGCTATCCCAGGGCTACTACCCCTGCCTGTGGACAGTGGCACTGGTTGAGGGACTGAGTTCTGTGAGCGGTGCCTCCACCCAGAGGATAAGTTTAAGGGTAGCATAGCTGCTCTGGGTACAGCTCTCTGGGACACTGATACCCCCCCAACCCCTCTAGTGGCCTATACTGGGCAGCAAACAAACAATCACAGTTAACACCAGAAAACAATATTGAGCCCACTCTTGGCACACTTACCACCAGAGCTGGATCACCTGCACTGGCCCTGCAGACCCCCTGTAAAACAAGACCTGCAATAGAATAATGCAATGCCAATACAGTATCCCCTCCACAAAGGTAAGCAACAGACATTATGCAACAGACAGGTTAAATGCAAAAAGAATAGGAGCTGATTTATTTAGGGGATGTGAACAAGGGTGGGGTAGCAATCTAGTGTTTGATTTCAGATCTGAATTAGTCAGGTTAACAGGCATGCACAAGAGTCCCTCTAGCACAGTTACACACACACACACACACTCTGGGTACCCAGTTGTTATGCAGGCTAGCCTGAAGCATTGCCAGGGTAGGCTAGCATTGCAGCTGTTGTTGGGGCCCTTAGGAAAGAAAGAACAACATGCACTGTAACCCTCAATTTGTAATCTGGAGCCGGATAGCTCAATCCAAAATGATTAACAACAACAATTAATCAGATAGCACACAGAGATTGAGCTTTGTTGCAGGGAGCTACCCTGTTTGTATTCACTCTACCCAGACCAAATGATGATCTGATGAAATAAGACCTGTGGAAAACAACTGGATGATGCTGAAGGTGGAATCTCTCATGGTCCTCATCGAAGATGCTGGTCTTCAGGTTGTAGGAGCACCTTAACACTGACCAAGGAAACATGCAACCCGAGCATTTCGAATTACTCAGCCATGCAAACACTTTGTGAACTTAAACACATTTATATGCAAATACTTTCTTTTTCGGGTCCTTCCAGGCAGGATGCAGGCTGTTCCCCTTTTCTCAGAGTTATGGAAATGGATTACCTGCAGCTTGCAGATAGCAGCTACCTAGGCTGGAACAATTTGGACCCGTGGACTGACAGACGGAAAAGTCTAGGCTAGGCAGGCCTAACCTTTGAGAGCTGGCAAGCTCCCCAGAGGCACACACACTGAGCTCTTGAGCTGCTTCTCCAAAATCTGAGGAAAATGAGCTGTTGTCCCCTTTTATATGGGGCAGAGTTTCAGAAATTTTATTGGCTGCCAAAGCTGTCTTAAACAGTTTCCAAATGGTGACTGGCTTGTGTTTTGGTGCCTAGATATTGTCCCAGTTAATCCCCCATAAGTCGCTGGCATTGTCCCAGGCACCCCTTTGTGTAATCCTGGCTCCCGCTTGGTGGCAAAGCACTAAAATGGTGGCTGCAGCTTAAGGTCAAGCAGTCCCTAACAGTGTTCCCTATGAATTTAGTCCTGGTGCAGTCAGCAGTTTTACTTTTATTTAATAACCTCCCCACTAAGTTGTAGCCCTGCCAATCTTCTCCTGAATGAGTCCACTGTTAAAGAAATAAACAATCCCCCCAGGGAGTCGCTGTTCCCACAACACACTGCCCTCAGAAACACACAACAGCATTTCACCGCAACGGGTCGGGTACAGGCGCCTCCACAAAATATGGCGCGGTCTCTGCAAATATACCATCCATTTGCATATAGATTTGAGAGCCCCTCAGGGCTCATTTAGCAGGGACATCATGGGGAAAATGGCAAAGTGCCACGAAGGATGGAACGGACACCTGGAGACAGTGGGAGACACACGGAGGCATAACAGGCAAGACCCCAAATGTGTGTGTGTGTGTGTGTGGGGGTGCATTGCATTATCTTGGCACAAAAAAGAGAGTGGAGACTCAGGAGAGTCAGAGAGAGAGGGAGAGAGCAGGGATGGCACTTGGTGGGAGGAAGGGAGCAGCGATCTGCAAAGAATACGAAAAATTATATTACCCAAAGTAATTGAGAATCCTGCACCCTCTTGAAAGAAAAATGGTGAATGACTCCTAAAACACATACTGTGAAATGTTTTAATGCCATACAAATTAACCTTTTAAGCCTGGCATTTCTGAATGAAAAGAAGTTAATCTCTCATATTGCATGTGTTTACTTTTTACTCAGTACTCAGAAATTTCACATAAGTTGCCGTGACATGTATAACCACAAAGCAACCCAAAAAGGAGTTAAGAACATGTAACCCCTAGGTGGCACTACCCCTGCCTGCTTGGCTAGTAGCAAGTTAAGGGGCCCGAGTTCTGAAACGGGTGCCTTCCTCCTGAGGTCAGGGTTGGTAGTGGTCAAGCTAACCTGGGCACAGCCCTCCAGGACACTGTAACCCCCCTTTTTCCCCTCTAGTGGCCTGAACACTGTACAATAATCACTTTCACAATACCCCTGGTACACCACACAAGTACCCACACTGTTTGCACTTACCACCAGGGCTGGTTCCTCTGGCTGAACCCTGGGGACCCCCTGTAAAACAAGGTTAACCACAGCAAATAGCAACAGTACAGTACTTTGAGCAGAAACTGGAACCACAGTCAGATTACATGCAGAAAAAGTTAGATCTGATTTATTTAGGGGACTTGACCAAGAGAGGGAAAATCAGGTTAATTAGCTTAAAGGTTAGATCAATCAAGCAGTTATGTATGCGCTTTGAGTTCCCCCACACAGTCCACCTCTGGGTACCCAGGTAGAGAAGAGATGGGCTAGCCAGGACAGTTGCCCAGGGTTGCAGCTAGTTGGGGCCCTGTGATGGAAAACACAACATGCACAGTACACAATATTTGTAATCTGGAGCCAGAGGGCTCAGTTCGTAAAGGAAATGAAACAACAAGACAATCAGATGACACACTCAGATTAAGCTGTTGTTGTAGGGAGCTACCCTGGCATTTACTCCCAATACCCAAGACTGGACACAGCCTGGATGAAAATCGAGACTGCAGGTGGTTGATCTGGAATGCTAGGAGAAGCAGGGCCTGCACAAGTCGCAGAGGCGTCATTCCTGTTCAAGCATGAGCAGGGGGCTGATCCCCAGGCAGGTCTCTCATCGATGGCTTCTCTGTGCAGTGGGTAGTCTGGCTGGGTCAGTCTGGCAAAGCCAGACTGCATGGAGACAAGTTTGGAAGCAGTTCATTTGGGCTGGATACAGCTTCCAGCAAGGAGAACACAGTTCACACAGTGGGAACTAACTCACAACCCACTAGCAGCTCATAGCACATTTACATGTATAGAATTCTACTGTACCAGGCAGAGCACTCCCCAGGTACAATTGCAAAGTCTCTGCACACACCGGGAGCTTAGGGGTAGCTGGAACTCCTGACAGACTGATCGCATTCAGCAAAAATATTCGGTGGTCTTCGAGTTGAGCCTGGCCCACTTCAGTGGCTTACTTTAGTCACACAAACTTGGATTTAGTCCAAAATAATTCTCTTCTCTCCCTCTCAGGAGTAGCAGGCAGACATGGAGGCCAAACTGTCAGCCTTTTCATAGTTCTCCCATACAAATCCACTCAGGATTGCTCTCAGAATCACTTCAGCTCCTTCTTGCTTAGCTTCCAGCTTAGTTCTAACTGAAAACTGCAAGCAGCCCAGGACTTCCCCAAGATCCAAAAGCTTTGGTTGGCTGATTGGCTGTCAGTCAAAGCAAGAACTCCCCCTTCAGTTGCAAAAACTCAAACCACAGTTCCTATAGATTTTGAATTCAGACAGCTCCTGTAGTCTGGCTACATTTAGGTCCCACCAGAACTGATTGGTCCAATTTGCAGTCCAGTACCAAGATAGTGGAGACAAACAAAAACAGTCCTTGCTAAGAAAGAAGGTTAGACAAACTACATTATCATTCTAAATGGTTTCAGCAAATAGTTACATCTTTCAACAGAGCTCCATCTCAGATTACTTATGCTGCAATTAGGCAGCTCTTAAAGAGACAATGCATGAGAGGCTATACAAGCTCTGGTAATCACATTTAAACTGCTAAAACGCAGGACACCAGCCTGGCAGTGAGCATAGGCAAGCTCAAGGAAAACTTTTTGGGAACCCCCATTTGTAGGGGGGTTACAAACAGAACAGTGACTGGATGTTATAATTTTGAAAAACAAATACATCTGTCGGTTTGTATGAAAGTGATGCAGTCTCAATAAAAGAACTAGTCATCACCACCCCATAGCACTCTTGTCTTGACACTTTAACTAAAAAAGGAGAGAATCAGAAAGAGAGAGAAGGAGGGAGAGAGCTGGGCTGGCGCTGGATGGGAGGGAGGGAGCAGTGATCTGCAAAGAAAAATTATTGAGAGCTAGTTATTACTATCGCCACCCCACAGCACTCTTGCCTTGGCGCTTCAACTAAAAAAAAAAACAGGAGAGAGTTGAGAGACTGAGGGAGGGAGGGAGAGAGCTGGGCTGATGCTGAGGGAGCAGCAAGCTGCAAAGAAAAATTATTAAGTGCTAGCCAGCCCAGTGGCACAGCAGGTTGAGGCATGCATGCCTCCCTGCTGCCATGCCGGTGACCTAGGTTTGGGAACAGACTCAGGTCATTCAGGGGGCTTGGCCAGGGAGGGAAGATTGAGCATCCATAGGACAGTTCTCTTTCCTCGGGGAGGGGGGATCCTATGACTCACCACCCGACCGCCACCTGGAGGAATCCAGATGCCAGCAGTTGCCTAGTCTTGCAGTTTGGGGAAGGTCTGCCATATGGAGTGCTGAGGGCACCTCCTCGGAGGCAGAGCACACATACCATGCTCATTGCAAGTCCAGCTAGGCCCAGGGAGAAAATCAGAAGGACAAAATGGAGGATGGACTTAATGAAGTCCTTCCAGTCTCAAGGAACAGGTACAAGCAGCTGGCAGCAATAGTGTGTGTGGTAGTAGTGAGGAGGTATTTTCATTTGTTCACAAACCAAGATTTGACTACTATTAGGGCTGAAAAAGATGGGACTGGCAAAAGTAAACCAAAGCAGCAGACGTTATGTGATGTTTTTGACAAAGTCAAGCCAACCACCTTGACTGCTTCTTCGTTCACCTGTAGCCAGCAAGAATTTCCATCTGGAGCATTGTCCTCATCTTCAGTCATGCTGGCTGAGTGTCAAAACTTACCTCAAAGCTGTGAGTATGATGGTGAGTCAACATCAGCTGACCCTCAATCACCATTGCGAAAGTCTGACCAATATGATACCAGCAGATTTCTGAATTTGCCAGCAAAGGGTCCATCAACTATTACTGATGAGGTGTGCTACAAACTTCTTCATTCTTGTTGGGTGCCACAAGAATCATATCAATCAATCAATCAATCAAAATCTTTATTTATTCAGGCGAACATCATTGAGCAAAGCTCATTTACAAGATGGACCTGAGTGGTCATACAAATGAGGATACAAATATTATTACATAGACAAGAATAGCATAAATAACAATAAAATGGCAAGAAATGAATGTATACAACAATTTACATATATACAAGGAGCAGTAGAACCATTTTGCCTGCAAGAAAAATGTGGGCAAAGGGTATAGCAGGAATAAAATATAAAATTATAGGGTCTAACTAGCTTTTGTGAGAATAGATAGGTGAGTCGGAAGATAGAACATGAAACAATATAATGGACGGAAAAAGAAAGGTGGGTCAGGTAGGGTTGGGGATTATGGTTTACAAAAGCAATTGCAGAACTCTGGAAAAGGGCGGGAGAACAGTCTTTTGAAGGATGTCAGAGGTAGAAAGCTATCTAGCTTCATGGATTTTTGGAGAGAGTTCCATGCAACTGCTGAAGTATAGCTGAAAGCAGCCCTCCCATACCGGGTGCAGGCAATGGGGACCTGTAACATGATAAGTTTACTGATCCTTAAAGTGTATGGCCTAGTTGTAATTTGGGTAAAGCAATCAATGATATAGGTAGGTAGTTTGCCTGTTAACGCTTTGAATGTCCAGATAACAGCATTCCTAGTCCTTCTGTGCTGTAATGATGTCCAATTGACTGCCATATAAAGGGAGCAATGATGGGTGCTGGGGAAGGTCAGTAATAAATCTTATGGCCCTGTGATACAGGGTGTCCAGTTTTGTAAGAGATGACCTGGACAATGGCAGTATAGAAAATCAGCATAATCAATGAGGGATAGGAATGAGGCCTTAATTAACCTTTTTGGAGTCACTGTTTAGGTAATGCTTTATTCTAAAGAATAGTCCAAGCCTCTGTCTTAGCTTTTAAGCAGTTCTTCAATATGGACTGAATAGTCAAGCCTGTTATCTATCCAGACTCCAAGATATTTGAAATTATCAACAAATTCAAGTTTTCTCCAAGTAAGGTGGATAAATGTAGGGTGGTGGATGCTAGGGTATGGGTAGAGCAACTCTTTGTGGCAAAGAACATGGCTTTTGTCTTTTTGCATTTAGAAGTAGTTTTTGTCAAGTAGGTTGCGCTGCAGAATGGAGAATTCGGATTGTAACAGATCACAGGCTTTGGAAGGTGAGGATTGCTGACATATAATACAGTATCATCAGCAAACAGATGAATGTTAGATTGAGTGAGGTTGGCATCAATATTGTTTATATAAATAGCAAAGAGGATAGGGCCAAGAATAGAACCTTGTGGTACGCCCTTAGCAGTGGTTTTGAGGTGGATAGGTAATTTCCATTTTAACCAGTTGTGACCTATTTGAAAGGTAATCCTTAAACCAGTTGAGTGACAGGGAATCCAGGCCTATTGAGTTAAGGGAGGTGATTAATAAGTCGTGATCCACAGTGTCAAAGGCTTTACTCAAATCCAGAAACACAGCACAGGTACAATTTTTCTTATCCAAGGTAGTCTGCCAATCGTTGGTTACCTTAGCTAAGGCAGTAATGGTGCTATGTTTTGATCTAAATCCAGATTGTGCAGAGTTTAGAAGGTTGTTGTTATCCAAATAGTCCCTTAACTGAGAGTTTACTAGTTTTCGAGCAACTTGGATAAAACTGGTAGAATGGAGATAGGTCTGTAATTGTTGAGATCTCTAGTATCACCAGATTTGAGTAATGGAACCACTTGAGCTGTTTTCCAAGTAGGGGAATGGATCCAGTAGTTAGGGAAAGATTGAAGAGATGAGTGGGGGGACAGATAAGACATAGTGAAGCAATTTTCAGGAAATAGGGATCCAGGGAGTCTGCCTGCACTCTTATTAGTGTCTAAATTAGAGAGGAGATCTTCACTTCTTTCACGGATATTGGGATGAAGGAAAAGTTGAAGTGGCCATTTGCCCCACAGTAGTTTGCAGGTTCAAGGAAGATCTCAGGATATTTGCTGGTGAAGAGTCAAATGCTAGGCCAGCTGTGGTGAAGTGAGCATTGAAGGTATTTAAGATTTCTTGTTTACCTGTAATTTCTGTATCATTTAGTATCAGTTTGGAGGTTAAGGCAGGAGTAGACTTTTTGGCCCAGGAGTCCTTTATTGTACCCCAGAGTCTGGATGGGTTATTGTAGGAGGCATCCAATTCAGCTGTATAGTAGGCAGTTTTGGCAGTTCTTATTTTTTTGTACATGAATTCCTTGCTTTTCTGAAATTTAGCCAATCTCTGATGTCCTTTGTTTTCTTGCCTTTTTCCACAGTTTGTCTCTGGTTCTCAAGGCTGCTTTAAGCTCAGAGGTGAACCAAGGACAGGATTTTACCTAGTTCTGATACTGGTGATAGGTGCATGAATATTGAGGGCATTATTGATAATATCCTTTAAAGTCTGGAGAGCTGTTTCAACAGAGGTTGTAAGATAGAAATCTTGCCAATGTATTGTATAACTCAGGTCATGGGTAGCCTGAGATATCAAAGTTCTTTTGACCTTTTGAGGACAAATTCTGCAGGATTTGGTAGTTTGGGTGTGGATCTTATGCCGGCTATGGGGTAATGGTCACTCATCACTCGGCAGTACACCTGCATGTGAATATAATTGAGGTTTGTTTACCAACATAATATCCAGGAGTGAGCTATTGCCGAATTTCTTAGGTTGATCCTAGTTGGGTCTTTAATCAGCTGTGTGAATCCATAGGTGTCACAAAAAGGTTATCAGAGGTGCAGATACATTAGACAGCCAGTTTAAATTCAAATCACCAAGGATAATGGTATCTTCAGGGCCTAGGTTGAGAATTGACCCTAGGTGAGAAAGCAGTTTAAGGCCTGCAGAGGGGTCTATAGCATCCAATGAGTTTAAATGAAGATGAATTAGGAAGGGATAATTTGATTGATAGACATTCAAATTCATTTGGCTCGGATGCTGATGAGACAGGTTGCAGAGAAGGTGTCCTTAATGTATGGCCACCCCACCACCCTGGATGGGCGATCTGCTCTGAAGAGCTGATAATTAGGAAGGTTTACAACACTGTCTTCTGTTGTAGGCCTGAGCCAAGATTCAGAAATGACCAGGAAATCTGGAAGAGTATGTGCCACCCAAGCCTGTATTAAGGTGAACTTTTTTAGGAGGCTGCAAGCATTAAAGTGTATGAAGCTTAGGCCTTTTATGGAGGTCAGATCAGCAGGGGAAGATAAACTTACAATGGGGCCAGGATTAATCTCTATAGTGCCAATGCAGAAAGGAGGTAAAGATTAATTTGAGAAGGGCACCAAGGAAAGGGATAGAGAGTGACCAGAACGTTTTCTCTTAATCCTAGGTGCCCACTGTGTAATGAGAGATGGTCCTGTTATATGGGTGTGTCTTTTATCATAAAATAGGAGTCTGATGGACAGGCATAGCGGGTTATTATAAAGCCAGGATACATGTAAGTGGCTTGGGAGTGCTGGATTGTTAGAGACTTTATGTGGGATACCCCAGGGGTTGCAGTGTAAGAGTGGTTCAAGGAATAAGGAGTAGGTGGTTGTGCATTTTGGATGGCAGAGAGAACAGCACATACTCATTAAATTATTCGTCATGACAGGGGTATGGAATGATTATCATAATGAATTGGGGAGATGAGAGGCTAAGGAGCAAAGGAAACAAGTTAGCATTGTACAGGGTAGATATGGGTTAAAGAAGAAGGAAAATGGATGTGGGCATGGATTAGAGAATTGGCGGGAAGGAGTGTATAAATAGAATCAACCGAGAGGGGGGAGGGTGGGCAAAAATTTTGCGGCTTTGCCCGTACCTTTCTCACTGCTTCTCCCGGCCTCCTGGATCTCTGGTTCGGCTGGGGGTCGCCGCCGGCCCGCTGGCGGCTCGGAGCCCCTTCTGTGGCTGGAGCTGGAGGGCTGTGCAGGCTGCAAGGCAGGGGACAGAGGAGAAGGCAGTGAGAAGGCTACTTTATTGCAGGCAATCTGCAATTAGGTGCTAGGATCAAGAATCTGCACAACAAAAGACTGGGAGGGTTGGGGGTTAGGCGCCTAAGCGTCTAGCCCACACAGATCACCAGAAAGGCTGAATCACTAGCAAACATCACATCAATACAATGTTTAAATAGCCCACAATTTTTAAGTCAGAACAGCTCTTTTTAAGATTAATTAAACAAGTTTACAGTTAAGCAGCAAAATCCCATCCAGAATAGTGTTGCAGAGTCCCAGCTAAAGTCAATGGGAAAGGCGCACCAATCGGAAGCAGGCAGAGACTGAGGTCGTTTCCCGATTGGTTGCGGCTTTGCCCGTACCTTTCTCACTGCTTCTCCCGGCCTCCTGGATCTCTGGTTCGGCTGGGGGTCGCCGCCGGCCCGCTGGCGGCTCGGAGCCCCTTCTGTGGCTGGAGCTGGAGGGCTGTGTCGGCTGCAAGGCAGGGGACAGAGGAGAAGGCAGTGAGAAGACTACTTTAGTGCAGGCAATCTGCAATTGGGTGCTAGGATCAGAATCTGCACAACAAAAGACTGGGAGGGTTGGGGGGTTAGGCGCCTAGCGTCTAGCCCACAGATCCTGAAAGGCTGAATCACTAGCAAACATCACATCAATACAATGTTTAAATAGCCCACAATTTTTAAGTCAGAACAGCTCTTTTTAAGATTAATTAAACAAGTTTACAGTTAAGCAGCAAAATCCCATCCAGAATAGTGTTGCAGAGTCCCAGCTAAAGTCAATGGGAAAGGCGCACCAATCGGAAGCAGGCAGAGACTGAGGTCGTTTCCCGATTGGTTGCGGCTTTGCCCGTACCTTTCTCACTGCTTCTCCCGGCCTCCTGGATCTCTGGTTCGGCTGGGGGTCGCCGACGGCCCGCTGGCGGCTCGGAGCCCCTTCTGTGGCTGGAGCTGGAGGGCTGTGTCGGCTTTCTCACTGCTTCTCCCGGCCTCCTGGATCTCTGGTTCGGCTGGGGGTCGCCGCCGGCCCGCTGGCGGCTCGGAGCCCCTTCTGTGGCTGGAGCTGGAGGGCTGTGTCGGCTGCAAGGCAGGGGACAGAGGAGAAGGCAGTGAGAAGGCTACTTTATTGCAGGCAATCTGCAATTAGGTGCTAGGATCAAGAATCTGCACAACAAAAGACTGGGAGGGTTTGGGGGGTAGGCGCCTAAGCGTCTAGCCCACACAGATCACCAGAAAGGCTGAATCACTAGCAAACATCACATCAATACAATGTTTAAATAGCCCACAATTTTTAAGTCAGAACAGCTCTTTTTAAGATTAATTAAACAAGTTTACAGTTAAGCAGCAAAATCCCATCCAGAATAGTGTTGCAGAGTCCCAGCTAAAGTCAATGGGAAAGGCGCACCAATCGGAAGCAGGCAGAGACTGAGGTCGTTTCCCGATTGGTTGCGGCTTTGCCCGTACCTTTCTCACTGCTTCTCCCGGCCTCCTGGATCTCTGGTTCGAGCTGGGCGCTGCCCGCTGGCGGCTGGAGCCTTCTGTGGCTGGAGCTGGAGGGCTGTGTCAGCTTTCTCACTGCTTCTCCCGGCCTCCTGGATCTCTGGTTCGGCTGGGGGTCGCCGCCGGCCCGCTGGCGGCTCGGAGCCCCTTCTGTGGCTGGAGCTGGAGGGCTGTGTCGGCTGCAAGGCAGGGGACAGAGGAGAAGGCAGTGAGAAGGCTACTTTATTGCAGGCAATCTGCAATTAGGTGCTAGGATCAGAATCTGCACAACAAAAGACTGGGAGGGTTGGGGGGTTAGGCGCCTAGCGTCTAGCCCACACAGATCACCAGAAGGCTGAATCACTAGCAAACATCACATCAATACAATGTTTAAATAGCCCACAATTTTTAAGTCAGAACAGCTCTTTTTAAGATTAATTAAACAAGTTTACAGTTAAGCAGCAAAATCCCATCCAGAATAGTGTTGCAGAGTCCCAGCTAAAGTCAATGGGAAAAGGCGCACCAATCGGAAACGAGGCAGAGACTGAGGTAGTTTCCCGATTGGTTGGCTTTGCCGTACCTTCTCACTGCTTCTCCGGCCTCCTGGATCTCTGGTTCGGCTGGGGTTCGCCTTGAGCCGCTGGCGGCTCGAGAACACTGTAGCTGGAGCTGGAGGGCTGTGTCAGCTTTCTCACTGCTTCTCCCGGCCTCCTGGATCTCTGGTTGGCTGGGGTCGCCACGACCGCTGGCGGCTCGAGCCCCTTCTGTGGCTGGAGCTGGAGGGCTGTGTCGGCTGCAAGGCAGGGGACAGAGGAGAAGGCAGTGAGAAGGCTACTTTGCAGGCAATCTGCAATTGGGTGCTAGGATCAGAATCTGCACAACAAAAGACTGGGAGGGTTGGGGGGTTGGCGCCTAGCGTCTAGCCCACAGATCCCAGAAAGGCTGAATCACTAGCAAACATCACATCAATACAATGTTTAAATAGCCCACAATTTTTAAGTCAGAACAGCTCTTTTTAAGATTAATTAAACAAGTTTACAGTTAAGCAGCAAAATCCCATCCAGAATAGTGTTGCAGAGTCCCAGCTAAAGTCAATGGGAAAGGCGCACCAATCGGAAGCAGGCAGAGACTGAGGTCGTTTCCCGATTGGTTGCGGCTTTGCCCGTACCTTTCTCACTGCTTCTCCCGGCCTCCTGGATCTCTGGTTCGGCTGGGGGTCGCCGCCGGCCCGCTGGCGGCTCGAGGATACTGTGGCTGGAGCTGGAGGGCTGTGTCAGCTTTCTCACTGCTTCTCCGGCCTCCTGGATCTCTGGTTCGGCTGGGGGTCGCCGCCGGCCCGCTGGCGGCTCGGAGCCCCTTCTGTGGCTGGAGCTGGAGGGCTGTGTCGGCTGCAAGGCAGGGGACAGAGGAGAAGGCAGTGAGAAGGCTACTTTATTGCAGGCAATCTGCAATTAGGTGCTAGGATCAGAATCTGCACAACAAAAGACTGGGAGGGTTTGGGGGGTTAGGGCCTAGCGTCTAGCCCACAGATCACCAAAGGCTGAATCACTAGCAAACATCACATCAATACAATGTTTAAATAGCCACAATTTTAAGTCAGAACAGCTCTTTTTAAGATTAATTAAACAAGTTTACAGTTAAGCAGCAAAATCCCATCCAGAATAGTGTTGCAGAGTCCCAGCTAAAGTCAATGGGAAAGGCGCACCAATCGGAAGCAGGCAGAGACTGAGGTCGTTTCCCGATTGGTTGCGGCTTTGCCCGTACCTTTCTCACTGCTTCTCCCGGCCTCCTGGATCTCTGGTTCGGCTGGGGGTCGCCGCCGGCCCGCTGGCGGCTCGGAGCCCCTTCTGTGGCTGGAGCTGGAGGGCTGTGTCGGCTTTCTCACTGCTTCTCCCGGCCTCCTGGATCTCTGGTTCGGCTGGGGGTCGCCGCCGGCCCGCTGGCGGCTCGGAGCCCCTTCTGTGGCTGGAGCTGGAGGGCTGTGTCGGCTTTCTCACTGCTTCTCCCGGCCTCCTGGATCTCTGGTTCGGCTGGGGGTCGCCGCCGGCCCGCTGGCGGCTCGGAGCCCCTTCTGTGGCTGGAGCTGGAGAGCTGTGCCGGCTTTCTCACTGCTTCTCCCGGCCTCCTGGATCTCTGGTTCGGCTGAGATGCCGCCCGGCACGCTGGCGCTCAGAGCCCTCTGTGGCTGGAGCTGGAGGGCTGTGTCGGCTTTCTCACTGCTTCTCCCGGCCTCCTGGATCTCTGGTTTGGCTGGGGGTCGCCGCCGGCCCGCTGGCGGCTCGGAGCCCCTTCTGTGGCTGGAGCTGGAGGGCTGTGTCGGCTTTCTCACTGCTTCTCCCGGCCTCCTGGATCTCTGGTTCGGCTGGGGGTCGCCGTCGGCCCGCTGGCGGCTCGGAGCCCCTTCTGTGGCTGGAGCTGGAGGGCTGTGTCGGCTGCAAGGCAGGGGACAGAGGAGAAGGCAGTGAGAAGGCTACTGTGCAGGCAATCTGCAATTGGGTGCTAGGATCAAGAATCTGCACAACAAAAGACTGGGAGGGTTTGGGGGGTTAGGCGCCTGGCGTCTAGCCCACAATCACCAGAAAGGCTGAATCACTAGCAAACATCACATCAATACAATGTTTAAATAGCCCACAATTTTAAGTCAGAACAGCTCTTTTTAAGATTAATTAAACAAGTTTACAGTTAAGCAGCAAAATCCCATCCAGAATAGTGTTGCAGAGTCCCAGCTAAAGTCAATGGGAAAGGCGCACCAATCGGAAGCAGGCAGAGACTGAGTTCGTTTCCCGATTGGTTGCGGCTTTGCCCGTACCTTTCTCACTGCTTCTCCCGGCCTCCTGGATCTCTGGTTCGGCTGGGGGTCGCCGTCGGCCCGCTGGCGGCTCGGAGCCCCTTCTGTGGCTGGAGCTGGAGGGCTGTGTCGGCTTTCTCACTGCTTCTCCCGGTCTCCTGGATCTCTGGTTCGGCTGGGGGTGCGCCCGGCCCGCTGGCGGCTCGGGCCTTCTGTGGCTAGAGCTGGAGGCTGTGTCGGCTTTCTCACCTGTTCTCCCGCCTCCTGGATCTCTGGTTCGGCTGGGGTCGCCGCGGGCAGCTGGGGCTCGGAGCCCTTCTGTGGCTGGAGCTGGAGGGCTGTCAGCTTTCTCACTGCTTCTCCCGGCCTCCTGGATCTCTGGTTCGGCTGAGTGGCCGCCCGACCCGCTGGGACTCGAGCCCCTTCTGTGGCTGGAGCTGGAGGGCTGTGTCGGCTTTCTCACTGCTTCTCCTGGCCTCCGGGATCTCTGGTTAGCTGGGGTCGCCGCGGGCAGCTGGCGGCTCGGAGCCCTTTGTGGCTGGAGCTGGAGGGCTGTGTCGGCTTTCTCACTGCTTCTCCTGGCCTCCTGGATCTCCTGGTTCGGCTGGGGTGCATACCGCCCGGCCAGCTGGCTGCGGGGCCTTCTGTGGCTGGAGCTGGAGGGCTGTGTGGCTTTCTCACTGCTTCTCCCGGCCTCCTGGATCTCTGGTTCGGCTGGGGGTCGCCGCACGGCCCTGGCGACTCGGAGCCTCTTCTGTGGCTGGAGCTGAAGGGCTGTCAGCTTCTCACTGTTTCTCCCGGCCTCCTGGATCTCTGGTTGGCTGGGGGTCGCCCGCATGACCCGCTGGCGGCTGGAGCCACTCAGTGGCTGGAGCTGGAGGGCTGTGTCGGCTGCAAGGCAGGGGACAGAGGAGAAGGCAGTGAGAGGCTACTTATTGCAGGCAATCTGCAATTGGGTGCTAGGATCAGAATCTGCACAACAAAGACTGGGAGGGTTGGGGGGGTTGGGCGCCTAAGCGTCTAGCCCACACAGATCTGAAAGGCTGAATCACTAGCAAACATCACATCAATACAATGTTAAAATAGCCCACAATTTTTAAGTCAGAACAGCTCTTTTAAGATTAATTAAACAAGTTTACAGTTAAGCAGCAAAATCCCATCCAGAATAGTGTTGCAGAGTCCCAGCTAAAGTCAATGGGAAAGGCGCCAATCGGAAGCAGGCAGAGACTGAGGTCGTTTCCGATTAGTTGCGGCTTTGCCGTACCTTCTCACTGCTTCCCCGGCCTCCTGGATCTCTGGTTCGTGCTGGGGGAGCCGCCTGACCTGCTGCGGCTCGGGCTTCTGTGGCTGGAGCTGGAGGGCTGTGTCGGCAAGGCAGGGGACAGGAGGAAGGCAGTGAAGGCTACTGTGCAGGCAATCTGCAATGGAATGCTAGGATCAGAATCTGCACAACAAAGACTGGGAGGGTTTGGGGGGGTGAGGCCTAGCGTCTAGCCCACACAGATCACCAGAAAGGCTGAATCACTAGCAAACATCACATCAATACAATGTTTAAATAGCCCACAATTTTAAGTCAGAACAGCTCTTTTTAAGATTAATTAAACAAGTTTACAGTTAAGCACAAATCCCATCCAAGAATAGTGTTGCAGAGTCCCAGCTAAAGTCAATGGGAAAAGCGCACCAATCGGAAGCAGGCAGAGACTGAGGAGTCGTTCCCGATTGGTTGAGGCTTTGCTGTACCTTCTCACTGCTTCTCCCGGCCTCCTGGATCTCTGGGTTCGGCTGGGGTGCGCCCGCCAGCCGCTGGCGGCTCGGAACCTCTGTGGCTGGAGCTGGAGGCTGTGTCGACTTTCTCACTGCTTCTCCCGGCCTCCTGGATCTCTGGTTTGCTGGGGGTCGCCCGGCCCGCTGGCGGCTCGGACCCCTTCTGTGGCTGGAGCTGGAGGGCTGTGCCACTTTCTCACTGCTTCTCCGGCCTCTGGATCTCTGGTTCGGCTGGGGTGCGCCGCCCGACCAGCTGGCGCTCGAAGCCCTTCTGTGGCTGGAGCTGGAGGCTGTGTTGGCTTTCTCACTGCTTCTCCCGGCCTCCTGGATCTCTGTGGTTTGGCTGGGGGTGCCTTGACCCGCTGGCGGCTCGGGAACCCCTTCTGTGGCTGAAGCTGGAGGGCTGTGTCGGCTTCTCACTGCTTCTCCCGCCTCCTGGATCTCTGGTTCGGCTGGGGTGCAGGCCTGGGCAGCTGGTGACTCGGAGCCTTCTGTGGCTGGAGCTGGAGGGCTGTGTCGGCTTTCTCACTGCTCTCCCGGCCTCCTGGATCTCTGGTTAGGCTGGGTGTGCCCCGACCCGCTGGGACTCGGAGCCCTTCTGTGGCTGGAGCTGGAGGGCTGTGTTGGCTGCAAGGCAGGGGACAGAGGAGAAGGCATTGAGAAGACTACTTTATTACAGGCAATCTGCAATTGGGTGCTAGGATCAAGAATCTGCACAACAAAAGACTGGGAGGGTTTGGGGGGTTAGGCGCCCTGGCGTCTAGCCCACAGATCATCGAAAGGCTGAATCACTAGCAAACATCACATCAATACAATGTTTAAATAGCCCACAATTTTAAGTCAGAACAGCTCTTTTAAGATTAATTAAACAAGTTTACAGTTAAGCAGCAAAATCCCATCAAGAATAGTGTTGCAGAGTCCCAGCTAAAGTCAATGGGAAAGGCGCACCAATGGAAGCAGGCAGAGACTGAGGTGCGTTTCCGATTGGTTGCGGCTTGCCGTACCTTTCTCACTGCTTCTCCCAGCCTCCTGGATCTCTGGTTCGGCTGAGAGTGCGCCATGAAACCGCTGGCGACTGGAACCTCTGTGGCTGGGCTGGAGGGCTGTGTCGGCACAAGGCAGGGGACAGAGGAGAGCAGTGAGAGAAGGCTACTTTATTGCAGGCAATCTGCAATTAGGTGCTAGGATCAAGAATCTGCACAACAAAGACTGAGGGGTTTGGGGGGTTAGGCGCCCTAGCGTCTAGCCCACACAGATCACCAGAAAGGCTGAATCACTAGCAAACATCACATCAATACAATGTTTAAATAGCCCACAATTTTAAAGTCAGAACAGACTCTTTTAAAGATTAATTAAACAAGTTTACAGTTAACAGCAAAATCCCATCCAGAATAGTGTTGCAGAGTCCCAGCTAAAGTCAATGAGGAAGGTGCACCAATGGGGCTGGGCAAGAGACTGATGCGTTTCCGATTGGTTGCGGCTGCTCGTACCTTCTCACTGCTTCTCCGGCCTCCTGGATCTCTGTAGTTCGGCTGGGGGTGCGCCTTGACGCTGAGCTCGGAACTGGCTGGGACTGGAGGGCTGTCATTTCTCACTGCTTCTCGGCCTCCTGGATCTCTGGGTTCCGTCAGGGGTCGCCGCAGCCCGCTGGCGGCTACGGAGCCTCTGTGGCTGGAGCTGGAGGGCTGTCGACTTTCTCACTGCTTCTCCCAGCCTCCTGGATCTCTAGTTCGGCTGGGGAATGGCCACCGGCCCGCTGGCGACTCGGGCCTTCTGTGGCTGGAGCTGGAGGGCTATGTGAAGCTTCTCACTGCTTCTCGGCCTCCTGGATCTCTGGTTCGGCTGGGGGTCGCCGTGACCCGCTGGCTCTCAAGACCCTTCTGTGGCTGGAGCTGGAGGGCTGTGTCGGCTTTCTCACTGCTTCTCCCGGCCTCCTGGATCTCTGGTTCGGCTGGGGGTCGCCGCCGGCCACCGCAGGCTCGGGGCCCTTCTGTGGCTGGAGCTGGAGGCTATGTGGCTGCAAGGGCAGGGGACAGAGGAGAAGGCAGTGAGAAGGCTACACATGACAGGCAATCTGCAATTGGGTGCTAGGATCAAGAATCTGCACAACAAAAGACTGGGAGGGTTTGGGGGGTAAGGCGCCTAAGCGTCTAGCCCACACAGATCACCAGAAAGGCTGAATCACTAGCAAACATCACATCAATACAATGTTTAAATAGCCCACAATTTTTAAGTCAGAACAGCTCTTTTAAGATTAATTAAACAAGTTTACAGTTAAGAAAAATCCCATCCAGAATAGTGTTGCAGAGTCCCAGCTAAAGTCAATGAGGAAGGCGCACCAATCGGGAGCAGGCAGAGACTAAGGTCGCTTTCGATTAGTTGCGCTTTGCCGTCACCTTTCTCACTGCTTCTCCCGGCCTCCTGGATCTCTGGTTCGGCTGGGGTCGCCGCCGCCTGCTGACGGCTGAGAACTCTGTGGCTGGAGCTGGGAGGGCTGTGTCGGCTGCAAGGCAGGGGACAGAGGAGAAGGCAGTGAGAAAGCTACTGTGCAGGCAATCTGCAATGGGTGCTAAGATCAAGAATCTGCACAACAAAAGACTGGGAGGGTTTGGGGGGTTAGCGCCTAGCGTCAGCCCACAGATCACCAGAAGGCTGAATCACTAGCAAACATCACATCAATACAATGTTTAAATCAACACAATTTTAAGTCAGAACAGCTCTTTTTAAGATTAATTAAACAAGTTTACAGTTAACAGCAAAATCCATCAGAATAGTAGTTGCAGAGTCCCAGCTAAAGTCAATGGGAAAAGGCGCACCAATCGGAAGCAGGCAGAGACTGAGGTCGTTTCCCGATTGGTTGAGCTTTGCCGTACCTTCTCACTGCAGCCTCGGCCTCCTGGATCTCTGTGGATCGGCTGGGGGTGCGCCTTGACCAGCTGGCTCGAGATCGCGGCTGGAGCTGGGAGGAGGCTGTCGGCTTTCTCACGCTTCCAACCTCCTGGATCTCTGGCTGTGGTTCGGCTGGGGGTCGCCCTTGACCGCTGGTGACTCGGGAGCCACGGCAGGAGCTGGAGGCCAATGTAAACTTTCTCACTGCTTCTCGGCCTCCTGGATCTCTGGATTCGGCTGGGGGTGCCTTGACCGCTGGCGGCCTCGAAGCCTCTGTGGCTGGAGCTGGAGGCATGTTGGCTTTCTCACTGCTTCTCCCGGCCTCCTGGATCTCTCTGGTTTTACGGCTGGGGTCGCCGCCCGGCCGGCTGGTGACTCTGTGGCTGAAGCTGGAGGGCGTGTCGGCTTTCTCACTGCTTCTCCCGGCCTCCTGGATCTCTGGTTGGCTGGGGGTCGCCGCTGGGCAGCTGGCGGCTCGGGCCCCACTCTGTGGCTGGAGCTGGAGGGGCTGTCGACCTACTCACTGCTTCTCCCGGCCTCCTGGATCTCTGGTTCGGCTGGGGGTCGCCGCAAACCCGCTGGCGGCTCGGAGCCTTCTGTGGCTGGAGCTGGAGGCTGTGTTCGAAGCTGCAAGGCAGGGGACAGAGAGAGGCATTGAGAAATGCTGTGCAGAAATCTGCAATTGGGTGCTAGGATCAAGAATCTGCACAACAAAGACTGGGAGGGTTTGGGGGTTGGGAGCCTAGCGTCTAGCCCACCCTGAATCACCAGAAAGGCTGAATCACTAGCAAACATCACATCAATACAATGTTTAAATAGCGATTCTTCTAAGTCAGAACAGCTCTTTTAAGATTAATTAAACAAGTTTACAGTTAAGCAGCAAAATCCCATCCAGAATAGTGTTGCAGAGTCAGCAAGTCAATGGGAAAGGCGCACCAATCGGGAAGCAGGCAGAGACAGGGTCGTTTCCCGATTAGTTGCGGCTTTGCCGTTCTTCTACTGCTTCTCCCAGCCTCCTGGATCTCTGGTTAGGCTGGGGGTCGCCATCGGCCAGCTGAGCGGCTCGGGCCTTCTGTGGCTGGAGCTGGAGGCTGTGTCGGCTGCAAGGCAGGGGACAGAGGGAAGGCAGTTGGAAGCTACTTGTGCAGAGCAATCTGCAATTGGGTGCTAGGATCAGAATCTGCACAACAAAAGACTAAGGAGGGTTTGGGGGGTTGGGCGCCTAGCGTCTAGCCCTGAATCACCAGAAAGGCTGAATCACTAGCAAACATCACATCAATACAATGTTTAAATAGCCACAATTTTTAAGTCAAGAACAGCTCTTTTAAGATTAATTAAACAAGTTTACAGTTAAGCAGCAAAATCCCATCAGAATAGTGTTGCAGAGTCCCAGCTAAAGTCAATGGGAAGGTGCACCAATCGGAAGCAGGCAGAGATGAGGTCGTTTCCCGATTAGTTTGCTGACTTCTTGATACCTTCTCCTGTTCTCGGCCTCCTGGATCTCTGGATTTACGGCTGGGGGTCGCCGCCTCACATGCTCGGGAGCCCTTCAGGCTGGAGCTGAGGGCTGTGTCGGTTTTCTCACTGCTTCTCCCGCCTCCTGGATCTCTGGTTCGGCGGGGAATTGCGCGCTTCGGCCAGCTGGCGGCTCAGGACCCCTTCTGTGGCTGGAGCTGGAGGGCTGTGTCGGCATTTCTCACTGCCTCCCGGCCTCCTGGATCTCTGTGGTTCGGCTGGGGTGCGCCCACCCCGGCCGCTGGCGACTCGGAGCCCTTCTGTGGCTGGAGCTGGAGGCTGTGTCGGCTTTCTCACTGCTTCTCCCGGCCTCCTGGATCTCTGGTTCGGCTGGGGTGCGCCTTGACCCGCTGGCGGCTCGGGCCCTTCTGTGGCTGGAGCTGGAGGGTATGTGGCTTCTCACTGCCTCTCGGCCTCCTGGATCTCTGGTTCGGCTGGGGTGCCGCCCGGCCCGCTGGCGGCTCGGGCCCTTCTGTAGGCTGGAGCTGGAGGCTGTGTAGGCTTTATCACTGCTTCTCCTGGCCTCCTGGATCTCTGGTTCAGCTGGGGTCGCCCGCCCGGCCCCTGGCGGCTCAGACCCCTTCTGTGGCTGGAGCTGGAGGGCTGTGTCGGCTTTCTCACTGTTTCTACGGCCTCCTGGATCTCTGTGGTTCGGCTGGGGGTCGCCGCTCAACCCGCTGGCGGCTAAGACCCTCTGTGGCTGGAGCTGGAGGGCTATATAAGCTTTCTACTGCTTCTCCCAGCCTCCATGGATCTCTGGTTCGGCTGGGGTGCACCCTTGACCCGCTGGCGGCTCGGGACCGTTCTGTGGACTGGAGCGGAGGGCAGTGTGGCAGCAGCAAGGCAGGGGACAGAGGAGAGGCAGGAGAAGGCTACTTTATTGCAGGCAAATCGGCAATTAGGTGCTAGGATCAAGAATCTGTGCAACAAAAACTGGGAGGTTTGGGGGGTTAGGCGCCCAGCCCCTAGCCCACAGATCACCAGAAGGCTGAATCACTAGCAAACATCACATCAGATACAATGTTTAAATAGCCCACAATTTTAAGTCAGAGAGCTCTTTTAAGATTAATTAAACAAGTTTACAGTTAAGCAACAAAAATCCCATCAGAATAGTGTTGCAAGTCCACCTAAAGTCAATGGGAAGAAGCACCAGCCAAGGAACAGGCAGAGACTGAGTCGTTTCCCGATTAGTTCGCGGCTTTGCCGATACCTTTCTCACTGCTTCTCGACCTCCTGGATCTCTGGTTCGGCTGGGGTAGCCACCAACCCACTGGCGGCCAGGGCCTTCTGTGGCTGGAGCTGGAGGGCTGTGTCAGCTTTCTCACTGCTTCTCCAGGCCTCCTGGATCTCTGGATACGGCTGGGGGTGCGCCGCCAACCGCGTGGGTGGCTCAGGAACCTTCTGTGGCTGGGCTGGAGGGCTGTGTCAGCTTTCTCACTGCTTCTCCGGCCTTCTGGATCTCTGGATTCGGCTGGGGGTCACCCGCCCAGACAGCTGGCGGCTGGAGCCTTCTGTGGCTGGGCTGGAGGGCTGTGAAAGCTTTCTCACTGCTCGGCCTCCTGGATCTCTGGTTCGGCTGGGGGTCCCCACCATGACCGCTGGCAGCTCGGAGCCCTTCTGTGGCTGGAGCTGGAGGGCTGTGTCCTTCTGGGCAGGGGGACAGAGGAGAATGCAGTGGAAAACTACTAAACAGGCAATCTGCATGGGTGCTAGGATCAGAATCTGCTGACAAAGACTGGGAGGGTTTGGGGGAGGGGGCGCCTGGCGTCTAGCCCACACAGATCACCAGAAAGGCTGAATCACTAGCAAACATCACATCAATACAATGTTTAAATAGCCCCACAATTTTAAGTCAGAACAGCTCTTTTAAGATTAATTAAACAAGTTTACAGTTAAGCAGCAAAACCCACATCAGAATAGTGTTGCAGAGTCAGCTAAAGTCAATGGGAAAGCGCGCAATCGGAAGCAGGCAGGGCAAGGTGCGTTTCGATTGGTTGCGGCTTTGCCCATACCTTTCTCACTGCTTCTCGGCCTCCTGGATCTCTGGTTCGGCTGGGGTCGCCGCTCGGCCCGCTGGCGGCTCGGAGCCCTCTGTGGCTGGAGCTGGAGGCTGTGTCAGCTTTCACTGCGCTACCGGCCTCCTGGATCTCTGGTTGGCTGGGGGTCGCTGCCGGCCCGCTGGTGGCTGGAGCCCTTCTGTGGCTGGAGCTGGAGGGCTGTGTAGACTCTCACTGCTTCTCCCGCCTCCTGGATCTCTGGTTCGCTGGGGTCGCTAGACCGCCCGCTGGCTCAGACCCCTTCTGTGGCTGGAGCTGGAGGGCTGTGTCGGCTTTCTCACTGCTTCTCCCGCCCTCCTGGATCTCTGGTTCGGCCAGGGAGTGCCGCCAGACCGCTGGCGACTCGAGCCCTCTGTGCTGGGCTGGAGCTGCGCCAGTCGCTTTCTCACTGCTTCTCCCGGCCTCCTGGATCTCTGGTTTGGCTGGGGGTCGCCACCCAGCCGCGGCTCGGAGCCTTCTGTGGCTGGAGCTGGAGGGCTGTCTGAAACTCTCACTGCTTCTCCCGGCCTCCTGGATCTCTGGTTCTCGCTGGGGGTGCGCCACTGCCCACTGGCGGCTGAAGCCCCTTCTGTGGCTGGAGCAAGGAGGCTGTGTCGGCTGCAAGGCAGGGAAGGACGAGAATGCAGTGAGAAAACTACTTTATTGCAGGCAATCTGCAATTGGGTGCTAGGATCAAGAATCTGCACAACAAAGACTGGGAGGTTTGGGGGGTTAGAGCCTAGCGTCTAGCCCACACAGATCTCCAGAAAGGCTGAATCACTAGCAAACATCACATCAATACAATGTTTAAATAGCCCTGATTTTTAAGATCAAGACAGCTCTTTTTAAGATTAATTAAACAAGTTTACAGTTAAGCACAAATCCCATCAGAATAGTGTTGCAGAGTCCCAGCTAAAGTCAATGGGAAAAGCGCACCAATCGGAAGCAGGCAGAGACAGAGGTCGTTTCCGATTAGTTGCGGGTTTGCCGATACCTTTCTCACTGCTTCTCCGGCCTCCTGGATCTCTGGTTCGGCTGGGGTCGCCCGCCTCGACCAGCTGGCGCTCAGAGCCCCTTCTGTGGCTGGAGCTGGAGGGCTGTGTGGCGTTCTCACTGCTTCTCGGCCTCCTGGATCTCTGGTTCGGCTGGGGGTGCGCCGCGGCCAGCTGGCGGCTCGGAGCCCCTTCTGTGGCTGGAGCTGGAGGGGCTGTGCCGACTTTCTCTCCTGCTTCTCGGCCTCCTGGATCTCTGGTTCGGCTGGGGGTGCCCGCCCGGCAGCTGGCGGCTCGGGCCTTCTGTGGCTGGAGCTGGAGGGCTGTGTGGCTTTCTCTGCTTCTCCCGCCCTCCTGGATCTCTGGTTCGGCTGAGGGTGCGCCGCCCGGCCCGCTGGCGACCTGAGACCCCTTCTGTGGCTGGGTTGGAGGCTGTGTCGGCTTTCTCACTGCCTCCCGGCCTCCTGGATCTCTGGTTTGGCTGAGGTCGTCGCACCGGCTGGCTGGCTCGGGACCCCTTCTGTGGCTGGAGCTGGAGGGCTGTGTCGGCTCTCACTGCTTCTCGGCCTCCTGGATCCTGGTTCGGCTGGGGTCATAGCCGCCCGGCCGCTGGCTCAGGAGCCCTTCTGTGGCTGGAGCTGGAGGGCTGTGTGGCTGCAAGGCAGGGGACAGAGGAGAAGGCAGTGAGAGGCTACTTTATGGCAATCTGCAATTGGGTGCTAGGATCAAAATCTGCACAACAAAGACTGGGAGGGTTTTGGGGGTTAGGCGCCCTAGGCGTCCTAGCCCACACAAATCACCAGAAGGCTGAATCACTAGCAAACATCACATCAATACAATGTTTAAATAGCCCACAATTTTAAGTCAGAACAGCTCTTTTTAAGATTAATTAAACAAGTTTACAGTTAAGCAGCAAAATCCCATCCAGAATAGTGTTGCAGAGTCCCACTAAAGTCAATGGGAAAGGCGCACCAATCGGAAGCAGGCAGAGACTGAGGTCGTTTCCCGATTAGTTGCGCTTTGCCGTGCTTCTCACTGCTTCTCCCGGCTCCACCTGGATCTCTGGTTGGCTGGGGTCGCCGCCAGCCGCTGGCCTCGGAGCCTTTCTGTGGCTGGAGCTGGAGGGCTGTGTCAGCTTTCTCACTGCTTCTCCGGCCTCCTGGATCTCTGGTTCGGCTGGGGTCGCCGCGGCCCGCTGGCGGCTCGGGCCTTCTGTGGCTGGAGCTGGAGGCTGTGTCAGCTTTCTCACTGCTTCTCCCGGCCTCCTGGATCTCTGGTTTGGCTGGGGGTCGCCTTGACCCGCTGGCGGCTCGGCCCTCTGTGGCTGGAGCTGGAGGGCTGTGTCGGCTTTCTCACTGCTTCTCCGGCCTCCTGGATCTCTGGATTCGGCTGGGGTCGCCTTGACCGCTGGCGGACTCGGAGCCCTTCTGTGGCTGGAGCTGGAGGGCTGTGTCGGCTGCAAGGCAGGGGACAGAGGAGAAGGCAGTGAGAAGCTACACTTATGCAGGCAATCTGCAATTAGGTGCTAGGATCAAGAATCTGCACAACAAAAGACTGGGAGGTTTGGGGGTTGAGGCGCCTAAGCTCAGCCCACACAGATCACCAGAAAGGCTGAATCACTAGCAAACATCACATCAATACAATGTTTAAATAGCCCACAATTTTTAAGTCAGAACAGCTCTTTTAGATTAATTAAACAAGTTTACAGTTAAGCAACAAAATCCCATCCAGAATAGTGTTGCAGAGTCCCCGCTAAAGTCAATGGAAAAGGCGCACCAACCGGAAGCAGGCAGGAGACTGAGATCGTTTCCCGATTAGTTGCAGCTTTGCCGTACCTTCTCACTGCACTTCTCCCGCCTCCTGGATCTCTGGTTGCGGGGTCGCCACTGACCAGCTGGCCTCGAGCCCCTTCTGTGCTGGAGCTGGAGGCTGTGTCGGTTTTCACTGCTTCTCCCGGCCTCCTGGATCTCTGGTTCGGCTGGGGTGCCACGGCCGGCCGCTGGCGGCTCGGGAGCCTTGTGGCTGGAGCTGGAGGCTGTGTCGGCTTTCTCCTGCTTCTCCGGCCTCCTGGATCTCTGGTTCGGCTGGGGTGCCGCCTGCCCGCTGGCGCTCGGGACCCCTCTGTGGCTGGAGCTGGAGGCTGTGTCGGCTTTCTCACTGCTTCTCCCGCCCTCCTGGATCTCTGGTTCGGCTGGGGTGTGCCGCCCGACCGCTGGCCTGGAGACCCTTCTGTGGCTGGAGCTGGAGGGCTGTGTCGGCTTTCGCTGCTTCTCCGGCCTCCTGATCTCTGGTCGGCTGGGGGTCGCTGCCGGCCCGCTGGCTCGGAGCCCTTCTGTGGCTGGAGCTGGAGGGCTGTGTCGGCTTTCTACTGCTTCTCCCAGCCTCCTGGATCTCTGTGTTCGGCTGGGGTCGCGCCTACCACTGGCGGCTCGAGGCCTTCTGTGGCTGGAGCTGGGAGGCTGTGTGGCTTTCTCACTGCTTCGGCCTCCTGGATCTCCTGGTTCGACTGGAGGTCGCCGCTTCGACGCTGGCGCTAGGAGCCTCTTCTGTGGCTGGAGCTGGAGGGCTGTGTCGGCTTTCTCACTGCTTCTCCCGGCCTCCTGGATCTCTGGTTCGGCTGGGGGTCGCCGCCGGCCCGCTGGCAGCTCGGAGCCCCTTCTGTGGCTGTAGCTGGAGGGCTGTGTTGGCTGCAAGGCAGGGGACAGAGGAGAAGGCAGTGAGAAGGCTACTTTATTGCAGGCAATCTGCAATTAGGTGCTAGGATCAAGAATCTGCACAACAAAAGACTGGGAGGGTTTGGGGGTTAGGCGCCTGCGTCTAGCCCACACAGATCTACCAGAAAGGCTGAATCACTAGCAAACATCACATCAATACAATGTTTAAATAGCCCACAATTTTTAAGTCAGAACAGCTCTTTTAAGATTAATTAAACAAGTTTACAGTTAACAGCAAAATCTCATCCAGAATAGTGTTGCAGAGTCAAGCTAAAGTCAATGGGAAGAGCGCACCAATCGGAAGTAGGCAGAGACTGAGGTCGCTTCATTGGTTGCCGCTTTGCCCTACCTTTCTCACTGCTTCTCCCGGCCTCCTGGATCTCTGTTCGGCTGGGTCGCCACGTCTGGCCATGCCTGGAGCCCCTCTGTGGCTGGAGCTGGAGGGCTGTGTCGGCTTTCTACTGCTTCTCCCGGCCTCCTGGATCTCTGGTTCGGTTGGGGTCGCCGCCGCCCACTGGTGCCTCGGAGCCCTTCTGTGGCTGGAGCGAGGAGGGCTGTGTCGGCTTTCTCACTGCTTCTCCCGGCCTCCTGGATCTCTGTGGTTGGGCTGGGGGTCGCCGCCTGACCGCGCTGGCGGCTGAACCCTGTGGCTGGAGCTGGAGGGCTGTGTCGGCTTTCTCACTGCTTCTCCCGGCCTCCTGGATCTCTGGTTTGGCTGGGGGTCGCCACTGCCCGCTGGCGGCCTGGAGCCCTTCTGTGGCTGGAGCTGGAGGGCTGTGTCGGCTTTCACTGCTTCTCCCGGCCTCCTGGATCTCTGGTTCGGCTGGGGGTGCGCCGCACCGGCTGGCGGCTCGAGCCCCTTCTGTGGCTGGAGCTGGAGGGCTGTGCGGCTGCAAGGCAGGGGACAGAGGAGAGAAGGCAGTGAGAAGGCTACTTGTGCAGGCAATCTGCAATTAGGTGCTAGGATCAAGAATCTGCACAACAAAAGACTGGGAGGGTTTGGGGGGTAGGCGCCTGCGTCTAGCCCACACAGATCATGAAAGGCTGAATCACTAGCAAACATCACATCAATACAATGTTTAAATAGCCCACAATTTTAAGTCAGAACAGCTCTTTTTAAGATTAATTAAACAAGTTTACAGTTAAGCAGCAAAATCCCATCCAGAATAGTGTTGCAGAGTCCCAGCTAAAGTCAATGGGAAAGGCGCACCAATCGGAAGCAGGCAGAGACTGAGGTCGTTTCCCGATTGGTTGCGGCTTTGCCCGTACCTTTCTCACTGCTTCTCCCGGCCTCCTGGATCTCTGGTTCGGCTGGGGGTCGCCGCCGGCCCGCTGGCGGCTCGGAGCCCCTTCTGTGGCTGGAGCTGGAGGGCTGTGTCGGCTTTCTCACTGCTTCTCCCGGCCTCCCTGGATCTCTGGTTCGGCTGAGGTCGCCGCCGCCCGCTGAAGTGCCTGGAGCCCTTCTGTGGCTGACTGGAGGAGGGCTGTGTCGGCTTCTCACCGCTTCTCCCGGCCTCCTGGATTCTGTGGTGGCTGGGGCAGCTGCCTCCGCCTGGCGGCCCGGAGCCCTCTGTGGCTGGAGCTGGAGGCTGTGTCGGCTTTCCCTCACTGCTTCTCCTGGCCTCCTGGACTCTGGTTCGGCTGGGGGTCGCCACGCCCATTGGCGGCCTGGAGCCTTTCTGTGGCTGGAGCTGGAGGGCTGTGTCGGCTTTCACTGCTTCTCCCGGCCTCCTGGATCTCTGGTTCGGCTGGGGGTCGCCGCCGGCCCGCTGGCGGCTCGGAGCCCCTTCTGTGGCTGGAGCTGGAGGGCTGTGTCGGCTGCAAGGCAGGGGACAGAGGAGAAGGCAGTGAGAAGGCTACTTTATTGCAGGCAATCTGCAATTAGGTGCTAGGATCAAGAATCTGCACAACAAAAGACTGGGAGGGTTTGGGGGGGGTTAGGCGCCTAAGCTTCTAGCCCACACAGATCACCAGAAAGGCTGAATCACTAGCAAACATCACATCAATACAATGTTTAAATAGCCCACAATTTTTAAGTCAGAACAGCTCTTTTTAAGATTAATTAAACAAGTTTACAGTTAAGCAGCAAAATCCCATCCAGAATAGTGTTGCAGAGTCCCCCTTAAGTCAATGGGAAGGCGCACCAATGGAAGCAGGCAGACTGAGTTTGTTTCATTGGTTGCGGCTTTGCCTGCACTTTCTCACTGCTTCTCCTGGGCCTCTGGATCTCTGGTTCGGCTGGGGGTCGCCATGCCTGCTGGCTGCTCGGAGCCCGTTCTGTGGCTGGAGCTGGAGGGCTGTGTCGGCTTTCCTCACTGCTTCTCCCGGCCTCCTGGATCTCTGGTTCGGCTGGGGTGGCCGCTGACCGTGCCGGCTCGGAGCCCTTCTGTGGCTGGAGCTGGAGGGGCTGTGTCGGCTTTCTCACTGCTTCTCCCGGCCTCCTGGATCTCTGGTTCGGCTGGGGGTCGCCGCCGGCCCGCTGGCGGCTCGGAGCCCCTTCTGTGGCTGGAGCTGGAGGGCTGTGTCGGCTTTCTCACTGCTTCTCCCGGCCTCCTGGATCTCTGGTTCGGCTGGGGGTCGCCGCCGGCCCGCTGGCGGCTCGGAGCCCCTTCTGTGGCTGGAGCTGGAGGGCTGTGTCGGCTTTCTCACTGCTTCTCCCGGCCTCCTGGATCTCTGGTTCGGCTGGGGGTCGCCCGGCCAGCTGGCGGCTCGGAGCGCCTTCTGTGGCTGGAGCTGGAGGGCTGTGTCGGCTTTCTCACTGCTTCTCCCGCCCTCCTGGATCTCTGGTTCGGCTGGGGGTCGCCGCCGGCCCGCTGGCGACTCGGAGCCCCTTCTGTGGCTGGAGTTGGAGGGCTGTGTCGGCTTTCTCACTGCTTCTCCCGGCCTCCTGGATCTCTGGTTTGGCTGGGGGTCGCCGCCGGCCCGCTGGCGGCTCGGAGCCCCTTCTGTGGCTGGAGCTGGAGGGCTGTGTCGGCTTTCTCACTGCTTCTCCCGGCCTCCTGGATCTCTGGTTCGGCTGGGGGTCGCCGACGGCCCGCTGGCAGCTCGGAGCCCCTTCTGTGGCTGGAGCTGGAGGGCTGTGTTGGCTGCAAGGCAGGGGACAGAGGAGAAGGCAGTGAGAAGGCTACTTTATTGCAGGCAATCTGCAATTAGGTGCTAGGATCAAGAATCTGCACAACAAAAGACTGGGAGGGTTTGGGGGGGGTTAGGCGCCTAAGCGTCTAGCCCACACAGATCACCAGAAAGGCTGAATCACTAGCAAACATCACATCAATACAATGTTTAAATAGCCCACAATTTTTAAGTCAGAACAGCTCTTTTTAAGATTAATTAAACAAGTTTACAGTTAAGCAGCAAAATCTCATCCAGAATAGTGTTGCAGAGTCCAAGCTAAAGTCAATGGGAAAGGCGCACCAATCGGAAGCAGGCAGAGACTGAGGTCGTTTCCGATTGGTTGCAGCTTTTGCCCACCTTTCTCACTGCTTCTCCCGCCTCCTGGATCTCTGGTTCGGCTGGGGTCGCCACTGCCCATGCCTCGAGCCCCTTCTGTGGCTGGAGCTGGAGGGCTGTGTCAGCTTTCTCACTGCTTCTCCGGCCTCCTGGATCTCTGGTTCGGCTGGGGTGCGCTGGCCCACTGGCGGCTCGAGCCCCTTCTGTGGCTGGAGCTGGAGGCTGTGTCAGCTTTCTCACTGCTTCTCCGGCCTCCTGGATCTCTGGTTTGGCTGGGGTCGCCGCCCGGCCCTGGGCTCGAGCCCTCTGTGGCTGGAGCTGGAGGGCTGTGTCGGCTTTCTCACTGCTTCTCCGGCCTCCTGGATCTCTGGTTCGGCTGGGGGTCGCCCGTGCCGGCTGGCTCGGAGCCCTTCTGTGGCTGGAGCTGGAGGGCTGTGTCGGCTGCAAGGCAGGGACAGAGGAGAAGGCAGTGAGAAGGCTACTTTATTGCAGGCAATCTGCAATTAGGGTGCTAGGATCAAGAATCTGCACAACAAAAGACTGGGAGGGTTTGGGGTAGGGCGCCTGCGTCTAGCCCACACAGATCACCAGAAAGGCTGAATCACTAGCAAACATCACATCAATACAATGTTTAAATAGCCCACAATTTTTAAGTCAGAACAGCTCTTTTAAGATTAATTAAACAAGTTTACAGTTAAGCAAAATCCCATCCAGAATAGTGTTGCAGAGTCCCCCCTAAAGTCAATGGGAAAGGCGCACCAATCGGAAGCAGGCAGAGACTGAGGTCGTTTCCCGATTGGTTGCGGCTTTGCCCGTACCTTTCTCACTGCTTCTCCCGGCCTCCTGGATCTCTGGTTCGGCTGGGGGTCGCCGCCGCCCGCCTGGCCTCGAGTCCTCTGTGGCTGGAGCTGGAGGGCTGTGTCGGCTTTCTCACTGCTTCTCCGGCCTCCTGGATCTCTGTCTGCTGGGGTCCTGCCGCCCGCTGGCGGCTGGAGCCCTTCTGTGGCTGGAGCTGGAGGGCTGTGTCGGCTTTCTCACTGCTTCTCCCGGCCTCCTGGATCTCTGGTTCGGCTGGGGTCTCCGCCGCCCGCTGGCTGCTCGGAGCCCTCTGTGGCTGGAGCTGGAGGGCTGTGTAGCTTTCTCCTGCTTCTCCCGGCCTCCTGGATCTCTGGTTCGGCTGGAGTGCTTACGACCCGCTGTGACTCGAGCCTTCTGTGGCTGGAGCTGGAGGGCTGTGTCGGCTTTCTCCTGCTTCTCCCGGCCTCCTGGATCTCTGGTTCGCTGGGGTCGCTGCCAGCCCGCTGGCTGCCTCGGAGCCCTTCTGTGGCTGGAGCTGAGGGCTGTGCCTGCTTTCACTGCTTCTCCCAGCCTCCTGGATCTCTGGTTCGCTGGGGGTCGCCACTGCCCGCCATGCCTCGAGCCCTTCTGTGGCTGGAGCTGGAGGCTGTGTCGGCTTTCTACTGCTCTCCCGGCCTCCTGGATCTCTGGTTGCTGAGGTTCGCGCCGGCCGCTGGCAGCTGGAGCCCCTTCTGTGGCTGGAGCTGGAGGGCTGTGTCGGCTTTCTCACTGCTTCTCCCGGCCTCCTGGATCTCTGGTTCGGCTGGGGGTCGCCGCCGGCCCGCTGGCAGCTCGGAGCCCCTTCTGTGGCTGGAGCTGGAGGGCTGTGTTGGCTGCAAGGCAGGGACAGAGGAGAAGGCAGTGAGAAGGCTACTTATTGCAGGCAATCTGCAATTAGGTGCTAGGATCAGAATCTGCACAACAAAAGACTGGGAGGGTTTGGGGGTTAGCGCCTAGGCGTATAGCCCACACAGATCACCAGAAAGGCTGAATCACTAGCAAACATCACATCAATACAATGTTTAAATAGCCCACAATTTTTAAGTCAGAACAGCTCTTTTAAGATTAATTAAACAAGTTTACAGTTAAGCAGCAAAATCTCATCCAGAATAGTGTTGCAGAGTCCAAGCTAAAGTCAATGGGAAAGGCGCACCAATCGAAGTAGGCAGAGACTGAGGAGTCGTTCCCGATTGGTTCTTGACTTGCCGTTACCTTTCTCACTGCTTCTCGACCTCCTGGATCTCTGGTTCGGCTGGGTTGCTTCGCCCATGCCGCTGGCGGCTAGCTTCTGTGGCTGGAGCTGGAGGGCTGTGCGGCTTTCTCACTGCTTCTCCCGGCCTCCTGGATCTCTGGTTCGGCTGGGGTCGCTCGCCCGGCCAGCTGGCGGCTCGGAGCCCTTCTGTGGCTGGAGCTGGAGGGCTGTGTCGGCTTTCCACTGCTTCTCCGGCCTCCTGATCTCTGGTTCAGTTGGGGTCGCCGCTGCCCGCTGGATAGCTGGAGCCCTTCTGTGGCTGGAGCTGGAGGGCTGTGTCGGCTGCAAGGCAGGGACAGGGAGAAGGCAGTGAGAAGGCTACTATTGCAGGCAATCTGCAATTAGGTGCTAGGATCAAGAATCTGCACAACAAAAGACTGGGAGGGTTTGGGGGTTGGCGCCTAAGCGTCTAGCCTCACAGATCACCAGAAAGGCTGAATCACTAGCTAACATCACATCAATACAATGTTTAAATAGCCCACAATTTTTAAGTCAGAACAGCTCTTTTTAAGATTAATTAAACAAGTTTACAGTTAAGCAGCAAAATCCCATCCAGAATAGTGTTGCAGAGTCCCAGCTAAAGTCAATGGGAAAAGCGCACCAATCGGAAGCAGGCAGAGACTGAGGTCGTTTCCGATTTGTTGCGGCTTTGCCGTACCTTCTCACTGCTTCTCCGGCCTCCTGGATCTCTGGTTCGGCTGGGAGTGCCGCCACGACCCGCTGGCGGCTCGGAGCCCTTCTGTGGCTGGAGCTGGAGGGCTGTGTCGGCTTTCTCACTGCTTCTCCCGGCCTCCTGGATCTCTGGTTGGCTGGGGGGTTGCCGCGACCGCTGGCTGGCTCGGAGCCCTTCTGTGGCTGGAGCTGGAGGGCTGTGTCGGCTTTCTCACCGCTTCTCCCGGCCTCCTGGATCTCTGGTTCGGCTGGGGTCGCCGCCCGCCATGGCTCAGAGCCCCTTCTGTGGCTGGAGCTGGAGGGCTGTGTCGCTTTCTCACTGCTTCTCCCGGCCTCCTGGATCTCTGGTTCGGCTGGGGTGGCCCTGACCCGCTGGCTGCTCGGAGCCTTCTGTGGCTGGAGCTGGAGGGCTGTGTCGGCTTTCTCACTGCTTCTCCCGGCCTCCTGGATCTCTGGTTCGGCTGGGGGTCGCCGCCGGCCCGCTGGCGGCTCGGAGCCCCTTCTGTGGCTGGAGCTGGAGGGCTGTGTCGGCTTTCTCACTGCTTCTCCCGGCCTCCTGGATCTCTGGTTCGGCTGGGGGTCGCCGACGGCCCGCTGGCGGCTCGGAGCCCCTTCTGTGGCTGGAGCTGGAGGGCTGTGTCGGCTTTCTCACTGCTTCTCCCGGCCTCCTGGATCTCTGGTTCGGCTGGGGGTCGCCGCCGGCCCGCTGGCGGCTCGGAGCCCCTTCTGTGGCTGGAGCTGGAGGGCTGTGTCAGCTTTCTCACTGCTTCTCCCGGCCTCCTGGATCTCTGGTTCGGCTGGGGGTCTCCGCCGGCCCGCTGGCAGCTCGGAGCCCCTTCTGTGGCTGGAGCTGGAGGGCTGTGTTGGCTGCAAGGCAGGGGACAGAGGAGAAGGCAGTGAGAAGGCTACTTATTGCAGGCAATGTGCAATTAGGTGCTAGGATCAGAATCTGCACAACAAAAGACTGGGAGGGTTTGGGGGTTAGGCCTAAGCGCTCTAGCCCACACAGATCACCAGAAAGGCTGAATCAGTAGCAAACATCACATCAATACAATGTTTAAATAGCCCACAATTTTTAAGTCAGAACAGCTCTTTTTAAGATTAATTAAACAAGTTTACAGTTAAGCAGCAAAATCCCATCCAGAATAGTGTTGCAGAGTCCAAGCTAAAGTCAATGGGAAAGGCGCACCAATCGGAAGTAGGCAGAGACTGAGGTCGTTTCCCGATTGGTTGCGGCTTTGCCCGTACCTTTCTCACTGCTTCTCCCGGCCTCCTGGATCTCTGGTTCGGCTGGGAGTCGCCGCCGGCCCGCTGGCGGCTCGGAGCCCCTTCTGTGGCTGGAGCTGGAGGGCTGTGTCGGCTTCTCACTGCTTCTCCCGGCCTCCTGGATCTCTGGTTCGGCTGGGGGTCGCCGCCGGCCCGCTGGCGGCTCGGAGCCCCTTCTGTGGCTGGAGCTGGAGGGCTGTGTCGGCTTTCTCACTGCTTCTCCCGGCCTCCTGGATCTCTGGTTCGGCTGGGGGTCGCCGCCGGCCCGCTGGCGGCTCGGAGCCCCTTCTGTGGCTGGAGCTGGAGGGCTGTGTCGGCTGCAAGGCAGGGGACAGAGGAGAAGGCAGTGAGAAGGCTACTTTATTGCAGGCAATCTGCAATTGGGTGCTAGGATCAAGAATCTGCACAAAAAAGACTGGGAGGGTTTGGGGGTTAGGCCTAAGCGTCCTAGCCCACAGATCACCAGAAAGGCTGAATCACTAGCAAACATCACATCAATACAATGTTTAAATAGCCCACAATTTTTAAGTCAGAACAGCTCTTTTTAAGATTAATTAAACAAGTTTACAGTTAAGCAGCAAAATCCCATCCAGAATAGTGTTGCAGAGTCCCAGCTAAAGTCAATGGAAAGGCGTACACCCTGAAGCAGGCAGAGACTGGCCATAAAACTAAATGATCTAGCCCCTGAGGTTTTCAAACGGACCCTGGGAATCTCCAGCAATCCCTCGTCAGTGGATTGGAGGGCGGGAGGGACAGTAGGACAAAGGAGCTCTTTCAAGTAAGTAGGTCCCTGGTCATGTAGGGCTTTATAGGTCAGTAAACCGACCTTGAAGGTGATTCATAATACTGGCAGCCAGTGCAGTTCTGTGAGCACAGGCATTATATGGCTGGATCTAGAAGAACCAGTCAACAACCTGGCAGCCGATTCTGCACTAGCTGCAGACGGCGAGCTCAACCCCGATAGCCCTAGGTACAGGGAGTTGCAATAGTCAAGATGGGAGGTAACAAAGGTGTGCATCAATGTTGGAAGATCTTCTGGAGGAACCAGGTGCTTCACCCTGGCGATATTCCTCAGATGGAAAAAGGAAGTTTTGACCACCGCTGACACCTGAACTTTAAGCGTCAAGTGGTCGTCAATTATTATACCAAGATTCCGCACCTGATCTGAGGTCGTCAGCAGAACGCCTGTAAGCCATAAGCCTGAGTGCGATCCAGCTGGCAAACCTGCCTCACAGCGACCTTTGTCCACAACCAACACCTCAGTTTTCTCCAGGTTTAACCTCAACCAACTCCCATTCATCCAATCTTGGATTTCTGCAAGGCAGTTATTAAATACCGACAAGGCAGCATCCTGGCTGGGCACAAAAGACATATACAGCTGGGTGTCATCGGCATAGCAATGAAAACCCAGACTGTATCATCTTATAATTGCTCCCAATGGCAGCATGTACACCACGAATAACATAGGTGCTAGAATAGAGCCCTGTGGTACCCCACAAGATAGGGAGACTGATGCAGAGGAAAAAATTCCCGACACCACCCTCTGAGTCCTACCTTCGAGGTAAGATCTAAACCACCTGAGGACCATACCAGATAATCCACAGATGGACCGCAGATGCTCTAACAGCACACCATGATCAACAGTGTCAAATGCTGCAGAGAGATCAAGAAGTACCAAGATAGAACGGGTTCTATGATCTCTCACTATTAGGAGGTCATTTAGTACCCGAACAAGTGCTGTCTCGGTACTATGCCTTTTCCTAAATCCAGATTGGAGAGAATCGTAGATATTGTTGTTGGTCAGATGATCCTCCAATTGCACTGCGACCACCTTCTCAATAACCTTACCCACAAAGGGTAGGTTAGAGACTGGTCTGTAATTTGCTAGACAATCTGGGTCTAAGGAGGACTTCTTTAAAAGAGGCCTAACTATAGCCTCTTTAAGGGGATCTGGAAAGATCCCCCTCTCCAAAGACTTCCAGACTATCAAAGCCAGGACTAGGCCAATTTTATCCACACAATCCACTAAGAGGCGTGTGGGGCCAGGATCCAAATCACAGCTGGTTGGTCGCAGCGCTCGGATGACCATCACAATATCATCGATTTTGGGGAGGCTGAAGTCAGACCATGCAAACTGGGTGTTTGACATCTCCGGCCGAACATCACCGTTCCCATTGGAGAGGGAAGAGCGGACGTCTGATCTGATTTTGGCAACCTTATCTGCAAAGAAAAGAGCAAACTCCTCACACCGTTCTGTGGAAAAAGCCCTCCCGGGCTGAAGACAGACTGGATTGCACAGTCTGTCCACAGTCCGAAAGAGCTGGGCTGGTCTATTCTGTGCAGCCGCTATCTCCCTGGACAGGAACTCTGCCTTCTTACGAGAGATTGCAGATTGATAGGCCATATAATGGTCCATCAAACTAAGTCTGTCATCATCCAGACCGGACTTCCGCCAATGCCTCTCCAGCCTTCGTCCAACCCTCCTCAACTCCCTCATGGTCTCATCAAACCATGGAGACCTGGGGCGAAAAGTGAGCGGACGAACACGAACAGGTGCAATAGAATCCAGGGCCCCCATAACCGCCCTATTATAGGCCTGTACTAGGTCACCTGGATCCAAGCAATCTATCGGAAGGTCCGATAGGTCCAGCACCGCCATCAGGTCATCCGGGGAAACACCCCTTAATGGGTGGTACTGGACCATCTCCGAAGGGGCTGACCTAATAGGGGCGGCCTCAAAATTGAACCTAATGGAGTGATGGTCAGACCATCTGAGTGGTTCCACCACCAAATCAGATATGCCCATCCCCAGAAGGAACACCAGATCCAATGAGTGCCCACCAATATGGGTGAGGAGGAAACTACCTGTGAAGCCCAGTGATAACATCAACTGGAGAAAGTCTTGACCAAGTGTGAGAGTTCATCGTCGACCCAGGCATTGAAGTCCCCAGAACCAACCATCTGGGGACCCCAATATCAGGTCGACAATGAAATCTCGACTTCCTGCAGGAAAGCATTCCCGTCACCTGGTGGATGGTACACAAGAAGTATCCTGCACCCAACACCCTCGCCTAAAACACACTCAAAGGATCTGGTGACTCCAACCGGTACCTCCACCAGGCCCAATTCTGATTTAAAACAGATGGCAACGCCCCTGCCCCTATGATCCTGCCTCGGGCGGTGTATCACCGAGTACCGGCCGGAACCGCTGCAGCTAATACTGGCCCAGCATTTCCATCCAGCCAGGTCTCGGTGATGCACGCTAGGTCAGCTGACCCAACAAGATTGGCTATAATGGCCGTCTTGTTTTTAATAGACCTAGCGTTGCACAACACCGCTCGAGCAGGATGGGCCTCCGACGATGACCGCGTTACCTGCTGATAACCAGAACCCTTGGGTATGGGCACAAGACAGGGAAAACCCCTCTCCCATGCCCATTTCACCCCAGGGCATCTCCTTGACCTCACTATCCCTATCCGCCCGATCCTTTCCATCCCCCAGGCCCAGCTCCAGCCCTCCTCCTTCCCTCACAATCCCCAGGCTCTACACCTTCTACAGACTCCTGGTGGCACAGGGGACAGGAGAAGGGATGAGATCCCTGAGCCTGGAGGGGGAATAATAGCTGACTGTCCTATTTTCACTCCAACACATAATTAATAACACAACTAATTACAATAAACCCCATCGGTTTATATAAATAACAACATTTTAAAACACAGCACTCAAATAACAAAATATAAATATTATAATTAAACAAAAACAAAATTATACCCTAACAGAACATTCTAAATAAAACTAAAGACACTATATTCCAATATCAGAACATAAATACAACAATTATAAACAAAAGACCATTTTCCTAACAATGTGTTAGAGCTTACACATAAATTTTATCAGAGGCACTTGTCCATCTACCCCCACCCACAGTGCTCTCACCACTGCAGAGAAAAGAGCTTTCCACCTATACAAAACCCCGTAAAATTTTGGCCCAAAGTTTACATTTCCCTCAATCCTAAAGTCAGTGCTCTCATTTACCCAAAGGAAACCCAAAACAGGAGTTCAAGGTCTTTTTTTTTTTTTTTTTGATGTCCACACTTATTGTGCTCTCACCACTAGTATGGCCCAAAACTTCAGTCAGTCTCTTCTCACAAGACTAGACTAATTAACTCAAGTTTTAGTCTTCCCAATTGTTTCCCAGAATATCATAAACTGGAAGTAGCAAGAGTTCAAGTATACATCACCAGAGCAATAGTCCACACCACAATCCACATAAATCCGATTTCAGTACCAAAGTCCTGCAGGCATCAAGCAGAAAGCACCAGCTAAAACCTCTTGCAAAGTTGTACCTAAAGCAGGATTCCTTAGTAAAAGTTTTTGATTGGGTGAGATTAAAGGTAACACAGTTGTGGTCACTGTTCCCTAATGGGCTATCAATAGAGATGTCTGTAATATCAGATGCCAAGTTGGTTAGTACAAGGTCTAGTGTATTTTTTCCCCTAGTAGGGTCTACCACTAATTTACTCAGTTGGGTATAGACATAAGCAGGCAATTGCCCATCTAGAATGTCTCCCACAAAGTGTGAGCAAATTATCCCATGTTTGTAGTCCAGCTGAGATATCTGTATGATCTCGATTTACAGATATCAAAATTATTTTAATCTACAACATGTTGGGGAAGTTTGTTCCATGCCTTGGTGACTCTAACTGTGAAATAGCCATCTCTTCTACTGGTGATTGCGTTAGGTACTATTAACTGCTTGTTGTGAGATCTTAAAAAAGGAGTACGCTGGTTGCATTTGAAAGAGCACTGCACACTTAGTTCTGGATTTTTCGGGATTTTATAGAGCAGCAGAAGGTCGCCCCCGCTTCTCCTTTCCTATAAACTGACCAACCCTGTGGCAGATAAGATTATTTAAAATTTGGTATCATTTTTGTAGCTCTGCTTTGGACCCTCTCGACCAGATCAATATCTCATCTCAAATAGGGGCACTAAAAGGGGGAACCAGTGTCCAGGTGGGGTCTGATGTTATTCCAGACCCGCTTATAATGCAGTGTCTAGGAACTCTAATTCTATAGCAGTGCAAGCAGTGAGCTTATCCCAAGAAATGCCAGGCATATTGAAATCACCAACCATCACTGCTTCAGCATTGGATGAAATTTTAGCAAGTTCATCTTGCGGGTATCAGTCATATATTTGGGTTGTGGACAGGGGCCTGTAGAAATTACCAGTTACGATCTTACTGCTATTCTTAAGTCTTATTTGAGCACTCACACCTTCAATTTGAACATTGATATTGTTATTCAGTTATATTTCTGACTTGATGGTATCTTTTACATAGAGACAGACACCACCGCATCTCTTATCATTCTGTTTTCTGATAAAGGTGGTAACCAGGGATTTCCCTGTACCACTCAGAGCTCTCATCCTACCATGTCTCACTTATTGCTGCAATATCAGTTTGTTGTTGGTTTAAAATAACAGTTAATTCACTAATTTTAAGTATGTTTAAACTTCTACCGTTCAGAACTAGGAATATGAATCCATTGTACGCCAACCTAGTGTGATTTTTATTTAAGATATCCTGTTGCTCCCTCTTAACTAGTTTAAATGGTTGGTAATGTAATTTGCAATAGTTTTGCCCAGTTGGGTGCTTCCCCTTTGACTCAAATGCAAACCATCCTAGCTAAAAAGATTTGGATTATGACAACATTTTTCCCAGTGTGTTAGGCAACCCAAATTTTTCCTTAAGCACCATTTCCTTATCCATTCATTCACTGTTTTTTACTTAAATTGCCTAGTCCTACATGCCCTAGAGACTGGCAATATTTCAGAAAGGCATACCTCACAACCCATCTTTTCTTTTTATTTTATATGAGTTTTATGCTCCTGCTTCCCTGGCAGCCTCCTTCTGACTGACCCCCCAGCCCATCACCCGGCTTCTCTGGGACTTGCCTTCCACCACTGGACCTTGTGGTGTGCGCCCAGCCACCAGTGTGGAGCCTGCAAAGGTTAGTCCTCATCTTGCCACCAGGGGTATTTCCACTGTTTCTCCCCTAAGCCCTGGAGCCCCTTACACAGATGCAAGTGCACGTGGAGCCACGCACGCGCACTGGCACCAGAGATGGCCCGATCCACCCACCAGCCAAGTGCCTGGTCCCGCCTTGCCCAATGCTACCATCGAGCCTCCACGTGGTGGCAGCCAAGAGCTGAGTAGGCCTATCACCCCTACCTGGGAGAGAAGAGCTGCCTGGCAGCCACTTCATCCACTCCCAGCCCTCCCCTGGTGTCCCATGCTTGTTCCCAAACACGGGTTGCCAGCGTGGTGAGAAGGTAAGGTGTTCAGCGCCTCAGTCTTCTGCACTACTGGACTGGCCCTACGACCCATCTTTTCTAATGTACTGACAAGGGAGGATGCAGTATTTGCAGAATGAGTCTTGCTGCCACTTGGAGTGCCATTGAGCACTTTGTGGGAAGAAGGAACAACATTACATTTAAAGGAAAACTATACCCTCATATCTTGTAAATTTTATTTGTTTCAATGCCAACAGATAACTCTTTTCACGCAGTAGCTGTTAGAGTTATATGTGTTTGCTTTACTTTGTTTTCATTGTTCATACTAGTCCCATGTAACTATCCCGGGGGGGTCTATATTTTATATTTGTTGAAATTTCATTGCCCATGAGAGCTGCATTAGCATATGAGAACATGATGTCACAGCACCCATTTATACCATGTATCTCTATGCTGAAAGAACAACTATCCTGAAAAAATCTGTCTGGAAGAACACACACTGAATGCAATTTAAAGGGAAAACCCTGCATTACAATTCAGACAGTTTGCAACGTTAAATGAAGATAAATGTGGTATTGTACACTGTGCTGCAAGTTGCTTTGTTGATCTCTTATTAAGCAGACAGACATACTGTTGAGTTTAAAGGGTGCTGACACATCATGTTCTCATATGCTAATGCAGCTCTCAGGAACAATGAGATTTCAACAACCAGAAAATGGAGACCCCAGGATAGTTACAGGGACTAGTATGAACAGTGAAAATAAACTAAAGCAATCACATATCCCTAATACCTACATGAGAAGAGCTGTCTGTTGACATGGAGACCAATAAAATTTACAGGATATGAGGGTGTCATTTTCCTTTAAGTATTTGGAGTAGTCTCCAGGGGTGCAACAAGGGGGAGGTAAGAGGGCTATAGCTTCCCAACCCCCCTGAAAAGTAAATGCATTGAACAATTGGATTATTGGCTCACTACTTGTATTCGCCGCAATTTTACTGTAAGGAAAGGTATCATCTGAACTAGGCTGGTGAGGGATCGCACCACGCATGTGCAAGTGCCTTTTTTTTTCTGGTGAACTCAGCTGCTGTGTGGCACATGTTCGTGCCTGGCATGTGGCTGTGTGCTGTGATGAGTGCTGGCATACCTGGTGGCTGATGAGGAGGTGAAACATTGGTGCACTGCTGTACAGTGTGGATCATGGGACACCAAACTGCAGGTCAGCTGACAGATCCAGTGCGGTGAGATGTGCAACCTGACCTGACCCTCAACCCTTGACCAAGTTCAAAAATGATTGACAACGGGGACACACCAATAGCAGGAGTTAGGCTGACTCAGGTCCTTCCTGTGTCCCCTCCCATCTCTAGACATGTGTGTGAGCAGTGCCAGCATGAGAGAGATTTTGTAACTTCTAACTGACTTGAGACAGGATGGCATGCGCTGTGCTCATCACTCTACACAGAGATTGGGGATTGGATTTTTTATTGTAATTTTTATTTCATTGCTTGTATACTTCAGAAGCTCTTTTAAGAGCTACTTACATATTGGCACTCTTATTGTAACCTCTCGGTGGCGCTATCCCAAGGGCTACTACCCCTGCCTGCGTGACGTGGCACTGGTTGAGGGGACTGAGTTCTGTGAACGGGTGCCTCCACCCAGAGGATAAGTTTAAGGGTAGCATAGCTGCTCTGGGTACAGCTCTCTGGGACACTGATACCCCCCCAACCCCTCTAGTGGCCTATACTGGGCAGCAAACAAACAATCACAGTTAACACCAGAAAACAATATTGAGCCCACTCTTGGCACACTTACCACCAGAGCTGGATCACCTGCACTGGCCCTGCAGACCCCCTGTAAAACAAGACCTGCAATAGAATAATGCAATGCCAATACAGTATCCCCTCCACAAAGGTAAGCAACAGACATTATGCAACAGACAGGTTAAATGCAAAAAGAATAGGAGCTGATTTATTTAGGGGATGTGAACAAGGGTGGGGTAGCAATCTAGTGTTTGATTTCAGATCTGAATTAGTCAGGTTAACAGGCATGCACTAAGAGTCCCTCTAGCACAGTTACACACACACACACACACTCTGGGTACCCAGTTGTTATGCAGGCTAGCCTGAAGCATTGCCCAGGGTAGGCTAGCATTGCAGCTGTTGTTGGGGCCCTTAGGAAAGAAAGAACAACATGCACTGTAACCCTCAATTTGTAATCTGGAGCCGGATAGCTCAATCCAAAATGATTAACAACAACAATTAATCAGATAGCACACAGAGATTGAGCTTTGTTGCAGGGAGCTACCCTGTTTGTATTCACTCTACCCAGACCAAATGATGATCTGATGAAATAAGACCTGTGAAAACAACTGGATGATGCTGAAGGTGGAATCTCTCATGGTCCTCATCGAAGATGCTGGTCTTCAGGTTGTAGGAGCACCTTAACACTGACAAGGAAACATGCAACCCGAGCATTTGAATTACTCAGCCATGCAAACACTTTGTGAACTTAAACACATTTATATGCAAATACTTTCTTTTCGGGTCCTTCCAGGCAGGATGCAGGCTGTTCCCTTTTCTCAGAGTTATGGAAATGGATTACCTGCAGCTTGCAGATAGCAGCTACCTAGGCTGGAACAATTTGGACCCGTGGACTGACAGACGGAAAAGTCTAGGCTAGGCAGGCCTAACCTTTGAGAGCTGGCAAGCTCCCGAGAGGCACACACTGAGCTCTTGAGCTGCTTCTCCAAAATCTGAGGAAAATGAGCTGTTGTCCCCTTTATATGGGGCAGAGTTTCAGAAATTTTATTGGCTGCCAAAGCTGTCTTAAACAGTTTCCAAATGGTGACTGGCTTGTGTTTTGGTGCCTAGATATTGTCCCAGTTAATCCCCATAAGTCGCTGGCATTGTCCCAGGCACCCCTTTGTGTAATCCTGGCTCCCGCTTGGTGGCAAAGCACTAAAATGGTGGCTGCAGCTTAAGGTCAAGCAGTCCCTAACAGTGTTCCCTATGAATTTAGTCCTGGTGCAGTCAGCAGTTTTACTTTTATTTAATAACCTCCCCACTAAGTTGTAGCCCTGCCAATCTTCTCCTGAATGAGTCCACTGTTAAAGAAATAAACAATCCCCCCAGGGAGTCGCTGTTCCCACAACACACTGCCCTCAGAAACACACAACAGCATTTCACCGCAACGGGTCGGGTGCACAGTGCGCCTCCACGAATGTGCGAGCAGCGGCTCTGCAAATATACCATCCATTTGCATATAGATTTGAGAGCCCCTCAGGGCTCATTTAGCAGGGACATCATGGGGGAAAATGGCAAAGTGCCACGAAGGATGGAACGGACACCTGGAGACAGTGGGAGACACACGGAGGCATAACAGGCAAGACCCCCAAATGTGTGTGTGTGTGTGTGTGGGGGGGGGTGCATTGCATTATCTTGGCACAAAAAAGAGAGTGGAGACTCAGGAGAGTCAGAGAGAGAGGGAGAGAGCAGGGATGGCACTTGGTGGGAGGAAGGGAGCAGCGATCTGCAAAGAATACGAAAAATTATATTACCCAAAGTAATTGAGAATCCTGCACCCTCTTGAAAGAAAATGGTGAATGACTCCTAAAACACATACTGTGAAATGTTTAATGCCATACAAATTAACCTTTTAAGCCTGGCATTTCTGAATGAAAAGTTAATCTCTCATATTGCATGTGTTTACTTTTTACTCAGTACTCAGAAATTTCACATAAGTTGCCGTGACATGTATAACCACAAAAGCAACCCAAAAGGAGTTAAGAACATATAACCCCTAGGTGGCACTACCCCTGCCTGCTTGGCTAGTAGCAAGTTAAGGGGCCCGAGTTCTGAAACGGGTGCCTTCCTCCTGAGGTCAGGGTTGGTAGTGGTCAAGCTAACCTGGGCACAGCCCTCCAGGACACTGTAACCCCCCTTTTTCCCCTCTAGTGGCCTGAACACTGTACAATAATCACTTTCACAATACTCCTGGTACACCACACAAGTACCCACACTGTTTGCACTTACCACCAGGGCTGGTTCCTCTGGCTGAACCCTGGGGACCCCCTGTAAAACAAGGTTAACCACAGCAAATAGCAACAGTACAGTACTTTGAGCAGAAACTGGAACCACAGTCAGATTACATGCAGAAAAAGTTAGATCTGATTTATTTAGGGGACTTGACCAAGAGAGGGAAAATCAGGTTAATTAGCTTAAAGGTTAGATCAATCAAGCAGTTATGTATCGCTTTGGATTCCCCACACAGTCCACCTCTGGGTACCCAGGTAGAGAAGAGATGGGCTAGCCAGGACAGTTGCCCAGGGTTGCAGCTAGTTGGGGCCCTGTGATGGAAAACACAACATGCACAGTACACAATATTTGTAATCTGGAGCCAGAGGGCTCAGTTCGTAAGGAAATGAAACAACAAGACAATCAGATGACACACTCAGATTAAGCTGTTGTTGTAGGAGCTACCCTGGCATTTACTCCCAATACCCAAGACTGGACACAGCCTGGATGAAAATCGAGACTGCAGGTGGTTGATCTGGAATGCTAGGAGAAGCAGGGCCTGCACAAGTCATGAGGCGTCATTCCTGTTCAAGCATGAGCAGGGGCTGATCCCCAGGCAGGTCTCTCATCGATGGCTTCTCTGTGCAGTGGGTAGTCTGGCTGGGTCAGTCTGGCAAAGCCCAGACTGCATGGAGACAAGTTTGGAAGCAGTTCATTTTGGGCTGGATACAGCTTCCAGCAAGGAGAACACAGTTCACACAGTGGGGAACTAACTCACAACCCACTAGCAGCTCATAGCACATTTACATGTATGGGAATTCTACTGTACCAGGCAGAGCACTCCCCAGGTACAATTGCAAAGTCTCTGCACACACCGGGAGCTTAGGGGTAGCTGGAACTCCTGACAGACTGATCGCATTCAGCAAAAATATTCGGTGGTCTTCGAGTTGAGCCTGGCCCACTTCAGTGGCTTACTTTAGTCACACAAACTTGGATTTAGTCCAAAATAATTCTCTTCTCTCCTCTCAGGAGTAGCAGGCAGACATGGAGGCCAAACTGTCAGCCTTTTCATAGTTCTCCCATACAAATCCACTCAGGATTGCTCTCAGAATCACTTCAGCTCCTTCTTGCTTAGCTTCCAGCTTAGTTCTAACTGAAAACTGCAAGCAGCCCAGGACTTCCCCAAGATCCAAAAGCTTTGGTTGGCTGATTTGGCTGTCAGTCAAAGCAAGAACTCCCCCTTCAGTTGCAAAAACTCAAACCACAGTTCCTATAGATTTTGAATTCAGACAGCTCCTGTAGTCTGGCTACATTTTAGGTCCCACCAGAACTGATTGGTCCAATTTGCAGTCCAGTACCAAGATAGTGGAGACAAACAAAACAGTCCTTGCTAAGAAAGAAGGTTAGACAAACTACATTATCATTCTAAATGGTTTTCAGCAAATAGTTACATCTTTCAACAGAGCTCCATCTCAGATTACTTATGCTGCAATTAGGCAGCTCTTAAAGAGACAGTACGCAGAGGCTATACAAGCTCTGGTAATCACATTTAAACTGCTAAAACGCAGGACACCAGCCTGGCAGTGAGCATTTAGGCAAGCTCAAGGAAAACTTTTTGGGAACCCCCATTTGTAGGGGGGTTACAAACAGAACAGTGACTGGATGTTATAATTTTGAAAAACAAATACATCTGTCGGTTTGTATGAAAGTGATGCAGTCTCAATAAAAGAACTAGTCATCACCACCCCATAGCACTCTTGTCTTGACACTTTAACTAAAAAGGAGAGAATCAGAAAGAGAGAGAAGGAGGAGAGAGCTGGGCTGGCGCTGGATGGGAGGGAGGGAGCAGTGATCTGCAAAGAAAAATTATTGAGAGCTAGTTATTACTATCGCCACCCCACAGCACTCTTGCCTTGGCACTTCAACTAAAAAAAAAAACAGGAGAGAGTTGAGAGACTGAGGGAGGGAGGGAGAGAGCTGGGCTGATGCTGAGGGAGCAGCAAGCTGCAAAGAAAAATTATTAAGTGCTAGCCAGCCCAGTGGCACAGCAGGTTGAGGCATGCATGCCTCCCTGCTGCCATGCCGGTGACCTAGGTTTGGGAACAGACTCAGGTCATTCAGGGGGCTTGGCCAGGGAGGGAAGATTGAGCATCCATAGGACAGTTCTCTTTCCTCGGGAAGGGGGGATCCTATGACTCACCACCGACCGCCACCTGGAGGAATCCAGATGCCAGCAGTTGCCTAGTCTTGCATGTTTGGGGAAGGTCTGCCATATGGAGTGCTGAGGCACCTCCTCGGAGGCAGAGCACACATACCATGCTCATTCAAGTCCAGCTAGGCCCAGGAGAAAATCAGAAGGACAAAATGGAGGATGGACTTAATGAAGTCCTTCCAGTCTCAAGGAACAGGTACAAGCAGCTGGCAGCAATGTGTGTGGTAGTAGTGAGGAGGTATTTTCATTTGTTCACAAACCAAGATTTGACTACTATTAGGGCTGAAAAGATGGGACTGGCAAAAGTAAACCAAAGCAGCGACGTTATGTGATGTTTTTGACAAAGTCAAGCCAACCACCTTGACTGCTTCTTCGTTCACCTGTAGCCAGCAAGAATTTCCATCTGGAGCATTGTCCTCATCTTCAGTCATGCTGGCTGAGTGTCAAAACTTACCTCAAAGCTGTGAGTATGATGGTGAGTCAACATCAGCTGACCCTCAATCACCATATGAAAGTCTGACCAATATGATACCAGCAGATTTCTGAATTTGCCAGCAAAGGGTCCATCAACTATTACTGATGAGGTGTGCTAAAACTTCTTCATTCTTGTTGGGTGCCAAGAATCATATCAATCAATCAATCAATCAAAATCTTTATTTATTCAAGCGAACATCATTGAGCAAAGCTCATTTACAAGATGGACCTGAGTGGTTATACAAATGAGGATACAAATATTATTACATAGACAAGAATAGCATAAATAACAATAAAATGGCAAGAAATGAATGTATACAACAATTTACATATATACAAGGAGCAGTAGAACCATTTTGCCTGCAAGAAAAATGTGGGCAAAGGTATAGCAGGAATAAAATATAAAATTATAGGGTCTAACTAGCTTTTGTGAGAATAGATAGGTGAGTGGAAGATAGAACATGAAACAATATAATGGACGGAAAAGAAAGGTGGGTCAGGTAGGGTTGGGGATTATGGTTTATAAAAGCAATTGCAGAACTCTGGAAAAGGCTGAGAAACAGCCTTTGAAGGATGTCAGAGGTAGAAAGCTATCTAGCTTCATGGATTTTTGGAGAGAGTTCCATGCAACTGCTGAAGTATAGCTGAAAGCAGCCCTCCCATACTGGTGCAGGCAATGGGGACCTGTAACATGATAAGTTTACTGATCCTTAAAGTGTATGGCCTAGTTGTAATTTGGGTAAAGCAATCAATGATATAGGTAGGTAGTTTGCCTGTTAACGCTTTGAATGTCCAGATAACAGCATTCCTAGTCCTTCTGTGCTGTAATGATGTCCAATTGACTGCCATATAAAGGGAGCAATGATGGGTGCTGGGGAAGGTCAGTAATAAATCTTATGGCCCTGTGATACAGGGTGTCCAGTTTTGTGAGAGATGACCTGGACAATGGCAGTATAGAAAATCAGCATAATCAATGAGGGATAGGAATGAGGCCTTAATTAACCTTTTTTTGGAGTCACTGTTTAGGTAATGCTTTATTCTAAAGAATAGTCCAAGCCTCTGTCTTAGCTTTTTAAGCAGTTCTTCAATATGGACTGAATAGTCAAGCCTGTTATCTATCCAGACTCCAAGATATTTGAAATTATCAACAAATTCAAGTTTTTCTCCAAGTAAGGTGGATAAATGTAGGGTGGTGGATGCTAGGGTATGGGTAGAGCAACTCTTTGTGGCAAAGAACATGGCTTTTGTCTTTTTTGCATTTAGAAGTAGTTTTTTGTCAAGTAGGTTGCGCTGCAGAAATGGAGAATTCGGATTGTAACAGATCACAGGCTTTGGAAGGTGAGGATTGCTGACATATAATACAGTATCATCAGCAAACAGATGAATGTTAGATTGAGTGAGGTTGGCATCAATATTGTTTATATAAATAGCAAAGAGGATAGGGCCAAGAATAGAACCTTGTGGTACGCCCTTAGCAGTGGTTTGAGGTGGATAGGTAATTTCCATTTTAACCAGTTGTGACCTATTTGAAAGGTAATCCTTAAACCAGTTGAGTGACAGGGAATCCAGGCCTATTGAGTTAAGGGAGGTGATTAATAAGTCGTGATCCACAGTGTCAAAGGCTTTACTCAAATCCAGAAACACAGCACAGGTACAATTTTTCTTATCCAAGGTAGTCTGCCAATCGTTGGTTACCTTAGCTAAGGCAGTAATGGTGCTATGTTTTGATCTAAATCCAGATTGTGCAGAGTTTAGAAGGTTGTTGTTATCCAAATAGTCCCTTAACTGAGAGTTTACTAGTTTTCGAGCAACTTGGATAAAACTGGTAGAATGGAGATAGGTCTGTAATTGTTGAGATCTCTAGTATCACCAGATTTGAGTAATGGAACCACTTGAGCTGTTTTCCAAGTAGAGGAATGGATCCAGTAGTTAGGGAAAGATTGAAGAGATGAGTGAGGGGACAGATAAGACATGTGACAATTTTTCAGGAAATAGGGATCCAGGGGTCTGCTGCACTGCATTTTATTAGTGTCTAAATTAGAGAGGAGATCTTCCTTCTTTCACGGATATTGGGATGAAGGAAAAGTTGAAGTGGCCATTTGCCCCACAGTAGTTTGCAGGTTCAAGGAAGATCTCAGGATATTTGCTGGTGAAGAGTCAAATGCTAGGCCAGCTGTGGTGAAGTGAGCATTGAAGGTATTTAAGATTTCTTGTTTACCTGTAATTTCTGTATCATTTAGTATCAGTTTGGAGGTTAAGGCAGGAGTAGACTTTTTTCCCAGGAGTCCTTTTATTGTACCCCAGAGTCTGGATGGGTTATTGTAGGAGGCATCCAATTCAGCTGTATAGTAGGCAGTTTTGGCAGTTCTTATTTTTTTGTACATGAATTCCTTGCTTTTCTGAAATTTAGCCAATCTCTGATGTCCTTTGTTTTCTTGCCTTTTTCCACAGTTTGTCTCTGGTTCTCAAGGCTGCTTTAAGCTCAGAGGTGAACCAAGGACAGGATTTTACTAGTTCTGATACTGGTGATAGGTGCATGAATATTGAGGCATTATTGATAATATCCTTTAAAGTCTGGAGAGCTGTTTCAACAGAGGTTGTAAGATAGAAATCTTGCCAATGTATTGTATAACTCAGGTCATGGAGTAGCCTGAGATATCAAAGTTCTTTTGACCTTTTGAGGACAAATTCTGCAGGATTTGGTAGTTTGGGTGTGGATCTTATGCCGGCTATGGGGTAATGGTCATCACATCACTCGGCAGTACACCTGCATGTGAATATAATTGAGGTTTGTTTACCAACATAATATCCAGGAGTGAGCTATTGCCGAATTTCTTAGGTTGATCCTAGTTGGGTCTTTAATCAGCTGTGTGAATCCATAGGTGTCACAAAAGGTTATCAGAGGTGCAGATACATTAGACAGCCAGTTTAAATTCAAATCACCAAGGATAATGGTATCTTCAGGGCCTAGGTTGAGAATTGACCCTAGGTGAGAAAGCAGTTTAAGGCCTGCAGAGGAGGTCTATAGCATCAAATGAGTTTAAATGAAGATGAATTAGGAAGGATAATTTGATTGATAGACATTCAAATTCATTTGGCTCGGATGCTGATGAGACAGGTTGCAGAGAAGGTGTCCTTAATGTATGGCCACCCACCACCCCTGGATGGGCGATCTGCTCTGAAGAGCTGATAATTAGGAAGGTTTACAACACTGTCTTCTGTTGTAGGCCTGAGCCAAGATTCAGAAATGACCAGGAAATCTGGAAGAGTATGTGCCACCCAAGCCTGTATTAAGGTGAACTTTTTTAGGAGGCTGCAAGCATTAAAGTGTATGAAGCTTAGGCCTTTTATGGAGGTCAGATCAGCAGGGGAAGATAAACTTACAATGGGGCCAGGATTAATCTCTATAGTGCCAATGCAGAAAAGGAGGTAAAGATTAATTTGAGAAGGGCACCAAGGAAAGGGATGAGAGTGACCAGAACGTTTTCTCTTAATCCTAGGTGCCCACTGTGTAATGAGAGATGGTCCTGTTATATGGGTGTGTCTTTTATCATAAAATAGGAGTCTGATGGACAGGCATAGCGGGTTATTATAAAGCCAGGATACATGTAAGTGGCTTGGGAGTGCTGGATTGTTAGAGACTTTATGTGGATACCCAGGGGTTGCAGTGTAAGAGTGGTTCAAAGGCGAATAAGGAGTAGGTGGTTGTGCATTTTGGATGGCAGAGGAGAACAGCACATACTCATTAAATTATTCGTCATGACAGGGGTATGGAATGATTATCATAATGAATTGGGGAGATGAGAGGCTAAGGAGCAAAGGAAACAAGTTAGCATTGTACAGGGTAGATATGGGTTAAGAAGAAGGAAAAAGGATGTGGGCATGGATTAGAGAATTGGCGGAAGGGTGTATAAATAAAATCAACCAAGGAGGGAGGGGCGGAAAAATTTTGCGGCTTTGCCCGTGCCTTTCTCACTGCTTCTCCCGGCCTCCTGGATCTCTGGTTCGGCTGGGGGTCGCCGCCGGCCCGCTGGCGGCTCGGAGCCCCTTCTGTGGCTGGAGCTGGAGGGCTGTGTCGGCTGCAAGGCAGGGGACAGAGGAGAAGGCAGTGAGAAGGCTACTGTGCAGGCAATCTGCAATTGGGTGCTAGGATCAGAAATCTGCACAACAAAAGACTGGGAGGTTGGGGGTTGAGCGCCTAGCGTCTAGCCACACAGATCACCAGAAAGGCTGAATCACTAGCAAACATCACATCAATACAATGTTTAAATAGCCCACAATTTTAAGTCAGAACAGCTCTTTTAAGATTAATTAAACAAGTTTACAGTTAAGCAGCAAAATCCCATCCAGAATAGTGTTGCAGAGTCCCAGCTAAAGTCAATGGGAAAGGCGCACCAATCGGAAGCAGGCAGAGACTGAGGTCGTTTCCCGATTGGTTGCAGCTTTGCCCGTACCTTTCTCACTGCTTCTCCCGGCCTCCTGGATCTCTGGTTCGGCTGGGGGTCGCCGCCGGCCCGCTGGCGGCTCGGAGCCCCTTCTGTGGCTGGAGCTGGAGGGCTGTGCCGGCTGCAAGGCAGGGGACAGAGGAGAAGGCAGTGAGAAGGCTACTTTATTGCAGGCAATCTGCAATTAGGTGCTAGGATCAAAAATCTGCACAAAAAGACTGGGAGGTTGGGGGGTTAGGCGCCTGGCGTCTAGCCCACGAGATCTGAGAAGGCTGAATCACTAGCAAACATCACATCAATACAATGTTTAAATACCCCACAATTTTTAAGTCAGAACAGCTCTTTTTAAGATTAATTAAACAAGTTTACAGTTAAGCAGCAAAATCCCATCCAGAATAGTGTTGCAGAGTCCCAGCTAAAGTCAATGGGAAAGGCGCACCAATCGGAAGCAGGCAGAGACTGAGGTCGTTTCCCGATTGGTTGCGGCTTTGCCCGTACCTTTCTCACTGCTTCTCCCGGCCTCCTGGATCTCTGGTTCGGCTGGGGGTCGCCGCCGGCCCGCTGGCGGCTCGGAGCCCCTTCTGTGGCTGGAGCTGGAGGGCTGTGTCGGCTTTCTCACTGCTTCTCCCGGCCTCCTGGATCTCTGGTTCGGCTGGGGGTCGCCGCCGGCCCGCTGGCGGCTCGGAGCCCCTTCTGTGGCTGGAGCTGGAGGGCTGTGTCGGCTGCAAGGCAGGGGACAGAGGAGAAGGCAGTGAGAAGGCTACTTTATTGCAGGCAATCTGCAATTAGGTGCTAGGATCAAGAATCTGCACAACAAAAGACTGGGAGGGTTTGGGGGGTTAGGCGCCTAAGCGTCTAGCCCACACAGATCACCAGAAAGGCTGAATCACTAGCAAACATCACATCAATACAATGTTTAAATAGCCCACAATTTTTAAGTCAGAACAGCTCTTTTTAAGATTAATTAAACAAGTTTACAGTTAAGCAGCAAAATCCCATCCAGAATAGTGTTGCAGAGTCCCAGCTAAAGTCAATGGGAAAGGCGCACCAATCGGAAGCAGGCAGAGACTGAGGTCGTTTCCCGATTGGTTGCGGCTTTGCCCGTACCTTCACTGCTTCTCCGGCCTCCTGGATCTCTGGTTCGCTGGGGTGTCGCTGCCCGCTAGCGGCTCGAGCCCCTTCTGTGGCTGGAGCTGGAGGGCTGTGTCACTTTCTCACTGCTTCTCCCGGCCTCCTGGATCTCTGGTTCGGCTGGAGTGCCGCCTGACCGCTGGCGGCTCGGAGCCTTCTGTGGCTGGAGCTGGAGGGCTGTGGCGGCTTTCTCACTGCTTCTCCGCCTCCTGACCTCTGGTTCGGCTGGGTGCGCCGACCCCGCCTGCTCGGAGCCCCCTTTGTGGCTGGAGCTGGAGGGCTGTGTCGGCTTTCTCACTGCTTCTCCCGGCCTCCTGGATCTCTGGTTCGGCTGGGGTCGCTACCGGCCCGCCATGGCTCGGAGCCCTTCTGTGGCTGGAGCTGGAGGCTGTGTCGGCTTTCTCACTGCTTCTCCCGGCCTCCTGGATCTCTGGTTCGGCTAGGGGTGCTCGCCAGCCATGGCTCAGACCCTCTGTGGCTGGGGCTGGAGGCTGTGTCGGCTTTCTCCTGCTTCTCCCGGCCTCCTGGATCTCTGGTTCGCTGGGGGTGCCATGACCAGCTGGCTGACTCGGAGCCCCTTCTGTGGCTGGAGTTGGAGGCTGTGCCAGCTTCTCACTGCTTCTCCCCGCCTCCTGGATCTCTGGTCTGCTGGGGGTCGCCGCTGCCCGCTGGCGCTCGAGCCCTTCTGTGGCTGGAGCTGAGGGCTGTGTCGGCTTCTCACTGCTTCTCCCAGCCTCCTGGATCTCTGGTTAGGCTGGGGTCGCCAGCGGCCCGCTGGAGGCTCGCTGGCCTTCTGTGGCTGGAGCTGGAGGCTGTGGGCTTTCTCACTGCTTCTCCTGCCTCCTGGATCTCTGGTTCGCTGGGGTGTCGCTACCAGCCTGGCCATGCCTGGAGCCCTCTGTGGCTGGAGCTGGAGGGCTGTGTCGGCTTTCTCACTGCTTCTCCCGGCCTCCTGGATCTCTGGGTTCGGCTGGGGGTCGCCACGACCGCTGGCAGCTCGGAGCCTTCTGTGGCTGGAGCTGGAGGGCTGTGCTGGCTGCAGGCAGGGACGAGGAGAAGGCAGTGAGAGGCTACTTTATTGCAGGCAATCTGCAATTAGGTGCTAGGATCAAGAATCTGCACAACAAAAGACTGGAGGGTTTGGGGGGGTTAGGCGCCTAGCGCCTAGCCCCACAGATCACCAGAAGGCGAATCACTAGCAAACATCACATCAATACAATGTTAAATAGTTCACAATTTTAAGTCAGAACAGCTCTTTTTTTAAGATTAATTAAACAAGTTTACAGTTAGCAGCAAAATCCCATCCAGAATAGTGTTGCAGAGTCCCAGCTAAAGTCAATGGGAAAGGCGCACCAATCGGAAGTAGGTAGAGACTGAGGTCGTTTCCCGATTGGTTGCGGCTTTGCCCGTACCTTTCTCACTGCTTCTCCCGGCCTCCTGGATCTCTGGTTCGGCTGGGGGTCGCCGCCGGCCCGCTGGCGGCTCGGAGCCCCTTCTGTGGCTGGAGCTGGAGGGCTGTGTCGGCTTTCTCACTGCTTCTCCCGGCCTCCTGGATCTCTGGTTCGGCTGGGGGTCGCCCCGGCCCGCTGGCGGCTCGGAGCCCTTCTGTGGCTGGAGCTGGAGGGCTGTCGGCTGCAAGGCAGGGGACAGAGGAGAAGGCAGTGAGAAGGCTACTTATTGAGCAATCTGCAATTGGGTGCTAGGATCAAGAATCTGCACAACAAAAAGACTGGGAGGGTTTGGGGGTTAGGCGCCTAGCGTCTAGCCCACAGAATCCTGAAAAGGCTGAATCACTAGCAAACATCACATCAATACAATGTTTAAATAGCCCACAATTTTAAGTCAGAACAGCTCTTTTAAGATTAATTAAACAAGTTTACAGTTAAGCAGCAAATCCCATCAGAATAGTGTTGCAGAGTCCCAGCTAAAGTCAATGGGAAAGGCGCAGCAATCGGAAGCAGGCAGAGACTGGAGTGTTTCCCGATTGGTTGCTGACTTTGCCGTACCTTCTCCCTGCTTCTCCGGCCTCCTGGATCTCTGGTTTGGCTGGGAGTGCGCCTTGACCACGTGACTCGGGAGGACTCTACAGCTGGAGCTGGAGGGCTGTGTCAGCTTTCTCACTGCTTCTCCCGGCCTCCTGGATCTCTGGGTTGGCTGGGGGTGCCGCCTGACCCGCTGGCGCTCGAGACCTTCTGTGGCTGGAGCTGGAGGGCTGTGTCGGCTGCAAGGCAGGGGACAGAGGAGAAGGCAGTCAGAGAGCTACTTTGTGCAGGCAATCTCAATTAGGTGCTAGGACCAAGAATCTGCACAACAAAAGACTGGGAGGGTTTGGGGGAGAAAGCGCCAAGCGCCTAGCCCACACAGATCACCAGAAAGGCTGAATCACTAGCAAACATCACATCAATACAATGTTTAAATAGCCCACAATTTTTAAGTCAGAACAACTCTTTTAAGATTAATTAAACAAGTTTACAGTTAAGCAACAAAATCCCATCCAGAATAATAGTTGCAGAGTCCCAGCTAAAGTCAATGGGAAAGGCGCAGCAATCGGAAGCAGGCAGAGACTGAGGTATTTCCCGATTGGTTGTCAGCTTTGCCGATACCTTCTCACTGCTTCTCCGGCCTCCTGGATCTCTGGGTTCGGCTGGGGTCGCGCCAACCCGCTGGCGGCTCAGGAGCCCTCTGTGGCTGGAGCTGGAGGGGCTGTGTGGCTTTCTCACTGCTTCTCCCGGCCTCCTGGATCTCTGGTTCGGCTGGAGGTCGCCGCCCGACCCGCTGGCGGCTGGAGACCTCTGTGGCTGGAGCTGGAGGGCTGTGTCGGCTTTCTCACTGCTTCTCCCGGCCTCCTGGATCTCTGGTTCGGCTGGGGTCGCCGCCTGCCTCCGCTGGCGGCCCGGAGCCCTTCTGTGGCTGGGAGCTGGAGGCTGTGTCGGCTTTCCCTCACTGCTTCTCCTGGCCTCCTGGACTCTGGTTCGGCTGGGGTCGCCACGCCCACTGGCGGCCTGGAGCCTTTCTGTGGCTGGAGCTGGAGGGCTGTGTCGGCTTTCACTGCTTCTCCCGGCCTCCTGGATCTCTGGTTCGCTGGGGGTCGCTACTGCCCGCTGGCGTGCCTGGACCCCTTCTGTGGCTGGAGCTGGAGGGCTGTGTCGGCTGCAAGGCAGGGGACAGAGGAGAAGGCAGTGAGAAAGAGCTACTGTGCAGGCAATCTGCAATTGGGTGCTAGGATCAAGAATCTGCACAACAAAAGACTGGGAGGGTTTGGGGGTTAGGCGCCCTAGCGTCTAGCCCAGAATCATCAAAAGGCTGAATCACTAGCAAACATCACATCAATACAATGTTTAAATAGCACACAATTTTAAGTCAGAACAGCTCTTTTAAGATTAATTAAACAAGTTTACAGTTAAGCAGCAAAATCCCATCCAGAATAGTGTTGCAGAGTCCCAGCTAAAGTCAATGGGAAAGGCGCACCAATCGGAAGCAGGCAGAGACTGAGGTCGTTTCCCGATTGGTTGCGGCTTTGCCCGTACCTTTCTCACTGCTTCTCCCGGCCTCCTGGATCTCTGGTTCGGCTGGGGGTCGCCGCCGGCCCGCTGGCGGCTCGGAGCCCCTTCTGTGGCTGGAGCTGGAGGGCTGTGTCGGCTTTCTCACTGCTTCTCCCGGCCTCCTGGATCTCTGGTTCGGCTGGGGGTCGCCGCCGGCCCGCTGGCGGCTCGGGGCCCCTTCTGTGGCTGGGCTGGAGGGCTGTGTTCTTTCTCACCTGCTTCTCAGCCTCCTGGATCTCTGGTTCGGCTGGGGGTGCCCGCCCGGCCCGCTGGTGCTGAGCCCCTTCTGTGGCTGGAGCTGGAGGGCTGTGTCGCTTTCTCCTGCTCTCCCGGCCTCCTGGATCTGTGGTTCGACTGGGTCGCCCGCTGCACGCTCGCTGACGCTCGGAGCCCTTCTGTGGCTGGAGCTGGAGGGCTGTGTCGGCTTTCTCACTGCTTCTCCCGGCCTCCTGGATCTCTCTGGTTAGGTGGGGTGTCGCCGCCCGCTGGCGGCTCGAGACCCTTCTGTGGCTGGAGCTGGAGGCTGTGTCGGCTTTCTCACTGCTTCTCCCGGCCTCCTGGATCTCTGGTTCGGCTGGGGGTCGCCAGTCCCGACCTAGCGACTCGGAGCCCTTCTGTGGCTGGAGCTGGAGGGCTGTGTCGGCTGCAACGGCAGGGACAGAGGAGAAGGCGTGAGAAGGCTACTTGACTAGGCAATCTGCAATTGGGTGCTAGGATCAAGAATCTGCACAACAAAAGACTGGGAGGGTTTGGGGGTTAGCGCCCTGGCGTCTAGCACACAGATCACCAGAAAGGCTGAATCACTAGCAAACATCACATCAATACAATGTTTAAATAGCCCACAATTTTAGAGTCAGAACAGCTCTTTTAGATTAATTAAACAAGTTTACAGTTAAGCAGAAAATCCCATCCAGAATAGTGTTGCAGAGTCCAGCTAAAGTCAATGGGAAAGGCGCTTCAATCGGAAGCAGAGCAGAGACTGAGGTCGTTTTCCGATTGGTTGCAGCTTTGCCATGCCTCTCCTGCTTCTCCGGCCTCCTGGATCTCTGGTTCGGCTGGGGGTCGCCAGTCCAGCCATGGCGGCTGGAGCCTTCTGTGGCTGGAGCTGGAGGGCTGTGTAGCTGCAAGGCAGGGACAGAGGAGAGGCAGTGAGAAGGCTACTGGCTGCAGGCAATCTGCAATGGGTGCTAGGATCAAGAATCTGCACAACAAAGACTGAGGAGGTTTGGGGGGGTTGAGCCCCTGGCGTCCCAGCCCACAGACATCACCAGAAAGGCTGAATCACTAACCAACATCACATCAATACAATGTTTAAATAACCCACATTTTTTAAGTCAGAACAGCTCTTTTAAGATTAATTAAACAAGTTTTACAGTTAACAGCAAATCCCATCCAGAATAGTGTTGCAGAGTCCCAGCTAAAGTCAATGGGAAAGTCGCACCAATCGGAAGCAGGCAGAGACTGAGTCGTTTCCCGATTGGTTCGCGACAAATACCTTTCTCACTGCTTCTCCGGCCTCCTGGATCTCTGGTTCGGCTAGGGCGCCGCCGCCCGCTGGCTGCCCGGAGCCCCTTCTGTGGCTGGAGCTGGAGGGCTGTGTCGGCTTTCTCACTGCTTCTCCCGGCCTCCTGGATCTCTGGTTGGCTGGGGGTCGCCCCCGACCGCTGGCGGCAGCCCTTCTGTGGCTGGAGCTGGAGGGGCTGTGTCAGCTTTCTCACTGCTTCTCCCGCCTCCTGATCTCTGGTTCGGGCTGGGGTCGCCGCCCGCCAGCTGGCGCTGGAGCCCTTCTGTGGCTGGAGCTGGAGGGCTGTGTCGAGCTTTCTCACTGCTTCTCGCGCCTCCTGGATCTCTGGTTAGGCTGGGGGTCGCAGCCCGGCCCGCTGGCTGGAGCCTTCTGTGGCTGGAGCTGGAGGGCTGTGTCGGCTTTCTCACTGCTTCTCCCGGCCTCCTGGATCTCTGGTTCGCCAGGGGTGCTCGCCAGCCATGGCTCAGACCCTCTGTGGCTGGAGCTGGAGGCTGTGGCGGCTTTCTCACTGCTTCTCCCGGCCTCCTGGATCTCTGGTTCGGCTGAGGGTCGCCTGACCGCCGCTCGGAGCCAACCTGTGGCTGAGTTGGAGGGCTGTGTCAGCTTTCTCATGCTTCTCCCGGCCTCCTGGATCTCTGGTTCTGCTGGGGTCGCCGCTGACCGCTGAGCGCTCAGCCCTTCTGTGGCTGGGCTGGAGGGCTGTGTCAGCTTCTCACTGCTTCCCAGCCTCCTGGATCTCTGGTTCGGCTGGGGTCGCCGCCCGGCCAGCTGGAGGCTCGGAGCCCTTCTGTGGCTGGAGCTGGAGGGCTGTCAGCCTTCTCACTGCTTCTCCCGGCCTCCTGGATCTCTGGTTCGGCTGGGTCGCCTGACAGCCGGCTGACGCTGGAGCCCTCTGTGGCTGGAGCTGGAGGGCTGTCCGGCTTTCTCACTGCTCGGCCTCCTGGATCTCTGTGGTTCGGCTGGGGGTCGCCGCAGCCGGCCAGCTGGCCTCGGAGCCCTTCTGTGGCTGGAGCTGGAGGGCTGTGTGGCTGCAAGGCAGGGGACAGAGGAGAAGGCAGTGAAAGGCTACTATTGCAGGCAATCTGCAATTAGGTGCTAGGATCAAGAATCTGCACAACAAAAGACTAGGAGGGTTTGGGGTTAGGCGCCTAAGCTAGCCCACCTGAATCTCAGAAAGGCCGAATCACTAGCAAACATCACATCAATACAATGTTTAAATAGTTCACAATTTTTAAGTCAAGAACAACTCTTTTAAGATTAATTAAACAAGTTTGCAGTTAAGCAGCAAAATCCCATCCAGAATAGTGTTGCAGAGTCCCAGCTAAAGTCAATGGGAAAAGGCGCACCAATGAGGTAGAGTAGAGACTGAGGTCGTTTCCGATTGGTTACGGCTTGCCTGCACCTTTCTCACTGCTTCTCCGGCCTCCTGGATCTCTGGTTCGCTGAGTCGCCACCGACCAGGCTGCCTCGGAGCCCTTGTGGCTGGAGCTGGAGGGCTGTGTCGGCTTTCTCACTGCTTCTCCCGGCCTCCTGATCTCTGGTTCGGCTGGAGGGCCCGCCATGCTGGCGGCCTGAGCCCTCTCTGTGGCTGGAGCTGGAGGCCTGTGTCGGCTGCAAGGCAGGGACAGAGGAAAGGCAGTCAAAGCTACTGTAGCAGGCAATCTGCAATTAGGTGCTAGGATCAAGAATCTGCACAACAAAGACTGGGAGGGTTTGGAAGGTTAGGCGCCTAGCGTCTAGCCCACACAGATCACCAGAAAGGCTGAATCACTAGCAAACATCACATCAATACAATGTTTAAATAGCCCACAATTTTTAAGTCAGAACAGCTCTTTTAAGATTAATTAAACAAGTTTACAGTTAAAGCAAAATCCCATCCAGAATAGTGTTGCAGAGTCCAGCTAAAGTCAATGGGAAAGGCGCAGCAATGGGAAGCAGGCAGAGACTGAGGTCATTTCCGATTGGTTGCTGCTTGCGCGCATTCTCTCACTGCTTCTCCCGGCCTCCTGGATCTCTGGTTTCGGCTGGAGTCGCGCTGACCAGCTAGTGACTCGGAGCCTCTGTGGCTGGAGCTGGAGGGCTGTGTCGACTTTCTCACTGCTTCTCCCGGCCTCCTGATCTCTGGTTGGCTGGAGGTCGCCGACCCGCTGGCGGCTCGGCCCTTCTGTGGCTGGAGCTGGAGGGGCTGTGCGACTTTCTCCTGCTTCTCCGGCCTCCTGGATTCTGCTGGTTGGCTGGGGGTGCCCGCCGGCCCGCTGGGCTCGGAGCCTCTTCTGTGGCTGGAGCTGGAGGGCTGTGTCGGCTTTCTCACTGCTTCTCCCGGCCTCCTGGATCTCTGGTTCGGCTGAGGTGCGCCGCCCGGCCCGCTGGCGCCTGAGACCCCTTCTGTGGCTGGAGCTGGAGGCTGTGTCGGCTTTCTCACTCTTCTCCCGGCCTCCTGGATCTCTGGTTTGGCTGGGGTGGCCGCTTCGGCCGCTGGTCGGCTCAGACCCCTTCTGTGGCTGGAGCTGGAGGGCTGTGTCGGCTTTCTCATCTTCTCGCCTCCTGGATCTCTGGTTCGGCTGGGGTGCTGCCCGGCCATGGCGCTGGAGCCCTTCTGTGGCTGGAGCTGGAGGGCTGTGGCGGCTGCAAGGCAGGGGACAGAGGAAGAAGGCAGTGAGAAGGCTACTGTGCGAGGCAATCTGCAATATAGGTGCTAGGATCAAGAATCTGCACAACAAAGACTGGGAGGGTTTGGGGGTTAGGCGCCTAGCGTCTAGCCCACACAGATCACTCGAAAGGCTGAATCACTAGAAACATCACATCAATACAATGTTTAAATAGCCCACAATTTTTAAGTCGAACAGCTCTTTTAAGATTAATTAAACAAGTTTACAGTTAGCAGCAAAATCCATCCAGAATAGTGTTGCAGAGTCCCAGCTAAAGTCGTGGAAGGCGCACCAATCGGAAGCAGGCAGAGACTGAGTTTGTTTCGATTGGTTAGCGGCTTTGCCATACTGCCTCTCACTGCTTCTCCGGCCTCCTGGATCTCTGGTTCGGCTGGGGGTCGCCGCCCGGCCGCTGGCCGGCTCGGAACTCTCTGTGGCTGGAGCTGGAGGCTGTGTCGGCTTTCTCACTGCTTCTCCCGGTCTCCTGGATCTCTGGTTCGGCTGGGGGTCGCCCGACCCGCTGAGCTGAGGCCCTCTGTGGCTAGAGCTGGAGGGCTGTGTCGGCTTTCTCACCTTCTCCCGGCCTCCTGGATCTCTGGTTAGGCTGGGGTCGCACACCAGCTGGCTGCTCGGACCCTTCTGTGGCTGGAGCTGGAGGGCAATGTCAGCTTCTCACTGCTTCTCCCGGCCTCCTGGATCTCTGGTTCGGCTGGGGAGTGCCGCCCGGCCGCTGGCGACTCGGGAGCCTTCTGTGGCTGGAGCTGGAGGGCTGTGTCGACTTTCTCACTGCTTCTCCGGCCTCTGGATCTCTGGTTGGCTGGGGGTCGCCCCCGCTGCGGCTGGCTGGAGCCCCTTCTGTGGCTGGAGCTGGAGGGCTGTGTCGGCTTTCTCACTGCTTCTCCCGGCCTCCTGGATCTCTGTTGGCTGGGGGTCGCCGCCGCACCGGGCGATGCCTGGAGCCCTTCTGTGGCTGGAGCTGGAGGGCTGTGCCGGGCTGCAAGGCAGGGGACAGAGGAGAAGGCAGTGAGAAGGCTACTTATTGCAGAGCAATCTGCAATTGGGTGCTAGGATCAAGAATCTGCACAACAAAAGACTGGGAGGGTTTGGGGGGGGTTGGAGCGAAGCGTCTAGCCCACACAGATCACCAGAAAGGCTGAATCACTGAGCAAACATCACATCAATACAATGTTTAAATAGCCCTGAATTTTAAGTCAGAACAGCTCTTTTTAAGATTAATTAAACAAGTTTACAAAGTTAAGCAGCAAAATCCCATCCAGAATAGTGTTGCAGAGTCCAGCTAAAGTCAATAGGAGAAAGGCGCAATCGAAATGAGGCAGAGACTGAGGTCGTTTCCGATTAGTTGCGACTTCTTGACCTACTTCTCACTGCTTCTCCCGGCCTCCTGGATCTCTGGTTAGGCTGGGGGTGGCCGCCCGGCCAGCTGGCGGCTCGAAGCCCTTCTGTGGCTGGAGCTGAGGCTGTGTCGGCTGCAAGGCAGGGACAGAGGAGAAGGCAGTGAGAAGGCTACTTTTTGCAGGCAATCTGCAATTAGGGTGCTAGGATCAAGAATCTGCACAACAAAAGACTGGGAGGGTTTGGGGTTAGGCAAGCCGCCCAGCCCACACAGACTCACCAGAAAGGCTGAATCACTAGCAAACATCACATCAATACAATGTTTAAATAGCCCACATTTTTAAGTCAGAACAGCTCTTTTTAAGATTAATTAAACAAGTTTACAGTTAAGCAACAAATCCATCCAGAATAGTGTTGCAGAGTCCCAGCTAAAGTCAATGGGAAAAGGCGCCAATGTGGAAGCAGGCAGAGACTGGTGGTTCCCGATTGGTTGCGGCTTTGCCATCCTCATCTCACTGCTTCTCCCGGCCTCCTGGATCTCTGGTTCGGCTGGGGTGCCGCTTGCCCGCTGGCCGTTCGGAGCCCTCTGTGGCTGGAGCTGGAGGGCTGTGTCGGCTTTCTCCACTGCTTCTCCCGGCCTCCTGGATCTCTGGATTGGCTGGGGTCGCCGCCCCGACCGCTGTGGCTGAGCCTTCTGTGGCAGGCTGGAGGCTGTGTTTCTCACTGCTTCTCCCGGCCTCCTGGATCTCTGGTTCGGCTGGGGGTCGCCGCCCGCTGGCGGCTCGAAGCCCCTCTGTGGCTGGAGCTGGAGGGCTGTGTCGGCTTTCTACTGCTTCTCGCCTCCTGGATCTCTGGTTCGCTGGGGTCGCCGCCCGCCCGCTGTACTCGAGCCCCTTCTGTGGCTGGAGCTGGAGGGCTGTGTGGCTTTCACTGCTTCTCCCGGCCTCCTGGATCTCTGGTTGGGCTGGGGGTCGCCCCGCCGGCCGGCGGCTCGGACACCTTCTGTGGCTGGGAGCTGGAGGGCTGTGGGGCTTTCTCACTGCTTCTCCCGGCCTCCTGGATCTCTGGTTAGGCTGGGGTCGCCCTTGCCCGGCTGGCGCTCGGCCCCTTCTGTGGCTGGAGTTGGAGGCTGTGTCAGCTTTCTCCTGCTTCTCCCGGCCTCCTGGATCTCTGGTTCGGCTGGGGGTCGCCGCCGGCCCGCTGGCGGCTCGGAGCCCCTTCTGTGGCTGGAGCTGGAGGGCTGTGTCGGCTTTCTCACTGCTTCTCCCGGCCTCCTGGATCTCTGGTTCGGCTGGGGGTCGCCGCCGGCCCGCTGGCGGCTCGGAGCCCCTTCTGTGGCTGGAGCTGGAGGGCTGTGTCGGCTTTCTCACTGCTTCTCCCGGCCTCCTGGATCTCTGGTTCGGCTGGGGGTCGCCGCCGGCCCGCTGGCGGCTCGGAGCCCCTTCTGTGGCTGGAGCTGGAGGGCTGTGTCGGCTTTCTCACTGCTTCTCCCGGCCTCCTGGATCTCTGGTTCGGCTGGGGTGGCAGCCGACCCTGGCAGCTCGGGCCCTTCTGTGGCTGGAGCTGGAGGCTGTGTTGGCTGCAAGGCAGGGGACAGAGGAGAAGGCAGTGAGAAGGCTACTTGTGCAGGCAATCTGCAATTGAGTGCTAGGATCAAGAATCTGCAACAAAAAGACTGGGAGGGTTTGGGGGTTAGGCGCCTGGCGTCTAGCCCACACAGATCATCCAGAAAGGCCGAATCACTAGCAAACATCACATCAATACAATGTTTAAATAGTTCTGACAATTTTTAAGTCAGAACAGCTCTTTTAAGATTAATTAAACAAGTTTGATTAAGCAGCAAAATCCATCCAGAATAGTGTTGCAGAGTCCCAGCTAAAGTCAATGGGAAAGGCGCACCAATGAGTAGGTAGAGACTGAGGTCGTTTCGATTGGTTACTGACTTGCCCGTACCTTTCTCACTGCTTCTCCCGGCCTCCTGGATCTCTGGTTCGGCTGGGGTCGCCGCCCAGCCTGGCGGCTCGGAGCCCTTCTGTGGCTGGAGCTGGGGCTGTCGGCTTTCTCAGTGCCTCCCGGCCTCCTGGATCTCTGGTTTGGCTGGGGTTGCCGCGACCCGCTGGCTCGGGACCCTCTGTGGCTGGAGCTGGAGGGCTGTGTCGGCTCTCACTGCTTCTCGGCCTCCTGGATCTCTGGTTCGGCTGTGGGCTCGCCCCGCGCTGGCGGCTCGGAGCCCTTCTGTGGCTGGAGCTGGAGGGCTGTGTCGGCTTTCTCACTGCTTCTCCGCCTCCTGGATCTCTGGATTCGGCTGGGGGTGCGCCCGGCCCTGGCGACTCGGGACCCTTCTGTGGCTGGGCTGGAGGGCTGTGTCGGCTCTCACTGCTTCTCCGGCCTCTGGATCTCTGGTTTGGCTGGGGTCGCCGCCGCCCGCTGCGGCTCGGAGCCTTCTGTGGCTGGAGCTGGAGGGCTGTGTCGGCTTTCACTGCTTCTCCCGGCCTCCTGGATCTCTGGTTAGCTGGGAGGCCGTGCCCGGCCATGGCTCTGGAGCCCTTCTGTGGCTGGAGCTGAGGGCTGTGTCGCTTTCACTGCTTCTCGGCCTCCTGGATCTCTGGTTCGGCTAAGTCGCCGCCTGGCCTGGTGTCTTGAGCCCTCTGTGGCTGGAGCTGGAGGGCTGTGTCGGCTTTCTCACTGCTTCTCCTGGCCTCCTGGATCTCTGGTTCGGCTGGGGGTCGCCGCCGGCCCGCTGGCGGCTCGGAGCCCCTTCTGTGGCTGGAGCTGGAGGGCTGTGTCGGCTTTCTCACTGCTTCTCCCGGCCTCCTGGATCTGTGGTTCGGCTGGGGGTCGCCGCTGGCCCGCTGGCGGCTCGGAGCCCCTTCTGTGGCTGGAGCTGGAGGGCTGTGTCGGCTTTCTCACTGCTTCTCCCGGCCTCTTGGATCTCTGGTTCGGCTGGGGGTCGCCGCCGGCCCGCTGGCGGCTCGGAGCCCCTTCTGTGGCTGGAGCTGGAGGGCTGTGTCGGCTTTCTCACTGCTTCTCCCGGCCTCCTGGATCTCTGGTTCGGCTGGGGGTCGCCGCCGGCCCGCTGGCGGCTCGGAGCCCCTTCTGTGGCTGGAGCTGGAGGGCTGTGTCGGCTGCAAGGCAGGGGACAGAGGAGAAGGCAGTGAGAAGGCTACTTGATTGCAGGCAATCTGCAATTAGGTGCTAGGATCAAGAATCTGCACAACAAAGACTGGGAGGGTTTGGGGGGTTAGGCGCCTAAGCCGCCTAGCCCTACAGATCACCAGAAAGGCTGAATCACTAGCAAACATCACATCAATACAATGTTTAAAAAGCCCACAATTTTTAAGTCAGAACAGCTCTTTTAAGATTAATTAAACAAGTTTACAGTTAAGCAGCAAATCCCATCCAGAATAGTGTTGCAGAGTCCCAGCTAAAGTCAATGGGGAAAGGCGCACCAATGGGAAGCAGGCAGAGACTGAGGTCTTCGATTGGTTGCGCTTTCCTGTGCTCTTTCTACGTTTCTCCCGGCCTCCTGGATCTCTGGTTCTGCTGGGGTCGTCACGCCTGCTATGCCTGAGCCCCTTCTGTGGCTGGAGCTGGAGGGCTGTGTCGACTGCAAGGCAGGGGACAGAGGAGAAGGCAGTGAGAGGCTACTTTATTGCAGGCAATCTGCAATTAGGTGCTAGGATCAAGAATCTGCACAACAAAAGACTGGGAGGGTTTGGGGGTTAGGAGCTCGCCGCCTAGCCCACACAGATCACACAGAAAGGCTGAATCACTAGCAAACATCACATCAATACAATGTTTAAATAGCCCAAATTTTTAAGTCAGAACAGCTCTTTTAAGATTAATTAAACAAGTTTACAGTTACAGCAAATCCATCCAGAATAGTGTTGCAGAGTCCCAGCTAAAGTCAATGGAAAGGCGCACCAATCGGAAGCAGGCAGAGACTGAGGTCGCTTTCCCGATTGGCTGCGGCTTTGCCCGACTCTTCTCACTGCTTCTCCCGGCCTCCTGGATCTCTGTCTGGCTGGGGTCGCCGCGGCTGCCCGCTGGCTGGAGCCCCTCTGTGGCTGGAGCTGGAGGGCTGTGTCGGCTTTCACTGCATCTCCCGGCCTCCTGGATCTCTGGTTCAGCTGGGGGTCGCCACTGCCAGCTGGCGGCTCGGAGCCCTTCTGTGGCTGGAGCTGGAGGGCTGTGTCGCTTTCACTGCTTCTCCCGGCCCCTGGATCTCTGTGGTTCGCTGGGGGTCGCAGCCCGCCATGGCTACTGAGCCCTTCTGTGGTTGGAGCTGGAGGGCTGTGTCGGTTTTCTCACTGCTTCTCCCGCCTCCTGGATCTCTGGTTCGCCAGTCGCCGCCCGCTGGCGCCCGGAGCCCTTCTGTGGCTGGAGCTGGAGGGCTGTGTCGGCTTTCTCACTGCTTCTCCCGCCTCCTGGATCTCTGGTTCGGCTGGGGTTGCTGCCCGCTGGCGGCTCAGAGCCCTTCTGTGGCTGGAGCTGGAGGGCTGTGTCGGCTTTCTCACTGCTTCTCCCGGCCTCCTGGATCTCTGGTTGGCTGGGGGTGCCCGCCCGACCCGCTGGCTCGGAGCCTTCTGTGGCTGGAGCTGGAGGGCTGTGTGGCTTTTCTCTGCTTCTCCCGCCTCCTGGATCTCTGGTTCGGCTGGGGTCGCCATCCGCCCGCTGGCGCTCGGAGCCCTCTGTGGCTGGAGCTGGAGGGCTGTGTCGGCTGCAAGGCAGGGGACAGAGGAGAAGGCAGTGAGAGTACTTTATTGGCAGGCATCTGCAATTAGGTGCTAGGATCAAGAATCTGCACAACAAAAGACTGAGAGGGTTTGGGGTGGGGTTAGCGCCTGCCGCCTAGCCCACACAGATCACCAGAAAGGCTGAATCACTAGCAAACATCACATCAATACAATGTTTAAATAGCCCACACCTTTAAGTCAGAACAGCTCTTTTTAAGATTAATTAAACAAGTTTACAGTTAAACGTAAAATCCCATCCAGAATAGTGTTGCAGAGTCCCAGCTAAAGTCAATGGGAAAGGCGCGCAATCGGAAGCAGGCAGAGACGAGGTCGTTTCCTGATTGGTTGCGGCTTTGCCCTGCTTTCTCACTGCTTCTCCCGCCTCCTGGATCTCTGGTTCGGCTGGGGGTCGCCGCCGGCCCGCTGGCGGCTCGGAGCCCCTTCTGTGGCTGGAGCTGGAGGGCTGTGCCGGCTGCAAGGCAGGGGACAGAGGAGAAGGCAGTGAGAAGGACTACTGTGCAGGCAATCTGCAATTTGGTGCTAGGATCAAGAATCTGCACAACAAAAGACTGGGAGGGTTTGGGGGGTTAGGGCTCTAAGCCGTCTAGCCCACACAGATCACCAGAAAGGCTGAATCACTAGCAAACATCACATCAATGCAATGTTTAAATAGCCCACAATTTTTAAGTCAGAACAGCTCTTTTAAGATTAATTAAACAAGTTTACAGTTAAACAGCAAAATCCCATCCAGAATAGTGTTGCAGGTCCCAGCTAAAGTCAATGGGAAGGCGCACCAATCGAGCAGGCAGAGAATCGAGGTCGTTTCCTGATTGGTTGCGGCTTTGCCCGCATTCTTTCACTGCTTCTCCCGGCCTCCTGGATCTCTGGTTCGGTGGGGGGTCGCCGCGCCGCTGGCATGCTCAAGCCCCTTCTGTGGCTGGAGCTGGAGGGCTGTGTCGGCTTTCTCACTGCTTCTCCCGGCCTCCTGGATCTCTGGTTCGTTTGGGGGTCGCCGCCGGCCCGCTGGCGGCTCGGAGCCCCTTCTGTGGCTGGAGCTGGAGGGCTGTGTCGGCTTTCTCACTGCTTCTCCCGCCTCCTGGATCTCTGGTTCGGCTGTGGGCGCCGCTGCCGCTGGCTGCCTGGAGTCCCCTTCTGTGGCTGGAGCTGGAGGCTGTGCCGGCTTTCTCACTGCTTCTCCCGGCCTCCTGATCTCTGGTTCGGTTGGGGTCGCCGTCTGGCCATGCCTCGGAGTTCTCTGTGGCTGGAGCTGAGGCTGTGTCGGCTTTCACACTGCTTCTCCTGGCCTCCTGATCTCTGGTTCGGCTGGGGTCGCCACCGCCCGCTGGGCGGCTCGGAGCCCTTCTGTGCTGGAGCTGGAGGGCTGTGTCGGCTTTCTCACTGCTTCTCCCGGCCTCCTGGATCTCTGGTTCGGCTGGGGTGCTGGCACGCCGCTGGCGGCTCGGTGCTCTGTGGCTGGAGCTGGAGGGCTGTGTCGGCTTTCTCACTGCTTCTCCCGGCCTCCTGGATCTCTGGTTCGGCTGGGGGTCGCCGCCGGCCCGCTGGCGGCTCGGAGCCCCTTCTGTGGCTGGAGCTGGAGGGCTGTGTCGGCTTTCTCACTGCTTCTCCCGGCCTCCTGGATCTCTGGTTCTTGCTGGGGTCGAGCGCTGCCCGCTGGCGGCTCGAACCCCTTCTGTGGCTGGAGCTGGAGGCCAGTCGGGCTTTCACTGCTTCTCCCGGCCTCCTGATCTCTGGTCTGGCTGGGGGTCGCCACTGCCCGCTGAGCGGCCTCGGAGCCCTTCTGTGGCTGGAGCTGAGGGCTGTGTCGGCTTTCTCACTGCTTCCCGCCTCCTGGATCTCTGTCTGCTGGGGTCGCCACGCTGCCCGCTTGGCGGCCCGGAGCCCCTCTGTGGCTGGAGCTGGAGGGCTGTGTCGGTCTCTCACTGCTTCTCCCGCCTCGGATCTCTGTCTGCTAGGTCACCGCCGCCTGGCTGGGCTCGGAGCCCCTCTGTGGCTGGAGCTGAGGGCTGTGTCGGCTTTCTCACTGCTTCTCCCCGGCCTCCTGGATCTCTGGTTCGGCTAGGGGTCGCCACCGCCGCCGGGCTGGCTCGGAGCCCCTTCTGTGGCTGGAGCTGGAGGGCTGTGTGTGCATATAATTTTTCTTCTGTGCAGCAAGGAAAACAAACACGTCGTTTTCAGTTTTCCTGGTTGAAAACATAACCTTGGCTAGCGTACAGTTCTGAAGTTGAGGGTGTCCTTTGTAAGTTTTGTGTTCTTTTTGCAAATACAGAAGTAGGCCATAGAAAGCATCAGAATGTAGGAGAACTTGTTACAGAACCTCTAGATAAATGAAAATATGCTCTTGAGAAGTTTCGATCACATGCAGTTTTTAAGTACTACCGAGATAGTATGAATACAGCAACAGATTTTTCAGTATATTATGATGGGAAAAAAGCAGATGTTGTAGATATAATGAAGTCTTATGCGAAAAAAAGAATATAAGAAAACTAAAAGAGATTGGTTCCAATAATAGAAACAGTGATTTTCTTTGCTAAGCAAGGATTACCACTATGGGGTCACTGTGTCAGTGAAACACCGCTTACTCTTGAAGAACCAGAAGATAATGATGGTGATTTTCGTGCAGCATTCAGATTCTGTTTGCAAGCAGGTGATGACATAACTGTTTTGAAACAATAAAGGACTTGTCAAACTTTGACTGAGGCTCAGCTAAGAGAATGATGCTTCTGAATGACAAAATCAACTCATTACCAGACATAAAAAAAAGATCACTGGACTGTGTGCAACGCAATGGGTTGAAAGGAATGAAACTATTGTCCGTTTCATTGATATGTATCCTGCTGTGACAGAGGCACTGTCAGACATAAGGGACTGGCCTGATCATGTTGCTTCTCCAAAAGCTGAACAATTTCTTACCTGCATTCATCACATGGCTTCCTTGTCTCATTAAACACACTGGCAAGGTTCTCAGTCCTGCTTCCTCTGGTGTCCATCTCTCTTTAGAAACCAGACATTAACATTCTGCAGTGGTTGCAGCAAATCAAAGATGCCTGCAATTCTTTTCAGAGAATAAGACAAAACTCTGAGGATGAGTTTCATTACATATTTTAAAAATCAGAAGACCTTGCAAGCATTCCTCTTGAGTGCCTTGTCTGGTGGGAAGGTAAACAAAATGGGCAAACTATTCACGTCGGATCCAAAAACATACTACAGACTTTAAATTTTCCTTTCGTTTGTTGATAGCCTCTTAAGTGAATTATATGAGAGATGCAGTGAACATGCAAGAATGGTTTGCATGATCCAGCATCTGATTCCAATGTATGTGGCTATGGGTGGATTCAAGAAGTTAAGTAATACCATAGAAATGTATGAGGACAACATCACTGGTACATGGGAGGACTTGAGGAATGAGTATGCTAGGTGGCTAGCAAAATGGAGCAAAGTGACCATGGATGACAGACCAAAGAATGTCACGGAAGCACTTGCAGCAGTTGACAAAATGTTCTATCCAAACATTCTCTGTCTATTGAAAATCCTTGCAACTATATCTGTTACAACAGCATCAGTCGAAATATCTTTCAGCTGTCTATGCAGGCTCAAGTTCTATTTGCATCCAACGATGGGACAGGAAACAACTTTCAAGGCTTGCAATGATGACCCTTTCCAGAAATAATTCTTCCAGGAGTAGAAGACATTATAGATGAGCTAGCAAACAAGAATCGTCGCTTAAATTAATGAGTGACTGATTTCATGTTTGTTTCTGTTTTCTTTAGAATAAATATGTTTTTACTCATTTATTTTGGATAGCAAGTAACAGACACCTGTAAAACTAAAGGGTACTTTTTCACAAAATACATCACAGTGCATCTAGTACCACTAGGTTTTTGTGAGCCTAATTGCCCCAGACCCCCATCTAGATGCCAACAGGCACAGCAACAAGGAAGTATACTTTACTTAATTTGCTTAAGTCTTCTTTGCATGTTGCTCTTCCCTTCCCATCCATGGTGGAGGAGAGCTCAGAGATTAGTCATTTAGCTTCAAAATAAGCTACAAAATGCACCAGAGTGTAGTGCCCCAAAACATGGGGCCCAAAAGTAAAATAAAATAAAAGAAGGTGTACCTTTATGGTCACTGAGCAGAGCAGTGGGTAGGGCAGGGCAGTATAGGGGCCTCTTTGTAGTGTGTTCTCCTCCCCTCTTGCCGGCAGCAGCATAAAAAAAACAAGCATTTGTCAATGCCAAATGTTTGCTTGCTGGTATTACCATTGGAAATGCAGGAGTTAGACAAATGCAGACTAGGAATGGCAGTGAAGTATTAAACTTCACGCCAACCCCACCTCCATCCTGTAGAGATGGACAGGCACTGGGGTAAGTGTTTGGGTCATCGCCCATGACGGTCATGCCATGTCACCTCACCCTATTTTGCAGACACCGACACATGTTGAGGTGTGCCTTGGGGTGTTTGTCTTTACAGTTACCCCATTCCATAAGGACATATGCTGAAATGAGTGTAGCATAGAAGAATGGGGTGAAGTCTGGGGCTGAAGAGTCCAAGGTACACCTCAATGCCTGTCAGTGGCTGGGGTTGGGATGGCATGAGCAGTACAGTCGGCAATCCAAAGGCACACCCCGATGCCTGTCAGTCTGTATAGGGTGGGATGTTATGGTTAGAAACCCTGATGCCTCGGGCGTTTGTTGGTATTTGCACTACAAATTTTCAACATGGCCTTTTTGTGACCCCACCTCATGAAGCATTTGGGACCTCTTCTCATGAAGAGTGGCAGTGTGATTTTTTCAATGTGTCACAAACTTTGAGTTCCAACAATGACCGTGCCATTCTGCGCCACATTTATGAAAACACAGATTGGGCAGGATGTGAAGAATGACAGCTGTACCATCCATAGGGAGGTGTGAAGAGATGGCAATGTTGAAAATCTGTAGTGGTAATAAATGCTCGCACTTTTGAGCACATGTGGAAACTGCGTAACACATGCACGTAACAGTCATTTTATGGACTTTCATCACCAAATTTTCAACATAGACATTTTAGGACCTCTGTTCATGAACAGTGTCACTGTGATTTTCTTAATGTGTCCTAAACGCTGATTTCCGACAGCGACCATGCTATTGTGTGCCGGAAGTGCGAAAGCACCTGTTGGCCAGGATGTGAAAAATGACAGCTGCACTGTTCATAAGGAGGTGCAGGAAAATGGCCATGTTGAAAATCTGGAGTGAAAATATTGCAAATTCGTGAAGTTACGAGCGTGCATAGCAACTGCACAACGCATGCTCGTAAAACAGTCATTTCTTGGATTTTTTCACCAAATTTACAACATAGACTTTTTTGAGAGGCCACTCATCAACACTGACACTGTCATTTTGTTAACTGGTCCCAAAAGGTGATTCCATGCAGTGACTGTGAAATCACCTTTTGGGACCGAATAACGCCATGACAGTGGCTGAATTCATGAGGAGGGGTCCCAATAGCTCCATGTTGAAAATTTGGTGCCAAAATTCCCAAAAGTGCCTGAGATATGCACCAAAGTTGAAAACAAACCCTATTTATGCCATTATACAGCTTGCCGGCATTTCTTCAGTTTGCAGTCGGCTTTGAAGAGTGCAGACATGTTCCCAGTCCACCGAAGATCATCGCGCTGGGCTCCAGAGGTGGTATGGGGTGGGGGGTGTTGGGAGGCAGGGTGCGCAGAGGGTGGGAGCAGCGGGTTGGGCGGGCCATCGGACTCAACAAGGGACCATTTTCTGATTTACAGGTTAAAAAAAAAATTGCGGTACTCTTTTTTTTTAACAGGAACATTTTGCATGCTGGGGTGGGCTCCCAGCAATCCAACTGAGTGCTTTTTTGGGGGGGCAGCTGTAGCCAATGGGGGATTGGGCACCTCCATTGGCACAAACCAACTCTTTTTGGGGGAGGCATTATGCCGACGGGGAGTGGGCTGCCCCGTCAGCAAATTAAACTGGCATGGGGGACATTTTGTCAACAGGAGTGGGCTACCCTGTCGGCAAATTAAACTGGGACAGGGGAACATTATGCCGACGGGAGTGGGCTCCCCATTGGCATATTAAATAGGACGGGATTGGGGCCCCATAGGCAAACAAAGACTGTTTTGGGGCACATGATGCCGAGGGGTGGGCACCCTCAGCAGTGGGGCGAATACTGTTTGTGAACGCGCAGCAAGCTCCGCCACCATGTTCACAAACAATATTACACTAGGTAACGTTATGCCCTACAATGACGGGTCGCTTCCTCATTGCAGTGGAATGGCTGATGCTGCAATGATGAGGCGGCCCCTGATTGCTGTGGTGAAAACGTTACAAGTTGGTGGCACTTTTGGAAGCCAGTGTCATCAGCACACTGTGCCTCCATTGGCCCACCAGTGCCAAGCCCCCAAATGCAATGCCTCCATTGGTTGTCACAGTGCCGAGCCTCCACAACCCGTTTCTCTCCTAAGCTGCCACATAATGTTTCTTATGGTTCACGGACAACTCCTCGCCATTCATTTTGTTGCCATCAAGTTGTAGAGGATGAGTGGCAGAGGATAATAAATTGCCACTTTCTATCTCGTTGTTACAATTTCATAGCCACATCTTTACCATGACCAGATGTCTATGATTGGGGAGGGTATTGGGAAGAGGAGAGGGGAACCACACACACAGAATAGCATGTACTACTATTGTGATCAAATGACAATAGAAGTCCCCAGAACAAACACCAACAAAACTAATGGTTACAATTTCATAGCCGCATTTGTTTTACCTGATCTGTAGACCAGTGCAGCAGACATAGAAAAATTGTCGCAGACATTGTAAAATTGTTGCTCATTTGATGACATCATTTCCCAGTCTCCCGTTAATTAATTGCTATTAAAGACATGACTGTCATTGTGCTTGCAGACACTGCAATCCCAATATGGAGTATGTGGAATCACAGAGAGGAAAGCATAAGTTGTGTCTAGACAACTTTTTGTACACTCGGGAGAAGGAAGGGTCAGATGGAAAAGTTATATGGTGTTGTGAGCTTCGTACATGCAGGTCGAGCTTGCACACCAATGGTGACTCTGTACTGAAAGCTCCAACCAAGCATAACCATGCTCCCCAACACGGTCATGCAAAAGTAATAAAGACTTGAAGCAGCATGAAGCGAAAGGCTGCTGAATCTGAGGAGTGCACACTCAATGTTGTAATGCAGGCACTGGAATCAATCAATGTGAGTCATGCACACCTCCTGCCTAGTCAGGAAACATTACGAAGAGATGTCCGCAGACAGAGGCAATTATGTGGTCTGTCTGATAATGCGATTTCTCTGTTTGCACAAACAGTAAATGGTGAGGAGTTTCTTAGAGTAAATGAAGAAGACACATTCATATTTGCAAGTGAGTCCGACTTTCAAGTACTCAGGGACTACCATCACTGATTCTGTGATGGCATGTTTAGCGTTGCACCTCAACAAGATGACCAGTTGTATACTGTTCATGCACTGGTCATGGGTGTGAATAGACCTTGTGTGTATGGTCTCTTGCCTGGTCACAGTCAGGCAGTGTACAGACAATTTCTTGACCACCTACTCGAATTGCTAGGTGAGAAAACTTGCCCTGTAAGCATCAGGACTGATTTCAAAATGGCTACACTTAATGTCCTGAAAATAATATTTCCGTTGGCAGAACTGTCAGGTTGCAATTTTCACCTCGGTCAGGCTATGTGGTGGCATGTGCAACAGGAGGGATTGCAGCAATGTTATATACAAGATGCTGAATTTGCACACAAGGTTCACTGTCTGCTGGCACTGGCATATGTGCCAGTGAAACATGTTGAGACTATTTCGAGGCATTACAAGATGATGCAGATTTTGAAGATCTAGAGTGCTTGATCGCTATTTCGAAGATACCTACATTGGTAGGTTAACACGAAATAAAAACAAAAGAAGGCAAGCACGGTTTCCAATATATTTTTGGAATCAGTATTCCAGAGTGATAGAAGACCTACCACGAAGCAATAATGCCATCGAGACTTGGCACAATGTGTTCTCACGTACAGTCAGCATTAGCCACCCGACTAGAGCAAAGCTTGCTAAAAAGCTCAGACAAGAGCAGCATGCAGTATTGCTACAAAGGCGCCAGATGGAGCTTGGACATGATGCGCCTCGGAAAAACAACAAATACGCACGGATGCAAAAAGTGTAAAAATCTATCTCTCATGATGTGTCCTCTCGATCACCCAAAAAATATTTAAATTACATAGCAGCAGTGATTGAAATTAACGTAGCTTGATTTTAATTCCCCTTTTTTCATTGAATTTAATAAATGATTTTTTAATGATGCATCTAATAAAACTAAGCCCCTTTTGCCCTTGCTTTTAAAACTGTTGTACAAAAAGCACCTTTACCCTTGATTTTACCACTGTTGTACACGATGCACCTTTGCCTTGATTTTAACACTGGTGTACACAAAGCATTTTTGCCTTGCTTTGAAAACTGTTATACAAAAAGCACCTTTACCCTTGATTTTAACACTGTTGTACACGAAGCACCTTTACCCTTGATTTTAACACTGTTGTACACAAAGCACCTTTTCCCTCACTTTTAAAACCCCTTTAATTCGAATACTGTAACATAGTCGGTTACTATGGAGTTGCTAGCTATCATGACACGTGATGACGTCACAGCCAATTAACTGACAATGAAGTGATTATCGAGAGAATAGGGAAGCAGCAGGGGATCTGGCAACTGGGACATGAAAGGAAGACCTACAAAACAGGTAAAGTGACAGGAAAGTTTTAGGTGTTTGTGTGACCATTGTACGGGCGACGACAATACTTGCGTGATGACTGTAGTAGCGTCTACTTTACGTTGCTACTAACAGTCCGCTACAACTTCTCCGTGACAAAATATCTGGGGACTAATTGTCCACACCCCTTTCTTGTGCATGCGTACAAACAAACATAAAAAGAAAAGAAAATGCTTTTTTCTTGCTTACCCTGGCCACCTGCTTCTCTGTTCTAGAACACCCCCCCAGAAAAGCAACGCAAGCCAGGGGAGCATTTTTATAAAGTTTTGGACTGTTGGAAGTGGCCAGCGTTGACAGAAAATTGTGTCCCAAATGCTGGCTGGTTGAGTCAGTTGGGAGGTGACCAGTGAAGCAGTCGGTCGGTCACCACGATGCTGTGGGCAACAGAAGAGCCCAGGGGAGTGCACTCAGGCACTCCAGAAGAAAAGGAGACATCCGCTAGCTGTGGAGAGAGGGAGAGAGGAGACACAGGTAAATAAGTGTAGTGGAAAGGCTTACCTGTGGTCTGCCTCTTATCCCTCCCTGCAGGCTTTGGGTCCCGCGGTGCTCCATGTGTGGTGCAGAAACCCAGTGTGTCGGTGGTCTCTGTCCCAATCCATCTCAGTGTGGGCTCTGTTCAGCCCCATTTTTTATTTTTAATAAAAAGTAAAGTTCTTCAGTCTTACGTCAGTGGTGAGAGAAGAGCCGCATCTCCAGTTAGAGGAGGAAGACCATTGGCATCGGGAAGTCCCACAAGGCCCCCAGTCATCCACCGTAGTGCCTGCCTGCAAAAAAGTCCCTCCCTCTGCCAACACCTCCCACCTTCTGAAGCATCTCCTTCACCCCGTGCCAGGCGGTGAGTTGGCGGCAGTGCTTAAGGAAGAGTGCTGACCGCCAGTAGTAAGATAAAATTTGTTAAAATTGTTTAAAAGGCACCTGAGGGCACAGAACGGCTGAGAGAGGTGGGCCAAAGGGCCGAGATTCAAATAATTAAATATTCATTTTGGGTGGAACAATGCCCAGGGGAGGGACTAGGGTAGACAGCCCATAGGGAGGCAAAATAAATATTCATGTGAAGAGCTCCCAGAGGCAGACCTCAGGAGAAGCCAAGGACATTAGGCCCTGCAAAGGCCAAAATTAATATTTAAAGGGACAACACCTTGAGAGCTAATATTCTTCAGGTGAAGCTACTTCTGGCTGAAAACTGCAATACTGAACTTCGGATCTGCAAGAAAGCAAGTCGTGCTCACAGCAGAGGGAGGTGAACCTTACTTTACAATTTACAATTGTTCTTTGGTTTGTTGCAGATTCATCAGAAAAGCTAATATTCTTCAGGTGGAGGCTATTTCTAACTGAAAGGTGAAATAAGGAACTTAGAATTATCAGGAAAGACAGTATTGCTCTCAGTAGAGGGAGGTGTACCTTACTTTACTTGTTACAATTGTTATTATTGTTTTCAGTGCAGGGACTTGCAATACTGCTTTGCAGATTGGGAGTTTAAACCCAGAGGGATTGAAATACTGTTTACTGTGTCTGTCCTTGTGCACAGCTGACTTGTTTGGAATTATTGATTACTGACTTTTTGCATTGCAATATTTGTGATACTGTGAGTTATTCACTGGGCTAAGAATTTGATGTAAGTCCTGTAGTGAGTGCAGATTACAGGCTGTGTATTTGATCCAGACAGTGCCCCAGGGGGTGGAAACTGTTTTTTTTGTATTTATCTCTGTGTGCCTTAAAAGGCCAGGCCAAACTGTGCCAGGAAGTGCTTACATCACAGCTACTTATCAGCCAATAGCTTTTGGAAGAGTCTTACAGACCTGATAACAACATTACTATGAGCAAGTGGTTTATAGCAGATTCATCAGAAAAGCTAATATTCTTCAAGTGAAGCTACCTCTGGCTGAAAACTGCAATACTGAACTTAGGATCTGCAAGAAAGCAAGTCGTGCTCACAGCAGAGGGAGGTGAACCTTACTTTACAATTTACAATTGTTCTTTGGTTTGTAGCAGATTCATCAGAAAAGCTAATATTCTTCAGGTGGAGGCTATTTCTAACTGAAAGGTGAAATAAGGAACTTAGAATTATCAGGAAAGACAGTCTTGCTCTCAGCAGAGGGAAGGTGTACCTTACTTTACTTGTTACAATTGTTATTATTGTTTTCAATGCAGGGACTTGCAATACTGCTTTGCAGATTGGGAGTTTAAACCCAGAGGGGATTGAAATACTCTTTACTGTGTCTGTCCTTGTGCACAGCTGACTTGTTTTGGGGCTGATTGCTTTCAGAGCACAAATCACCAGGCTGTATTGGGGCTGGGGAGGTTTACTTGAGTCTGACTTGCATGTTTGGATTTTTCTCTGTTTGATTAGCAGGGTATTTTCTCTGTCAAATTGCTGTGTAGGGCATCTTGCTGGCAGGAAGGTCAACACTCATCCAAGCGGTGGGTCAGAGCTTTTAGCTGATTGTTTAATGAGGGCACAGTTTAGGCCCAAGCCCCACCCACCTCTGATAACATTTCCTTTATACCTGGTGTTCTGACATAATTTCCTCAAGAGGGCGAGGTGCATAACACTGTCATATCCTTTCTAGCACACTACATTGACAATATAAGTGTAACCTATTCACTAAAAATACCACAGACAGCTTAATCTGGTTCAAGGTTAGTTGGCATTCATCTGTATTTCCCCTACCCCGGGTCATGCCTGAAAATAGGCAGGATTTGTCTAGTGCACTTCCCCAGTCAACAAAAACTAAATAAATAAACAAATAACCCCCCCCCGTTACCCAGGGTTGCAAGAATCCCACTTAGATCTAGTGGCAAGCAGGGGAAGGCAGTTTGTGAGACACTAGTTAAATGGGTTTCACACTGTCTCACTCTGTCCTCAGTCTCAGCTGAGCTGGAGGGATGACATCATATAGAATTCTCGCAGCAGCATAAGCTACATTGGAATGCTGCAGCAAGGGGGTTAGCTTAGAACGTTGAGAGTTTTGAATCAGTCTTCAGCCAGGCTCAGAGAGTGAAGGAGGTGTGCTGCAGGTGGCAGCCCCTCAGAACTTAGCTCTGCTATAGAGCTACCCAGAGGTAGAGGGTGTGTGTTCTCACCCTAGATAGAGACACAGAAGAAACCTGACATAGTGGTAGAGACTGCTCCCCGGCTTGTTCCAGTGCCCCATCCCTGGAGGGATGGGGGGAAAGAGACCAGCAATTTCAGGGGCAATCCCCTGGCCCTGCTGAAGGAAGAAAAGCTGCCTGATGTTTGTAGAACAAGTACTGAGGTACCAAGATGTGTTTTTTTTCATTGCCAGAAGCCCTGGGGCACCTGCAAACCAGTTGGTGAGTCTGCTCTGCTATAGAGCCAATGTGTTCACCGAGACAGTGTGTAAAGTATCTGCTACTGTGGGGTCAGAGAAGGACAGCCAAGTACAGTACTTGAAGTTTGTGTATGACTAAAAATGCTTCTAAACAGTGGGGGTCTACAGGGATGGACATAGCCACTTAAAGAACATTACAAGTCAGGACACCAGTGCATGAAGAGCAGAGTGTTAAATATGATATATTTTTTGAGATAGCATTCTACAACCAGAGAGTTTCACAAGAAAGGTGTTGATTCCAAATGAATGGCTGGGTATGGATTTGGGAGCGAGAGGTGGGAGCCATATGGAGAAATGTCTCAGTATTGGCCGAGATGCCACGCCAGGGAATCCAAGAGAAGAGTACTAGTCGGGCGAGAGCCCAGTGTGTTCCGAACCTGAGGGTTACAGTGTTGTGAAGAAGATGTGTTCTTGTCTCTGTTAATCTGCATTACCAGGGAGTGTAGCCCCTTGGGGGTCCATCTATGCTTTATTATTCTGTTGTTGTTGTGAATAAAAGCCACACTCTAGAATCCCACTCCTGGTTTGGACATTTCAGTTATTGCTTCCTGTATCTGGATTACTTGAGTGCTCCTGTGTAGAAGTTTCAAACCTAGCCAAAATGCCAAGCAACAGTTTTCTCCCCGAACCCAGGCAGCCAGGTAGTGGGTTACAAAATGGAGGCACTGCACTGTGCTAATAAAACAAAAAATAACATCTATCCGAGCCCTGGCTGGTTACATAAGCATACACATTGTATAATATGTATATATATATATATATATATATATATATATATATATACATATTTATATATAAGAAAACAATCACACACACACAAAAAAAAAAATTAAACAGGATAAACAAAAAGGTAGACAGACATGTGGGGAGTAGTGCAATGTAATGGCTGTGGGGCAGCAGTCTTCCAGGAGTCTTTCTGGAGGCTGAGATGCTGCCCTGTTTGCAGACAGCTCTCTGCCCAGAGGGAGCAGGTTGCCCATCTTCAGGTCACACTGGACAGTAGTAAGGGAACCTCCCCCATCCAGGGAGCACCAGAGCCACCACCACTACCTCAGAGGTTGCGAAGAAAGCACAGCAGTTGGACCACAGTGAGCTCAGGGAGGGTGAGGGTGGTGGAACACAGGCACACCCAGTCAATTGTACCACTCAACAATCCATACACCATTCTGATGTAGCATAGTTCCCCTATGGATGCATCCACAGAGGAGAATAAGGAGGTTGTGGACAACTGTCACAAGGGAGCCCCACAGGAAGGAGACAGAGGACACCACAGGGAAAGGAAGCAGCTCCTGGTGGGGGACTCAGTCATAAGGGGGATAGAACTAGGGGAGCAGGGAAAACTGAAGTAAAGTGCCTGCCCGATGCCATGGCTTGGAGGGACAGGAAGCGTATCCTCAGGATCACGAGAACAGCTGCACAGGAGACTGATCTGGATGTCGTCCACCTAGGGACAAATTACTTGACTCAATATGAGATTAGAGCAGTGCAGGAGGAGTCTGTGGAGTTGGGGAGGGGCCTAAGGCAAGTAGCACACAGTATCCTTCTCGGAGGTGCTGCCTGTCTATGGCAAGAGTGAGGCGAGGGCACTTTGCACCATTCAATTCAATGGATGGTTAAAAAAATGGTGCAGAGCACAGGGGTTTGGCTTCATTGGGGACTGGTGTTCCACCTGGAGGGATACCAGCCTATACTGGCAGGATGGTCTGCATCTGTCCAGGAAGGGAATAAGTCTTCTGGGCAATCGGTTTAAATGCTTCATTGGCAAGCTTTTAAACTAGTCAAGGGGGGAGGAACTGATAAGCAGCAGGGAATTCACAGCCTCCCCCTACAAAACAGGGTACTAAATGACGGAAAGACCAAGGTACAAAGGTCAGTAGGGAGCAGGACAGGGGTGAATGGAGAAAGCAAAGTCAATGAGGACAGGGATAGTGCTACAAGAGGTAAAGCCATCAAAAAATGGAGAGAAATGAGTACTAATGCCTGTAGTCTGGGTAACAAGCTTCCTGAATTAGTGGCCTTGATGGAGGAGGAACATCTGGATATTGTGGCAGTCACAGAGCCATGGTACACACAGAACCATGACTGGGACATAAACATACCAGGATACACTATCTACAGGAAGGACACGGAGGGTAAAAGAGGAGGAGGAGTAGCTCTCTACATAATGGAAGGAATCAAAGCTACAGAACAAAAGGGTAAACAGGGAGGAGAGGAAGCACTGTGGGTCAATTTGGAGACAGGCAATGGCACCACAATCCACACAGGGGTTGTATACAGACCTTCATCTCAAGGAGGACATGGACAAGGAAATGATAGGAAGTATCCTTAGAATGGCAGAAAAAGGGAAGATATTGCTGATGGGGGATCTGAATATGCCAGATGTTAATTGGAGTACATTTGCAGCAGCCACTTCTAAGAGTGGGGTCATTCTAGATGCCCTACAGGGGGTATGCCTTAGACAACTAGTACTGGAACCCACTTGAGAGGGAGCAATCTTAGACCTGGCACTCTCAAATGGAGATGGTGAGAGGATCACAGATTTAGAAGTGGGTAGCCATCTGGGAACTAGCGACCATCAAACAGTATGGTTCATAATAAACACAGCAGTAGAGTCAAGCCATACAAAGGCAAAGGTACTGGACTTCAGGGGGGCTAACTTTGCCAAAATGGGTGAGTGCCTAAGGAATGCAGTAGCAAATGGGCAGGAAGGAGGGGTGGAAGAACAATGGGGAATAATCAAAACTGCCATCACAGAGGCAACAAGCCTTTGTGTGAAGCAAATAAAACAAAACAATGTAAGAAACCACTATGGTTCTCAAAGGAAGTGGCAGGGAAGGTTAGGGAGAAAAAGAAAGCATTCAGGAAGTACAAGGAATCACAGTAGGAGCAGGGCAGAGAATTGTATCAGTTAAAACAAAAGGAAGGTGGGAAGGCAGTCAGAATAGCAAAGGCCCAAACTGAGGAAAAGATAGCCAACACAGTTAAGAAAGGGGATAAAACCTTTTATAGGTACATCAGGGAGCGAAGGAAGACCAAGGGAGGGATAGTGATGCTTAATAAAGGGAGGGTGGGCAGAGGGTGACTGTGAAAAGGCAGAGATACTAAACAAATATTTTTGCTCAGTATTCACAAACGAAGAGGGGGAGGTACCTAAACCAAACAATAGAAACACTCTGGATACAGAAGTTGATACCAGCCCATTTACAGAAGAAAGGGTTCTGAAAGAACTCTCAAAACTGAAGGTGGACAAAGCAATGGGGCCTGATGGGATTCATCCCAGAATTCTAAAAGAACTAAGGGTAGAACTAGTGACACCACTGACTACCCTCTTTAATAAATCATGGGAGGATGGGGTGATACCAGAGGACTGGAGGAGGGCAGATGTGATTCCACTTCACAAAAGTGGGAGGAGGGCAGAAGCAGGCAACTACAGACCTGTTAGTATAACCTCAGTGATAGGGAAAATGATGGAATCACTTCTGAAAGAAAGAATTGTCCAGTACCTAGAGGCCAGAGGGGCACAGGACCCAAGGCAGCGTGGATTCACAGAGGAAAGGTCATGTCAGATGAATCTAATCGATTTCTTTGACTGGGTGACCAAAGTAGCAGATCAGGGAGGGGCTGTGGACATGACCTACCTAGACTTTAGCAAGGCATTTGACACAGTTCCACACAAAAGATTAATATACAAGTTAGCCAGCCTGGGAGTGGGTCCCAAGATGGTAGCCTGGGTAAAGCATTGGCTGGAGAACAGGACACAGGGGGTAATAATAAATGGAGTCCACTCTGAAGAAAGAGGGGTTACTAGTGGGGTACCACAGGGTTCAGTACTAGGACTGGTCCTCTTCAATGTCTTTATAAGCGACATTGCAGAGGGACTGGAAGGAAAAGTATGTCTCTTTGCAGACGACACAAAGATCTGCAACAGAGTTGATACACAAGGTGAGGTGGAAAGGATGAGAAGGGACTTGGCAAGGCTGGAGGAATGGTCAAATGTATGGCAGCTTAGATTCAATGCTAAGAAGTGCAAGGTAATGCACATGGGAAACAAAAACCCAGGGGAAGAGTACACAATGGGGGTGAGATACTGACAACAACAAAAATGTAAAAGGACCTGGGGGTAGTCATATCAGATGACCTAAAGGTGGGCAAGCAATGTGAGAGGGCAGTAAGAATGACTGGGGGGATACTGGGATGCATAGGGAGAGGCATCACCAGTAGAAAACAGGAAGTTGTTATCCCTCTGTACAGACAGCTGGTGAGACCCCATCTGGAGCACTGCATGCAGTTCTGGAGACCCAATCTCCGCAAAGACATAAACAGGATGGAGGCAGTCCAGAAGAGAGCAACTAAAATGGTGCAGGGTCTGCCCCAGAAGACATATGAAGAGACTTAGGAGCTTAATATGTATAGCCTCGAGGAAAGGGGGGCATGATAGAAACTTTCAAGTACCTCAGGGAATCAACAAAGTCCAAAGGGTCATCTTCTCAGAAAAAGAGGTGTGCAAGAACAAGGGGCACAATTTGAAGATGGTGGAGGGGGCGGCTCAGAGGTAATATAAGGAAGTATTTTTTCACAGAGAGGGTTGTGGATGCATGGAACGGCCTTCCGGAGGAGGTTGTGGAGTCAAAAACAGTGGTGGAATTCAAGCATGCATGGGACAGTCATAAGGCAATTCTAGGGGGTAGGGGTAGGAAGAAGTAGGCTGCTGGTTAACTAGGATCTGCAGCTTATCCATTAGATAGGGAAATGTGCAGACTGGGTGGGCCAAGCAGTCCTTATCTGCCATCAAATTCTATGTTTCTATGTTAGGGTGTTAAAAGGGCAAGACAGGCACTGCAGATTAAAGGAGCCCAGCAGAGTGGCCCACTCCTTAAAGGGGCCAAGAGCAGAAAGACCCCAAGGGCAACTCATTGAAGGGAAATTAAAGGGGCCCAGCAAGTAGGCCCACAGCTTAAAGGGATGAGAGAGAGAGAGAGAGAGACACCTGTAGTTTAAAGGGGCCCAGCAAGTCCACGTGTCCTGCATCTTTCAGAGTACACCCTTGTTCCCAAGCCATAGAAAGGAGGGTCAGCATCCCAGGAAGTGGGGATTTGGCTGAAATAAACCCTGCTGTTTGTTGGTGCTTTGGGAACAGCAACTGCAGTCACAAATGTGGGGAAGGGGGTTTTAAAATATTTCCCACCTTCGGACTGTCTATAGAGGCAGCCGAGGAAGAAGCTGGCTAGTGGCTCTCTAATTGGGCTAGCGTTGGATAAGAGGGCATTTGCGGTATTTTAAAGGGGCAATACGTGTGAAAACCTGCCAGAAATGTTTATTGCCTGAAAACTGTCTTACTGTGTTACATTGCCTAAAAACTGACTGAACTGGGTTACATTGCCTGAGAACTGTCTGAACTGTGTTACATCACCCTAAAGCTGCTTGTTTGCCCCTAGAACTCTGCAATTGCCTCGAACTACATCTAGCACCCCTGCAATTGCCAGAACTGTTCCCAGTACCTTGCAATTGCCCTGAACAGCATCTGGCACCCTTGCAATTGTCTGAACTGCTCCCAGTACCTTGCAATTGCTCCAGACAGCATCTGGCACCCCTTCAATTGCCCAAACTGCTCCCAGTACCTTACAATTGGCCCGAACAGCATCTGGCGCCCTGCAATTGCCTACACTGCCTGTAATACCTTGCAAATGTCCCAAACAGCATCTGGTGCCCTGCAACTGCCCGAACTGCCTCCAGTATCTTGCAATTGCTCCAAATGGCATTTAATATCTAGCAATTGCTCCCAAACTGTGACATTTTCTTGCAAGTGCTCTGAATTGGATTTCACTACCTGCAGTGACTGTTGCTATTGACTTTTGCATCCTGGCTACCAAGTTGTGTAATTTTCCTCTACTGCTGCTGTGAATGGATTGCTGTGTTCTCCTATTGACCTAGTGGATTATTTTAGTGGGCAGCTGTTGAACTAGATTTAGCCGAAAGTCAGGCCAGGCCCTATTTGACTGACCCACATTGCTACATCCCTACCCTGATAGGGAAAGTCTAGTCAGCCTAGAAGCCACCCCTACAACACTGGTTTAGTCAATTTGCTTTGTAAATAGGATAAAATAGGCTTAGGCAATTCGCTTTGCAACAGGGTAACACAGGCTTAGTTCAACCTCACTGAGCAGACACCATCACTTTAAACAGCAGCTGATGCCATTAGAAGAACTTTAACAAAACATAATATTTAGATACATTTCATTTTGTACTTCACATTAGTTCTGTATTTCTTATCCCCATTATTTATTACTGATGCCATTTGCATGAAAATGGGATCTTTGCTCCTGAAGAGTTCATCCATTCCTGTTGCTTTCTCCCTACCTGAGGTCATAACAATCTACTTGTCACATCACAATTGCACCCATGACAACAGATTGTGATGTCACAACAGAGGACTATGACATGAAGTAGGGAGTCAGCTAAAGTGGCAAATGAACTCTAAGGGATATAGAGCATGTTTCCATGCAAAATTCTTAGTAATAAGTAATGGGAGGAGAACTCTATTGAATACATATGGAATGCAAGGTAAGTTGTACCTAAATATTATGTTTTTCAAAGTTTTCTTTAAGACGTCAGCAGCTCTTTAAATGCAGCTTAATGGGCAGACATTCAAATAAGGCACGCTGTAATTTTAAAAGTGGTTCACAAGCTGCAAACATTCAATAATTGTTCCATAGGTTACACCTGACTGTGGATGCTAGTAAAACTTACTTTGCTCCCAACCCCACAGTGCCCACTTCTATGAAGTTTACTAACTATCCTGTGGGTCCAACGGAATATAGTAGCCTGTTTGACTCCTGTAGACTTTGGATTATTTTTGCCTTGTGGGCAGTTCTGAGGCTACACTGTCCCACCCCTGTACTAGCTCCTATGGAGCTTCATATGCTGCTCCTGACCTGTGGGCAGTCTTTCACTGGGACTGGGTCTAGTACAATACAGCTCTTATAGGGCTTACCTTACGCTGTCTCTATGGGTGGTCTAGGAATGGAATACTCACCCATGTGGTCTCAGTCATTTTCACATGTGCACCGATTGGTGCTCTTTAGGATTGGGCAGACTGACCTGCTAAGAATCAGGACCCCCCAGGATCCAATATGGCCCGGTGGACACAGATCAGTAAGGACCTAGAGTCCAATTTTACAGAGTACATGTCTGCCATGTCGCTCAATTTTAAATGTTGGAATTAAAAAAAAAATACGTTAGTGCCGTTGGAGTCTGTGTACTCTGCTCTGCTGCAATGCAGAAGTGTAAACTGTAATGTTTTGTGATACAGGCATAAACCTGGGAGTGGGACTGGGAGTCTGGTAATGGGACTGTGAGTCTGTGAGTTGGACTGGGTGGGGACAGATGGATAGCATCAGGCACTGGCTAGTGGCTGGCTACTAATCATCATCATTCACTGCCAGCTAATTTTCCTGAAAGCTATTAAACTCTATATCACTTTAAAAATGTTGTTGTGCCAACCTAGATGATCAGTAAGTTATATGTCTTAGAAACAAGTTAGTTGCCTGGTCTTTCAAGGTCTCCTTCTCCTTTTTGGGTAGGAGAAGAGAATGCACCATGGGATAATCCATAGAAGGAACCAGACCATGTACACTAATCCTCCCTCAGAGCGCAGATAGCTTGTTCCTGGTAGGTGCTGTTCCTTCATATATTGACTTCAACTTTACATAACAGTCATGTTTTCTGATTTATTTAATTCACTAGTCTCTTGACCTGTAGCATGACTTATGTCTTTCATGCATATGTGAAATGTCCTGTCATTTGTTTATGCTTTGCTTTAGTATGTTTATTTTTTTTTGGTGTTAAAACTTAATAAAAAGTAACCAAAAAAAATAAACTCTACGGCACTATGCTCTGCTGCTCGTTGCTGGCATCATTGACTGCTGCCGTCATATGAGAGAGACAGTTTACTTTTTGTTTAGTTCACTAAACTACATTTAATAACATTCACGGTCCTAGTCCTCCAGACAGAAGTTCCTGAATCATTCTAAATCAATTCAGAAATTTCTGTCTGGACTAGGACACCTGGCTGGAGCTAGTTTAGTCATGCAAAAAACCAAAATGTCTGTATATGACTGCAGCAGCGAGTGAGATCAGACAGTGCAGTGAGCAGAACAAATAGAACAGAAATAAAATATTTAGTTTACTTATTCACTGTTTGACGTGAATGAGCAAATAAGCAAGCAGCACACTACTTCTCTTTGCTAAGCCTTCCATCTTTCTCTTCCTCCTGCTTGCTCCAGACTGCAGACAACCCAACCACCTTCTCCAATCACTCAAGTCGAGAGACTCAAGTAGTGCTTTGAGTCCACTTTAGCTGTCCTCCCGCATGAGTCACTTTGCTCCAGATAGTCCGGTTGTGAGGTGAATGATGGTGTTAGCACACTGCCACTTTCTTGTCTTTTCTGACCTGACATGAGGTTCCTGCTTGAGATATGAAATGAATGATGTACAATGGAGAGAAGCCTTGAAGGGCTGAACGGTTTAAGGTGAGAAATGAAATGGATGATGTATGATGATGGAGAGAAGCCTTGAAGGCCTGAACGGTTTAAGGTGAGGAATGAAATGGACGATGTACAATTATGAAATGAGGCCTAGAAGGCCGGTACGGTTAAGAAGAAATATGAAATAGATGATGTACGATGATGGAGAGAAGCCTTGAAGGCTGGAACGGTTAAGGTGAGGTATGAAAGGATGAAGTATGATGATGGAGTGGGAGTCTGGAAGGCCAGTACAGGTAGGGTATGTAAGAGGGCAAGAAGGGTATAGGAAGGATGAGGTTTGGCAATGATGGATGTTGGACATGGAGTGGAAGATATACGAGTTGAGTGGTCCAGAACATAGGATTAGGGTAAGAGGAGAATACAAATAGGTATGGCGATAGCAGGATAGGGAAACACCCTCAAAAAGAAAGCATGGGACGAGGAAGAAGAAGAGGCTAAGGGCATGAGTTGGAGATGAGAATGGAAGGGCGGAGCCCACTGCTAATGGTCAGAGAATGAATACGAGTAGGCACTAGGTATGATGGCAGGTAAAGTACAGGAAGGATGAGGTTTGATAATGAATGGAGGTTGGCATGAAGTAGAGGGAGATACAAGGCAAGTGGTCTGAAGTGTAGGACTAGGGGAAGAGAAAAGACAAATAGGTACGATGATGGCGGGGTAGGGAAACACCCCCAAAAGAAAAGAGGACAAGAAAGTAGAGGTGGCGAGGGTCACTGGCACCGGGAATCAGCAGAGCTGGGCAATAGAAAGTATGCTAGGAAAAATAAGCAGCGAGCAGGGTAAAAGGCACCCGGAGGAGAACCACAGTGAGGCAGGAAGCCTGGGCAAATGACCCCCGAGGAAAGTACCCCATAGGGTCTCGACTGACTAAACCACACAACCACAAGGCAGTAAAATCAGAGCACTAGCCATCAAAAGCACAGCAAAGGGCCAGAAGGTGCAGCACTTCTTACTGTAAATAAGAAAATGTCCATAGACAGTGGGCCTTATACAGGTAGAGATAAGGAATGTTTTATCAACTAAGATCAAAGATGGAAGATATTGGGTGTTCAGAAATAACTGGAACAGTATGAGAAATCATCAGAAACTGATGCAGAGTGAGGGTAAATGTGAGTGTGAATCTTAGCGCTAGGCAAAAGTCATAGCAGATGAGAGGTATGCGATGTACCACCCCAGGCTGACACATCTGCACCTGGGAACAGACCCTGATCAGTGGCTCCTGACAAGTGAGGTAGGAGCAAGCATGGTGTGGAAGCAGTTGCAGGGTCTGAGGTTGCCAGAGATGGTTGGTGAAGAAGCAAGAGCTGTGAGAATGCAGAGAGGAGAACCAGAGAACAGGTGCGACAGGAGCCATAATTGTGAGGGGGAGTGGGATTGGGTGGTGGTGCAGAGCCAGTGTGCTAGCTCTGAACCATGGAGCAATGGACACGGAAAGCACGTTTCCGAGTGGAGAGCAGTCAAGTCAAGATAGTATGAAACCCACATGAGGGGTATGCTCCGGTATTCAATGGGAATGAGGAGACCCACAGAGAGGTCAGATTGCATGAAGAAGACCCAGACTTGGGTTCAATGGAGGCAGGTTACAGAAGCAACCACAGGAGTGCATGCTAACCAAGTCCATTGACAAGCTAAATTAAGGAGTGGAACAAAGTACATGAAGGTAGAAATGAGAATGGCCGTGTGAAGCCCACAGCCAACAGGTGAGGTACAAAATACCAGGAGTGGTGAGGTAGGAGCTACGAAGTTGGAAATGGACAAGTGGAGGATCAAGAAGGATATACAAGGTTCATTGACAGAGGGAAGCTTAGAAGGTCAGTATGGACTGCAAAACGGGAATGAAGGATGTGAAGGGGACAGACAAGGATGGCTGTCCGAAGCAGCAGCCTACGATGATTGGGGAAATCAATGCTGGATAACAGAATGGTCGAGAATGAATAAACAATAGATGATGGTGGATTGAAAGCCTTGAAGACCTGGATGGTTTAAAGTGAGGAATGAAATGGACGATTTACGATGATAAAATGAAGCCTTGAAGGCTGGTATGGTGAAGGGGTAAGATATGAAATGGACAATAATCAGTAGTGGAGTGAAGCCTGGATGGACGGTACGAGTAAGGTGAGATATGAAATGGATAATGTACGATTAGTTATGAAATGAACGACGTATGATGATGGAGTGAAAGCCTTGAAGGCTGGTACAAGTAAGCAATTAAGGTTAGGATCGAGAACGAATAATCGATATGTGATAACGGAATGAAAGCCTAGAAAACTGGTATGGTTAAGGCTAGATAAGATGGTAGGTAGGTAGAGGAAAGATAAGATTCGAGGACGATGGAGGGTGAAATGGAGTGGAGGGGTATACGAGTCGAGTGGTTCATAACAGAGGACTGGGGTAGGAGAAAGAAATGGATAGGTATGGGGAAGGCAGGATAGGAAAAAAGAGAAAGCATGGAATGAGGAAGGAGAAGAGGTGCAGTGGAAGAGGGGTCTGAAAGGGGAAAAAATGTCAGGCAAGAGGGTCCTGGACAAAGCTGGAGGTTGCGATCATGCGAGTAGTGAAGGAGTAGCAGTAGGGCAGAAATCCCCACTTAGGCAGAGACAAGGCAAAGGCAGGGCTGGAGCAGCAGTAGGCTAATTGGTAACCTAGAGAATGGGATAGGAAGGGAGGGGACAGGACAGAAAAGAGGGAGACAGCTAGAAGCTGAGTGGCTGATGGGTAGAGGAAAGGAGGAACATAAAATGAAAAACTGGCAGGCTGAAGTAACTATAGTACTCCGTGGAATGACGGAGAGAAGTGAGAGATAGTGGAAGACAGAACTGAGGAATAAGGAATTTGGGGTGAAATGATGAAAGGGGCAAGACATAATAACGGGAGTCAAGGCCAGCAGTCATAGTGGGGCCATTCAGCAGAACAGACAGATGAGGCAGATGAGCTACAGAGAAAAACCAAAGTAAGGTCCAACATCTGATGGAATCCAGAAATGTCCACGCACTGCACCACCACACCCAATGATGTCGGGGGCATCTCAGAGTTGAGACCATACATCTAACCCTGAGCGGCCAAACACTGAGGTCTAAAGCACCCAGAACTGTAAAATGGCAGTGGTGTAGAGAAAAGAAATAAAAAGCGGGGGATGTAAACGGAAAAGCGATTGAAGGTGCTGGAAAAGATGCAGATGAGCAGGAGGCAGAGTGTAGTCTGGGTGGAGAACTGAAGAAATGGACAAGAGAGGCCAGGAGTGGGAGGAGTCTGAGGAAGGGAGCATACACAGTGAGCATCTCAGCCGAGAATAGGAGTGTGGATGCGCTGATGTGGGGAGGGAGGAAAATGAGGAACGGGGAGCAGAGGAGTGGAGCTGAGCCGGGTGGGTGATGTCACACCTAAGCGCCAGTACGATGAAAGGAGGAGGGCTGGAGGAAGGGAAGCACAAGCCAAACAGACGAGGAGCAGCAGACGAGGAAGGTACAGGGATGGAGGAAGATGAGAAGGGTAGCAGGGGGGAGCGAGATAGTGGGGAGGCAAAAAGGACACCGTGGTAGCTGGTAAAGGAACTGAAAACAGATGCCAATGCCCTGAGGTACAGTAACAAAGCTCCTACAATAGATGCGAAGCAGTCGATAAGTCAAAGTGATAGCAGGGTTTCAGTGCTCAAAAGGAAAGGTGAGTGCAAACAAGGAATCAGGAGGGCAGCACAGAAGACCGAGCCTCAAGTTGCAACGAAGAAATGAATCCTGGAATAGTCCAGGAGGAGTGGCCCTTTGAGGCCTGATGGGGGAGTGATGTTGTTGCTCCACCCATTGAACCACAGGCATAGCCTTTACAATTACATCATCCATGTCAGTTGCTTTCTCAGTTTACTCTGAGTATTTACTGTTGTGAATATATTGTGTGGCCTACGTGATCAATGTGTTAACTACACTCAGGGCAAGAAGAAGACAGGACAAAGAAATGTTGTTACTCAATTTATTTTAGCAGCACAAACCACACTTCAGCAGTCACAACAGCATACAGCATATACAAATTGCAAGGGCAGGTGAAGGCTCTCTGTATATTAATTCTGTTGATAAGTTTAATTGTGATGCTGCTCATGAAACTTGTATATGATGTATGACTAATTGTTGTATTTCTTATTCTTGTTTTTTTTCAGATTCTGTCTGTTCTATACTATTCCATATCCTGATGTGGGCCATGTAAATCCCCTTATCCGCATTTGAAACTTGGTAGCTGCCATGAATTGCAGCCATGAAGGGGTGATCGCAGGACTATGAGCGGGATGTGTTTGTTTCTGTGATCAAGTATATACCAAGCAGTATCTTTGTGTATTAGTCTGCTAGAATGTCACCACAAATTTCTGAGTCTGCCTTTCTGGTCCTTGTGGATTCCCTGATATTGGCAGTTGGCATGATTTTAAATGTACCAGGGATGATCTCAGTACCAGGAGCAGAATGTGCTCATTTTTAATATGTGAAATGCATATTGCAGCATCTACTTAAAATTAGGCTGTAACATTAGAAACTGCTTAAGTTATTGCTTCTTTGCTTTTTTTGTACTTGCTGGTTTCACTGTCTACAGCTCGCTATGGTTTCTAAATAATGTATTGTATTATGAATCAGTTTTTGAAACCGTTTAGTACTGTTTAGACTAAACAACTTTTAAATGTGTTTTTTTGTAAGTTTAATGCATAGCACATGCTTTTGACTTGCACTTTTTATGTTTCACTGCCATGGTAACAGTGCTGATGTCACTGATCTTACTATATTTAACTGCTGTGATGCCTTCTAGTAGCCATACCCCCTGATGAAGACTCTAGCCAGATTTGAAGTGCAACAGCCAGGGCTTTACAGGATACAGGCAGCAGGACTATTTATAGTTTCACCATTTTGTCTTCACCTGCACTTGCAATTTGTATATGCTGTATGCTGTTGTGATTGCCGAAGCGAATGTATGCTACTAAAATTAATTGAGCTACAGCATTTCTTTATCCTGTCTGCTTCTTGCCCTGAGTGCAATTAACACATTGATCTGGTGGAGCATTTGGGCTGGTTGCCCTAGATGTTTGCACCAACCTGCTCTGAGGTTCGTGGCACCAGCGACTTTGAAGTGATCTTATTCAGTATACAGGGGAGGAAGTAATAATAGGCTGCACTTCAACTTTGATGCATCTGCTGTGTTTTTTTCTTGCCTTGCAGACATTAACAAAAATAAAAAAAATATTTTTCATATAGTCACGTCACACATGTCAGTTCCTTTCTTAGTTGACTGTATGATTATTAACCGTTGTGAATATATTTTGTGGACTACTTCTCCTCTCTTAATCTTGGCCAATGTCTCATGCCATTTTTTGTGCTCTCTGATACATAGAAAACTGTTTACTATGAGCAGTAGACAGGGAGAGGAAGAGGCACAAATGGATAAGGGATGGAGAAACATATGGCCCATACTATATTGTGCACTGGTAAAAAGAGCGGTTCCTGGAAATGGTGTGTCATCCAGTAGCAGTAGTGGTATTTCCCCATTGCTGTCCAAACCAACAGGACAGGTAAAAATCTTTGCTAATTAAAACAAAGGGGTTGGTCAGCACCACAAGGAGTTTCAGCCAGAGATATGCTACCTATGTGTACCATACAAATACAAATCTGAATAAAACTGGTGAGGACAAATCTAAGTCCAAAGAAGGTGGTGAAATGGATGATATAGATGTTGATAAGGAGGGAGAGAACTTAAAATGAGGTGGAAAGACTGAATGAGGAGGAAGAGTTGGCAGTTGAGTATGTACAGGATGAATGTGATGATTTTGTGGTAATGGAGTTGGAGGATAAGGAAGTGAACAGTGTGGTATAAGAGTAACAAGATGAGTGGACAGAGCATTCAGAATGAGGTTATGTGATTGGCCTGGAAGAGTTGGATGACGATAAGGGTGAAACAGACCTTGAGCAGCCCACTGTTGAGAAAGAGCAACTGGATGCCGGTAACAAACAGCAGTATAATATGCCTGGTAATACAACAAAAAAGGTGACATCTTATGTGTGGTCTTACTTTTCTTTAGCTACAGATAATGAGTTGTGAGCAGTATGCTCTGTATGCAAAAAGACCATCCGCAGAGGAAGCAAAAAGGGTGCTCTGGGCACCTTAGCATTAAAAAGACATTTGAAGAGATGTTACCCATTATGACTAAGGCATGATTATTTGGACAGAGAGAAAGATGAAAACACCATTCAGCCAGAGATAGTTCAGATTCCACCTCTTCCTGTTGTAGCAAGTGGTACTAGCAGCAGTCCTGCTGGTATAGTTTGAAAGTCCCCTTGTTCTCTATCTTCAAGAGACAGTAATGTAAACTGTCCCATTTTGCCCTTATCATCATCATCCAGCTCTCCTAATCTGGCCTGTCTGAAGAAGACTTCTTCTACTAGAAGGCAGCTCACAATTTTTCAAATGCTTGCACATAAACTAAATATCCACATACTCATCTTGAAGCAACTGCTTTAACAAAACTAATTTCTGAGATGATAGCACTGGACATAAAGACTTTCAGAGACATGGAGCATGTTGGCTTCAAAAGGCAATCGAATTACCTGTCACCATGACACAACATTCCATCTAGGAAGTACTGTATTTTTCAACTGTTGCTGCGCCTCAGGTGTATGATACTATGATGCAGTCAGTGGGAAATTTAAAAAAATGCATTAAAAGATGCAGTTGCTGGTGTTGTACATCTGACTACTGACATGTGGACAAGCTGTCTGCCAGAACTATTTATGTCATTGGTTGTATGTTGGGTATCACTCCCTCTAGTGATGCAGGTAAATCCCATCTGAAACTGGCTTCCCTTCACATCCAGTATGTCCCATAGGATCACACAGCTTCTAACATCCTGGATGAGCTTAATAGAGAGACACAGTACTGGCTTACATCCCAGAACCTTTCTGTATGTTTTATTGTGACTGACAATTGTTCAAACATAAAGAAAACATTGTCTGATGATGGGTGCTTTGTGCACATTCAATGTTTTGCACGCTGTCTAAAAGTAATCATGTATGCCTTCCTGGAAGAAGACAGAGATATAAAAGCTCTCACAGATGCGGCAAAAAGAATATGCACACATTTCAGCCAGTCCTGTAAAGTATGCCAGCGACTGCGGGCCATACAGGAAAAACATGGACTGCCTCCGAATAAGAAACATAGAAACATAGAAGTTGACTTTCAGTATTATGGGTGATTGGATAGGAGCAACTCATGGGCTAGCTGCCCTCTTGGCTACCTACACCTTAGTATGAACTTTAGTAAGGATGGCCAGGCCCATCTAGTCTGCCCATTTGTTTTGACCTGGTTGTTGCTGCCATATGTCTCTGTTCTGAACATCGGCCTATTTTATTCTTACTCATCTGTATTATTCCCTCGTGCCTATCCCATGCTATCTTGAAGCCCTTCATTGTACTCAATTCCACTGCTTCCTTGGGTAGGCTGTTCCATGTGTCTACCACTCTGTCTGTGAAAAATAATTTCCTCACATTACCCCTTAATCGGCCTCCCTCTAATCTCATGTCATGTCCTCTTGTCCTGCTATTTTTCTTACACCGAAATATGTTAGACTGTTTTGCCTTGTTTAGGCCTTTAAGGAATTTGAAAGTTTCTATCATAGCTCCCTTCTCCCTCCTCTGCTCCAGGGTGTACATATTGAGGTCCTTCAATCTGTCCTCATATGGCTTTATTTGCAGCCCTTGCACCATCTTTGTCACCCATCTCTGGACTGCTTCTATCCTGTTAATGTCTTTTTTGCAGGTGTGGCTTCCAGAACTGGACGCAGTGCTCCAGCTGGGGCCTAACCAGTGTCTTGTAAAGAGGGATCACTACCTCCTTCTTTCGGCTTGTGATACCCCTACTGATATATCCCAACATCCCTCTAGCTCTTCCCACTGCCTTTGTAGTCTGCCTGGAGGCTTTAAGGCCATTGCTGATGATGATGCCCAAGTCCCTTTCCTCTCTAGTGGTCACTAGCACTCCCTTCATCCTATAGTTAGCTTCAGGGTTTCTCCTCCCCACGTGCGTGATTTTGTACTTTTTACCATTAAACCCTAGTTACCACTCTTTGGACCATATTTCTAGCTTTTCCAGGTCTTGTCTCATCCTACTCACCCCATCTGGATTATCCACTCTGTTGTAGATCTTGGTATCATCTGCAAACCTTACCTTCCCGTCCGACCGCAATATCACTGATGAAGATATTGAAGAGGACTGGCCCTAGGACTGATCCCTGAGGTACCCCACTTGTGACGTGCATCTCTTCTGACTGGATACCATTAACCACCACTCTCTGCTTTCTACCTGTCAGCCAGTTTGCCACCCAGCTGACCAATTTTTTACCTACCCATACCTGCTTAGCTTGTTAACCAGTCTTCTATGTGGAACAGTATCAAAAACTTTATTGAAGTCAAGGTAGGCAACATCAACTGCACCCCCTTGAGCCACCTCTTGGGTTACCCAGTCAAAGAATTCTATCAGATTAGTCTGACAGGACCTTCCTGCTGTGAATCCATGATGTCTTGGATCCTGTGCCCCTATGGATTACAGGTGTTCCACTATACTTTCCTTGAGGAGTGTCTCCATGATCTTTCCAATGAATGAGGTAAGACTAACTGGTCTGTAGCTACCTACTTCCTCCTTACCTCCACTCTTGTGGAGTGAAATCACATTGGCCTCCTCCAGTTCCCTGGGACTTCCCCTGTGTTTAGTGACTCAATAAACAGTTCTGCTAGAGGCTCCGCTAGTTCCTCCCTTAGCTCCTTTATTATCCTGGGATGTATGCCATCCGGTCCCATAGCCTTGTCCACCTTGAGCTTGTTTAGCTCTTGTAGGACCCCTTCTCTTGTAAATGGTCCTGTGTTCACCTCTCTCCCCCTGTGTCTATGGTGTCTAGTTGTGGGCCCTGTTCTTTCTCTCCACTGTGAGCACTGAGCAGAAGTATTTATTTAGGATGGATGCCTTTTCCTGGCCATTCTCCACACATTCCCCCATTTCCCCCTTGAGCTTAGCAATTCTCCCTCTAGACTTTCTCCTATCTTTAATGTATCTGTAGAAAGTCTTGTCACCTTCCTTTACTGTTTGTGCTAATGTTTTCTCCGTTTTGGCCTTTGCCTGCCTCATAGATTTCCCTGCTTCCCTTAGGGAGTTCTGATATGCCTCTCTGTCTTCGTCTTTTTGTGTTTTCTTGTATTGTTTGAAGGCCAACCTTTTGGCTCAGACTTTCTCAGCTACTGTTTTTGAGAACCAAAGTGACTTCTTTCTTCTCTTTCTTTTTCTTTGTTCCCTCATGCACTGGCCTGTTACTTCAAGTCTTGCATTTTTAATCCTAGCCCATTTTACCTCTACTCCCCTTCCTGTAACGTTTCTTGCCTGGGCTATTTTAATGTTCTCGCCCATCTTCCCAAAGTCCACTCCTCCAAAGTCTAAGATATTAGTCTTTGATTGGGTTGATTGTGTACCTGTGACCAAGTTGAACCATACCATGTGATGATCACTGGCCCTTAGTTGCCCTTCGATATAGAGATCCGTAATCCTTTCTTCATTTCTTAGTATGAGGTCTAGGATAGTCGTGTCTCTGGTGGGATTTTGCACTAGTTGTTTTAGGCCCTTCCCCGTTGGGAATCCACTATGTCCCTAGTTCTTGCTGATGCTCCAGTTGGTACAGTCCAATTTGCATGGGGCATGTTAAAATCTCCCATAAGCAGAACCTCCCCCTTTGTTGTCATTTTTTGTATATTCTCTGTTAAGACTCGGTCCATTCCCTCTCCTTGGTCAGGAGGTCTGTAGACCACTCCAGCTCATATGCCTGTGCCGTTTCCTGTTTCTAAGGTGACCCACAGTTCCTCTGACCCATCCTGTGTATTCTGAATTTCTGTTGCTTTCATATTATCTTTGACATACAGGATCACCCTTCCCCTCTTCCTTTCTCCCCAGTCCCTCATCCAGGATGTTGCAACAAGGTAGAACTCCTACCTTTTTTGTTTTAACTCTATTTATTCCCATCTTGTGGAACTCTCTCGGGCATCCTCCAATGCCTCCAACTCTACCTCCATGCCTGAGAGGCTTCCTAGTTCCTGGCACCAGCTCGGCTATCCCCCTGGCTCTGAGCCCCCCGAGGTAGGGCCACCGTATCTGCCCAGGGCACTCTATCTAGAATTGGGTCAGGCTGGGCTCGGCCCAGGAGAGGAGTGCAACCGGTGGTGGAGTGTGGTCGGGAGAGTGGAGGTGCTGTCGCCTATCCACAAGGCGGGGGTTTCTTATTTACGCCCCAGACGTGGGACGTGCAATGCTGTACAGCCCGCGATGTGAGTGCTCCCACCCACGTCTGGAAGACAGCCACCCAGCATCTACCCTGTTCATGAGCCCTTGTGTGCTGTAGTGCCTCCAGCCTCTGCTGGGGGCCACTGCTGTGCCAGGCTCCTCCTGGTTCCCTCTCCGACAGAGGAGAGCAGTCCTCTGGATGCTCAATCCTCTCTTTTCTCTGCCGAACCCGGCGGACCGGGCTCGTTCCCGAACCCGGGTCACCGGCATGGCGCAAGGTGTGGCGTCCAGTGCCTCAGCCCTCAGCGCCACCGGGCTGGTCAGAACTCCTACTTTTTACATGTTCCAGTGATTGCAGGAGCAAAAAAGGCTGTAAGACAGTACAGATTGGAGAAAATCATAGGGGATGCTGATGTGTACATTAATCCTCAACAGTGGGCTATTTTCGACTTTCTCATCAAGATTCTGTGCAACCCTTTGCAGAAATTACTAGGGAAGTGAGATTTAACAGTGCCACACTCAGACAAATCATCCCATTGATCAAGATTCTTAGATTTCCGCTGAATACAGTCAGGGATAGCTTGAACATTCCAGAAAACCAGTTTCAGATCTGAGAATCTCATGCCACTAAAAGGGACTTGCCATCCAGAGTAAAAAAAAAATACATAGTCATTCAAATGATTTAAAAAGTCAGAGACGATGAGTAACTGTGAAATGCTGGAGGCACAACATTATATTATAGTGACAGTACTAGATCCACGGTACAGGATGAAACAGCTCCCACTACATGACCACAATGTGTTCCAAAACTGCAGAGGAAAAATCATTCAAGCAAGAAGTAGATTAAATTCTGAGAAAACAAACACACAAAACAAACCCAGTGACAACAGATGCAGCCCCTCATCCATTTATCCTGTACCTTCACAGTCCTTTCTTCTCCATCAGGCTGCACACCAGTCAGCTATGCAAGCAATAATACCAGACAGCGTGGGCATTATTGGGATATAACAGACTGCTCAGGGTGTAATGAGGCCCAACACCACAGGTGGAAGACCTTATAGCCCCCTGGAAGGTCCGTTATATCCCATAACGCCCACCCTGGAGGGTATTACTGCACTTAGAAAATGGGCCAGTGTATTGTATATGTTAGAAAAAAAATTATCTGTTTAAATATTAAAGCTGTTAGTGTTTCATTTATTTTGTAACATAAAATAGTTCCTCTGCCTGCATTGCAATGCATGATTTCTTTTTTCAGCAAAGGGCTTTTGTCCAAATGGAGCCTCTGTAGTTCTCAGTTTGGAGGTGGTTGTCATTGTAACCCTCCCCTCATGTTTTATTATGTTTTTATTTAGCTATATTTGTTTACTAGCCCCCTTCAGTGGCAATCCACTTATGCTTAAAAAAATTATCGTTTTTTGGGAGGAAAGAACTGGCAGGCATTGTCATGGTGAAGGTGATAGGGAAAGGAAATAAATGAGTGTGAGCGCGGTTGGCATACTGATCTTAATCCCATTAGCAACTTAGAAGTGGAGCACAGCTGCAAGGGAATATTTGAAGCAGGAAAGTGATTTTTTATTTAAGGAAAAAAAACAGACCCACTACTCTGTTTCTGCTGCTGTTTGTGTTGTGGATGAGTGGGCGCATAATGAACGCGACCTGGGAACAGATTGGCAGATGAAAGGAAGTAAATGAGTGTGAGCATGGTTGGAAGATTGCCCCAAATCCCATTGGTGGCTCAGAAGTGGAGCAGAGCTGCAAGGGAATATGTGAGGCAGAAAAGTGATTTTTATAAAGGGAAAAAAAAAAAACACAGATCCTATATTCTGTTTCTGCTACTGTTTGTGTTGTAGGCATGTGTGGGGACAATAAATGCGACCTGGGCTATGTCAGCGAGCTGCTCGCTTAGCGAGCAAGAAAGAAATGGCACTGGTGAGTTTCAAAATTCGTGGTACCCAAAGATACCCTTAGTAATAGGGCATCCCGAATTGGCACTTGTTTTTAACCAGGCGTTGATAAGAAATAACAGCCTAGGTGTATGGGTGTTTCTGCCAGTCAGAATGCAGGTTTTGCCATGCCCATTTTCTAATGCCATTTGTTCCACTCCCAGTATTCAACTTTGTGATTACTTGGATGCTGTTGTCATTGAAAAAGCAGACTTTCCTTCTCCATAAATCACTGCCTCTGCCCAGGCTATGGCTGACTGCTATTTGGTATGAAAACATATTGAGTGGAATACCAAGCCAATAAAATACTGGCAAAACAAGGAGTGTGTGTAGCCTGAACTTGTGCAAGTAGCTTTGAAATGCATTGTCGGTCCCCCAATTGCCTAAACCTGAAGGCATAGTTTTTATAGCATGTCCTAATGGAGTGAGCTAATGTTAATATTGCCTGAACCAGGTGGCACAAGTTTTGAAGCTTGGCCTGTTGGACTGACCAAATGTTAGGATTACCTGATTCTGATCTCACAGTTTTTGTGGATTGCCTGATTCTGATCTCACAATTTTTGCAGTTTGTCCTCTCGGACTGAGCTAATTAGGGCTGTGGGCAGAGCCTACAGCCATTTTTGGATGGTTCAGTAGCTCCAAAAATGGCTGATCATGGAACTTTCCATTGGACTTTTGGAAGTATCCTTCCAAAAGTCCAACGGAGCTTAAAACCCTCCACCATGATCGGCCACTATGGAATAACAGCCGCACTGTTTCGGCTGTTACTTCCGCATTCCGGGGCATGAACTGCACATGCGCAACTTGCGCGCATGCGCAGTTCAGCTAGTGCCATCATGTTGTGAATGGCAAAATGCCATTCACCACAACTGCTCATGCGTGAATGCCATGCATGTGCAGTTGTGTTGCCGCCACCAGCACCGGCAACAAATAAAATGCACTGACATCGGGGTCCCCGATCCCTGTGTCAGCATTATGTAGCCCCACTCATGTGGCAGACTGGGATCCCACCCCAGTGTGCCCAAATGTATTTTTTTAGAATTTTGGCCCCAAATTTTCAACATGGGTTTCTTGGGACCCCACCTCATGAAAACTTTCACTGTCATTTTGTTACTTAGTCCTGAAAGGTGATTTTGCAGTTGCTGCATGGAATCACCTTTTGGGACCGATTCTTGAAATGACAGTGGCACTGTTCATGAGGTGGGGTCCCAGAAAGCCATATTGCAAATTATGAACAAATTCAAAAAATGACTACAAGCACAGCCGCATCGCTCAGTTTCTATGCACGCCCTAACTTTGCCAATTTTTATATTTTCCTCCACATTTTCAATATTGCCATTTTGCACACCTCCTTTTAACAGTATAGCTGTCATTTATTATCCTGCCTGAAATGTGTTTTCACACCTGTGGTACAGAATGGCTTATGACGCTTCAGAAATCACCTTCGGGACAAGTGGAACAACATGACACACTGGCACTCTCAAGGAGGGATCCCAAAAGGTCATGTTGAAAATTTGGTGCAACACTCTCAAAAATGGCCAAATTACACCCAGGCGTTCAATAATTTCTATGCACACGTGTAACTTTGCTCACTTGGCAGCTCGTCACATCCCTATCAGCTCTGGCCAGAGTTTGTTTTTGGATTGCCTGAACCTGACGGCACAATTTTTGCAGCATTTCCTGCTGAAGTGAGTGACTGTTTGAACTGCTTGAACCTGATGGTACAATGTTTGCAGTATGTCCTATTGGACTGAACTAATATTAGGATTGCCTGAACCTGGTGACACAATTTTGCAGCATGTCTTACTGAACTGAATTAATTTTTGGATTGCCTGAACCTGACCAAGTAAACCTAACTTAAAAATAAAAATAAAATTATATCCTGTGACCTTTATTACCAGAAATGTTATATGTGGAAAAAAAAGAAGTGCACTCAAGTTGGTACCTGGGTGCCACCAGTAAGAGCTACATTTTCCTTACCCCCCCACCTACCCACCCTATGTAGGCACCTGTCCTTTGTCTTCGCCTTCCCCTTTCTCTTATAAACCTTCCTTCCCCCCCTCCCTGATACGAACATATGAAATTGCCAACAAATACAGGCCGTTTGGTTATCTAGTCTGCTCGAGTGTACAGCACTTCAGTCCATTAGACTGCAGCTGCCCCCACATATGCCCTTCCCCCATCTCCCGCTCCCTCCAGGTTTGTACCCTCCCCTTGAATCTGTTCCATCACCTCTTGAAGCTTCCAACACTCTGCAGTGATACAACTTCATCTGGCAGAGCGTTCCACCCCGCCACCACCCTTTCTGTGAAATAGTGCCTCCTCGGTTCCCTCTTGAACCTGCCCCCTTCCAGCTTCATAGAGTGTTCCCTGGTTTCCCTTCCACCCTTCATATTGAACATACACCTGGTGTCTACTCTGTTCAAACCCTTCATGTACTTGAAGGTCTCAATCATATCCCCTCTCTCTCCCTTCTTCCCTCCAGGGTATACATATTGAGCTCTCTGTCTCTCTCTCCTCATATGGTCTGTCCCCCAACCACAGGATCCATTTTTGTTGCCCTGTGCTGTACCCCCTCCAGTAGTTTGATGTCCCTTTTCAAGTAGGGGTGTCAGAACTGCACGCAGTACTCTAGATGTGGTCTCACCAGGGACCTGTACAGGGGCAAGATGACCTCCCCACTCCTAGAAGTAATCCCCCTTGTTATGCACCCTAGCATCCTCTTTGCCCTCGCTGCTGCCTTCCTGCACTGAGCAGAGTGGTTCATCTCTCCTCGGTTACCAGCACTCCCAGATCCTTCTCCTCCTTGGAGTTTGTTAATGAGACACCCTCCAGCCAGTAATTGTGTCCTGGGTTCTTGCCTCCTAAATGCATCACTTTGCACTTCTTGGCATTGAAGCAAAGCTGCCAAGTGTGAAACCATTCCTCCAGTTTTGCCAAACCCTCTTGAAGTACTTTTGCTCCCCCCCATCTACCTTGGCACAAATCATTGTGTCATCTGTGAAGAGACTGATCTTGCTCTTAATCCATTCTGCAATGTCAGCTACGGAAATGTTAAACAGAACCGGTTCCAGCACTAAGCCACGTGATACATCACTTGTTACTGCCCTGGGTTCAGATGCCCCCCCACTACTACCTTCTGCTGTCTACCCTGCAGCCAGTTCTCGACCCATCTGACCAGTTTCCTCCCTGCTCCCAGACTCATCAACTTGTAGGTCAGCCTACCATGTGGCACCGAGTCAAAGGCCTGTAGTATACATTGGTGTCCCAAGATCTATTTTACTAATAAATAATCTTTTTCAATTTTATTTTCATGATTTATAGTTTAAAGTTAAAATATAACAATGGTTTTGAATTGTATATGTGCACACACATGAATTAAGTTTATATGAGTGTACCACTTTAAGGCTACCTGAATAAAAGATAGCACATGTAATCTGCTTATTCACCCTCACTGAAAGCCTGATTGTTGGGCCGAAGTGCTAAGGGAGCAGTACCTTGGAAAAAACCCGCTTGCACTTATATGTGAATGCTGCTTTGATTTTTTCACCTGGAGTGCTACCTTGTTGTTTCTTTTGACTGTGAGAGTTTGGGATGTGCCTCCCATTAGCAAGCATGTGAGGAGATTCCTGTGTCTCACCTACCTTTTTGTAAAATTGAACCTGATGGTACAATGTTTGCAGTCTGTCCTATTGGACTGAGCTAATGTTAGGATTGCCTGAACTTGCTGGTACAATTTTGCAGCATGTCTCACTGGACTGAGTTAATATTTGGATTGCCTGAACCTGATGGCACCATTTTTGCAGCATGTCCTATTGGAAGATCTGGAGGCTGTCATGGTGCAGTCAGACCTGGACATTGTGGCCATCACTGAAACCTGGTGCAATGATAACCACGACTGGGAGATGGCCATACCTGGCTACAACATATTCAGAAGAGACAGGGCAGGCAGGAAGGGAGGAGGAGTGGCACTGTATGTGAAAAATGACATAAGGGCCACAGAGATCCAGGAGGAACAAAATGGGGGAGAGATACTGTGGGTTAAGCTGGAAAGGAAAATGGGGCCAGCCATCTGCACAGGTGTGGTCTATAGACCACCAGCCCAGGAGGAAGAAACAGAAGAGGAGCTGATGCTAGCCATCAAAGGATGGCAGACAAGGTGAGTAGTACTGGTTGGAGACTTCAATATTCAGGCGTGGACTGGAGCATCCCAGCAGCAGCATCAACTAGGAGCAGATTTATCCTGGACTCCCTTCAGGTTGCCTTCCTCAAGCAACTGGTCATGGAACCAACTCGGCAGAAGGTAATACTGGACCTTCTGCTCACAAACAGGGACAGTGTGATGGGGGTAACAGTGGGGGAGCACCTGGGTAACAGTGACCACCAGTCATTGTGGTTTGAAATCACAGAAAGAGCAGAACCAAACCACACAAAAACACGTATCCTGGATTTTAGGGGGGCAGACTTTGGGAAAATGGGGAGATACTTGAAAGAGGCATTAAGGGGAATGGGGCAGGAATCGGGTTGAGGAACAGTGGGCAGTATTTAAAATGGGGATTACAAGAGCAACAGAACTATGCATTAAGCAGGTTAGCAAGAGGAAAAGGAAGAGGAAACCATTATGGTTTTCCAAAGAGGTAGCAAAGAAAGTGAAAGCCAAAAAGATTGCACTCAGGCAATACAAAAAGACACAGGCAGAAGGGGATAGGGAGAAGTACTGTACCAGGAGAAGCAAAGGGAGACAGGGAGGTCAGTAAGGGAAGCCAAAGCTCAGACAGAAGAACACATTGCAAAATCAGTGGGTAGAGGGGACAAAACCTCTTACAGGTACATAAGTGAAAAAAGAAAGGCAAAGGGAGGGATAGTGAGACTGAAGGGGGAGGATGGGGGCGCGGGAGGATGACAACAGTAAAGCTGACATATTGAACAGGTATTTCTGCTCAGTCTTTACTGAGGAAAAGGAGGTAATGGGTCTGAAGGGGTACATGGGGTGAGAATGGTGCAGAAATGGACACAAGTCCCTTTACGAGAAAGGGTCATGAAGGAACTGGAAGTAATAAGAGTTGATAAAGCAATGGGGCCAGATGGGGTGCACCCCAGGGTCCTTAAAGAACTAAGAGGTGGTGGCTGAACCTCTGGCTATCCTGTTTAGCCGATCACTGGAAACAGGGGAGGTACCCAAAGACTGGAGGACAGCAGATGTAGTCCCTTATACAAAAGTGGGAACAAAGAGGAAGCAGGGAACTACAGACCAGTCAGCCTCACCTCGGGTAGTGGGGAAGATCATGGAAGCACTACTGAAGGAGAGATTGGTGGAACATCTGGTTGTCAATGGACTACAGGACCCAAGGCAGCATGGTTTCACCAGGGGGAGGTCATGTCAGACCAACCTCATTTAATTTTTTGACTGGGTGGCTAGGGAGGTGGATCAGGGGAGGGCAGTGGACATGGCCTATCTGGACTTCAGCAAGGCCTTTGACACTGTGCCACATAGAAGACTATTACACAAACTGGGGAATATGGGTGTGGGCAGGACAGTAGTGTGGTGGGTAGGTAACTGGCTGGGCGGCAGGACACAGAGGGTGGTGGTAAATGGCTGTCACTCCACAGAGGGAAGAGTGACCAGTGAAGTACCACAGGGATCAGTGCTGGGACCGGTCCTATTCAACATCTTCATCAGTGACATTGTGCAGGACCTAGAAGGCAGAATTTCTCTGTTCACTGATGACACAAAGCTCTGTAACAGAGTAGACACACCAGAGGGTGTAGACAGAATGAGAAGGGACCTGCAGAAACTTGAAGAATGGTCAGGGATTTGGCAGTTGAAATTCAATGCAAAGAAGTGCAAGATAATGCATATGGGGCACAAAAACCCTGGCACAATATATCAGTTGGGGGTGAGGATATAGCATGCACCAAGCAGGAAAGGGATCTTGGGGTTATCATCTCTGATGACCTCAAGGTAGGGAAACAGTGTGACAAGGCAGCAGGCAAAGCAAATAGGATGCTGGGATGCATAGGCAGGAGTATCACCAGCAGGAAAAGGGAGGTCATAATTCCACTATACAAGACACTAGTGAGGCCTCACCTGGAGTACACTGTACAGTTCTGGAGACCTTACCTACATAAGGACATAGACAGGGTAGAGAAGGTTCAGAGGAGGGCAACAAAGATGGTGCATGGATTGCATCACAAGTCTTATGAGGACAGGTTGAAGGAACTGAACATGTACTCCCTGGAGGAGAGGAGGGAGAGAGGAGATATGATAGAGACATACAAGTATCTTACCAGGAGGAACAGGGTGTAGGAATACACTATTTTTAAGCGAAAAATATTTTCCAGGACTAGAGGGCATGGGATGAAGTTGGAGGGAGGACGATTCAGAGGAAACGTGAGGAAGAATTTCTTCACAGAACGGGTGGTGGACAAGTGGAACACCCTGCCAGAGGAAGTGGTGCGGGCTGAAACAATCACAGGATTTAAGAATGCATGGGATAGACATAAAGGAATTCTGGAGGTCAGGGGTAAGGGGCAACAGACTTCTAGGAAAACATAAACTGAACTTACAAGTTCAAATGGGCAGACTGGGTGGGCCATAGGCCCTTATCTGCCGACACTGTCTATGTATCTGTGTACTGAACTAATTTTTGGAAAGCCTGAATAACACTTTTCAATAAAATCACTGTATGTTCTGACTTAATGTTTGCATTCCCTGACTATTCTCTTTCAAACAAAAAAACTGTTATCTTAATTCATACTATGCATTGCCTTATAAAGATAAGTTGTAAATTGCAGACTTGATCACAGTGCTGCTGTTGACCTGCCTGGTGTCATCTCTCCTCTGTTCACTTAACAGACCAAAGTCTTTCACCAGGCTAAGATGTACCACTGCTTCCTCCTGTTGCAGACGGTATACCAGTGAAACATTGACATTTCGATGGCAAAATCCATCACAATGACAATCGCAACAGGTTTCGAGATTGTTGCTGTGATGAACCACTGGCAAAATTTTGCCATTTCACAAGTGATTCCCCCATCTCTAACAAACTCCAACTTGGAGTTTGTTAGGTAAAAATATGTGTGTGTGTGTGTGTGTGTGTGTATGTGTGCGAAATTTCGCCTGTCGACATTGGGGATGTCACCAAGCCACATGTTGACAACTTTGGTGTCGATGCGGCTTGGTAGAAATGTTACAGACATGTCTTCTTTTAAAACCAGCTTATAATCATGCATAATGCTAATTGATTTGTCATCATTCCTGAATTCACAACTGATATGTATGCGACAGAGGCGGCTCACAAATGCTGAAAGTACTTACAACAGGAGTCGGCACTCAGTAACTTCCCAAACAGATCCAAGCTGATAGAAGAAAGCGAGCGTTGCCAGAAGATTGAAACAAAGATCCATTTATTAAATCCCAAAACATGAGATAAAAAGCATACAGGACCCCACCACAACTGATGGCTGACACCTCCCCAGTGAAGTCTCATGATAGGCAGCAGTCAAATGTTTTCACGCTGAAAATCTGCTGGCAACGCTCACTTTCTTCCATCAGCTTGGATCTGTCTGGGAAGTTACTGAGTGCCGACTCCTGCTGTAAGTAATTCCTGAATTCATGAATGATCATCTTCATGTTGCTCTTGGTTGTGCTGCTTACTCATTTCTCCTCTCATCAGCGGCGATATCCCTCTGAATTTGTTGTTCCTTTATGTGCCCAAAAATGAAGGACATGTAGTTATTTTCTGGTAGGGGTCCATCAGTTTAGGTGGGTGGGTGGAGGAGACAGAAAATAACTACCTGACTCTCAGTGGAGCAGAGAAGCAGCTAGTAAAAACCAAGTCACCTTCCTGCTGCCGTGTATTCAGAATTGACCAGCACATCTGTTCCAATAAGTTCTCAGTTTTCATTTCCTGAAATGCTGTTTACAGTTCCATGTGTGTGTTATAGATCTCAATGGCATTTTATGCAATTGTATGGCAGATTTTCAGTTTTCTTCACATTTCACAAAAGGTTCTGATCAGAATCAGAACTAATCAGAACTTATCAGGACTTTGGCCTGGATCCTGATAATAAGGGTCAAGACCTTTTCAGTAGCACGTCAATTCAGCTACTCAATTACAGCGAAGCAAAATTGGCGACTACAATTACAGCGACTGCAGCATTACAGCGACTGCAGCATTACAGCAACTGCGACATTTCAGCGATCCTCCGATATCAATGAGCGACTCAGAGGATGTTAATTTAGAAATGGGGGGGTTCAGGGGTGCAGCCCCCCTCCAATAACTAGCAACAACAATAAGACGTAGTCAAATTGCCTACCTTCTGCAGGGGTACACGGATGTTTTTTCTATTTCGGGCAAGCGATGTGGATGCACATACAGCAATGACCAGCTATGCATACAAGGTATGTGCATGATGCCTACTGTACTGTCAGTGTTCCAATCCTGCTTTCATTAGCATTTGTCCCTGGGGTGGTCTATGTGCAGGCATTCGAGGAACTGCTGCAGATCTGAATATATTCACTAAAAAGCCCCTCCCTGAAGTTGCCGGTCGCTGAAATGTGCGTCGCTGTAATTGCATCGCTGAAATTGCACTCGCTGTTTTTTCAGTAGCTGAAATTACATGGAACCGACCTTTTCGGGTCCACCCAAACCTAGCACTGTTTATTTAAAGTAAATTTAAGAAAAGTCTCTCGCTCTCTCTCTCGTAGGTTTAAACGGGGCTGACAGTGATGTAGAGTACTTGGGGAATAATATATAAAGACCTAAACAAAACTCTAAAAAATAATCTGTCAGATCTAAAAGATAAAATCATAAATGACCTCCTGAGAATGGAACATGCTACCTTTAAATTACTGGAATAGGATAGACGCCATAAAGACGAATATATTAGCAAGAGCCATTTTTGTTCTGCGTATGATCCCTTGCTCCATACCAAAAATGTGGTTCCAAAGTCTACATTCCAACATGAATAAGTTTATATGGAACTATAAACACCCCAGGCAAAATTATCTCAGATTGTCTAAACCAAAAGAAAAGGGAGGTCTCAGGGCTCCAGACCTATTTGTAACTCAGGCGCCACGTAACAACGAGCTACTACCCCTGCCTGTTGGGTTAAAAACAAGTTGAGGGGCCTGGGGCTCTATTCTGATGGTAACAGAGGGGTTCTTTCCCAGATAAAAAGAAAAATAGTGCGGTGTCTCCACCCAGAATAAAATACAGTGGGCCAGATGTTTACATAGTACAACCCCCTGGGATGCGGTACCTACACACCTCCCCTTCCAGTCACTCCACACATGGAATATCATAAACAGTTGCAGTACTGTACCTTGCATGCAGTTAATGATTATTGCTAATAGTATGCTCACAGACAGTTTTAAACTACAGCAAGAAGCAGTTTATTAAATAGGGAAAGGGGAAATGGGAGTGTAGAGAATAAATGGCAATTTGAGTATTTTTTTTTCCCCACTCTGTTTATTTCCTACCGGTCCAAGGCATCTCTCAGGCATCCCTCACACAGCCTGCAGCTCCTAACTGCCCGCCTAAACTGCTCCTCCCCGATGACTGCATTGGTGTCAGGACCCCGGCTCTCTGACCGCCTAAGAGAGGCCGAGGGTCCCCATGGGGAGAGTCAAGGATTGTGGCCGGCATTGGGCATGTAGGCCTTGGCTCCTGGAAGTTGCCGTCGCCTCACCCAGTCTGTAGAGCTTTTTCCTTGGCTTTTTCTCCCTGCCCTCCCTGGAGTTCGGAGGTGCAATGATGTCCCTGACATCTGCTGCAGCTCCACCTCCCCTGTTCCCTCTACTTCGGCCCTAAGCGGCGCAGTACCTCTGGCTTCTGCTGGGGGGCGCTGCTATGCCGGGCAGACTTTGGATCCCTCCCTAGAGAGAGGAGAGTCGTCCTCCAGATGCTCAATCCTCTCTCTCCCCTGCCAACCCCCAATGGTCCGGGCTCATTCCCGAACACGGGTTACCGTCGTGGCGCAAGGTGTGGTGTCCAGTGCCTCAACCCTCAGCGTCACTGGGCCGGCAATTTGAGTATTTAATAAACTAGTAAAACCATAAACAGCAATAACAGTAACAGTCCCCACCCCCAACAACAACACATAAACCCACCTCCCCAGTGGTACCAGTGTCCCTAAATAGTCTAACTTAGTACCCAGACAGAGAAGTTGCAGGCTTGTATGTTGCTGCGGGTTGGGTGGCGTTGGTGCACTTTTTAATTAATTTGACTTTAACTGGCAACAATTTAACCCCCCCCCAGGTCAGGGCAGGCCCTGGCTTTACTCATAGTTATGTAGCACAGCTTGCTTAAGGTCTGAGTGGTTGCTGAAGGCTGAGTCAGTTGAGCTGGGGGTCTCAAGTCATGGAGCAGGTTTGCAGCTGGCTTGCCTTGGGCTGAAGTCTAGCAGCTTGTCACCTTCGGGGTTGCTTGCAGAGTCTGGCAGCTTGTCACCTGCTGTGCAACTTGTCACCTTCTGTGCAGGCTATATCAAATGCTGGAAGCAGGCCAGTACCGGGGACCAAGGCCAGGGGAGATGATGGGTAGCACCTAGCAGTAGCACCACCTGACTGACTCCTCAGATCATCCTTGCTAGCAGTAGCTTCTGTCCTGGAGATCAGGAGATCACATAGTCTTTTCTCCTCTGTGACGGGCAGCAGTGGATACCTCTGAGAACAACCAGCTTATTCCCAAGGGCTAGGAGTGGCTCATAGTCTTTATTCAGGTTACAAACCTGGCCCACACCTCAACAGGCTTCCTTTTGCTTCAGCTGAAATTCCCAGGCAATGGGAATTCCTTAAGCAGTCTTGTTACATTTCCCAAAGATCTTGTTAGATGAGTGGTGGCATTGATTTGTCATAATCGCACCTCTAAAGTATAATAAAAAAAACAGGTAAAACAAGCATTTGTCAATGCCAAATGTTATCGCGCTGGCAGTGGCAGAGGCGGAGGTGGAGACGCATAGCGCTGTGATTTTGTTAATGTGTCCCAAAAGGTGATTTTGCACAGTGAGTGCGCCATTGTGCGGCAGAGCTGTGGAAACGTGTTTTCGGCAGGCTGTGGAAAATGGCAGCTGGACTGTTGATAATGAGGTGTGCACAAATGCCAGTGGTGAAAATGTGGCATGAAAATATTGCAGATTGATGAAGTTACAAGGGTGCGTGGAAACTGCGCGATGCACTCTTGCAGCACAGTCATTGTATGGACTTTGGGCACCACATTTTCAACATAGGCATTTTAGGATCTCTGCTGATGAATAGTGTCACCGTCATTTCCTCAAACTGTTGGTTAACTAGGATCTGCAGCTTATCCGTTAGGTAGGGAAATGGGTAGACTAGGTGGGCCAAGAGGTCCTTATCTGCCGTCAAATTCTGTGTTTCTATGTTTCTATGTAACTGTCCCGAAAAGTGATTTTGCACAGTGACCGTGCAATTCTGCACCGGACGTTCGAAAACACATTTCAGCCAGCTGTACTGTTCATAAGGAAGTATGGAAAAATGCCAATGATGAACAGCTGGAGTGAAAGTATTACAAATTCACAAAGTCACAAGCGTGCGTGCAAACTGCGCAATGCACGCTCGTAAAACACTCATTTTATTGACTTTTGTCCCCAAATTTTCAACATAGGCATTTTAGGACATCTGCTAATGAACAGTGTCACTGCCATTTTCATAATGTGTGTCAAACACGGGCTTTCCACAGCGACCGTGCTATTGTGCGTCAGAACTGCGAAAACAGATTTTGGTCAGGATGTGAAAAATGACAGCTGTACTGTTCATTAGGAGGTGTAGAACAATGACACTGTTGAAAATCTGGAGTGAAAATATAATTATAAGTTTGTGAACTTACGAGCGTGCACGCAAACTGCGCAACACATACTCATAACACAGTCATTTTATGGAGTATTGTCACCAAATTTTCAACACAGGCATTTTAGGACCTCTGCTCATGAACAGTTCACTGTCATTTTTGTAATGTGTCCCAAACAGTGATTTCGCACAGCGACCATGCTATTCTGTGCTGGAAGTGCGAAAACACATTTCAGCCAGGATGTGAAAATGACAGCTGAATGGTTCACAAGAAGGTGTGGTAAAATACCAATGTTGAGAATCTGGCATGAAAATATTGTGAATTACACTACGAAAGCGCGGCGAAAATCGCGCAACGCACGCCAGAAACAGTCATTTTTTTATGCCCACCAAATTTAACACAGGCTTTTGAGAACCCTCATGAACAGTGGCACTGTCATTTCATTACTCAGCTCTGCAAGGTGATTCCGTGCAGTGACTGCGAAATCACCTTTCGGGACCAAATAACGCCATGACAGTGCAAGAATTCATGAGGAGGGGTCCCAAAAACCCCATGTTGAAAATTTGGGGCCAAAATTCCCAAAAAATGCCTGAGATATGCAGCAAAGTAGAAAAACACCTATTTATTCCATTATACAGCTTACTGGCATTTCCTCAGTTCGCAGTCGGCTTTGAAGAGTGCAGACGTGTTCCCGGTCCACCGAAGATCGTGGCGCTGGACTCCGGAGGTAAGTATGAGGTGAGGGGGGGTGTGGGGAGGCAGGGTGTGCAGAAGGTGTGTGCGGGTGGGGGCCAGGGAGACTACAAGACACCATTTTGTGTTACAGGTGGAAAAAAAAACAAACATCGCGGGACAGTTTTTGTATTTCAGGGGATTTGGCATACTGGGGTGGACTCCCAGTGTGCCACCTAAATGTTTGGGGGGTCTGTAGCCGATGGGGGATTGAGTACCCTCATCAGCACACAACACGGGGGGGTGGAGAAAGTTATTTTGACTGGGATTGGGCATCCCGTCGGCACACAAAAAGCGGGGCGAGCCGAGGGATTGGGCACCCACTCAGCAGTTAACAATGGGGGTTTATGCCGACAGGAGTGGGCTCCCCGTCGCACACAAAAATGGGGGTAAACCGACAGGAGATTAGGCACCCAGAAGTCAGCAGTTGAACGCCGCCCGCCCCCGTGCTGATAATGTCAGCGAGCATGTAGGAAGGGTCCACTGCGTCTGACGAGCTTTGCTCAGATTGCAGCGGACCTCTTCTTAGATGTGCTCAGCACATTACGTATGCATGGTGTGGCGCTGGCATGCAGGCTGATTGGGGAATGAGGGACGCACCTACTGGTACGTGCCCTGCATTCGCCCAACAGCGACCACACCTCCAAAGCTGCACTGTCCCAAGATGTTGGCTGCGCAAGCGCGCCAACATAAAAATGCACCCATTGTACTCTATGGAAAGCGCTCCGCACTCTCCATTTACTGACATCATAAAACGTGCTAGTGTGGGGGCATGTCTCACAATTGGGAAGTAAGCAGCATTTTCCTGTTTAGCTCCATGGAGCTAATTATGATTTGTTTTATTATAAAATACTACCATAAATAAATTAAAAGTTTGATGCCAGATTGCCAGTCCACTTAGTGGTCAGGTAAAGTTTATTATATGTTTGGGGGGGGGACTAACAAAGCAGGAACCCGCTCTGTAAAGGATACCTAAACAAGCAGTTTTTTTAAGACTGCAAACTTCAAAATCTGGCTTCATCGCGAGGTAAAGTAAAGGCTACTGTTTACATTTATACTAAAACTGCATTTATGTAAGTAACATAAATGCAGTTTCATAGCTTTTGAACAATGTAAACATCAGCCTCTCATTTACAAAAAACAGCCTTGCCTTCTCCCTAAGATGTCTGCCAACTGTGTTAAGTGATGAGTCATGATGACATCATCGGAGCCAGAGCCGGAGACCAATGTATATTCCTATAGGCTAACTAGTTCTTCTTTCCCTCTTTGTTTTGAATTGTTTTACCAGAATGATCAACTCCATGTGTTAACATGCGGATTATTTTGATCAGTAAACATGTTAGGCTATGATTTTGTTCATTTTATTTACTTTAACTTGCTGAAAATGTTTTACAATCTAGCTGACTTCCTCTTTGGCAAACTGCAGAACAGTACAACACTTCAAATACCTGATGATCTAGTGGTTATGTGATTCCCTGATTTTTTTTTTGTTAACCAGAAGAGATACACTATGCTGAAACCTTGTTTACAGATGTGGCTTGGCAGCACAAGGAAGTTAAGTGACTTGCTTAGGGTCACACAGTGAAGTACCGGTCTGGTCCAATTCCAAAGCTCATGCATTCTTGTTAATCCACAAAAAAAAGCTTACCTTGTATTCTTTTTCCAAGTGAACCCCCACACCTAGCCTGGCTTCTGTTGAACACCACACCATCCATACTGTGTCCTTAGTACTGCCTGGGGCTGCATATGAGCTTGTGGTCTCATGAAGAGAATTATCACACCTCAGACTGTAATCGTATACCTCAGAGAGTTGTGCATACCTACACCGATCCGAATCATCAGCTGGCACTGTTAAAAAATACCTCCCAAATCACACTTGTCCACTTTTTCAATGTTTGACTTCTGCTCCCAAAGTAAACATTGAGTGGCTCACCACCCTTCTGCACAGTGAAGGCAATATGTACAGTTCCCCTGCTGTGTTTTTGTCCTGCTTCATTAACCAACAATTGGGTCTTCGTGGAGGGCCAAGCAATAAGCCTCAGGACTCACTAGAAAAACTGCTGTTCATGCCCTCATAAGGGCTGTACTTACTATAGATAACAATATTATTAGTAGGAGAGGCATACTAACGCCTTGAGCGAATCCACCAGACTTCCAGTGTCAGTCTACTCCTTTACCTGTGATCTGCAGAACTCCACAGGACAGTTCCCTGCAAATCTTCAGTACTTTTTAGTGCCCTACTCCACAATGTGAGCTGGTTGGCTACCACCCTTCTAAATCCTGAATGAAATATACACAGCTCCCTCAATACTGTCCTAACAAATGTCAACCCCTCAACCTGAGGGTAATCTCCCTACACTGAATTCAAGCAGCACTTTACGTGCAGCCCTGCCACTGAGTATTTGTCATAGCTACCTGCTCTCATTCACAATCAGGTAGTGATCATGGTGCTGGCAGCCCTACATTTCAGATCTAACAATGATCTGCTAAACATCCCCCTTCGTGTCTTACCCTAACCTGAATATAGCTGTACCCTGCTGGAATGGCCTCTTCAGTCCCTCTCTAGCATTCATTCTTCTCTTCTGCTCCCCACACCAAAAAACTGGTGAGCTCACTACCCTTCTGCATCACGAATGTGGTTAGTACAGTTGCCCGTGTCATTTTTACATATTAGTAATAAACATGATCTTCTGGTAAGCTAGGCTGATAGCAGCAGGGCACAAGGGGAACCATAGGCATTCCTACCCATATAAGATCTAATCCACCTATAATCAGGCACTATTAAATGACATGCCTAATGATGTGCACACCCATAATTTAATAGTGCCTAATCAAAGGTAGCCTAGATCTGTCAAGGATAGGAAGGCCTACAATTCCCCCTTGTCCCCTGCAGCTATCAGCCTGACTTACTGGAAAGATGTGTTTAGTTTTGATATATCAAAAAACCTGGGGACTGTACTACTTACATTCATGATGCACAAGGGTGATGAGCTCACCAGTTTTTGGTGTGGGGAAAAGTAGTGAGAATGAATACCAGAGGGGGACTGAGAAGGCCACTCCTGCAAGGTACTGCTATATTCAGGGAAGGGGAGAAGACAGAAGGGGAGAAATATGAGCAGATGACTGTGAGAAATAAGATGTGGGGCTGCCAGCACCATGATCACTACCTGACCCTATTGTCCTGACCAACATTCCCCTTCCCATAAAACCAGTTCATGCAATTGTCCAAGGCTCTGTGTGGGTATTAATGTGTGAATTGGCTACCACTACAGATTCAGTCACTTCACTACCAGTCTAGAATTGGGATGCAATGTGTATGAAAGCACTGTATAAATACTGATTCTTCTTATTATTATTTCCCATGGATAAAGACGAGAAGACAAGACAAGCATATTTTTGATTTCCAGGAAAATATGAACTCTGGCATTGGACTACAGAAGAACTTTGCTACAAACAAGTGGTGGATCTATGGGGTGGTGAAGGGTGCGGCTGTAACCCCCCCCCCATTGTAAGTACTTGTAGCTGCTGCTGCATTTCACTTTGTTTAAGAAGTCTGATTTATTGATTGTACAAATGTTTACATTCAGAAATATGGATTATATTTGTAGTTTCAGTCAAAAACATACTAGAAAAGCATAATAGCAGGAAATATAAAGGTTTCATAAAACTGTTAAAAAGTGCATATCAAGTATGCACACACTCCCAACACCCCTCTCCCCCCACCCCCATTGTAGCATCCTGGATCCACCATAACCACTAAACCACCAGGTTATTCAAGATGTGTACTGCACTGTGGTTTGCCAAAGAGAAAGTCGGTTAGATTAAAACACAATTTCAGCATGTTAAAGTAAACAAAATGAACGAACCATAGGCTAACATGCGTATTGATCTAAATAATGCACATAGTTTTGACCATTTTGGTGAAACATTTCTACACAAAGGGAAAAAAGAACTAGTTAGTACTATAGAGCGTCATGTAGCTCTCTGACTTTGGCTCCGATGATGTCATCACTTAACACATTTGGCGGCCATTTTAAGAAGCAGGTAAGGCAGTTTTTTTTAAATTGGAAGGCTGATTTTACATTTTTCAAATGCTTTGGAACCACATTTAGGTAACTTATATAAATGTAGTTTTAGCATTAACGAATTCAGCAGCCTCTCCTTTAGACCTGTTTGAGGTCAGATTTTTGAATAGTTTGTTGTCAAAATGTTGTTTAGGTATCCTTTAACCATTTTTCCTAGTACTTGAGCAACATGTAAACAGAACTGCTTTCTTAATCGGGTACACACATTAAACGGTGAGGCAAATGATTTAACAAGCAAAGCAAAAGCTGTCGTAAAAGCAGAGAAACATATACCTGAAAATAAATAAAAAATATAAAACAACACAACCAGCTCCAACTTGCAAGGTACCATAGTCCCCTTCTAGCAGAAGGAAGAATTAACAGGCTAAGAATATTCAGATAGAGCAAGCACAATTAGACAATTACAGACAACAGCAATGAGGCCCCACATGCTTTCTAGACAGAAAGAACAGCTACTAAAACACCAAATAAATTCAATTCAGAGCAAAAGTTACAGCTTTATAATACGTTTCCCAAGTACCAGAACATATTTAACTAAACAATAGCTAGATTCTTAAAATTGTAACAACTTTTATATTTTTAAAACAGAAACTATAAAAGGGAGCTTAGCATTTTCTTACTTCTGTCTTGGCTAGCTAAGGTTCTGACTGCACAGGAAGCCAAAATCACATGACTAAGCTGCACAACAGGGTGCAGTTCTCAACAGCTGGTGACAGTAGAGAGCAGGTGCTCCAGTACTGTACTGTGAAAGGCTGTACTTTAGCAAGAATTTTAGGGGAATACACTTAACAGACTAAGGGCCAGATATTTAAAACTTTGCCCCGGGGCAAAATTAGCACTGCCCGGCGGGCAAACTTAGCCCGGAGCACAGAGCAAGCTATATTCAAAAGGAATAGCCCAGGGCAAACAGCTTCTGAATATAGCATGGGAATGAGGCCAGGCAAACTGGGCTGGGAGTGCAGGGCAAACTTAGCCCTAGAATAAGACAGCTCTGAATATGGCAACCAGGAAGTGCAAACCACAACAGCAACACAGTGCACAGCGATGTGAAGGAGGTAGAGATGAACTATGTGTGTGCTTGTGTGCCAGCAATCGTGGACCCAGTACAGCTGCAGGCAGCAGTGTATGTGAAAGTACAGTGTGCAAAACTGTAAAATATTCCCTGAACTGTTAGCGCAGCGCTAACACGTTTACGCGGGTTTAGCGCAGGGCTAAACCGTTAGCCCAGAGCAAACACGTTTGCCCGGCGCTAAACTTTGCCATATTCAAAAGTGACATGCAAATGAGCCTACTTAGGTAGTCTGTGGGCAAACATCCAGATTAGCATCTCATTATGCCCTGATTTGCATGCAGTTTGTACGGGTTAACTGTTTAGCCCTCGCTAAACCCGGCGCAAACGCAGTTAGCGCCTGGCGCAAACAGCTTGGGGGAATATTAAACAGTTTTGAACACTACTCACATGCGCTGCTGCCTGCAGCTGTACTGGGACAAATACAGCATAGGCACAGATGGTGGTGGTGCGGCATGCAACTGTCACATTGTAGGTCATGCTACAGTGCACAGCAGAAACTGCAGTAGCAAGGGGGCCAGTAGTGTGTGGACACAGCATTGCCTATGGTGTGTAGGGCAGTGATGATGACTGCACTATACACAGTGAGAGGCCCAACCTGCAGGTGTTTACTGACAGTGGACATTACTGTTACACTGTTGTGTGATCCACAGATGCTGTACCTGTGGTATGGGATGCTCACAGTGACATGTACATTTCTGGCTTTGTGTGCTGTGGCAGTTGTACAGCTGTGCGGTATGTGGCCGGGGGGGGCATATATTATCCGAAAGGCACACTGGTGTTGGGGTATTCCCAGTACTGGCCCATGTGCACTGCATGATGTGTCCCAGCCTTGTGGCCACACCTGGTCTGTGGCACAGCCTCGCCACCCATACATACTCCCCTCAACATCCTCCATGCCCACAGTGCTGCATGTGTGTGCTGGCATCTGTTGGTGTCCACAGAAGTGTGGTCCGCAGGTGTGTGCTGTGGCACACACTGCCATGCTGTCCATTGGCAGCAGGGTCACCACTACTGCCTGACATGGCTGGGACTGGTGGCAGATGATGGCATCATTGTGATGCCATCAGTTAGCAGCATGCTTCCTCTATGTTTGCCTTTATCTATGTGTCATATTTCTTTGTTAGGGTCGTTCAAAACCCACGCTAAACCCGCGCAAACACCGCGCAAAGCCATAGTGTCGCACAAAGCTGATTGCCCAGGGTTAAGACAAGCTTTTTCTGGTCGATGTGTACACCGCGCTAAGTGTCATGCTAAGTCGCGCAAAACCACTTAGCGTGGCGCTAGTCGCTGAATATAGCATTGCGCCTGTATTCATGTCAGTTTGCCCCTTGCATACATTATAATTTTGCCCAGCGCTAATGCAGTTTGCCCGCACTATTTGGCCTTTTGAATATAGCAGACCCACGCTAATCCTATGCTAAACCTGTGCAAACGGTTTTTGCCCGGTGCAAAGTTTTGAATATCTGGCCCTAAGCATCTTCATTACACATAGAAGGTGAAATAATGTATAACAGGCTGAAAGAAAGTATGGGTAAATTATATAATGTAGATGGGGAACTATTAAAAACAGACAATAACATGGCCTCTTTGATATCAATATGCAGGTTAAAATCAAGTCCCTCTACAATTTGTAACTTGAACCAGTGTTAGCTGCTCACCCTCGCTCACACACAAACTATAAATGGGATTCTAACTGAGGGGTGCTACTGCATATGGTATACATAAGTAAAAACAACAGAAATCAGTGCACACTCTTTATAACTGTCTTCTCAACATACTGCATTTAGGTTACTTGGATTGTTGTGAAAGACGGTCCAGAATGCTGGAGAGAAATGTTGACACCTGGGATTGGGGAAAAATATTTATGCTGATGTATACAACCTTCACATCCTCCAATTGTATACCTATTTCACAGCTAGATACCCAGTGAATCACTGCTGGGAGCTCCCAAGTTAAACCTAAGGGTATTGCATTGGTATTAGTGGGGAGAGGTAGTGCCCCCAGTATAGGAGGGCTAAAATATTCTGTGCTATAAATGCATGGTTTGGGGGTTGGGGGTGGGCAGCTGTTAGTAGGCAGAGTCTATGAGGGCACATAAGTACAGTGCAGGGATTACTGTTATTTTGGCTGTACCTTGGGGTGCACTGAAGAGTAGCCAGTACAGAAGTAAGCTGGGCCTGAATAGGCATGGAAGAACCAGCTTAGGAATACTATACCGCATTACCCTATTGCTGCTAACCCCCTTTCTCCAATTTAGAGCCTGAAGTCTGTACCCTAAATAAAAATCCTGTTATTTTGTTTGAATGTCTTGCCTGAGTTTTGTGTAAATTTAAAGCATGTGTACTTACACCCACCACTGATCGCAGGCCCTTGCCTGAAAGTGGCATACAGGCTGCTGCAAGAGGGATCCTAGAATTGGGGTCTGTGATAATTATGGGAAAAAGGGTCAGGAAATGGTTAGCAGCCTTGAAAATAAATCAGGTTCCAGGGCCAGATGGGATGCACTCAAGGGTACTCGGAACTGGGATCAAAAGTGGCTGAACCCATGGCAGGACTATTCAATAGCTCCCTACAGTCTGGGGTGGTTCTGAAAGATTGGAGGGCAGTGGATGTAGTTCCACTCGGCAAGCGAGGAGTCAAAGAGCAACCGTAGAACTACAGACCCATTAGTCCTGCCTCCATCGCAGGCAAGCTAATGGACACTAGTCAAAGAGGACCTAGTGGACTACCCGGACAGAAATAGGCTTCAGGACAGTAAACAGCATGGGTTTATGGCAGGGTGTTCTTGTCAGACCAACCAGATAGTGTTCTTTGACTTGGTAACTAGGTCAGTGGATAAGGGACTAGAAGTGGATTTACTCTACTTCAGCAAGGCGTTCCACTCTGTGCTGCATAAAAGGTTGGTGAAGAAGTTAGAGGATCTGGGAACTACAAAAGATCTAGTTAGCTGGGTGGGAAACTGGCTGGCAGGAGACAACAGAGGGTGGTGGGAAATGGGGTCAAGTCAAGTGACAGAGAAGTCATGAGTAGGGTGCCACAGAGTTCAGTCCTGGGGCTGGTCCTTCTCAATATGTTCCTGACATAGATGAAGGAATACAAGGCAAGATGTGTCTCTTCACAGATGACACTAAGCTCTATGGCAGGGTAGACAGTGACAAAGGGGTTAGGTAGCAGAAAAGGGACCTGTAAAGATTAGAGAGGTAGTCCCAAAGTATGGCAACTGAACTTCAACACCTAAGAAGTGTAACGTGATGAACATAGGGAACAAGAACCCCAGGGCAGAATAGTGGATGAGAGGGGTTATGTTGGACAATACCATTGAGAAAAGGGGCCAGAGAGTCATCGTAGGCAACTCCCTAACACAATCTAGCCATTATAACAAGGCCTACAGCAAGGCAACCAGAATGTTGGGATGTATAGGGAGGAGGTTTGATAACAGGAGGAAGGAGGTGAAACTGCCTCTCTATAGATCACTGGTGAGGCTGCATCTAGAATACTGCAGCCAGTTCTGGAGTCCCAACCTAAGAAAAGTACAAAGACTGGCTAGAGATGGTGCAGCATAGGGTAACAAAAATAATTCAGAACCATCAGGGCAGACTCTATGAGGGTTGGTTTAAGGCCCTGAACATGTACTCTCTGAAGACTAGAAGGGAGAGGGTTGATATGAGAAAGACCCTTAATGTCCTGAAAAGAATGAACAAAATAGATTGGGATGGCATTACTGTATTGCTGGTATTGCTGATTAGTTAAAGTCATTCTTGTTAATGCGGCCCTCAAAGTGGTTTGAGGGCCGCACATGTAGCCCTTAGGCAATTACAGGTTTAATGTAATCCTCTGTGTTCATCACAACCACAGCTCCACCCCTATCAGCTTGTTTTATTACAATGTTATCCATTTTAAAACCCCTAGTAAGAGCTACTAGCAGTTTCATTCAGGACATCACAGATTACGTCAGGAAACTGAAGCAAATTAGACAACTACCACCCAACACTATCCTAGCTACAATGGATGTCACTGGCCTCTACACTAATATCTCACATGAAGATGGCATATCAGCATTTCAGAAATTTTTACAGGACAACACATCTGCAAGAGACAGTCCAGGAACCACCATCAGCACCCTGATAAAATTCATTCTGACACACAACAATTTCACTTTTAATGGCAAGCACTTTTTGCAGATCATGGGGACAGCCATGGGCACTAAAATGGCACCACAATATGCCAATCTCTTCATGGCCTGTCTAGACAAAGACTTTTTTAAACAACACCCCTATAAACCATCAGTCTATCTCCGATATATAGATGACAGATTCCTGATTTGAACAGAAAGTGGAGATTTCCTGAAAAAGTTCCATCATGATTTTAACAATTTTCATCAATCTATAAAACTCTCTATTGAATACTCCACCACCAACATACATTTTCTAGGTACCACAGTCAGTATCACTAATGATGGACATATACAAACTTCCCTTTACAGAAAGCCCACTGACAGACTCCACTACCTTCATAATTCCAGCTTCCATCCTAGGCATACAAAAAAATCTGTAATCTACAGCCAGGCAATTCGATACCATCGAATCTGCTCTGATGAGAGAACAAGAGACAGACAGCTCTCCTTTTCAGAATTTCCTGATCCAGCAGGGCAACTATCCAAGACAAATTGACAGAGAATTTGAACGGGCCATACAAATACCATGAGAAAACCTGCTGGAATGCAGGCAAAAAAATCAAACTGATCGCACACCCCTAGTTGTCACTTACAGCCCCATGCTAAAACCCCTTCAGCAAATTATTAAAGAACTGCAACCCTTGCTGAGTGAAGATTAAATACCTAAGTACATCTTCCCTGAACCACCTGTAATTGCCTATAAGCAGCCCCCCAACCTCTCAAACATAATAATCTATAACAAACTCACAGCAGATCAAAGTAACTGGGAAACAAGAGGGACAACACCATGCAACATGACAAGCTGTAAGACCTGCACCCACATATGCACACAGGCCACCATCAAGACAAGCCAGAACAGCACAATAAAAATCAATGGATCCTACACGTCAATCCAACAATGTGGTTTACCTAATTCAGTGCAAGAAGTGCACAGATGGATGTTTTATTGGGGGAAACCAGGCAACCACTGCAAACCAGGATGAACCACCACCGACACACAATAGTAAAGAAGATTAGCAGCATACCAATAGGACTTCATTTTTCAAACAGATCATTCTCTCTCTGACTTATCTGTCCTAATATCAAGAGGCAACTTCAAAAACACACAGGACAGAAGGACATGGGAACTTAAATATACTAAACAATTTAAATCTAATATTTGTGGACTGAATCGGGACATTGGATTTATGACACACTGTAATAAACTGTAATTTTTTTGTTACTTGTTACCCAAGGTTTTTTCTCTTCTCCTGTGTTCCTGCCTACTGTTTCTAATTGCCTGTTTTTTCCTGCCTCTCTTACATATTCTTTTCAGCTTCAGTCCTGCCCCCCCACCTCACACTTTACTGTGTATACTAACCTTAGACTTTGTTTATCCAGCCCTTTGTTGTTTTGTGTCATTTTATTCCTTCAAAGCTTCCTTTCATTTCTTAACATTTCCTACTTCCTGCCCTTCCTGCTAACATCTTGTATCTCAAATCTTTCTTATCTGTGTTCCTGTCTTGTCACCTTTTTGGCATCCTTTCATCTTCACATGACCTATTCCTATTATTGCCATCCACCCCCCCCAGTTCTCCTCACACATTTAATTGTTTATCACTCTGCAACTTTTATAGACTCTTATCTCAAGGCTTTGTGTTCCTTTCTTCACTTCTGAGCTTCACCCTACCTACTATTCTACCCTCCCTGTAATTCTCTTCTACTATTTTTATACATTGCTCCACAGCATATATAAATACTGCTTATGTTGCTCAGTTTTGTCATTCACCTGAAGAAGGGACCTGTGAGGGCCAGAAACCTTGTGTAGAATTCTATCTTTGTACAGGACTCTTGTTGGTCCAATAAAAGGTATTAAACCTTCCAGTGTCTCGTGTTTACCAAGGACCAATACGGCTAGAATTTCTTTTTACCATACAATTTAAATTCAAATTGTTTTATTTTACATGAGACTTTCGGCACGGGATCATGTTGCTGAAAACAAAAACAGCGCAGCAATCAATGCTGCAAGCAAAACGGCATGCGCTGAAAGAAGGTAAGTAAAAACACTGACCACAACACAAACAGTGTGGCAATCAATGCAGCAAGCAAAATGGCGTGCGCTGAAAGAAGGTAGGTAAAAACACCAACCACAACACAAACAGTGCGGCAATCAATGCTGCAAGCAAAATGGAGTGCGCTGAAAGAAGGTAGGTAAAAACACCGACCACAACACAAACAGTGCGGCAATCAATGCTGCAAGCAAAATGGTGTGCACTGAAAGAAGGTAGGTAAAAACACCGACCACAACACAAACAGCGTGGCTATCAATGCTGCAAGCAAAATGGTGTGCACTGAAAGAAGGTAGGTAAAAGCACCGACCACTACACAAACAGTGCGGCAATTAATGCTGCAAGCAAAACAGCGTGCGCTGAAAGAAGGTCAGTAAAAACACCAACCACAACACAAACAGCGCACATCATTCAAAATAATGGAACTTTCTTTTTTGGGGGGGGGGCTTTTCCCCCTGCACCCTCAATGTGGGGGGCTTTTCCCCCCCATACCCCTGGGACTTAAAATAACTAACTCCAAGGGGTGTGGACTTTGGGGATGGGGAGAAACTTGGGAGGGAGAAAAATGTTATTTTCTAAAAAAAAACATTGCAACACCTGGAGGGAACCGAACTGTGGTCCCAGGTCTCCAACCCTGCTGTGTGCTGGTGCCTTAGCCACTCCAACACACACACACACACACACACACACACACACACACACACACACACACACACACACACACACACACACACACCTCTCATCCCTCCCACACAACAGCACAGAGCAACAGGGGTAGCAGTAATTACACAGGACTGTCTTGTGAACAGAGTATTTCTCCCTTATGACATGTTTTCCTGTACAAAAATAAAAGTTTTATCTATCTATCTAATTCCCTACTGCTATTATCCCCCTGTTGCTCTAAATGCTTTCACGCTTTCCACAGTGCAGTTCTTGCAGCGCTATTCTTTAAGCGCTATATTGCTCTGGTACCTGAGTTTCTATCCATGTTTTAGAAGACTGTTGGCCAGTCTGATGACATCATTTCCAACTGTTTTTTTTATTATTATTATTAATTCTTTTGGCCCCTAGCTTGCCCAGCACTCAAGCTGCCTGCTAGGGACCAACCAGCCCCATCCCAACAGGCTCTCCTCCTGTTCTTCCATGGCTTGGCCCCATATGACAGGGCCTTTGGGGTGAGGTCTACCTGCTCCACCCCTCTGCATCCCAGGATCTAGTTGGGAAGGGAGGCAGATTGGCTGAGGTTCAAGCATGCCAGTCCTTATCATCATTTAGACAACCACAGGTGTTTTTCCACCCATATAGAAATAAGTTGGTAAGAGAACAATGCATACTGAACCCTGAGTCTTGCCCACCTCTCTGGCACCAGACAGCCTCCAAGATGACCTCAGGCATGGTTGCAAAGCAATGTACATGCTATCTCCTTGTGAAGAAGCTCCCTGGCCCATCTCAAGGGGTCACTTCCCCATGGCCTAACTGGGAAGTATTGCCATGTTGCAGCATGTTTCTCAGCCTAGTCATCCAGCTGGGAGGCCTGCAGCAAGAACCAGGTCTGCTCCCACACTTGGTTCATGTGCGTGGAGTGTGCTGTGCTTCCTCTGGGTCACTGGACAGCCCCCCCACCCAGTTATTGAGGGTAATTGGTAGCTGCCAGGGAAGCGGGTGTTACTAGTGTTAAGGGCAGTGGTTAGAAAAGAATACTGAAGGTCTGAAATGAAAATCATACAAGTAAATCAAATTGGAAGCTGTTGGGCATCTTTTGAAATGAAAAAAGGTAAGATCAGATTGGTTTATGCACCACACCGTACCCTGCAGACATTGACAAGTGTCACGGTGTGCCTTGGGGTCTTTGGCCCTTATGCGCACCCCATTCCATCAGGAAATATGGTGAGATGGGTGCAGTATAGGAGAATGGGGTGAACTTTGGGGCCAAAGAGTACAAGGCATACCTCGATGCCTCTCACTGGCTGCAGGATGTGGAATGGTATGAGCATTACAGGCAAGAATCCCAAGTCACACCCCTGATGCCTGTCATTCTCTACAGGGTGGGGAGTTATGTTTGGAAACCCTAACACCTCAGGCATTCGTTGGTATTTTCACTCCAAATTTTCAACATGGTTTTATTGTGACCCCCACCTCATGAACAGTGGCAATAACAGTTTGTTAGCCGAAAGCTGCTTATTCACAGCGACTACGGCATTTAGCACCACAGATGCAAAAACACATTCCGAACAGGATGTGAAAACTGACAGCTTTACTGTTCATGGGGAGGTGTAAAAAATGGCAATGTTGCAAATCTGCAGTAAAAATATTAAAAAAACTGATGAAATCACGAGCGTGCATAGAAATTGTGCAACGCACACCCATAATGTAATTAGGTTGGGGATTTTTTACAGCAGATTGTCAACACAGGCATTTTGGGACCTCCGATAATGAACAGTGTCACTGTGATTTTCTTTATCTGTCCCGAACAATGATTTCCCACAGCGACCACGCATCTCTACGCTGAAAGTGTGAAAACACATTTCGGCCATGTTGTGAAAAATGACAGCTGTACTGTTCATAAGGAAGTGTGGAAAAATGCCACTGGTGAAAATCTGGACTGAAAATATTGCAAAGTCATGAACTTATGAGGGTGCGTGGAAACTGCACAATGCTCACTAGTAACACAGTCATTTTATGGACTTTTGTCACCAAATTTTCAACATAGCCATTTTAAGACCTCTGCTCATGAACAGTGTAACTGTGATTTCCTTAATCTGTCCCAAACATTGCTTTCGCACACCGACTGCACCATTGTGCGCTACATGTGCGGAAACACATTTTGGGCGACATGTGAAAAATGGCAGCTGTACTGTTCATAAGAAAGTGTAATAAAATGGCAATGTGGAAAATCTGGTGAAAATATAAAATTCATGAAACTTACGAGCCTGCGTAGGAACTGTCAACGCATGCTCGTAAAACAGTCATTTTTAGGAATTTTTTCACCAAATTTTCAACATAGCCATTTTAAGACCTCTGCTCATGAACAGTGTCACTGTGATTTTCTTAATGTGTCCCATACATTGATTTTGCACACCAACTGTGCCATTGTGCACTACATGGGTGGAAACATTTTTGGGCAAGATGTGAAAAGTGACAGCTGTACTGCTCATAAGGAGGTGTGGTAAAATGGCAATGTTGAAAATCTGGAGTGAAAATATTGAAAATTCGTGAACTTACGAGTGTATTTAGGAACTGCGCAATGCACGCTCATAAAACAGTAATGTTTAGGAAGTTTTCCACCAGATTTTCAACATAGGCTTTTTGAGAGCCCACTTTATGAACAGTGGTAGTGTCGTTTTGTTACTCGGTCCCGAAAGGTGATTTTGCGCAGTGACTGCAAAATCATCCTTCATGCCCAATTAACACCATGACAGTGAGAGCATTCATGAGAAGGGGTCCCAAAAACCCCATGTTGAAAATTTGGTGCAAAAATTCCAAAAAATGGCTGAGATATGCAGCAAAGTTGAAAAACCCCTATCTATCCCATTATACAGCTTACCGGCATTTCCTCAGTTCGCGGTCAGCTTTGAAGAGTGCAGGCGTGTTCCGGTCCACGAAGATCGTGGCGCTGGAGTCCGGAGGTAAGTAGGGGTGAGGGGTGTGGGGAGGTGGGGTGCACAGTGGGTGGGTGCAAGGACAGCTGGTGGGGGGGGCGTGGAGCCGACGGGGGATTGGGCACCCCCATCAGCAATAGCATCTGTTGCCATGTTGGGGTGGGCTCCCAGCATGGCACCCTGTACTGGGGGACACCAGTGGAGCTGACAGGGGATTGGGCACCCCAACCGGGCTATACCATGTGTGGTCACGCTGGGGTGGGCACCCAGCATGGCATATGTAACTCTGCTGTGGCGGGGGCACAGCACATGTCGGCTACACAGTGTGTGCGTGGGGGGGCGAGCACGCGAAAGTGCGTGTGCGTGTGTGTGTAGAGGAGCGGCATGAGCAGGCGATATCTTATCGCTGCTCACTGAAGCGTAGCTCCCCCTTTCAACTGTACTCCACTGCATTTTGGACGCTGTCATAGACAGCTCCAGCAGGCATTGGAGAACTGTGGCCGTGCCTGCAAACACACTGACTGAATTGGAAGAGGGCTGCCACATCTCCAAAAACTCAGATGATGGCACTATGTTTCTTGCACACATGTGCAAGTAAACATAAAAATGCAGGAAAAATGGCCAAACTGTTATGTACCGGCCCCCACTTCAGGCTCTTGCATGACTGATGCAGGTGGCCACCCACCACGTTGTGATCCTGTGTAAGTGGTGGATGACCTGTAAGTCTGCAAAAGGTCATTGATGGGGCAAGGGGGTACCATCGAGCAGACATGGGAAACAGGAGCATAAAATACTAATTTAAATGAAATAAATAAACAGCATGTATGCCTGATTGCCATGGTGGCATTCTGCAGACACCCCAACCAGAGTTGCATGCCCTTCCTGAACAGGATCCTAGTCCTTTCATGGAGTTACAGTGTGTAAGCAGTTGGGTTGTGAAATGCTGGGGGCATGTCAGTGGCACATCTGTGATCCATGGCATTCAGGAAACTACTTTCTCATGGCAGTCAATAACTGGGAGGCAGTTAGTGTATTAAATAGCTGGTATATAAAACATTATGCAAAACGGGGGTAATGCTAACCAAGTCCAGAAATGAGTAGCAGTAGACTGCAAACCATTTTTGGAGTGAAGCCATGGCACAGTAGACAGAATTAATAAAACTATATATAGATTTCAAATTTTGCTAACCATTCTGTGCCAAGTGCTATGTACGTATATTCATAGAATAGCTGAATAGCACCTTAGTGCTCAAAACTGCTAATCATTTTTTGGGGGCTCATTTAATACCCTGAGTTGTGGCAGGAGGACCCTGTCCCTGTCATAAATACTACTCACCCTCCGAGTGCATAATTTTCTGGGACCACATGTACCTGTCCTTTTCCTAGTTAGGGTGAGCAGGGGCCATTGGTATGGGTCATGTTACTGTTCACTTTTTTGGTTTAAAAAAATAAAATAATGTATCATGATGGGGATCTGGCAGTCCTGGCTAAAGATATGGAGCCTTTGCAAAGGAGTCTCTGATTGAAAAGTTTGTAATTCTGACATGGTCAATAAATAAATAAATGAATAAAAATATTCCATGATCACCACTGCTGCCAAAGAGAACCCACTTTGTGGCTAGACCAGTTGAACGTTTGGGGCCCTGCCATGCTCCAGTACCTGTGTCACTCATATATTTCTTGCAGTGATCCCCATATGCATATGACGGGACTGAGGACAGTGAATGCTAGCAGTATGCAATATGTGTGGAGCCAGCATCACAGTGCAGAGTGGTACCTGCTGACATGTGAATTTTGTGCATGTGCCCTTCAAAATCATAAACAGGGTTCTAAGTCATATTTTACAGTCCTTATCTATATCCAGTATCTAATAACAGGTGGTCATGAGGATGAAGAGTCCAAAGTGACCTACTTAAGGCTTTGCCATACTCTATGGTTTTCTTATTTTCTTTGTGTCTTTTGTGCATTTCATAACTTTACAGATTAGTCATTATTTTATGTTACAGTACATGACCAGAGAGCCAGCAATACAAGTTAGGCTGTGCACCATAATAAAATGAGACTGTATAAACAAAGGGCATTTCACCATTCAACCAGAACCATGTGAGCCATGTGCCATGACACGGTTCACCCTATAGTAGCACACTAAAGTAAAAACTCAAATATTTTGCTGCTCTGATCTTTATGCTTAATTTTTCTTTCTTTGTCACTTTATTTCTGCATTCACAGTAACTGAATTAAGCGCCTGTAATTTTCCCAGGTTGGTGATATGCAGTTCTGCCTGAGGCTACCAGAAGACATGTTGGCCTTCAATAAATTTCAGTGTTCAATATCAGAAAAAAAGAATCGTTTTAGGATGTCAGAGATCAGAGCAATAAATATCTGTGCACACAAATGTTTCTACAAATACAGGGCTATTGCTTACTGATGTTAGTTGTTAATCAAATAACACAGGAGCAGAATGTCAGCTTTGCAGAAGCTTCTATTTAATGCTGCTTTTGCTGTGTATGGCAAACTGGTCTCTCAAGGACTCAGTCTATGACTGTTACCAGCATTCTCAAACCCTTCAGATGCCTGCAAGTGTACTCAGTAGCTGCCACCACTTAGCATAGATACTCTCTCGGGGTATCTCTAGGACTGAATCCCTCCAGAGCCACTGTTCACACAATATAGTGCTCCTTGCCTAAAGGCACACAACCCACCCCTGTCTGTCACAGGTGAGAACACCTTACATTAGAAACAATACATGGTAACTGCAGCCTTTTCATCAGAGGCACAGCTGAGAACACCTTACTTTGGAAACAAAATTTGGTAACTTCGGCCTTTTCATCAGAAGCAGAAACAGTTTTCATGTTAGTTATAACCCAGACATCTGTACCTCAAAGGACTCGGTCACAGAAACATGAAGTATATAAAAAATAATATTTTAATACTTAATGATATTTACACATATAGTACAGGATACTACACAAAGACTATGGGAAACAATTATTCTGCAGAAATGAAAAGAAAATGTTTTGCATGCAGCAGAAAGGAAACACATAGAAGAATCTTACTGCACCTTCTATCTTTTTAAAGTGGAGTGGCTTACCCACAAAGGGCAGCTTGGGGAATCAGGGCAGACTTGAATCTTAGATGTTAACTATTTGGAGTCCTAGCCTGACTGACTCTTTCAGGCTCTGCCAGCCCTCAAGACTCTCCAGCTGCCCACCCCATGACACATCATCAAGTATACCACTATGACATCATTGAGTCGACATGTCCTGAAAAACCACCCATCTGGAAAGACTGGACCAAACTGGAATCTTAGGCTTAGTGGATTGCATGTTCAATCTCTTTGTTTTGCCTCCTGTCTCATACAGCAGGACTGACAGCTTCATTCATTAGCGAGGGTCCTTCATGAAACATGAAAAGGTTGTTTCTGCTTTCAGCTCTCCCATTAACTGGCTAGGGGGCCCTGTAGTACAGGCCAAAGAGACTGTAAACATTCGCCAGATCCATCTGGCATGCCTCTAGCAACTAACTTTATGAGCCAGTTTTTATCTCAGCTGAAATACAAGAAGTCTAGCTGACAATAAAAATTAAACACAGAAACATGAAAAAAATTACACCAAAGTTGTTACACCCCCCACAAAAGAAATGAAAAAACAGACTATTTAGCACCACTAAATAATGTTTGTTTTTCATGTGCGCTGTCTGGCTCCATCTGCTATGCCTTCAGTTCACTGTCTGGGTGAAGCTCACATTTGTTTCTTATAGTGCCTCTCCTACTAAAGATGTTAACTATTGTCTGGACAGCCTGTCCACATTGCCATTCTCAACCTGCTGCAGTGCCAACAGTCGATATTTTTATTTTTATTTTTAATTATCTATTTTTCTCTCCTCCTTCCCTCCATCTCCGACCCTTCAGGGACACCTGGGAGTCATCCCTCTGCCAGCCACCCTACCTATGACCGACATTGTGCTCCATGGAGCCACAGCTATCCCCCAGGGTGGGGAATGAGGTGGGGCCCATACACCCCATACACATCTGGTCTTGTTGGGCAAGGTAGCCTAGGTGGGTGGCGGCACATCAAGGGCACACTCCTGATGTCCCGTCTTACTGGAGATCGAAGGCTTTTTCCTCTGGTTTTTCTCTCTCACATGGTGTGCACCCCTTGGCGTCAGGCGCTGTCGTAGCGTCCACCACACATCTCGACCAGCCTCCTGCAAAGAGAACTGCTGTACCCCGAGCCTCCACTTGGGGTCAGGCAAGCTGCGGGGCTTGGCCACCTCATTCCCTCTGGAGAAGGTAAGCAGTCATGGGATGCTCAAGCCTTCTTACCTGGCAGGCCCTCCAGCGACCCAGGGTGGCTTCCCAACTTGGGTTGCCGGCGTCGCGAGCAGAAATCCAACCACTGCACAGATGGTCCGGCTGCCTACTGTCCATATTATAGAACTGCAGCACCAAGCTCCACCTTAGCAATTTTGAGTTCTGTCCACTGGTTCTATGCAACCATGTAAGGGGGTTGTGATCAGTAATCAGGGTGAACTCCTTCCCATACAAATAAGGTTGTACTTCTGCAAAGCCTAGACAATGGCAACACACTCCTTCTCTATTGTGGTGTAGGCCTCCCTTTCTGGCAGCAGCTTTCTGCTTAGGTACATGACTGAGTGTTCTTCTCCCGAGTGCATGACCTGACTCAGAACCACACATAGCCCATGATCTGATGCATCTATGTGCACAATAAACTTTAGAGAATAGTCTGGGTTGGCGAGCACAGGTGCACAACATAATGTCTCCTTCAGCTGGTGGAATGTGGAATCACAGGTGCACTGCACCCTTTCTGCATTTTCTTTCTGATGAGATCAGACAGGGGTTTGTCCATGCTACTGAAATTCAGCACAAACATACAGTGATACTCATCCTTCCCTGGAAAGGCCCATACTTTCCTCTTGGTCGTGGGTGTGGCCCATTCCTGGATGACCTTAATTTTCACCGGCTCAGACCAGATGTGCCCACTCCTCACCCTGTACCCAAGATATGACACTTGTGCCATTCTTATCTGGCACTTCTCCACCTTGCCTGTCAGCTCAGTGGCCTGCTGTTGGCAGAACACCTTGGTCATGTGCCTGACGTGATGCTCCCAAGTATGGCTGTAGATGGCGATGTCATCCATGCATACCAGAGTGAATTCTCCTGCCCCATGCAGAATGTGGTCCATGAGCCATTGAAAGCTGTCTGGTGCAGTCTTCATCCCAAATGGCATTATCCTGAATTTGAATAATCCAAAGGGGGTGATGAAGGCTGACCTTTCTCTGGCTTCAGGGGTTGGAGTACCTGCCAATAGCTCTTTGTCAGGTCTATGTTGGGCAGGCAAAGGTCTCTCCCTAACCTCTTTAAGACCTTGTCCATCCTGGGCAATGGGTATACATCCAACTTTGTGCAGCTGTTGAACTTGCAGTAGCTGACACAGAACCTCATGGTTCTGTTCTTTTTTGGGGATCAGTACCACTGGGGGAAGGCCCAGGGACTACTGGACTGCTAGATCACCCAAGGAGTCAGCATTCCTTTTTTTTTGTGTAATTTATTTTCTCCCTCCGTGCTCTGGACATGCCAATGCTTCAGGTATCCAAGGTCACTGGCATCCTCCACAAATTTCCCCAAGCCTCCTAACCTCATATTGGAGCCAACCCTGAGGTAGCTTGGCATTACTGTTTGCTGAGTTTGTCCCTCTCCTCTGAGGGGGAAGGCACTGGTGGGGGCTGCCCAGCACACCCTTTTTTCCTCAGCCTCGGGGTGCTGCTGAGGCAGACTAGCTTGCAGGAAGTCTCCTGGGGTGCCAGTGGACCAGATGCCATCATCCAGCCAATCCAAAGTGGTGTTTTTCCATTTTCTGATATTTTCCACATTGTGATGCTTCTGCAGTGCTCCTGGTCTCCACCGGGAGCTGCTGCAGAGCAAAGCGGCCCTGTTACCTACCCCAGGAGAGGAGAGGAGAGTAGTCCTACAGATGCTCAATTCTCCCCTTCCCCTGCTGACCCCTAGTGCCCCGAGTCTGTTCCCAAACCCAGGTCTCTCCAGCGTGGTGTGAGGTAAGGTGCCAGTGCCTCAACCCTCTGCACCGCCAGGCTGGGCTGTCAGCATCTCCTTGATTCCCCCTCTATGACATTTCTTACTCCTTCTGCAACTCTGAAGGGTGGCAGTCTCAGTGCAGCTTGGGATCCTGTATCCACATGTTGCTCTACCAGTGTGGTGCCTGACCATCCAGGAGTTTAAAACGGCACTCAGAGCCTATTTATTTTGAATCAACATTTGGTGGTTCTACTTGATAGGGGTGCACTAAGAGCAGGGGAGGAGCCATGGGGGTGTTGGGACACAGCTGTCCTTCAACATTAAAATCTTGCCAGTACTTTTAAAACAAGTTCTTTGGTAGTGTAGCCCCCTGATTTCTGATGCTGAAGCTGTGGTGATATAATGAAACATCCCCCATGATCCCCGATCTCCCCCAAGAATAATGCAGGATTTGCCCCAGTGAAATAGTGCCCCCCAGATCCCTGATCTCCCCTCAAAAAAAACCTGGTCACACTCCTTGGTGGTCTAGTGTTCCCCACCCTCCCTCCCCATCAGGCATTCCCCAACCACCATGCTCTCCCGTTGCCTGTCCTGATCATGAAAATGACACTGTTCTCCCTCACCACCATGGCGGCCACAGAGAACGCTATCAAGGAACGTGTACACGCCCACCATAGCGCATTCTGTGCTGCTATGGTGGTAAGTGGAGGCAGACAGGTCACAGGATTGGGGCAGAGACCAGAGGGAGGGGTGGCTGGGAAATGCCTGATGGGAGGAAGGGTGGGGACCACTAGACAACCAGGAGTATGACCAGATTTTTTTTTGTTAGGAGATCAGGGATCAGGGGGCACTATACCCAAGGGGTAAATCTTACATTATTCTTGGGAGAGATTGGGGATCATGGCAGGATACACTGTACCACCATGGCTTCTACATAAGCATTGGGAATTGGGGGGGCTACATTACCAGGGAACATGTTTTTTAAAGTAGCAGCATGCTTTTTAAACAGAACTGACATTTTGGCACACTGCACTAAGGCTGATGTACAGCTGTGCCCCTGTCCCTCCCAGAGTCTGTACATGGTGCTCCTTGGGGCACCTATGCTGCCCCCCTGTGTCCGTATCTGCTGATGTGTCACCACCTTGCGTGAAGCTCTCCAACTGCACCCTATTTCTAGTGCAGGCCACAACTTTCAGCTATTCTGAAGGAGGGAAGGGAGGAGACTGCCCATCTTCAGGCCACACTGGACAGTAGTAAGGGAACCTCTCCCACCCAGGGAGCACTAGAGCCACCACCACTGCCTCAGAGAGTGCCACGAAAGCACAGCAGATGGACCACAGTGGGCTCAGGGAGGGTGAGGGTGGTGGAACAGAGGCACACCCAGTCAGTAGTACCACTCCACAATCCATACACCATTCTGGGGGAGCATAGTTCCCCTATGGATGCACCCCCAGAGGAAACTAAGAAGGTTGTGGACAATGGTCACAAGGGAGGCCCACAGGAAGGAGGCAGAAGACACCACAGGGAAAGGAAGCAGCTCCTGGTGGGGGACTCAATTATTAGGGGGATAGAACCAGGAGGAGCAGGGAAAACTGAAGTAAGGTGCCTGCCAGGTGCCATGGCTTAGAGGGACAGGAGGCGCATCCTGAGGATCATGAGAACAGCTGCACAGGAGACTGAGCTGAACGTCATTGTCCACCTAGGGACAAATTACTTGCATGATCATGAGATTAGAGCAGTGCAGGAGGACTTTGTAGAGTTGGGGAGAGGCCTAAGACAAGTAGCACACACAGTATCCTTCACAGAGGTGCTGCCTGTCCATGGCATGGGTGAGGCGAGAGTACTTCGCACCATGAGATTCAATGAATGGTTGAAAAAAATGGTGTGGAGCACAGGGGTTTGGCTTCATTGGGACTGGTGTTCCACCTGGAGAGGATACCAGCCTATACTGGCAGGATGGTCTGCATCTGTCCAGGAAGGGAACAAGTATTTTGGGCAATCAGTTTAAATGCTTCATTGGCAAGCTTTTCAACTAGTCAAGGGGGGAGGCACTGATAAGCAGCAGGAAATTCCCAGCCTCTCCCTACAAAACAGGGTACTAAATGAGGAAAAGACCAAAGTAAAAAGGTCAGTGGGGATGCTGCTACAAGTGGTAAAGCCATCAAAAAATGAAGAACAATGAGTACCAATGCCCATAGTCTGGGTAACAAGCTTCCTGAATTAGTGGTCTTGATGGAGGAGGAACATCTGGATATTGTGGCAGACACAGAAACATGGTACACACAGAACCATGACTGGGACGTAAACATACCAGGATACAATATCTACAGGAGGGACAGGGAGGGTAAAGAGGAGGAGGAGGAGGAGCTTTCTACATAAGGGAAGGAATCAAAGCTACAGAACAAAAGGGTAAACAGGGAGGAGAATAAGCACTGTGGGTCAATTTGGAGACAGGCAACGGCACCACAATCCGCACAGGGGTTGTATACAGACTCCCTTCTTAGGGAGAGGAAATGGACAAGGAAATGATAGAAAGTATACTTAGAATGGTAGAAAAAGGGGAGATATTGCTGATGGGGGATCTGAATATGCCAGATGTTAACTGGAGTGCAGCTGCAGCAGCCACTTCTAAGAGAGGGGTTATTCTAGATGCCTTACAGAGGGCATGCCTTAGACAATTAGTACTGGAACCCACTCGAGAGGGAACAATCTTAGACCTGGTACTCTCAAATGGAGATGGAGAGAGGATCACAGATGTAGACGTGGGTAGCCATCTGGGAACTAGCAACCATTGAACAGTATGGTTCACGATAAACACAGCAGTAGAGTCAAGTCATACAAAGGCAAAAGTACTGGACACTAGGAGGGCTGACTTTGCCAAAATGGGTGAGTGCCTAAGGAATGCACTAGCAAATGGGCAGGAAGGAGGGGTGGAAGAGCAATGGGGAATAATCAAAACTGCCATTACAGAGGCAACAAGCCTTTGTGTGAAGCAAATAAACAAAACAAAATGATGTAAGAAACCACTATGGTTCTCAAAGGAGGTGGAAGGGAAGGTTCAAGAGAAAAAGAAAGCATTCAGGAAGTACAAGGAATCACAGAAGGAGCAGGACAGAGAATTGTATCAGTTAAAGCAAAAGGAAGCTGGGAAGGCAGTCAGAACAGCAAAGGCCCAAACTGAGGAAGATATAGCCAACTCAGTTAAGAAGGGGTATAAAACTTTTTATAGGTACATCAGGGAGTGAAGGAAGACCAAGGGAGGGATAGTGAGGCTTAATATAGGGGAGGGGGGTGGGCAGAGGGTGACTGTGAAAAGGCAGAGGTACTAAACAAATATTTTGGCTCAGTATTCACAAATGAAGAGGGGGAGGTACATAAACCAAACAATAGAAACACTCTGGATACAGAAGTTGATACCAGCCCATTTACAGAAGAAAGGGTTCTGAAAGAAGTCTTAAAACTGAAAGTGGACAAAGCAATGGGGCCTGATGGGATTCATCCAAGAATTCTAAAAGAACTAAGAGTAGAACTAGTGACACCACTGACTATTCTCTTTAACAAATCATGGGAGGAGGGGGTGGTACCTGAGGACTGGAGGAGGGCAGATGTGATTCCACTTCACAAAAGTGGGCGCAGGGCAGAAGCAGGAAACTATAGACTTGTTAGTTTAACCTCAGTGGTAGGGAAAATGATGGAATCACTTCTGAAGGAAAGAACTGTCTCAAGTACCTAGAGGCCAGAGGGCACAGGACCCAAGGCAGCATGGATTCACAGCAAGGTCATGTCAGACAAATCTAATAGATTTATTTGACTGGGTGACCAAAGTAGTAGATCAGGGGGGCTGTGGACATGGCCTACCTAGACTTTAGAAGGCATTTGACACAGTCCCACACAAAAGATTAATATACAAGTTAGCCAGCCTGGGAGTGGGTCCCAAGATGGTAGCCTGGGTGAAGAATTGGCTGGAGAACAGGACACAGAGGGTAATAGTAAATGGAGTCCACTCTGAAGAAAGAGGGTTACTAGTGGGGTACCACAGGGTTCAGTATTCGGACTGGTCCTCTTCAATGTCTTTATAAGCAACATTGCAGAGGGACTGGAAGGAAAAGTATGTCTCTTTGCAGATGACACAAAGATCTGCAACAGAGTTGATACACAAGGTGGGGTAGAAAGAATGAGAAGGGATTTGGCAAGGTTGGAGGAATAGTCAGATGTATGGCAGCTTAGATTTAATGCTAAGAAGTGCAAGGTAATGCACCTGGGAAACAAAAACCCAGTGGAAGAGTACACAATGGGGGGTGAGATACTAATGACAACAAAAATGGAAAGGGACCTGGGGGTAGTCATATCAGATGACCTAAAGGTGGGCAAACAATGTGAGAGGGCAGTAAGGAGGGCTGGAGGGATACTGGGATGTATAGGGAGAGGCATCACCAGTAGAAAACAGGAAGTTGTTATCCCTCTGTATAGACAGCTTGTGAGACCCCATCTGGAGTACTGTGTGCAGTTCTGGAGACACAATCTCCTCAAAGACATAGGCAGGATGGAGGTAGTCCAGAGGAGAGCAACTAAAATGGCACAGGGTCTGCACTGGAAGACATATGAAGAGAGACTTAAGGAGCTTAATATGTATAGCCTTGAGGAAAGGAGGGAGAGGGGGAACATGATAGAAACTTTCAAGTACCTCAAGGGAATCAACAAAGTCCAAGAGGGTAACATCTTTCAGAAAAAGAGGGGTGCAAGAACAAGGGGGCACAATTTGAAGATGGGGGGGTGGCTCAGAGGTAATGTAAGGAAGTATTTTTTTACAGAGAGGGTTGTGGATGCATGGAACGGCCTTTTGGAGGCAGTTGTGGAGTCAGAAACAGTGGTGGAATTCAAGCATGCATGGGACGGTCATAAGGTAATTCTAGGGGATGGGAGTAGGAAGAAGTAGGCTGTTGGTTAACTAGGATCTGCAGCTTATCCATTAGGTAGGGAAATGGGCAGACTGGGTGGGCTAAGCGGTCCTTATCTGCTGTCAAATTCTATATTTCTATGTATTCCAGATCATTTGGCATAAATCACAAACTTTCTGGAATAGCACAACTGGCGTTCGGTGCAACTGTGTCTAGCACAGTCCCCTACTTTGCCACAATTTGCGTCTGGTGCAAGTGACTTCTGAAATTGGGCCCGATGTAGCTACTCTTGCTTAACAAAATAAAACTGGTAGAGTATACAATCCCCTTTTGTATATCCTATTCTGTGATTGGACAGATAATCTTTATACTGACAAAATTGTTTCATATCCCACCAGCTGCCTCCAGTTTGTGGCAGACTGGTCTCTCCAAGACTCAGCCTGTGACTGCTACCAGCATTCTTGAATCCTTAAGACACCTGCAGAGATACTCAGTAGCTGCCACCGTTCAGCATAGACACCCTCTTTAAATATCTCTAGGTCTGAATTCCTCCAGAGCCACTGCTCACATGGTACAGTGTTCCTTGTTCAGAGGCAAATGACCCACTCCTCTCTATCACATCTGAGAGATCTCAACTTTATAAACAAAATATGGTAACTGCAGCTTTTTCTTTGGAGGCAGAAACACAGTTTTTTTGTCAGTTATAAACCAGTGATCTGTACCTCAAAGGACCCAGTCAGAGAAACATGAAGGCCCAGATATTCAAAAGGGTTGCGCCATGCGCAACAGAGTTGTGCCTGCACAAGTCCGAAACTGCGCCATTCTGCGATATTCAGCGGGAGGCAGCTGCGCCACGAATGCAATGCTAAGAGCACAATGGTAATGAATGCATGCACAACTGTAGGGGAGGAACTATGAATAAATGGCGAGTGCAATATTCAACAGCATGCACCATGGCATTAGGGAGCTAGGAAGCCTAGATAGGCGAAATGATCCAAAATAAAAAGGAACAAGAGAGAGGCGCAAAAATGCTATAGGGAAGCCAGAGGTGGGAGCGAGGTGACAGCAACCAGAAACAGGGTAGCAGTGAGTGGGACTGGAAAGGAGCAGAACAGGGCACACCTGGGAACAACCAGCAACAGGACAGGAGTGGGGAGCCTGTGCCACTGTGCAGGAGAGACAGGGGAAGTGCCACAGTGGACTGAGGGCAGTGGCAGTGGGCAGGACAGCCAAAAGTTGGAGGTGTACCCAGTGCAGGGGGAGCATCACAAAGGAGAGCGGGGGGAAGGGGATAACAGCTGCCGGGGGGGGGAACACCAGCCAGGGACATGGCCAGTGCCACCTTCCAGATGGAGGTGTAATGAGGGGTGTGAGAAGGCAGGCAGCAGGGAGGCACGGCCATGGAAGGGCCCATCGGCAGTATGCCCCCAACAGGTGGTACCGATCCCACACCAGCCTCGAGCACTACAGTGACACAGAGATTGTGGGTCAGTACCACCTGAACCGGACTATCCTGAGGCAGCTCTGTGAGCTGTGCAGTGATGAGATGCAGGCAGCCACACAAAAGAGCCATGCTCTGTCAGTGGAGACAAAGGTGACAGCTGTCATGTGCCTGCTCACCACGGGCAGCTTCCTGAGACCAACAGGGGACACGACAGGCATAACCCAGTCGGCTGTGTCACGCCTACTCACACAATTCCTCAGTGCACTGCTGCCACATGCTGTGGAGTACATCCATTTCCCCAGCACACCGGTGGAGCGCACAGCACACATATAAGAGTTCCACAGGGTAGCACGTATGCCTGGCATGCTCGGGGCCATTGACTGCACCCATGTGGCCATCCGCACGCCACCTGGCCCAGAAGGTGCCGCTTACATCAACCGAAAGAGCTATGCCAGCATCAACTGCCAGGTGGTGTGCGATGCTAGGGGTGCATAACCAATGTCTGTGCCACGCACCTTGGGGGAGCACATGATGCTTTCATCTGGTACCAGTCTGCACTGTGCCACAGGTTGGAGAGTGTGGACATCCCCACTGGCCACCTAGTGGGTGAGTATGTAAATACGCAGGATGACATAGATTCTGGAGGGGGGGCATAGTCAGAAGTGCCATGGGTATTGGCCTTGACAGCGCATGGCAGAGCAACGCTGACCACCATACTAATGTCCACCTTCTACACACAGGTGACAGTGGCTAACCACTCCGTCCCTGGCTGCTCACACCATACCGGCGGCTTGCGACCCCATCGCAGCAAAGGTACAATGAGGCACATGCCACCACATGCAATGTCATAGAGTGGGTGTTCGGGATGCTTAAGGCACATTTCCATTGCCTGGACACATCTGGTGGTGCCCTACAGTACAGCCCCTCGAAGGCCTGTGGGCTATTCCTGGCCTGTTGCATCCTGCACAACATGGCCAATGACTGTGGGATAGCTGTAGAGGTCGAAGAGGGAGACAGCGATGGGGATAATGAGGACGCCGGTGCAAACTGTGATGGGCAGGCCCCTCCTTGGGCGAAGGGACCCCCGCCTGATCCGGATGTCGCAGCTGCACTGGGACACCATCACAGAGGAGCACTTCAACCAACCCAGGTAAGTCATGGGGCCATGTGAAACCACCAATGGAAAGGGCACAACACACAAACTCACATGGATGAACCCCAGGGGTGCATGGCGGCAAGGGAATAGGCTGAGCGTAGATCCGCACATGCTGTCAGGGATGGGCAAGGCCTAACACAACATGTGGTCATGCACACACACACACACACACACACACACACGCACGCACGCACGCATGAACACACGCACGCACACACACACACACGCACAAGACATGCACAAGGGGTAGGAGGCTCGCGACCCTGACTGCTACCTCTAGCCACACACAGGTCCACAGACAATCACGCCCAGTGCCCATCATTGTGCATGTCTCAGATGCTGGGCATCATTGCACAGTGGCAGACAGCGCAACGCAGGCATCATCATGCACACGCCACAGCCGCCAGCAGCCAGGAGGTGGTGCGCATGGACCATGTGTGTGTGCAGGGCCGGTACCCCACCCACCCGTGCATCGCATGTTGAACAAATACACTGCACACAGGCAGCAGCCAGACAGTAGCCATGGTGGGAGACAGGTCAGTCATGTGACACAGTGCCACGGCTACCACGGATGTGTGGGCAGCCCCACCAAGACCTGCCAGCCATGACAGGTTGACCATTGGCCTCATGGGGTGGCACTGATGGTCCCCCAGAGGTGACACTGCCGGAATGCGACCGTGTTTGAGCAGGGGTCTGCAGCTCACTGAACATGCCTGCGCCAGGCGTGCTCGGGATGCCCACAGCTGAACCCGGTGTCGACATGGACGGTGTCGCATGACACCAGGAACGGGGTGGACATGATGACTGCACGTGTCTATGTGCGATGGGCAATAAATCAGGTGTTCTAATGTGGCTATGATAGCTGTGAATGCAACGTGGTGTGCCTGTCAATGGCAGCGGTCACATCCTCCTGCTGACGGGCCATCTCTGCCAGGAGCAGAGCATGGTCTCTGCTGCGCTGCTCCACTGCCTGGTGCTGAACCGCACTGAGTGCATCCACCACCCTGACAAGCTGCGACTGCTGATCCACGGAAGCCTGGAGCAGTCGGCTGTGCTCATCAAAGAGGTCATCCGCCGGATCAGCAAGATGCCCCTCATGGTGTTCCTGGCCCTGTTGGGCATCACCCCTTGATGATGGGCGCTGCACACCTGAACCATGCTAGGGAATGGCCACATGTGGTGCACTGACGCCGCCCCCAACACTGTCCCCTCATCGCCATTGGCCAACTGCTGACACTGCCCCTCTGGCCGCCGCTTGCCAGGGCTCAACGGTGTCACCGCAGTGGCCGCAACAGCCCCACCAGTCTGGACGCACATGAGTGCTGCCCCACTGGTGCAGACAGGCACAGGCTGGGACTGTGATGTCATGCAGGCCTCAACAGCAGAACCACCCACGGCTATGCCCGTGCTGTTACCTGCTCTGGGGCCATCCTGCGGCCCACACGTATCACTGTCCATGAAGTTAGCTCCATCATCATCATCAGTGATGGATCCGGCACCAGTCCGCGTCTCAGCATTCTGGCATCCATGGACACTGTCATGCTGGAACACGGGCAGGGCCTCCTCCGCACCAGCACCACCAACTTCACTCCGGACAGACAGGCGGGTACACTGTTGTCCTGACCCTCGGACACCTGTGGAGGTGGATGGGCACTCCTTTGTGTCCAGGGTATCGCCCGCAGTGTACGAACCCACCACCGCTGACCCATGTAGATGCACAGGAGCTGTAAGGGAATACAGTAGCATTAATGTCTCTGCCTACCCTGTGGCATTACGCCAACCCCCCACACAGTGACAGATCAGGACCTACCATGCAGTGATGGGCTGCCACCCGTCTGGAAGCCACCACCTGGAACGCCCTCTAGGGCACAACACCGCATGCTGCCAGACACCCGCTCTTCCTGTGGCATCAGGTGTGGCACGTCAGGCTGTCCACCACCAGTCACAGCACGTGCTGCCCTGATGGCAGCCACCTTATTTTTTATCCTCCTCCTGTCTGTGCCCACCTTCTTCTTGCACACCTGCATGGACCGCTGGTGGCTACCATGCTGGTTGATGGCATGTGCCACCTCATCCCATGTCACAGCACGGGCCTGTGGTGTTCCCCGCTGTCCACTGAGCAGTGGTTCCTGGTCAAGGTAGGCCGAAACAGGGCATCTGATTCTGCCCGAGTGAAGTTGGGCCTCCTCCGTCTCCCACGTCTCTGTTCCTCCTCCTCCTCACGTTCGGTCATTATTGATCCTGTGGGAATGACAGGTGTTACCTCTGAATGTGCAGTCCCATGCATCTCCCACACACCACAGTCCACACTGGCAAACAACATGCAACCCACCACAACAGACTGCAATACCAGCCTATGGCCTCTGCAGCCCCATGTCGCATTTATATAGCACAACGCATGCAAATGAGGCAAGGTGCACATTTAAGTGGATGCTAATGCAGTAGCTGTGCCATGGAATTGCTGATGAGCTGATTTGCATATGCTGGCTGAATATCATGCTGTTGCGCCTTGCGCAATTGTGTTGAGCGTGCTCAGACAATGGCGCAGCTCAGTGACATGCACAGTAGGCACCACATGGTGCATGCCCGGGGTGCTGATGCCAACGCCTGCCGTGCTGCTGATGTGCTGAGCACAGAAGGCAGTGCAGGGCTTGGCCACCACTGTGCCAGTGGCACTAGTGCACTGTTCACATGTATGGCGCTCGTGCCCTGGAGTGCCATAAGTGCAGTAGTGCCACAGTGTGGTAGGCCACTGCAGGGCATCTCACACAGGCACCCAACCGCGCTACATGCAGGAAGTCCCAATCACACTGTGGCGGTCCGTGCGTGACAGACCCTTGACCCTGTGGTCGACCTTGGCCCCCTAGGTGCCATGCGTCTGCATGGGTGCACCCCTATCATGCTGTTCGGTGACAGCGCGATGGGGAATGGCAGCGCTGTACCACACAGCATCTGCACGTGGTGGATGTGCACTACAGAGCACCATTTTGTGATCCTACCTGAAACAGTGATGGCAAGGAGGAGAGCTGCTTTATGAAGCCCACTGGAGCTGGCTAATTTGGTGGCCATTGTGGAGCCCCATGCTGGGGCCCTGTTTGGGGATGACTCCCTGGACAGGGCAAGGAGTGCAGTTTGGGAGGAGGTGGCAGTGGCACTTGAGGAGGCCACAGGGATCAGCTGAACAGCCAAGCAGTGTCACCACTGCTATGGGGACCTCTGGTGGAGGGACCCAGACAGGCTTGCCCATCTACAGGCATGCGCCAGGCGAGGCACAGTGCCACGTTCAGGTAGGTGCTCCATCCATACACTGGTAACGTCCATACTGGTATTGTGGTGGGCATGTGTCCACCATATGGGGGGCCATCCTGTGTGGGCAGTGGTGGTGGGGTTGTGGCATGGCTGGGCTGTGTGGGATCACACACACCCGGGGGGGGCCTTTGCTACTGGTTGGTACTGATGCTCCCCTCTCCATGTTTGCACCCTAGGCCCTGAGGAGTGGAGATGAGCAAGAGAGGCACGGGAATGCCGAGAGGCAGTGGATGCAGCACGACAGGCATGGGCTGCCGGGCCCATCCAGCATCAGTGCCCAGATCCAGCCACTGCAGGTGAGTGCCTTTCTTCCAAGATATTCTGTGCATGCTGTGTAGCGGGGTAGGCAGAGGGACATGGCCACCATCCATTGACACCACTGACATGCATGCCACACGGTACACTCAGCACTGTCCTGTGGCACTGCATGTGTGGGTGTGCATCACTGATGGTCCATACGTGCACCGGGTACATGGTTGTGCCACTGCCTTTGCACCGCATAGCCATGTAACTGTACAGCCACGGTGGTGCTGTGCAGGACTTGGGCGGTGGGTATGTGCAGTGGTCCACATGGCTGTGTGCACCTGGGTAGGCAGGTCTTGTGGACATGATCACTGTGGGTGGTCGCACACCATCACAGGGGCGTGGCCCATGGCTGTATGCCATGCGCAATGGGTGGGCTGCAGGGGGATGGACTTTCACACATATTGACTCTGCTCCCTTGTCCTACGTGGACAGTGGATGATGCAGCTTGAGAGGGCCATGCAGGAGCTCCTGGAAATCGCATGGGCATCCTTGGAGATACTCCAGCGCATGGAGCAGCATGGAGTACGGAGGCGGAGGTCGAGAAGGCACCACGGGGTGGACAGTGGGGTGGATGCTAGGCCCTCCATGCCCCCAGATTCACTCTACCCCCCTGGACCCACCCTTACACCCCTTCTTCCCTCCTCCCATTTGTTCACCCCTGCCCCTTACCCACCCCCACCTGGTATGTGTTCCTTCCCCCCATTATGTACATAATTGTAAATAGTTTGGTTTACCTTTCAATAATACATTTGTTTTGTTATGACTACTGTGGTGGTCTCTGATTTGCAGTGGGCTAATGGTGCTCAGCTGCAGTGGTGTGCATGGCATCAGGGGTGGTGCAGGCATGGGCGTGTGTGTGTGTCCGGAGAGGAACCACCTATGGTGTGGGCATGGGAATCAGTCACTGTCTGTGGTTTGTGTGTTGTTCCCTGTGCACTGGATGCCTGTATGCAGTGGTCCATGGTGTATGGACTGTGTCCATGGAGCCCCTGTCAGACCGTCCATGGCCTGTGCAGCTGATACCATTGCATGTCTGTGATCTGCATGGTCTGCTGGCATGTCAGTGGTGGCTATCCATGCTGGACAACCACTGTACCTGGCACAATGCCTGGTTGCCTCCTGTCACCGGTATGGTGCACGTCTACCTCGGCTGGCACTGTGGCCTCCGCTGTTGTTGTCCCCCTCCATGCTGTCACTTGTGTCTGTTGCAGGAAATGTGCTCCACTGTCTGTAATTTGTGCTCCAGCTGCATGCTGGTGGCATATGGCTTCATGGTGCCTGTGCAGGGTGGCTGGTACACCTGTGCCATGGAGGGGTGCTGGGCCATGTGTACACGGCTGCCATGGCCACACACCAGTGGCTTTATTGATCCGCTACTGTGTCCCTGTGTTGGTGTGCCCTTGGGTATGGGTGGGTGTTTGTCCATGCACTGTGTTGCATCCTGTGTGTTGCATGCTTCCATACACCACTGTGGGTCTCTGTGCTGGCTGTTGTGGCCAGTGTTGGGATGGGGTGTGTCCTTGGGAGGGTGTGCAGGGTGTTGTACCACTGGTGGTGGGGTCCAGGGCAGGCCCTGTAGCATGTGGGGTACCTCGTGTGCCGACACATGGTCGGTCTCTCTGCTGTACCTCGGGGGGATGTGCAGGGTGGCACTGTGTATGCAGTTGTTGCATCGGTGTCTGCTAGTGCCTGCTGCAGGGTGCTCATGGTGGGGCTGCCTTGCATGGCTCCGTGGTGCACAGGGTTGCATTGTCACAGTAGAGGTGGTGGCATGCATGGGGTGTCCTGCACTGTTGGGCGCTACTCTAGGGCAGGGTGTCTGGGGATCGCAGTGCAGGGTGTGCTCTGCATTGGTGGGATGGTGTGGCATGGGGTGGCCGGACATCATTGTGTGTCGATCACAGCTTGCCAGGGGGTGTGCTGGGGCACCATGCCCCGGCTGTGGGATTGTTGCTGGTGTCCATGGACCAGTGATCTTCTAGCTCTCCTCAGGTTGTGCGGTGCATGGGATGTGGAGGGTGATGTCTGTTCTGCTGTGTGCTCCTCTGCCCATCCCTACCATGGGTGGTGGACCCCTGCATCCTGTCTCTGAGCATCCCTGGTTGTGCTGTTGCACTGCTGCCCTGCTCAACTGAGCATCCCTGGTTATGCTATTGCGCACCTGACCTACACCACTGCACATCCCTGGTTGTGCTATGGTGCAGTTAGCATGATATTCAGTCATGTGCCGCAGGTGCATCTTGACCTGTGCAGTGTTTCAATATCATGCGTATTGCACATGGGTGCAGTGGACTTGCGCCTGCTCCTGCTATTGCGCTACTTTCTGGTGCAGTTTGAACATCTGGGCCGAAGTATTTAAAAAAGTAATATTTTATACGTCAAGATATTTGCACATATAATAAAAGATACTACAAAAAGACTATGGGGAACAGTAATTATACAGAAATGAAAATAAAATGTTTTGTACACAGCAGAAAGAAAACACACAGAAAAATCATACTTTGCTTCCAAATTTTCCCAAAGTAAAATGGCTTACCCACACTGGACACCTTGGTGAATCGTGGCAGACTTGAACCTTAGAGTCCAGCCTGACTGACTCTTTCAGGTCCTGCAAGTCTTTAAGACGCTCCAGCTGTCCACCCCATGATATGCCATATAGTATGTCATTCCAACATCACAGATTTGGCATGTCCTACAAAAATCTCCCATTTAGAAAGACTGGGCCAAACTGGAATTTTGGGTTTATTGAATTGCAAGGTCCATCCCTTTGTTTTCCCTCCTGTCTTGCACAGCAAGAGTGACTGCTCCACTCATTCACCAGGACCCTTCATGAAACATGAAAGGGTTGGTTTTGCCTTCAGTTCTTCCATTAGCTGGTGGTGGTGGTGGCTGTAGTACAGGCTAAGGAGATTGTAAACACTCTCTAGAGCCATCTGATATGCCTCTGACAACTAACTCTATCAGACAGCTTTCATTTCAGCTGAAATACTTACAAGAGTTCTAGCTGATAATAAAAATTAAACACAGAAACATGAAAAAAATTACACAAAAGTTGTTACACTGTGTATACGTCTAAACGGTGGCACAGTAAGGGGTCATTTATAAACTAGTGGGAAAATAAATTATTCCTGGACCACGACAGACTACTACAGCATGCATATTGCTAAATGTATTTACTTATTTGAAATTACGCCATGGGGATTATTTATTTATTTATTTATTTATTGAAATGTTTCACCAGGAAAGTTACACTGAGCAACAAAAGCTCATCTCATGGTACGTCCTGGGGGAAGGGGAGTGGGAACATTAAGTAATGCAACAGGATACATACATCAGGAAATAGCTTAACAGCATATAAACAGACAGTGCAGGATTACAACCATCAATAGCTAATAACATTTCTAGACTAGGATACATAGAGAGAGACTGGCAGAAGGTATAGTAATAAGGTACTCAGGAAGGGGGTGATGGAGGAGAGGTAACAGAAAGTGCTATGTTGCAGAAAGTGCTAGGTTGCAAGAGGGGTTAGGATGGGGGTACATATTTGGCCCAACTGGAGGAAGGAAGAGGTATAGAACAACAGAGAGACAGGCGCCCCATGGGGCTAGGTGCAGTTGCAGTTCATCACTAGGTAGTTTGCTAGGGATGTAGAGAGAGAATAGGCTGAATAGGAGTGGTGGATTTGGGTCAGTAGTTGATTCCAGAGCTTAGGTAGGCAATGGGAGAATGCCATTTGGCTGGATGTAGTATTTCTGTATGGTATATTCAGAGAACAAGAGTCATTGGATTGGAGGGTGTATTTGGAGGGGTGAGGGGCAGATAAGGAGGCAGAGAAGTAAAGGGGGAGCGAGCCTAGCCAGAATTTTGAGGTAAACTTTGCCGTGTGTAAGGTTCTCCTGTTAACAAGTGAGGGAAAATTTAGAGAGCGGTAGAGAGTGCAGTGGTGTGTCAGAGCAGAGGCATCCAAGGCAAACTGGCAGAAGGAGTTAAAGAGTGATTCCAGCCTGGATAAGGAGGATTGAGGGGCAGCTCCATAAACAACGTCACAATAGTCAAAAGTTGGCAGTATCATTTTATGTACCAGTTTGTGCCTAGCCGGACAAGGGATACTACCCCTGTTACAGTAGAGGGCCCCTAACTTAGGCCAGAGTTTCTTTAGAATGGCTTCAATGTGGATGGAGAAGTTTGGGTACCTATCCAGCCAAACTCTGAGGTAGCGGAAGGAAGAGGTGTCTTCTAATACATTCTCATCGACGTTGTAAAAGGTGGGTAAGGAGTGGAGCCTTGCCAACCTCTGTCTAGTAGGGAATGGTTATTAGTTTTGTTGTTCAGGTGAGTAGGTTCCTGTATTAGCTGTGTCAAGTTTAGTGACTCTATGTAGGAGTGAGTTTTGGCTAATATGTTAGAGAGCCAGTTGATGTTAGGGTCGCCCAGTACGTACAGCTCACCTGAGTAGGCAAGGGCCATTAGTTTTTTGATCAGATCCGTGACTTGGGAAGGGGGTTGGCCCAGATAACAGTAAGCTCCTGTGATAAATAGAGGGGAGGAGTAGGGAAGCTGTAGGTTGGGGAGGATAGCTTCATGAGAGGAAGGAGAGGTGACTTTCAACACAACTGAGTGCTGTAGGGAGGTAGAGACATAAGATCACCACTCCGCTACCTTGTCCGTGTCTATCCGTATGAGTTAAAGTGAATTCAGGAATAAGGACTTCTTGGTCCATGATATGATCTGAGAGCCAAGTTTCTGAGATGATGATGATGACATCAGGTTTATATTCGAGGACCATGATCTGCAGTATAGGTAGTTTGTTGGCAAGGCTACAGGCATTTAGGTGGATAATGTTTAGGTCATTCAGGAAGGCAAGGGGAGTGGAGGGTGTGAGAAGGGGGTAGGGGAGTTTGTTGAAGAGGGTCCAGGGTTGGGGTGGACATCACCAGCAAGCAGGAGGAGGAGGAGCAGGAAAGTGAGGAATCTAGCTTTGCGGTATTTATGGGTTACTGAGTAGCACCGAGCAGGGCATCCAGGTAGTTGTACACTACAGGGAGCAGTTGAAGAGATTTTTAGCAACGTGATCAGTAGGTCAGGCAAGCCAGTAAGAGAGGTGCAAGGTTGCGATGGGTAGTGTGGGTAGATAGAGTGGCACAGAGTCAGGGTGTAGGGCAGTGTTCCAATGTAGTTTACTGTGGCAGCTTCAGGTTGAGTAACTGGATATGTAGTCAATGATGCAGGTGTAACTGCCAGCCCTAGGATGGCACAGATCAATAACACCAAGAGTAGGTGATGTGGGTATTGCAGGCACATGCTAGCAGGCGACATAGTGGCAGGAGAAAGGTTTAGGTGCCTGTGAGGGTATTGCAGAGATAGCGATAGGGTGAACAAAAAGGTTCCCCTGTCCTCTCTAGTGGTGAGAGAATATAAGGAGCCAATGGGAAAGTAGACTGTTAGCAATTTCAGCTCATGTGACTTGCTACAGCTATAAATAAAATAGTTGGGATACTGTAGGATGGGAGGGTGGGGTGGTGGGAAGCAGTGTGCAGCACCGGTGGGGCAGCAGCAGTACCTATTCAGGTCTTGTGGCCGGGCTTGTGGTCTCGAGAGACGGCTCCAAGGATCCGGCAGAGCTGTGAGCCCTGGTCAGGGGCCAAATTCAGCTGTAGGGGAGATAGAGGGGGGGATATTTAAGAGCAGGCCAAAGGCTATGCGGCAGACAGTCGCAGCAGGGAAATTAGCAAGACAAAAGGGTTTTAGGTGCCAAAGGGGCTGAGCAAGAGACAGATATTCAGAAAGGGGCTGTAATCACAGCTTAAACAATTCTCTGCTTTTCAGCAGTAAAGAGCGGAAAGTGACCAATCGGAGCATAGCCAGAGGAAGTGCTCACTTTCCAATTGGTGGAGCAGCAACAGTACCTATTCAGGTTTTGCGGCCGGGCTTGCAGTCTCGGGCGGCAGCTCCTGGGATGCCGTCTGTCTGGGGGCCAAGTCCTGATTACCCCATGTGATGCAGTATATAGTTTTCATGGGGGTCTCAGGGACGGTAGCACAGTCAACTTGGTTAGTATAGTCCAACTGAATAGTTACTTACAGGGTAAAATATACAAGGCAAATACCATCTGTAAAGGTACAGTAAGTGCATCCAAACTGTAATCAAAGGAAGCTAATAAAGTGTGGTCACAGTAAATAAGGAACATGAGCATTGCCATGCAACATGATTATGGTTCAGCAGAGGGGGGGATACTGGACCAAAACAAATACAAGGAGTTTTACAGTGGCTGGAAAACCTGGACTTGAACACATGCATGCTTGGGAGGCAGTATAGCACAGTGGTTTAAGGCTCTGAGCTGCAAATCTGGAGACTTGGGTTTGAATCCCACAGCCTCCACTTGCATACTGTGTACCTTGAGCAAGTCACTTAACTTCCCTGTGCCCCCAGGTCACACCTGTAAACAAGCTTTTAGCTTAGTGTGTTACTCCTGGTAAAACAACTGAAAAAAAAAGAAGCATTCCTCAGTTGGAGAGGGAGTTTGTTTTTGGCTGGTGCTGAAAATGCAAAGGCATTCCTGCAAAATTCATCCTAGGGACTGAGAAGGTATGTGCTGCTGTTGAACTGAGTGAGTAGCAACTGCTTGACTGTGTGATATGGGCAAGGAGATAAGCAGGGGTTTTTCCTTGTGCACAGCTGTACAACAAAGAAAGCCAGTGGGTGTCATTTTTTTTTAAATTTTGTTAGATAGGCGGTACAAACATAGAAAAAAAGTTTTTCCAAAGTATAGAGCATATACAAAAACAATTCATCGATCAATACAGCCAAGTAATGCTACATTTTGTTGCTCTAAATATTTACACATAGGGAGTAATATGCTAAGGAAAAAAAGAGGAAAGAAAAAAAAAGGTTAACATATTGCACTTTAAGTTAATTTACCTAGCCCATAAATGGAGATATTGCAGTCTCCAGGTTTATGTTGGGGGAATGTTAGTTAGACATCATATCAGATTAATATGATCTTGAAAAGGCTGCCAAATCTTCTCATATTTTTGAACTTGTTTAGCTGTCATATAATCGATATGCTTCAATGCGTGGATCTTAGTTAATAGTTGAAGCCACACATTGAACTGTGGAGGATCTGAATTTTTCCATCTGAGCAAAATTAGCCTAAAAGCCTGATTTAAGCAAATATTAATAAATTATATTTGACTGCTGGAAAGAGATTCAGAAACGGGATTTACACAAAGCAGCATCCAGTAAGGATTCTTTTTAAGAGAGTGAGAAGTGATTTTAGAAACAAAAGCTAATATTAATTCCCCAAAAAAATTCAGTTTAGGACACAAAATGAGCACATGCTCTAATGTGGCGGTCACAAGTTGATATCGGGAACAGGTCGATGTGACCATAGGATTCATTTTATTTGAATAATAAGGAGTATAATATAGCTTATGGAGAATGTTAAACATAATTTGCTGAGATCTAATATACTTTAAGCCCCAGTGATTAATATTGATAATTTTTTACCAAGTATTGGGTCAAATAGGAATGTTTAGTTTATGCATCCATTTTTGCCTTAGGACATCGACAAATTGTTGATGCTTCAGCAAAATGCTTCTATAGATTTGAGAGATTGATTTAGGGGAACAAGCTTGAGTAATGATATTTTTGAAGTTACTAATATGTTCTTTTGAGTCCTTACTATGCTTGAGGATAAAGTCACGAATTTGGAGATAACAAGAACTGCGAATGAGGGACTTTAAACATTTGCTTTATGGAGGCAAAGTCCGGCATCCGGCCAGATTTATAGATTTGGCCTACATCATTTAATCCATTGGCGTACTATCTCTTGAAAAAAGGTACTTGAGTTGGGGGGGGGGAAATAAGTGTTTATATAAACCGGAGAGAACTGAGAAAAGTAGGGTTTATTCTGTTTGGGGGGGAAATATCTTATATCATACAAATAATGTTGTGATAGTAGTAGAGACCAAACTATTAGTAATAGACTTGATAGGCCCTAAATAAAGCAAATGTCTAAGATGCTTTAAGAGTGAATGGCTAGATTCTATATGATATGTGGAGTCAGATGAATCAATATTAAACCACGTTGATAATATGGCCTCATTAACAGAATAATAGTAGTAGTATTTGAAATAGGGCATAGCAAGCCCAGTCCAGCCTCTGAGGTAGGTAGATATAGCTTCTCCAATTTGAGGCTCAGTCTCTTGCCTTTCCAGAGAAATTTCTTAATAGTAGTATCAATATTTTTGAACTAATTATCATCCAAGATTATAGATAACATTTGGAAAAAGAACATAAATTTCAGAAGGCTAGCCATTTTGATAACATTCACACTGCCCATTAAGGAAAATGGTAGTGTTTCCAAGTGAGTGAGCAAATTTTTGACTTCTTGTGATAAAAGATCAAAATTCAGGGCCCCAAGTTTAGTTAATCTGATATCTATTTTCACTCTGAGACATGTAATCTTGGTAACTAATTGGAAGTGTAAATCTTGAGGAGTGATAAACGGGTCAGAATGATGAGGAGATTCCATGACCGCCATCTTAGCCCAGTTCACCCTATATCCAGAAATTCTTCTAAACTTATGCAAAATAGCCATAATGTAGGGAAAGCTACGATTTAAGTCTGTAACATAGATCAAAATGTCGTCAGCATACAGGCTGATACAATGCTCATAGCTGTTAATAGTAGGGCCACTGATAGACTTTGAAGCTTGTATTGCATTGACTAAGGACTCAATAGCAAGGGCAAAGATCAGAGGAGAAAGAGGGCAACCCTGATGAGTGCCATGGTGAAGCTGAATAGTAGGTGAAAGGTCGGAGTTTGTTTGAACCCTGGCCACCAGACCCGAGTAGAGCACATCCACCCAAGTTGTAAAAATGGGACCAAAACCATATTTATGAATGATGGCTTTAATGTATGGCCATTCCACGTGATCAAAGGCCTTTTCTGTATCTACATACATCATGGATAGATCTGTACCAACAAAGAGTCAATGATGTTCAAATAGTCGGCGAATGTTAGTTTTTAATGATCTACCCTTGATAAGCCCATTCTGATCCAGATGAATTAAAGACGGAAGTGTCTTCTTGAGTCTGGTGGCCAGGATTTTGGCCAAGATTTTAACATCTGTATTAATAAGCAAGATAGGTCGGTGTGATGATGGAAGCAAAGGATTTTTGTCTTTTTTCAAAAAGAGATGGATATTTGCTTCCTTGAAGGAAGGGAGAAGTGATTGGGAATTTAAAACATAGTCAAACACTGTTTTTAATTTTTTTGTTAACTTGGAAGAAAAGGTTTTGTAGAAATCTATGGACAGCCTGTCAGGGCCAGGTGACTTGCCAGGGGGCAGTGATCTAATGGCAAAGGCAATGTCGTCCAATTGAATATCCTGATCCATCATTTGCTGAGACTCAGTAGAAACAGTGGGAAAATTATTGTCGAGAAGAAAATCAGAGTCTAACTCCAAAGCTGGCAAAGTCTCAGATGTATATAGATCTTGATAAAAATAAAGCCAGTGGATGTCATACCTGATTGACTTGATCAGTTAATACAGCAGCCAGTGATGAGTAATACAGCAGCCAGTGATGGATTGATCATCCACAGAGAATAAACCTGCACAAAGTGTTGCACAAATGATCCACAGGCAGCAGACTGGTTTTGCTTGCACAGTGGTATATGATGTTACAATAGTCAATGAAAGGGAAAAGAAAGTGGGAGACCACCTTCTTCCTCATATCAGCACTGAGGCAATGTTTGAACTTGCAGAGAAAGTTCAGCTTGGGCCCTACAGTTGTTAAGATGTGATCTATATGCATACTAGCCTGCGGGATCTTGCTCCAGCCGTTATCCTATGGGGTAGTCATTTATCTAAATTCATCCTCTACTCTCCTTAGAAAGTGGGATACCACCTATAACAGCATCTGTAGGTATGCCTTGGCCTCACCCTGGCCTAAACACCATTGTCAGCTCTATGCTGACCTAAATTGGCTAACCCCTGCTTCAGTTCGAACCTGTGCCCTTGGCTCCCTGATGGATAATGTCATAAGAACAGGGATCCCAGTATCACTGGCCTCCATACTAAATCCTCTGTCCCCTTCTCATGGCCTCACATCATGGGACAAATCGCTGCTAAAAATACCGAGATGTAAATCCAACAAAGGAACCTTTGCATTCTCTTACTCGGCAGCTAAACTATGGAACTCTCTGACTCTTACAGTTTGCCTAGCATCCAGCCATGCCCAGTTTAAAACCAACTGTCTCACTTTCCTCCTTAGTCAAGTCTTCTGTGCCTGCTTCAAGCCCCCCTAAATCTTTTGCATCTCAGACCTCGTCTCACCTCTCTAATGCTGCATACTGTTTCCTACTCAGACTACCAAGCTGGTTTTGTCCATAAATTCACTTATGTCTCTATTGTTTATGCCTTTAGCTGCTCCTATCCTGTTGTTGCTTAGCCACACTATATGTAATCATTGTTATTGTTGCTATTGTAAAAGTGAACCACTGATCTGACCTGTTATCCAACTGTAAAATCCTGTCCAATCTTGTACCTACTCATGATTTGTCTAATCTTGTTTGCTCTGTATCTTGCTCTTCCTGTATCATCTAATGTCATTTCCTACCTATTGATTGTATTTCTCCCAGGTCGTGCCTGAAAATAGGCAAGTTCTGGCTATGGTACTCACCCGGTAAACAAAAACTAAATAAATAAAATAAAGTGATACATGAAGCCAGAGCCCTAGATATTTGAATACACTGGCTTGCTCTAATAGTGTTCCTACCTGATGCTATGGTTGCAAGTGGAACAGCTGAAAGAGTCTGCAAGGTTTGCGATCCAAACACCATAGAATTAGATTTGGTTGCATTAAGGAGCAGGCACTTGTTGATTAACCAGGAGGAGATTGCATTGAAGTCAGACTGGAGTACGGAATTACCCTTGGACATTATTGCACTGCAGTAGAATATGGTGTTATCTGCATACAAATGTGGATGACACGTTCCACTGCACTTCGAGAGGTTGTTAACTAATATGGAGAAAAGACATTGGCTAAGTATTGCACCTTGAGGGACCCTAAGATTTAAGGCAGCAAAGTCTGAACTAATGCCTTGTATGGACACTAGCTTGGTTTTATTACTCAGGTAATTCTTAAACCATTTAATGGCCAGTTGATAGATGACTGTGCCTAGCCGGATGAGGGATACTACCCCTGTTACAGTAGAGGGCCCCTAGCTTAGGCCAGAGTTTCTTTAGAATGGCATCAATGTGGACGGAGAAGTTTGGGTACCTATTCAGCCAAACTCTAGATAGAGATTGTGAGTCTTGAGCCATAGCAATAGTACTGCATGATTCACTGGAGTTGAGGCATGGTAACTGGGGAACAGACATGAAGCACCACAAGATGGAGAGGTTTTGGGTCAAGGGAGTCAGCACTAGTGCTGTTGTCTGGGCTGAGGCCCTTTATTGCTTTGAGGACCTCTACTGTAGTGATCTGTAAGCAGTTAAAGTCTGGTAGATCACATGAAACTAAAGATTCTACCACAAACTTCAATGGAGCTTTATAGCTTTATAACCCAGGTCAGAGCTACCTTAGAGTACCTTCTCAGGATAGCTACAGTAATAGTTTTGAGGAACTAGTCAACAAGAGAAGTCAGTTTCCATGATGGTAAATGTTGTGAGATGTGGCTGCATCTCCTCCAAGGTGGGACAAATCAAGTTTCAAGTTTATTTATTTTATACTGGAAAGGTATGTGAGCAAAATTGCTCATTTTCACAAACGTCCAGTTTATGAATAGCTAACTTGAAACAATAGATACATGTACAAATACAGAAAATTAATAATATATACAGGGAGACATCACTGACACTTGATATGGACAACTAGGTCAAAAATTAGTACAAATACAGATAAAATAAGATATAAGCCTAGGAGTGCAGAAGGTTGAGACACCTTGCAAGTAGAAAGACCTTATTATCATATACTGCAATACATCACTAAACCTGAATTGGACAGCTAGGTCAAACAGTTTGTTCTAATACAGATAAAATAAGCATAAGGGTGTAGAAGGCTGAGCCACCTTGCAGGCAGAACAAGCAGGAGTATACCATAATATAACATTTCATGTAAAGCAGGGCCTCTTGTGACCCCCATGGCACCTCTCACAGGGGGTGAATAGGGAGAACCCTGACAAGGTCCAGACGAGTGGGAGTTGATATCACTTTTCTCCAGTGGAGGGATAGCAGTTGCAGGTATGTTTAGAGAGAAAGTGGCTTTTGAGGGAGCTCTGAAAGGAATTAGCAGAGGTACATGCCAGAAGTGAGAGGAGAGCTGGTTATAGAGCTTAGTTCCAGCATAGATGATGGAGTTTTGTGCCAGAGTGGTGTGATAAAAAGGATGTTGAAAACAGTGGTCGTAGCTCCTCTATTCATGCGGGGGGGGGGAGAACTTTGGGAATAGACTGGAGATGCTATGAGGTAATTTGTCCAGATTGTCTTTGTGAAGGAAGGAGAGTCTGTTGACATTGAAATGCTCTTCTAGTAGAAGCCAGTCCAAGGCCTTCTAAAGAGTGCAATGGTGGGTCCTCCTTGGGAGCCTGGTGACAAAATGGATAGCGCTGTTGTAGCAGGAACTAAGTTTGTTGAAGAGTTGAGAGGCAGCAGGTGGAGCATAAATGATAGACCCATTTAGCAAAATAGGTAAGAGGAGGGAGCAGGCCAGACGAAATCGTGACTCTGGGATTAGGAACTGCCAAGTCCTATAAAGCAACCCCAGCCTGTGGTGGAATTTTTTAATAACATAAAAGACATGGTTGCTGAAGGACAGGTGTGCGTCTAGAATGATGCCCAGGTATTTAAATTCTGTTACTTGTTCGATGCTCACCCCAAGGTTATCAGTGAGGGTTAGATGAGGGGAAGAAGGCTTTCTTGGACCAGAAAACATCATTTTTTTTTTGGAGTTTAGGACCATGCCTTTGTCAGAGAACCAAGTTGGAAAAGTCAGTTTGAAGGTGTGTGATCATCACATCTGGGTCTTTGTTGCTACAGTAGAGTGCAGCATCATCAGCATAAAGGATCAATCTGGCGTTGCAGCAGATTTTGGTGATGGTTATTAATGAAGAGTGTGAAAAGAAGGGGGCCCAAGATAGAGCCCTGGGGGACCCTGTACTTAATAGGGCATGCAGAGAAGAGGTGGCCATCAATGGTGGTTATTTGAGATCTTCTGGAGAGATAGTTCTCAAACCATTTGACGGCATCATTGGACAACTACAGATCTGTCAGGGTGAGCAGAAGGAGGTTACGGTCGACCAGATTGAAGGCTTTTGTCAAGTCCACGAAAACAGAGCCAGTATACATCCCACTTTCTATGGCTCCATAGATGTCAGTGATGAACTTGACAAGGGCTGTCTCAATGCTGTGAGAGTCCCTGAACCCAAGTTGGGTGTGAGTGAGAATGTTGTGCTTGTTGAGGAAGGTGGTAACTTGGGAGTGAACCACCTTCTCAAGTATCTTAGAGAGAGGGGGAGGGGAAGGAGAGAGATAAGCCTGTAATTGCTGACCTCAATCCTGGATCCGGATTTAAACAGGGGTTCGACAGTGGTGGTGGTTTTTCAGATGTGAGGGAAAATGCCAGTGCAAAGTGAGAGATTTAAGATATTTGTGATAGGGATTGCAAAAAGGACAATAGTGAGTTTAAGAATTCTGTAATCAATCCCATTCGCAACTTTGTAGGGGGCATGGATTGTTAGAGAGGATAAGTTTGATAGTTTCCAAGGTTTTAAGAGCTTGTAAGTAGAACTTTGGCAGAGAGTCACATTGAGGTTGGACGGGCTGAGGCAGGGTAGAATAAGCAGCGCCAATATGAGGGTTTGAAGAGGAGGGTTTATATTTGTCCAGGTCCCAAAAAAATGTGTTAAGAATGTCTGTGACCTCAGCTGGGTTACTGGTTAGCTGATCACCAAGAGCCAGGATGATTGGTTCATTTTTCCTGACCCTCCTTAGGCGGTTGTTCAGGGTACCCCAGAGTTGCCTGGGGTTATCATTTTTCCCTATCTGCTTGTTATGTAGAAAATTTACCTTGGCTGACCTAACAGCCGATTTACATTTGTTACATAGGGTTTTATAGAGTGAGAGTTGGGCGGGGTCTCCGTGTATTCTGTGCTTTTTCCATGCCTTATCCCTTTCCCTCATAAGCTTAAGTATGGCCAGGGTGATCCATTTGCTGACATACCTGTGGACTCGAGTTTTCTTTAGTGGAGCGAATTTGTCATGCATACCTGTGAAGATGTTTGTGAAGCAAAGCAATATCTCATCAATATCATCCATCGTTGAGGTGAAGGATCAGTCAACTTTTTGAGGGTGAGCCTAATGCCTGTGGGTGTATTGTCATCTAGTCTTCTAGCGAAGATAAAATTGGGAGGTTGCTTGTTGAGGTAGGCGGACCAGTGACAGAAGACAGCACAATGGTCGCTTATGAAATCTGGTAGCATTCTGGCCTTAAGGATTCTGGCAGGGTTGGAAACAATTATCCAGTCAATGAGCGATTGGGCTCCTGTTCTACAGTTGATCTTGGTGAGGTATGAGATAAGCTGATGGAGCCCAAGATCAGAAATGACAGATTTGGCAGGGTCAGATTGCCCAGGATCCCAGCTGATGTTGAAATCCCAAATCAGTTCAGAGTCTAGTGGCTACTTGGTTACCAGTCTTTAAGACATGGTCACCAAGTCCCTTTTTTGATGGCTAACATTATAAGCGTACCTCCCATTCATTCATATATCTTCTCAGGCATTCACAGTCTTTTGCAAAGTCCTGCCTTAATGAACAGCCTTATTCTTATTTGGGTGCATGTCTGAAATTGACAAATGAATGCTAATACAGAAGAAGAAGAAGAAGGAGGAGATGAAGAAGAAGATTACCGGATTTGTACTTGTATTTTTGATATTATGTGTAAATTGTACTCCTTGTTTGGCTGTTGCCCACTGTGCTGGGTCTTGTAACCATTTGATTGACCCTTATTCTTACCTACTTGTACTTGTACTGTCTCATTGTTAAGTCTGTATCCTATGTTACCCTCCCCAGGTCACACCTGGAGAAGAGACTCGGCTCACTGGTGCGTTTCCCGGTTATCAAATTTTAAATAAATAAATAAAAGAAGAAGAAGAAAGTCAAGATGACCAAATGGGTCGAGGTGGAGCCTGCAGCTGACTGGAAAAGACATGTATGTACTGAGCTCCATAGCCACGCTTGCTTTAACTTAGAAATGTAAACATTTCCTGCAAATTTCCAAGCAATAAAGATTTTGTTGTCTTAATTAAGACACTGAGGAAACTGTTTCCCATTTTGGAACTGATTTATTACCATGGACTATCCCAAAGTGACATTGTCTGATACCCTGAAGTTGAAGCCATTGTCTTCAATGGCTGATGACAGTTGACTAGAAGGGAGCAGCAAAGGAGACACTATATCTGGAGAGCAGGAGTCAACAATTAGGGCAGTTCTATAAGCCATCTGTAAGTTCCCCAAGCAGGTCAAGGCATTCAATTCTTGAGCCACTGTATTAAAAAACAAAAGTGAGCTTAATCATAGCGAATCTAAGGGAAGCCGAACACGTTGCGCAAACAGCCCCGACCACAACCACAGGACTTGATAATGAGAAACAGTTCCAGTGCTCCTGTCTGGAAATGCTGCCTGTTCTCCAAACCAGCACCTCATAAGTCTGCCTGAGGGGTCAGAAAGATTGGACCCCATCCCCCTTTCTGGGCCTGTTTCTGGACAATTTAATGCTACCCAGAGAACCACTTCAGATACACAGGGCCTACCAGATTCATCCATGCAGAAGATAGGATGCAGTTAACTAGCCCCAGATGGTGCTGATCAGTAGCAGTGGAGTGCTTCACCGCAATCATGCACTTCAAGCTGTAAAACAGAAGTGTCAAGTTTATTTAGGGTTACGGAATTGAGCCAAGGCTCATTTACAATGACATCCCTATATACATTCATACCAGTGTTACGGCATAAAACTCTAGATACAGTAACAAATAATATCACTTAAGACATGATAACAAATCTCAATATACAATGTGAAAGAATTACTCACCATAGAAACCTTATTTCTTCCAAGGGATCACTCAGTATGGTTAAACTAATGCAGTCAGCCTTCAGTGCTGAACTGCCCCGGAGAGAATGGAATTTATGCAAATGATGGAACTCTCATTGGCTAGTGCCAATTTCAAACTGCCGCCCCTAGTAACTGCTGCACTCTGAAGTGCTCAGATTCGTTATGCAGCCTAACAGGGTAAAGACCCTCTAACTAGCTAAACTATGCAGATTAAGCCCCCCCTTAATCACATCCCCAAAAAACAAAAGTCCCTAGAAAGGCACAATAATATGTACCAACTGGGTAAAGAACTTGAACATTAACCAGGAACAATATATGTAGCATGTGACAGCAGGGATCCAGAATCAGAGTCTGTCCACTTTTCCCTTGGTTCAGGTAGGGGAGGCAGGGTGGGAGTGTTAATCATACTGAGTGATCTCCTGGAAGAAACAGGATTACTATGTTAAGTAATTTTTTCTTCTAATCCCAGGAATCACTCAGTATGATTAAACTAATGCAGACTACTAAGCAGTACCTTTGGAGGTTGGACACAGAACCTACTTTGGGAAAAGGTTCTGCAAGACTGCTGTGCTGAATCTGGCATCACTTCTGGACTGTACGTCCAGGCTGTAGTGCTTGGTAAAAGTGTGAACAGTTTTCCATGTAGCTGCCTTGCAGATTTCCAATAAAGGAATATCCCTTGCAGCTGCCACTGAAATGCTGTGCCCCTGGTAGAATGCACCCTGAGGCCCAAGGAAGCCTGCTTGCCAACTTTACTGTAACAGAACTGTATGCAAGCTACTATCCAGTGTGCAATTGTTCATTTGGATGCAGATTTACTCTTACCCACTTCCCCATAAGTGAGGAACAGCTTGGTGTGTTCTGGTTTATGAGCCTTGGTCCTGTTAAGGTAATGGCTTATGCCATCTTGACATCCAGGCTATGCAGTTTCCACTCAGATGAGCTGGAATTATCAGTGAAGAAGACAGGTAATGTAATGGATTGATTCAGATGAAAGTCTGAGACTGCCTTAGGAAGGAACTTCCTACTGGTCCTGAGAACCACTTTGTCCCTGTGGAAGGAGATGTAGTTCAGCTCTGCGCACAGGGCCTGTAATTCACTTATTCACCTGGCTGAAGTGATGACCACCAGGAAAACCATTTTTCATGTGACATATTTCAAGTCTTCAGTTGCCATTGGCTCAAAAGGGGCTCCATGAGCTTGGCAGTACAAATGTTAAGATTCCAGGCTGGAACTGGCTTCCTAAGGGGAGGGTGAAGGTGAAGGTGCTTGAGACCTTTGAAAAACTTACTGAAGACAGGATGAGAGGCCATGGACCTGTCTTTACCAGCCAAGATATGAGCTGAAGCTGCAGCCAGATGGACTTTCAGATCAGAAGGTCTGAGTCCCAAGGCATGGAGGTGAGTCAAGTAGTCCAGCAGGACAGAGAGACCAGCCCTGGAGGGATTAATATCCCTTCCTGAGCACCAGATACAAAACCTTTTCCATTTTGAAGTAGTTTTCTTGGATGATGGCTTCCTACAGCCTCTGAGCACAATCAAAACCTCTTCAGAAAGGTTTAGGTTAGCAAATTCTAGGTCTTTAAGAGCCAAGCCCTCAGCTGCAGGGACCTGAGGTTGGGGTACAGGATCCTGCCCTGAGAGGATGTCAGGAGGTTGTACCTCTGGGGGAGGTGGATTGGCTGTGAGGCAGATAGGGTCAGCAGGAGTGAATACCATGGCTGCCTTGCCCAGTCTGGTGCCACCAGGATCATTGCTGTTGGTTGTGACCTGAGCTTTATCAGAGTCCTGAGCAACAGGGGAAAGTAGGGAAGGCATACAGGAATCTGCCCGACCAATCCAGGGTGGAACCACCTGATCTTACGCATGCACAGAATCCCAATTTCACTTTTCATAAAAGAATTTCTCTGGAAAGAGCCCTCAGTCTTGAAAAGCACCTCTACGGTGCATATGGAAAGTATAGCACTTTTAAATACAATCTTCATTTGTCATAGTACCAAAATTAGAGTTTGGCATTCCGCGGTGACTGCTGATGTTGGGAAGGTGCGGGACAGAACAGCAGAAAGGGATTTTAGGCCAGGATGACCGCTAGCCACTTTGCTACAAAAAATACATGTAACACAGCAGTATAGCATAGCTAAGGAGGAATTATACTTCAATGGATGAAGGTACAGTCACTGATGACACCCTTGCATAAACTGACAGCTCTCTCGGCTGACAGCAACTCGACCTTCCGGGCTCGATCTTCTCACACTCCCCATGCTTTCTAACAGACGCAGAAATAACAGTGTTTTACAGCATAACACACTGACAAGGCATTTGGGCTTGCTATAATAGATTGCTGACCGGGTGTCTTGGGGAAGGGGAACCACAGTTTTTACAACTAGTAATGTACATGTAGTTTTCACTTGCAAAACTGCTGCAAGTTCACTGTACTGCAGTGTGAGTCACTCCTCTGCCCTATAGTGATGTCAACTGTACAGCCCAGGGTCCACAGCAACACCAGGCTTGCTACAGAAGCTCTGGTACACCCTTCAGTTTTTAGCAGTTTAGAATACAAAAAATAACAGCAAAGGACAGTAATAAAATACAATTCCAGAATCTATGCAAGAAGCGGTAATTTATGCATGATAGTCAAAATGATTGGGATAGGTGCTCCTTAAGTGTTTAGTCATACATATGTATATTGGTACATCCAATCAGAGTAGCTGTAAGCCATTAAAAAAACATGTAACACCCAGGATCTTCTGATTCCTGTAGGGTAGTTGGCACATGGTTTACGTCACCATTTTTGTGGCACAGCCTTATAATCTGGTTTGGGCTGACAACTGCAAATCAGCATGTCTTGCAAATTCTTGCATCATTTGTAAGAAACCCTGAGTGGCTTAGTAAGGAGATGTCTTAACTGTGGAACACCTCTAAAAATGCTCAGGTTTTTTTCTGACAATATCAACAACTTCCCTGGCACCTACTCCAAAGGTAGTCACAAACATCAGTTGTGGCTCAGTTTTTTTTACCTCTATCCATAGGGAACAAAAGGGATTCTCTGTCAATGTTATTAACAAACTGCACTGCCCTGTTAATGTAAGTCTCCCTATATTCCTGAACCCTAAGTGTAGATGACAATTCACTCACTTTTTCATAAAGTTCTGGTGTCCCACAATTGTGTTTCAACCTCATGTACTGTCCCTTAGGTAAATTTCTAATGATGTGAGCAGGATCACAACTGCTCACAAGCAGAAAACTGTTATGATCTGTAGGTTTCTTATATAAATCAGTTAACAAAGAACCTTCAGGTCATTTTTGGATCATTAGATCCAGAAAACTAACAGATCACAAATCTGCTAGTACTTTAAATTTCAAGCTAGAATTTGTTCCTCAAGAAAATTGACAAACTAATCCAGCTCAGCGCTAGACCCCCTCCAAATCATAAATACATCATCGCTAAATCTTTTTCAGAGGTCTATTTTGTGGAATAATAGATTTTGTTGTTCACAATAAATGGCCTGCTCCTCCCACTCCCCTAGATACATGTTTGCAAGACTAGGTGCCAATGTGTACACCCCTGAGGAAAACTGGCGAGTAGTCAAAGCGCTGGGTGGCTAGTGGAAGCACAGTTTGTGTTGGTCTTCAAGAAACTATTTTGTCAATTTGAATTGAATTTCTGGACTTATTCAGCCTTGTTGAAGTACTCAAGTGACACCATACCTTTGTTTGTCTGCTCCAATGTAGCACCCATAGCCATTCCCTTTACCTGGACATAGTTCTTACCCTCAAACATAAAGATAAGGTTCCTCAACATCAAATCAGTTGGGTTAGTTAACATATTTATCCTACTCTGTTCAAGTTCAGTGTATTTGAGCAAATAATGTTCAATTGCATTCATCCCCCCTTTATAAGGAATGTTAGCATATAATGAATCTACATCCATGATGACCAACAATCAATCATCTTCTACTTGGATGTCTTGTAAAATGGACAGTATGTGTGTGGTGTCCCTGAGGTTGCTCCTAATTTTCAATACTATAGGACTCAGATAACTGTCCACGAATCTTGACAGGGGCTCCATTAGCCACCCAATCCCAAAAATTATGGGATGGCTGGGGGCTCTGTCAGGTTTTTATGTATTTTTAGGAGGGTGTAAATTGCTGGTTTCTTAGGATTTTACACAGATAAATAAAACAGCTCATTGCCCGTTATCAACCCATCCTGATGCATTTCATTTAATTTTATTTTTTATCCTTGTAATCTGATGAGCATAACTGCCCATTTTCACAGACGATAAGCAATACATAAATATACAAATACAATAACATGATACAAAACAGGCATTACAAATATAAATACAAATGCAAAATCAGCAAATACATTCCTGTGAAAATTGGAAGTGCTTTTTCAGTCTAGATTTAAATGACAGTAATGAATTACAATGCAACACATCATGGGGAAGATAATTAAAGAAATATGGGCTCCTGTATAATAGGGAACATTGACCTAATGTCTTCTTAGAAAGTGGTAAATCAAATGTGGATTTTGATTGGGCACTAGTACCATTAGAGTTTACATACCTGGGAAAATATGAACTTATTGAAATGGGCAAAAGGCCAGATTTAATTTTGAATAGAAAAGTACTCATTTTAAACTGAATCCTGTTTATAAGGGAGAGACAATTAAAACGTTTCAGGAGAAGACAATGATGGGTTCTTACAGGGACACACAGCATGCATCTTAAGATGGAACTGTAGGTAACACTTAATTTTTCTAGGGACCTACGGTTTATGGCTGCATAGACCATAAACCCGTAGTCCAGAACAGTGAAAAGAAAGCTATGTGACAATAACTTCCTGGATTCTGCTGTTAGAAAAGGTTTGATTCTGAATAAACAGCCATGTCTTTGATATATTTTTTAGTGATATATGTAACATGATGTCTGAAGGTGAGATTGGTATCAAGTATAAGCCCCAAATATTTAAAAGTATCAACCAATTCAATGGTATTTCCCTTAACATAGTGAACAGGTAGTAAATCATCTATGCTGTTCTTTTAATTAGTGAACAACATAATTTTAGTTTTAACAAAATTAAGCACTAAAGCGTTAGAAATCGATCAATTCTGGAAAGAGTCGAAGTTAGCCTGAGTTTTATGAAGGGCTTCGTTTGGTGTTTGACTTGCCTCATAAATGACTGCATCATCTGCATACATTATAATAGAGCTTGAAAAACATAAACTGGGAGAGGCATTCATATAGAGGGAAAAAATGAGTGGCCCCAGGATGGACCCCTGAGGCACACCACATTTAATTAACTTAGGAGAAGAATAGTGACCATCAGTACTGGTCACATGTGTCCTGTTCATGAGGTACTGGGAAAACCTTTTAATAGCTTCACAAGAAAATTGCAATTTGTCCAAGATACCAGGGAAGAAATTATGCTCCACAAGATCAAAGGCCTTGGTGAGGTCCCCAAAAAGGGCTGCAACAGAGTGACCCTTATCAAGGGCACTCTGTATGCCTCCAGTGAACCTCACCAAGGCTGTTTTGGTGTTGTGCCCTGCCTTGAAACCATGCTGACAGTTAGTTAGCAAGCTGTGTTTTCAAAGATACTCTGAGGTCTGGTCTAATATAATTCTTTCTAGAATCTTAGACAATGGTAGAAGAAGGGAAATTGGATGGTAATTAGAAACAAGAGCAGGGCTACCACTTTTATGTATAGGTCTGATGACTGCGTACTTCCAAAGCTTCGGGAACTCCCCATGAAGAACTGAGAAGTTAAAAATAATGGTGAGGGGGTAGGCAAAAGTATAAATACCCAATTTCATAATCTGAAAGTCAATACCATCGGATATCAAGTGGGGTTTGGGATCACTACTAAGTACTGTATATACCTTTTAACTATATCAGGAGTAACTTCATGAAATTTGTGCTTAGAATGGGAATCAGAATCAGATACGGGAAAATTATTAGTAGTGAAATTACCATTGAGATTAGGTAACCTTAAACCTTCCAAGTCTCCAAAATAGTTATTGAACCGTTCTGAGACCAATCCTGGACTACAGATAGAGGAGTCATCTTTCTGGAGAGAGATACATTTTTCTTTTGCAAACTTGAATAATATTTCACCTGTTTTTTAATCCTGGCAGTAGGGTCATAGGCCAAATACTTATAAAAGCTGCTGTCAGATAATTGCTTATAGATTTCATTAACATACTGTGTAGTATCCTAAACCACAATGCTGCCTCCCTTATCAGCAGGTTTTATAACAATCGACCCATCATATAGCAAGCTCCTAACTGCCTCATGTTCTGCATTAGATAAATTACAGACATGCATATTAGGAGGATTCTTATAAAGTTATCTCATGTCACTGAGACAACATTTAAGGAAGGTTTTGACATGAGCATTTAAAGGGGGACAAAAGGTGGAGAAAGGTCTAAAACCCCTATGCCCATTCGTGTCATTATCTCATCACAATCATTTGTGGAAAGAAACATTTTCAAATTAACTTTTCTAGCAAATTTCTGTATGTCTACAAAAGCTTCAAATTCAGATAAATTCTGTGTAGGTAAAAAGGAAAGTCCTTTAGAAAATACCTGTGTCTCAAAATCTGTAAGCAATCTCTTAGATATATTAATCACTGTCAATAACGGTTGCTCTCTGTTCTCTGTCATCCACCTCTTCCTCTTCCTCTTGTTCCTCCTCACCTTCCTCAGTTTTCTTGTCTTTCTTCTGGAAATCTGAAGCTGGTATGTCTCGCACTCCTCCTAAAAAGGCCCCTTTTCTTGCTCTGGTTCCGATTCCTTAACTTCGGAATCACTTGGGCCTCTACTGCAGTCCAGGGGTATCTTTTCAGGTCTTTTAAGTATTGAGCATGGTGTATTACATATTTCTTCAGATGTCATTGCACCCTCCTCATTCTGTCGTGTTTTTTTCCAATTAAAAACCCGATTGTTGGAATAATCATTTGCGTCTCAAATAAACTTTCTCGGTTATTTCACATTATAGAACTTCATGTATTCTTTAAATTTCAGATTATACCTTTCAAAGTCTCTATGTTCTTTAAATGTAACCACAACATTTTCCTGTGCCTTCAATCCCTGGTCCACTCCCTTCTGTATTTCGGTACCATCTTCAATAATCAATTGTATGAGTTTAACTGAAGCTTCATTCATAATTGTTTCCCATTTCTTCACAAACTGAGTTCTTTCTTTGCCAGCAGATGGTTGTTTTAATATTCTAAGTCCCCTGGGTACTCTGTTAAGTATCACATATGCCTCCATTGATAGCTTCTGCTAACGAAGGTGTCAGGTCTGAGTTGCAATTTACACCAGTAGAAACAAAGCATCCCTAATTGTGCTGCTTACTGGCAATGCGGGATTAACATTGAAATTAATCGAGGTGGGATTAGTGGTGCTGCTGTTCTGTAAGAACGGGTTCCCCTCATTTACATCTGGGAACAAGGACAAATAAATGCTCTCCACACCCACTTCTTCTTGATTGCTGCTGCCCTGGTTAGGGTCTACCATTTCAAACAATTTCTCTATTGTTCCCGGAATATAAGGTTTTCAATTGCAACTCCAGCTGGTTCAGGAGCTACCTCTCAGACTGCTCCCAAACAGTGTGAATTGACACTACTACCTCCCCCACCCTGTCTGTCACCACTGGAGTTCCACAGGGCTCCATTCTGGGCCCCCTTCTCTTTTCAATCTTTGTCAACACCCTCCCCTCAGATAACCTAAACTGCAACTCACTCCTTTACGCAGATGACCTTGTCATTTTCCATAGTGACAAATCCCTCCCTTGCATATCCTCTGTTCTCACCCAGAACTATGGCACTGCCCATAATTGGCTTGCATCCAACCTGCTGCTGGTTGATGTTAAAAAAAACAAGGCTATGCTGTTTGGGTCAAAACTGTTCCTTGCTAGAACCCTCAATGCTGACTCTTCTCTCCTCATCTACTCTCCTGAAGGCCCTGCCCTTGAGAATGTCTCCTCCTTTAAATATCTGGGGTCACTCTTGACCCATCCCTCTCCTTCACAGACCACACCAATCTGGTAGTCTGTCAGATTAATCAGAAACTGGGGTCTGCCTATTATGTTAAACCTTACCTATCAAAGGAGGCTTGGTTGGCTAGTCACAGGCAGTCTTCTCCCTATTTTAGATGATTGCTCCCCCATTTACTCAGAGTCTCCTCCACCCTCTGAGCTAGACTAACATCAGTATATAACAATGCTTGCCACTTTGGCCTCTCAGCCCCATACTCAGCCCGCACTGCAACCTCTATCGATCTCTCTGTTGACTTTCCATACAAGGTCGCTTTGATTTTACTCTAGGCTGTTTAGTAGACTCCACCACAAGGAAAGGTAATGTTTCCCCTCTCTCTGTCCTCCTTAAGGTCCATTCCACTCCAAGAACTCTCCACTGTACTGCTGTTCCTCCTCTTGAGTTGCCAAGAACCTCTACTAAGATGGGGGGAACACCCTATCGGTTGCTGCCCCCTCTCTGTGGAATAGGTTACCTGCAACTCTCCAGGCTTCCAAGACTCATCTTACCTTTAAACATAGCCACAAATCCTGTCTCCTAGCTGAAGCCTGATGTAACTGCCTTCCTTATTAGCATCTCCCCCATGCTTGCCCATCCTTTCCTAATGCTGAACTGCTCGCCTCTTTCCTCTTGCTCTTAGAGGTTGCTAGTCTTACTGGGAACTATAATAAATGTGTGTGTGTGTGGGGGGGATTTCGTCAAGTTTTGTCCTGATTACCTGCGATGGGAAATTTTCGACTCTGTTCCCCTGTTTGCTTGCTCTGCACACTGCCTCATAACTTGTTCCTTTCTGTCATCCTTTCACTGTCACATATGGAGTATTTCTTCCAAGATTGTACTTATTGCATTGCCTTTACTGCTGTCCCACCTGATGACTCATTCACTGTATTAACTGTACTTATTCACTGTATTTACTGTACATAGCACTGTATTTACTGTTCATATCTCTGTAATTATTGTACATATCACTTGTATTTACTGTACATATCTCTGTATTTACTTGTGCCTTCTGGACCGGGTCATGCCTGTAAATGGTCCCTTGGACCAGTGCACTTACCCAGTAATCAAAGTCATAAATAATAAATAAATAAATAAACAAACTCATGCTTCATTTGAAAGTAGTTACATTGTCCACTCCACAAGTGAAGGTGAGCACAGGGATGGTGGTGCTTCTTCCACAAACAATCACTGTCAACAATTTTTAAGGGGATCACTCACCCCTCATTTCAAGGAACTGACACACACACAGCTCTTCTTTATTTCATAGCCAATATTCAAAGTGCAGCTAACAGGTGAGCAAGGTGTTGACACTTGAGCAACTGACTGCCTAACATTTCACCCCGCCAATCAGGGGCTTCATCAGAGGATATGTCAGCCTTGGACAGGTAACTATTTAAGTGCTTAGTCATACATATGTATATTGGTACATCCAATCAGAGCAGTTGTAAGACATTAAAAACAACTCCATACAACACCCAGGGCTTGATTCATAAAGGTCGATGCAAGCTGTGCTGAACGCAGCTTGCATAGATCGTTGGTGTGCCAGGGACCCTGTGCCCAATTCACTATCAGATAGGGTCCCTTTACCAAAGTTCCCAGCTTGTGGCAACCTTGGCTCTGCACAAAACAGATGGCACATCTGGTAGGTGTGCCACAAGCTGTGGGTTGGCCATGTGGCAATAGAACCATGGACAGCAATCCTTGGTGTCTTGTGCCCTGCTCAGCCTCGTTCACTTTTTAAATAAAATGAACGCATGTCCCTGGTGACTAGCATCCCCCCACCAGTTCCAATCTCCTTTCAAATAAAATTAATGTCCCTGGTGGATAGCGGTCCCCCCCAGCCCTGATCTCTGTTCAAATACAATTAATTAATGTCCTTGGTGGCTAGCGGGCCCCCCTGCCATGATCTCCATTCAAATAAAATGAATGTCTCGGGTGGTTAGTGGCTCCCCCCAGCCCTGATCTCTGTTCTAATACAATTAAATAATGTTCCTGGTGGATAGCGGTCCCCTCAGCCCCTTGACAGTATGCGCTCCTTGACACCTCAGTCAAAAGCTGACTGTGGTGGTGAGAGGAGGGCTGTGCCAGCTGCCAGCTAAAGGATGGGATGGGGGAGCAGGATGGTGGGGCACTGTCTGTCAGGGTAGGAGGGGGAGTGGTGGAGAGTCCAGTAGACCACCAGGTACATTACTGACTTATTTCTGGGGAGATCAGAGACAGGGAGGAAGGTCCACTAGACCACCAGGTAAAGTTATTTAATTATTTATGGGGACAACAGGAATAGAGAAGTGGGTCCACTAGACCACCAGGGACATGATTTGTTTAGTACAATGGGGATCAGGACTCAGGGAGCGCTAGCCACTAGGTACATTAATTTAATTTGAATGGTGATCGGGGTGGGGAGGGACTACTAGCCATGAGGGACATGTGTTAATTGTATTTAAAAGGTGAACAGGGCTGGGGGGACCATGGCACATTGCCGTAAATGTCTAAACCCTCTCAGAGGGCACACTTCTAAGTACCCTTAGACCAGCCCTGGCTGATCTAATGGTTGTTAGACGTTTTTCCCCTGAGAGGGTTTTGTGAATCCTGATTTAGGAGATATGGTAGCCTGCATCTGCCTCAAGTCCCCCTAGCACCATGCCACAGCCCATTTTGTGATGCAAGCCCCCCTTTGGAGCAGACAGCTTACATTTGATGCAGGCTGCCTTTGTGAATTGCTCCCAGCACATTTTTTGGTGCAAGCCGCACCTGCACCATTCTTTTTGGTGCAACCCCCTTGCACCATTCAGGGGAGCTTTCTGAATCAGGCCCCTAGTTTATACATATTCTTGACTTCCACACCAAGGCTGATGGAGCAAATAAAAGTGAAGGTATACACTCAACTTTTTTTCACAAATGTGAACCAGACCCATATTTAAAAACACCATTTCATACATCAAGTCCTTAAAAATCCATATTAATCAGTCATTGTGTGTTCCTTCTTGCAAGAGTCCTTTGTTCCAATTCTCATCCATATCAGTGATACCGTCACTATGACATAGCGGGGAACCTAGAAATCAAGCACATCAAAATACAGCAAAATACAAAACAGTAGCTGTGAAAGGATCAATGGGATGCTACAGAGACCCCCCCCCTTTTTCTAAACTCCTTTAAAGTCTGTTGTATCAGCATACATTCTTCTTTCTTTCTTTTTTCTAAGTCCCTGGTTTCCCCATCAGACAGGAAGGCCACCTATCTGATGTCCTATCTATCCCTGAACTGCTTGTGGTCTCAAATCCAAATTCAAGATCCTTGAACATGTGCTCTCGATATGCGCACAGTCTCTCTTGCTGATCGTGTGATATAAACTGCCTTAGAACGATACCAAATATCTTTAACACTATTGCGCTTGGTAAACATTTCTTTTTCCTTTAAAAAGCGCTGTGAGGTTTAAATGCATGTCTTTAGGCTGTTAGAGCCTTGATTTGTTGAAAGTAATGAATCTTTCACAGCCTTGTAAACAGCTGTAACTGTGCTCAAGTTAAGAAATGTTTTTTTTAGATAGCAGCCATTAGAGGTTATGTAAAACATAAACAAAAACCCCAACAAAAGTCCTGATAAAGCCTGCACAATGCTGAAACAGACTAATTTAGGAATAAGGCTTTAAAATGTCTCTGGAAAGAGTCTAAGTTAAAAGGAAACAACATGAGAAATGGCATTTTATCTTTGTAGCATAAGTTTAGCAACAGATAGATGCTTTAGCACAACAGTTCCTTTGAGAAGCCTCATTTTGTTACTGTTTGTTGTTGTAAGATGTTTTAAACCATGTGTATTAAGCCTAGGGTGTTTGAATTCAGTGAGAGAACCTTTATTAAGTAAATAGAAATATATTTACCCTTATGTTTGATCACTGAACCTAGACTGGTGTTTGTCCTGACTGCCCTCTGATTCTCTTTAGCTTCTGCTTCATTCTCTATAGAGCCAGCCAGCCATTTTGACACCATCTTTATAGGCAGAGAGCTAAAGGAAGGAGTCAGTAGGACACTGGGACAACCCATTCTTTGCTATTTTTGTTTATGTGATGTTAAAACACAACTGAACTAACCAGAAACATTTTATTCTTGTATTGCATATGCCTGATATTATATAACTGTTTGTAGGTGCCTGAATTAAAAAGTTTTGTTAATAAAAATACAAAAGGGGAGGAGACTTCCCATCATGTGACTAGCTAGCACTATATAAGAAGGACATCTTCTGTTAAAAGATCAGATCATCGTAGGGATCAGCAAGGAGCTGACCCATACCTGACACTAGTATCTCCTAGTGGTGAAAACTTGGTATTGCAGAATTATATTTTTATTTTGGATTTTTCTCCTCTTTTATTTTCTTTGTCGACAAGTTCGCTTAATTTATTTATTGAATGTTGAATAAAAGCTACTTTTTGGTTCTTCATCCTGGTGTCCTTGTGTGTGAATCCCACTAACCTCTTACAGTAGCACACAAATTTAAGTACAAAATGGCAGTACACTTTTGCTATCTGTATGTTCTATCTAAGGAGCATTTGAGTGTGCGGACAAGGGAACAGGGTGGGGGGAGGTAAATGTGAGAGGTGTTCTGTACAGCATCTTTGTCTCAAGGCCAATAGTATTATACATATTATGACTATTATTCCCCAAAAAGGGAGTTTACAAACATCCCATTTGAAAAATGATAGATAGCTGCCACTTCAGTAATAGTCAGTCACAACTGTCCCCCTGACTCATCCTCTGCTACCCCCTATCCCTTATGCACCCTGCCCCCTCCTGGTGAGAAGTTTCACCCCCCAACCATCTCAGCCATGCTAGTGCTGCACCGGGTTGGGGGTGGATCCCTGCGGCAAGTCCTGCAGGTGCAACATCTGTTTGGCACAGCAGGTGACACGCGGCAACCCGAGGACTTTGGCACTGGGCCAAAATTGGGCGCAGGGTCCCTGGTGCACCTGGGGCAGAGTTTTCAAAGCATGGCACAGGGCTTGCAACAAGCCCTGGGCCATGGTACTTAGATTCTGACAGTGTGCCAACCCCATTTGCAGCAACTGCACCTAATTTTAAAATCTTGGGCACAGTTGTGACAGTTTCCACTATTAAAGGCAGCTTGTGCCACATATCTGGCACAAGCTTCATAAAAAAGGTCCTCAGGATTGCTGCAAGCTAGACCACAAAAAGTTGGTCTAGTTTGTGGCAGTTACCGCACGGGATAGAAAATCCCAGTTGCCAGCAAGTGAATGCTGCAAGCTCCATGCACCATATATACAGTGCACCCAAGGCTCGTTAACATTCACAAGTGTTTGAAAATCTAGCCCCCAGTATTTGCCAAATCCCTGGAGTGATGCAACTTGTGTTGCCCTACGGGATTTTTGAGAATCGGGCCCTTGGTCCTTGCCTCTCCCTCTCAACTTTCCCCTACCTCTCAGTGACCTTCTCTGTCCTTGGCCTAAAAAGTAAAAATTCCTCTAGTAGCTTGTTCTTTGTCACTTTCCTCACAGCTATCAGAGCTTGAGAAAGCTTTCCTAGTTTGCGGTCTACTGCCTTTCTTTGAACTCCAGTTATACACACAATTATTTCTGTAGTCTATAGTAGCCCTCCTGTACTTTTTAAAATGTTTAACTTTCAAATCAGGCTCAGACCTCTCGAAATCAGTCTTGATATGCTGTGAAAACTTGAATACAACAAGATGGTGGATCTGAAGCAAATTTTATTTCACTGAGCTCCCCCTGATATGGGAATTTCCTGTATCTCAGCATTTGTTGTAACTGCCTCACTGTTAGTGCTATGAGTGAGGAAACTACTTCTTCTGAAAGTTGTAACAACAAAGCAAGAAAAGAACTTACGCTCTTCGCTAACTACAGAACTTTGACCCCCAAAAAGGGAGATAAATTGGCTAAATATTCAGTCACAAATTGTAGTGAGAAATAATGTGACCTACTGGGAACTGAATCCAGGCCCCTGAAATATAATCCCAGTGTTCTAATCACTGAGCTACAAGCTCAAATGGTTGGACCTGTGGTTCCCAGACACACTTTCTTTCTCTGGTATTGCATATCCTGCAACTGGGAATGATCAAGATAACAATTACATATTTGAATGGGCAGTATTAGCCACTGCTAAGCAATTTAAATCACAAATTGTAGTGAGAAAGAAATAATGTGACCTACTGGGAATTGAACCCAGCCCCCCAGAATACCCACCGGTGCTCTAACTACTGAGATACAGGCTCCTTGGGTTCTGAGGCATACTTCTTTTCTCTGTTATTACATATCCAGTAATTAGGAATAATCAAGATGACAATTAGTTGCTTTTTGGTACAGTATTAGCCACTGCAAAGCAATTTAAATCACAGATTGTAGTGAGAAGGAAATAATGTGACTGACTGGGAATTGAATCCAGGTGCCCGAAATACTGTCCTCATGTTCTAACCACTGAGATACAGGACCACATGGTTGGACCTGGGGTTCCTGGACACACTTCCTTTCCCTGGTATTGCATATCCTGCATTAGGAATAATCAAGATGGCAATTAGATTTTTTAGTGCAGTATTAGCCATTGCTAAGCAATGCAAATCACAAATTGTAGTGAGAAGGACATAATGTGACCTACTGAGAATTGAACCCAGGCCCCCAGAATGCCATCTTGGTGCTCTAACCACCGAGCTACAGGCTCACATGGTTGAACCTGGTGTTCCTGGACACACTTCCTTTCTCTGGTATTGCATATAAATCTTCAGTGGGAGTTAAACTGCATAGAAAAGCAATTAAACTACAACAGCTGGTAAAGAGCATGAGGAAGTTACAATTGAAAAGTAAGTCTACCTCGCTAGAACTAGATAGAGTTGCAGCTCAACCTGTTAGTGCAAGTAAAGGCAAAATACAAGCAAAAATGAACTTTCCAAAAATACCAAATTTATAAGCAGAAGGGTCAGCAGCTCTGTAGTAGAGTTTGGCTATTTGGGATAGATATGTGTCTTTAGCTGAAGCTGGGTTAAACCTAAAGCCCCCTGCAAATGGTTTTGCTAATGCTGAGCTGACTGCAGTCAGTTCTGAGATGGAAATGCCTATTGTCTCAAACATGCAAGCCCATGTTGCCATGTCAAGGGCTAGAGAGATGAAGAGTTTATCAAACAAAGCCAGAATGAGAATGCATGGAATGGAAGAAGGAGTGAGTGCAGTGTGCGGCATAGGTAAAGGACGGTCGGTGAGTGTGTGCCTGAAATCCATTGATACGGGAGCCAAAATGGCAGTTCAAAGAGTGGAGAGTGAGGCCCAGGGTCAATCAGTGGAAATAAATGGAATAGAAAAAAATTAGAAGAGGAGGGAGGTCTGACAGAGAGATTGAAAGGCAAGCTGCACTGCCCAAAGCTGTGGTGTCTGAGGGAACAGGGTGTCAGGAGAAGACAGCTGTGGGAGAGAAGCAAACCCCAGTCAAATTTAAAGTCAACAGCCTGCATATTGAGCCGAACCTTGCAGTCAATGTAGAAGTAAAAGGGGTTGATACTCCAGATACTTCATTTGCTGAAACACACATCTGACAGTGCAAAAATGGTGCAAATTGCTGATATTTCAATGGGTGAAAAACAAAATTTGTTCTTAACAATTATACAGTGGCAAGGAAAAATGTAAGAAGCTGATTTGCTGCTGACCTATTGACAGTGATGTTATTACACAATAACATCACTGTAATATTGCATTTGTTGCATTTATTTATTTTTTTCTTAAGAAACAAAAATATTTTCCCACACTAACAAAAACATTCTTCAAAATTATTTTTTTATTCTGTATATAACAACAATCTATTGTATAATTGCAATAAGGCACTCCAAGGTGTGTTTTTTTCTGTAATAATGTCACTCCTGGGGTGGTGGAAGCACTCGGCTTAGCCTTGTATGTCAACCCACCCCAGGAGTGACGTTATTACCCGATAACCCACACCTTGTCGTGTCTTATTGCTTAAATGTTGTTTTTTCAAGAAAATTTGATTTTTACTGGGACATCTAGTAATGGGAGTCTAATTGAAAAGAAAATGGAGGGCTTAGTAGTTGACGTTATCATAGCATTGGATACAAGAAAGGAGGTAAATAGTAGTCTACTAACTAATCCAGCATTAGCCAAATTAAGCACACATTCCACAAATATTTTTAAAGAAAGTGGGGGGTGGAGTTACCTCACAATCAGAACAGCGTAAAAAACACAATACAGGCAGAGGTTAATGTCAGTGACCTAATTGTTAATACAGGATCTGAACAAACAAATACGAGTAAGTTTGCACCCCCCCACCCCGAGATACATCTTGAACGTTGCAAACAGCAAACCTTTCAGCTTTTACAATGCTTACTGTTGGGTATAGAAACCTCGTCAGATTGAAAAGATGGTTCAGCAAATGGATCTTGCTGTAATCATTGAATGGGAGAAAATGAACAGAGAGGATAAATCAAAGACAGCTATGACAAAAAGAAAAGATGAACATTTAAAAGTATGACATACAAGAAAAACAGAAGCTGGAGGGAAGGATAATGAGCAAGGATGGGGAAGAAAAGATTAACGTTCAAATTGTGGTTCAGGCTGCCCCTTTTCCCCTTAAGGGGTTATCACTTGTGAGTCTTGGGTCATCCTTAATGACAAGTTGATTATGTAGGAAATGATGGGAGGAACTCCACTGTTGGAACGTTTACAAATAATTTAATTTTTCACTCCACAATCATAGGGTAACAGTTTTGTGGTCACACCACTTCATCAGACCCTCTGTTTTGTTTCTATTAGAAAATCATACAGATATTATTTAGCACCTGTCCTTTCACTCATTGTGCTGTGAGACTGCATTGGAGCAGTGAGACAGAGTGTGAGGGAAATTTAAACTCTTAAATACACCATTTCTGTGTTCTGTGTTGTGAGAAGTGTGGAGGGCAGTCTTCCAGCAACCTCTTGCTGGAGACAGGAAGTGACTTTGGGGCTTGCAGTCAGTAGCAGAGTGTGAATGGACTACAAGTATGTGCAGCAAACCAATTTTTTAACTGAAAGAGCTCTGAGCTCCATTTTTACAATAGCAAAGGGGAGAACTAGTATTAAAAATGCTTTTTAGGCTGCAGTTCTTACAGCAAACATCCAAGGAGGTGTCAGGTGACCCAGGACATCCTTCCGGGTCATGCAACATAAATTGAATGCTCCGAGTGAGCAGGGGACAGGCTCGAGTAGGCAAGTGCACGGTCATCACGTGCAGAGAAATGCGCAGAGACACGTGCATTCGACATGTGCCTTGTATGTCAAGTGGGGACAGCGGTTACAAGGCCAGCAGGTATCCTTCAAACATTGTTTGACTGCACTTTGTACTCAAGTAAGAAAAAGATGCTAGATAATAGTAAATAAATATCAGCAATCTTGAGCTACTATACACTGTAAGTATCTGATAGAGCTGGAATGTGCTATCCTAGTTTATTCCATTGGTAAGGTCAAACAGACAAAACAAGGGACTGTTAACCATTGTTAGTAATAAATAAAATGTACAAAACAAAACAAAATACAAAAAAATGGCATTCAAGGATACATTCACAGAGAATTTTTTGAATGTATTTTGCCAGGTTGGAAATGTATTAAAGAGCCACTGTCATGTCACTCACTAGTTCCTAACAGTCGTTCACTTAAGTAGTGATAAAGTGATGTAATCAATCTTTGTTTTGTAGTTTCAGTTGCAAATATGTGAAAATCAGCTTTTTATGCTGTAAGCGCTTGAAGCTCGGCCGTGCTGCAGTGGAAAATGCTGATGCCCGAGCTCCAAGCACCGTGACGTCAGGTTGGGAGATATGTGACCTCATTGACTCCCGCACATAGCGCTAGTATAGTGGCGGTAAATTAGACAGAAAGCATTCACGTTAATTTGCGAGGGGACCGTGCAGTCACATATCCATTGAAGGAAAGTTTTCAGTACTCAAGTAGCTCTGCACTGAATGTAAGCCTTGTGTTTGTGCTGGGAATAAGTTGGATTTTCTGTCATCGTGAAATTGTTGATGTGCTGTTGTGTAGTGTGTATGCAGTAAAGCCCCATGGATTACCATCGCAGTGCAGCATTGTGAACATGGCAATACTGCTTGGATTTATATCGAAGGCTGTGACAGTGTGTCTGACAGTCATGTGTGTTTTTCTTATTTTTTGACTTGCCACGTTTATATCATTAGCACTGATCCATTGAATCTGTGAGATGTGAATATGTCAGTGCTTACTGATGAGCCTGTGTGGAGATCATCTGGTGTACTTGTGCATTTGGGAAGTGATGAACTGCAGTTTTCCCTCTCTGTAATTATTTCCTTAATTATTAGTAATAGTGGTAAGGAACTGTCCTGTCCATTCAGCGAGTGTGGTACCTAATTTATGTACAGCATTGTAGTGTAGCAGTGTCCTAGATGTTACTACCTGCACAAAATCATTATTTTTAAGCCACAAAACAATGCATCTTAGTGTGGATGTAATGTTACTTCTATTAATTCCAGTGATTTGAAATATTACTACCATCACTACATAATGTGACAACTGGACTTCCTCAGTTTTGTGTACCACTGCTGAAGAACACAGAATGCAGTTGTCTATGGCCCCCCTGTGCTGAACTGTACTTAGCATTTACAATTGTACTGGAAAAACTATATATTATAAGCAGTCTGCATGTTATTGAAGCTCTCTGGTGGTGACAGTTTGCATGCTAGATTTTGGAAATGTATAAGGTGTAGAGGCTATGAGGGAGGAATCTATAATGTTGCAGTGAGGTACACTGTACTCAATGACTGTGTACACCTGAAATTTCAGGAACACATGAGTTACGTGTTATGTGTAAGTAGTGTGTGTATTATGAAGTTTTGTAACGTCAAGTGAGTAGTCATATGTTGTGTGCGTGGTATTGAAATGGTAGATTGTGTTTTTGTTTTAGTGATGGCTGATGTGTACAGTACACGAGGGTCATGTGGACAGTAGGAGTGTGTCCAGTGTTCGCTAGGGTGATGAATGTGTTGTAAAGGCAGAAGAATTGCTGTGATTTGCAAGACAGGGTTTTAGTAACTTGGTGTGGGATGTTAGGGTGTGGGTGGGAGCTTCTGTTTGTGTGCAGCCTGTGAAATGTAATAGTATTTGCTCTACTTAGGGGATGTGTAGTTAGTGTGTGTTGTACATGAACCAGGTGCCTAGCATTGTGACAAGGTGCAAGGCAGGATGAAGGCAAGCATGCACAGCTTTGCATATGTTGTAGTGAATGCATATTTTGTGTTGCATAATTTTCAGTAGGTTTGGGGGTGTGTTATCACCATGATAGGATGGTAAGGGTGTTTTGTAGTGGAACTCAATATGTAGTGCAGTCTGGCATGATAGGAAGGAAGGTGTAAAAGGGAATGGGTTATCAGTGATATGGTGGAAGACATGGACATAGCAGAGGGTGGTTTTCACAATATGGATGTGATTGAGTTTTCATTTTTCATTTTCATTTTTATTTTTTATACTTGTAAATCCAAATGAGCAAACTGCCCGTTTTCATTGGAGACAAGTTTAAAACTGAAAAACACACAAAAAATTAACAAACAAACATGATACAAATAAAACATTCGATCAATAAAATACAATACATAAAAATACGTCATGTTTCCAAAGATAGCCACTGTTTTAACCATGTCTTAAAACCCTGATAGGAGTTATTATTAACAACTTCTGAAGATTTCATGTGAATGTGAAAAGAGCTATTCTGAACAATTTCTAATGGAATTCTACTAAAAAAACTAGGTGCTCTAAACAATAAGGATCTTTGCCCAAAAGTAGTCTTAAAAAATGGCATTTTAAATTTATAATTGTGCTGGGACCTAGTAAATAACGCATTAACTAATCTAGGAAACATTAAAGAAATAGAATAAGGAAAAAAATTACATTTAACTTTAAATAAGAAAATGCCCATCTTATAAAGTACTCAGTTTTCAAAAGATAAGGAAGATGACTGATTGTATAGATCAGAGCAATGGGTTTGAAAGAGTAAATTTAGCCAAAATCTCAGAGCTGAATGGTAAATTACTTTAAGAGGACTCAAAACATTAGTACATGAGGATGTATAAATCAGTATGCCATAATCGAGTATGGAGAACAGAAAGCTATGAACTAAGAGCTTTCTGGATTCCAAAGTCAAAAAAGATTTAACTCGATAAAGCATACCCAACCTCTGATGAAGGATTTTCCTAAGATTCTAAATGTGAGGTTCAAAAGAAAAATGTGTGTCCAAGTAATACCTAACTCTTTAAAAACAGATACATTTTCAATTATGTTTTCTGTCCTATCAGAAATTGGGAGCAAATCAATTAGTACATTTTTCTTCTTAGAAAACACCATTACTTTGGTTTTCTGGGAATTCAAAACCAGGTGACTTAAGGATAACCAATCCTGCAGGAAATTAAAATCAGTTTGAAGATAGGAAAGGGCGACATTGATTCTGGGATCTGAACAAAAAAGAACAGCGTCATCTGCATAAAGAATCATTTTAGTTTTTGTACATATATCAGATACGGAATTCATAAATAAGGAAAAAATAAGTGGTCCCAGAATTGAACCCTGGGGCACACCACAAACTAAGGGAAGAGAATCTGATAAAGATGAACCAATAATAGTTCTAAATGATCTTTCAGACAAAAAGTTTTGATACCACATATTTACTTCATCAGAAAAATGAAGACCTTGAAGCACACCGGGAAGAAGATCAAATTCAACCAAATCAAAAGCATTGGCGAGGTCCTCGAACAGTGCCGCACATGAAAGTCCACTATCAAGTGCTCCATGGACACTGCCTATGAACCCCACCAAGGCTGTTTCAGTGTTATATCCTGGCTTAAATCCATGTTGGTTCTCTGATAACAAAGAATACCTCCCAAGAAAATCCAAAGTTTGGTCCATGACAATCCTTTCCAGAATTTTGGAAAAAGGTGATAAAAGGGAAATAGGATGACAATTAATAACTAAAGAAGGATTTCCATTCTTTAGGATGGGTTTTATAACTGCTCGTTTCCAGCTACTTGGGAAAACATTATGATATAAGGAAAAGTTAAAGATATGAACTAATGGATAAACAAAACAATCAATACCCATTCTAATTATCCTAACATCAACACCATCCTGGCCCTGAAAAGGTTTTGGATTATTTTCAAAAAGTATTTTTACTGAGGAAGGGAAAGAGACTTAAAATAAAACTTTGGATTAGTATCATTACGAATATCATTATTACCAGATACATCATCCAAATCTATGGGAGTTCTATAGCGGCCTAAGTTCCCAAAATGACTATTGAAAATATTAGATACCCTAAGATGATCAGTTATACTTTGTCCATTATGATGAAGAATAAGAATGGAATTTACTTTAAAATTTTATTTAAGGAACTCCAAGTCTTTTTAGGATTGGCCCTGGAATTCCTTTGTTCATTTAAACAATAGGTGACCCTAGCTTTCCTAATTTCAGATTTACGCTTATTTCTAAGTGTCTTATACTCTTGAAGAGCAATCAGGGTTCTAGAAAGAGTATAAGATTTCCAACACTTGTCACATTTTCTCATTAAGTGAATGAGGTCCCTTGTAACCCATTCTTGTTTGGATGATCTAATTCTTATTTTCTTTAAAGAAGAGATTATATTTGCAATTGCATGATAAGCTATGCAAAAAAAATCCCACATTTCATCAATGTTAGTGCTAATTACCAAAGCGGACCAGTCAATTTTATTATATAAATCTTGGATTCCTTGGGGGGTAAACTTAGCCAAATTTCAACATTCAACATATCTGGGAGGACTTTTTAATAATTTTATGGACCACTCACATTTGACAGGACAATGGTCACTCATGGTGTCGGCCATAACCTCAGGTTTAAAAATTCTATCAACATGAGTGACAATGATCCAATCAAGGATGGTCCCTATACCTGTTTTATAACTAAGTCTGGTAGTTTCTGTAATTAATTGTGTTACATCCAGATTAACCAAAGTCTCTCTGATTCCACCCTTCAAACTTTTATCCCAACTGCAATTAAAGTCACCAAGAGTAATCCATTCTCTATTAGGGGGAAAAACTTCATGAAAAAGGGTCAATAAATCTAAACCATTTAAAATTTTTCCAGGGGGAAAATAAACAGTACTAAGAGTCAAATGTTTACTTTGTCCAAAAATCAAATCAATAAAAATCATATTACATCCAGAGTTTGACACAGAAAAGTCAAAAATAGTGTAATCAAATTTACAAAGAATATACATTACAACTCCACCGCCTCTTTTTCCTTCTCTGTCTTGTCTAACGAGATTATAATTAGGGAGATAAATCTCAGAGTCCTTAATACCATTATGCAACCATGTCTCAGATAAAGTAATAATATCAAAAGAATGATATTGGGACCAGGCCACAAACTGAGGCCATTTAGATAACAAACTCTGTATGTTCAAATGAACAATTTTAAGAGTAGGAGAGACAGAACCCTTGTTAATACTAACTGTGGCTGACTCACAGTCTATCTGAGCAGAAAAGTTAGGCCAAGGATGTGGATGCACTGATCCAGACATAAGTAACAATAACATAATTAATCTTTTTAAATTATTCCTTTTCTCTAACTGTCTATCGTTTTTAGTGGATGAGGTAGTGACCAATCTACATGTGTGCTCACTATATTGAAAATTATGAAATATATGAACTTCATAAGAAAAAGACAGAAGTAAAACATGAGATTCTGACAAATACATCCCTGTAAACCCATTGCCCTGATCTGTACTGAATGGACAAGAATAGTGCAATAAACACTCTACTTTTTCAACATGTGAAACATTAATTGAAAATAAGCAAAACTTTAATAACATCAACATTGTGTAAATAAAAAACATAATAAAAAAGAAAATAAGGAAAAAACAAAACTTAAACTAAAATCAAAAAAAATAAAATTACAAAACGAAAACAGCATAACAAATTCAAACAAGGCTTTAAAATACTTAACAAATCAAGATAAAATTTGCCTTCTGAGAGGGAGAGAGCAGGATTAGTTGCTAACAGATTTTCTTCTATGGAGTGGGCGTCACTGTAACGTCAAGCGCCACTAGCAGCGGAAGCTTAAAAGGCAGGAGAGCCTGCCTCCCAGTAAACAGCAACAGGTGCAGTCACTTCCCCAACTCACAACCCCAGTAATGAATGAAGCGTCCCAAACAGTATCTGGAGGGGATGACAGGTAAAGTGCGATTGCAGCAGAAATGATCCCTTGTGGACTGCTCCCTTGAAACAAGTTGCACAGAGCTCCTCTCAGAACCAGACAAAACAGCAGCTACTGTGGAGATAATAGCAGTGTGAGCTTTTAAAAGGCAGGAGAGCCCACCTCCCAGTAAACAGCAACAGGTGCAGTCACTTCCCCAACTCACAACCCCAGTAATCAGTAAAGCGTCCCAAACAGTACCTGGGGGGGATGACGGCTAAAGTGTGATTGCAGCAGAAATGATCCCTTGTGGACTGCTCCCTTAAAACAAGTTGCACAGAGCTCCTCTCAGAACCAGACAAAATAGCAGCTACCAGTTTGACCGAGTCATGGAGTACTGATGGTGGTGGGTGGTACAGGTCATAGCTAGAGGTGTGATGCACAATAATGGTATTTGATGAATGTTTGATTCTCATGGTCATTCCCCTTTTCTTTTACTTGTCAGAAAACAGTGGCTAACATGGTAAACACATGTGTTGCATATGGGTGTTCAAATACTCATAAGCATTAGGTCAGTATGCACAGAGTCCCATCGGATCCAGCGATATTGTGTTGGTGGACTAGTGCAGTGGCTGCTGCCCGTCTTGACTGGAGAGGCCTGTCTAAAAGTAGTGCACTGTGCAGTGCTCATTTTACAGTTGAACGTTTTGAACCAATGTATGCATTCATGAAGGAGTTTGGTATCACTACAGGCCGTGTCTCCAGGCGTTTAAAACCCAATGCTGTACCAACTGTTTGCACGTGCCCCACTTCTGGGTAACCTGTGCAATGTCCCAAAGAAACCACAGAAGTCTGAAGCAGTGAAGAAAAGGGAAAGACAACAGATATGTTCTCAAAAGTTTCAATGTATGACATGGTAATGACAATGTCAGCCGATAAGTTTCTCTTTTCCCATCCTGTCTTCCTGTATGTCCCATGTACTGTATGTGTCATGTTACCCGGTGATGTCAATGGTTTAACCTCACTCCATTCCCTGTAAAGGTTACCCTTGTAGTGTTGGGCATGGTGGCACTGACTGTTGAGGCACTGGATGCCACACCTCCAGCAGTGTCGCGACCCTTGTTTGTGAATGGACTACTGCTGTCATGGTTAGGTGTTGAAGGGAAGGATTGAGTATCTGGAGGACTGTTCTCCTTTCCTGTGATGTAGGGTGGTCACGATTCTGTCATCTAGTGACTCCCAGTGTTGACTGGAGGTCAAAGCAGTTGCCTGGATCAAAAATAGGATAGGTTTGTCACTGCGGCTCTCCTGCTGGCATGCAGAGGAGCATGCACATACTTCGCTGGAGTGCATTGCAGTTATGGGATGTTTGGGTGGGGGGGGGAACAAGCCAGAAAACCCCTGATTCGGTGGATAGGCCAAGGTGTTACCTATGTACTGTCCACATACTGGTACCGTACTCTCCAACCTGTGTCCTCACCTACTCCAGTTCCAGGCGCATCACACTGTACATAGAACGCCACTGTGTGTGGCCCTACCTCTGGTGGCTCAGAGACACTGGATTCGCACTGCGCTGTGGTGTCCTTGCGATGGTAAATCTTCAGACTGTGATGTAAAGCCAGTCGCAGGTTGGTACTAGGAGAGATTTTTATGGGTGTCTGGTGAATAAAGAAACTTTTAAAAAACACAAGGTTCCCATTTTACTGCCCGGGGGATGCTTAAGGAATCTCCTCCACTGTTTTTGTCCCCACTATGTCTTGTGTCACAGTATTTCATCAGTCAAGTACCATTTATGTTTCTAAAACCTTTCTCCCAGTACATCTTGATGTACCCACTTTAAATTTCCTGCTTTGCATGTGTGTTCTAGTCCTTTTTATACATTTTACAAGTTCCACCATGTGTACATTGTTTATGTCCTTGTGGTACTTTAAACTTCCAATCATCGCACCACAGTGCTTCCTCTCCTAATATATGTCCTTGCCTAGGTGCTGCATACAGAATTATTGTAGGTGAGGCCTTCCCAATGTTTGGTACAATTGTATCACTGCTTTGTGTTTCCTGATATTTATGCCCCATTCTATGCACTCCATCATACCAGTGGCACTCTCTGCATACTACATGCACTGATGTTACACCTGAAGGTCATCCGAGATGATAACTCCTATGTTGTTTAACACCTTGGTCATACTTACCTCCCCCTTCCCCCACACCCCCAAACAACCTATAACTGCTGTACCCATGTGGAGTAATTTTCACTTCTTTGGATTGAACAGCAGTTGCTACATCACTAACCACCCTTCAGTCTTCTACATGTCCTGATTCATTTTGTACGCACATTTTGGAGTGTCTCACCTGTTTCAGATGTTGGTGTCATATGCAAACAGGTAGAAATGGACTTCCACTGTATGGACTGTTACATTGCCTACCGAGTTCTGATTAGTCCTGTACCACGTCTCTGTTTTTCAGCTATGTGTAGGTATGAATGTACCATCAAGACTCGCATGACTTGGTTGTTAGTTAATAGTATGTGGTCTGTCCTCTTCACTGTCATCCTTTGAGATACAGTTTGAGTAACCCTTGTCTGTTGCTGTGGCTGTGTGCTGTATTCAGCATTTCTGACTCTGCTTGTATACCCAAAACATCCTCCATCACCCCACGGAGGTGCCTGCAGATATGTCCACATTGCACCCTTCATAATGTGCCTCAGAAGATAGCTGCTTCAGAAAGATTGCACTGCACTACTTCCATTGTGTGTCATTCTCTTCTCAGTTGCTGTTTGTTGTCAGTGAAATATTCATGTTAAACTTTTTTGTTAATGAGGTCTTTCTTCGCTACTTCATGAACGGATGCAAGTCTTTGCAATGCCATACTGCACAGACACTACGAATGTGTGTTAGACAACGAGGTGTGTTAATATTATGGTGGGAGGGTGGAAATACACCACAACTTTTGTCAATACAGAATCAGCTAAGGTTGCAGATTGAATTGTAAAACACAAATTTTTCTTCTTTGATTTGTGACTCACTAGTGCCTTACTTCAACCCAACCCACGGAGGTGCCTTGCCGTAGCGTTGGGCTTCTGTAATGATAAATTAGTTAAGCAGTAAGGCACAACAGGGTATGGGTTATTAGGGATTTATCCTGCCTAGTGTTGTGCCTCATGGTGCACTGCACAGTGACTTAACAGCCAAACAAGTGGGTAAAATTCCCAGTAACTCATATCCTGTAGTTCCTTAATGCTGTGATACAATGGACCCATGTGTGACCTTAATTTTTAATGTGCTTTATTAATGTTTTTTATACATGCCATTCCTCAGCTGTGGGCAATGCATGAATTCCCCTCGGTTATGTTACATGTTTACACCACTGAGTCTACAGGACTTTCACACAGCATTGTATAATTTAATCATTACAACTAATGCCTCCGTTTTATTTAACTTGTTCATTTTATTCACTATGTGAGATACACGCAAACAGCAGAACATTAAGAATGACCACGAGTACTCTGAAATATTTTATTACAGACTGTAGTTCAACAGTGTCTGCATTGTCATTAATGTTGATGTTGCACATCATGTTACACAGTCATATTCGTCGCTGTGCTGGTACAACACTGGTAGTGTGTGTGTGTGTGTTGGATACGTATGACAACACTTATGTTACCGATATCACCAAATAAGTGCTGTATGGTGATTGTCAGCCTCTGGTCATTGAACCTAATATAGATTTAAAAAATGCTTGCCAACTGTGAGTAACAAGCCGGTAATGGCACTGAGGTGTTACGACTCACCCATAGTTACAAGTCAGATATTGCGTCCTCACACATATTCCGCAGTCTTTTGTCGTACTTCATGTTGCATCCTTCAACCGTGATAGCTTGTTTGAAACAACAATAAACCACAACAAACACAATGAAGCCAAATGTAGATATGATGCACAACACCGACATTTCATTGACGATGTCTGATTAGTGACATCGATGGGTGAGTTAATCAATGCTCCTTCATATTATGACTGTTAACACATATCACTTCAGCATAGTTTTGCAGTACAACTATATTGACACAATTTACACAACTTATAGTATATGCTTGTAGTGCACGGCAACTGTACACAGCATAGCTGTGAAGTGCTACATTCACTGCATGACATGCATTTGAGGGTATAGTTATTGATATCTTCAACTGGTTTTGCTATGGTGGTAGTGCATGTGCATGTATGTTAATTCAGCATAGATTGATGTCATTTACTGAAATTCACAATGTCGACAGATACCGACACATAACCCACATAATGTTTCATCTGCACTGCAGGTTATTGGCATGATTCTCAAAGAATTGACTAGTAAAAGAATTCGAGAAGAAGTATTTGAAGACGACACTGTTGAACAACAGTTTGACGACATGCACTGTGTCACGAAGGATGTTGAAGACACACCAGCAAAGAAAGATGTGGAACTGCAGGTTTCTCCAAGGGATGTGCTGAAGACATGCAATAAGAAGATTCAGGTGTATGTTCGTGGAGTAAATCAAGGCATGTATTATGAAGCAGTAATGTAATTTTAGTACCTGTTTTGACTCTTCATTGTTTCAGATCACTCGGTACTGTATTTACAGACATGTTTATTTTGGTGTCATGCTGTTTGTTTCTTAAGGGTTTGTCATCCCCATGTGGTCATTATCGTTTCAATAATGCAGTGTGGTGTACAACTTTGAAATATCTAGTAAGCGAACAGCGTATTGTACTGTATAGTACAGCGGTGTGTTGTGGGGTGCAATGTTGTTCACTATACAATTCCATCCCTTTCAAAATGCTGTTGTGCCACACTGCAAAAGTTCATGGAAGGTGACTCCACACTGCTGTGACAGACCAGTGTTGTACAACCTCTCGATACTGCTTGAGGCATTTTCGTCTTGAAAGCAAAAGAAGACAAAAACACATGTTTTATACAGCACTATACACTACTATACTGTACACAGTGTCAGTGGCTCAGTGCAGTGTCAGTGGCTCAGTAGGTAGCACACTCGCCTCTGAGGCTGGGAGATCAGAGGGCTGTGGGTTCAGTTCCCACATCTGACACTTGGGTTAATATCCCAGTACTGACACTGTAGTGCAGCATGAGAGGGGTGCTGCACTTCTGAGGTGCCGTCTTTCAGATGAGACATTAAACTGAGGTCCCATCTGCCTGGATTGGTGGTAGTTCAGGTGGATGTTAAAGATCCCATGGCACTTCTTGAAAAGAGTAGAATTTCCGGTGTCCTGGCCAAATTTCCTCATTCACTAAAAAATACCACCAACAGCTTAATCTGGTTCAATTTCAGTTGCTTACCATCTGTATCCCCGCCCCGGTTACCCCTGAAAAAGGGACTTCTAGGCCCAGTGGGCTTACCAGGTCAACAAAATTCAACAAAATGTATAATGTATACTGGGTGGGCAACTCTGCAGCACCACTTTGTTGTGCCTCACAGTTGTACTGATTCCCTATGACATTGCGAGCAAAGCTGGGGATATACATGGTAATCACATCACTGAAGTGTCAAAACACACTGAGTCTACATATAATTGTTCATCATTTAATTTTTATAGTGTACAGTACTGTTTGACATGTGTGCTTAGTGACTTTGATTGTTTTCAAGATGAAAATGACTACAGTACGCTGTAGTGATTGTATAATACTGTTATACCACAGTAGGGTAGAATCACATTCCCTGATGTTGGCACTGTTGTACAAGATCATTTTTAAAGGGCTGCAGTTCTACATAGAACAACAGTGCACCATACACTACTTTTATGATTATGTATGGTAGCACATACAGAACCGCGTAAGTGTGATATGGAGTTGTGTCCATGATTACGATGATTTCAAGACTGCATCTCGAGACGTCCACTTGATCATCAAACAAACTCTGATGAAATGTCTTATGGATAATGATCTGCAAGATGACAGACTGCATGGGTTCATCTCTGGTAGATCATGTGAGACAAACTTGGTAGATTTCTGGGACCGGGTCACGAGGGCAGTGGACGAGGGTCATGTGATATATGTAGTCCATCTGGATTTCAGCAAGGCCTTCGATTCAGTGACACACGGATGGTTGACCTGCAACTTGAGGAGTCTTGCTATAGGGTGTAAGCTAGCCGATGGTAAGAAAAGATGTTGAGGGACAGGTAACGCAGACGGTAGTTGTTGGTGGAGAACCACCGCACCCCAGGACAGCAAAAAGTGGTGTCCTGCAGAGCTCAGTACTGGGACAATTCCTGTTTAAAATTGTAATTGCACACCTGCTGGTTGGGATGTAGAATAAGATCTGCTGGTTGGACGATGACACTTACATCTATGCTGGGTTGGACTTGGATGAGGTTGATCTGTGGACGCTGGTGACTGGGCAATGAAACAACTTGGTCTAGTGTAGGAAGACAGCAGATTAGGCTAACAGGATGCTAGGTGCATATTAAGTGTTATAAAATGGGCTCAAGAAATCCTATAAACTGATTGGCTACAACATCTTCTGAGCCATGTCCTTATCAGAAGATATTGTAGCCAACCGGCACTACCCTCCAGTCCTGAGCCCCACAACACTACAGAATCCGTGAGCTGTGCCACTGCAAAACAGAAACACAAGCTGGCACAGCTCACACTAAGAAACAGCACTTCCTCATTACCAGCGAGGCAACAACTGAAAAACCACAGCAATAGAAAAAAATCACTTCTGTGCCTACCTTCCTGCACAACCACTGCACAAGACTCGTAATATTGAACGTAACTGATTTTTACTCACTCCCGCTCAAACAGTTCGCGGCAGTAGCAGTCCAACGGTCCCGTTCCTCAAACTGCCAGCCAATACACACGCTCGGTGATCTCCAATCCTTATTCAAGAATTTCCCCACAATCCAAAGACCACGGTGAACAATAAAAAAATAAAAGAACCACATTTTGTTTTCTATGTTCCCTCGTCTCTGCCCATGAACTGGATTGAGCACCGAAACTCACTTCAAAAACATCACCATGATGTGAGAACTCGACCGCAATCTCCGAGCCCGACGCAAAACCGGAAGTCATTTCACAGTATTTTGATCCCACACAGATCACCAACACAGCAACTTATTTTTCATTATTTTCTCAGCTACCCCATATCTCCCATGAAGTCTGTGCCTCTCATTCGTACCCAAAGTCACAGGATGGTGTTAAAAATGCATCACAATCTCCGGAGCCGACCGCAAGACCGGAAGTAATTTCTCAGCAGCCGGCTCTGCTGTCACACACACACACACACAGCAAATTATCTAACAAAATAAATCAACTGCCAATCTGGGGAGCAAGCTATCTGCATGGGGGGCAATGGAAGGGAACACCACCCTAAACACCCTATAGTGCCTATCAGTACAGCCCTCAATACAGGGACTATATTACTCCTTCAGACATTAAAACCTCAAGTTTTAAAAAGTGTTTGCATTTTTTGTTACTTTTTTTTTCTTAACTACTACCTTAATAGGGCCCATTTTTATAAGCGGAATAAGACACTCCGAGGTGTGGTTTATGGCCTGATAAGAGCACTTCCCAGGTGCTAAAGGCACTCGGTGCAAGCGCCTCGTGCCTCATTACGTACCAGGGGCGTGCTCTTATCAGGCCATAAACCACACCTTGTCATGTCTTATTTCTTACGGAAAGTACATACCATGGGGGGGAAGTTGGGTGAGGCAATAGTTATTGGGATGGGGGACAGCTGCAGCCTAATGGGCTGAAGTGATGCACAGTCCAGCAGACCACGTAGACCATATGGCCTGTGTGTGCTGTCAAGTGTGTATGTTCATATCATGGGATCTACGGTTTCTAATTACCATGGACCTATGTAGCTTTCCTGTTGATGTCAGAGGGAAGCATACCAACATACGAATCTTACTTCAGAAATAAAGTGGTCTGTCAAAGTATGTGCAGCAAGCAACCTGGATTGCAGCTGACACATCGTCCTACAGCACTGACCCTCCCTTACTTGTCACAGTCCCCGATGTCTCTATCCTTTCTTTTGCTTTGTCACATTACTCCCTCAGTTAATACACCACCTCTGTGCAAGGTTTATTGATCCCCTCTACCTAACAGTCAACTTTGCAATCATATCCCCCTACCAATAATCTCCTCCACTGTGCACCTATTCATATCCTTTATCCTGTCCTCATAGTCAGTTCCTTGCATCCCATGTAATATTTCTGTCACACTCTAACCTGGCCCCTCTCCCCACTATCCTCTGTAGTCTGCATTTGTCTCTTTTACTGGATTTTGTCACAGGCTGTATTTGCAATGTCCCTGTTCACCTCTTCAACCTCCCTTCACTCCATCCCCCTCCTGCCAGGATGAATTTCATCTTTGCTTGTCCTGCCTCCTATGCTCCTCCGTAACCTCCATAGCTCATCCCTTACAGTAGTCTTCTACCAACATACCATACACCCACCCTATCCTATCCCATTCAGTAAAATACAGACAACAGTTTAATCTGTTAATATGTTCATTGCACACACTGTCGTGTCTTATTGCTTACTTATAAATGCATCCTGTTTCTCATGGTTTTATGAATGAATTTATGTTCACCCTTATATGGTTGAACTGCATTCCGTAAACAATAGTGTCTTCACAGTATGACGGGTGACTTGCAGTCCATCTTTATTGTTGATTCTGTATGGTATATGATAAAGCAATTAAGATTCAGATCCCCATCAGGGATAGACATCTCAGTCGTTTCCTACGTTCCAAATTTGCAGGTGTTCAGGTGAAACCACTGAAGCGGGACATTGGCATCCAATGTGTTCTACTGGATGATAAATGTATTAATGACTTTGATGCAGATGTTGGCACAGACATCAGTGAAATGGAAGAAGATGTCAAATATTCAGAGGATGAAGATGATGATGACTATGTACCATCGTCTCAAAGCAGTAGTGATGACAGTGCATGCTGCCAAGACAGTTACGATGAAGAGGATATGGACTCCTCATTCACGATGAAACCGGAAGACACACTGCAGTCTGAAGCTAAATTTCTGGTTTTTCAGTCTTGCCTTATAAAGTTGCTGTCATGGTGCCACTGTCAGCACTGTGGAGAAACTGGTCTTGTGATTTGTAAACGCGTCATTGGAAGTCTGCTGATTTTGACAACAGCGTGTCAAGCATGTCATAAAACATCGGTGTGGCATAGCCAACCGTACACGGGATCAATTCTAGCTGGCAATATACTTCCATCCACAGCAACATTATTCTCTGGTTCTACAGCAGCAAGAGTGACTTATCTGCTTACATTTGTTGGACTTCAATACTGCTCCACTAAGACTTTTTTCAGTCATCAAAGTAACATCCTACTGCCGTGTATCAGTAAAGTTTGGAAATGGAAACAGGAGTGGTTGATTGAAGCACTACAATCGGAATAGCGTGGACTAATCTGTGGTGGTGAAGGTCGATCAGACAGTCCCGGACATTGTGCTAAGTATGGCACCTACTCAATGATGGAACTTTCTGCGGGCATTGTTCTTGACGTCCAGTTAGTGCAGGTATGTCCACGCATGGTTGTACATAAATGGTCCTGTTCATTTTGATGAGCCATGATGGTCAGATATGTGTTTCTCAACATTTTTGATAGTACAAGTCACTTCGCACTAATTATTACTTCAGTGAGTGCCATGAAGATGTCACTGCCATTATCTGTTGCATTATATCTGTTGCATCCACAATGTTGTGCATCTGACAGGGCCCTGATTCGTTTCACTAGCTGTCAAGCTCATATAGTGTATGGTGGAATGCTGTTACGTATGGAATTCCATGCCTGGAATATGCTTGTTCTGCTGCAGTAGTGCCATCATTATGTTGTTCTGCTGCAGTACTGATGTCACTACTGCAGCAGAACAAGTTGGAATGCTGCCACATAGTTGCTTTCCTCTCTATCCAGTCCAGCTGGAAGCTGTTTATTTTAACTTGAACTTGCAGAAACATCTGCAGCAGTCTGTCAGTTAAAAAAAAAAGAAAATGTTAACATTTCTATTATCCATTGTCTTCACTAGTTGGTTTTGTGTGATTTTCTGTGCTGTGACTGCCCATACACTACAACAGATTGTATATCAGCAGTCATACACAAACAAGGATATTTTTGTAGCTCATGGTTTACTTGGTAATGGAGCACCTTGAGAGCTGCACTGTCCGAGGTCATCTGTTACCAAGGAAACCTCTCGATACAAGAATATCCTTGTTGTGTATGACTGCTCATACACAATCCTCTATGTTCAGTACAGTGACAGTTGGGAAATGGTGCGTAGATAGTGCGCTACTGCGATAGTTTGGCGATAGTTATGAAGTCACTGAGTAGGAACATTCACATCACTGATCCCTGTGGTACACCACAGGCCACCTTTATTTCTCTCGAATGACACACATGTACAACCACCGTGTGTCCTGATGCCTAGTCAAATAACTGCACATCACAGTACTGTGCTGCCCAGTCCCATATTCATTATACAGTGCATAGTATACCACAATCGCAGTGACCCGCTTCATTTCCCATGAAGGCGAGTTTCAAGCATGTAACAAATTCTGCAAAGTCTGCATCACAAAAATGAAGGGTATGTCATTTTCTGTTGTGTGGATGCTGTTGACCGCATGCTCTACCACTATTAGCTCATTCACAGAATGTGTCAAAACTTTAAATAAAAAAAGGGGCAATACTTCACAGCTTTGTAAACAATTTCAATTCATCTTCAAATCCCAAAGAGCAATGAGTGTGGTGGCAGTACCCATATGGAGCTGGAAGGGTTGTGGTGATGTGTGGAGGCCATGACAGACTGGGACATGGACATTGACAAACTAATTACTGATAGACATTGCCAGGTAGCCAAATGGGTGTGTGAAAACATGCCAAATACCGATCATCACTATGATGTTTGGCATGTCTCGAAAGGTATGTAACCACTGACACCCTTATGTCGGAATTCATCACTGCACATGTCCTTTTTTTTAAATTGACTTACATTACTATTTATGCACCCCTGCAGACCATGTCATCCTTCCGAGGTGCACACTTCACCTCACATCGAACTCCAAGCCTGAACTCCTCACTCATTGGTACTCCTTTCACACCCGACCCCAGGCAGATCAGTCCCTCCATCCATAGCTTTTCCCTGATGGAGGGCTTGCAGAACACAGGCTGAAATGTGTATCGGAGCAGTGGGTGGCACCTGTGGAGGAGTATTCCACATGTCCACTGGTGCCCTCTTCATCTCCCCGGGGGGAGAGGGATTTGCGCTTTTCTTCCCCGTTCACCCGAACAGTGGAGTGCAATTATGCCATGACACATGACAATCCTGCAGTCATCCACTGGGCTTGCCCCTCCTTGCCAGTCTGCCATCCTGTAGTACCTATGATCTCCATGGGAGTTCACCAGGATGCCGGACATTCCCACAGCCCCTCCCCTGTGAACAGCCAGCATGCCACTTTGCTCCAGAACCAAGGTCGACAGTGTGTCGCGAGGTGTGTTGTCCAGTGCATCACCTAAGCTCCACCAGGCCTGCTCACATGTCCATCTTTCTGTGTGAGTATCATGTTGCATGTCTACCAACATGCTGCAAGGTGAACAGAAATGTAAATGTGCAGTATGAGGTTCTATGGCACATGTCATGAATTATACAATATCACTGCGCAGGCTTCAAATCATCAATCCACTTCATTTTTTGGTGTTAAAAGATAATTTAGCCTGACGAATACCTGTTATGTATTAAAGGGAATATTGGTTTACATTTTTGGGGTGCACATACAAAGAAGTTTGAGAATGAAAAGAATAGTATGAAGGTTTATCACCCATTTAATATTGTGAAAATTGCATGTGGCCAAGACAGATCAGCATCCCACAAGTAACATTGTTTGTCATTACCGACATGCAGGCATTAAAAAAAAGCTAACAACAATTTCAAATACAAAGGACTGTGATGCTCTTCAACCGTGGATTACCTCCATCTCAAATCACCTGTACTGGTGCATTGGATCTACTCCTGATGGCGATGGAGACACCGTCATTGCCAAATGGAGGTCTGTGGCTTCTCATGTACAAAACATTCACAGGTACAGCTTTGCAGAATTCAGTGAATGTGCACATGAACCTCTAACTGACACTGATAAAATGAAGCGGTGGATACCGGCATGTAGGTACGGTTGGAATGTATATCAGCACTTTCACTGTGTTCAGGTCAACATAAGTAAAGCACACATTTCCTTGCATGATACTAATATGTACTACTTTGCACTTTATATATAGTTATGTGGGTGTTGGTGGTGGATGAATTGTAATAGAGGAGCAATGACTAGCTTTGAAATCCTCCATTCCATGATAAACAGTCGAACACTGTATTGCATGTGCAGAAAGACAGATGACACATGTCTTAGTATTGGTAGTAGTGAAATACCCGTACACCCACATGCTAAAGTCAGTCAACATCCTAGATAGGGCATAACCACACCTCTTGTGTGCAGTTATCTCAGTAATAACAACATCCTTACATGTCTTATCGATTACACATTGAATACTGATTGATGCTTCATGAACTTCACTAATGACATCTGCAACATTGAGATATCATAAAGTAATTTTGTTATTTTTGTGATTGCCTCAAAGGTGTCCGTAGAGTTGGACAAGTTGGTGAACAACACTTGTCTGTGTAATGACATCTCCAAACTGTCACCTGAATACCAGACATCTGACCTCGAGGCATATAATTCCCTTTTTCTTCAGTTTTCGCCAAAGATGGTCGTGTTTTCCTATGAAGGAATGAAGTGCTGGTAACAGCCATGTGAAATTATATAGCTCAATTCTTACAGTGTGCATGTATTTAGCCAAGCATGTGTATCTTCTGTTGTTTACAACAGAGTCATACACTGAGTACCTATTTTTACATATGATATTGAAGATAGTGTGTTGTATTTTTGTGTTACCACAGTACTATGGGAACGGGTCAGGTTTCCTTTTATACTAATCGTGGTCAGTGGCACATAGTTGGAATTATCTGTGATAACAGTTTTGAAATGACTTGCAATCGGGGAACTGTGTGTTGGTGTAATGCATTGTAGGATTGTGACTCACCTTATGCTGGTTTATGTAATGACATGTGTCGTTTTCATACTTCTCAGCACACTGCTAGCAGCTATGCATTACAATGAAAATTCACAACGCAAACAGGCAAGCACTACAGATGGGGAGAAGCGCTACTCAATCCACTATCCGAAGTATAAGAAGGGCGGTTACGTGGTGAGGAGCATACAAGTGCAATCAAGTCATGGTAAGCATCAAGGGGTATCAGCACCTTTTGGTACTGTTTTCCATTTCAACCCTAGGGACTAACTCAGTGAATGATCTTGACAAGCAGGTAGAAGCCAGGAAAGATGTAACAGAGGGTAAGGCAAGAATGGAGCAAGGAATAACACAGGCTAATAAGAAGGGATTCAATACTGTCATCCAACATATAGCCATGTTTGTGTTTGAACCTAGGAACTAGGCGGGTTATTAATTCTGTGACTTGCCCTGGTTGGCAGGGACTTGTTTTATCACTATGATCACCATTATGCTGAACCCAGCACCTGTTGCTCGTACCGTTATGCCCTGCAGTATTGTTTTTTTTTTGTGAGGAGGCCTTCTCACTCCTGTCTTTTCAGTAAGCAATAAGACACGGCTGGGTGTTGGTAGTACTGCGAGTCTCATTCCTAACAACTCCTCTGGGTGTGCGGTATGTCAGTACTGCCAACACCCATCCATGTCTTACTGCTTATATAAAATGTGCCCATCGGCAAATCTGAAAAGAAGAGCATCCTAAAAGTTTTCAAAGTCACAATAACATAGGGTAAAATGTTGATAAATGATGTTAAGTAGTGCTTCCATGTATGTTTTTTCACCTGACAGTCATCTGTCTTTCTTCATACATAATACGTTGTGTGATTGTTTACCATGGAGTACAATAATTCAAAGCTCTGCAGTATTCCTTAAAATAAATGTTCACCACCTCACACGCAGACACACACGCACAGAATGGTAACATGGAATACATGAATTCTGTGACTAGCCCTGGTTGACAGACACTTGTTTTAGCCAGTGGTGGCACTCTGCAAATGCAATGGCTAGAAGCAAGTGTCAGCCACTCATGACACAGAGATTTATTTGGCCAGTTTATATAAAACTTTCTGCAATGTCACTTGTCACACTCCGTACCTAATTTAAAGCTACCCGTATAGGTATGTATGACTGCAGCCACGGCTTCAGTGAACCATTTTCCTCTCTAATTTACACGTTGCCTGTCCATCAAATAGTGGTTAACAATGAAGCAATGCTGTCAATCGTATAGGTGACCCTGAGAGTTATGAATCAATTACATAGGCATGCCAGTGGTGCTGGCAGATATCAGCCATCTCATTAAGCAACCTGTGATGTGTACCTCTATTTGAATATATGCCATCTGTGACCGGTGCTTCATCTCCCATTACTTCCTTCACCCTCCCACTGGTGATTTAAAACTAATTTTCACCCTATTCATTTCAGAGTATAATCACACTACTGTGGTGTTGGTTATTTTACAATGGTTATGTTCTTATTGTGAAACATATATCTCTCTTTCATTACACAGAGTACGTGAAAGACCTGGTTGACGAGGTATTACAGATGTGTGAAAATTGCAGTGATGAACACAAACTTGATGATACAAGCAAACCCACACCACTCTGTGCTTCATTTGTAGATCTGGATAAAAAACCTGCAGTGGAAGGTCATAAATCAAGATTCAATAAGACTTTGTGTTAGTCACTGTACTACAACAAGAAAACAGTGCATGGACTAAAGTAAATGACAAGAATGGATTTGATACCAGTCCATGGCATTTGATGAAGTACTGCATGGCTAACCTGTCATCGATAAAACATTTATTGAATGTCTGCCACCCTGTAGCACTGTGGTTTGTGTTCATTTTCTACTGTGTTTCCATTACAGAACACTGATGTGCTACATTGCAGTTCTAAACACCATCACAGTATAACCATTGTACAGAGACACATTGAAGAATAACAGTGTATGGGTTTAATGACTATTACTACAGACATGGTGGGCGCCACAGATTGACTTATCTGTAGCACTCAGTTTGTCTGTACCATTTGTTCTGTAACATAATAGGGTGACTACAGTTTCATTTGATTTCTGGACATCCCAAAATATGAAGTTAGGGACTTAGGACATTAACGGCAGAAAAGATTCTACGGACACACCGATTATGGCCATTTGCCTAGTATCCATTATGCATTCCCCTGATTCCCCAACCATCCCACTATCAACAGCACTATGTGTCTGTCCCATGCCCTCTTGCCCCTCTAATGAATAAATGGCCAAGTGTTACCTTGGCAGCCCATTATAGGTATGAAGCACCATCTTGGTACACAAATACATCCTGATGTTCTCCCTAAACTTGAAGCACTGTAGTTTGATATTAAGATGTGTTTTTGTGTAACACTTCTTCAATTGCAAGTGGTTGTCAGTAGTCACCTTGTTTGTCCCTTCTTTGTTCTTGAAGGTCTGTATCATGTTTCCTCTCTCTCCCTCCTCAGCTCCACAGGCTACATACCCATGGCTGCCAACCTCGCCTGATATGGCTGTTGACTGACACCCTTCACCATCTTGGTTGCTGTCCTCTGTACCCATTCCACTATATGAAGTACTGCATGGCTAACCTGTCATCGATGAAAAACGTATTGAATGTCTGCCACCCTGTAGCAATGTGGTTTGTGTTCATTTTCTACTGTGTTTTCATTACAGAACACTGATGTGCTACATTGCAGTTCTGAACACCATCACAGTATGACCATTGTACAGAGACACATTGAAGAATAACAGTGTATAGGTTTAATGACCATTGCTACAGACATGGTGGGCACCACAGATTGACTTATCTGTAGCACTGGCACCCACCATGTCTTGTCAGATGTGGCCCAAATATATTTCACCCCATACGGTCACTCAACACTCCTACTGCCTGCCAGGCATACTACATAATATGTAAAAAAAGTCATCCCGTCCACAGTCCAGCACCTTAACCTTGCTCCAGTGGAGCAATGCCAATGCGTGACTCATGACCCACACTGTGTGGTGTCCAGTTGCACTTTGCTTAGTAACTACCATTACCACAGACACAGTGATGCCATTCATAAACATGAGCCCTGCCACTGCTTCCTCTCCTGTTGGCTACCGACACCATAAAGCTGTAACCAGGTGGGTTGTTTGTTCCAAACTGTAAGACCAGTTGTGTTCTATTACCCTGATTATGTATCCATGATGGGATTCAGTGAATGATCAATTCAGCTGTCATTCCTGGCAATCAGGTTACCTACACTTTGGTACCTCTACCTCCCTTTCAAACCCAGATGATGCCACTAACTATGTACTCCATCACAGGCCCCCATCCCCACCTCCCTTACCTTGATAACCCATTGATGTGCACAACCCTTTCCGGCCCCTTCATTTCATTTATTCAAATGATATAAAGCCAAACAAATAAGTGACCAATGATTTCAAAACTGTTTTTAATGTCAGTTACTTGACCCATTTGCACACATTCATTACTGTTCAAGATAATAAAAAATTGCAACTTTTATAACATGTTTGTTGATTTAATAAACAGTACTGTTACTCTGTTTATGCTGAAAACATGGCATGAGCTAATCCAAGGTTGGATACTTGAAATCAACATATTCCTGAGATGGGAATGTATTCCTGATCCTGTGAACGGCACAAGCCGGCAGTGGAACACGTACTTGATGTCCAAGATATCCCCATGACCATCGAACTAACTGCCTGTATGTAGTGTAACGATATCGCCTAAGGGGCATCAAGAAAGAAATAATACATCATTAAACTCAGTTAAGAGAGATGATGTTGTGTTATTGCAACATGTGGAACACCACACTGGTTGTGCCTAATTTTGGTAAAATGACAGTATATGTACAGTGCAACAATGGCATCCATGTATATTTCACACATTGAAACATGAAGTGATACAGTGGTTGCTGGAGGCCATGCATTGTGGTAGGCTGACAATTTGTGACTCAATGCAAGGCATAACTGTATGTCAATTCACATGTGAAACCAAATAAACACTGAGCTACTTGGACATGGGCAATGAAGGACAGTGCAGCATTCCATGTGGTTGTGCTGCTGTACTGACAGCAGTAATGTAGCAACATAACATAATGACATCAATAATGCTGTATAACAAGGTTATTCCATGAATGGAGTAACATGCATGAGAGTATTACACCATATAGTAGATATTAATAGTAAAGTATGGTCAAACATACATTCAAAAGGCTGTGCATTTCCATTTGGGGGGTTGGAAAACAGGGTAAAAAACAAACCACAACTACTGTATACTTGATAGGTCAAAGATGTCATCTGCACCACAAGATGCAAAGACATCTCAAGTTCTGTGCTGTTTACCACACAGAATTTCTTATAGCATTTTTTTTTCACAACGGAGGGACAGACTGAGACCAATGTGAAAAAAAATTACATTTCTTTGTTACTGCTACATATAACAATGAAATCTCAAGAATTCAGAAAAGTAAAAGGTATGATTATTAAAAATGGGTGGCTAACACGGAACATGCTGTGGAATACACAAGACATTTATAATTATACCATTCAAATAACTGAACAGCCAATGAAATGGTCAGGCTGGCAGTTTAACAGCGGTGTAAATCCTCTGATAAACACTGGCTGTTGAGCAAATAGACATTGGGGCAAGGAAATCCTGTAACATAGAGAATAATGTATGGGCAACCATACACAGTAAGGCTGTGTTTCCATGGAGGGGTTGAGCTGACAGCATATGAACCTCAAGAGCAAAGCTCGAGAGGTCCACACTGTCATCTCAACCCTGATATGAAAACACATGCCAAGTTGTGTGTGGTTGACCATATTTTATTTTTTGTAGTATATTTTTTTTACACTACAGTGACAGACCTTCTCTGAAGTGAAAACAAAAAAGTAGCCATTTCTTTGTTCTACTCCCATATCAAAATCTAATTTCCAGACTTTGGCTATGTAAGTAGCTAGGTGTATCATGAAGTACACATTTAACATTGTCTGACCTTTACACTGTGCATAACAACTGTTTGGAATGCTCATAACAACACTTTAGAATGCGCATAACGGTTTAGAATGTGCTTCACAAGGATTTTGAGCAGGCTGAATGTCATACATAACAAAGGGTAACCATATACAATATAATTGTGAAAAACACATCACACGTCCATGATACACTGTCCAGTATGCCCACTGATAAACGTTCATATAACTATAAAAAAAAAATATTGGAAAGTGTATAATGGCTATATACCATGACAAGGAGTTCGTGCACCTGTGGAGTTTGGAGTTAGCAGTTCTGGTGTGGTTAACTCACTCAGCTGTGCCTCGTGACAGAACATCAAAAAATGTAGTAAAAACACCAAAATACCCACTCCCTATCATGGCATGACGCTATATTGTATGATATATGAACAGTGCGTACATAGACAATACTGGATGGGGCAACAATGCACAAAGACTGTGTTCTGCCACAGTGCAGTTCTGATTTCCTCTGATCTTGAAAGTGAAGCTTGACATGTCTATGGGAATCATAACCCTTAAGTGCCAAGAAATACAATTCTTGTGCACAGATTTGCTCATTCTGCATTTTTTTATACTGCATAGTAATGTGTGGAATAAATGTTTGTGAGTTATTTTACTTTCAAAATTAAAGTGACACATGCAGTCTCTATAGGTTGTACAATGATGTTGTACCACATCAGGGTAGACTCTCATTCCCTTACCTTGGACCTGTGAAACAACGGAGTTTTGAAAATGATTGAATTATACACTGAAAAACACTCCAATATACACTATATACTGTTCTGCCTGTCCAAGACAGCAACCTTACAATGCATTTAACGGTTCTTAATATATGGATCATGAATTTAATAAGCTTCTAAGGCATACAAAAAATTTGCAGTAATACTATCACTCCCAAAGTGATAATACCACACTTCAAGAATGATAATACTAACGTTCAGGTCCCGTAATAGTATCGTTCAGGACCTGAACAATAGTATTATCAGAGATGGTCAACAGCACACACGTCAGTCTCTCTGCCCACATCTCCAAGCAAGCCATCCGATTGGCCCCTTTTACTTTGTGGGCAGGCAGAAACAATTTAACAAACATGGTGGACAGTTTCTCGCTAAGTGAGACCATTTCTCCAAAGGATTATTTCAGTCGTTTTTTTACCTTTACGTCTCAAAAAAGGGACATATGGTCATGATCCTACCTTCCCAAACATAGTAAAGGTAGGATCTGTGCTAAACCAAAAAAAAAAGGCCATCTCCAGCCATGGTCTATGTATGTGTGACGGAGGGAGCGGGGAAGGGTGCACTAAAAGTCTGTGGTGCTTGGCCAGCACGCAGAAAGTCCTCACTGCACAAAAAACAGTCAAAGACAAGAAAACAAACTGTGCATCCATATATTAAAAAAATAAATGATAGCTCACTGGGTATTACTAGTGAGTCATACTGTCTCGAGGTTCTGCGTCCAGAACCTCTGGATGGTATAACTCACCAGTAATACCCAGTGAGCTATCCAAACCACAAATGTACCATATTAAACAGATCAATGTAACATACTCATGGCTGTGGACACTAACCATTCCACCATGGTATTGACGAAAAGTGAAGTAGGCAGCTTGGAGGACCCACATGTCCAAGTACACAGTCGCAAATCCTGGATGCAGCACAGTGCAGCTGAATGCATCAGCTCGATCACACACCTCTGCTATCTCACGACAGCACACAGACTCTGTTGAGGATGGCATCGGGACACAAAAATTGCAGGTACACCTAAAATGTGGAAGGAAAATGTCAGGGTCCATTGTAAAACAGCAAAGACTGGTACATAGAACATATCACTATGATGCATCATGACGTTACACATGACTGCCGAGGAAATACAGCAGGATGTGCTCCACCGCAGTGTGGTACAGGAGCAGAAAGACAGGTTGTCTGTGTCTCTATGAAAGCTATTGTGCCTGTTCATAGGTTATGGCAGTGTAAAGTATGACTGCAGGGCAGGGGTTGTACTTCCAGTACATAAACAGGGAAGAAAAAAGCTAATGGAGAACCACAGCCTTGTCCCCATTACCACAGTAATGGCCAACGTCATGGTGGTGGTGAGTGTGTGACAAAATCCTATATGCTGCAATGAAGAAAAAGCTCAATGGAGAATGTGAACACCCACCGCACCAAGACTTCGGTGCTGGTGCCAGCACAGTTCAGTATGTACATGCCACAAGTGGCAATACTGCATATGGGCAACATGAACCCACATGTTGCATGCACAATTAGTGGAAAGAATATCTGGACTCAGGATCCATAGTATGCTGTAAATTAGAGGTAGGGTAATAACAATTCGCAGAAAGGTTGTCATGACTCCCGTACAGCAAGCCTTGATGACAACAAAAGTACAGTATATACACATAAAAAGTACATAAATGGTGCCTGTGCTGGAAGACAAGCCATGTATGAACACAGACACAGGGTACTATGGATATATACAATGAAGTCAAGACTGGATAGAGACCACCTACTTGAGACCTGAAAGTATGTAACAAGGATACATAGCGTATGGTTGACTCAAAAGCATAAGGGTTCAGCCACCAACTGCAGTGTGAACTGCAGTTTATGGTACATGTGTGTGGACACTGCTTTACTGAAACAGTTGTGGAAGCCTGTAAGAGGTTCATTCCACATACACAATAGTGGATGGACAACTATGCAGAACCACTGTGTTCTGCCACAGAATGGTTCTGACTCCTTCCAAGTTCAAGAGCGGAGGTCGAGCAGTCGATGGGAATCAGAACAGGGAGGTTACAGAACATAGCGGTTATGCATAAAGTTTCTAATCCTGTATTCTTCTAGTGCATAGTATCATTACGCAAAATGTGTTGATTGTCTTGTTTATACCATTCATAATGAAAGTCACTCATACTGTATAGTGGAGTTCACTATCCAGTATCCTCTATGACAAGTGAGTGGAAGTTCAAGAATACTGTCTTACAACACACCTAAGTAGAGGAAAGCAACAATGGGTCAGCACTACAAATGGCTGTGCTGCAGTACTGACATTGCTAATGCATCAGGACAACAGAATTACACTATTGCAGCATAACACAAATATTCAACACATGGAATTCAATGCATGACAACAGTCCGCTATACACCATAAGGTGTTTGGGGAGACACTGTATTAAATTGAAAATAGCATGGGTCATGAACATGGTGTTACTGTGACATGACCAACGTGGGAGGAGGATGACATAAAATGAGGTTGGTAGGTTCTTGCAGACTGGATGGGATGAGGGGTTCAATTGTGCTGTAGATTGCTGTACAAAAACAGCCAGCAGCCTCCTGCCTCAATACACCCCGTGAAAATACACTACAACTGTGTAGTGCAGCAGCAGTCATACACAAGTAGACAGAGACATTGACAGCTATTTCAGCAATAATGCCCAACATGATCTGTGTTGTGCTTCAATGACGTCACGCCTTGGGTGGCTGGGTACGAGACCGCAGGCCGAGTGCCTCCAGTACGTGAGGTGTGATGTTATCCTATGACAACTCACACTCTGGAAGGCATTATTGCTATTAGATAAAGGCTTATTGTTATACAGCATAAAAAACAGCATTTTAAAAAATGTTTTTGTTCTTACGGAAGCATACTTTTGTTTCTTAAGATAGGATACAAAAAAAAAAAAAATGAAGCTCCAAACAGTGAACAGGGTCACAGTGAAGGTGAGACTAGATGCTGGGATAACATCACGTATAGAGCCACAGACTAACCAATCAGAGACCAAGATTATTTATTGACAGTCTATAATATTGCTTATGTTATGCACAGATAGGGTACCAGAGCTAAGCAACCATGGGCAAGGGGAATCAGTATGCACCCCAGAAATGCGTTAGCAGTGTCTTATGCAAACCACATCATGTCTCACTGGTCACATGTTACTAGTTTCCCCAGAATAGTACATCATGAGGGCAATGTGTAAATGACTGTTTATGGTATATGAGACTACAACAATGCATGGAAAATATACCAGTCAGTGTTGCCAATGCGGGCCAAGTCCTCCTGTTCATCAGGAACATGCACAGAGTTGGAAAAGGCATCAAACTCTTCAGGCATCATTGTTGGCTTGAATTGATAAGGCTGCACCCCAAAAACAGGTTGCTCATTTGCAGAATCAGACTCATCATGTTCATGTCCCTAGTCATCTGAGGCCGAGTCCACAACGTAGTCGCTCACACTTGAATTATCCTCATCCATGACTTCGCCTGTAAAAATAAATCACAATAACTTCATTTTCTATCAAAGTCCATAGACAGACAAGAATAACAGTCTTGCATAACAATAATAAACTAAAAATGTAGCAATTGTCAACCACACACAACTTGGCATGTGTTTCCATCTTGGTATTGAGATGACAGGAAGATAATGTCGACCTTCAATATCATGGTTCCTATGCGATCACCTAAACACCTTGATGGAAACATTGCTTTTACAGAGCTATTACAATAAACAAAAAATATAAAGTCAATTACTGAACACTTAGAAAGGAATACACCACTTACCAGAGTTCAATGAAAACAGGAATATGCAACCGTGGAAGTGTTAGTAGAAAGCAGTGCCGCCACGACAAGGCCCTTCCACACAGACACTGATCAAACTCAAAAAGAGAAATGTTAGTCAAAAAGAACTGGACAAATATTCACAAATTGAGAAGCACAGACACATACTGAACAGTAAAAGTAACACATGATTTGCTAACAGTTACCAAATGATCAATCACTTGACAGAGTGTTACAATGAAGAATGGAACTATAATCAACTGTATGTATAAGTCATGTTATAGGGTATTGCATGACTTCAATACTGTCACAGAGGCAGTGATTGAACAAGCAACAGAAAACTGATTCAGGGAAGTGCTGAGGAAGCATGACCTACAAAATATCTGGAAAAATGCAAAAAATGGGTGGGCTGTGATATCAGTGTAACAGATAAGAAAATGGTAAGAGGGACACAATGTTCAGAAATCATACTTGTTAGCAGAAAATGCTGATTCAGATTGATATATGGGGAAGGTCATGTATGTTATACTACATATGGAGCTTTGGCAGGTGGTGGAGGTGGCGGTGGGGGTGGGGTACGCACAGAGATAACATATAAATGTTTAGTGATCACTGTTGTGTGACCATTCAATGTTGGTGTGTCTGCTGAAGTACCATGACCCAGGGTGAAAAACATTCGAAGCAGCAGGTGCAGTCGAAGTGGGACAAATAATAGTACTAAAGGAGCACTGCAATGTAAACACACAGACTGGGGAGAAAGATTACAGTACAGATGCAGTCCACTGTGGGGTGACATCCACTTCTCACTCTATATGAAAGCTGTACTGCAGTGCAGAAACATACTGTGGTGGAACAGTCACAGTGCTGTATCAATGGAGATGAGGAGTGGATATTAGCATTGCACTATGTACCACTGTCGTATGCAAACAGTAAACATGCTGCACAAAATTGATACACAACCCCAAGGGTGTGCTGCCACTACCAAGTCAGTACACAGCATGCATTGCACAGCACCCAACAAAGACTGTGCTGCAGCTATAGAAGAGAAACACATAACTCACACCTGTGTACTGTGCTGCCAGTATAGTTGCTGCAAAAGAATGCAGCGCTGTTCATAACAATGTGCCACCTCTACATTGTGTTACTCATGTGGAATCAACAACATATGGGCTATATCATCTTCAATATGCAGTGTCAGTGGCTCAGTAGGTAGCACACTTGCCTCTGAGACTGGGAGATCAGAGGGCTGTGGGTTCAGTTCCCACATCTGGCACTTGGGTTAATATCTCAGTACTGACACTGTAGTGCAGCATGAGAGGGATGCTTCACTTCTGAGGTGCCGTCTTCCGGATGAGACGTTAAACCAAGGTCCCATCTGCCTGGATTGGTGGTAGTTCAGATGGATGTTAAAGATCCCATGGCACTTATCGAAAAGAGTAGGAGAAATTTTTATGAAAGAATCCAAAAACAAAATCCAAAAGAATCCATAAACAGAAACAAACAGAAAAAAAAAAACATCATATTCTTAAACAAAACTCATAATTAACAGGAATAAACTTCGTCCATTTGAAAAGGTAAGGAAAGGAGGAGAAAAAAACTGAATCATATTTCATATAGGTTATTCTTTGAAAAGAAAAGAAAAGGAAAATTTATAAGAAGAAAAACAGAGACCTCATCCTACTCAAGCAATATTATCCCATAAATTCCTAAAAGCTATTTCCTGTAAAGATCGTCTTTCATACTCATAAACAGAATCTAATTCTTGTTGAATGTTAAAAAAAAACTCTTGCATTGAAACAGTTTTACCTTGTAATGTCCTAAGGCATCTTGCTTGCCAAATAGCCCATTTGATACATACCAACAGGATATGAACAGTACTGTGGGCCCACTTTCACCAGGTAGATGGAATTTGCCCTAAAACTAAAATATCATAACACATTACTGAAAATGCAGGTTCTCCCCATAAATCCGCTAAAAGGGAGAAAAAATTATTAACATGTACACAATCAAAAAAAAGATGCTGCATTGTCTCCACAACCCCAGCACAAGACAATTCTGTACATACTCTTTCTTCCAAACGTTTATGCTTATGGTTACCTTTCACTTGTAATTTTTGATGCCCGCAAAGCCAAGCAAAATCTTTCATTTTGAAGGAATCCTGATTCAATATACTGTTAAGCAATAAATCAATATCTATAAGAGATGAAACTTGAAATACTGGATCTTTATGATACCGTGTAGCCACTATAGATTTGTAAAAGGCCTTTCTCCCTTTCACCTTACATTCTGATAAATCTATCTTCCATAGCCTAAAATAAAAAAGTGTAGCTTGGGCAAAGCTAGGAAGATTCCAGTCTACGGGATGCCACTTCCCTCTACCCCATGCCTGAAAGAAGGAATTACCCCAAAGTTGCATACACAGTTCACCAATCCTGCCATGTAAGAAATGACAGGAATAATGGAACTATAAAAAAAAATTGCAAATAAATAAACCATGGGCTGCAACATGTTTAGACCTCCGTCTTTTTCTGCTCTATATGTATGACTCCTTTTCACAGGATTTAGCTTGCTCCCCCATAAAAGCAGAAAAAATAAACTCATAATCTTAGTGTGCATGCTCCTGGGCAAAGGGAGAATGTGATAAATATATAAAAAGATGGGTGCTATATAAGTTCTTAATAAATAAACTCTTTTCTTTCTTGACATCTTCCAAGAAAGCCATGACTGTACTTTTGTGTGCGCCTTTTCATAAACCTCAGACCAATTGTTGTTTTCTGATTCTGCTGTACCAAAATACATGCCTAATATTTTTACCTGCCCTCTGGTCATAGAAATGGGAAAATCATCAAGCTCCCTACCATTCCCTAATATCAAACCAATACTTTTGGTCATGTTAATTTTTATCCCAGTAGTATCATATTCATCCCGTAATATTGTCAAAATCTTTTCCCCTGATTCCCTGTTAGCTACTGCAAATACACTGTCATCCGCATATGCCGAAACTTTTGGAAAAACAAACCCATCCTTATTCACAATAGCTGATATATCCATATCATTCTTGATTTTCCGTAACAAAGGATCTAAACCAAAAACATACAGAAGAGGGCTTAAAGGACACCCTTGTTTTACCCCATTTTTAAGATATATAGGGACACCAAAGAAACCATTAACCAAAGGGATTACCTATGCTTCAAAATATAAAGTTTGTATTAATGCAATAAAATCAAAAGGGATCCCATAATAAGACAAAACTTTCCAAAGATATGTATGTTGAATGGAGTCAAAAGCCGTTTCTTGATCTACAGATAATAAATAACCAGTTAATAAATTCCGTAAACCTTGATCTGTAATTTCTCTTAAAAAACTAGGTTTTGGACTATATTTCTTCCAGGGATCATGCAGGACTGATCCTGAGTTTTCAATGTTTGAGCTACTTTTGCTAGTCTCTGAGTAATAATCCGTGCTAATATTTTATAATCAGAATTCAATAGAGTCAAAGGTCTCCAGTTCTTCAATTCGCAAGGGTCACCTTTTTTAAAAAGAAAAAACAGAACACCTAACTGCATTGAAGGTGCTAAACGCTTTTCCTCCCAAACAGCATTATATAAGACTTCCAGACAAGGAACCACTAAATCCTGATATAGTTTATAAAAGTCGTTAGGGATTCCATCCCGACCAGGAGAGGTTTTAGTAGAAAGGTGCCCAATTGCTTCTTGAATTTCTGCCCTGGTAATGGGAGCAGATAATTCATCCTGCTCTAGACTAGATAAGCCTGGTACTATTACCTCAGAAACACAATCCCTCTGTTCTTCCTGACCTCTCTGAAAAGTGTCCAAAAGATGCTGCTGCACCAAAAGCATTATATCCTGATTATGTGACTTTAAAATCCCTTGCTAATCTTTTAGACCCACCATTGGAACACTGTATACCTTTTCCTCATATGGATTAACCTCTTGTTTTATATACCAAGTGTTTTATATTTTTGTTGTGTAGCTAATTTTACTACTGTATCATGTAAATATTGCTTCATCACATCTTTAACTGCCTGTATAGACACCTTACTTCCTCCTGAATTAAGGAGTTTCAAATATTTAGCCCTATGTCCTAAATACATAATATACTTTGTTTTTGCCAAACGGGAGGTATACGATCCGTACCATCCCTGTAATTCCCTTTTCAAATCCTCCCACCATTCGATAGGACTATCACATAAAAAACTCAAATCCGTTTTAAAAAAAAAAGTTGTTTAATATACTGCTCTACCATAACATCCTGAAGTCTAGAGATATTCAATTTCCAGTAACCCCGTCCAACCTTCAACCTTTGAGAATCCCCTAATGTGAGAATCACTCCTAAGTGATCCGAAGTCTCTAAAGGAGTCACATGTACCCTGTGACAAGTTAATCTCATTGATATCAACCAAAAATCTATCCTAGTGGATAGCTTTTCTTTAAAAAAGGTATGAGTGGGTACTTGTTTTAGAATGTCATAAACATCCGAAATATCATTTTGTGCAATAATATTCAACAACTTATTTGTATCACAAAAAATTTTCTGTGTTACTCGTCCCCAATCCCTAGAAGACAGACCACAATTAAAATCTCCTCCCCATAGAATTAATTTAGACGTATGAAGATATGGTTCTATCTGCTGAAACAAAACTGATCTCCCCTGCTTTTGACTGGGGTGCATAAATGTTAATTAAATGAAACACTTCTTTCTGGAGAATTACATCCAAGACCATAGCTCTCCCAGGCTGCACTTCATAGATATGCAGTAGGCGAACATCTCCTTTAAAAAGTATACCTAGCCCTGAGCACAGCTCTTCCCCTACGGACCAGAATGAAACATCCCACCTCCAATCCCGTTGCGCACTCTGAATATCTTGTAAAGAGTGTAATCTAGTGTCTTGTAAAAAAAAAAACTGTACTTGTTTCATACTAAGACTAAAAAAGGTATCTTGCCTCCTGCCAGTGTTCTGAACACTGTTCACATTAATTGTGCAGAAAGAAAGAGAAGAAACCATTGTCATTTTGTAAAAGAAAAAGGGAAAAAAATTAAGCCCAAAAGAAAAATGAAAAGAAACCTCATCTCTTTTTTTTTCCTTTTTTTGTCTTACGTCTAAGACCAAAGTCTATAACTCCCCTCAGCCTGAGAGGATGCCACAGAGGATAGATCAGATTCACTGCCATCCTCCTCAGCTCCCTCCTCAAACAATAATGCATAAGAATTCTAAACAGGGGTATCCTCCATAATCTCTTTATGTATAGAAACTCCCTTGTCCTGTTTACCTGTTTTGGACCTTGTAACCCAGTGAAAGCCCAGCACCTCTTGTACTAAAGGAGGAGCCATTATACTACCTTCCGCTTCTGGCAAGGTTAAATCTCCTACACTCACCAACCCATCCTGGGCAATAATAGAATCATTAGTGTCTACGCTAGTCTGAAAAGATTGCTTGACCAAAGTAGTACCATCCTCCACAGCCTTTGACTCCACTGATTCAACTATATTTGAAATGCCCTGATCTGCCTGGGTAAGTTCAGGGGGTGCTGTTAGCAACTCTTTAAATTTCATTTTCTCCTTCTGTGCTGTTGCAGCATACAAATCTTGCTCAGCCCGGACCGTGCTGTCAATACTATTATGTGAAGCCCATGTGCATGTGCGAAAGGAATGACCCTGCTCCTCCCACAAATTACATCTCAGGGGTTGTCGACAATGCGCTCCTATATGTCCCAGGTCCCCACATAATCCACACTTCTGCTTGTCACAAGCATTACTCAGGTGTCCCACATCACCACATTTAAAACAGGCCCGTGGCTGACCAGGGTAAAAACGACCCCCCTATCAAGGCCCCCCAGAAAAACTATTAGGAAGGTGCTTAGTCTGACCATTTTCCAACTTCAGAATCAGGGCGAGCTACCGATACGCCAGACACGCTATGGCGTGTAGTAGTAAAGCTGGGGGGTAGCACGCCATGTAGCACAGAATCCACCCAATGCCCCGTTCATTCTTTTGATTAAATTTTTTTTCCTGCAGTTTTTTCGAAAGGGTAGGTCAGCTTCCTGTGACCTAGCACACCTGATTGTGGAATATCTTGCCCACCTCAATCAGGTCCGCGTACAGAAGAGAAGGCGTGGCACAAGGCAAGAAAGGGGCAGAGCAGAGGTGTGCGGGCTGCTTAAATTCCCGGCCTCAACTCCATGCACAGTCTCTTTCTAGTCGGGCAGGAAAGAAGAAGGTGTTTGCGCCATCATGGTGTTGCTGCTGCTGGCTGTGCAGTAAGAGACGTGACCGTCAGAGTCAGAGAAGTGGTCTCGGTGAGTCCAGGATTGACTGCCAGTCGGTGGAGTGGTCTGAGGCTGAGCCAGGTCGTGGTTGTGGAGAGAGGACTGGGAGTTCAGTGACTGTGTAACTGGGCAGCAGTGGTACTACTGTGCAGTGGAGTCGGTCGGTCGAGCTCTCTTGACTTGGGGAGGAGAAAATTGACGCCGCAGGCTCGGGATGGAGCGCCTAGTTTCTGGAGTGAGCTGGTGGTGCAGGCGGTAGCAGAGAGAGACAAAAGACCAGACCAGACTCAACTAGGTAGGCTCACGGGTAGGGACATTAAGCAAGCTGCACCAGTGAGAGGTAAGTCCTGCCTACTCAGAGTCCTGCCTATACATAATGTGATATGAAGTCTGCTTGCCCTGCTGGTTGAGTACTTGGGGAGAAGGAATGAACCACTCTTGTAGGACTTTGTTGTGTATGTGGGGCTTACTTTTACTTGTCTAATGTGGAGGCGTGAGACTCATCATTCATAGTAATTAAAGTAGCACAGAGTATGGTGTGTCCGGGGAAATTGTCAGATGTTGTGGTCCTTGGTGGGGGACGAACCACTTTGTAGGGCTTTGTTGTGTATGTGGGGGCTTACTTTTACTGTGGCTCATGTGGAGGCATAAGACTCATCATTCATAGTAATTAAAGTAGCACAGAGAGTATGGTATGTCCAGGGAAATTGTCAGATGTTGTGGTCCTTTCTGGCACGTAGTTAGCAGCCGTGTTCTACCGGTGCTCTCCTAACTCTACGGGGTTCTATCATTTTACAGGAAACTGAGTCAGTGTATGGAAAACTGTTAGAGTTGTGCATTGCTTATACAGGAAAACAGCCCAGTTCGGGTATAGTGGGTAACTTATAGAAGTTTTTATTTTTCCAATCATTGCGGTACTTACCTTGCTCCCAGGATTTTTTTTTATCATTTTGGTACTTATCTTGCATCCCCCAGCTCATAAAGAAGCTCATAATAAAATGGGGATATGATATAACCAATGTTGATTACCTGCTGGGCAGCTTTAAAAAAGAGCTCAGTTCATGAGATTGCATATTGAGAAAAAAATGTTGAAAAAGTTGCTAGAAATGATTAATTTACGTTAAACTGCAGTTTATTTGAAACTAATGCACTAGGACGGACATATCATTTGATTTTTCCTGTTTATTTCACTCCATAAATACTTGCACTGGGATCAGTAGGACCCCTGTGTTGGAAATGAGCCCTTACAGTTCAATATTTATTAATAATCTGGAGTCCAGTAACTACTTCATAAGTGAGGTCATTCAGTTTGAAGATGATGTGAAGTTAATGAGGGTTGGAGACTTGAAGGAGATATAAAGAGGCATGAATGTAAAGGGGGGTATAAAGAGACATGAATGTAATGGGAGGGTTATGTGGCAAATTCAGTGCTGATAACTGTAAAGGTCATAACTTGGCCCCAAAGAATTTGGGGTAGGGTACTGCTTAAGTGGTCAAAACTAGCAGCAACAGGTGATGGAAACAATATAAGGGTCAGCACGTTTGGGAAACTGAAGCTGTCACAGCAGTGTGCAACAGCAGCGGGTAAAGCAAATTGAGTGTGGAGTTACTTACTGGCAGCGCTTGGAGTGTACTGTATGTTATCCTGTTCACTGCAGTACAACAAGGGTATTGTAGCAGTGGAGAAGGTGCTGTTGGAAAGCAGTAAATTAAGGGGGTGGCAAGGTTAAGCTATGCTGAATGTTTAGACAGACAGGCTTGATATGTTTTTCCTGGAGATAAGAAGGCTAGAGAAGATAGGATTTCAGTTTGTTAAATGTCCAGTAGATTGAACATGGTGGGTCAGTTGGAACATTTTCAGCTTGTTCAGGGCAGTAGAAAGAATTGAGGTAATGTGTGGAAGCATTTATTCTCACTGAGAGTGGCATTCTATAGACAAACTCCCAGTGCTGAAACTTGATTTGGATCAGCTCCTCACGGAATATAACATTGCTGATATGGCATTTATTTAATCGGGGACGGGAAGGTTATGAAGTTCCTACCTGGTAGCAGAATTAGTATACCTACTGTTACGCCTTGATGGGTTTGGAATAAGCACTAATCATTTTTTTTACTGCATTTATTTTAGTTTGCACATCCATAATATACTGCACCTTGCTCCTATTGGTGTACCTTCATCTATTAATATATTCTGCTATGCACTATCAATTGTTTCTTACTATTCTTCCTCCACTCCTCCAGGACACATCTGGAAAGGTGCTGTTATCAGTACAGTATATCTTTCCTGGTTGGGAACATCTCATTGTGGCTTGTGCTTAGCCTTAAGACCTTGTCTTGCATCTTACTTATGATTGTACTGAACTAGTTTCTGCTTATCAGCCTCAGCATCGAGATTGTTTGTGGTCGCTTAAAAGGGACAAGATCGGAGGCTGGGGGCGAACCTCTTGGGGCCGGGGGCATCTCATTGTGGCTTGTGCTAACATTAAGACCTTGTCTTGCATCTTACACTTACGATTGTACTGAACTAGTTTCTGCTCATCAGCCTCAGCATCAAGATTGTTTGTGGTCGCTTTAAAAGAGACTAGATCGGAGGCTGAGGTTTAGCAGGCAGCTCTTTTTTGAGATTTACAGTGTGGTTTCGGGCTGTTTGCAGGACCATGTTTTGCTTTCTAATGTAGTTTCGCAACGTGATTTTTTTTTTGTTCTTTCGTAGGGTTAATGTTTTCCACTACAATAGAAGTGGAGTTCTCACCTGCAGATTGAATTGCTTTTTAGTGTTAGGTCTTTTATTTGCTATCACAGCTGTGTTGTGTTGGTACTGTCTTTATATTATGCAGCTCTTATGATCTGAAGTCATTAATAACAGCAACAGTCAAAATCTGCATATCTGTGCTTAGATTTTTACAAAAAGCTGTAGGATAGCATCTTAATTTTTTTGTGATGACTACCTACTCAGTCTCTGATGCTTGTTGCTCAGGCCAATTGGAGATTCTGATTTTGTAAAAGTTCTGGTTTTCCCTCCCACCCCCTTACCTTGACTCCCTCTTCTCATGTTCTCTCTGCACCCCCTGTAATCCCTTCATAACTGACATTTATAGACATAGTTACTGAGAGAAATGGATTTATCACACTCCATGTATGCCCATCCCTGTTGCAGAAATGTATATATGGAGACTCAATGATGGCAAAGTGTGGTATACAAGGAAATACAGTAATACAATTGGGGGTCAAACACGCCATAAAGCCATGAGCCTGAAGGGTGAGTGGCCTTTATGAGATTTTTCACCTCAGAATGTATTTCATGAGAGTGACTGACTTTGTCATCTTTTATTTTTTGTATTGTGTTAAGCTGGACACTTTTTTGCTGTGTCCTCTGTTTTACTATGGTGTGTGTGGTGTGTAGGTTGGCTGTTGCATGTAAGCATTAATCACAGATGAAGGTGGCATCTAATGGGGAGTTAATGCATGGTTGGGACCATTGTGGCACGAGGCCAGAGGCCAAGTGCCTGCAGCGGTCCAACCATGCATTAAATCCCCATTAGATGCCACCTTCATCGGTGATTAATGTGCTTGTAACATTGACATCACTATGCTTACTATGGACTACACATCTTGCTACTCATAGAACAGAGAACACTGACAGTGATACGGTCTGCTGTGATTTTTAATGTTAGTTTCACATTTCTCAACAGTACTCTTACATACATATGTGGTTATTTTTTTTCAATACACTGAACTGTTTGTTTCAATGATTGCTGCACATTTAAATGATTTCTGTGCGGCTGTTTCATTACTAGGTAACTTTGGATGACTGTGATTCTCTGGTTTCACTCTGTGCAAGTGTGCAGAGTGTGTGCTTGTCTGATTTGCATACGGCAGCATAATTTCCTCCTCTATTTTCTATGCTGCTCTCACTGTTGCACACTACTCATTTTGTACCTTTCTGGAGTTATCCAGTGTCTGTAGTGTGGACTCAGTTTGTCATTCCTCCAGCATAGTTAAAGCTGACCATGCCTATGTCCCCACACCAGTGGCAAAATCTCCCTTGCAGTAAACACCTGGCACATCAAAGAGTTCACAGCAGGCTCCTCGCACCTTAGGCCAGGGCAAGCATACCCTTACAAATGCTTTTGTGAACCTGTAAGATTTATTTACCTGGATTGATCAGCTGAGGAGCAGTATCTCAGTTTCAGTAAGATCTTGCTTTTACCCATTTTACGGTCAGGTGGACTGAAACACAAAGATTTACTCAAGGTCACACAGTGTGTAAGTGGCTCTGGTATTTGAACCTGGGTTTCCTGTATCTCTTGCTTACAGTGCCTGCTTCTGTGCTGTTAACCATTAATAATAATAATAATAGTAATAAACTTTATTTATCTAGCTTTCTTAAAACCAAGGCGCATTACAATAAATTACAGATAGAAACGTTCTAAAACTATACAATACTTTATATGACTAAAATTAACAATGGGGCAATTAAAATACATCAGCATTAACTAAAAATGCTTTGTTCCACAAAAAGGACTTAAAGCCCTTTTTGAAACCCTCCACCGTCATGCATTCTCGAATCCAATGTGGTAGAGAATTCCAGTGGGTAGGTGCCACAAACATAAAAGCTCGGGCACCAGAAGATTTTAAACTAACCTTGGGATCTCTAGCAACCCTCGCTGGTGGAGTGGGTAGGACGATCAATAGGTAAGGCACCAGGAGCTCTTTCAGGTAGTCAGGCCCAACCTGTAGGGCTTTATAAGTCAGAAGACCTACTTTAAAGGTGATCCGCCACTGGATCGGCAGCCAGTGCAGATCTCGGAGCACCGGTGTGATATGCAAGGAACGAGAAGTCCCCGTTAACAACTGGGCTGCTGAGTTCTGCACTAGCTGCAAGCAGTGGATATCTACCCCAGACAGCCCAAAGTAAAGGAAATTGCAGTAGTCCAGGCGAGAGGTCACAAAAGGGTGGATCAGCGTAGGTAGGTCGCCAGATGGAACAAGGTGCTTGATCCTGGCGATGTTCCTAAGATGGTAGAAGGATGTCTTAATGACTGCTGACACTTGCGCACGCAAAGTCAGCTGATCGTCAGAATCACCCCAGATCTGCACCCTTTCAGAGGTTGGGGCTCCACACCTCCCAAGAATAGACCGGAGGCTAAGCATCCACCGACCCTTAATCCGGCGACCGGATCCACTACCAATGCCTCAGTCTTCCCAGAGTTCAACTTCAGCCAGCTGGACCTCATCCAATCCTGGATCTCCCTGAGACAGCTGTTAAACACTGAGAGAGCTCTATTCTGGTCAGGTACAAAAGATAGACAGAGCTGGGTGTCATCGGCATAACAATGAAACTCCAGCCCATATCTTCTTACAATGTCTCCAAGGGGAAGCATGTACACCACAAACAACATGGGAGAAAGCACAGAGCCCTGAGGCACCCCACAGGTCAAACAGTGGGCTCAGGAAAAATCTCCGATACCACCCTCTGAGTTCTACCTGCGAGGAAGGAAGTAAACCATCTGAGGACCAAGCCCGACAGCCCCAGATGTATCTCAGGCGCTCAAGCAACACCCCATGGTCTATGGTGTCAAAAGCTGCTGACAGGTCTAAAAGGACCAAAATGGACAGTTTTTTCTGGTCTCTCACCATCAAGAGATCATTGAGGACCCGAACCAGCGCAGTCTCAGTGCTGTGTCTCTTACAAAAACCTGATTGAAGAGGATCGTAGATATTATGGATAGTAAGATGGTTATCTAACTGGGCAGCCACCACTTTCTCGATAACCTTCCCAACAAAGGGGAGGTTCGAGATGGGTCTGTAGTTTGCCAGGGAGTCGGGTCCAAAGATGTCTTTTTCAACACTGGTGTCACTACCGCCTCCTTCAGGGAGTGGGGATATTCACCAGTGTCCAGGGAACACCCGACTATCCTGGTAAGAACTGGGATGATGACATCCCTACAGCCCACAATCAGGCCTGTGGGACCTGGGTCTAAACTACAGCTAGTGGTGCATCCAGCTAGGACAATCCTCATAATATCCTCAATTTCCGGCCTTGAGAAGGAACTCCAGGTGGACAAGGTGCTTGCAACCATAGGCTGGACCATGGTAACTCCCATGGAGGAGGCGGCGCAAATCTCGGCCCTCATGTCGGCCACCTTATCAGCAAAGAATCAAGCAAGCTCCTCACACTGTAACTATGAAAAAGCTCGATGGATCTGCAGACAGGCTGGGTTGCACAGCCTGTCCACAGTTCGGAAGAGCTGGGCTGGTCGATTCTGAGCAGCAGCAATTTCTCCGGACAGGAACACTGCCTTCTTATGAGTAATTGCTGACTGGTAGAGTTTATAATGCTCTAGAAGTCTAATATGGTTGGCATCAGAGCCGGACTTCCGCCAACCTCTCTCCAACCTGCGACCAAATCTCCGCAACTCCCTCAGATCCTGATCAAACCATGGGGATTGGGGGTGAAAGAAGAGAGGTCGCACACGGGTGTGAGCAATTAAATCCAGAGCAGAGGTGACTGCCTTATTATAGGCCTGCACCATTTCTTCCAGATTCATGCTCAACCTAGGAAACTCTGATAGGTCAAGAACTGCAGTTAGACCAATGGACGTAACATCCCATAAAGGGCGGTACTTGAACATCTCCACTGGGGTAGGTCTATGTGAGGGGGGTGCCAAAATTGAATCTCATCGTGTAGTGGTTGGACCAACCGACTGGTTCCACCCCCACCTCGGAGGCCTCCAACCCCTGCAGGAAGACCAGATCGAGTGAGTGGCCGTGTTTATGAGTGGCAGAGGTAACTACCAGTGAGAGGCCCAATGAACACATCAATTGGAGGAAGTGCTGACCAAACTGCGAGAGTTCATCATAGATCCAGACATTGAAATCACCCAGCACCATCAACCTGGGTGACTCAAATACCTGGTCAATGACGAAATCCGCCACTTCCTTTAAGAAAGTTTTCTCATCACCGGGTGGATGATAGACGAGAACCATTCTATAACCTCCACCTACCACCACAACACTCTCAAAAGATCTGGTCTCCTCCACTGGAACACTGGTGAGGTCCAATTCGGTCTTAAAACAGACCGCAACCCCCCCACCCCTGCGATCCAATCTTGGGCGGTGAATCACCGAATACTCAGCTGGAATAGCTGCCTCAAAAACTGGGCCTGCATTACTATCCAGCCAGGTTTCGGTAATGCAAGTCAGGTCCGCTGTACCTACCAAGTCCGCAATAATGGCAGTCTTGTTCTCAACGGACCTGGCATTGTACAACACCGCCCAAGTTGGATAGGATGCCTGGGAAACCCCAACCATCTGCCCACCGTTAGCAAGAAGGGTGGTGCCCTTGGGTATGGGGACCAACCAGGAAGGGCCCAGGTCATCACTCCATTTCGCCCCAGGGTGTCTTCTGGACTTAACTGGCCGAATGCAAACAACCCCCTCCTTCATCCCCTGCTGTTCACACCTCCCCACCCTCTGAATCCTACCACGCACAATCCCCAATGCCCTACAACGTTGATATACAGGAAAGGACAGAGGGGGCAAAAAAAGGGCAGAGGGCATGAAGAGCAGCGGATGAATAGTGCATGGGGGGGGTATGATGAAAATAAGTATCATCGTCCATAAGAAGCAGGCCAGAAACCAGGGATCTCAATACTCCCGAGGAATCCCACTAAAAAAATAAAATTGTAAACTTAAAAACACAAAACTTAACTAAATAAATTAAACAGTCAAATTATCCAAATACATACAATAGTAATTCAATTAAATATATAAAATCAGTCTTTTAACACAGTGGAGCTCCCACCATCCACTGTAAGAATAACCAAATATAGAGGCATGTGCTCTCACTCCATGTATCCAAAAAATAAAACCAAAATACAAAATGAAAGACCCAAAAGAAAGACCCCACCCCCAGTTCAAGCCCCTCCAGGGAGCTCTCACCACTCTGGAAGGGTCAGTGCAGGCAGAAAAGATTCCAGGAATGGAGCAAAGTCTGCAGATCCCAGAAAGAAATAGTTTCAAGCAATAAAGTCCATAATCCCACATGGGCTGTCACCACCAGTATGAAATAATGGATCCAATTGTTCCTGCTGTTGGAGCCACTTCACAATACTTCCTCCTCTGGAGCAGATTCAGGGCCTCAAAATGAGTCTTAGGCTTTCAATATTCGTACCATCGGACGGAGAAATAACAAGCCACAGGTAGATTCAGGAATTCACCGTGTGAACACCGCCACAAAACGGACCTTACCACTCCCAGGTTGGCTCTCCAGCCGAACTGGAGTGGGTCAGAAGAGTCAGAGATGCTGCTGCCAAATAGCAGCAGCCATCCAGCCCACCACCTTCTAGGGGCAGATATTCAATACGGCAGACCACAAAATATGGCAAAGAGCCTCTCAGGGGCCAACAACTCGCCACCTGGATTCTTCCTTTACCTCTGGATAACGCAAGGAAAAACAGCACCACAACAATGCTGAACAGTCCCCTTTCACAGCTGCAGTGGCTCGAAACACCGCAATCTCCTCCACTCAGACGCCAAGAAGGATTAATCCGAGTCCTTGACGCCAGTTCATACACATCCCTCAACAGTCCAAAAAGTCAAATCCTCAGTCTCACAAGCAGGAGCTCGAGCAGTCTTAAAAGTAATGCCAGAAATATTTTCCGCAGCTGCACTGTTGGGGGGGAGAACGGAAAACCGCAGCTAAACAAACTAAATAAAACTCGAGACCCAAAACAAGAATAAACGAAAATTAACTAATGAACTGATAAACTGATAAAATTCTAAACTAAATAAAACTAACGAAATTACAACGGGTTTTCCCCGGGGCAGCGTTAACACACTCGGAGATCGCGGCACAGCACCACCGCTATCTTTTCAGGGTTATCATTACTTACTGTTGTCATGGAACCTTGGTCATTTTATTGTAAAATACGTTGCACAGACCCCAGGCAGTTGAATACTGAAATATGAGTGCGTCAATGTTCTGTCATGGGCTAATACTATAAACAAATTCACTTTCATGTGATGGGAACTTTCATAGCATTACAACAGTCACACAAACATCATCCTGTGACGATAACAATTGTAAATGCAATATATTAAGCAGTCTGGTGCTGGCTGGTCATGGGTTGACTGGTAGCTGTTTCACGGGCAACAGCACTGCACAGGCATCCATGGATTTCAGTTGGCACAGGCATGTCCAGCAGATAGTCACCATTGTAGACAGTAAGAGAACTAATTTCAATCATGCAGAACTGTTATTTCGTATACTCATTGGAAGAGTCTCTAGGGACTTGTGAAAAGCGTTCTCAGAAAAACAGGTCAAAATAATTTGTTTAGGCACTAGCAAACAGGGCTACTGACTGGGGAAAACCCAGTAGCCCCATATACATTTCCATCACCAAGCTGGTGTATTTACTGAAATGTGTTCTGCAGTACAACGCGCACAAGGCTAACAAACTTACTGGGCTGATTCACAATACACCTGCATTTTGATCTCTGAAAAAAGGAATCCTGATTGTACTGATTTGTACTGATTTGTTATGCCACTGACATTCATGAAGCATTAAAAACCAAGGTCATCTTATCATAACATTATAAAACTTTGGAATGCAGTTGGTAATAAGGGCTCCCTGTACCACCAGTACAGTATAAACTCACAATTAGTCATTGTGCTGCCACAATCATTTCAAAAACATGCTGCTTAATTTGGGGCACGGTACCCCCCTTTGGATTAATCTACATTACAGTGGTTTGCTAAAATTGGAATTGTCTAGCTACCATTACTCACAGCGCGCCAGCCGATCAAGCATTCACTACATCTGGTTCGCCTTTTCACATCTCTTGGCAACATTCTTGATTTGTACTAGTCAGGCTATTAATTACTTTTGTTTTGCCTTAGTAAAGGCAGGGGTCAGGTTGTGGTTGCACAGGCACAGCGTTGAATACACATCGGTCAGAAGCTCCACGTCAGTGAACAATTTCTCGTCCACTATCAAGGTACAGTACAGTCCTTCAATCTCCCTTTCTAGCATCTGCTGTATTTGCATGTCTTTTAAACAGCCCTATTCTTGCATTTCTAAGGCTAATCTCTTCATTGACAAGATAGAGGCTGGAAAACTCAAGCAGCCATCTGGAGCACAGGTCCGAAAGACAAAACGTGCCAGAATGGAGGAAACTGCAAAGATGTGTAGGGTGATGCAGTCCTTCCTCACTCGAGGTTCATCAACCTCTGGGTAAGAAATGCATACTTGACAATGCATTGTATTATAAAGAGCACTGGCAGTTGTTTGGCACAGTACATTTAACGTTCGAGCATTTGTGTTTCAGGGTTCACAACACGGAGACACAGGCCAGGAGTGCCATAGAGAATGCATTGGATAACTGTGCACCGCTCATGAGAGATGACACAGAAGTTGAAGATTCAACATTGCATGCCGTTATCGAGGAAGCTAATGTCACCTGTCATTTATTGGACACCTCGGAAGAACTTGCCCTTGACAGCTGTGCCCTGGATGAACCAACCATGATGGAAGATGTCCAGAATCGGAGCAGTTCCCAGGAAGAACCCACCGTTGACTGTTTCCAGACAACCAGCTGTCCAGTGGAAGTAGTGGTCACTGCAGATGCCCCAACTAAGAGCATCACCCAGCTGGATCATAATCCCTGTAGTGTTGAAGACCTTGGCTGTTTTAATAGGGCACATCTTACAGATGCTGAAAAGAAGCAAATTCTGGAAACACAATGGCAACCACCAACAGACTTTCATTTTCCAGGGGTCTGATGGGTCCTGAAGGCCTGCCAGCTTTTCAGGCATTTTAATGCACAGCTGTTGAATGAGATTACAGATTTGCAAGGTATTCAAAGACATTGGATGGTGTATTCTACGCTCCATGCTTTGTATTCAATTCCAGTTGCATGCTTTTGGTATCTACACCACTGAGGATTGGTCAATGTTAAAAGACTCTGGAAAGGCACAGCAAAGCAAAGGACCATGGGAATGCTGTTGCTAGAGCAGATGCATTTCTTTCAGTTTGTGCTGGGAAGTTAAGAACAGCAAGCCAATCTCTTCTGGAGTGCACCAACAAAAGCGACAGAGGACCATGCATGCTCGTCGTAAAGTGTGATTATTCTGTTCTGTGGAAGGCAAAACATTGCCCTAAGAGGAAAATCTAGTGTCTTGGAAACTTTAATGCCATGGTACAGTACACTGCAGCAATCGATCCAGAGCTACATGAACACATCACAGCAGCTCCAAGGAATGCCACGTACATGTCACCTAAATTCAACATGAATTGATAGAGTAATGGGGCAACAGGTGCAGAGATAAATATTGTGCAATGCAAAGGAAGCAAAGTGGTACAGCTTCATTGCAGATGGTACTACGGACATTTCCACAAAGGAACAGATATCTTTATCAGTGCGGTATGTGCGTGGTCTTCTGGGAATGTCGAAATCTGTGAAGATTTTGTGGAATTCAGAAGGATTTCACAGCACCAGCCAGGGTCTCGAGAACTGTTTCTATGGTGGTTAACAGCTTGGGCATGGATCCAACACTGATGAGAGGACAAGGCTATGACAAAGGCAGCAACATGAGTGGTAGATTCAATGGCGCATGAAGCAAAAATCAAGGCAGTGGCCCCAGAAGCAATGTACACTGTTTGCAAGGCTCACAGCCTGAACACTGCAATTGTCCGCTCATGTTCCACAAGGTAAATAGCAAATATGTTTGATACTACAAAGAAAATAATCTCAACACTGAAATCATCATATAAGCGCCATAATGCCTTTCTGTCAGAGCTCAGAGAATTCCGCAATCTCCCATCTGACTATGTTGATGAGCCAGCAGACCATATCATCAATTCCTGCAGCTGGAAACACCAGATGGATGAGCCAAACTGATTCTCTGGCAAGATTCAAAGACAAGTTTTTGGTGGTAACCAGCACTTTGGAAAAGATAGCTGAATATGACAGTGAAGGGGACAGACTGTTGGCTTCAATACTGAGATTTGATTTCCTGGTCACACTGTGTAGTGTGGATTTTGTTTTGACCAGAACAAAACCACTCCATCTTTACCTGCAACTGGTCAGCATTGATCTAATTCAGACCTCTGAAGAAACCTCCACAGTTATTGAAAGACTGAAGGACATGAGGGACAGTTCAGAGAAACATTTGGGAGCTGTATCGCAAGATCATGGCTTTGGCAGATGCTGCATGTGTCGAAGAGTCAGTGCCCCGGACATGGAAGGCAAACGCAACTCAATAATATCGATGCTGCCACTGCTGAAGAATACTACAGGCGAATATATTTATTCTGTTTTAGACCATGTGATTTCTGAACTGCAGGAGCAGCTAATCGACTGCCACTCGTTTCCTTGCCCAGTACCTTGTGCCAAAAACTTGGGTTTCTGACGAGACACAGATTGCAGACTTGTTTGCTGCCTACCAAATGGACCTAAGCAGCTTGGAGGACCTTGAAGTGGAGCTGGAACTATGGAACACAAAGTGGTGTGGTGTTCCTTTGGCAGATAGACCAGATTCACTTCTGACTACTTTGCAACAACTAAATCCAGATATTTATCCGAACATAAATGCTGCCTTATCAGTCTTGGCCACCATGCCAGTCAGTGTGGCGGTGCAGAACGATCATTCAGTGCCTGAGGAGGATCAAGACCTGGCTAGAAGCAGCATGAGAAGAACGCCTTACAGGACTTGCTCTTCTGCATATACATCAGGATATTGACATTGATGTAGATCGTGTGCTCAAAGACTTTGATCCGTGCAAAGACAGAAGATTTTCAAGCACATAATGGAGGTTAACCTATCCCTCTCACTGTAATCTACTGCCTGTTATGTTTCAGTTGTTGATTTGGCTGTGGCTATTCCTGGGCTGCTGCAGCAGTACAAGACTACATTTGATTGGATTGGGAGCTTGGCTTCTGGTGTGTGTGTGTGTGTGTGTCTGCTTTGTGTGGTTTTCAGTGGAGTAGTGAACATGGCTATGCTTCTGTTGTACAGGGCTCTTTTGGGGCGTAAGGGTTTAAAATTGATCCAGAACCAAACCCAGAGGTATGGGCTCTGTGGTGTGAGTGGTTTAGGTGATGGTTAGAATATCGGAAGCAAAACCCGTACCACTGAGGTAACCCTATCCCTCTCACTGTAATCTACTGCCTGTTATGTTTCAGTTGTTGACTTGGCTGTGCTATTCTGGGCTGCTGCAGCAGTACAAGACTACATTTTGATTGGATTGGGAGCTTGGCTCTCTGGTGTGTGTGTGTGTGTGTGTGTGTGTGTGTGTGTGTGTGTGTGTCTGCTTGTGTGGTTTTCAGTGGAGTAGTGAACATGGCTATGCTTCTGTTGTATGGGGCTCTTTGGGGCGTAGTGGTTTAAAATTGATCCAGAACCAAACCCAGAGGTATGGGCTCTGTGGTGTGAACGGTTTAGGTGATGGTTAGAGTACCGGAAGCAAAACCCGAGCACCACTGCGGTTACCCTATCCCTCTTTTAGTGTTGTGTGTGTGTGTGTGTGTGTGTGTGTATATACATCTGTGGGACTGGCTACCTTGATGTAGTACAGAGGCTTGTTGCAATGCAATATTGTAACCAAAAGCCAATATGTCTGAAACCTGTTGGTGTGGTATGTCTGGTGTGGTGGGAATGGACCTCTGTGGGACTGGCTACCTTGATGTGGTACAGAGGCTTGTCACAATGCAATATTGTAACCAAAAGCCAGTCTGTGTGTCTGAAACCTGTTTGTGATTTGTCTGGCATGGTGGGAATGGACCTCTGTGGGACTGGCTACCTTGATGTGGTACAGAGGCTTGTCACAATGCAATATTGTAACCAAAAACCAGTTCTATACTTTTTGGTGGTGTGGCTAGTGGTGTGCTGGCATAATACATAACGCTGGGGGGGGGGTATGGATGGGGGAGGGGTAGCTCACCCTAAGGGGGTAGTGCACCCTAAGGGGGGTGGGTAGCAGTGACTCCACACTTGGTGTGCAGCTCAAAAATTCCTGGCTACACCCCTGTTCAGAATCACTTGATATTTCCAACCCCCTGTCCATAATTGTTCTTCATCTAAGATGGGCTCTGGAAATCCTTTAATCGTACAGTGCTTTTGCAACCAATAGGTAATATCAGCCACATTCACCCCCTCATTTCTAAAGAGGACAGTAATCTTTTTGTTAAAGACTTAGTTGGGGATCACTAAAAGGCCTCCACAAAGGGAGAGCTTCATTGCTTATACTAAGCTCCAAAAGCATTCTAAACCAGCAGGGTGTTTAAAACTAACGCCAAACATCACATCACCAGGTACATGTATCAAAGCATAACTCTATATGCATAATATTTCATACTTTCTTTCAAAAGCACTTTACCCACAAATTTCCTATCTGAATTGATTCCATATCCCCCTGTATTTAACCTAACTGCATTACGCTCTCAGCAGGTTCCATCAAATGTCTCTTATCAACAGGAAACAAATGTTCAGCAACTTTTCCATGCCAAATTTCTCAGCAGGAGTAGGCATAGTAACTGGTTTTGTCACATCCATAGGGACAGGCCCTTGTTCTCTGTGAACAGCCTCATAGCCCAGGTGAAGTATGTAAACCAGGAACAGCCATCTGACCTCTGTTCCCTAATCTTTGCAGTAAAGGTGTAATTCTTCTTTAAGGACAAAGGTGACCTTCAGTAGGGGAGAGCTGACCTGGAGGTATCAGAGGGATTGATTCTTCCCTTGAGAAGGGCAGTAGAAAGAGGGGGGCTATGAAACCAGATTGTGAAATACCAACAGAGGCATAGTCAATATTAGAATCCCACCCATCTCCTGCAGCATCTCGTTTCCATCCAGCAGCTATTAAAGTAGTGGAAACCCAATCTCAGACATGTTATTATCTGTGTCCTGAACATTTTCCTGACAAGAAATAAGTAAAACTTCCTGCTGAGAACCTGTATTGGTACTTTTCATTTTAAAGTCTCAATTAGCAAACTCTGTAATAGGCCCTTTAAAAGTACTAGAAGCTGACACTGTAACAATAGGGAAGTACTCTCCAAAACCCAGTCCGTGCTATGTTAATAACCATTTCTCTCTCCCCTACCTCTTTCAGTGCTTGATACTCCGGGGTCCGGCGTAGAAGCCACCATCCATATTCTCCTCAGTCTCGGAAAAGCTCCCGAGCTAGCTTTCCTGCAGTCACCATAAGGCCTTCATTGTCTTCTTCTCCGTTCCTCCACACACACGCAATTCCGGTTCCTGTGTCTCCAAATCCCTGCCTCAGACGTTCCTTCTCAAAGAAGCAACCTCCACCGCCGCCTCTTGCAGCAATGTTCCGCTTCAACATGATGCCCAAGACTTCCATGGATTTCTTCCATCGCCCGCGACCGGACAAGGTAGTAAAACTTTTCCACAGGAGACTCCATTACGAAGCAGCTAATTCCAGCTCCTTATGCTTCATAGAACTGCTAGCATTACATTTACCGGTCTGCATTCCGATTTAGTATCGCTTCCTCGGGAGCCAAAGGAGGACCCTCCTGGCCTCCACACATCCTTCCATTCAAAGCTCTGGCCACCACTGATCAGAAAGACTCAATCAGCCACACAGCACCCTCTGCCTTTGCAGAGTAGGGAATGTTTTATTCAAGATCAAAAGTAAATCAAACCAAAACCAGAAACATAACATCAATCAAAACATAGAGGAAAAAATAAGTACAAAGAGAACTAATACAAAATACAAAATGACCAAAAAGGAAAGAAAACCAAAATAAAAATAAACGGACCCAATAAACTTTATCCAGTATCTAACCATCAGATTATTGTTTCCATTTTTATGAAACTGGGACGATGATAGAATGAAAACTGCGATGCCAAAGTTCACAAAGCCAATTATGAATCCTCCAAAATAGTTGGTCAGGGAAATAAATAGAGCACGAAGGACCATGAACAGCGGACTTGCCAAACATGATATTTAATACCCCAAAAATTAATCTAACTGTATCTGCAGTAAAGGGATCCCACTCGAGGATAAAATACCAAAAATAAAACAGGTAGCATCAATAGTTGGAAATTGGAAATGTGCCCTACTCAACATAGAGCAGGGCCCAAAATTGTACAATAAAAGGACATTCAAAAACAAATGCAACATTGTTTCTAAAGCAGCAGTGCAAATAGAAATTATTGGACAATATCTGTCTTCAATACTTTTGTGTTTCAAATTATTTTAAATTCAGCCTTCCATGGGCTGTAAGCCAGGTAACATTCCACATATAATTAGGAAGACTAGGAGAGGTAAGCAAAGCTGTGACTTGAGGTAAATCAATATGAGCACTTCCGGAAGACACAGCTGTCCAAAAATACTGACTTAACAAAAGGTGATACAACTGTTTTCTAGAAGATTGGGTAAATGAAAGAAAAGGAATCTTCCATTTTTTAATATTACCAAAACTGGAACGGAGATAATTTGGTAACTGAACTACAGGTGTTTGTTTATGGATGAGGCCCTACCTTGACCAACCATCCAGCCAAGGAGAGACCTGATCGAAGTCACACTGACCACCGTGAGAGCTATGTAGAATGAGGGAGAGATATTTTATACAAAAAATACTGAAAAACAAGACTGGGTTAACCATATTCAAACCACCAAAAGCAATAGGACAATATAAAACATTCTTCTAACGGGGTTCAAACGACTTCCCCAAATCATTCTAAAAAAAAGACCATAAAGGGCTACTTCCAGGGAACTGGCACTGCATAAACAGCACTTAAAATGTAAAAAATACCAATAAGAAAGGTATTAATCATATAAATATGTTTTTTGACATATTCCATTTGGTCCAAAATTTAACTTTCCCATTAGCTTTCTGAAGAAGCGTTCCCAATTATATGTGGCTATATCAGAATCACAGAAAAATAAATACCTAAAATTTTACAAACTGTATTGGTAACAGGAATTCCCATAATCAATGAAGAGGAAGAAACATACAGCCATAATAACAGCATCTGCTCTTAGACAAATTAAAGGAAACCCCAGTACCTTTTGAAAAGCAACAGTCAACCTCTCAATAGCCTTACAGGAAGGGATATCAGCCAAAAAAAACATAAATCATCCGATAAGCAATAACTGGGAATTCAGCATCTGTAGAACCCACCGAGGACCCTGAATAATATCCTCACAGGAGATAGCAGAAAGTAATGGTTCCAAAGAAAAATTATACAACATAGGCTAAGAGGATACCCCTGGTGTACCCCTTACCACACAAACGCGTCTCTACCCATCCAACCATTAACATAATGGAATCATGACAGCATTCGATAGTAATTCTGTATCCAACTGACAAAACCAGATGGAAAACCTAGAGCTGTCATGCATGACCAAAGATAGAGGTGAGAACACTATCAAAAGCTTTAGCTTGGTCTACCATAACACAAATACCAGCCAGTTCATCATGTTTACCTCGTTCAAGGTTTTCAATCAAAATCAAGGCATCAGAAATATGCGCCAGGCACAGAACTAAACTGTACAGGAGAAATATGTCAGACAAAACCCAGCAATCTGGAAACCCAAAAGTTTAGTGAAAATCTTGCAGTCCGAATTCAAAAGCGTTATCGGGCACCAATTATGAGATCACTTTGTCTCCTGACTTAGGAAGAAAAATTAAAAGCCCTCTATTCATACTAGGGGGAAGTACCAAGAGTAAGATATGCATTAAACACTGAAACTAAATGAGAACCCAAATAGTACCAATTAAACCATAAATTTCATTAGAAGCCCATCCTTTCCAGGGCTTCTTCCTTTGGAAGAACACGAAGCACAGCATTAAATTCAGACACAGAAATAGATGCCATCAAAGACAACAAATAAAACCTCAGGAATTTGGGGTAAAGAGCTGTATTGCAACCAGTCCGCAATAGACTGTGAAGTAACCCTAGAATCAGCAGTGAACAATGGCTGAACGTGGCATCCACAATATCAAGAATTGACTGTTTATCAGAAACCCTTTCCCTTCTAAAGTCAATAAAACATTAACATCCTTCTTAGTCCTATATGACATATTAGCCTCAAAGGATTTGTATGACAAAAGGACCCATGGTATTAAATTTCATATCCCTCTCAAGTTGCTGTTGCTTCAAATTATGAATCTTAGCCAATTCAGTCTTAACCTTCTGTAATGCAATAGAATCTACCAGAAACCCAGAATGAAGCTGAGAGTAAAATCAGTTAATAATTGCTGAAGAGATTTATGATATTATTTACGGAAGCTCCCAAAATATGTCCAATCTCAATAAAATATTCTTTAAATAACTGCTTCAAATCTTCCACCAATCTTGCAAAAGAGTCATAAAGAAAAAAACGAATCACGGGCTTTTAAAGAGACAAAACCCTTCCTGAACTTAGGAATATCCAAAGTGACAAGTTCAGCTTCCAGTAACCCAGCCCTTTAGAAGTCTGTACATGATCAGAAAGGAAAAACTGAGAAGGCAATGATCTGAAGAAGCAACTAGTGAAACTTTAGGGAAAAAACAAGAGAGAGTCACAAACCAATAATCAATACGTGATCTCCGAAGACCTTGTATATACGTAAAGATGAAACACCATCAAAATATCAGAAAGACCAGAAACCTTTAGCAAATCATTCAAACAATGCGTAATACAGTACATTTTGAAATATTAGATTTAACTGTTCAGGAGATATTAAAATCACCACCCAACAAAATATTCCTGCTGAAAGCAAATGAGACCAAGAAGGTGCAAAGTTGAACCTAATCCCATTTAGTCTGAGGGCGAGACATTAATTAACCTGAAAGGAACAGAATTAGCAGAACATCAAGTAACAAAACCCTCCCAGGGGAATATGAAGCACCTCAGTCACTGTAACTGTATTCGGGTGAAACATATCCCAACACTGAGCAGAGGTCAGCACCCCTGACCAATAACAAGGCACCAGTCCTGCAAATCTGTAGCCTCAGAAAAATCCTGAACAGTGTACATTCTGGTATCCTGAAAAAAATAACAACATGCTCTTAAATCAGAAAATAAGGAAAAGTAACCTCTTCTTAAGCATAGACCTAAGGCTATTGGCATTCAAACTAGCCAAAGTAACCTCATACATAGAACGGGAAGGAAGAGTTAAGGGGGGTTCAACTTTCTGTTACTTTTACGTAAAACCCACCTGAGAAGTTTTTTTGATTTCCCAGAATTACCCAACCAAGGGTCTGAAACAGATTCAGGGTCAGAGCTACATCTACTTGGGAGGGAAGTAGTGAAGTAGTATCTGAGTCTTGGTCTGTAATGTCTAGTGAGGTTAAAACCTCAAATTTATTTGAAGTCAATACAGTGGCCGGATTGAGCCCAGTCAAGTACAGAACCATGATCAACTCTGGAGGAACAGGAGAAAGGAACCACTATAATCCCTTTATTGCAAGTCCATGAGAAGGTCTCGGCACAGGCGGGACAAAACCAAAGGAGTGGAGTCTCAGGAACAGTAGTCACCACTGGAGAAACAGTAGGAACAGAATTTCCTGGAAGGGCAAAGAGGGAGACAGAGGAGGACACAGCAGCAGAATATGATTTGGGCTTCTGAGAAGTGGGAGGGCCAGTCCCATGCAAAAGATTTCTAGCAGCCTGAAAATAAGCAAATCCTGCATAGCAAATCCTGGATCTGATGAGTTGTGCTGCCTTTGGGCAATCAGGAAAGACATGACCCAATTCATCACAAAAAGAACACTTCACAGGGTTCACACATTGATATCCAGAATGACCACATTCCCCACATTGAAAACAAACAACCTTTTCACTAAGGCGTGCTAATGTGTCTAGGAGACCCACATTTATAGCAATGTCTAGTTGGCCAAGATAAAACAAAAACCTTCATCCCTACCAATGAAAAAACAATTTAAGATGCACAAATTCCTCCTGAACACAATGAAGTTTGACTTTAAAACGCCATCCCCCATTCCAAAAACCTCCCATCAAAAGAGGTTCTGGCTCACCCGAACTTCATCATCTAGTTTTCAACCAAAAAGAATGTCTACCAAATTTACACCTCATTGCGTAAATAAAACAGTAATAACTCTAAAGGGTTGTTTAGTCAATGGCACCACATGAAAAGGAGACCATAAAGGATTAGTCTTAAGAGAAGTATATTTTGACCAAAAGGTTTCAGCAGGGATGGAGTCCGAAACTTAAGTCAAACGAATGTTCCCAGGAGCATGAATTAGGCATAGACTTCAACAGGAGAAAAGCCCATAGACTGCTTCACCAGGACTCGAACCACATAAAAGCGATCTGGAACTTCAGGCAGACCCCCAGATACTCGTATTCAGTTGCATTATGTCTTTTTGCCAGTTGGTTACGTAAATAAGTCATGATAAAGTGCAGTAAGGGAGGGACAGGTAAAGAACTGGTGAAACCTCGGGGCAGTGGCAATGTTATCTGTGTTAGAAGAGGAAGCACTATTACCTTCAACTGTAGCTGCAGGCTCAGAATCCAACTGCAAAGCCTCCAATTGGCACTAGGTAAATGAACTGAAACACTACCCAAAGACACAGGATCAGTCAAAACATTGTCTTTCAAAGTTGAGTCAGCTACCCGAGGTCGGCCAGAATGCTGTAACCAGCCTGTACTACGGTTACGATTCAGGAGACCAAGTTGCTGTCCTGGAGAAAATAACGAATCTGCCAAGGAACACGGACCAGGGTCCTTCTCCATTTGCTTGCATGAGGATCTAAGCGTCATCATTAGGGCCAAGTTTTACAGTGCGGGGTTCTTCTGGAGAAATCCTCAACAAGCTGCTTCGTTCAAAAACTGCCTTGGCTGTAGAAAGGGCAACTCTGACTGAGAGAGCTGAGCTCTCAACATGCCTGGTGAACCACAATTCCAAATATATCCTCAGTTAGACTTTCATCCTCCGCCTCAGAAACAGGTGAAACTATTACCCGATATTGTCTGAACTAGCAGGAGACAGAACTCATTATCACTTGAAGTAGTAGGCTGCCACCGACTTTGCGCTATAAACACCGTCCTCCTCAATGCTGCCAACATACTAGCCCCCTCCATAGATCGTCCTCCTAGACAACCTCAGAGTAGGGAAAGTTTATTGAGACAGAACGTCGGAACACATACCAGTACTCGCAAAATCTGCAAACAAACAGAGGGAGAAAAAGAATACAAAGGTAATATAGCATGTAGCACTTCTGCAAACCAAAAGAAAACAGTACAAAGATATAATGAAGGAACAACCATCAAGTCACAGCAAAATCTGAGCTGTTATCCAAAGAAGTGAATCCACAAAGCAAGCAGGCTTGACTCTGAGTGCATGTTTTGTTCTGGTTCTGTAGATGGTTTTCAAATCTTTCACTATTTTTGTTCTATTCAAATATGGCCAGTCTTTCTGTTGTAGGGCAACTTACATCTAGCCATCCAAATGTTCCATTTAATTACAACGGCGACAAGATTTAAAGTATCTATGCCAGGAGGACCATTGAGGGGAAAACACCATACATAAGCGTCTGAAAAGTTACAGACTGAATAAATGGGGTAGTCCACTGCCGTACAAAAAGGCCCACCAATTCCGAATAAATGTACATTCGAAAAACAGATGCGAGATTGTCTCCAGTGTAGCTGCACATACGGCCTAGAACAATCTATCCTGAAGTTGTTTATAAGCCAGGTTGACTTTTAACATTTATCCGTTCATAGCAAAATAATGATGAAAATCCCACACGTGTGCAGGTACTTTACATAATAAAGATAAAAGGAGGAAAGATGCTGGACGGACATTTATCAAAGGGATTGTGTCAAATAGACAGAGGAGAGAGTGTCTATATAGGGTCTTATGCGTATCAACAATAAGTATCTGAGGCGACATTTTCCATTGTTTGAAGCGTGAAACATATGTTTCACATACAATGGCATGCCTTCATGTCGTAAGACATACGTAAGGAGTTGTGTTCCACTGGTGGAACCAACCACAGGAATCATAAACCACATTTCATCCTCTTGAGAGTTGATCAGAAGTGGTCACAGATTGGCCGTAAAAAAATGCTGAAAATCAACAAAGGATTTATCACCAACACCTCCATAGCAGACAAATAAGTGACATTCCTCTTGATCGGGTTCAGCCTGCTCCCATAACGTTTGAAAGAATAGGCTAAAACCATTGTTTCCAGTTGTTTTGGAATAGAAAACATAACTTAAATATAGAAACGATGGAATCAAAAAGATGTTATCAATAAACTTTTTCTTCCCAATCGACCTCTATTCAAGAGTCGACTTTCAGTTTACCTGTTGCATTTATGATCCCAATTAAAAATCAGAATCTCTGGTCCCAAAATAAAGCCCCTAGGATCGTATAGGGCCCTCCATGCGCTCCATGCTTTGTATTCAATTCCAGTTGCATGCTTTTGGTATCTACACCACTGAGGGATTGGTCCAATGTTAAAAGACTCTGGAAAGGCACAGCAAAGCAAGGACCATGGAATGCTGTTGCTAGAGCAGATGCATTTCTTTCAGTTTGTGCTGGGAAGTTAAGAACAGCAAGCCAATCTCTTCTGGAGTGCACCAACAAAACGACAGAGAGGACCATGCATGTCCTACGTCGCATAAGTGTGATTATTCTGTTCTGTGGAAGGCAAAACATTGCCCTAAGAGGAAAATCTAGTGTGCTTGGAAACTTTAATGCCATGGTACAGTACACTGCAGCAATGGATCCAGAGCTACATGAACACATCACAGCAGCTCCAAGGAATGCCACGTACATGTCACCGCAAATTCAACATGAATTGATAAGAGTAATGGGGCAACAGGTGCAGAGATAAATATTGTGCAATGCAAAGGAAGCAAAGTGGTACAGCTTCATTGCAGATGGTACTACGGACATTTCCACAAAGGAACAGATATCTTTATCAGTGCGGTATGTGCACCGTGGCTCTTCTGGGAATGTCGAAATCTGTGAAGATTTTGTGGAATTCACAGAAGGATTTCACAGCACCAGCCAGGGTCTCAGAACTGTTTCTATGGTGGTTAACAGCTTGGGGCATGGATCCAACACTGATGAGAGGACAAGGCTATGACAAAGGCAGCAACATGAGTGGTAGATTCAATGGCGCGCAAGCAAAAATCAAGGCAGTGGCCCCAGAAGCAATGTACACTGTTTGCAAGGCTCACAGCCTGAACACTGCAATTGTCCGCTCATGTTCCACAAGGTAAATAGCAAATATGTTTGATACTACAAAGAAAATAATCTCGACACTGAAATCATCATATAAGCGCCATAATGCCTTTCTGTCAGAGCTCAGAGAATTCCGCAATCTCCCATCTGACTATGTTGATGAGCCAGCAGACCATATATCATCAATTCCTGCAGCTGGAAACACCAGATGGATGAGCCAAACTGATTCTCTGGCAAGATTCAAAGACAAGTTTTGGTGGTAACCAGCACTTTGGAAAAGATAGCTGAATATGACAGTGAAGGGACAGACTGTTGGCTTCAATACTGAGATTTGATTTCCTGTCACACTGTGTAGTGTGGATTTTGTTTTGACCAGAACAAAACCACTCCATCTTTACCGCAACTGGTCAGCATTGATCTAATTCAGACCTCTGAAGAAACCTCCACAGTTATTGAAAGACTGAAGGACATGAGGGACAGTTCAGAGAAAACATTTGGGGAGCTGTATCGCAAGATCATGGCTTTGGCAGATGCTGCATGTGTCGAAGAGTCAGTGCCCCGGACATGCGGAAGGCAAACGCAACTCAATAATATCGATGCTGCCACTGCTGAAGAATACTACAGGCGTAATATATTTATTCTGTTTTTAGACCATGTGATTTCTGAACTGCAGGAGCAGCTAATCGACTGCCGCCCTCGTTTCTTGCCCAGTACCTTGTGCCAAAAACTTGGGTTCTGCAGGAGACACAGATTGCAGACTTGCTTGCTGCCTACCAAATGGACCTAAGCAGCTTGGAGGACCTTGAAGTGGAGCTGGAACTATGGAACACAAAGCGGTGTGGTGTTCCTTTGGCAGATAGACCAGATTCGCTTCTGACTACCTTGCAACAACTAAATCCAGATATTTATCCGAACATAAATGCTGCCTTATCAGTCTTGGCCACCATGCCAGTCAGTGTGGCGAGTGCAGAACGATCATTCAGTGCCTTGTGGAGGATCAAGACCTGGCTCAGAAGCAGCATGAGCGAAGAACGCCTTACAGGACTTGCTCTTCTGCATATACATCAGGATATTGACATTGATGTAGATCGTGTGCTCAAAGACTTTGATCCGTGCAAAGACAGAAGATTTTCAAGCACATAATGGAGGTTAACCTATCCCTCTCACTGTAATCTACTGCCTGTTATGTTTCAGTTGTTGACTTGGCTGTGGCTATTCCTGGGCTGCTGCAGCAGTACAAGACTACATTTTGATTGGATTGGGAGCTTGGCTTTCTGGTGTGTGTGTGTGTGTGTGTGTGTGTCTGCTTGTGTGGTTTTCAGTGGAGTAGTGAACATGGCTATGCTTCTGTTGTACAGGGCTCTTTGGGGCGTAGCGGTTTAAAATTGATCCAGAACCAAACCCAGAGGTATGGGCTCTGTGGTGTGAGTGGTTTAGGTGATGGTTAGAATACCGGAAGCAAAACCCGAGTACCACTGAGGTAACCCTATCCCTCTCACTGTAATCTACTGCCTGTTATGTTTCAGTTGTTGACTTGGCTGTGGCTATTCCTGGGCTGCTGCAGCAGTACAAGACTACATTTTGATTGGATTGGGAGCTTGGCTCTCTGGTGTGTGTGTGTGTGTGTGTGTGTGTGTGTGTGTGTGTGTCTGTGTCTGCTTGTGTGGTTTTCAGTGGAGTAGTGAACATGGCTATGCTTCTGTTGTATGGGGCTCTTTGGGTCGTAGTGGTTTAAAATTGATCCAGAACCAAACCCAGAGGTATGGGCTCTGTGGTGTGAACGGTTTAGGTGATGGTTAGAGTACCGAAGCAAAACCTGAGCACCACTGCGTTACCCTATCCTCTTTTAGTGTTGTGTGTGTGTGTGTGTGTGTGTGTGTGATATACATCTGTGGGACTGGCTACCTTGATGTGGTACAGAGGCTTGTTGCAATGCAATATTGTAACCAAAAGCCAATATGTCTGAAACCTGTTGGTGTGGTATGTCTGGTGTGGTGGGAATGGACCTCTGTGGGACTGGCTACCTTGATGTGGTACAGAGGCTTGTCACAATGCAATATTGTAACCAAAAGCCAGTCTGTGTGTCTGAAACCTGTTGTGATTTGTCTGGCATGGTGGGAATGGACCTCTGTGGGACTGGCTACCTTGATGTGGTACAGAGGCTTGTCGAATGCAATATTGTAACCAAAAGCCAGTATGTCTGAAACCTGTTGGTGTGGTATGTCTGATGTGGTGGGAATGGACCTCTGTGGGACTGGCTACCTTGATGGTACAGAGGCTTGTCACAATGCAATATTGTAACCAAAACCAGTCTATACTTTTGGTGGTGTGGCTGGTGTGCTGGCATAATACACAACGCTAGGGAGGGGTATGGATGGGGGAGGGGTAGCTCACCCAGCAAGTAGTGCACCCTAAGGGGGGTGGGTAGCAGTGACTCCACACTTGGTGTGCAGCTCAAAAATTCCTGGCTACACCCCTGTTCAGAATCACTTGATATTTCCAACCCCCTGTCCATAATTGTTCTTCATCTAAGATGGGCTCTGGAAATCCTTTAATCGTACAGTGCTTTTGCAACCAATAGGTAATATCAGCCACATTCACCCCCTCATTTCTAAAGAGGACAGTAATCTTTTTTGTTAAAGACTTAGTTGGGGATCACTAAAAGGCCTCCACAAAGGGAGAGCTTCATTGCGATACTGCTTCCAAAAGCATTCTAAACCAGCAGGGTGTTTAAAACTAACGTCAAACATCACATCACCAGGTACATGTATCAAAGCATAACTTATATGCATAATATTTCATACTTTCTTTCAAAAGCACTTTACCCACAAATTTCCTATCTGGAATTGATTCCATATCCCCCTGTATTTTAACCTAACTGCATTACGCCTCTCAGCAGGTTCCATCAAATGTCTCTTATCAACAGGAAACAAATGTTCAGCAACTTTTCCATGCCAAATTCCTCAGCAGGAATAGGCATAGTAACTGGTTTTGTCACATCCATAGGGACAGGCCCTTGTTCTCTCAGAACAGCCTCAGGCCCAGGTGAAGTATATGAACTAGAACAGCCATCTGACTCCTGTTCCCTAATCTTTGCAGTAAAGTGTAATTCTTCTTTAAGGACAAAGGTGACTCTTCAGTAGGGGAGAGCTGACCTGGAGGTATCAGAGGGATTGATTCTTCCCCTTGAGAAGGGGCAGTAGAAAGAGGGGGGGCTATGAAACCAGATTGTGAAATACCAACAGAGGCATAGTCAATATTAGAATCCCACCCATCTCCTGCAGCATCTCGTTTCCATCCAGCAGCTATTAAAGTAGTGGAAACCCAATCTTCAGACATGTTATTATCTGTGTCCTGAACATTTTCCTGACAAGAAATAAGTAAAACTTCCTGCTGAGAACCTGTATTGGTACTTTTCATTTTAAAGTCTCAATTAGCAAACTCTGTAATAGGCCCTTTAAAAGTACTAGAAGCTGACACTGTAACAATAGGGGAAGTACTCTCCAAAACCGCAGTCCGTGCCATGTTAATAACCATTTCTCTCTCCCCTACCTCTTTCAGTGCTGATACTCCGGGGTCCGACGTAGAGAAGCCACCATCCATATTCTCCTCAGGATTCCCGGAAAAGCTCCCCCGAGAAGCTAGCTTCCCTGCAGTCACCATAAGGCCTTCATTGTCTTCTTCTCCGGTTCCTCCACACACACGCAATTCCGGTTCCTGTGTCTCCAAATCCCTGCTCCGACGTTCCTTCTCAAGAAGCAACCTCCACGTCGCTTCCTTGCAGCAATGTTCCGTTTCAACATGACGTTCCAAGACTTCCATGGCGACTTCTTCCACCGGCTCCGCGACCGGACAAGGTAGTAAAACTTTTTCCACAGGAGACTCCATTACCGAAGCAGCTAATTCCAGCTCCTTATGCTTCATAGAACTGCTAGCATTACATTTACCGGTCTGCATTTCCGATTTAGTATCGCTTCCTCGGGAGCCAAGGAGTAGACCCTCTCCCTGGCCTCCCACACATCCTCTCCATTCAAAGCTCTGGCCACCACTGATCAGAAAGACTCCAATCAGCCACACAGCACCCTCTGCCTTTGCAGAGTAGGGGAATGTTTTATTCAAGATCAAAAGTAAATCAAACCAAAACCAGAAACATAACATCAATCAAAACATAGAGGAAAAAAAATAAGTACAAAGAGAACTAATACAAAATACAAAATGACCAAAAAAGGAAAGAAAACCAAAATAAAAATAAAACGGACCCAATAAACTTTATCCAGTATCTAACCATCGTATTGCTTTCCATTTTTTATGAAACTGGGACGATGATAAGGAATGAAAATCCGCATGCCAAAGTTCACAAAGCCAATTATGAATCCTCCAAAATAGTTGGTCAGGGGAAATAAATAGAGCACGCAAGGACCATGAACAGCGGACTTGCCAAACATGATATTTAATACCCCCAAAAATTAATCTAACTGTATCTGCAGTAAAGGGATCCCACTCCGAGGATAAAATACCAAAAAATAAACAGGTAGCATCAATAGTTGGAAATTGGAAATGTGCCCACCGAACATAGAGCAGGGCCCAAAATTGTACAATAAAAGGACATTCAAAAAACAAATGCAACATTGTTTCTAAAGCAGCAGTGCAAATAGAAATTATTGGACAATATCTGTCTTCAATACTTTTGTGTTTCAAATTATTTTTAACATTCAGCCTTCCATGGGCTGTAAGCCAGGTAACATTCCACATATAATTAGGAAGACTAGGAGAGGTAAGCAAAGCTGTGACTTGAGGTAAATCAATATGAGCAATTCCCGGAAAGACACAGCTGTCCAAAAAATACTGACTTAACAAAAGGTGATACAACTGTTTTCTAGAAGATTGGGTAAATGAAAGAAAAGGAATCTTCCATTTTTTAATATTACCAAAACTGGAACGGAGATAATTTGGTAACTGAACTACAGGTGTTTGTTTATGGATGAGGCCCTACCTTGACCAACCATCCAGCCAAGGAGAGACCTGATCGTAAAGTCACACTGACCACACCGTAGAGCTATGTAGAATGAGGGGAGAGATATTTTTATACAAAAAAATACTGAAAAAAAACAAGACTGGGTTAACCATATTCAAACCACCAAAAGCAATAGGACAATATAAAACATTCCTCCTAACGGGGTTCAAACGACTTCCCCAAATCATTCTAAAAAAAAGACCATAAAGGGCTACTTCCAGGGAAACTGGCACTGCATAAACAGCACTTAAATGTAAAAAATACCAATAAGAAAGGTATTAATCATATAAATATGTTTTTTGACATATTCCATTTGGTCCAAAATGTAACTTTCCCATTAGCTTTCTGAAGAAGCCGTTCCCAATTATATGTGGCTATATCAGAATCACAGAAAAAATAAATACCTAAAATTTTACAAACTGTATTGGTAACAGGAATTCCCATAATCACGAAGAAGAAGAAACATACTGAGCCATAATAACAGCATCTGCTCTTAGACAAATTAAAGAAACCTCAGTACCTCTTTGGAAGGCAACAGTCAACCTCTCAATAGCCTTACAGGAAGGGATATCAGCCAAAAAAACATAAATCATCCGCATAAGCAATAACTGGGAATTCAGCATCTGTAGAACCCACCGAGGGACCCCGAATAATATCCTCACAGGAGATAGCAGAAAGTAATGGTTCCAAAGAAAAATTATACAACATAGGGCTAAGAGGATACCCCTGGTGTACCCCCTTACCACACAAACGTGCCCTACCCATCCAACCATTAACATACGGAATCATGACAGCATTCCGATAGTAATTCTGTATCCAACTGACAAAACCAGATGGAAAACCTAGAGCTGTCATGCATGACCAAAGATAGAGGTGAGAAACACTATCAAAAGCTTTAGCTTGGTCTACCATAACACAAATACCAGCCAGTTCATCATGTTTACCTCGTTCAAGGATTTCGCGAATCAAAATCAAGGCATCAGAAATATTGCGGCCAGGCACAGAACTAAACTGTACAGGAGAAATAATGTCAGACAAAAACCCAGCAATCTGGAAACCCAAAAGTTTAGTGAAAATCTTGCAGTCCGAATTCAAAAGCGTTATCGGGCACCAATTATGGAGATCACTCTTGTCTCCTGACTTAGGAAGAAAAATTAAAAGCCCCTCATTCATACTAGGGGGGAAGTACCAAGAGTAAGATATGCATTAAACACTGAAACTAAATGAGAACCCAAAATAGTACCAATTAAACCATAAATTTCATTAGGAAGCCCATCCTTTCCAGGGGCTTTACCTTTTGGAAGAACACGAAGCACAGCATTAAATTCAGACACAGAAATAGATGCCATCAAAGACAACAATAAAACCTCAGGAATTTGGGGTAAAGAGCTGTATTGCAACCAGTCCGCAATAGACTGTGAAGTAACCCTAGAATCAGCAGTGAACAATGGCTGAACGTGGGCATCCACAATATCAAGAATTGACTGTTTATCAGAAACCCTTTCCCCTTCTAAAGTCAATAAAAACATTAACATCCTTCTTAGTCCTATATGACATATTAGCCTCAAAGGGATTTGTATGACAAAAGGACCCATGGGTACTAAATTTCATATCCCTCTCAAGTTGCTGTTGCTTCAAATTATGAATCTTAGCCAATTCAGTCTTAACCTTCTGTAATGCAGTAGAATCTACCAGAAACCCAGAATGAAGCTGAGAGTAAAATCAGTTAATAATTGCTGAAGAGATTTATGATATTATTTACGGAAGCTCCCAAAATATGTCCAATCTCAATAAAATATTCTTTAAATAACTGCTTCAAATCTTCCCACCAATCTTGCAAAGAGTCATAAAGAAAAAAAAAACGAATCACGGGCTTTTAAAAGAGACAAAAACCCTTCCTGAACTTCAGGAATATCCAGAAGTGACAAGTTCAGCTTCCAGTAACCCAGCCCTTTAGAAGTCTGTACATGATCAGAAAGGGAAAAACTGAGAAGGCAATGATCTGAAGAAGCAACTAGTGAAACTTTAGGGGAAAAAAACAAAGAGAGGGAGTCACAAACCAATAATCAATACGTGATCTCCGAAGACCTTGTATATACGTAAAAGATGAAACACCATCAAAAATATCAGAAAGACCAGAAACCTTTAGCAAATCATTCAAACAATGCGTGTCACAGTACATTTTTGAAATATTAGATTTAACTGTTCAGGAGATATTAAAATCACCACCCAACAAAATATTCCTGCTAGAAAGCAAATGAGACCGAAGAAGGTGCAAAAGTTGAACTCAATCCCATTTAGTCTGAGGGGCGTAGACATTAATTAACCTGAAAGGAACAGAATTAAGCAGAACATCAAGTAACAAAACCCTCCCAGGGGAATATGAAGCACCTCAGTCACTGTAACTGTATTCGAAGTGAAACATATCCCAACACCTGAGCAGAGGTCAGCACCCCCTGACCAATAACAAGGACCCCAGTCCCACAAATCTGTAGCCTCAGAAAAATCCTGAACAGTGTACATTCTGGTATCCTGAAAAAAAATAACAACATGCCTTAAATCAGAAAATAAGGAAAAAGTAACCCTCTTCTTAAGCATAGACCTAAGGCTATTGGCATTCAAACTAGCCAAAGTAACCTCATACATAGAACGGGAAGGAAGAGTTAAGTGCGGGGGTTCAACTTTCTGTTACTTTTACGTAAACCCACCTGAGAAGTTTTTTTTGATTTCCCAGAATTACCCACCCAAGGGTCTGAAACAGATTCAGGGTCAGAGGCCATATCTACTTGGGAGGGAAGTAGTGAAGTAGTATCTGAGTCTTGGTCTGTAATGTCTAGTGAGGTTAAAACCTCAAATTTATTTGAAGTCAATACAGGGGCCGGAGATTGAGCCCAGTCAAGTACAGAACCATGATCAACTCTGGAGGGAACAGGAGAGAAGGAACCACTATAATCCCTTTATTGCAAGTCCATAGAAGGTCTCGGCACAGGCGGGGACAAAACCAAAGGGAGTGGAGTCTCAGGAACAGTAGTCACCACTGGAGAAACAGTAGGAACAGGAATTTCCCTGGAAGGGCAAAAGAGGGAGACAGAGGAGGACACAGCAGCAGAATATGATTTGGGCTTCTGAGAAGTGGGAGGGCCAGTCCCATGCAAAAGATTTCTAGCAGCCTGAAAAATAAGCAAATCCTGCATAGCAAATCCTGGATCTGATGAGTTGTGTGCGGCCTTTGGGCAATCAGGAAAGACATGACCCAATTCATCACAAAAAGAACACTTCACAGGGTTCACACATTGATATCCAGAATGACCACATTCCCCACATTGAAAACAAACAACCTTTTCACAAGACGTGCTAATGTGTCTAGGAGACCCACATTTATAGCAATGTCTAGGTTGGCCAAGATAAAACAAAAAACCTTCATCCCTACCAATGAAAAAACAATTTGGAAGATGCACAAATTCCTCCTGAACACAATGAAGTTTGACTTTAAAACGCCATCCCCCATTCCAAAAACCCTCCCCATCAAAAAGAGGTTCAGGCTCACCCTGAACTTCACATCTAGTTTTCAACCAAAAAAGAATGTCTACCAAATTTACACCCTCATTGCGAAATAAAACAGTAATAACTCTAAAGGGTTGTTTAGTCAATGGCACCACATGAAAAGGAGACCATAAAGGATTAGTCTTAAGAGAAGTATATTTTGACCAAAAGGTTTCCAGCAGGGATGGAGTCCGAAAACTTAAGTCAAACGAATGTTCCCCAGGAGCATGAATTAAGGCATAGACGTCAACAGGAGAAAAGCCCATAGACTGCTTCACCAGGACTCGAACCACATAAAAACGATCTGAAACTTCAGGCAGACCCCCCAGATACCGTATTCGAATTGCATTATGTCTTTTTGCCAGTTCAAGGGGCTTAGTAAATAAGTCATGATGTGCTGCAGTAAGGGGAGGGACAGGTAAAGGAACTGGTGAAACCCTCGGGGCATCAGCAATGTTATCTGTGTTAGAAGAGGAAGCACTATTACCTTCAACTGTAGCTGCAGGCTCAGAATCCAACTGCAAAGCCTCCAAATTGGCACTAGGTAAATGAACTGAAACACTACCCAAAGACACAGGATCAGTCAAAACATTGTCTTTCAAAGTTGAGTCAGCTACCCGAGAGCCGTCAGAATGCTGTAACCAGCCTGCACTACGAAGCGCCGATTCAGGAGACCAAGTTGCTGTCCCTGGAGAAAATAACGAATCTGCCAAAGGAACACCCAGACCAGGGTCCTTCTCCATTGCTTGCGCCGAAGACTCGACGTCATCATTAGGGCCAAGTTTTACAGTGCGACGTGGCCCTTCTGGAGAAATCCCCAACAAGCGTTTCCGTTTTTTTTCCAAAAACTGCCTTGGCTGTAGAAAGGGCAAACTCTGACTGAGAGAGCTGAGCTCTCAACATTGCCTGGTGAACCACAATCTCCAAAATATCCTCCTCAGTTAGACTTTCATCCTCCGCCTCAGAAACAGGTAAAATCATTACCCCGATATTGTCTGAACTAGCAGGAGACAGAATCCCATTATCACTTGAAGTAGTAGGCTGCCACCCGACCGTGGCTGTGCGACCGTCCTCCTTCAATGCTGCCAACATACTAGCCCCCTCCATAGACGCTCCTGTGAGACAACCCCCTCCAGAGTAGGGGAAAGTTTTATTGAGACAGAAAATCGTGGAACACATACCAGTACTGCGCAAAATCTGCAAACAACAGAGGGAGAAAAAAAGAATACAAAGGTAATACAGCATGTAGCAATTTGCAAACCAAAAAGAAAAACAGTACAAAGATATAATGAAGGAACAACCATCAAGTCACAGCAAAATCTAGGTCAGTTATCCAAAGAAGTGCAATCCATAAAGCAAGCAGGCTTGACTCTGAGTGCATGTTTTGTTCAAGTTCAGAGATGGTTTTCAAATCTTTCACTATTTTTGTTCTAGTTCCAAATATGTACAGTCTTTCTGTTGTAGGGCAAACTTACATCTAGCCATCCAAATGTTCCATTTAATTACAACGAAGACAAGATTTAAAGTATCTGCATGCCAGGAGGACCATTGAGGGGAAAAAACACCATACATAAGCGTCTGAAAAGTTACAGACTGAAAAATCGGGGTAGTCCACTGCCGTGCCAAAAAGGCCCACCAATTCCGAATAAATGTACATTCGAAAAACAGATGCGAGATTGTCTCCAGTGTAGCTGTACATAATGGCCTAGAACACAATCTATCCTGAAGCTGTTTATGTTTGTGGTTGACTTTAACATTTATCCGTTCATGGCAAGATAGCCAGTGAAAATCCCACACGTGTGCAGGTATTCTTTTACACCGCAATAAAGATAAAAGGGAGGAAAGATGCTGGACCGGACATTTATCAAAAGGGGATTGTGTCAAATAGACAGAGGAGAGAAGAGTCTTATATAGGGTCTTATGCGAATGGGCAATAAGTATCTGAGGCGATACTTTCCATTGTTTGAAGCGTAAAAACATATGTTTCACATACAATGGCATGCCTTCTGTATGTCGTAACACACGTAAGGAGTTGTGTTCCACTGGTGGAACACAACTACAAGGAATCATAAAACCACATTTCCCATCCTCTCTGAGAGTTGATCAGAAGTGGTCACAGATTGGCCGTAAAAAAAATGCTAGAAAAAAACAACAAAGGATTTATCATACCAACACCTCCCTCCATAGCAGACAAATAAGTGACATTCCTCTTGATCGGGTTCAGCCTGCTCCCCCATAACGCTTGAAAGAATAGGCTAAAAACCATTGTTTCCAGTTGTTTTGGAATAGGAAAAACATAACTTAAATATAGAAACGATGGAATCAAAAAGATGTTTATCAAATAAACTCTCTTTTTCTTCCCAATCGACCCTCTATTCCAAGAGGCGACTTTCAGTTTACCCTGTTGCAATTTATGATCCCAATTAAAAAAATCAGAATCTCTGGTCCCAAAATAAACCCCTAGGATACGTATAGGGCCCTCCACCAGACGTAGCTGGCCAATGTGGGACATCGGGGCCACGACCGATCCCAACCTAATACCCACACTTTTGTCAAAGTTCAGACGGGCTCCCGAATAAGTTCCAAACAAAGAACATACTTGTAGGGAGGCCGTCACTGAGGACGTATCAGCTACTAGGAAACATATATCATCTGCATATGCAATAGCTGTAAATGGTGCAAGTGGAGCAGGAGATGGCATGGATCTGAGGGTGAACATTCAGGCATCGAAGCAGAACGTCTAAAAACAGGACATATAGCAGAGGACTAACAGGACAGCCTTGGCGGACTCCTCTTTTTACAGGAATCATAGGTTCTACCCACCCATTTACCACAGGAACCACTGTGGCCGTCCTGTAGAACTTTTGTAGCCATTGTATCATGTCTTCTGGTATATGCAGAAAACGTAATGCCGTCCACAAAAAATCGTGGTTAACCGAATCAAATGCAGCCTTCTGATCCACTGAAACAATGATACCAGAGGTCAGGCCCGCAAGCCATGGGAAACAGTTCCGTGAGAGAATCAGATGATCTGAGATGCGCCTGGTAGGTATAGAGCAAGACTGGGCAGGGTGCAGGACCCTCGCCACAATGCCAGTCAGACGTTTCAATGATAATTTTCATTAGGATCTTGAAATCAGTATTTAATATGCAAAGAGGCGGCTATTCTCAAGGAGGTGAATGTCGCCTTCTGTTTGTAGACATACAGCAAAGTACCTTTCAGTAAGTCTAATGGAATGTCCTCGCCACGCAACAAGGCATTAAATACTGAGGTCAGTTCAGTGGCCAAGTGAACATTTAACACTTTATACAAATCAGCTGGGAGGCCATCTGGGCCAGGGGTTTTCTGCAAGGACAGCGAAGAAATCGCTGAAGACAGCTCTTGCACCATCATGGTAGCACATGCCACAGCCACATTCTGTTCCGAAGGGAGTGGAATCTCAAGATCCGTGAACAGGGTGGCAATGTCATTCATAGTAGCTGGAAGGGGGGAGAATAAGGTGGTCGTATGATCTGTCACAATCTGCAGAATTTCAGAACGTGTAGAGCACAATGCACCTACAGAATTTGCTAGGCTCAGCATTGATTTCTGGGAAACGAGATGTGAATTAGACTCAAAGGGGCAAACTACGTCCCGTGGTCCTGACATGTGGAATTTATGTTGATGGTACAATTGTTGGGATTGTTTGGACTGAAAACGTAGCATATCCCTCCGTATTGCTTGTATTTGAAGAGATAGGTCCTGACCAGTCATATGTGCTATAGAAAGCAGCAACTGTAGATGAGTTCTCTTCTGTAAATAAGCCAAATAATCCCTCCTACATTTTTGTCGACTGTAACTTTTCAGACATATAATCAAGGCATGTTTCGTATCCAGCCACCAACGTATCGGATCGTTATAGCAAATAAACACAGATTTACAAGCAGAAATAAAGGACAGAATAAACCTTTGAAACATCAGGTCTTGCAACAGGGAAGTGTTAAATTTCCAAAATCCTGGCCCTTTGCTAAAAGGGGAGACTGAACCTATACCAACTGAGAGTAGTTTGTGATCAGAGAAGGCCACTACCTGTACCTGAGCAGAACTTATTGGCAATGTACGGGACAAAAAGACAAAATCAATCCTTGTTGCCAACATGCCCTTCTGAAATGTGGGGGTATGATTGGTCGTGAAAGAGAGGTAAGCATCAGTCAAGTGCGCCATCCGAATTAGTTTATCCAATTCATGGGAGTCACAAAAAATTTTTTTGGTGGTGGCAAACGAACTTTTGTCTTGAAGACTCAGGCCACAGTTAAAATCGCCAGAAAAAATCACTTGGAAGGACGTGTGTAAATAGGGGCGAATCAAGGAAAATAAGGCTACGCGAGCCGACTTAACTTGTGGGGCATAAATGTTAATGACTCGGTATGGGCAGTTACCTAAAACAAAATCCAAAATGAGGACCCTACCAGGAACTAAATCAAACAATTTAAGTAACTGAAAGTCTGAAACATTAATTAAAATGCCAAGACCTGAACAGGGGTCCGAGCCTATAGACCAAAACGATGGGCCCAAAAGCCAGTCTTGTTTAGCTTGCCTAATCTCCTGCACCGTATTGAGTCTAGTATCCTGCAACAAAAAGATACCCAATGGCAAAAGTCTTAAGAAGGAAAACACTAATCTATGTTTCTCTATACGTTTCATACTGTTTACATTGATAGTATGGCAAATGAAGTGCACCATGTCACAATACGTAAGGTGTCGAGAAACATCACGACTTTCTCTTCCCAGCCAAATTCTTTCCTTTCAGTTTAACTCTAGCCTTACGCTTTTGTGAGAGGCCGGTGCCCAGTTGGAGCTCCGAATCTGTAGACCTATCAGGGAGAGAGGACGCGATGGAGGAAGTGTCAGACTCACCACCCGTGTTATCAATAGATGGCTGAAGCACCTCAAAGGTGTTAGACAGGGCTATGGGCTGAGTTAGCAATGTCTTTGTAGGAGGCGGCGAAGTACGAGGACCAGCCCTCAGAGACCTCCGACGCATGACAGTAAAAGGTTTGCAGGGGGGTGGCATAGTACTAGGACCTGGGATTTGAGCCAAGTCAGATGCAGCTGACAGTGCACGTGTCAGTGGGGGGGGGGGTTCACCTCTAATGGGGGTTTCACAATGTCGGCCTTCTGGGGAGCAATAACCTGGGTAGGCACAGGCACAGGGGTCTGCAGAGCTGGGATCACTGCCTCTGCAGGGGATGCGGTCACTGTGGTATGAAGCCGAGCTTTTTGTGCCTGTGTAATCACAAAGCGTTGATCAACGCCACCATCATGATTCGCCTGAGTGTGGGCAGACCAGTGGCAAGTTTGAAAAGAATGTCCTAGCTCTTCACAAAGGTTACATCTACTAATATTCCGGCAATGGATCCCAACATGACCCAACTCACCACAATTGTTACATTTTATCTTATCACAAACATTACTCAGGTGTGAGGGATCCCCACACCTGTAACAGGCTTTGGGCTGACCCGGGTAAAAGAGGATCCCCCTATCATGACCTAAGAAAAAGGAATTAGGTAAATGGACAGGGCCAGAGTCATTGGTATGTAACAGAACCTTAAACTTCCACCCTCCCGTCCAAATATTTTCCGTATCCAGGATAGCTTCAGGTTGGCCCTGTACCTTACAGCGTTGTTTCAACCAGTACACAATATCAGACACATCCACACCTTCATTTCGCAACATCACCGTAATGGTCTTAAAGGCAGGTTTCGAGAGGGGGACGGCCTGAAAGGAAGTCCACAAAGCAGTATTCCGCAAGGCGTGGTATCTAGCCCAAAAACGGTCTAGGCCACCAGACATCTGAAAACTCACATCGAATGTGGATTCGCCTGATACATGGATCAGAGCGTAGATCTCATGGGCAAAAAATTTCAATGAGTCCTTCAATAGAGTTCTGGCCACATACACGCGGTCAGGAGGGTCTGGAAGTCCACCTGTATAAACAAGTCTCACAGTGTTATGTCATTTTGCAGCAAGGACAGGGTGATGAAATAAAGAGGAGAAGGAATGAGACTGTCCCACCTGCACAGAAGGAGTCTTATCCGTAGTAACAGAATCCAAGACAGTTACTGCCTTGCCATCAGAGGGGGGGCAGACTTCCGAAGTGGGCTCTTGCACGAAGGACAAAACAGGATTCTGAGTGAGTTGAAGTTCCATCGGCATGCTCAAGGGGTCAGAATAACACTGTGAAGCCGGTTTCCTCTGTTGCACTTCCAGGAAGTCCTCAGGATGGGGGGACCAAATAGGGGACGGACCGGAGACCCACTGCCCTAGTCCAGGTTCCTGAATCCACCCAGCACCATGCAACGCTGATTCTACTGACCAGGTAGGATCTAAATTATTAACAGCAGTGTGTGCAGGGATTTGCAAAGACGGTCTTCCATCCGGGGGTGGCTCAGGGAGCGTATCTTGTGTTCCAGCAGAGCGGTTCGTCGGCACCTGCAAAGCGGCCCTTGTTTCAAGAATAGTGTCTAACAGCATCGAACTCTCCGATGCAGACGACAGTACAGGGGGCATTCCTGATAGCCCTGTGAGTCCCTCAGAGAGATCAGAAGAGCAATCACCATCTGTAGCAGCACTAGTACACACAGTAGGTCATTGTGCATTGTTGGAGCATGTAGTGCCGAATGGCAAGCCGACTCAGCCAAGCGCTCTCCAACGTCACGGTCCTGCATTTTCGTACCCATCACTGCCAGAAACGTGTCATTCACCACTGGGATAGCAAGAGAAGTAGTACTGTCCATTGCCGTGAGGGCAGGGAGAGGTACAGTTCCAACAGTAGATACATTCAAGGATGTACTTCCAGACAAAATAGTTGCTTCCTCAATTAGAAAAGTGTCAGTCGAGGTCTCCAAACAGCCAGAGACAGGAGCTGAGACCAAGTCTCCTGCCTCCCCAGCTACCTCTGCAGCAAGCACAGGAGGTTCCGCCGTCTTGGACAGAGTTTTCCCCTCTGTCGAGTAGGGGAATTTCCCTTGTGTCCTAGCCAAATTTCCCTCATTCACTAAAAATACCACCAACAGCTTAATCTGGTTCAAGGTGAGTTGGCATTCATCTGTATCCCTCTCCCCCCGGGTCATGCCTGAAAATAGGCAGGATTTGTCTAGTGCACTTACCCGGTCAACAAAAACTAAATAAAATATAAGTACAGCACATGAATGCAAGGCAAGAGTAGGTGATTTAGAGGACACATCTGGGGAGATTACACCACTGACAGGGTTGTGAGTAACATGATCACTGCAGCATAATGTGCTGTGGGAAATCATTTCCTGGATAAATACCACAAAGATGAGGATGTCCACAACTACTTCCATCAAACATGGAGACAGGGATGAATTATGACCCGAGAGGGTTACTGTGTGTCTGGGGGTGGGTGGGGGAGTGGGGGATTGGGGGTAAGAGGACAACAGCATGACACAGACTGGGACAGGGTGTGCTAGACATAGCTACACAATCAAGTTTGCATATCTCTGTCTTGCAGCACATCATTGTGCAGCAAGATGCAGGACACGTGACATTGCTGTGAAATATATGTGGCAATATTGAATAATTGACATTGCTACATGACATTCATGTGAAATAGGAGAAATACATACATTGAAATCATAACACTGAGTTGTTATATTATGCTGTTACTTGCACACTGCTACAGACATGTTGTATGGTGTGCAGTATGTGCAAATATTTGGTAACACACTGTATTACACTGTCTTCTCCCACAGGAATTATGTACATTCCTCACACTTCTGTAACATTCAGTTGTACAACATACACATTACATCTCCATTACAGCTGACTGTGCTAATTTTCCAATTCATAAAAAGCTGTATTTCAATTTATTATTTAGTAACGCTTCATATAAAGCAGTAATCGGACAACTATCAGTGGCTAGTAATGAGCTGAATGCCACAAGTGAACGAGGCAGTATTGTATGTCCTGACACCAGTTACACAGTATGACTCGTACATTGCCAAGCACATTTTCAGAAGATTTCATCATGCTTTCATTCTGCATTCAGGTTAACAGAAAGCAGCAACAAGCACTGACCCAAGAAGGACACACTTTAGCTGATCCACACTGACTGCGGCTGCACTTTACACTGTGAAGATTGTATGAAGCAATCCCATGATGCCTAACTGAGTCACAGCAGTGTGATCCTAACATTACGTCACACTGCTGTGTCGAGGCAGCGGGGAGTCATGTGCTGCAGGGTGGACGCGCGTTCACCTGCGCTCGTTGTTTTTGTTTATTTCGGTAGAAACAGGGACTGTACATGGACAATGAAAAGGCAATTCTACACTGCGGGATACCGTAAACACACAGATAGAGCAAAATTATGGTAAGTCTACCGTGACAGTTGCCTCTTTAAAGTGCATTTCATGCAAAATGTATATGTTCTTAGATGCCAACTATAGTCCAGCTCAGTTCACTTGCAATAAATGCATCAGTCATAACAACCTTGAACAAGAAGTACCCAGTCTCAGGGAAGGGCTTACACACTTGAAAAACAGTAATAAAGTAAACCTACCTAACACAGAGCAGACTGATAAAACTGAAAGAGGAATAAGGCCACGAAACCCTAGTGAGCTTTCCCAGGAGTCTGATATCAAATACCAGAAAACAAAATGAGATAGAGAGGCAAATGATGGAGAGGTAAAACATGACTGGGAAATGGTTCAAAAGAAAAGTGCCAACAAAGGAAGGAGGGCAAAGGGACCTAAATAAATATATATATCTTTCTAACAGATACGACAGAATAAACAGTATCTCAGATTTGGAACAAAACAATTCCAAAGGGAGTGACCTACAGGACAGAGATCCTGACATGCCTCTAAATATGAAAAAACTTGTAACTGGAGACTCAATAATTAGATTTACAGACACTGAGATATGCAAAAAAGATAAAATAAACACTATGGTGACATGTCTCCCTGAAGCCCAAATTAATGACATTAACAATTCAATAAACAGATTTGATATTGCTAAAAAAACAACAGTAATTATCCATATAGGGTCAAATGATGTGGGGAAATCACATGAAAAAGACATCTGTTCTGCTGTAATTGCACTGGCAAATAAAATCAAGGTCAAAGATGGAAAGGTGGGACCGGCCTGGTGGCGCCGAGAATTGAGGTGCTGGACGCCTTACCTCGCGGCACGCTGGCAATCCAGGTTCGGGAACGATTCCAGGCTGTCAGACGTCACCAGGGGGAAGGGCGGTGCTGGATGGAGCTGCTGACAGACAAGCTCTCCTCTCTGGGGAGGTGCAAGGGGCTTCCTCCGGCTGATGGCTGCCACCTGGTGGAGGCTGGGGGCAGCACGGGCCAGGAGAAGCCAGGCGCTAGGCCTGGGGTGTGAGGAAAGGGGCCATTACTGGAGCTGTTGGACTAATGCGTGTTTCCACATGCATGTGTACCCACTCCTGGGGCCCCTGGGGTAAAAACAAAGGAAAAAGCCGCGGCAGGATGGCAACTAACTCCCTGCAGGCATGCCACTCCCAGGCTGGGCATAAGGTAAGCCACGGTAATTCTGGGTGATGGGGCTGGGGTTAGATCAGATGGGGGCTGTCCGGGGCGACAAAAATGTTAAATGATGAAAAAAAAGTGGTGGAAAGCTGGCAATATCAAATATACTCCCAATTCCAGGAGCACATGAGGAAAAAAACAATACAAACTCTTAATGTCAGATTAGAGAACTGGTGCATGCTTGAGGGCTTTGAATTCATAAACAACTGGAACATTTTTAAAACAAGCACAAATCTGTACTCAGAAGTTGGACTCCACTTAAACAAAAAAGGAGCAAATCTTTTAGGTAAATGTTTTACAAAAGTTGTAAGTGGGGTACATTTAAACTGACCATGTCAGGGGAAAATATTACAAAATAACCAATGGATAAGGCAAACATAATTCAAATGCTGAAGTTAGTAATGACATCAAATGCTATATGGCCAATGCAAGGAGCCTAAACAATAAGTACTGTACGATGAGTTAACAGCAACAGTAACACAATCCAAACCAGATGTAATAGCAATAACTGAGACTTGGTGGAGTGAAACCAACATTTGGAAAAAACACATCCCCAGTTATGATACTTTTTACTGAAATTGAAACAATAAAAAGGAGGGGGTATTGCTTTATTTATTAATAATCACTACAAACCAAAAGATATAACCAACTCTGAAATTAAGCAGGGCACCAGTAACAACACAGAAACAATCTGGGTGAAACTATTTATAAATTCAAATAATAATATCAAAAATAGGACTATGTTATTGTCCACCTGATAGCCCACTGGATTTGATTTCCAAAATAGTTGAAGAAATGGAATTGGCATGTGAAAAAGGGGACCTGTTATTCATGGGTGACATGAACCTAGGGGACATCACATGGTCCAATAAGCTTGTTAACTTCACCCATGGCAAGATGTTTATACAGGCATGCGAGCAATTATCATTGCAACAATATGCTACAAGCCCAACTAGAGGGGATAAGCATACTAGATGTAGTACTAGGGACAGAGGGACCTAACATAAACGGTAGCCTGTAATGTTGGCGCCCGAACTAAGGCACTGTCTGAAACAGCAACGCGTTGTGGGCGAAAGCCCGAATGGCGATGGGGAGGGTAGGGTGACTGGATGTAGTGGAGTGGGCTACTGCAGTGACAGGATGTCGCTATATGTACACGCGCATGGGAGGGAGCGAGCATGGGCTGGGAGGGGGCGGAGGGGATGTAGGGGATGGTGCTGCGGTCAGCTGCCAAGTTGCACTGTGGCATCAGGAGTTCGTGTCCAGTTGTGGTATGGGAGGTACTGGGTTCAGGTCTGGGTCTGGGCGCTACTGCAATGTTGTTGGGCCCAGCCCAAAACTTGCATTTTTTTGCTTTTGCCCCCCTCAACATGCACCCCCCTGGAGTTGAGAATCCTTTAGTAGAGGGGTGCAGGGGGCGAAGCCCTATGCATGGAGTGGGTGTGGTGGGGCACAACCCCCCCACAGAAAGCAATAATGCTAAGTCCCTGGTGTCATTTTTCCATGCGCCGAGGATGTCAGAGTGGCAAAAATGTTTTCGCTGCCCTGACGTTCATGATAACGTGGCTCGCCGTTTGGCAGTCACCATTATCACATAGAACCACATAAACAACTGAGATGTTGGCCCTTCTCTGGGAACAAGTGACCACAGTTTTGTCAGTTTCAACATCACGCTCCCCCATATAATTACAAATAATGAAAGCTACTTCTACAATTACAAGGTGGACACAACAACAAAAAAATAGTGAACTAGCTATGTTAGACTGGGAGACAGTATTAGAAGGATGCAGTACAGAGCAGACGTGGGATATACTAAAAAGCAAGATTTTGGAGTTATGAAACAAACATATCCCAAAAAACAAAAAAATGGAAAACATAGAAAAAGACCAAGATGGCTGAATAAAAAGTCGCGGATGGCTCCAAGATGGGAGCAGTAGTTGAGGGAGTAGAGGGGAGGTTGGCCCTGCAAAGGGACCTGGACACCCTGGAAAGGTGGACTCACACATGGAAATTAAATTTCAGTATCACCAAGTGCAAGGTGTTGCATCTTGGTCGGGGAAACCCTAAACACAGGTACACCCTGGGAGGGGAGGCGCTGAAGGCCTCAATAGGGGAAAAAGACCTAGGGGTCATGGTGGATGCATGTATGAATAACTCTGAGCAGTGCAGGAGAGCGGCTAGCAAGGCAAACAGGATGTTGAGATGTATCGTAAGGGGGGTCACCTCTAGGAGCAAGGAAATGATTCTGCCGCTGTACAATGGACTGGTTAGACCACACCTTGAGTACTGTGTATAGTACTGGAGACCACACTTGAAGAGGGACATACAGCTCCTGGAGAAGGTACAGAGGAGGACAACTAAGATGATATGAGGGCTAGGGGATTTGACGTATGAGGACAGACTTGAGGAGCTCTGCCTGTTTTCATTGGAGGAGAGGAGACAGGGGGGACATGATTGAGGTCTTCAAGTACCTCAAGGGAATAAATAGGGTAAACATGGAGGAGATCTTTAGACTAAAGCAGGGAGGTATCACCAGACGGCATGGTTTGAAGTTGGAAGGTGGAAGGGTGAGAGGGGAAAGAGGAGGATGTTTTTCACTGAGAGGGTGGTGGACCCTTGGAATGCACTGCCTGGTGAGCTGGTTCAGAGATCCACAGTGGAGGGCTTCAAGAGAGGGTGGGACAGACACAGAAAGTGGGTGTATCAGATGATGGCCTGTCCCAGGGGGGTGGGGATGGATGATAGGGGTTTCTGGAGCACAAGGGAAGGGAGGGCCTCGGCACCCAACTAAGGATCTGAGGTTCAAGCAGACTCGATAGACCGTAAGGCCTAATCTGCTGGCAAATAGTATGTTAGTATGTTAATCAAGAAAAAACATAACACATATAAGCTCTATAAAATAAATAAGTCTCCACACCACTGGAACAAATTTAAGCAGGTTCAAAGAGAGTGCAAAAAAGGAAAAAAACAATCTAAGTGCACCATGGAACACAATTTAGCAGATAATGCAACCATTAACAATACTAAAGTATTCTATGGTGGTATCCCATGATTTAAGCGAGGAAAGAATAGCGAGTCAATAATTGCGAATCATGAAATGCAAAAGTCACCACAGCGACTGTATAATTAAAGCGAGTATCAACATCAGCGAATTTTGTGCGATACAGTTTAGCGAACTTAAACAACAGTGACTACATTAGATGTTTCCTCACCATGGCAACCACCTGCAAGCTGCTGTGTGATGGCTTCTCTCCACAGCGTTACTTAGCGCTACTTAGCTTCAGCTTAGCCCCACCTTCCTCTGGCATGACGTCTCCTCATCATTGCAACCACTCCACCTGAAAGCAAGCTATAAGATTAAACACATTTAAGCTGCTATTAGATTCGGAGCTGCACTAACCAAGGAATTTGTGACCAGCCAAAAAGGATGTCGCTTGTTTTGCATAGTGGCGTCCTTTACAGGAAGGACAAAGACAACAGTGAGAAAGTTTACTGGCGGTGTGCAGTTGCACACAAGTACAGTTGTCTTGCTAGAGTCCACACTGTTGGTCGTGAGGTCATTGCTACATTTAAAGAGCACAACTCATGTACCAGATGCAGGTGATGTAGGGATGTGTGCAGGGTGATGTTGGACATTAGGGAGCGTGCATGGACAGGAGTTGAAACAACTAGTCAAGTTGTATCACAGTACATAGCCTCAACTCCTGAATCTGTAACAGGATGCCTGTCAGGCATTAAACTAATTAAGCATACTGTTCAGTGTGTTAGACAGCTGGAGTGTGGTTGTTCAGCTGATCCAAAAACAATGGACGACCTTGTGCTCCCACCAGAGTTCACCCTTACAAGTACTGGCCAGATTTTCTTGATCTTTGACAGTGACAAAGAGGCTGGCAGAATCTTAATGCTTGCCACTGAGGGAAACCTAGCTTTTTTAAAGGAGATGCAGGACTGGATGATGGATGGTACATTTAAGTGTTGCCCCTCTTTATTTGACCAGCTATACACTGTACATGGGCTTAAATCTGACATGGTGGTTACAGCTCTGTATGTGCTAATGTGCTCCAGCAGGACAGCTGCCTATACAAGTGTATTCAGTCAGATGAAAACATTATGTCCTGCCCTAAATCCCACCAGTGCAAAGTTAGATTTTGAAAAAGCTGCATGGAAAGCATTTTCATCTGTTTTCAGTGCAACTGAGATCAGGGGGTATTTTTTCCACTTCGCCCAAGCTGTGTGGCATAAAATCCAGACGTGTCCTGAAGTCCATGATAAGTACCGTAGTTACCCCAATTTCTCCCTTAATTTATGCATGCTGCTTTCTTTAGCTTTTGTGGCACCAGCTGATGTTGTGAGCATGTTTGAAGAACTGCCTGAATGGCAGTTTTTCACTCGTAATGAAGACATTTTGTTACCTCTCCTTGACGATTTTGAGGACATCTGGTTGGGATGGCTGAGAGGTAGGTCAGGATGCAGAAGGGCCTCATTTCCTGTGGAACACTGGAACTGCCATGCCGCAACAACTAGAGGTCTTTCCAGAGCCAACAATGCAGTGGAGGGATGGTACAGAGGATTTAATAGCCACCTCGGAGCATGCCATCCCACCATCTGGAAGTTCATTCAGTGCTTGCAGAGTGAGCAGCATATGAAAGAACTAAAGCTTGAACAGTTTATATCGGGGTGCATGATCAGTGGTGCAAAAACACAAATACAGAGACCTAAATGAGAGAGTGCAATTCATTGTCTCTGAGTATGATAGCAGAAGTAAATATGAGTATCTGCACAGCCTGGCATATAATTTTCAGTTCCAGGTTTAATACTGCAGCTCTGACCAAGATTTTCTTGCATTAGCAAGTTTTTTTTTTTTTTGATAGCATTGAGAGCCTTTAAATGGCATATTTTGATTTTATAATTGCTTTATTCTTTGTAGTTTTTTGGTTTACTAAATAAATTGTGAATAAATTGATTCTTAGAGCACATTTGCTCACACTGCGAGTTTCTTCCTTTCTTCAGATTCGCTATTTTGATGCAGCACTCGGTGATCAGCATGTCAGCCTTGAAGACAAGAGCAAACAACATCTAACAAGGTGAGGGCTCGATTAAGATTTGCTTTAATTGCTGCCTCGCTAATATGTGTGGTGCCGTAACATACATTGGCTATTGCTGATGGCGCTATTACGTGATCGCCATTTTGCAGATCGTGATTTTATTTTCATGATATCACATAGAACCTCCATGGCTATACACATTCCTTAAAAAAAAAACAAACAAATAAACTAGGACCTCTCAAACAAAATAAAACATTTGTATGGGAATCAAAAGAGATGGCCAACATATTCAACAACTATTTTGGAAGTATATATGGTGACAAACAAAATATAACCCAAGATATTGACAACAACTTGGGAGACAAATTCACTGTAACTGAGGATGAAATATCCACTAAAATAAAAAAACATCGAGGAAGATTGTTCTCCAGGCCCTGATAACATCACAGGAAAAATCATAATACTAAAATACCAACATCTTATTACAACCTTTAAAAAAACTATTCAAAAGTAGTGTAAACAGTGGTGTGGTGCCACTGGACTGGAGAACAACTAACATCACCCCAATCTTTAAAAAAGAGGCTAGGACCAAGGTAGAAAACTACTGTCCGATCAGTCTTAACTTTTTAGTGGGTGAAATCCTGGAAGCAATAATAAAAGATCGGCTAGATAAAAGCTTGGATAACATTGACAGTGCACAACATGGCTTTGTCAAGAAAAGATCATGCCTAACCAACTTAATGTGCTTCTATGAGACAGTAAAAGCCTTGACAACAAAGTATCCTATGATACTATCTATATCAACTTCAGTAAGGCTTTTGACAGGGTACCATATAACCATATCATTAGAAAAGTAATAAAAAGAGAGGTATGTAATAAAACCATTGTATGGATAAAACGTTGGTTGGAGGGGAGGACTCAGAGGGTAGTGATAAATGAATAAGTGTCAGATCGAGCACAGGTATCAAGTGGTGTCCCACAGAGCCTGGTTTTGGGCCCGTAACATAGAAACATAGAATTTGACGGCAGATAAGGACCGCTTGGCCCACCTAGTCTGCCCATTTTCCTACCTAACAGATAAGCTGCAGATCCTAGTTAACAAACAGCTTACTTCCTCCTACCCCCCACTAGAACTGCCTTATGCCTGTCCCATGCATTCTTGAATTCCCCCACTGTTCTTGACTCCACGACTTCCTCAGGGAGGCTGTTCCATGCATCCACAACCCTCTCTGTGAAAAAATACTTCCTCACATTACCTCTGAGCCATCCCCCCTCTATCTTCAAATTGTGCCCCTTGTTCTTGCACATCTCTTTTTAGTACATCTTCCATTTATTCATTGCCAACATTAACAACACTATAGTTAATGACAATATAAAGTTTGAGGTTGATTTAAAACTGAGGGGAGATTGTGGTACCATCAACAAGATTATGTCACTGTAAAAAGACCTGGACACCATTTTGAACTGAACAAGAACTCGGGGTATGACACTTAACATAGAAAAGTGTAAAGTTATGCACCTTGGATAAAGGAACATTAAACATCAGCACCACTTGGGGATATCATCTTGACTGAAACACTTGTTGAATGGGACCTGGGAGTTCTTGTCCCACAGGATTTGAAATTCACTGAACAAATGAATACACTCATAGGAAAAACAAATAGAATTATATGAACATTAAAAAATAACTTCATTACAAGGAATGCTAAACTAATGATACCACTATATAGGGCGTATGTCAGACCTCACATGGATTACTGCTCCCAACTTTGGTCACTGCAGCACACAACAGCCAGTAAAAACCTTGAATGTGTTCAATGTAGATACACTAAACGTGTTATTCTACTCAAGGATCTCAACTACGAAAATAGGCTTAAATCATTAATGCTCATGTCACTAGAGACAAGAAGAAACGGGTGACTTACTGTTTATGTGGGATGTGGTAAATGATCCAGCTCTCTTTATGGAAATGAGTTTTGATTTTAAACAAAACACAAAAGAAACAAGAGGGCATCCACTACAGTTATGCAGTTTTCAATATAAAACAACAAAGAGAAAATACTTTTTCACTCAGAGAGTTGTGCACCAATGGAATAGCCTACCTCTGCACAGTATTATTAGCAAAAATAAAGACATCTTTAAACCTAGACTGAATAACTGGTTTCTTGATATGATGAATGACCAGGTGTAAGGATTTTGATGGGAACACTCATGGGCATCATGCCCCCCGGTTCCCTATTCAACTGCTGTATGAACCAACCGCAATACGAAAATAAGGTAATCAAACAAGATCTGGTTGAAATACAGCAAAAGGTATTTGAGTTAAATAACAAGATTCTCCCTATCCAAAGACAAATCTACCACTTAGAAAAATCTAAGAAAAATCTAATAAGGAACTGAAGAAGAAATTATTAGACTTTGAGGCATGAGCCTGCAGAAAATCATTCATCTTCCGGAGATCCCAGAATCATGGGTCACTAGCAGAACACTGCTAGAGTTATTGAAACAAGTGGCAGCGGCATATTTTGAAAAGGACCCCAATTTGATTGATTTTGAAAATGACCAAATACACAGAGGGTTGAGAGCAAGACCAGATGATGATGATCACCCAAGATCAATCAGTATCAAATTTCTGAAATCTGGAGACAAAGAGACATTGATGTCTGTGGTTTACAAAAACAAAAACAAAATTAAATTAATGGGAGCAACAATTTCTGTCTTTAATGCTCTCCCACCAGAACTGATACAGGAGACAAAAACATGTGACTTTTATGTAAAAGGGAAGCTGTGGGAAAACAAGAAACAACTGTAATCTTCCCAGCATACCTTCATGTTATTGAAAGAGAGAGACATGTATATGACATTCCACTTGAAGCCTTAAAAGATTTGAAAATTATAATTCCCCCACATTTTCTTGTAAGAGCTGGGGTTCCACAAGTGTAAGCCCCTCTCTTGGGGTGGGCTTACTACCTCTGCCTTGCCAAGTCTCCTCTCTTTCCAAGTTCCCTTTTTAATTAGCTTTGGGAGGCAATTCCTATTACTACCACCAGTGGGCTGTTTGCCAGTATTTAAGCCCTGCACTTTGGTCTGGTTGGGAGAGAGAGAGAGAGATGGAGAGATGGCGGGCATTTTAGGGGAAATGTGGCCAGGGGACTTAAAACCCTCTGACTTCAGAGGTGTCAGCTGGCAGCATTGGTGCAACATGGGGAGGTTTCTGAGTGAGGGTTGCAGGAATTTAGAGGCTGTTGGGGCCTGGGGTTCCATTTTTTGGTCCCTCATCATGTTCAGGTCAAACCTTGGTTTTTGGGCTCGGAAGCAATGGGAGGAATCAGCACCTGTATGACTCAGTTAAAGGTACATGCAAATTTGGGAGCAGCCGCAGGAGGCATTTAGGCAGCATCGCCCCAGGGTCCGGTTTAGGCCCGGTGGCAGGAAGGAGTATGGCACTCCCCCAATGGAGGAAAAGGACATCTATGGGTATACTGAAAATACAGGTGATCTGAAATCTTTGCCCAAGGGAAGGAAATTGTGGAGCCAGTACGGTCTATGCTTTAGGCCTAGGAAAAATCTACTAGCTGTGGCTGGTACCAGAGCTCGTGTTTGCCTGCTTTCTTGTTATTAAATCTCTAGGCCCTATGGAGCTGTTCCACTAAAGAGTTAGTGTATTGCCTAAAACTAAGTAGCCAACCATTACCTTTTCTATCTGAGGTACTTTTTCCTTTCCCTTTGTTTAATTAGAATATTGTTTAACTAATGTTAGTAGGTGTGATGTGTGGAACAACATTCTACCTGGCAGCTGACATATCTAGCTCTAATGCCCCTCACCACATCATCAGCATTGTGACCTCACTGACTGTGACATCACTGCTGCTTAGGAACAGCCACTCAGTGGCTGCCAGGTCAGTCACCTGTGATGTCACTGTCAGTGAGATCACAATGCTGATGACGTAGTGGGGGGATACAGATAGATATGTTAGCTGCCAGGCTAAGAGCTGTTTCACACATCCAGCACAATATTATCACGTAGAAGACTTTCCAATAAGCAAAAGGAAAATCAAAAATACTTCAGAAATAAAAAGTTACAACTGACTACTTTTTAAAATTTGTATTTTGTTTCCCCTATTTGCCTGTTTTGGCTCCACTAGCTCTTAAATTTATTTTTCTTGGGTGCAATCATTTCTGTCCAAAATAACTGATTTTATGATTCTCTTGGTTATTATTGTGCTGTGTAGTCAATTAATTAATATGTGCAAACTTTTTTTATCCTATTCTTCTAAGTAAGGTTCTGCCCCCCCCCCAGCTCCAAGGGTCAGCAGATGCCGTGGTGCCCAAAACGTATCCATCTGATAGGAGGAGGCCTAACATTCATATATCATCTGCCAGGTAAGGCCTATCTTTTATCCAGCTGTTGTGAAAGTGCCAGGAAGGAGTTCAGGTCTGTGGCCCCTCTCGCTGTACCATCAGGACCCCTAGACAGAAGATGAAGACAAGAGGGGGGTTGTAGATGTGGGGGCTCATCCGGGATGTGCTTTTCAGTAATTTGGAAATTAATTGCACTGCTGGTTATGGGGCAGAAGAAGCTGGAAAGGGGCCCAACTGCTGCAGTGAGGCCTACTTTTTAATGGCACAGCTCAGTGGGCCGCTATGTTGTATGGCGCCAATGTCCTTGTGTACTAGTCACTCTCTGGTGCCTCCTGTTTGTGAGGACTGGTCATGTGGGGTATAACAGCTTCTATGATTGGCTCATGCATTGGGCAAGCAAGGCTGAGCTGCAACTTGTGAGCTCCTTTTGTGAGCACCTGTACCCCTGAAACAAGTTTGTTTGCCATACTTTCTTTTTGGAAAGTTATGTAATTTGGTGTGCTTGCTTTCTGGCCATGTTGTAGACCAGAATTCCTAAATTATCAGGTTTTCTAGACAAGGTGATAGTTTAGGGTCTTTTAGTGAAAGGTAGGGCAGGGGAGTGAGCCAGTCTAGGGAGGAAGTTTTCTTGTTTTCTAGTTAGCTTCGCTGTAACCACAGCTCGCTAACCTTTGCAGCCCTGCAGGACCTAGTGTTACCTTGGACCCGACAACTTTGCTTCAGTTCCTGTGTCCCAAAACGCCCAAACAGCCAATGTTATCATCGCTGTCAGACTCACGGACTAAATTGAATCTAGTCTTAATGACGAGGATTCATGCCGAGGACTAAAGAGTTTTAAAACTGCTTCCCGCTTTCCAGATTGGACAGTAGCAGTGGGCCATTTGACTTCCCCGAAGGTGCTTCTTCTGCACGAAAGGGCCGATGGCTTAGCATGGCTCCTGTTTGCTGCCCAGACAGCATTCCTGGGAGAGCATGGTATAGAGGGTGCTTCCACACATTATTCCCCTGGGCATTAGCGGCGTGTCATCTGATGTTGGGACTCTAGGCTGCCTTGGCTGTCGGTTGTTCATCCATGTTATTTTGTGGTTGTATTGGGGAATAAAAGAACTTGAAGGGCCTTGGTGTACCCCAGTGGATTATCAGTTGGGGGCCAGTTGCCGGTTTCTTGTTTTCACCTTCCGGGACCCAGGTCTGGTAGGAGCAGCTCTGTGGACTTTTTGGACTTTATCTTGCATGACAGGTGTTTTTGCCTGGGTCTGATCAGCCTGGTCATCTCTGCAGTAACTGAGGGTGGTGAGAGAGCCCTTAGCTACTAAGCAGTGGGCTGTGAACCTTTTTTAGCTCATGCTATGAATTTATGCACTTTATCTGTTATAAATTGTCCAGTCTTGTAGGACCTATTGCTGAGCTACGGACAGTGCTCTACTATTTTTCAAGTATCCTATCCTGGACTTGTTATCGCTCTCCTTGTGGGTGTGGGGTGGTGGTAGGTTGAGTTTTAAGTTATATTAAGTGTGTGTGGTGTGGATGGTATTAGGCTGATTTTGTACTAGTGTGTGGTTGGATGGATGAGTGTACTTTTTAGTTGTTTGAAGTTTTTCAGTTGTTTAGAAGTTTATGATTTTGGGACACTATAGTCAGACAGTATGTGTTTGGGGAAGGATGAGGGCCTTGGGCATGCTAGGAACGTGTATGTGGCGTCCCTGCTGCACAATCTGCAGCCCTTTTCTGACCTCCCAGTTACCACCACTACAGCACGTCGCTTTTGGGAGGTCAGAGTTCAGAGGAAGCGCATTGACCGATTGTGGCAGGGTGCCTTGTGCACATTGGTAGGGGCAGGATGGGGTGGTTAGGTCCAGAAGGCACTGGGGTTCACTGTGCCCAAGGGAGAGGCCAGACATGTTTGGTGCCCATCTCCAGGGTTCCCACCAGACTGAGTGGGCAGGTAGCCAGAGGGGCTGCACTGCCCTCCAATGCCCTGCGGGCAGTGCTATGCAATACCAGATCGATGAGAAATAAGACCGCAATTATTGCAGATCTTGTCTCATCAGTCGATCTGGCTTGCATTATGGAGACTTGGGTGGGTGATGATGCTGGTCTGATCTTTGTGGCTGCTGTCCCCCCCCCCAGTACTCTGTGGTGCACTGACCCAGAGTGGAATGCAGGGGTTGGGGAGTTGCCATCTGTTTTAGCTCTGAGCTGGGATTCACCGTGCACCCAGTTAGAAGACTGGGTTCTTTTGAATGTGTGGCCATTCATGGGGGTCCAGGCGCAGGCTGCAGAGTTCTCCTGATTTACTGGCCCCCCTGGAGCAGCGGGAGAATTTCTGCAGGAGGTAGCCGATTTCATCATCGGCAAAACATTGGAGTCTCCCAGCTATTTAATTCTGGAGGACTTAAATGTTTGGGCCGATGAAGAATCATCTAGGCTTGGTTATAACTTCCTCCAGACTATATCATCCCTGGGCCTGTCACAGGAAGCTTCCTCCGTGATCCACCAGGGCAGTCATATGTTGGACCTGATCTTCTCATTGGGGCTTGGGAATAAAAATCTCAAGACTGATCAGGTCGCATGATCCGATCACTGCACGGTGGAGTTCTCATTTGGTGCACCCCCCAAGAGCCCTCCCCCTGCAGAGATGGTTAGCTACAGCCCTTTGAGGGGTGTGACCCCTGAGAGTCTTCTGGTGGTGGCCGACCTATCTAGTGTGGTCATTGCATGTGGGGGGGGGGTACTTGTGCTGCAGTTGCTGCCTATAATAAGGTGATGTCTGAGGTGAAGCACTTGACTCCCTCACATTGGTCCATGCACGACCCAAATCCTCTCACTTGAGGTCTCTGTGATTTGATGGGGAGCTCAAGGTGATGAAGATTTTGGGTTGGAGGTTGGAGCGCTGCTGGCAAAGGACAGGCCTGGAGGTGGACAAGCTGGCACTGCATGCTCACTATGTTGAGTACCAGGGGGCTATAAACCATAAGAAGGCAGAGTTCCTGTCCAGGGAGATTGCTGCTGGGAAGAACTGATCAACTGTGCTCTTTCGGACTGTAGATAGGCTGCTAAACCCAGCTTGTCTACAACTGAAAAAAACTTTTTCGAACGCTTTATGTGAAGAGTTTGCTCAATTCTTCTCGGACAGTGTCTGCCATCAGGCAGGGAATTTCACCAGTGAGCCTATCTCTGTCCGACAGTGATCACCTCATGTGCCTGGAAGGCACTCTGCCTAGTTGAGGTGAGTTTAGACCAGTGGAGGTGGCTGAGATCATTAGGGTTGCTTCCAAGCTGAGGCACACATATTGTGAACTGGACCTGTTGCTGACACCTTTTTTTGATGGGATGTGTTGACTCCGTCAACCCGATGTTTGCCTTGATTGTCCGGTGTTCCCTGTTTGAGGGGGTCTTTCCTGATGCCTTGAAAGAGGCATTGGTGACCCTGACATCAAGGCAAATTACCTCCCTATCTTCAACCTACCATTTTTGGGCAAGATTGTGGAGAAGATTGTGGCACTTCAGCTTGAGGAGCACTTGTGGCCTTTGATCTCTATGAGCCTCTCCAGTCTGGGTTTTGGGTGAGGCATAGCACAGAAACTGCATTGGTTCAGGTGCACAATGACCTTCTCAGGGTGAGAGATTGAGGGGAGCGGACAATTCCGTTCTCCTCAATCTCTCCTCAGCTTTTGATACGATGGACCATTGTGTGTTACTTGACCGTCTGAGGGAATTTTGTGGACTCGCCGGCACTGTCACCTGCTGGTATGAGTCCTTTCTCACAAACAGGAGGCAAAGGGTAGTGATGGGTAATTTCTCCTCCTCTCTTAGTCTCCAGTCTTGTGGAGTACCTCAAGGTTCGGTCTTGGCACCAATGTTGTTCGCCGTGTACATGCTGCCCCTGAGAGGGCTCTTTAGGAAATACAGCTTGGGTTTTCATTGTTATGAAAATGATACTCAGCTGTATCTTTCCTTTGCACCCAGGACATCCAACGCAGCAGATGTGCTTAACAGCTGCCTTGCTGAAATCGATGACTGAATGGCCTCCAGCTGGTTGCAACTGAACCTCGATAAGACAGAGGTACTGGTAGTGGAGTCGAACAGAGGGCATGATAGGTTGGCCTCAGGTGCAGAGACAGGACTTCTCCTGGGTTCTGTGCCTTTGAAGGCCTCCTCCAGGGTGTGTAACCTGCGCGTTATTCTGGACAGCGGTCTGACACTTGAGCCTTAGGTGTCGGCCATTGTCTGTACCAACTTCTACCATCTGAGGAATATTGCCAGGATTAAGCCCCTGGTTCTGCCCCTGGACCTCCCTACCTTAGTACATGCCTTTGTGGCGTTGAGGTTCGATTACTGTAATGTGCTCTACCTCGGGGTCTTGGGAGGTACCCTCCGCTGACTTCAGCTGGTGCAAAATGCAGCTGCCAGGCTATTGATGTGGCAGTCTAAGTACTGCCACATCACCGTGGTACTGTGTGAACTGTACTGGCTGCCAGTCAGGTGGAGGATCCTCTTCAAGGTGGGCTTGCTCACCTTTAAGGCCCTACACAGCCTGGCCCCCGGCTACCTGGCAGACCTTCTTACGCCTGCTGCCTCAGTCTGCTCCCTCCGTTCCTCCTTGAGGGGCCTCCTTGTGATTTCCAGGACGAGGTTAAAAACTGCCGGTGACAGAGCCTTTAGTGTCACCAGCCCCGTCCTGTGGAATTCACTTCTTCCATATATAAGGGAGGCCCTCTTGGTGGAGGTATTCAAGTCATGCCTCAAGGCCTTCTTATTTGCGCAGACTTTCTCTGACTCAGTTTTGTAAATTTCACCCTGCTCTGACTCGCTATATTACCTGTCCCAAATTTTGTATAGTTTAATTTTTATTTATTTATTGAATTGTATTTAATTAGTCTTATAGTGTTTATGTGTATTGTTATTTGTCGATGATTATTTTATGGTTGTTTTTTATGTACGGCACCCAGAGCCTCCGGGATTGGGCGTCTTTTAAATAAAATTTGCCTTGCCTTACCTTGCCTTGCCTCATTCTGTAAGGCACCTGGGAAGGAGCAAAGTGGAGACAACATTTTCTGTGCAGTAGTGAGAGAGTGACACACACATTAAAAGAAGCGCTAAAGGAGAAAGGAGAAATGGCAGAGAAATTCCCATTGGAAGAACCTCTGCTACTGTTCCTTCTTCCCTGCTGGCATGGTTGTGGAATTTGGCAGGGAGGAGAGAAGCTGTGAAGTGTGTCAGGTGCGGCTATCGAGGAGAAGGGGTAGTAAAGCTGCCACTGTGTTCCATTTGCTCAAGTGCAATGGTGGGAGGACTGTTTGAAGGGATGCCATTCAGTTACTCCAGCCCTACCCCACTCACATCTCCATGGGCACAGCATCTTTAATCTATCAGGGGAGTCTGGATTTGGGAGGGGGAGGCAAGAACACTGGTCCCTGCTGTAGAACCAAAGCAGGAGGCCCCAGTCATAGTGGTGTAAGTGGTGGAGGAGCCTTCTGGTGAAGACGAGGTGGGACACAGATGTCTGCCCAGCCCCACTTCACCTGTCTTTGATGATCCCTGTGGCAGAGGGTGAGGCTAGTGACCCCCAGAGCCTAGGTGGTTGCCCATGGGTTTGCTGCCTGGCAACGGTGGTTCCTCCGGTACTGTCAAGGCAGAGGTTCTTCAGACCAGTACACCAGGGCATGCCCCAGAAGAAGAGGCAGGAGATGAAGTGGTTTGGATATTGCCTGCTCCTTTGCCCATTGAAGGACAATTCCAGTGGTTTCAGTTCACTGAGCATGATATTTACAGGACCATCCCACAGCCATATTTGTGGCCTGCTATTATGCAGCCTGACACTATCCCATGCCTTGCAGCGCAGAGCAAGGCCTTAAGAGAGAAAATGGATGGCCTGTTGAGGAGGAACCCTGCTAACATCCCCTATTGTACCCAGGTGTGGTTGGAGCCAGGGGCCACCCAACGCACCAGTGTTAGGGACCTGCCCGAGTGGCCACAGGCAGAAAGGTGGGTGAGAAGATGAATCCATATAGAATACCCCAATGCTGAGCACCCCTATGTGCTGGAGGGACTCTGGGATATTATTGAACAAAAGAGGGTGGATAGAGTATTCTGGGGCATGGTCTAAAAACTGCAGCAGCAGTGGGGGGGCCCTTGTGAAAGCTACTCAGGCCATCATTCAGAAGGCAAGGTCAATATGCTTCTCCACACCTTGGGCTGGTTTGACACTCTTCACGCACTTTGCCATGGTGCAGGACCTAGCAGGCTGTCGCATGAAATACTATATCATCACCACGAATTCTTTTGGAGAGGAGTCCACTAAACCAGATCAGTATTATTATTACTACCCCCATGGTGGTGGGCCCGCTTTCTAAAGGAGAAGAGACTGCATTCCAGCTGTGATTTGCCAGGACTGTCTCATTCCTGTTGGCAGTTTTGAAAAAGGAAAAGGAAAATCATAGGTTTAAAGTACTGTGCCCAGGGGAGTCTTCCAGGACAAACTCTGAGTTTCAGAGGTGTAAGACTGCAGACATCCTCTTGAGACTTTGGGTTTCTTTAAAAAAAAAAAAAAACATTGACTCAAACTGTTTATTAAAGTTGCTCCCATTGGAGTAACCTGTGATAATACTATTGATAATGAATCTATACAAGCACTACCTCTGTGTGAATGCAGGGTGGATAAGAGCGAGAGTGGGGTGTGGGTGGTAAGCTTGGTTAAGTGAAGATCTAATCTGCATGCTTGAAAGTTTTAGTAGTTAATAGTAACGTGTTGAAGTTGACAGCCTGGCTAGTACAAGATATTGCTTACCCTTTTAAAATTACTGAGTAAAAAATGTGTTTTATCAGAACAAACTCACCCCACTGGGCAAGATAGGCAGGAGGTTAGGAGGGTGAGTGGGTGCTGGGTATGCCCAAGTGAGTCCTGGGCTTGGTAGGGAGGTGCATACCCACTCTGGCTGTCAGGTTAGTCCTTTGGAAGCACCCTGTCTGCTCCATTTCCAGGAAGAAATGGTTTTTAAGGGAGGAGATAGTGTAAGCCCCCTTCTCAGGGTGGGTGTACTATCTCTGGCTTGCTAAGCCCCCTCTCTTTCCAAGGTCCCTTTTTAATTAGTTTAGGGAGGTGATTCCTATTGCTGCCACCAGGGGGTGAAGTTCACCAGTATTTAAGCCCTGGACTTTGGGCTGGGTGGGAGAGAGGTGGCGAGATTATGGGCATGTTAGGGGGTAGTGTGGTCAGGGGCTCAAAACCCTCCAGCCTCGGAGGTGTCAACTGGCACCATCGGTGTGATGTGAGGAGGTTTCTGAGTGAGGGCTGCAGAAGTTTGGCAGCAATTGGGGCCTGGGGTTCCATTTTTTGGTCCACAGCTTTGGAGGAGGCATAGAAGATGCAGGAAGGCTGAAACATCATCAAAAGGTGAGTGGTCCTGGTAACCAGAAAAAAAGGGAAAGGAGTCTAGGCAGTTGGGCTGCTGTGGCGGTGGCAGGGCCACAGCAGGGCTGTTCTAGGGTGGCAGGTCCGGAGAGTCTTTCCTGCATGGCAGCTATCTGGAGGGTAAGGTAGAAGGAGGGTTGTGTCCTGGGATTTGCCCTAGGGCCTGCCGTGCCCATGTCTGGGGCAGGCCCGTTAGACCTGCTAAAGGGATGCCGCTCTGGGAACCTGGATATTGTAAGGAGGTAGCCATCATCATGCTGAGGTCAGACCTTGGATTTTGGGCTTGAAAGCAATGGGAAGAAATCAGCACTGGTATGGCTCAGTTAAAAGTACATGCAAGTTTGGGAGTCCGGTGTAGGCCTGGTGACAGGGAAGAGTAAGACACTCCCCCAGTGGAGAAAAAGGACATCTATGGGTGTACTGGAAATACAAGTGGTCTGAAATCTCTGCCCAAGGGAAGGAAATTGTGGAGCCAGTATGGTCTATGCTTTAGGCCTAAGAAAAATCTACTAGCTATGGCTGGTACCAGAGCCCATGTTTGCCTGCTGTCTTTTTATTAAATCTCTAAGCCCTATGGAGCTGCTCCTTTAATTTTTTCTTCTTGGTCACAATCATTTCTGTCCAAAATAAATTATTTTATGTCTTTCTTGATTATGATTGTGCTGTGTGGTCAATGAATTAATATGTGCACAATTGTTTTATCCTATTCTCTTAAGTAAAGTTTCAGCCCCCAACTTCAAGGGTCAGCAGATGCCACGGTGCCCAAATTTATCATCTGCCAGGTAAAGGCCTATCATTTTATCCAATTGCATCGGGACCTCTAAGCAGAAGATGAGGACAGAGGTTACATCAGTATAAAATTATGTAATTTGCTCCACTGCTTAGTAATATGTCAGCCTCCTTTTTCTTTCATTTTCAGAGACAATGTATCTGCACTCGTTTGTCTTCTTGCTTGCAGTGTGAATGTAACATAGCAGGAATCATCTAAAATGATGTTCTTAGTACAGTGCTGGAAAAGGGGGGGGGGGAGTGAGACTTTTGCTATCATTGGATGTTTATATTTCTTTTATAAATTTGGGGAATTTTTGCAATAGTTTGCTATGCTATTAGTTTATTTTATGTTGAAATAACTTACATTCTGATATTTCTTATGGTTGCTTTGACTGTGAGAGTTACAGGGGGAGGAGGAAATGCTTAGTAGGTGTTTGTTGGATTAAACAGTATTTCAAGTTATATGCAATATGGTACAGTCAAGAATAATGTATGGCTCCTTGAATGTCAATGGCCTGAATACACCTATAATGATATCCATAATTCTTAACTATATACAGAAATTAAGAAGAAATATTTGTCTCCAAGAATCACACTTAGATAGAAATGAGGTACTAAAATTAAAGAAAAATGGCTTAGCCAGATATATTACTCGACTGGTACAAAAGAGTTATGGTGTAGTACAAACACACAACAAAATTTGCCAGCAGATAAAGGCCTAGAGGTCTATCAAGTCTGCTTGAAAGTGCAGCTAGCACCCCTCATTTTGCGGCTGCCTCTTCCTCCCACCCTTCCCCTCCATTGACCCTTCCCCTTGCCCTGTACCAGCCCCTTTTGAAGCAGTCCACTGTTCTACTGGATCCTACTTCTGCTATAATGCATTCCACCCAGCTACCACCCTCTCTGTAAAGAAGTGTCTCCTCATCTCCGTCCTGAACCTTCCTCCCTCCAGTCTCATATCATGGCCCTGGGTGTCCCTCCCCTCCCCTACTTTGAACAGCTCCTCTGTACCTGTCTTGTTCATAGAAACATAGAAGTTGATGGTAGATAAGAACTGCAAGGCCCATCCAGTCTGCCCATTTCTTTTTCTACCTTATGAATGTGCCATTGGACATTGCTCTGTCAATGACCTATCTATTCATACTCATCTATATTGCTCCCTTATGCCTATCCCATGCCTGTTTGAAGCCCTGCACTGTATACATATCCACCACTTCCTGAGGTAGGCCATTTCATGCATCCACCACCCTTTCTGTGAAAAAGAACTTCCTCACATTACCCATTTTTTTTTTTTTTACTTTCTTTCTTCACACACTCTTCGGGCATCCTTCAGGAGAACCCTCTTGACAACCACCCTACTCCAAGCCTGAACCCTCACCTCTCCCATGATCCCCTTCCCTGAACAACCTCCAGGCAGACTCGACCCCCGATACCATCTCCGGGGCTGATTCCGCACTCTGTGGCGGTAACTCCTTAAGTGTGAAGTGTCTACCTGATCGTTTGTCGGGTCAGGGGTGGAGGACGATCCTGGGTGCGTTGGGCTGGCTGTTGGGATGTGGGCAGAGTCCCTGGGGCCACCGTCATCTCACTGAAGGGTGTGAGGTTCTTTTTCCGGCTATTTTCTTGTTCCCTCAGAGTGCGGCACACAAGGCAATGTAGAGCTGCAAACTCCACCCCCTTAGCGCATCCGCTGCGTCGTCACCCTGAGCGCCCCCCCGGCTCCCACCAGAGGTCGCTCCAGGAGCAAACGCTTTACCCCAAGCCTCCCCGGGAAGAGAGAGCAGTCCTGCAGATGCTCAATCTCTTCCCCTGCTGACTTCAAGGCCCTGGCTTGTTCCCCAACCTGGGTCACTGCATGGCACAGGTGTATGCCCAGCGCCTCAACCCTCAGCGCCACCTGGCGGCCTCACATTACCCCTTAATCGGCCTCCCTCTAATCTCATGCTGTGTCCTCTTGTCCTGCTATTTTTCTTATATTGAAACATGTTAGACTCTTTCACTTTGTTAATGCTCTTAAGATGTTTGAATGTTTCGATCATATCACCTCTCTCCCTCCTTTGCTCTAGGGTATACATATTGAGCTCCATTAATCTGTCCTCATATGTTTTCTGATGCAGTCCCTGCACCATTTTGGTTGCTCTTCTCTGGACTGCCTCAGTTTGGTTAATGTCCTTGTGAAGGTGTGGCCTCCAGTACTGTATGCAGTCAGTGGCGCAAGTGGTAGATGAGAAGTACAGGAACTCAGGTACTGGCAAAAATGAAATACAGAATGAAGATCCTCACTTTGAGGTATCGCTGTGTGAAGACATGTCTATCTGTTTAGACACTAGTAGATTCAGTTAGAGATATTGATTATTTTTAGCAAAATAGCACTGTTGTACAAGTCAAATATTGTTATGGAAACACTGATTTCAGGTCACAGGGCCAGAAACTGTCATTATGTTGCTGGTTTAAGAATTCCAGTTCCAGTGTCAATGGGAAGAAGTACAGGAACTCCATTCCTGCTGCAAAAAAGGTACAGGAACTGAGTTCCTGTGTGTTCCTGTTCACTTTCATCACTGTATGCAGTACTCCAGATGGGGCCTAGCCAGCTTCTTGTAAAGAGGGATTATTACCTCCCTCTTCCAACTTGTGATACCCCTACTAATACACCCCAACATTCCCCTAGCCTTACCTACTGCTTTAGTGGTCTGCTTGGATGATTTCAGGTCATCTGTGATGATGATGCCCAAGTCTCTTTCTTCCCTTGTGACTGCCAGCAACTCCCCTCCCAGCCCATAGGTGGCTTCAGGGTTTCTCTTCCCTATGTGCATGATCTTGCACTTCTTTGCTAAACCCCAGTTGCCACTCTTCTGACCATTTTGCCAGCTTATCCAGATCTCTTCTCATTCTGCCCACCCCATCTGGATCATCTACTCTGTTGCAGATCTTGGTGTCATCTGCAAACAGTCAAACCTTACCTTCCAGTCCATCTGCAATGTCACTGATGAAGATATTGAAGAGGACTGGCCCCTGGACTGATCCCTGAGGTACCCCACTTGTGACTTGCATCTCTTCTGACTGTATACCGTTTACCACCACTCTCTGTTTTCTGCCTGTCAACCAGTTTGCCACCCAGTTGACCAACTTCTGACCCACTCCGAGCCTACCAAGCTTATTAATCAGTCTTCTATGTGAAACAGTATCGAAAGCTTTGTTGAAGTCAGGTAGGCCCTTTTCCAGTCTTCTGGGACCTCTCCTGTTCTCAGAGACTCACTAAACAGTTCTGATAATGGCTCTGCTAGTTCCACCCTTAGCTTCTTTAGTAACCTGGGATGTATGCCATCAGGTCCCATTGCCGTGTCCACCCTGAGTTTATCGAGCTCTTGTAGGACCCTTTCTTTTGTGAAGGGACTAGTGCACACCTCCCTTCCCCCTGTGTCCATGGTGCTGAGCTGTGGGCCATGCCCTACCTTCTCTTCAGTAAATACTGAGCAGAAGTATCTATTTAGGATAGATGCTTTTACATGGTCCTCCTCCTCACACACACCCTTATCCCCTTTGATCTTAGCAATACCCCCTCTGGACTTTTTCCTTTCACTAATGTATCTATAGAAAGTCTTGTCCCCTTATTTTACTGTTTGGGCCTTTGCCTGCCTTACTGCCTTCCCTGCTTCCCTTAGGGAAGTTTGGTATGCCTCCCTATCTTCATTCCGCTGCGTTCCCTTATATTTCCTAAAGGCCAGCCTTTTGGCTCTGACCTTTTCTGCTACTGTTTTTGAGAACCAAAGTGTTTTCCTTCTTCTTTTGCACTTCCTTTTCTGTCTAACACAATGGGATGTTGCTTGAAGTATTGTATCCTTAATGCTTGCCCACTTTGCCTGTACCCCCTCACCTGTATTTCTTCTTCCCAGTGCTAGCTTAACTCTGTTGGCCATCTTATCAAAGTCAGCTCCTCTGAAGTCCCATATTTGTGCATTGGAATGGGATGATTAAGTTCTAGGGGCCAAATTGAACCATACCATGTGATGGTCACTGGCCCCAGGTGACCTTCTACCTGGAGATCTGTGATCCTTTCCCTGTTAGTCAGTACTAGATCTAGGATAGCTCTGTCTCTAGTGGGTTGTTGTACCAGTTGTTTGAGGCCCTCCTCCTGCAAGGAATCCACTATGTGTCTAGTTCTGGCAGATGTTCCTGTTGGTATTGACCAATCTGTATCTGGCATGTTGAAACCTCCCATTATCAGAACCTCCCCTTTAGCTGTCATGTTTTGTATATCTTCTAACAGTAATGTGTCTATGTCCTCCCCTGGTCTGGAGGCTTGTAGACAACCCCAGTTCATATGGCTGTCCCATTTCCTGTTTCCAGGGTGACCCACAGTTTTTCTCGCTCCTTATGTGTATTCTGAATTTCTGTAGCTTTGATATTTTCATTGACATAAAGGGTCACTCCACCCCTACCCCTTTTTGCACCTCAGTCTCTTCTGAACAGTACATAGCCAGGTACTGAAGTCTCCCAAGTGTGGCTACTGGTAAACCATGTCTCACTAATGGCTACTATGTCCAGTTTAGCCTCTGTCATTATTGCCTGCAGGTCTGGGATCTTGTTTCCTTCATGTACTTAAAGGTTTCAGTCATGTCCCCCCATCCCTCCTCTCCTCCAGTGAGTACATGTTCAACTCCCTCAGCCTCCTCTTGTATGATAAGTCCCCCAGCCCCTTGATCATCTTTGTCACCCTGTGCTGCACCCCCTCCAGTAACTTAATGTCCCTCTTCAGATACGGGCTTCAGTACTGCACACAGTACTCAGGTGCAGTCTAACTAATGACCTATACAGTGGCAGAATCATCTCCTCCTCCTCGAGGATAAACCCTTGCAATGCAACCCAGAATTTGGTTGGCCTTGCAGCTGCCTTCCTACATTGTGCCAAGTTGTTCATTGACCCTGTAATGAGCACCCACAGATCCTTCTCCTCCTCTGTCTGGGCTAGCTGCACTCCCCCCAGCTGGTAACTCCTCCTTGGGTTCTTCACCCCAAAATGTAGCACCTTGCACTTTTTGGCATTAAGCCCCAGTTGCCAGGTGTCTGACCAGGTTTCCAGCTTTGCCAGATCATCTTGCAACCCCTGCCAACCCCCTAGGTCATCCACCACTGCTCCCATCTTGGTATCATCAGCAAACAGACTGATCTTGCTCTTGATGTCCAATGATATGTCTGCAATGAATATCCCAAACAACACTGGTCCCAAAACCGAGCCATGTGGAACACCGCTTGTCACTATCCTTGGGGATGAGAGCTCTCCACCCACCACCACCCTCTGTTGCCTTCCCTGAAGCCAGTTCTCTACCCATGTCACCAGCTTTGCAACCACCCTGTGCCTTCTAACTTACTTCCCAGCCTCCCATGTGGCACCAAGTCAATGCCTTACTGAAGTCCAGATACAGGACATTGACTGCATGGTCCATGTCCAATTGCCTAGTTACCCAGTCATAGAACTTCACCAGGTTGGTTTGGCAGGATCGGTCATGTATGAAGCCATGCTGTCTGCTGTCCTGCAGTCCTTTGGCCTCCAGGAGGGCCACCAGCCTTTCCTTCAGGACAGTCTCCATCAGCTTACCCATGAAGGATGTGAGGCTTACTGATCCGTAGTTTCCTGGTTCATCCTTGGGGCCACTCTTGTGGAGGGGCACCACACGAGCCATCCTCCAATCCTGAGGTACACATCTGGAGTGTAGTGAGGCATTAAATAGGTCTGCCAAAGGTCCCATAAGGACCTCTGCCAGCTCCTACAGAACCCTGGAGTGGATACCATCTGGGCCTGGTGCCTTGTCTACCCCTCAGTGCCTTCAAACCCTCCAGAACTCTCCTCCTTGATTTCCCTGTCTGTCACCCTCCCCCTGTTTCTGCTGTCCTCTCCCTTTGGGTATCATCCCCCTTCTCCTTAGTAAATACCTAGTGATTTTGATTTGAAAGGGAATGGACTTCTATTCTGGAAAAGAATTTAAAGATCAAGAAGATTGCATTGTTTTAATACAAGGTAAAATAAATAAGACTCTCATAACTAATATTGTTCTATATATGGCACCTTTAATAAGTACTCATCTTTTTTAGCCAAAATAATGGAAGGATAATCTAAACTAGAGGCTGAGAATATAATAGTAGCTGGTGATAGGAACATTATGTTACAATCCCATTTAGACAAGTCATCCACGCCTTCCCAAGGAAACTTTAATTAAGCAATAATGCATGACAGGGTGTGTGTTGTACTGGGATAATGTCATGCCTTGTGTTGTTGGGCATGAGGCCGAAGGCCGAGTGTGACCAAGAGCAAGGAGTGACGTTATCCCAGTACAACACACACCCTGGAGTGCATTATTGCTATTAGAAAATGGCTCGGCTGTGAAAAATTTGATGTGGATATTTTTATTTTTTGTATTTTTATCATTTTGGTATAAGAAATGGTGTGTGTACTTCCACCAAACAAAGTAGTCCGTGACAAATGTTGTTTTTCAAACATTTTTATAACATTTTTATTGAGATTTATGTAAATAGTGGTTGAACTTTTTAATAAATAAAGAACTTTTAAATAAATAAATAGTTACTTTAACTTGTGAATAAATAGGTGCAGGACTTGTACATTAAGTTGAACATTTTGGTAAATAGCTGTAAAACTTATACATTAACTTTAATATTTCAATAAATTGCAAAGCAGATGAATACCAAAGGAGATAAAATGAATGTTTAGTAAATAGCTACAGAACTTATAGATTAAGCTGAACATCAACGTGAAGATTTGAATAAATAGTAAAGCAGATGAAGGCAACGTTATGGCAGGTTGTTAAAAGTTAAGGAAAGTGAATGCAATACTGTTATTTGTTATAAATGTTGAAAACACACATCGAGTTGCCTGTTATTATCGTTTGTGTGTTTAGTTGGTGATTGGCTGAGATGGCTGCATTCAGCGTGGCTGGTGATTGGTTGGGGTTGATGTTTTCAGCGTTGGTGTCATTTCCTGTTGAGATGGGTTCAGGTCTCACGTCCAGAGCTTGCTGCAGGATTCCTGGTGCAGTTTAAAGATGGACTTGGCCGTTGTGGTAGTATGCTGCTTGGATTGTCTGATCATTGGTCGAGGTGAGTGCTGCTCGAGATGTTGATGGGGACGGTTCATTTTCTTGTGAGATTGAGGCAGATAGTAGTCTGCTCCAAGTGTTCCGATTTTGTAAAGAAAGGGCCCAGTAACTGCGTAGGGAGGTTTCAGCACGGTGGCCTGTAACAGACATTATTTGGCGAGCCTGTAGCCCGGCATCAGATAAGAGTTTGATTGCTGTGGCACGGAGGCTATGGTTGGTGTAAGTTACTGGTAGTTCCGCTGCAGTACAGATTTTAGTTAGCAGTTTCGCCAGGTAATTGATTCCCATGGGTTCTCTTGTGTACCACACGGCCTCTTTGGACCATGGGTTGGCTGGGTGTCTGCGAGGGTGTAGGTACAGACTCGGCGCATTTGGGGGAATTTTATCTAAATACTTCTTGAAGGCTTGCACTGGGCAGTGCGGGTGTCCTGGAGGTGAAATACAGCTGCGGTAGTTATCTCTGCCCTTTCCATTGTTTCACCATGATTCTTTGTTTTTCATTAAATGTCATGGTGAGATATTCATGCCCTGTGGAGTCTGTACAGAGTTCAAATGAGCCTGTTTTTAACTTTCGTTGACCCTCGCAGCCACGTCTGGTGAAGTGTAGCTGTATTTCCAGCCAGACGCGGCGGACTAGGCCTTCGGGGGTTTTGACTGACAGCGCGTTTTAGTTTCTCAGATGCTCGAGGTGGGATGTGGGAATGGCCGGGTAGTGTTCTGTGCGATCTTTGCCTTCGCGTCTCAGGTTTTTTAGGTAGCCTAAAAAGACATTGTTTGCTGACTGAAAGTCTGGGTCGCACATGAGATTAATATTTCTGTTAATTGGAGGTTCTTTTAAGTTACTGTTTATCCCAGCATGTAGTCCGATGTAACTGCTGATGCTGTAACCTTGTCCAATTGAGTTTCTAACTGTGCCATAGAAGTTACGGAAGATGGTATTTAGGTCCTGTGGAGCTATTTCTGTGAAGTTTACTTTAATGTCTTTTCTGTTAACCAGTCTAGGAAGATCTTCATAGCCCATGAGGTGGCTCTTTTGTGGTTGGCTCATTTTTCTTTTCTAACTGGTCTAGCTGTTCAGGATGAAGCTCAAGGTGTCTTTTTTCTCTTTTTTTTCCAGCACTTGTACTTGCTTGTGGCTCATGTTGTGGATCTTCAAATTCAGGACCAAACCATTTGGCTAAATCATGTGGATTGTACATGGTGAAGTTTACTTCAGATTTCAGAGACATTTTTCTTGATAGCTGTTCTGAGGTGAGATTTGACAAGCAGTGACAGGTGTACTGATATGTTTTTTTTTTTCTTCAGATTGGTTGTAAGGCTGCCGGGAATTGATCCGTGATGTTGTACTGCATTAGCCTCACACCTTCTGGACAGTGATGAGCAATCAGGTGAGTGGATTTTTTCTTGCCATTTTGTAATGTAGCATTTAAAGTAATGCATTTCCAACAAGACCTAGAATTAATAGATGTTTTGAGATCCAAGTCCCCAAATAAAAATATGTATACAAATTTTGATAAGAAAAACCTGGTATATTCCAGATTAGACTATATTTTGTTTCAAAATCTTTGGTTAAATTTGTCACTGAAACAAAGACTGATTAATCTCTGTCATCTGACCATGTCCTGATTATGGCATTTCTACAAATAACTGATAAGGATAGAATGACAGGTATTGCGTGGACCTTTAATACAAGTTATTAAAGGACCCAGAATTTATAGAAGTAATCAAAACAGTGATAGAAGAATATTGGTTCAACAATTATACTGGCCAAACTACTAGTCCTTGACTTTAGGACCCAATGAAAGCTATCATAACAGGGGCTATTATATCCTACCAGGCAATGAAAAAAAAAAAAAGAGACAAGAAGGACAAATCAGAAAAATCCTGAAACAACCAGATAGATTAAATATAACCAGATCATAAGTAATATGTTAATGGTGGAATAAAACTAAACTCAAAAGACAAGATCTAATAAATCAAGAAACTGTAAATATAATCAAAAATAATAAAATGTACAAAATATTTACAGGAGGACAAGTCTGAAAAATTATTGGCTAGTCAACTAAGAAAAGAAAATGAATGTAATTATATCACTGACTGATGAATCAGGAAATAGGAAAACAAATGATGTGGAAATGGGAGAAAAATATGCAAATTTTACAACCACATTTATAAAAAACTAGTTGACTCAAAAGAAGATTTATTAAAATAATGTATCCAGAATGCCAGAATTCCAACCTTAGAATGTAATTCCAGTACCTTTAATGCTCAGAAAATTAAAACAGTTCCTATAAGCAAAACACCTGGCCTAGATGAGCTCACAAACAAATTTTACCTGGCTTTTCAAGACCAACTTGTCCCATAGCCATTAGGAGTTTGGGCAGAATTGGTGGATGGAGTCGAACTACTTTCTTAAACCATTAGGAAGTAAGTGTCATTCTGAATAAAAGAAAATCCTGATAGTTATTGGCTTATAGCCTTATTACATGTAGATTATAAAATATTTGCCAGAACCACTGTTTCAAGATTGCAGGGAGGCTTGCCTGTCTCCATCCACCAAAACCAACATGGTTTCATAAAAGGCAAAACTATACCTCATGCCATGAATAAAATACAGGCAATTTTTGAATGTGTAAATATACATAAAAACTAAAATTAATATTGCCACACTGTGGCTATAGATGCAAGTAAGACCTTTGATGTATTGGATAGTAAATATTGAAAGCATTTAATGTAACAAAGATTCTAATAACCATTATAGAATTACTTTATAAAAATACAACAGTCAGATTTCAAATTAATGCTTACCTCACACCACAATATGATATTTTGAATGGTGTTAGGTACAGGAGCCAATCTGAGATGCAGCAGTTTGGCCTGGCCAGGCGGGACTTTTACTAGTATCTCCAGGTCCTCCACTTCATCACCTCACAACCAGGAGCAGTGAGAGATCCCACTAGAATACCCCCACTCCTGACAACATTACTTGTATGTATATAGGCACAGGGCACCAAACAACATATATCTTTACTGTACAAAGTTCTGAGAGACTCACATGCACATAATACCAGCTATGTTGCTAAAAAAAATGTGAAGGGGAGCTGCAAATAGTAATAGATCAGCCGATGTGTGAAAAGGAATGTTATAGAAACCCACAGGATTACAAGCTCTCATGTATTTCATGAATATTCATGGAAGCATACTAGTCACTTTTTAGGACACGGTGATAACAGCTAAATTCCAGACCAGTTGAAGAGCTGCATGCTGGAGACAGTGTGGGGAGGGTAGAGTCACGTACATGCACATTTTATGGGCATGTCCTTCCTTGGCTGATTGTATCAGGAACTTGGGGATTGCGGTCTTGGAGGTCCTACATACTCAGATCTAACTTACCCCAGAGTCGTACATCTTATATCAATACCCTAGGGGTTGCAAAGAGAAGCACACCAAATACTTACTGAGCATCATACTATCAACAGCTAAGAAATGTGTAACTAAAAAGTGGTTAAATACAAAACAAATTACTATTGAGGAATGAAAGGATATGGTGAACTTGATCTAGATCATGGAAAAAAATCACATTTGGGCTGAACAAAAGGTCTGAGGTGTCCCGTTCCTGATGAAACATTTGGGCCCTTTATGTGATGCAGGCAGACCCCCACCTTTCTGCCCTGAGGGGTGTGGGTGGGGGGATGGAAAATAGGTGACAATGAAGAGGGAAGGGGCAAATGTGGAGTACTCACTTGATCCTACAGAAGCCTCTTCTTGTAACTATGTACATAATATAGAGTGAAATCCTCCAATGATGATAGCATCTACTGTAAAACTGTTATTATAAGCGCCAAGTTAAATTTGCTTTATAGGTTCATAGGTTGTTTACAAGTCAAGTGGCCATAAGCCATATCAGACTTGCCACATTTAGTGGATAAATTCTCTTAATTTGATGCCCATATAATTGTCCAGACTGTTTTAAAGGATGTCAAACTACTGTAGGTGCATTCACCACTTCTACTGGGAATGCATTCCATGAATCCACCACTCTCTGGTTAAACCAGGATCCCCTTTTTGTTGTTTTGTATATCTCCCCTTTCAGCTGGAGACTATGAGTTCTAGTTTCTCTCCCACACAGCTGTTCTTTCATCAAACCTGCCAATTCCCAGAGTAGTGCATCCTGATATACCTTATAGACAAAACAGAGATCCCCTCTTGCTTTTCTGTATTCCATACAGAATAAACCCAGACTGTCCAATCTCTCTTTATAATTCTTGTTTTTGATTGATTTCACCTTTTTAGTGAACTGTCTTTGTAAATTCTCCACAAGTTTGATACAGCCCTTACTCTGAGGGGCAGAAAATGGGGAACATAGTCCAGAACTGGTCTCACAAGAGTCTTATACAGTGGTATCAACACCTCACTGTTTCTACTCTTTATATTCTGCAGAATATTTCCCACTAATCTGTTAGCTTTCTTAACTTTCTCCCTATTGTGCAGTTCAAAGTTCAAATTATTTGTTATTAGAACCTTAAGATTTTTTTTCATTATTTCTACTGGTGATAACTGTATCATTTAAGATATACTGAACTGTAGGATTATTAAAGCCAAAGTGCAGAACCCTACACTTGTCCCCATTGAAACTTAACTTATGTTTCCCTGCCCATGCCTCAAGTTCTTTTAGTTGGTTTTGAAGTACACTTATGGTCCTTTCATCATTAACTATTGCCCCTAGCTTAGTATCATCGGCATACTTCCAAAACCATATTCCATCAGAAGTTTGCATACCTGATACAAAAGTGGCACATGGCACTAATCAGCCACAATTGCACAAATTTAGTTTCATTCTCTGAAATTAGCTCCTAATTTGAGTGCATTGAAAATATGCAATTTTATTGATGCTCTCATTTTATGTTAAGCGCTATTATTATTTAAGTGAATATAGCTATAATTATTTTACATCAAAAATAACCTGTTCTACAGTATACCAGACTTTCCAACAATCTGTACCATGGTTTACTGGGAAAAATCATAGACATGCCTGTTTGCAGTTCTGTTCTGAAATGTTGTATTTAAAGAGCAGAGTTTTATGTATGCCTTATTCTGTTCCAGACACTGTGCAGACTGTGTTTGTATTGTATTGAGAAAACATTTTTTAATTAAAGATAAAAAAAAAAAGAAATATTGTGTTAAGCAGGGATGTCCTTTATCTCCTGCCTTATTTATATTATTTTTAGAACTGTTTTTGCAGAGAATATGTATATATCCAGAGATAAAGGGAGTTAAGGTAGGATCTCAGATGATAAAAATGCATGTCTTTGAAGACAATATTTTATTAATAATTCATAATGTAAAGGAATCTTTTGTACATTTCCTCATTGAGGTAGAAAAATTCTCCTCGGTTTCAGGTCATAGGTTAAATAAAACCGAAGTTATTATAATGCAGATAATTAAAACTATTTGCTTGCCACTTCCTGAATTTGAAAAAGATTTCAAAATTGATACAATTATTAAATATCTAGGTATAGTGGTAATAAATGACCTAAATACAAACATAAAGCTTAATTATGACAATGCAAAGCAAAAAATAACATTAATTGTAGAAAACTAGCAACATTTGTCTTCATCCTTCTGGGGAATGATGGATACTATAAAGATGATGACCATGCCCCACCTGATTTATGTACTTCAGAAGATTTTTGGATCTCTTACTAGATTATGGTATCAGGATATCAAAAACATTTTTTTTTAATTTCTAGGGCAAAGAGGGAAGACACGTGTAGCTTGGTCTGCTCTAACAATATCTAGGAATAGGGGAGGACTGGGTTGCCCGGATTCTGAAATATATTGTCTAGCTCAGTCACTGACTATGATATGGGGATGGCCTTTTTACAAAACACAAAAGATTCAGGGCTAGATTTTTAAAGCCCCCAGGACTAAGTCCCACTCCACAGCCAATGTTGCAGGACAAAATCTCCGCACCTGCAGAGTTTGGTATTTTCAGCTGGCACAGCTGTGGGGATGTTACACCTGGTCCCACCAGGGGTAGCTTTTCCCCACAGCTGCACCAGTAAACCAGCCACAAGCTGTTATAAACTGGCTCCACCTTTGAAAATACCATGGCTGTGGAAGACACTGCAGCTCCACAAGTAGAAACTCACTGCCACCAGTTTTTTTCCTGCAGCCACAGACATTTCAGAGGCTTTGAAAATCTAGCCCTCAGCCTTTATAAAATTATTAGAAATTGATGTGTGTAAAGAGTATAACCAACTTAAAATCAACACATCATTGCTGGATGACCCTAAGATCCATAGGTAGTCATGTTTTCTATAAGAGGTTGTAAATAAAAATTAATAAAAGATGCAATGTGTTCAAAGACAGACTCATTAACAGACACTATATGTAAAAAGATTAGATGACAGTACAAACTATAAGATTTTAGAGACTGATCTTACACATAAATTAAATAAGAAATTAAACACCTCTTATAAGATAAGCTGGAAGTATATGCTGACATGGGGTTGCTGAGGGAGTGGGAGGCAGACAACCTGGTGATTAAGTTCCCCAGGCTGCTGACTTTCTACTGCTTACCAAAAATACATAAAAATCCTACTGAACCTCCTGGCAGGCCCATAGTGTCTGGCAATGAATCTGTCTTTGAAAGCACTGCATCATTTATTAATTTTTATTTATAACCTCTTATTGAAAACATGAGTACATGCATCAGGGACTCACAGGATATGATTTAAAAACTGGAATGTCTTTCACAATCAGGGATAGAGAAGGGGAGTCACCTAGTCACTTGTGATATCCTGTAGCAGATCTTTATATGTCCATCCCAGATAATGAAGGGGTCATAAGTATGGATTAGGTGCTGGACAGCAGATCAGAAGGATCTAAGCCAAAAGCATGCTTATTACAGGAATTAACAGATTTTATATTAAGGAAGAATTATTTCAAGTTTGAAGGGATATTTTATGAAAAGGTCCAAGGCACCACTATGGACAGCAAAATGGCACCAGCCTATGCCAGTGCCTATGTATCTGATTTTGAACAGCAGCATATATTATACCCAGATCATAACCCACATTACCAGTGTAGCAGGGTGTTGTACCGTTACACTGACAATGTGGTTTTTCAGATGCACAGACTCAGAAGCAGAACTGAAAGATTTTTATATGTATTTGAATACCAAAAACATCAATTTAAAATTTACTTGGGAACATAGTCAAAGCATTGTTACGTATTTGGACCTTTCCATTAAGTTAGAGAATGGCAGATTGAGTACTGGATTGTACAGAAAAAGCGCAGACTGTAACACTATTTTGCATGCATCTAGTTATCATGGTCCCAACTTAATTAAAAGTATTTCTTATTCACAATATATGAGAATTAAAAGAAATGGCAGTGATCCAGTGGAATTTGAAGAAAACAGAAAGAGATGCATTCTAAATTTAGGTATAGGGCTACAGACATAAAAAAGTGGAAATCAGAATAAAGAACACAAGTAGGAAACACTTCTAGAAGGGTGGAGAGCAGCAGAGCATGTTCATAGACTAGTTTTATCTACAAAATATAATAAGCAGTTTCACCACGTCAAGAAAAGTAGCAACAAGCATTGGTACTTGTTGAGTGAAGACATCCTAATATACTGGCATTTCAACACAAGCCAATAATAGCGGCTAAAAGGGTTAAAAGCATCAAGGATAGGGTGAGTGAGATTACAGTTTCAAGTACCACAGAAAGAGAGGGTAAATTGCTTTTCGAACCTCTACAGCCAGAGATGCCACCATGTGGTCAGTGTTCAGTGTGCAATCATACTATCAGGAAAAGAAGTTATAGGCATCCTGTCACTGGTGTGGAGTACCTTATTCAACAATATATAGGTTGTGAGAGCCAAGGTGTTATCTACATCCTACAATGTCCTTGTGACATGCTCCACATGGGTAAAACAAAACAAGCATTGAAAACACGTATTCAGGAACACAAGGGTGACATGAGAAGAAGGGATGAAAAATCACCTGTAGTACAACATTTTATGTCTGCCAGGCACCAAGGTGCATCCCTTAAGTTTTACGGGCTGGAAGTTGTCCCTAAGCCTAATAGAGGCGGTTACTACAGTACATTAACATTTGGATCGTACAGCAATGCATTGGATTTTTAACTTTCAGGATTTAAACACCAGATTTGGCATGAATATTGACATGAACTGGCCTTCCTGTTGATGAATATGTTTGGGGGTGGTCAGTGTCTGTTCCTTTTCTTATGCCTCACAGTCATTGCATAATAAATGAATGCATATACTTTGTACACACAGACATTGTAATATTACAATTAAGAGGTCATAAAGTCTTATGGTTGTGTGGTTTTGTTTGATACCTGCATTCATGTGTTTTTGTTCCCCTCCCTTTCATATGCGATAATATAATAGTACTGCACATGCGAGTGTTTGGAAGTTCCTCAGTCTGGCTCTCAATATTCTCCCCACCCTTTTTTCTTACACTACTTGGTAAAGTTTTTCTCAAACACTATGGTGAGTGCAATTTTTTAAAGATGGCACCTCTTAACTTAAAATAACAATGAGTATCATGTATGAGTATGGAGTTATGCCAACATGGATATATTGTGTGCTACAGATCTGTTTTCAGTGCAACCGAGCCTGCACTGAAAGCTTCACTAAGCAGCTTCTGCCTAGTGTTGATCAGTTACTTAGAACTGAGCACCTTTGTCAATATGCATATCAACATCTTGAACATTTGGCGTCATGAGTCAGTGCAGGCTCAAGAGGGAGGCATGTCCTTGCTGGTGTTCTCGCTCTGTAAGATGCCATTAGGCAGCACGTCAGTTCAGAGAGCTCACGTTTTCAGACTGATTTTTAACCTGTCTTTCGAGAAATACAACTTTGCAATTCATGTCAAAATTGGCAGAGAAGATAGCAAAAAATATTTTCTTTACAGATACAGAGGGATGGCTTTATTCCACAAAGTAAGTCATTACATTAAAAGCACAGTTAAGAGCATTACCCTCTTCACAGGAGAGGTAAAGAGTTTATCTAAAATAGACAAAAGAACACTCTGTGCGCAAACACTGAGGCAAGGTTACCCCAAAGGGCATTTGGCTGGGAAGCCAAGTTTCAAGAAAATACAAATCACACATGCCCCCACAATGCAAAGCATCATGGGCTGCATATGCAAATCACCACAGAATGTTATGCTGGTCCAACTAGGTTGCATTACTTTGGAATTGCAGGCAGTAGTAGACACTGCGGTGATGGGGACAGAGTACAGTGGTGCTATGTACACGTGGACTGATAATTTATTGTCTTGGTGAAATTGAATTTAGTATATTTTTAAATTAATGTTTATGTTCTTAGAGCATTTGTGAACTCTCAGCTAAGAAGCTGAATTTACAGTCTGGAACTGTTTATCATGAATTGAGGTACAGCCAGCACATTAAATAATAGTTGTAGATGTGTTTTTAATGCATATTCTAATAAGCGAATTACTTAATGGGCTGGATATTCAAACTGCGCCCAAAAGTGCGCAATGTGCAGGACAAGCACAAGTCCATTGCGCACATGCGCAATAGATACGATATTCAAAAGGAGCAAGCCAAATGCGCCAACCCAGCTAGCGTCTGAATATCGCACAACCTGCCATAAGCGCAACTGAGGAAGGGAAGCTGAACAGATCACGATGCGCTATGGGCGCAACAAGGAGCAGCCAGCTGAGCAGCCCAGAGGCACCATAGCACAAGCAGGAGCCCCCAGCAGCAGAGCAATGTAACTGCACAACCAGGGAGGTAGGTAGGGGCCCACCACCCATGCCACAGATGGGCACAGGAACACACAGCAGAACTGACAATGCGTCCACACCCTAAGCACAGCACAACTGGGAAGGCTGGAATATCCACCAGCCCATGGGGACAACAAACAAAGCACAGCTGGGCCATGGTGCCCCAGCACACCACCGACAAGCTGAGACTGCCACACAAGGAGGCGGACCACCCGTGCCACACCACCCCCAGTGCACAGCACACCCTGCACTGTGACCCCAGACCCCCATGAGCAGCAACCACCACTGCAGGAAACCCCATGCATATCACCACCCCACTGTCACAATGCAACCTCATGTACCACAGAACCATACAAAGCCAGCCCCACCATGAGCACCCAGCAGTGGGTGGCAGCACACGGCACAATGCAACAATGGCAGACACAGTGCCAACATGCACAATCCCCTGAGGCACAGCTGAGAGACCGACCATGTGTCGGCACAAGAGGTACCCCACACGGGAAAGGGCATGCCCCTGACACCACCACCATTGAGACAGCACCCTGCACAGTAAACAAGTGTCACATCCCGACCCACCACTAGCCACAGCAGCAAGCACAGACACCCACAGTGGTGTGTGGAAGCATGCATCACACGGGATGCAACACAGTGCAGGGGCAAACACACACCCATACCCATGGGGACAATAACACAGGGACGCAGTAGTGTGGCAACCAAGTCCCCAGTGTGGGCCCATGAAAATTGAGCACACACAGCCTGCAGTCCTCCATGGCACAGGGGTGCTACCCACCCTGCGCATGCACTGTGGTCCCAACGCCACCATCAGATGCCTGGAGCACAAGTCACAGGCAGTGGTGCACAGCCCTGCAACACACACAAGCCACAGCATGGAGGTGGGACATCAACTGGGAGGCCACAGTGTCACCCGAGGCAGACATGCACCACACCAGTGACAGGAGGCAACCCAGCATTGACGGTCACAGTGGATGACCTGCAGGGACAGCCACCACTGACATGGCAGCAGACCTTGCAGGCCACAGACATGCAAGGTGTCAGCTGCACAGGCCAAGGACGGGTTGACAGGGGCACAATGGACACAGAGCATGCACCATGGACCACTGCACACAGTAATGCAATGCACAGGGAACAACAGACACACCACAGACACCGACTGATAGCCACTCCCACACCATAGACACTTCCCCAAGCACACACACACATACCCATGGCTTAACCACCCCAGATGCCATGCACACCACTGCAGCTGAGCACCTATAGCCAGCTGCAAATCAGAGACCACCACAGTATTCATATCAAAATATATCTATTGTAAAATATAAAACACAACTATATACAGTAAACTATGTACAAATAGGGGGACAGAAACAAGGTGAGGGTGGGTAAGGACAGGGTGAACAATATATGGGAGAGAGAAGTGGGGTGTGAGGTTAGTCAAAGGGGGTGGTGTAGGCAGGTCTTGCAGACATTAGCAGCCAGCCTGGTCCTCCTCTGCCTGGGAGCTGTCACCTGGGCCATCTCCTCCTCCTGACCCCTTGCTGCTGTATGTCCCTCAAATGGTCAGGGACTCCGTGCCACCTGCAGCAGCTCCTGAACAACCTGCTGGATCCACAGGAGTATCCGTTCACCTAGGATGAGGATCAGAGTCAATAGGTGTGACTGTCCATCCCCTGCAGCCACCATTATGCATGGCATACAGCCATGTCCACGCTCCTGTGATGGTGTGCGCCACCGCAGTGACTGTGTCCACAAGACATGCCCAACCAGGTAGCAACAGCCATGTGTACCACTGCACACACCCACCACCCATGTCCAGCACAGCACAACCAAGGCCATACAGTAGCGTGGCTATGCGGTGTACAGGCAGTGCCACAGCCATGTGCCCAGTGCACGCATGGACCACCATTGATGCACTCCCAGACATGCATTGCCACTGGACAGTGCTGACTGTCACAAGTCGCGTGCATAGCAGTGGTGTCCATGGATGGTGGCCATGCTCTGCTCCCCAACCTGTTACACAGCATGCAATGGTAATCATGGTGTCATGGCACTCACCCTCATCAGGCCATTGTTGTCGGTGATGTTGGTCCCCGACACGCCTGTGTCCTGCGTCCTCCTCCATCTGCTGCTGCTGCTCTACCATCCGCCACCGCTCGTCCATGCCTGTGGGAGAAAAAAGGAGAGAAAAACATCAGCACAAACCCAAAGCAAGTCCCCTGCCCCAATGTGTGTGCCACCACCAGCCAGACCCACCCACCCATACCCTGTAAACACCACCACAGCCAACCCTAGACTATCCCTCCCCTATGTGCTGGACACATAAGACAGTGTTACTCATATGGACAATACAAGTGTGTAGACGTATCACCCACCTGGACGAGGCACCATGCCCCTCCTGGCACATGACCGCAGACGGGCAAGTTGCTCTGGCTCCCTCCTCCTAAGGTCCCCGTAACGGTGCCTGCACTGCTCCGCTGTCCTCCTGCATCCAATGGCCGCCTCCAGGTCAGTGGCCACCTGCTGCCAGACCTGGGTCCTGGCCCTGTCCAGTGCCTCTTCTCCAAAGAGTGGGCCATAGTGTGGCTCCACAATGGCCACAAGGTTGGCCAGCTCAAGGGCGCTCCATTGAGGGGCTCTCCTGTGTGCCATCTCCACTGCTATAGTAGGCAATATGGTGCTCTGCAGCGCGGCACCCCACGTGGAACTGCTGTGCAGTACAGCGCCGCCATTCCCTATCGCGCTGTTACCAAAGAGCGCGATAGAGGTGCAGCCATGCCGGATGTATGGTGCCAAGGGGGCAAAGGTCGGGCACAGGGTCATGGGTCTGTGGTGCAAGGCCACACACAGTGCCTTCGGATGTCTATGCGGCTAGCGCGATTGGTTGCCTGTGTGCCAGTGCCTCAGCAAACTATTGCGCAGTTGTGCCATAGCGCCATGTAGTGACCCTCACCATAGCGCCACTGGCACAATGGTGGCTGTGCCCTGCATTGCCTACCGCGCACAGCACATCATCAGCGCGGCAGACACCTGCGTAAGCTACCTGGGCATGCGCAGTGAGGTGTACTACGCATGCCACAGAACTGTGCCATTGGCTCCAGCGTTCAACACAACTGAGCAAAGTGCAAAAGCGCGATATTCACCGTCTATATGCTAATCATCCGATCCAGCCATGCAATGGCGCAGCAGCGTGATTTGCATTCCATTAAAGTTGCTCCTCACCTAATTTGCATGGATTGCGCTATAAAAATGCGACACTGTTCTGCAGTGGCCATATTCGGTTACTGCAGTTTATTGGTGAGTTGCATGCTGTGTGGGGTTCTGGACTGTGGTATCAGGGACTTGCTTTGTACTGCACAGTCACAGGTAACCACTGTCATCCTTACAGGCTGAATTATGACCGAAGGTCTGGGTGAGGAGGACCATGATGGTGGGTGGAAGAGGAGGCCCAATTTCACCAAGGCCGAGACGGAGGCACTCTTGAGGCCTACCTCGGTGAGCCACTGCTCCAGTGGAGGCGGGCACCCCTCAGGCCCGTGCTGCTGCATGGGAGGGGTGGCAGATGCAGATCAACCTGCACAGCAGCCACCAGCGCTCTGGCAGGGTGTAAGAAGAAGATGGGTACTGACAGGAGGAGGTGAAGGAGAAGGTGGCTGCCATCAGGGCGGCGCATGCTGCAACAGGCGGGGGCCAGCCGGAGGTGGTGCAGCTGACACCGGCAGAGGACAGGCTTGCTGCAAGCATGCAGTGCAGTGCCATAGAGGGCATTCCAGGAGGTGGCTTCCAGACAGGTGGTAGCCCATCACTGCATGGTAAGTCATGGTCTGTTGGGGGGGCAGGGTTGATCACATGCACTAACGTGACCTTACTTTCTGTTACAGATCCTGCGCATCTGCAGGGGTCAGCGGTGGAGGGCCTGTCCACTGCGGACAGTCATCTGGAGTTGGAGGAGGGACCATCCACCTCCACAGGTAGCTGTCGAGCATTGCAACAGTGAGTCCGCCTGGCTGTCCACACTGATGTCATTGAGACAGGTGTGGGGGAGGTCCTTCCTGTGTCTTAGCATTCTGGTGTCCAGGGATGCCAGCACGCTGTGGCTGTGGTGGAGACCTGCATCAATGATGAAGACACGACCGTCATGGGCAGTGACATGTGTGTGCCACGGAATGGACACACAGCAGGCCAGCTCACGCCCATGGACCTGGCTGGTTCCGACATGTGTGCCAGCATGTCAGCACAGTCCCAGGCTGTGCCTGTCAGCACCAGTGGGGCAGCACCGGTGGCTGGTCAGGACAGTGGGACTGTTGCGGCCACAGCAGCGGAACAGCTGATCCCTTGGGCACAGCAGGCGGAGGGGCAGCAGCAGCAGCAGCAGCAGTCGCCCACTGGGACTGGGGGTTCAGGGTTCAGCGGTGGCATCTGTGCACCACCTGTGGACTTGCCCATACCTGGTCCTGGTGAGCAGCGCCCACCCTCAAGGGGTGCTGAACATCAGGCCCTTGCATACCCTGAGGGACGGGATGCGGAGGTGGCAGACGACCTCTTTGGCGAGCACACCCGCCTACTGCAGGCATCAGTACAGCAGCAGATGCAGCTTGCAACATCTGTGGAGGCACTGTGTGTGGCTCTGGAGTGGGTCGAGGCGACACAGCAGGGACACCGATAGGATCCTGTCACAGATTGACCATTGTGGGAGGATGTGACAGCTGCCGATGACAGGCAAACACAGGCGTTCATCGCTGTCATGGCCACAATGGGCACACGTCAGGTGCTCATGCGTGCTCTCACACTGCGCGGTTCACTATCTACTCCCCATTCCGGTTGTCGGTGACACCCACCCTGTCAACACCGGGTTCAGCTGTGGGCATCCCAAGCACTCCTGGTGCTGGTATGTTCAGTGTGCTGCAGACCCCTGTGTGGGCACAGTCGCGTTCGCGCAGTGGAACCCCCGATGGACCATCGGTGCTACCCCACGAGGCCCGTGGTCAGCCTGCCAGTGCTGCTGGGTCTCAGCGGGGCCGCCCACGCATCCGAGGCGGATGTGGCACTGTGCCACAAGACTGACCCCTCTCCCAACGTGGGCACTGTCTGGTGCTGCCCTGTGTGCATTGTGTGTTTCGGTGGACAGTGCACGGGTGGGTGCCCGGCCCTACATGCAGAAACACAGTCCACCTGCACCCTCCTGATTGCTGTCCACAGGTACATGTGCATGATGATGCCTGCATTGCGCTGTACACCAAAGTGCGATGGTGCCCAGCATCTGACACATGCACATAGACAGTCAGTGGATGTGGTGGCCTGTGGACATGTGTGTTGCTAGTGTTTGCATTCTGGCTCTGTTTTGCACCTGACCCCTGTGCACTTTGTGCCTATTGTGTGTGCATGTGTGTGTGTCCGTCCATGTGGCGTGTTACTGTTCACCCCTCCCTGGTTGTATGTGTGTGCTTCTGTGCCCTGCCACATCCCTTGCCAGCATGCACCCCTGGTGTGTTTCCATGCGTGTATGTGGGTTGTGCCTAGCCACTGGTGGACACTGTGCTATGACTTACCTGTGTTGGCTGAAGTGCTCCTCTGTGATGGTGTCCAGTGCAGCTGTGCCAGCCCGGATCAGTCCGGGGTCCCCATCGGCCAAGGAGGCTGCCCATCCCCATCGTCACCCGGCGTCACCGTCGTCCCCATCGCCTGTCCCCCTCTTGAGCCTGTACGGCTATCCCACAGTCTTTGGCCATGTTGTGCAGGATGCAACAGGCCAGGAATATCCCACAGGCCTTTGAGGCTATACTGTAGGGCACCGCCAGAGGTGTCAGGCAGCGGAACGCACCTTCAGCATCCCAAATACCACTCAATGACGTTGCATGTGGTGGCATGTGCCTCATTGAAGCATTGCCGCGATGGGGTCATGGGCCGCGGTGAGAGTGTGAGCAGCCAGGGACGGGTGGATATCCACTGTCACCTGTGTGGAGATAGTGGAGGTTAGTGTCTCATTCAGGCTCAGACTGCCCACGCCTCTATGGGCCACACCCATGGCACCTCTGGCCATACCCCCTTGCCCACGATATGTCAGTTCTACATACATACTCACCCACTAGATGACCTGTGGGGATGTCCCCACTCTCAAATTGGTGGCACAGTGCCGACTGGTGCCAGATGAAGGAATCATGTGCTCCCCCAAGGTGCGTGGCACAGACATTGATGAAGCGCCCACTGGCATCACACACTACCTGGCAGTTGACACTGGCATATCCCTTACGATTCATGTAGGTGGCCCCATCGGGGCCAGGTGGTGTGTGTATGGCCACATGGGTGCAGTCTATCACCCCTAGCACGCCAGGCGTATGTGCTACCCTGTGGAACTCCTGTATGTTTGCTGTGCGCTCCGCTGCAGTGCTGGGGAAATGGATGTACTCCACAGCATGTGACAGCAGTGCGCTGAGGAATTGGGTGAGGATGCGTGATGTGGCCGACTGTGTTATGCCTGTGGTATCCCCTGTTGGTCTCTGGAAGGTACCCGTGGCGAGCAAGCACATGCAGGCTGTTACCTTTGTCTCCACTGACAGAGCATGACTCCGTCGTGTGGGTGCCTGCATCACATCACTGCACAGCTCACAGAGCCGCCTCAGTATTGCCCTGTTCAGGCGGTACCGGCCTACAATCTCCACATCTGTGTACAGCTCAAAGATGGTGCGGGCTCAGTACTGCCTGTTGGGGGCATACCGACCGGGCCCTTCCACGGCCACGTCCCCCTGCAGCATGCCTTCTCACCCCTCATTACAGCATCCATGTGGAAGGTGGCACTGTCCATGTCCCTGGCTTGTCCCCCCCCCCAGCAGCTGTTGCTTTGTTCCCCCCGCTGTCCTGACTGCTACCTCCCTGCACCAGGTACACCTACTGGCCTCTGCTCTCTGTGGCCCACACACCTTCCCTTGCCCCTCTTGTGTGGTGTGGTTTCCCTGGCCTGCCCTCTTTCTCCCTGTTACCCTGTGCCTGTCTCTGCCTCTGTCTCATGTGGCTTCCTGTAGCGTTCTTGCGCCTCTTCCTTGCTCCTTTTTATTTTGGCTCATTTCCGCTGTAGCTACAACTTCCGCCTGCTCCCACTGTTGCGCATTACTTAAGTCTTTGGTGTCCTTTCTGCCTTTATGCATGGTTCCACCTTGGGTTGCGCATGCCTTCATTATCATTGCGCTGTTGCTCAGCATGTTTTCAGTGGTGCAACTGCCTCCTGCTGAATATCGCAGAATGGCGCATTTTCTGACTTGCGCTGGCGCAACCCTATTGCGCATTGCACAAACCTTTTGAATATCCAGCCCAATGTGTTTAAATGTCTGTTTATTGATCTTGCAAGAGATTCCCGTAGATAAAGCTTGCATTCAGTAGATGAAAAGTATTGTTTTTTTCTTGTTAAATAAAAGAGAACCACAGAAGAATATTTTTGTTTATTGTTTTGATCAACAAAGGCCTCAGCACCTGCATCATTTATTTTCTGCTGCATTGTACGTACAGTGGGGCTGTATTATATGCTACACATTTAGCCATTATCCAGATATCAAATTCTGCTACTTCATGAGTGGATCCTCTGCTCCACATGGAGAAGAGGGTTGTGGGACACCGTGGATCCCTAAAGTTTCAGTTGTTGAGTGACTGCCCGAATTGCTGCCACCAGGCTACCATGCCTGACCAGAGGGTATGGATAGCACAGCTGGGGGATGTTTAGGTCCCACCATGGTTGGTGGGTGTACTATATGGGGGGCATGCTGTGGCTACGGCAGAGTTAATCCTTGTGTAGCCTACACCCCCATCACCAAGCACTCTGCACCTTTGTGACTGGTGTAGAGTGTAGACACACCCCCAGGCCACCCCCAGACCATCTGCACATGTAGCCACATGAACGGCTGCAGACTGAGAGTAGAAGAGGTACATGCCTCTTTGGTGTGTGGTGCAGGGGTCCATGGGACACCTGATGCACAGCTTTCTATTGTATGATTGCCAATGTGCTGTGGATATGCTGCACATAGGCATTTCTCATTTTAGTGCATAGCACCCATTGATGGTACCTTTGGGACAAACTGGAAAGAATCTGTGATAAACTTACCACAATTACCCAATATTTAAAATTATATTATTCCTTTTACAGACTGACCTCCCTCCTCCTCTTCCCAACAGCTCCATAAGTATAACTTATATATTTCTTCTCCCAGTAGGCCTAATGGTGCTACTTAGCCACACCCAACTACTGCACTTGATCCCAACTTTTGAGCTAGCTAGCTTGCACTTACCCCATCTCATTATTTACCACAACCAAATACCTTAGCAGGATTTCCTCATTGTAACTGTTACTCTCAACTATTAGGGTATATGTATTAATCCACACTCACTTATTCCCGTCAAACATATGCAGCTATATTATCTAATTATATGTTTTCAAGGTATAAAGCATGACTTCCCCATGTAATTGCTACTATACTATAAGTAAGGGTAAATTGTCATCTACGCCCAACTATTTTCTGTCAAATGTTTTCAACTGTATTGTAATTGTATGTATATATGTCAGGACCCGGACTACCCTTGTCCTATTCCCCACTGTACCCCTCCCCCCAGGTCACACCGGGAGACAAGCAGTTCTTGCTCAGTGAGCTTTTCCTGGTGAAACAATTTCAATAAATAAATAAATAAACTTCATGTACAACATTTCTGTTATATATATATATATATATATATATATATATATATATATATATATATTATAGTTAGGGTTGAGGGCCATTTACATGTTAAACCCCAAATTTTGCACCTTAATAACTTTGCAACTGTTTGACAGATTTACCTGAAATTTGGAATCGCGATCAAGAACCATATGCCTTGGGATCTGCCAAGTTTTGTACCAGTCGGATACACAGCTGTGGGTTATTAAGCGTGATCTGCATGTCGTTTATGCTTTTTGCAAATTCTCGGTCGTGCCTACAGGTCGCACGGTTTCACGACTGACCTGAAATCTTCAGGAACGTGCGGCGGGGTCCCTGATGTGCCTTTTGAAGGTTTCGTGAAAAAATATTAAGCGGTTCTAAAGTTATTCAAAAAACAAATTCCCATTATAAGTCAATGGGAAAAGTTAACAAAAAGTTCGACAGTGTCGCAAATGCACTTTTTACTGTCGCAAATGGCCCTGTTACTGTTGCAAATCCACCATTTTGTTTTCAGTTAGTGATCAGAAAAATGCTTGGCATTTAAAATTGAGACCCTCTAGCAACCTAATTCTTTTTGTATTCACCTAGTCTGGCCCTGAGGATGCTAGCCATGTCTTTATTTTGGGGTAAAACACCCCTGAAATATGTTTTTCAGATTTCTGGAAAAAGTACTTTCACAAAGTAGTGTCACACTCACGAAAGTGTCACAAATTTTTGCGAAAGCTTTTGCAAATCACACTACTTTGCGACACTATGCCCAAAATAACAGTAATTCGTTGGCACTCCGCTGCAAAAGAACGGTTTGGAGTTTTGGGCTGAAATTTGGAGGAATACAGCTGACATCTCACAGATGTGCCTTTCAGTGTTTCGCTGAAAAAATATTACACGGCGGCAAAGTTACGGTACTCCAAAGTTGACACTTTTCCCATAGGATAACATTCTGACGTACATAGAAACATAGAAACATAGAAGTTGACGGCAGATAAGGACCGCAAGGCCCATCCAGTCTGCCCATTTCTTTTTCTACCTTATAAATGTGCCATCGGCCTTTGCTCTGTCAGTGACCTATCTATTCATAGTCATTTGTATTGCTCCCTTATGCCTATCCCATGCCTGTTTGAAGCCCTGCACTGTATTCATAGCCACCACTTCTTGTGGTAAGCCATTCCATGCATCCACCACCCTTTCTGTGAAAAAGAATTTCCTCACATTTCCCTTAATCGGCCCCCCTCTAATCTCATGCTGTGTCCTCTTGTCCTGCTATTTTTCTTATATTGAAACATGTTAGACTCTTACACTTTGTTAATTCTCTTAAGATGTTTGAATGCCTCGATCATATCACCTCTCTCCCTCCTTGGCTCAAGGGTATACATATTGAGCTCTGTTAATCTGTCCTCATATGTCTTCTGATGTAGTCCCTGCACCATTTTGGTTGCCCTTCTCTGGACTGCCTCAATTTGGTTAATGTCCTTGTGAAGGTGTGGCCTCCAATACTGCACGCAGTACTCCAGATGGGGCCTAACCAGTGTCTTGTAAAGAGGGATTATTACCTCCCTCTTACGACTTATGATACCCTACTAATACACTAACACCTCCCTAGCCTTACCTACTGCTTTAGAGGTCTGCTTGGATGATTTCAGGTCATCAGTGATGATGTTGCCCAAGTCTCTTTCTTTCTTTGTGACTGCTAGCAACTCCCCTCCCAGCCTATAGGTGGCTTCAGGGTTTCTCTTCCCTATGTGCATGATCTTGCACTTCTTTGCATTAAATCCCAGTTGCCACTCTTCTGACCATTTTGCTAGTTTATCCAGATCTCTTCTCATTCTGCCCACCCCATCTGGATCATCTACTCTGTTGCAGATATTGGTGTCATCTGCAAACAGACAAGCCTTACCCTCTAGTCCATCTGCAAGGTCACTAATGAAGATATTGAAGAGGACAGGCCCCAGAACTGATCCCTGAGGTACCCCACTTGTGACTTGCATCTCTTCTGACTGTATACCATTTACCACCACTCTCTGTTTTCTGCCCGTCAACCAATTTGCCACCCAGTTGACCAACTTCTGACCCACCCGAGCCTACCAGCTTATTTTTCAATCTTCTATGTGGAACAGTGTCAAAAGCTTTGCTGAAGTCAAGGTAGAGTGACATCAACTGCTCCCCTTCGTCCACCACTCTGGTTACCCAGTCAAAGAAATCTATGAGATTAGTTTGACAGGACCTTCCTTTGTAAACCCATGCTGTCCTGGATCCTGTGCCCTATGGTTCCAGGTGTTGCACTATCCTTTCCTTAAGAGTGCCTCCATAATCTTGCCCACTACTGAGGTAAGACTGACTGGTCTGTAGTTCCCGCCTCCTCCTGCTACCACTCTTGTGGGCGGGATCACATAACCCTTCTCCAGTCTTCTGGGACCTCTCCTGTGCTCAGAGACTCACCAAACAGTTCTGCTAATGGCTCTGCTAGTTCCACCTTTAGCTCCTTAGAGTACCCTGGGATGTATGCCATCAGGTCCCATTGCCTTATCCACCTTGAGCTTAGCAAGCTCTTGTAGGACCCTTTCTTTTGTGAAGGGAGTAGTGCTCACCCCCCCCGTGTCCATGATGCTGAGCTGTGGGCCCTGCCCTACCTTCTCTTCAGTAAATACTGAGCAAAAGTATCTATTTAGGATAGATGCCTTTACAGGGTCCTCCTCCTCACATGCTCCCTTTTCTCCATTAAGCTTAGCAATACCCCCTCTGGACTTTCTCCTTTCACTAATGTATCTATAGAAAGTCTTGTCACCTTCTTTTACTGTTCGTGCTAGTGTTTCCTCAGTTTGGGACTTTGCCTGCCTTACTGCCTTCCCTGCTTCCCTTAGGGTAGTTTGGTATGCCTCCCTATCTTCATCCGCTGTGTTCCCTTATATTTCCTGAAGGCCAGCCTTTTGGCTCTGACCTTTTCTGCTACTGTATTTGAGAACCAAAGTGGTTTCCTTCTTCTTTTGCACTTCCTTTTCTGTCTAACACATGGGATGTTGCTTCAAGTATTGCATCCTTAATGCTTGCCCACTTTGCCTGTACCCCCTCACCTGTGTTTCTTTTTGCCAGGGCTAGCTTAACTCTGTTGGCCATCTTATCAAAGTCAGCTCCTCTGAAGTCCCATATTTTGCCTTGGAATGGGATGATTTAGATGTAGTAGCCAATTGAACCATACCATGTGATGGTCACTGGCTCCAGGTGACCTTCTACCTGGAGATCTGTGATCCCCTCCTTGTTAGTACTAGATCTAGGATAGCCCTGTCTCTTGTGGGTTGCTGTACCAGTTGTTTGAGGCCCTCCCTGCAGGAATCCACTATGTGTCTAGTTCTGGCAGATGTTCCTGCTGGTATTGACCAATCTGTATCCGACATGTTGAAGTCTCCTATTATCAGAACCTCCCCTTTAGCTGTCATGTTTTGTATATCTTCTAACAGTAATGTATCTATGTCCTCCCCCTGATCTGAGGGCCTGTAGACAACCCCAGTTCTTATGGCTGTCCCATTTCCTGTTTCCAGGGTGACCCACAGTTCTTCTGGCTCCTTATGTGTATTCTGAATTTCTGTAGCTTTGATATTTTCATTGACATACAGGGCCACTCCTCCCCCACTTTTTGCACCTCGGTCTCTTCTGAACAATACATAGCCAGGTACTGAAGTCTCCCAAGTGTGGTTACTGGTAAACCACGTCTCACTAATTGCTACTATGTCCAGTTTAGCCTGACATTATTGCCTGCAGGTCTGGGATCTTATTTCCCAGGCTGTGAGCATTTGTGTACATGATTTTCCATTGGCCAGATTTTGGTGTGTTAGTTGTTGGGTGAGGTTTGGCATTACCCCAGTGCGTCGTATGGGGAGACAAACCTTTTTTTCTTACCTGGTGATGCAAATGAACTGCAAACATGCTGAATCCCTGTTTGACCACTAGCTGAGGGGGGAGGGGTGTTCTTCCCATTCGACGTATGGTGTGCTGCACCCCTCTCCCCATTTGCTAGTTTAAATATTCTGCAAAGACGTCAAACTTCTGCCCCAATGCACTAACTCCCTCCTTAGTCAGATGCAGTCCATCAAATTTAAAGAACTTTCGCACCCAGAACTGTTGCCAGTTCCCTACAAATCTGTGTCCTTTTTCCTGGCACCATCCCTTGAGCCACGTGTTTAGCTCCCCTATCTCCCCTTCTCTGACTTTCCGTCCATCTGCTCCCCTCTCCCAGACTGGCAGGATCTCAGAGAAGGAGATGCCCGGATGAAATAGATTATAGTTTGTCACCCAGCCTGGTCAGGTGTTCCTTGGTCTCCACAACTGACCGGCTGGTGAGATCATAGTCCCTATGTGTACTAGGACATCAATGTTTTCTCCTGCTTTCGAACAATTTTAGCAATGCGGTCAGTGTCTCTCTATGTTGATGTACCTGGGAGACATCTGACCATACTGGTGAGATGGGTATCAACTCCCGAATCATGGAGTCTCCTATGAACAGAAGTTTTTGGATTTCCTTTTTGCTTTTTTTGTTTTGGTTCCTGATTTGGGTGAGTTTTGTTGTGCTAGCTCCTGTGCTGCAGTGTCCTGCTCTGTAGTGTCTTCTGCCTCTTTGTTTGATTTCAGAGATAGAGGCAGATACCTGTTTGTAGTGTTTATATGGTTTTTGGAGGTAATATGTTGGAGAGCAGAGAGTGATGGGGCACCCGATTTGCCCCTCCTAACCACCTGCCAACCTCCTGGACCAACTACCCTCTTCGGTCGAGGTTTTTCTGTTGGATGCTGGTGAAATGGCGGGTGGTTCTTATAATGTATTTCCTCTTGAATATAAAATTTGAGGCATGCAATCTCTGCCCATGCTGCCCGGAGCTGAGCCCTAAGATCTCCAAAGGCCCAGCATGTAGGACAGTGTCCTAAATCCTGTAAGACTGTCCTTCTGAAAATTGTTCCACAGTACCTGCAGTTAATGATATCCATTCCAGATAAGTTGCTGGGTTTATAGCCTAGTCAAAGTAATTAGAAGGAAAAAAGGAAAAAATGCAAGTAATGGTTTGTTTGTGTTTTGTTTAACTTGTTATAACAAGTTAAATTTCTAGTGCCCTGTAAATGAGCTCACCTTGTGAGCCCACTGATCCACCTTCCTGCTCTGCCACAGGAAATGTCACAACTGTGATACCCTATAAAAGGAGTGTAGTGTGGGGTGGTTGGGGATGGGGGTGGGTGGCTGGGCCCTTCCCTGTCGGAAAAGAACCACAGACGAAAGAACAAGGAGGTAAGAGCAGAAACAATCAGTCAACAACAAATGCAGTAACCCTGAAGCTTATCCTAATGTTAGATAAAACTGTAAAGCCTGTAAAGCACCACCTGTAATAATTTCAGAAGATATCGCTGTAAAAACACTTTGCTACAGAGAAAAATAAAACAATGAAATGTTAGCAACAAACAGTAGCAATCCCTGTGAGTAAAAATAAAAACAACACCACACAGTAAATCTGCTTAGCCAAAATAAGTCTTAATCCTTTTCCCTTGCTCTGGTAAGTTTCTCTACTCTGCCTTTCAAGCAGTCTTAGAAGGAAAGAGCTCAGGTGAAGCTAGGTGAAGCTAGGTGCCTTGGCCAGCAAACCAAGTACGACGCATTGCAGCAATCGTTTGGCGCCCTGCTGCAAAATAACGGTTTGGTCTTTTGGGCTGAAATTTGCAAGGAACGAAGCCAACATCCCACAGATGTGTGTTTCAGTGGTTTGGTGAAAAAATATTACAGGGAGGCAAAGTTATGGCAGTTCGAACGTCTGTTTTTTTCCCATAGGATAACATTACGGCGTTTGCCGCGCCTTTCAGGGCCCGTATCTCAAAAACGGTGCGAGATACAGACTTTTTGTCAAAAAATTTCTTAGTCTCTGTAGAAAAATAGCCAGGAAAGTGATAATTCATATGACTTTTAAATTTTTTTTATGTGTCATATGGTTACTGAGATATAAGCAATTTACTATTCCAAGTCCTCATTTTTGTGTTCCGAGTCATTATTTTGCATACATTCTTTGTACTCACTGTCTTTCTCTATACAGCTTTTGGGTAAAACCAGACTGTGCGCTTACATTACTGTTGCCATTACCGTTTCTGCTTGCGGTTCCGTACCTGTTTCACTTACCGTTCACGTTTACGCCACCACGTGCGTTACCCTTTGCGTTTTCATTTGTGGTTGTTTGCGTTGTTTTTAACATTTCTGTCTACAGTACTGTTTCTCTTTCTGTTTTGCTTTGCGTCACCATGTGCATTATGATTTGCGTTTACAGGCACAATGCTACCATGTGACAAGACCTCATGTCGCGGGAGCGCGGGGCCGCCGCATTACATTCACTATTTCTCATTATCATTCTCAAAAGAAGAAGGAAATTAGGGCAAAAACTCCATTTAATGCATCAGTTAGGGTTGTTACACAGTGAAAAGCGAGATATCGATGTTAGGGTTGAAACACCCTTTGCACCCTCAGACCATCCCCAAATGGAATGGGGTGTGCATTGGGGTCATCGGTCCTAACTGTCACCCCATTCTCCTATTCCTCAGCTTCTTTCCACATGTGATGGGGTGACACTTAGGGCCGATGACCCCAATGCACACCCGATTCCATTTGGGGGTGGGCTGGAGGGTGCAAAGGGGTTTCAACCCTAACATTGAATTTCCTCGCTTTTGTCGCCGTATAACAACCCTAACTGATGCATTAAACAGAGTTTTTTGCCTCTGATATATATATATATTATGGTAGCACGGTAGTGCTACCATAGTTAGGGTTGAGGAGCCATTTACATGTTAAACCTAAAAACTTGCACCTTAATAACTTTGCAACCGTTCAATGGATTTGCCTGAAATTTGGAATACACAATCAAGAATCATACATCTTGGGATCTGCCAAGTTCTGTACTGTTCAGATATACGGCTGTGGAGTTATTAAGCGTGATCTGCGCGCGCGTTTACGCTTTTTTGCAATTCTTTGGTCATCTCTACAGGTCGCACGGTTTGTGCGACTGGTCCGAAATCTTCAGAGAACATGCGGCCAGGGTCCCCAGTGTACCTTTTGAAGATTTCATGAAAAAATATTAAATGGTTAAAAAGTTATTCAAAAAACAGTTTCCCATTATAAGTTAATGGGAAACGTTAACAAAAAGTTCAACACTTTTGCAAATGCAGTTTTTACTTTCGCAAATGGCCCTTTTACTTTCACAAATCCACCATTTTTTTTTCAGTTGGTAATCAGAAAAATGCTTGGTATTTAAATTTGGGACCCTCTAGCAACACAATTCTTTTTGTGTTTACCTAGTTGGACCCTGAGGATGCTAGGCATGTCTTTATTTTGAGGTTAAATACCCTAGAAATATGTTTATCAAGTTTCTGGAAAAAGTACTTTCGCAAAGTTGTGTCGCACTCACGAAAGTGTCGCAAATTTTTGCGAAAGCTTTCACAAATTGCGACACTACTTTTCCAGGCTATGGCAAAATGACAGCAATTTTTGCCACCCTGCTGCAAAAGAACGGTTTGGTCTTTTGGGTTGAAATTTGGAGGGAACGCAGCCAACATCTCACAGATGTGCCTTTCAGTGTTTCAGTGAACAAATATTACAGGGCGGCAAAGTTACAGCACTCCAAAGTTGACACTTTTTCCCTAGGATAACATGACGGCGTCCGCCACATTACAGGAATCCTTTGCCGCACTGCTGCAAAATAACGGTTTGGTCTTTTGGGCTGAAATTTGGAGGGAAGAAAGCCAACATCCCACAGATGTGCCTTTCAGTAGTTTGGTGAAAAATATTACAGGGAGCCAACGTTATTGCACTCTGAACTTCTCTTTTTTTCCCATAGGATAACATTACAGCATTTGCCACGCCTTTCAGGGCCTGTATCTCAGAAACGGCGTGAAATACGGACTTTTCAACAGAAAAACTAGCCAGAAAAGTCACACATCATATGACTTTTAAATTTTTTTCTACGTCATACGGTTCCTGAGATACAAGCAATTTAGTATTCCAACTCCTCATTTTCTGCTCCGAGACCCATTATTATGCATACATTCTTTGTACTCACTGGCCCAGATATTCAAAAGGGTTGCGCATGGCACAACAGTGTTATGCCATGCACAACCCACTGATGCACCCCCATGCGATATTTAAAAGGGAAAAGTGAGCCGCACAAATCCCGATGTGCCGGAGCGCATCAGTAATGAATGCAGGCACAGGTGGGGGGGCGTGCCCATGCATAACCTGCACAGCCCGATATTCAGCCTGGGATGTGCAGAGTCATGCATGTGCAACCCCTACCTGTGCCTGCACAAAGTTACGCCAGGAAAAAAAGGAACAAGTGATGGCCACCCACAGGTGAGCTGCTGCATTGCAGGGTGCAACACAGCAGCTGCCACCTGTGTGTGGCCACCCGAGTTCCTGCCGCACCTGGCGGCACCCCCATGCCCCATGGCGGGCATCTGTAATCACACCACCCCAAGTCCAATATCCCTGGTGGTCCAGTGGACCGATCGATGCCCGATCGCGGGCATCAGTACCTCATCAAATACCCCCACTACCCTGGTGGTCTAGTGTACCCCCACCCCACCGCCCACTGAGCCCCACTGCCCGCTCCCCGTCAGCGGCGGGTGGCAGCACCCACCACCTGCTGCCCGCCGCCCGCCGACGACAGTTGGTAGGGTTGCCGCCCATTGGTTCACAGCATGAGTCAATGGGCAGCCATCCGTACTACTCCAGTCCAGATATGTAAATGAATTCATTCACATATCTGGACTGAGTAGTACAATATGGACTGCATGCCCATTGGCTCATGCTGAACGCTAATGGGTGTGCAGCCCTACGAGCTGTCAGTCGACGGGTGGCGGGCGGCAGCAGGGTGAAGATATGCCACCCGAACGGCCAGCGGCCGGTGGTCGGTGGCAGGTAAAGCACGCAGACCACCAGGGGAGCCAGTGAGAGCATTGATGAGGCCACTGATGCCACCTGCGATCGAACGCGATGATCCGCCTGAACCACCAGACAACCAGACAGAAGTTCCACCACGGATGCCCGTGATGAGCTTGCATGAAGTCCACTGGACCGCAGGGATATTGGAGGTTTTTTCTTTTATGGCCCACGGGAATGCCTGCAATCAGGCTGCAGGGCGTTGGTCCCCAATGGCTGCTGCCTGGCAGGGCGCCAGGAGCAAGTCATCAGGGATCGGTGCACCTGCATGCTAATGGCATGCAAATGGGGCCATAATGAGATGCAAATGGCCCCCTGTGCACCTTACATAAATTATGGCCCCATTTGCATGTCCCCGTTTGAATATCGCAGGTGCTGTGCATGGCACAATGGCACTTGCACTGCCCATCTCCATGCTCCACTCTGGCCACTTGCGCTGGCGCGGTGCCACTGCGCCATGCACAGTGGGGGTGGCCAGGGTGCGATATTCAAAGCTGCTGTGCCATAGTGCAGCTCCGTTGAATATCGCCAGGCCCACCCTGCACAACAAAGTTGAGCTGCGCAGGCTTGCGCCACAGCCTGGCGCCGGTTTGAATATCCGGCCACTGTCTTTCTCTATCGCTTTCGGGAAAACCAGCCTGTAAACACATTACTGTGCCACCACCGCTTCGGCTTGCATTTCCATTGCCTGTTTCACTTACCCGTTCCCATCTACGGCACCATGTGCATTACCCTTTGCATTTTCATTTGCGCCTGCGTTTGCGTTATTTTAACTATTTGTGTCTACAGTACTGTTTATCTTTCTGTTTTGCTTTGTGTCACCATGCGCATAACAATTTGCGTTTGCAGGCACCGTGTTACTATGTGACAAGACATCACGTGGCGGGGCCCTGCGCTCCTGCTGCTGCATTACATTCACTATTTCTCATTATCATTCTCAAAAAGAAGGGAAATTAGAGGCAAAACACTCTGATTAATGCATTAGTTAGGATTGTTCCACAGAGACAAAAGCGAGGAAATTCGGTGTTAGGGTTGAAAGCCCCCCTTTGACCCCCCCGTCCACACCCCCAACCAGCATCAGGGTGCGCGTTGGGGTTGTCGGTCCTAACTCTCACCCCATTCTCCTATACCTCTGCTTCTTCACACTTCGATGGGGTGAGAGTTAGGGCACGACAACTAGCAGCGCTCCGATCGCTGGTTGAAGGTGAATGAAGAATCAAAGGGACTTCAACAACATCATTCCTCACTTAGTCGCTGTGGATAACTTAACTAATGCATTAAATGAGTTTTTGCCATATATATATATATATATGGATCAGAGTGCAATAATTAAAATTAAGCATAGAAAAACATGAATACTGATTTAATAATAGGAGAAGACAAATGTTAAATGTTAAATCAAATAGATTTTTTATTGGATTTAATAAGCAAAATAAGATACAGTCTTAGTATTTTACAGATGCTTCAGTATTGACGGGAAATACCTATAAATGTGTTTTTGTATGAGGAATCTAACAGTAATTAGTGTACTTTGAAATGTATTTCTGTGCAACAATGTTACCCTTTTCTTTGTACTCTTCCTATATATGTGAAATAATAAAATATTTATTTGAAACAAAAGTATTGATATGCTGCAAAAGAGTGGTTAGTTTCTCTTGAATCAAAAAGATTTGTAATTGATCTGAAACCGCTTGGATTTGTACTGCTAATTTTTTTCCATTTCTTTGATGTTGCCTGAATAAAATCCAGCATGAAATCAATGCTGCATTTGGATCTAATTTCATTCCACCTATCAATTAGTTTACTGGATTTGAAACCAGCATTAGGATTAATTAAAATCCTGGGACCACTTGGAATATGTCAATTCTTTAGGCATTTGGTCAAAGTTATAATGTGACTCTCATATCTAATATTCTTTTCTCTCAGAAATTCAGGTTTTCTGATTAAAACTTTATCATTAACCATTTCTTGTGCAATAATTTCACTGGTATGTTCACTAATGATTCTAACCCATCATTAGTGAAACCATACAGGTTGAATATATTCTGGGTTAGTGTATTAATAAAATTGGAGACATACATCCTCTAACAGCAAGCTAGGAAATAAAGAAAATGAACTGAAATGCAACAGAAAATTAATTAATACAAAAATAGAAATAAAGTCCTGCTGCCAGCTGAGTTTCAATGGAAATGAAGCATTATAAGTTTAAAAAACTTCCCAGATACTGAGCTGTACTTCAGATGAAAAGCAAGCTTCTGAACAACTGTAAGAAACATGGAATCTGACAGCAGAAAAGGAATACCTGGTCCACCCAGTCAGCCTATTTTTCCCCTGCCTGTGCTGTCATAACAGACCCTATTTAATCTCTGGCACCCTCCCCCCGTGCTTCCCCCATGCTTCCCACTGAGATTCCCTTGTACCTATCCCATACATTCTTGAATTCCACCACCATTTTTTCACCCCCACGACCTCCGTTGGAAGTCTGTTACAAGCATCCACCACTCTTTCGATGAAGAAGTACTTCCTCATGTCTAACTTAAATTTACCTCCTTCCAGCTTCACTGCATGACCCCTTGTTCTCATGCATCTTTTCCTCTGGAAAATATTCCCCTCCTGTACCTTATTTATCCCCATGAGTTATTTATAGGTTTCTACTAAGTCCCACCTCTCCCTCCTCTCTTCCAAGATGTACATGTTGAGTTCCTTCAGTCTCTTCTTGTAGGGCTGATGCAGCCCTACAACATATTAGTGCCTTCCTCTGGACAGTCTCCACCCTGTCTAGGTCATTCCTGAGATGTAGTCTCCAGAACTGGATACAGTACTCCAGGTGGGAGTGCACCAGTGATCAATATGCAACAACACCACCTCCTTCCTTCTGCTGGTGATACCCCTCTCAGTGCATCCCAGTATCCCACTGGTCCTACCAAGTGCTACTTTGTCACAGTGTCTCACCATCTTGAGGTCATCAGATATATGATTATTCCAAGACCACGTTCCTGTTTGGTGACCGTCAATATCTCTTCTCCCATTTTGTTCTCTGCCTTTGGGTTTCTGTGCTCTAGATGCATGCTTTGCATTTTTTGCATTGAAGCCCAGCTGCCATGCCCTTGACCACTTCACAAGCTTTCTCAGGCCTTTGTACATTCTTTCCACTGAATCTGGAGGGTATCCCATCAAGAGGGTGAATGCAAACATGGTGACGAAAACAGCGGCACAAAGAGTGACTGGGAAATAACAATGATCACTGAAACAGCAACCTATGGCTTTCTCCCCTTCCCCAAGTTGAATCCCCTGGAGGTAGTTATCTATAGTAAGGAGGTCCGGGGGTAGCCCACCACAATGGAGGGTGTGGGTGAACTCCTGCAGAAACTCACTGTGGCACTGCTGTCCCATTTTGGCAATCACTGTTATTACCTGGTCACTCTTTGTGTCTGCGTTGTTTTGCAATTGCAGTTTTTGTATTTGCCCTTTTACACTCACCATTTTGACATGGAATCCTCCGGAGTGTCCTCCTTATACAGATTTTGATGTCATCCACAAAGAGGCACATTTTTCCTTTCAGCTCATCTGCAATGTCATAAATAAAGATATTAAAAAGGACTTGCCCAATACTGAGCCCTGAGGCCCCCTGCAGGACACCCTCCCCCCCTAGAGTGAACTCCATTTACCTCTACCCTCTATCACCGATCCCTTAACCAATGTCTTACCCAGTTTACCACCTTAGAACCCACCCATAAGTTGCCCAGTTTCTTTATGAGTCTCCTATGTGGAGCAGTGTCAAAAACCTTTCTAAAATCTAAGTGGGTCATGCCCACTGCACCATCCTGATATATCTCCCTGGCTACCCAGTCAAAGAAATCTATCAGATTTGTCTGACATGACCTCCCCCCCATGAATCCATGCTGCCTCAAGTCTTGTAACAGGCCAGCCTGGTGGCACTGAGGGCTGAGGCACTGGATGCCACACCTTGCGCTACACTGGTGACCTGGGTTCAGAAGCGAGCCCGGGTGCCAGTGGGTTGGCAGGGGCAGGTTGAGGAAGGAGTACCCTTGTGGTGCTCTCCTCCCTGGGGAGCAGGGGATGGGTCATCCCTGTGTACCAACGACCCCCGGTGGAGACCAGGGGTTGTTGCAGCAAGCCGGGCAGCATGACAACAGCATGGCTGATGCAGGCAGGGTTGCCGTGCGCCAGAGCATCAGGGCATGCCCATGCAGGGGGGGTTCCTACCAGTGCAGAATAGGGAAAACACTGACTCAGTGAGATAGGCGATAACACCTATCCCCATGCCCTCTGCCGGGTTCTTCACAGCTGGCCTTCCAGTTCCTACACCCGGGCCCCACCTGCAGCCAGAGTCTGACTTACAAGTGAGTCAAGAAAGGCAATGGGCTACCCTCTCCTGGGTGGGTGAAACTTGGGGTGCTGGCTGCAGGGGAGAGAGGAGGCACAGACTGAAAGATCCACAGGCAGGCAGGGAATAAGGATTGGATGCCTGAGAGAGTTCTCACAAGCCTGTCGGAGGAAAAATAGAGTTAAATAAAAAGTCTTGTAACCTGCTGGATTCAAGATATTCTACAATCCTTTCCTTTAGCAGTTACTCCATTAACGTCCTCACCACCTATGTCAGACTGACCAGCCTATAATTGCCAGCCTTCTCCATGCAACCACTTTCATGAAGCAGGACTACAGCTGCCATCCTCCAGTCTTCTGGAACCAGTCCTCTTCCAAGTGAGTTGTTGAATAGGGCTGTCAGAGGTGCAACTAGTACCTCCCTGAGTTCCCTCAGTACCCTTGGCTGGGTATGCCATTGTTACAGCAGTGCTGTAATAGCCACTGAATTACATCAACACATTTTCAATGACTGCAGTTGCAGTGAGCTAGTTTTCCTGCTGACAAGTTTCTGAGGTCAACCTGTGTGCTGCCAACAGGTGTAGTATGTCAGCCGGGGGTCGGGAGCTGAGGAGTGTTCATGTGGGTTGGGGTGTGGGAGCATTTTGTTATGGAGTTGGGGAGTGTGCTGTCACCGTTGGGATGGGTGGTTTCACAGCGAGGGGTGCTGTATGCCTTTTCCTCCATGGTGTGTGCACCGTGGAGTTTATTATAGTTATATATGGGGGGTGCAGGGGCAGAGCCCCCCCCCAATTACAGGTGGAGTGTCATGTTTCTGTATTTTCCATTGTATTTGCAGTTATTTTTGCTGTGCTGGTGTGTCGCTTGGTTGGGTGTCACTCTACAGGTGGTCATGGCTATGTTGTTACTGCAGAGGCCATCAGTAATTTTTTCTGATGAACTGGCTTGGTGGAACCCCTTGGCTGTACCCATCTGGCCCCATAGCTTGGTCCACTTTCAGGTTTGTAAGTCACTTCAGGACTCTCTCCTCTGTAAAGGGACTAGTGTCTACCTCCCTCCCCCAGTGGTCCTGCTGCTGTTATGTGGCTCATCCCCTTCCCATTTCTCTGTGAAAATTGAACAAAAGTATTTGTTTAGGATATTGGTTTTTCCTGATCCTCCTCTGCACTGCCCCCACAAGCCCTTCTTAACCTCATAATCCCTCCACTAGTCTTTTTCTTTTCACTTATGTACCTAAAGAATGTCTTGTCCCCTTTAGTTACCCCCTGGGCTATTCTTTCCTGAGTTTGTGCCTTTACACTCCTCAGTGCTTTCCCTGCCTTCTTCTGCTTCTCCTGATACACTTCCCTGTCCTCTTCCACCGTGTCTCTTTATGCCTCCTTAATGCCATCTTTTTAGCCTTTGCCTTTTCAGCCACTTCCTTTGAGAATCATAGTGATCTCTTTTTTCTCTTGTTTTTGCTCACTTCCGTTGTGCAGAGGTTTGTTGCCTTCACTGTGCCTCCCTTTAACTTAGCCCACTGCTCCTCCACTCCACCGAGGTCACCCCCCCCACCGCTAGATAATCTCTGAGGTATTTACCCATTTTTAAAAAAATCTGCCTCCTGAAGCCCAGTCTAACTTTTTCATTGGAATGTAATGCCAGTAAGGTGACATATCTGGAACTGGAAAGAATAAGTACAATAGGTTGTAAAGTAGTCTATTTAGAAAAACACTGACTCGACATTAGTGTTACTTTATGAGAGTCATTATCTCTATGTAGCCTTATTGTCAACATCCCTTATGGACAGTTGTTGAGGGTGAAAAAATATGCTTTACTGATGACACCTACATTAGAGAGACTGGGATCATGTCTAATAAATTTCATGAAAGGGCTACCCTGCACAGTAAATAGACACAGCATTACACAGAAGTAAAGAAAAACAGAGACATATTCCACCAACAGAAAAGAACATGGACAAGGTATTTTTTCTATCCCTTTTTCACCATGTTTTGGTCATCCCAAAAATATTTTCAGAAGTAATTGACAAGTCTTGAAAGATGTATTTCACTCTGACCCCCTGACAGTGGCAAATAATTTCTAAACTCTTGCAGATACTTTGGTGCATACAGACCATAAGGTTCCAACTACAGAAACCATACGGTTTAGTTTCCCCCAATTGACAATTACCCATGTGGTAACTGTGTCCAGTGTGGCAACACATACAAGTTACAAGACTTCAGTAATCCTTATTGCAATGAGAAGAGCCAGATCACTCAGAGGATCACATGTTCATCTACTATATGTATCTCATATACCTTATCAAATGTCCTTGTGACCTCAATTATGTCAGCAAAACAACATGAGAACTGGGTAAGAGAATTTCTGAACATGACTCCCTTAATGAACTAATTTTATTTATTCATTTTATTTACTGAATTTTGGTAACTGGGTAGGTTCAATGAAACTTGCGTCTCTTTTTTAGGAGAGACTCGGGACAAGTTACTTATAATAAATGGAATTCACATGATACAGCACAACAAAAACAGTGGTAGCCACAATTTGTACAACAGTCTTCACTTGGAGGAAGAACAACAATTTGTATGTATAGTTCAACAGAACAAAGTGCAGCCATTAACTAATGGTGAGTCTTCAAGTGTAGCAAGACATTTTAAATCAGCAGGTTACCAAGTTTCTGCTTTGAATTCTTTGGCCTGGAGAGGGTTAATCTGCCATTATAGAGGAGAATTGGGTCAAGCTCCTCCTTGAACATCGAGCTTTTGGATTAACACGTTTAGTAGCCTGTTACCTGGTATGAGTAAATACATTTGTTGGGGACCTGTTCCTTGAAGTACATCTAAGAAGTTTGATATGCCTATGGTTCCTTGCCTCATAGGGAGCCTGTTTTATGCACTCCCTCCAGCTGTGTTTCTGCCATCCTCTTCCCCGGTCCTTATTCCATTCCTCCTTCCCCATCCTTTCTTCCCTCTTCTTTTCTCTCCACCACAAGTTCATCCTCTTCCCTCCTCATCTTATTCCACCTCACTTCTCCATCTCCCTTCTTCCTCTTCCTCCTCTAATCCCTCCCCAACAACTCTCTCCTTTTGCTGCTTTTCTACAATAATTTCCCACCCTTTATCATGGTTGCCTTTTAGCTCCTGATCATCTCTGTTCCCTTCATTCCTTTCCTTCCACTCCCAAGACACCCCACCACCTCATCAGCTGCTTGTCCCTAGTTATTTAAGAAATATTTAAATGAGGATATATATTTTCTGTCTTTCTTTTTCATGTGTTATTGATGTATTGTATTATACTGTGTTGGATAACTCCTTTTGCCATCGATTATGTTCAAATAGCCATGAGCTTGACCTTCCTGAGCTTGGCCAACCTGCCACTGTTACAGCACCTCTGTACTGCACTTTTATAACTTCCTTTGTTAAGTTAAGAATGTCTAAAAGACCAGAGAATATGGTCCATATAATCATTTTACCCCTTCTTTAATTTTATTTATATATTATATCTGTTAGACTGGGTGTCATAGTGCTCAATTTGTCCATTGACTGTCTCTGCTGAATGACACAGTCTTGACACATGAGTGCGCTTCCTGTGGTGCACCATGTATCAATAAGCGCTATGACGCACAAAGTGTCAATAAGCGCTAGTAAAGAGTACCTCTTCCATGTGCACCTTGCAGCTGGTGGGTTCCTGCATCTGCCTTTTAGGGTAAGAGTGGCTTCATATCAGCAGATCCCTTAATGACATGGTAGATGGAGAATGATCAGCAAACATGCTATTGCAGCAAGAGTGAGCAGTATGGCACTTTGAAACACTTTGTGTACTATCTTTGGGTATTTATCTATATTCAGTTGTTAACACTACATACTAATTGAACTGTTGTTAGTCACTGATTTGTTTTATTTAATGTTTAATGCTATTTATGTTAGTTAATGTTTGCTGTGCAAATGCTGTTACTTAAGACTCTATTGTTTATTGTTCACTTATTATGTATAATTCATTGCAAAAACTCTATTAATGCATCAGTTAGGGTTCCTATTTCAGCAACAAAAGTATGGAAATTCGAGTGTTAAGGATCCCAACCCTACCACCCCCACCCTCCACATACCAACAGGCATCAGTGTGTGCCTTGGGGTCGTTGGTCTTACTCTCACCCCATTCCATGTGTAAACAAGCTGAGATGGTACTATATAGGAAAATGGGGTGAGAGTTAAAAATGACAAACACACCTCAACCTACTGGTATGAAGAGTGAGTGGTAAAGATAGGAACTAACATTGAATTTCCATACTTCATAGCTGTAATAAGAACCCTAATTGATGCATTAATGGAGTTTTACAATGAATTTCCTACTTTTGAGATAGTATAATATTATCCTTATTTTACTGTGGAAGCACAGGGTCTTTTGGACCCTGTGCTCCAGTCCTTCCAAAGATGCACATATGTATGTAGGTGTGGAAGCGCAGGGCCCCCTGGGCCCTGTGCTTCTATGTGTCAAACACCAGTGACCAAACTGTCAGCATAGCCATCTTATTACCCCACTTCATGTACCCCGGTACAGAGAAATTGTGAAATGCAAGGCAAAACATAATTATGTGCAACTGCAAAGCCATTCTGCGCCACATGTATGAAAACACATTTCAGGCAGGATGTGAAAAATGACAACTGTACTGTTCATGAGGTGATGTAAAAAAAAGGCTATGTTGAAAACTTGGCATCAAAAGATTGAAAAGTACCAAAGTTATGCATGTGTGTAGAATAAATTCAACGGACGCACGTAACTCGGGCATTTTTAGGACTTTTTTCACCAAATTTTCAACATGGCCTTTTGGTAACTCCACCTTATGAACAATGACACTATCATTTTGTTAATTGGTCCCAAAAGGTGATTTCACACAGTGAATGTGGCATTCTGCGCCACAGTAGCGAAAACATATTTTGGGCAGAATGTGAAAAATGACAGTTATACTGTTCATGAGGTGGTGTGAAAAAATGGCAATGTTGAAAATTTGTAATGAAAATATTAAAAATTGATGAAGTTATGAGCGAGTGTAGAAAAATTTCAACAACTGTGCATAACCCGGACTTTTTTTGTATTTATGCACCAAATTTTCAACATGGGCTTTTTGGGACCCTGCTTCATGAACACTGGCACTGTCATTTCATTACTTAGTCCCAAAAGGTGATTTCACACAGCGACCATGAAATCACTCTTTGGGTCTAACTAATGAAACAACAGCGGCAGTGTTCATGAGGTGGGATCCCAAACAGCTCAGTTGAAAATTTGGTGTAAAAATTGTGAAAAATGGCTGAGATATCAACATAAGTTTGAAATGACATAGACAGCCATTATATGGCACTTACCTTGATTCTTCAGTTCGTGGTTTGGCTTTGAAGAGTGCAGACATGTCCTGGTCCACAGAATATGACAGAAGACGATCTCCGGTGGTAAGTATAGGGCAAGGGGATGTGAGGGTTGCTCAGTGGGAGGGTTGGGATGGGGAGGGATGGGGATGGAGAGATGATGAGGGACCATTTTCTTTTAATAGGTTTTAAAAAAGGCGTCAGGGCAGTTTTTTTTTTTTACAGGATTAAAATCATTATTTCTGGACACTGGGAATGGGCTCCCCAGTGTCCAATAGTGCAGTGGGGAACTTCAGAATGCCAGCTCAGGGATTGGGTACCCTGATGTCAGCAAACATAAGATTTGGGTTTGGGGGGCATTCGACACTGGGGGTGGGCAATCCGGTGTCAGAATAAACATCAAATAAAATAAGTATTTTGGAAGACTGGGGGTGGGCTCCCCAGTGTTCCACACTGCTGGGGGGACCTCAACAATGACTTTTTTGGGGAGCATCTGACAACGAGGGTGGCCATCCTGGTGTCGGCCTTAACAGTACAGGATTTCAGGAAACTGGGGGTTGGCTCCCCAGTGTCCCACACTAGTGAGAGGGTGGTAAATGCCAACATGGGGATTGGGCACCCCGATATCAACAAAAACAATTTTTTACAGTAAAAAAATGCTCCCTTGGAGGCAGTAAAAGGAGAAAACCTCCTTTTATTAGGTAAACACCAACAGGTGTTCATCTAAACGGGGGCTGAGGAACATGATTCTGGAGTTTTTTTAGTCAAACAATGGCCAGGAAAGATTTTGGTCATTTATGAGGTCAATGTTTTTTTTTTTATATTCATGTAGTGCTGCATATTTGTGGCAGTTTTCGTGAAAAGTGCACAAACATTTCAACGATGTTTATGCAACAGTGCCATTAGTTGAGCAAAAAACTGCCACAATTTGCAGCAGTTTCGCAAAAGTAGTGCCACAAATTTGTGACACCACCAATGGATAAATACAAAAAACATCTTTCCAGCCACCCATTTTAAAAAATAATGCCAGGATCATGTTCCTCGGGCGGATGTAAACACAACTGTTGGTGTTTACCAAGGGGCAGTATTTTTTGAATTACAGTGTTTTTATCCATTGCTAACTGAAAACAAGATGGTGGCAGTGCAAAAGTACAAAACCCATCTTTGGCAGTCAAAAGTACTTTCGCGACAGCAAAAAGTGCTTTCCAGGTGGACATATATTTTTTACCATAGGCTAGAATGGGAAACTTTAAACTGTAATACTTTTGAACAGATTAATATTTTTCACCAAACCTTCAAAAGGCACATCAGTGACCCATACACCATATACCTAACAATTTCAGACCAGACACCCAAACCATTCCAGACTTACAAGCGAGCAAAGAATCTGCAAAAAATGATAAATTTCAAATTTTTTAGCACTCCACAGCTCCACAACCGTACATCTGACTGGAATGAATTTTGTCAGATCCAGAGATCTGTGGTACCAGATAGCCCATACAAAATTTCAGGCAAATCGAAAGAATGGTTGCAAAGTTAATAAAGTGCACCGTTTTGGGTTTAACATAGAAGTGGATGTGCAACCCTAACTCTACCATGCCACTGTAATGTCTTTTTTGTTTTATGTCTGGTAAATGGGTTCTATACTCATGCATTTAACAGATTTTAAATAAACTGATTAATGAAACCTGCAGCACCTGCCAGCTGGCCCGGAACACAGATGGCTGAAAACCTTGGGGGATCACTCCTTTTAGGTGGCCAGCCTGGCCCTCTGGAACTTGCTGCCAAAATCCTTGACAGAGGCCCCAACGGTGGAGGCATTTAAAGGGGGCCTGAAGACCTACCCTTTTGACAAGGCTTTTTCTGATGGTTTTTAATTTGATTTTATATAAGTTATTGTTTTAGTGATGGAATTGTATTGTTTTATGCTGCCTTAACCTTGCTTTCATCTGTAAGGGTGCCCAGAGCCTCCGGGATTGGGTGCCAAAATTTAAATAAAGCCTTACTTACTTACTTTACTGGCTATGCAGGCCAAATGCCTTATCCTTTGTAAATGGAGGACACCTGTAACCCCTTCAATCCAAGAGTTGATGTCCTCTCTGGTACAAATAGCATCTCTAGGCGCCTCCTGCATATCTAGCAAACAATGCATTCCCCACCTATGAAGCCTGCTGGACTCTCTTTCACATTTATAACACTCTGAAAACTGGGATAGGCTGAAGCAGGAAACAAAAGACACCTCATACTACACTTACTCTTCATTAGAACAAGGTAGCATTGAATGTCCAGAATATGAAAACACTAATATTTCTTCCCTGTATGTAAAGAATTGGTTTAGTACTGTATAGTAGAACAGTTCTTTGTGGTTATCTGTTTTGTTTTAGGTTGAAGGATGCCTTGACTACTCACCCACCTCATAAGAACATGTAAGACATTTGACAGTGGTGAGTTCTTGTTAATTTTCCTCTTACTGTCATTATCACTAGTCACTAATCAATGTCTGCTTATCTGATACAGTGGTAAAAGATGTTATTTTACTCTGCCATGTCATGTATACTTGGATGCTGTTACTGTGATTAATAAAAAGTTTAACTACAAAAATAAACAGATCAAATCAAATTGAATGAAATGATTAGGATGGTAGAAGGTCAAATATTGTCCATTAATTCCAGCCCCACATTTGAGAAGGACTGAGCTGTCAGTTAGTGCAGGAAGCAGCTAGTGATATATGTTCGAGTTTCTCTTGTGTTCCAGAAATAGCCATACTGAATTGTTATGTATTTTTGAAAGAGCACCTTTCTCGATAAAGCTATTGGTTGATAATGAAACATTGGGATATATATACTGGTGTCCAGAGAAAAGATGTAGTCACGTTACAATACATCAGTGCTTTGTAGCATTAAAACGTGTTTGGCTTACTGTTTTGGAGTCTCTATCCCTTTGCTGTTCTTAGACTGATGTACCTTTTCTGAGACCCGGTGACTACCTGTTAAAGTTTTGGTGTAGAGACTGAAGTGGCTCATTTGGATGTGGGTCTTTTATTAGGACCTCCATAATCATCCCTACTACTGAGTTAAGGCTTATTGGCAGAGTCCCTGAAATTATTTTAATTTTTTATCATTTTATTTTTCTGGAATTTCATGTTATTTCTTTTATTCATTGAAAATGTAGTTTTATTTCTCGTTATCACATTTATATTCAGAAAATACCTCAAAATGACCTTATACACACTAGAAATTACATTCTTAGTATACTACATTGTATTAAGCAGTATTATGCTATGGTCTTGAAAGGTTTTGTGAATCAGACAATTCCACTGCCACTGCCTTGTGGACCGTCTCTGTACTAACAACAGAGCCTAAGCAACCACTGCTGCAAGAATTTATTTCATTTTTGAAAAAAAAAAAAACAAGCAATTTTTTAACTTTTTCGTGAGCTTCTTTTCTTTTTATTTCTTTTATACTTGAATTTCTTGTTATTTCTTATTTAAGAAAACACGGGTCTCTACTTATTGGCCTGTAGATGTACACTTTTTGCCTCCATTTATATATTTGCACTACTACTGCTTTCCTCTAGTCATTTAGTACAACTCCACCATGTATGGAAAAATTGACTATAACTGTGAGTGGCCCTTGGATAATGTCTGACATTTCAGTTACAAATATGAGCTATAGGTTGTCTGGTCTAGCTGACTCATTGGAGTTTAATTACCTTAATCTGTCCCCAGCTTGCGATTTAGTGTAGTATTGCCATTGTCCTCACTCATGCCACCCTCATTTGTTGGTCTAGTAACATCCTTTATCCTACCATTGGTGCCATATATCGAGCAAATATATTTGCTGAAGGCTTATGTCATGTCAACAGATTTGGCATATTCAATCCCTTCATTATTTCCTGGACCCACATACCTGTCTACATGTTTAATATTGTTGGCATAGCTATAAAAAGCTTTGAGATTATGTTTTCTATGGGCTAGTCTGAATTTGAACTTTTTCTTTTCATTCTCTGATGGTCCTTTTAAAGTACCTTATGGTTACTTTCTACTTCTTAAGATTTTCTCCTGTTTCCGATTTTTTCAGCATGTTGAATGGTCTTTATGGGTATGGCTCTCCTAACCCTGTGTGAGCACCAAGGGTTTTTTCCCCTTTTTATTATACAGCACAACTGCTGGTACATAGTAAGCTTCAAATGTAAGTTTACTTTTAAATCTCTACCAACAATATTCAACATCCTGCCACAAGAAGTCACTCTTCCAGTCCCATTTAATGAGCGTGAAGCTAAATATGTACCAGCAGTTGTGCTGTATAGTAAAAGGGAAAAACACCTTGGCTTCACCTTTGCCACCAGCTCCTACTCCTGCTAGAACAAGGTCATCCTGTCTTGACAAGGTCATCCTACTGACTGCTCCTTTTAGCCCTTTAGACCATTGAATTGCATGCATGAGTGCGCTCTGTGGCACCTGTGGGTGAGTGTCTTCACTAAAATGTCTCTTACATTATTAACCATTGCAACTGTAACATGTAAGCATAGTAGATATGTTAATTAGTTCACTGTTTGTATTGTACTTTTCAGTCTGACGTGGAACATCTGTAAAAGAGTTTCTGACTCATAGGTATAACTTTAGAATTTAATGAATAAATAAATACTACAACTCCTGCATCATTTCACTTTGAGATGTTACGGGTTCTTATTCCCCAAGTGAGCTCAGCTGTAGCTTGGCTTAATTTCAGAGTGGCATTCTGAATCCAGGCCTTCCAGTCAACTGTCAGATCTGAATTTTTTGAATTGGATTCCAGGTCTTCGTAGTACTACTTCTGTTCCAATACTGACTCTGCTTTCAACCTCCATTTTCCTGGTATCGTGCCAACAGCCATCATTGTTTTTCTGGCTCAACCTCTTGAATTAATTCAGCAACAAACAACACCCATGTCAGGTGAATTGTCTATGCCTCCACAGCCTGATCTTGCTACTGTATGTGGTGGTACTTCTATGATTACCACTGGTCAATTTCTGCCACAACTGCAGCTTAGCTATTGGAGATAACTCATGGATGTCTTGTTGCTTTAGATAATGATTTGTATTACAGGCCCTATGCTGCACAATAAGTCCTATCTGTTCCACATGTGGGTCATTTTGCAGCCTTATGTCCTCTCAGTTCATGACCCTTGTTCTTCTCCAAATTCCCTTTTATCTCGCACTTCAATGTTTGAGCAAATATTTTATGCACCAAAAAATCTTTTTGATGAAAGGATGACAGATTGTATTTGCTTCCAGTCAAGCAGCTGTATCAACTTCAGTGAATCCACTTGCTTTGTGCCACCATGCACTCTGCTGAACATCTGCAGCTAGCCCATTCTAAGCCAGCCTACCACTATATTCCTGCCTCCTTCCTAAATAAAACCACAGCTGATATTTTGCCTACCTTTGACTCCAGTTAATATTCCTCGTCTCCAGCAGTCATTCTCAACCAGAGGTGAGTGAAATCGTAAAAATTCACTACGTGGAATATTTTGCACATTGCACTCAAGTCACAGAGCGCAATTTGTGAAATTTGCCATTTCACATAGCATGGATCAAAGGTGAAAGTCCCCCTGCAGCCCCACGCCACTAACCGCAATATAAAAAAATGATGGAAATCCCTGGTGTCTAGTCAGAAATAGATTAGTTGCCGTATTGGTCCTTGTAATCGGACCAACATAGATGTTTTCCTTTTGTAACATCTATGTTGGTCCAAAAAAAGGTGTCAAACTATTTGCTTCTGGATGTGGTGTCTAGTGGACCCCCCCCACCCCACCGATCCCGGCCTAATAATAAAGGTCCCTGGTGTCTAGTGAAACCCCTCCCTGCCGATCTCCAGACCCAGTAATAAAAAATCTCTGGTGTCTAGTGGAACCCTCACCCTGCAGATCTCGGACCAAGTAATAAAAAACCCTGGTGTTTAATGAACCCCCACCCTACTGATCGCCACCAGTGCCACTTCAGCCAAATAATAATCCCTGGTGTCTAGTGGAACTGGTCCATCCCCACACTGTCAGGTAGTGCCCTCAGCCACCATTCTGCTCCCCCACCTGTCCCCGACCTCAGGTGGGCTACTGGCCTCAGTCCTCCACTCACCTCCATGGCCTGCAGCCTGACTGGTGTGCTCTCTGATTCTGAATGAATGAGCACGTGCTTGTACAAGCACGTGCTCATCCATTCCTCAGTCAACCAGTTCCTCAGTAGTGGACATTTTCCTGGGTGATAGAGAGGATGAGGCTGCTCCAGGCTTTGGCAAGGGGGCGGTATGGGGGAATGGCATTGTGGACCCCATTCTCCCCATCCTGCACCCCCGGCAGAAGCCTGGAACAGCCCCCCTCCCTTCTCTAGCACCCAGAAAAATGTCCATTACAGAGGAGCTGGCTGACTGAGTGAATGAATGAACGCATGCTTGTACAAGTGAGCACTCATTCATTCAGCATCAGAAAGCACATCAGTCAGGCCTCAGGCCACGGAGGTGAGTGGAGGGCTGTGCCACTGGCCTGTTTGGGGCTGGGCACAGAGTGGTGAGGAGAGTGGAGTGGCAGCTGAGGGGGGTACTACCTGATGGGGTGGGGGTTCCACTAGACACAAGGGATTGTTATTATTGGGTTGGAGTGGCACTGGCAGTGATCAGCAGGGTGGGGGATTCCAATACACACCAGTTTTTTTTTATTACTTGGTCCAGAGATCTGTGGGGTGGGGGATTCCCACTAGACACTAGGGATCTTTTATTATTGGGGCCAGATGGACATGTGGGTGGGGGTCCACTAGACACCAGGATTTTTTATATATATACATATATATATATATATATATATATATATATATATATATATATTTAATATATGGATCATGAAAATAATATAGTAGAAAAGCATGCAAAAATTCTCCATAATTGTATCACTCCCAAAGTGATAATACTACACTTCAGGAGTGATAATACCATCATTCAGGTGCCGTATGCTATTGTTTGGGACCTGAATGATAGCATTATCACCAAAACAGAACAGTGCATGCACTAGTCTAGCTCCCAACGCCTTCAAAATGTGCCTTCCAATTGGCCGCTTTCTGTTAGCGGGCAGAACAGTTCAAAAACATGGTGGCCACTGTCTCGCTATACGAGAGTGTTTCTGAACTCAAACATTTTGGAGCTTTTTGTTTTAAAAGTACAAAAATAAAGATATCCAGTTGATCCTGCATTCCCCAGACATGGAAAAGGTAGGCTGTCCACAGTGAAACAAAAACACCGAGCAGTGAGACGATGTGGGGTGGCCAGGACAGGGAGAATTTTTTGCTGAACGGCCAACCGCCTGAGACAAAACAACAAAAATCAGAAAATTACACCCTTATGTTAAAAAAAAAAAATAGGTCTATGTTTCACAAATGTATAATTCCAGTCTCGAGGTTCTAGACATGGAACCTCCCTGAAGCTCGCCTCGAGGTTCCTAATGTCCCCGCAGAACCTCTCAATGGAATTACTTCTTATAATGCACAGGAACCTATCAATTATATATATATATATATGGGGCTGCCCATGACCCAAACCAATAAACCTCTATAGGGTGCTGGCTATCTCTCCTGTGCTGAGGTACAAGTTAGGCACACTGATGAGACCAATGAGAAGAAAAACTGTTTGTGTCTGCTGTTCTCAGTCTTTGCTGATTGTGTTGTGAGGCCATGAGGCCTACTGGCACCATGCAATTCTGCTGAAAGTTGAGCCAGTCCAAATTAATTCATGGTATTTGCATATGCTTCCTATGATGCTTTGCATTATTGGAGTATGTGCAATTTGTGTATATATATATATATATATATATATATATATATTTTTTTTTTAAACTGGGGCTGCGATCAGTTGGGGAGGACCACTAGACACCAGGGATAGATCGGGGGTGGTGTTGAGGGGATTCACCATTGTAATCTCTGCTTGCTTTGTGTTTTTTTTTAAGTTCAGTCTGCACTTAAAACCCCCAAAGCAAGGCAAAGTCACAAATGGTGAATTTCGGATAATTTTCAATCATTATGTGAAGTGATCCATGGGGCGAAATGTGCGACTTCGTGGCATATTTGCCCACTGAGTAAAACTTTGCTGCATCTCTGTTCTCAGGCTATCTACCTGAATCAGATTCAGCTTCTTCTCTCAGTTCTCGATGAAGGTTTCCATACCAGACTTCATTCCATGCCATCCACCTCAGTTATTTGTTCTAATCTTCAGTCCACTTCTGTAGATCCATATGTCTCAAGACAAACTGCTTCACATTTCTCATCTGGTCTTCTTTTGATCCAAATTATCCTGCATAGAATTATTACTAGAACACCTCAAGTTTGCGATGAGGATTATTCCACAAAGATTCATATCTCTTTTTGACTTGGCACATTTAGTCACTGCTCTGAATTATCACCTTACTATTACTGCCTCATGATTTTTTTCGAGTGTTTAACCAAGAGTGGCACACTAAGCTGAAAACTTGTTTACAGGTGTGACCTGGGAGCACAGGGAAGTTAAGTGACTTTCTCAGAATCACACAGTATGCAAGTGGGGGCTGTGGGATTCAAACCCAGGTCTCCAGATTTGCAGCTCAGAGCCTTAAACCACTGCACTATACTGCCATTTGTTCAAACCTCATCATGTGGCCTCATTTTCTTTTACAATGAAATGGCATATTCATGTTTTGTAAAGCTCCAGCATCGAACATCGTATATTTTCCCATTGCAAGCCCTGTTCTATGGTTTTGTGGCAGTTTGAAACCCATTTTGGTTTGCTTGTCCATGGTCATCAGAAATCCAGGGTATTCTTTATCTTCAGTTCATGTCTTCCTTGTATGAACTTTATCCCATTGCTACAGCCAGTCTCACTTGGGGTCACCTTTGGAACAATCACCCTGTCTCATTTTACTCTTTTATACAAACAGCCTTAGCCATAATAAATACAGGTCCATTTTGGTCCTCCTCCATACTGAACTTCCTGAGAAGGTTAACACAAACTTTTTTATGATACAGTTTCAGAACTGATTGCGTGTACATACCTGGTCCTGATAACTTTCTTGCTGATTGTCTCTCCCATGTTCAATTCCAGCAGTTCAGAACTTTCCATCCTCAAGCTGGCATTGTTATGACTCCTCCTTCATCATTCTACTGTAGGATGTGCAAATGGCTTATCTTTTACCTTGACCTACCTTAACCATGATAACTCGATAATCCGGAATTCATTCACAGAAGCTACACAGGCTGCTTAAAGATCTGCTTCATTTGGATCTTTGATCTGCATTTGGAAAGGCAACATACTTTGTTGCTTGCTTTGCATACTTACTTACTAAAGATCTGCACAGAAGAAATATTTACCTTTTTTGCCTCCAAAACGTAAATCCTCTAGCACACTCACTTCTGCATATCCTTGCCTTCTCATCATACTGCTCACAAGCAATCTGCCTGTTGGCCACATCATAATGCTCACAAACAAGCAACTAACTTTGCACAAGCACTCACAACTGGCAGCCATACAAGGAACCGTGAAATGCTGTTGCATGCTCTAAAGTAAATGTAAGGCAAAATGTGTATTTGATGCCTCCACACTCTACAACCCCTGGTATTCATTTTCCCAACAGATATTTACCTTTAGTAGAGATAACTAGCTAACAACCTTTAGACTATTGGTATGGATAGTAATGACCTTAAGACTTGCAGGGTCTCTGACTCCTGACTGGCACTGGTGGACACTGGAACACACTGCCTCTGCCAGTGTCACTTCCTCCCAGTCCTTGCCAATGCTCGCATAGGCTCAGCAGATATACTGAAACATAGAAACACAGGAACATAAAATTCATCAGCAGAAAAGGAATGCTTGGCCCACCCAGTCTGCCCAGATGTTCCCTGCCTAATCTGTCTCCACAGACCCTGACTGGTCTTCAGCAATTCTCCCTCCTCCCTGCCTATTTACTTATATACCTTTTATCTCACACATTCTTGAAGCCCCCCCCCCATTTTTTTTGTCTCCACCACTTCCATTGGCAGTCTGTTCCAGGCACCAACCACCCTTTCAAGTAAAGTAGTATTTTCTCAAATTCCTCCTAAATGCCCCCCCTCCAGCACTGCATGCCTCCTGGTCCTGGTGCTGTTTTTCATTTGAAAGGGATACTCCTCCTGCCCTCTGTTCTGCCCTGTGAGTTACTAGTAGAGCTCTATCATGTCACCTCTCATTTTTCTCTCTTCCACAGTGTTGAGATCCCTCAGGCTGTCTTTGTAGGGCTTCTCATGCAACCCTAGCACCATTTTGGTTGCCCTCTTGTGGACTGCCTCCACTGTGTCTATGTCCTTTCTGAGGTAAGGCCTCAAAAACTGGGGTGCCACCAGCAAGGAATACAGTGACAATGTAATCTCCCTCTTCCTGCTGAAGATACCCCTCCCAGTGCAACTCAGCATATCACTAGCCATCCCCACTGCTTTGTCACACTGCCATACCACTTTAAGATCATAAGTGATGGTAACCCCAGGATCCCATTTCTGCTTAGTGACTATCAGTACCTCCCCATCCTATACTCAGCTCCTGGGTTCTTATGTTCCAGGTGCATGATTTTCCCCTTTTTGGCACTGAACCCCAACTAGTGGACTGGAAGTGCTAGGTTGCACACTTCAGCCTGGATATTCAAACTGCACCAGGCTGTGGCGCAAGCCTGGGTGCAGCTCAACTTTGTTGTGGATGGGTGTGGCCAGGGGCAATATTCAGCAGACTGCGCTTATGAGCGCGTCTGCTTTGAATATCGCACTTGGCCACTCCCCACTGTGCATGGCACAGTGGCACCGCGCCTGTGCAAGTGGTCAGGAGTGAGCATTGAGATGCAGTGGCGCAAGTGCCATTGCGCCATGCACAGCATCTGCGATATTCAAAGGGGGACATGCAAATGGAGCCATAATTTATGCAAGGCGCACAGGGGGCCATTTGCATCTGATTACAGCCCCATTTGCATGCCATTAGCATGCAGGTGTGCCGATCCCCGACGACTTGCGCCTGGAGAGCAGCCATCGGGAACCAACGCCCCCTGCAGCCCGATCACGGGAAGTCCTGTACGTGAAAAACAAAGTCCAAGATTCCTGGTGGTCCAGTCAACTGCAATGAGCCCGAGTGCAGGCATCACTGTATCCCCCCAAGTCCAATATCCCTGGTGGTCCAGTGGAATGCATGGAGCCTGATCGCAGGCAGCATTCATCCCCCCCAAGTCCAATATCCCTGGTGGTCCAGTGGACTGCACGGAGCCCGATCGTGGGCAGCATTCACCCCCAAGTCTGATATCCCTGGTGATCTAGTGGACCCCCACCCCACCCGCCCACTGAGCCCTACCACCCCACTCCCTTGGCAGCTGGTGGGCGGCAGCACCCACCGCCTGCTGCCCCACAGCCTGCTGACTGACAGCTCGAGGGCTGCATGCCCATTGTCTGTAGAGCATGAGCTAATGAGATGTAGTTTATAATATATTATTGTCCAGATATGTGAAATGAATCTATTCATATCTGGACTGGCTAGTACGGTATGGGTTCTAGTTTAGTGAGGGTGACTTTTAAACTAAAAATGTGTTGTACAAGTCTAGAACAGCCCTCTAGTGCTTAAACTGTACTCATTGTATTTCAAAAGAGGGGTTTAATTCATCCCAGATATCAGTTTGGCCCACCTGTTTTAGCCACACTAAAGGCACCCCCACTGTCCCAGAATGCTTTGCATAATATCGAGACACTCATGTCTGTTAAGCTCAATCTTGTGTCCATTTCTCCACATGAGTAAGAAAATGGAAATCATCTCTACCTTCTAATCCCCATTTTATCTAAAAACATGTCCAAGGCTATTTAAAAATATGTCATTAAAATTCAGAATCCACATTTGGGGATAGTGGTGAAAGTCTGAAAGGAGTGCATTTAAAAAGTGTGTACTTTTGTTGATAATTACAGTATATGTATTTAGCATAAAACATTTTACTAGCTGTGTTGGTCATTCATAAATTAGTTATAATATTGGATTTTGTAATATAATTTATTTTCATCAGGATAGCCCACCTGAGATGCGACATTTTGTTTCCTGTGGGGTCCTGCTTCTACCCATTTCTGCAGCCGGGTGGACAGGAGAAATGAGAGGTTAGGAATATTAAAAGGTAATTCCCCTGAAAGCATGAACTACAGTAGAAGGACATTCAAAGATTTTCGACCTTCCAACCCCTAATCTCTTTACTGTGTCTTCATAACAGATTCTGTCTGCTGTCCTCTGTACCATTTAAATATCTTCACTGTCTTTCTTATAACAGGCAGACATGAACTAAGTACACCATTCCAGCTGTGGCCCGACCATTACCATGTACAGCAAAATGTCAGAATTACCACTGATTTATATTCTGTACGTCTGTATGTGCATCTTTATATCCTAAGACGTTACATGCTTTTTCCACTAACAAATGTTGTGCTAAGGGAATTCCATAACGTGTTGTGGAAGAAGTGAGGCTTTGAGATCTTTATGTGCCTTTTCCTCTCTCTACAATAAATCTCACTTAAGGAATATAAACAGAGACCGCTAAATCATAAAACAACTAACAAGACATAGTGAGTGCTTGACTATATGTCAAGCAAGTAAGTGACGAAAGATAGACAAGAGCAGAAAACAAGCAAAACACCAAGGATAGATGCATTACATGAATCAAAACAGCAGACATATGTGCAGAGATAAAAACCCAAAGTCAGATGCTCAGTGGAATTTTTTAATGCAGAACTTGTTATAAGACTAGAAATTAAGGGCCTGCTATTCAAAAGCTGTCCCACCATGCACAAGTCTACAGCTAGAGCAATTCAGATGCCAGGCAGGTCAGCCATGTTGTATTCCCTGAAGAGCAGCCACATGTAATTGGGAGAACTCCACTGTCACATGAGCAAGTAGTTAAATGAAGAGACTTCACCCATGCTCTTTCAAACCTACTGATCCTGCATGAGCACAGATTATTATGTTAAATTAAATATATGGACCATTGATTTAAATGGGTGTGCTCAGTAATTTTGCTGTCTGTTCTGGACTATCAGCTATTGCATACTGCTTCAGATTTAGCCTGTGTACAGTAACATCCCAAAACAACAAAAGAGAAATGCTTATAAGCAAACAGTTTAAATCACTTATATTGTACCTTACCAATTTTCCCATCATCCCCAGTGGTTTCAATTTATCAAACTAGATTAAATTTTAGGACCCATGACATCTTTCCTCTCAGAAAAATAACTTTCCTATGTGGTCCATTTCTTGCACAAGTGGTAATCTGTTGCTTGTTTACACATACCACACTATTGTCTCCTGGCAGATGTATTCCCACATCTGATTTGACCTGCATGAGCAGACAGAAGAGGTAATCTACCCTTTTTGGAATCAGGGGTGCATGTGTGAATCCTATGTTGCTCCAGTGAAGGGATCTCATATTAGTAAGCTGGAATCCTGGAACCGTGTGTACTCATTTGCATGTCCCAGTGTGAATGCTTTTAATACTGGACCCAAAACTGAATTGTGCAGAACTGTATACAACTGATTAAAAAATTTTGCCAGCTTATCCAGATCTCTTCTCATTCTGCCCACCCCAGCTGGATCATCTACTCTGTTGCAGATCTTGGTGTCATCTGCAAACAGTCAAACTTTACTTCCAGTCCATCTGCAATGTCACTGATGAAGATATTGAAGAGGACTGGCCCTAAACTGATCCTGAGGTACCCCACTTGTGACTTGCATCTCTTCTGACTGTATACCGTTTACCACCACTCTGTTTTCTGCCTGTCAACCAGTTTGCCACCCAGCTGACCAACTTCTGACACAGTATGCCATCCAGTCCCATTGCCTTGTCCACCCAGAGCTTATCGGGCTCTTGTGGGACCCTTTCTTTTGTGAAGGGACTAGTGCACACCTCCCTTCCCCCTGTGTCCATGGTGCTGAGCTGTGGGCCATGCCCTACCTTCTCTTCAGTAAATACTGAGCAGAAGTATCTATTTAGGATAGATGCTTTTACATGGTCCTCCTCCTCACACACACCCTTATCCCCTTTGATCTTAGCAATACCCCCTCTGGACTTTTTCCTTTCACTAATGTATCTATAGAAAGTCTTGTCCCCTTATTTTACTGTTTGGGCCTTTGCCTGCCTTACTGCCTTCCCTGCTTCCCTTAGGGAAGTTTGGTATGCCTCCCTATCTTCATTCCGCTGCGTTCCCTTATATTTCCTAAAGGCCAGCCTTTTGGCTCTGACCTTTTCTGCTACTGTTTTTGAGAACCAAAGTGTTTTCCTTCTTCTTTTGCACTTCCTTTTCTGTCTAACACAATGGGATGTTGCTTGAAGTATTGTATCCTTAATGCTTGCCCACTTTGCCTGTACCCCCTCACCTGTATTTCTTCTTCCCAGTGCTAGCTTAACTCTGTTGGCCATCTTATCAAAGTCAGCTCCTCTGAAGTCCCATATTTGTGCATTGGAATGGGATGATTAAGTTCTAGGGGCCAAATTGAACCATACCATGTGATGGTCACTGGCCCCCAGGTGACCTTCTACCTGGAGATCTGTGATCCTTTCCCTGTTAGTCAGTACTAGATCTAGGATAGCTCTGTCTCTAGTGGGTTGTTGTACCAGTTGTTTGAGGCCCTCCTCCTGCAAGGAATCCACTATGTGTCTAGTTCTGGCAGATGTTCCTGTTGGTATTGACCAATCTGTATCTGGCATGTTGAAACCTCCCATTATCAGAACCTCCCCTTTAGCTGTCATGTTTTGTATATCTTCTAACAGTAATGTGTCTATGTCCTCCCCCTGGTCTGGAGGCTTGTAGACAACCCCAGTTCATATGGCTGTCCCATTTCCTGTTTCCAGGGTGACCCACAGTTCTTCTCGCTCCTTATGTGTATTCTGAATTTCTGTAGCTTTGATATTTTCATTGACATAAAGGGCCACTCCACCCCCCCCTTTTTGCACCTCAGTCTCTTCTGAACAGTACATAGCCAGGTACTGAAGTCTCCCAAGTGTGGTTACTGGTAAACCATGTCTCACTAATGGCTACTATGTCCAGTTTAGCCTCTGTCATTATGCCTGCAGGTCTGGGATCTTGTTTCCTTCATGTACTTAAAGGTTTCAGTCATGTCCCCCCATCCCTCCTCTCCTCCAGTGAGTACATGTTCAACTCCCTCAGCCTCCTCTTGTATGATAAGTCCCCCAGCCCCTTGATCATCTTTGTCACCCTGTGCTGCACCCCCTCCAGTAACTTAATGTCCCTCTTCAGATACGGGCTTCAGTACTGCACACAGTACTCCAGGTGCAGTCTAACTAATGACCTATACAGTGGCAGAATCATCTCCTCCCTCCTCGAGGATAAACCCCTTGCAATGCAACCCAGAATTTGGTTGGCCTTTGCAGCTGCCTTCCTACATTGTGCCAAGTTGTTCATTGACCCTGTAATGAGCACCCACAGATCCTTCTCCTCCTCTGTCTGGGCTAGCTGCACTCCCCCCAGCTGGTAACTCCTCCTTGGGTTCTTCACCCCAAAATGTAGCACCTTGCACTTTTTGGCATTAAGCCCCAGTTGCCAGGTGTCTGACCAGGTTTCCAGCTTTGCCAGATCATCTTGCAACCCCTGCCAACCCCCTAGGTCATCCACCACTGCTCCCATCTTGGTATCATCAGCAAACAGACTGATCTTGCTCTTGATGTCCAATGATATGTCTGCAATGAATATCCCAAACAACACTGGTCCCAAAACCGAGCCATGTGGAACACCGCTTGTCACTATCCTTGGGGATGAGAGCTCTCCACCCACAACCACCCTCTGTTGCCTTCCCTGAAGCCAGTTCTCTACCCATGTCACCAGCTTTGCAACCACCCCTGTGCCTTCTAACTTACTTCCCAGCCTCCCATGTGGCACCAAGTCGAATGCCTTACTGAAGTCCAGATACAGGACATTGACTGCATGGTCCATGTCCAATTGCCTAGTTACCCAGTCATAGAACTTCACCAGGTTGGTTTGGCAGGATCGGTCATGTATGAAGCCATGCTGTCTGCTGTCCTGCAGTCCTTTGGCCTCCAGGAGGGCCACCAGCCTTTCCTTCAGGACAGTCTCCATCAGCTTACCCATGAAGGATGTGAGGCTTACTGATCCGTAGTTTCCTGGTTCATCCTTGGGGCCACTCTTGTGGAGGGGCACCACACGAGCCATCCTCCAATCCTGAGGTACACATCTGGAGTGTAGTGAGGCATTAAATAGGTCTGCCAAAGGTCCCATAAGGACCTCTGCCAGCTCCTACAGAACCCTGGAGTGGATACCATCTGGGCCTGGTGCCTTGTCTACCCTCAGTGCCTTCAAACCCTCCAGAACTCTCCCCTCCTTGATTTCCCTGTCTGTCACCCCTCCCCCCTGTTTCTGCTGTTCCTCTCCCTTTGGGTATCATCCCCCCTTCTCCTTAGTAAATACCTAGTGATTTTGATTTGAAAGGGAATGGACTTCTATTCTGGAAAAGAATTTAAAGATCAAGAAGATTGCATTGTTTTAATACAAGGTAAAATAAATAAGACTCTCATAACTAATATTGTTCTATATATGGCACCTTTAATAAGTACTCATCTTTTTTAGCCAAAATAATGGAAGGATAATCTAAACTAGAGGCTGAGAATATAATAGTAGCTGGTGATAGGAACATTATGTTACAATCCCATTTAGACAAGTCATCACGCCTTCCCAAAACTTTAATTAAGCAATAATGCATGACAGGGGTGTGTGTTGTACTGGGATAATGTCATGCCTTGTGTTGTTGGGCATGAGGCCGAAGGCCGAGTGTGACCAAGAGCAAGACGTGACGTTATCCCAGTACAACACACACCCTGGAGTGCATTATTGCTATTAGAAAATGGCTCGGCTGTGAAAAATTTGATGTGGATATTTTTATTTTTTGTATTTTTATCATTTTGGTATAAGAAATGGTGTGTGTACTTCCACCAAACAAAGTAGTCCGTGACAAATGTTGTTTTTCAAACATTTTTATAACATTTTTATTGAGATTTATGTAAATAGTGGTTGAACTTTTTAATAAATAAAGAACTTTTAAATAAATAAATAGTTACTTTAACTTGTGAATAAATAGGTGCAGGACTTGTACATTAAGTTGAACATTTTGGTAAATAGCTGTAAAACTTATACATTAACTTTTAATATTTCAATAAATTGCAAAGCAGATGAATACCAAAGGAGATAAAATGAATGTTTAGTAAATAGCTACAGAACTTATAGATTAAGCTGAACATCAACGTGAAGATTTGAATAAATAGTAAAGCAGATGAAGGCAACGTTATGGCAGGTTGTTAAAAGTTAAGGAAAGTGAATGCAATACTGTTATTTGTTATAATGTTGAAAACACACATCGAGTTGCCTGTTATTATCGTTTGTGTGTTTAGTTGGTGATTGGCTGAGATGGCTGCATTCAGCGTGGCTGGTGATTGGTTGGGTTGATGTTTTCAGCGTTGGTGTCATTTCCTGTTGAGATGGGTTCAGGTCTCACGTCCAGAGCTTGCTGCAGGATTCCTGGTGCAGTTTAAAGATGGACTTGGCCGTTGTGGTAGTATGCTGCTTGGATTGTCTGATCATTGGTCGAGGTGAGTGCTGCTCGAGATGTTGATGGGGACGGTTCATTTTCTTGTGAGATTGAGGCAGATAGTAGTCTGCTCCAAGTGTTCCGATTTTGTAAAGAAAGGGCCCAGTAACTGCGTAGGGAGGTTTCAGCACGGTGGCCTGTAACAGACATTATTTGGCGAGCCTGTAGCCCGGCATCAGATAAGAGTTTGATTGCTGTGGCACGGAGGCTATGGTTGGTGTAAGTTACTGGTAGTTCCGCTGCAGTACAGATTTTAGTTAGCAGTTTCGCCAGGTAATTGATTCCATGGGTTCTCTTGTGTACCACACGGCCTCTTTGGACCATGGGTTGGCTGGGTGTCTGCGAGGGTGTAGGTACAGACTCGGCGCATTTGGGGGAATTTTATCTAAATACTTCTTGAAGGCTTGCACTGGGCAGTGCGGGTGTCCCGGGAGGGTGAACATACAGCTGCGGTAGTTATCTCTGCCCCTTTCCATTGTTTCACCATGATTCTTTGTTTTTTCATTAAATGTCATGGTGAGATATTCATGCCCCGTGGAGTCTGTACAGAGTTCAAATGAGCCTGTTTTTAACTTTCGTTGACCCTCGCAGCCACGTCTGGTGAAGTGTAGCTGTATTTCCAGCCAGACGCAGGACTAGGCCTTCGGGGTTTTGACTGACAGCGCTTTAGTTTCTCAGATGCTCGAGGTGGGATGTGGAATGGCGGGTAGTGTTCTGTGCGATCTTTGCTCTGGCCTCAGGTTTTTAGGTAGCCTAAAAGACATTGTTTGCTGACTGAAAGTCTGGGTCGCACATGAGATTAATATTTCTGTTAATTGGAGGTTCTTTTAAGTTACTGTTTATCCCAGCATGTAGTCCGATGTAACTGCTGATGCTGTAACCTTGTCCAATTGAGTTTCTAACTGTGCCATAGAAGTTACGGAAGATGGTATTTAGGTCCTGTGGAGCTATTTCTGTGAAGTTTACTTTAATGTCTTTTTCTGTTAACCAGTCTAGGAAGATCTTCATAGCCCATGAGGTGGCTCTTTTTGTGGTTGGCTCATTTCTTTCTTTTTCTAACTGGTCTAGCTGTTCAGGATGAAGCTCAAGGTGTCTTTTTTTCTCTTTTTTTTCCAGCACTTGTACTTGCTTGTGGCTCATGTTGTGGATCTTCAAATTCAGGACCAAACCATTTGGCTAAATCATGTGGATTGTACATGGTGAAGTTTACTTCAGATTTCAGAGACATTTTTCTTGATAGCTGTTCTGAGGTGAGATTTGACAAGCAGTGACAGGTGTACTGATATATTTTTTCTTCAGATTGGTTGTAAGGCTGCGGGAATTGATCCATGATGTTGTACTGCATTAGCCTCACACCTTCTGGACAGTGATGAGCAATCAGGTGAGTGGATTTTTCTTGCCATTTTGTAATGTAGCATTTAAAGTAATGCATTTCCAACAAGACCTAGAATTAATAGATGTTTTGAGATCCAAGTCCCCAAATAAAAATATGTATACAAATTTTGATAAGAAAAACCTGGTATATTCAGATTAGACTATATTTTGTTTCAAAATCTTTGGTTAAATTTGTCACTGAAACAAAGACTGATTAATCTCTGTCATCTGACCATGTCCTGATTATGGCATTTCTACAAATAACTGATAAGGATAGAATGACAGGTATTGCGTGGACCTTTAATACAAGTTATTAAAGGACCCAGAATTTATAGAAGTAATCAAAACAGTGATAGAAGAATATTGGTTCAACAATTATACTGGCCAAACTACTAGTCCTTGACTTTAGGACCCAATGAAAGCTATCATAACAGGGGCTATTATATCCTACCAGGCAATGAAAAAAAAAAAAAGAGACAAGAAGGACAAATCAGAAAAAATCCTGAAACAACCAGATAGATTAAATATAACCAGATCATAAGTAATATGTTAATGAGTGGAATAAAACTAAACTCAAAAGACAAGATCTAATAAATCAAGAAACTGTAAATATAATCAAAAATAATAAAATGTACAAAATATTTACAGGAGGACAAGTCTGAAAAATTATTGGCTAGTCAACTAAGAAAAGAAAATGAATGTAATTATATCACTGACTGATGAATCAGGAAATAGGAAAACAAATGATGTGGAAATGGGAGAAAAAATATGCAAATTTTACAACCACATTTATAAAAAAACTAGTTGACTCAAAAGAAGATTTATTAAAATAATGTATCCAGAATGCCAGAATTCCAACCTTAGAATGTAATTCCAGTACCTTTAATGCTCAGAAAATTAAAACAGTTCCTATAAGCAAAACACCTGGCCTAGATGAGCTCACAAACAAATTTTACCTGGCTTTTCAAGACCAACTTGTCCCATAGCCATTAGGAGTTTGGGCAGAATTGGTGGATGGAGTCGAACTACTTTCTTAAACCATTAGGAAGTAAGTGTCATTCTGAATAAAAGAAAATCCTGATAGTTATTGGCTTATAGCCTTATTACATGTAGATTATAAAATATTTGCCAGAACCACTGTTTCAAGATTGCAGGGAGGCTTGCCTGTCTCCATCCACCAAAACCAACATGGTTTCATAAAAGGCAAAACTATACCTCATGCCATGAATAAAATACAGGCAATTTTTGAATGTGTAAATATACATAAAAAACTAAAAAATTAATATTGCCACACTGTGGCTATAGATGCAAGTAAGACCTTTGATGTATTGGATAGTAAATATTGAAAGCATTTAATGTAACAAAGATTCTAATAACCATTATAGAATTACTTTATAAAAATACAACAGTCAGATTTCAAATTAATGCTTACCTCACACCACAATATGATATTTTGAATGGTGTTAGGTACAGGAGCCAATCTGAGATGCAGCAGTTTGGCCTGGCCAGGCGGGACTTTTACTAGTATCTCCAGGTCCTCCACTTCATCACCTCACAACCAGGAGCAGTGAGAGATCCCACTAGAATACCCCCACTCCTGACAACATTACTTGTATGTATATAGGCACAGGGCACCAAACAACATATATCTTTACTGTACAAAGTTCTGAGAGACTCACATGCACATAATACCAGCTATGTTGCTAAAAAAAATGTGAAGGGGAGCTGCAAATAGTAATAGATCAGCCGATGTGTGAAAAGGAATGTTATGAAACCCACAGGATTACAAGCTCTCATGTATTTCATGAATATTCATGGAAGCATACTAGTCACTTTTTTTAGGACACCGGTGATAACAGCTAAATTCCAGACCAGTTGAAGAGCTGCATGCTGGAGACAGTGTGGGGAGGGTAGAGTCACGTACATGCACATTTTATGGGCATGTCCTTCCTTGGCTGATTGTATCAGGAACTTGGGGATTGCGGTCTTGGAGGTCCTACATACTCAGATCTAACTTACCCCAGAGTCGTACATCTTATATCAATACCCTAGGGGTTGCAAAGAGAAGCACACCAAATACTTACTGAGCATCATACTATCAACAGCTAAGAAATGTGTAACTAAAAAGTGGTTAAATACAAAACAAATTACTATTGAGGAATGAAAGGATATGGTGAACTTGATCTAGATCATGGAAAAAATCACATTTGGGCTGAACAAAGGTCTGAGGTGTCCCGTTCCTGATGAAACATTTGGGCCCTTTATGTGATGCAGGCAGACCCCCACCTTTCTGCCCTGAGGGGTGTGGGTGGGGGGATGGAAAATAGGTGACAATGAAGAGGGAAGGGGCAAATGTGGAGTACTCACTTGATCCTACAGAAGCCTCTTCTTGTAACTATGTACATAATATAGAGTGAAATCCCTCCAATGATGATAGCATCTACTGTAAAACTGTTATTATAGCGCAAGTTAAATTTAGCACATAGGTTCATAGGTTGTTTACAAGTCAAGTGGCCATAAGCCATATCAGACTTGCCACATTTAGTGGATAAATTCTCTTAATTTGATGCCCATATAATTGTCCAGACTGTTTTAAAGGATGTCAAACTACTGTAGGTGCATTCACCACTTCTACTGGGAATGCATTCCATGAATCCACCACTCTCTGGTTAAACCAGGATCCCCTTTTTGTTGTTTTGTATATCTCCCTTTCAGCTGGAGACTATGAGTTCTAGTTTCTCTCCACACAGCTGTTCTTTCATCAAACCTGCCAATTCCCAGAGTAGTGCATCCTGATATACCTTATAGACAAAACAGAGATCCCTCTTGCTTTTCTGTATTCCATACAGAATAAACCCAGAACTGTCCAATCTCTCTTTATAATTCTTGTTTTTGATTGATTTCACCTTTTTAGTGAACTGTCTTTGTAAATTCTCCACAAGTTTGATACAGCCCTTACTCTGAGGGGCAGAAAATGGGGAACATAGTCCAGAACTGGTCTCACAAGAGTCTTATACAGTGGTATCAACACCTCACTGTTTCTACTCTTTATATTCTGCAGAATATTTCCCACTAATCTGTTAGCTTTCTTAACTTTCTCCCTATTGTGCAGTTCAAAGTTCAAATTATTTGTTATTAGAACCTTAAGATTTTTTCATTATTTCTACTGGTGATAACTGTATCATTTAAGATATACTGAACTGTAGGATTATTAAAGCCAAAGTGCAGAACCCTACACTTGTCCCCATTGAAACTTAACTTATGTTTCCTGCCCATGCCTCAAGTTCTTTTAGTTGGTTTTGAAGTACACTTATGGTCCTTTCATCATTAACTATTGCCCTAGCTTAGTATCATCGGCATACTTCAAAACCATATTCCATCAGAAGTTTGCATACCTGATACAAAAGTGGCACATGGCACTAATCAGCCACAATTGCACAAATTTAGTTTCATTCTCTGAAATTAGCTCCTAATTTGAGTGCATTGAAAATATGCAATTTTGGCCAATTAGCACCATTTTATGTTAGCGCTATTATTATTTAAGTGAATATAGCTATAATTATTTTACATCAAAAATAACCTGTTCTACAGTATACCAGACTTTCCAACAATCTGTACCATGGTTTACTGGGGAAAAATCATAGACATGCCTGTTTGCAGTTCTGTTCTGAAATGATTGTATTTAAAGAGCAGAGTTTTATGTATGCCTTATTCTGTTCCAGACACTGTGCAGACTGTGTTTGTATTGTATTGAGAAAACATTTTTTTAATTAAAAGATAATTACAAAAAAAAAAGAAATATTGTGTTAAGCAGGGATGTCCTTTATCTCCTGCCTTATTTATATTATTTTTAGAACTGTTTTTGCAGAGAATATGTATATATCCAGAGATAAAGGGAGTTAAGGTAGGATCTCAGATGATAAAAATGCATGTCTTTGAAGACAATATTTTATTAATAATTCATAATGTAAAGGAATCTTTTGTACATTTCCTCATTGAGGTAGAAAAATTCTCCTCGGTTTCAGGTCATAGGTTAAATAAAACCGAAGTTATTATAATGCAGATAATTAAAACTATTTGCTTGCCACTTCCTGAATTTGAAAAAGATTTCAAAATTGATACAATTATTAAATATCTAGGTATAGTGGTAATAAATGACCTAAATACAAACATAAAGCTTAATTATGACAATGCAAAGCAAAAAATAACATTAATTGTGAAAACTAGAACATTTGTCTTCATCCTTCTGGGGAATGATGGATACTATAAAGATGATGACCATGCCCCACCTGATTTATGTACTTCAGAAGATTTTTGGATCTCTTACTAGATTATGGTATCAGGATATCAAAAACATTTTTTTTTAATTTCTAGGGCAAAGAGGGAAGACACGTGTAGCTTGGTCTGCTCTAACAATATCTAGGAATAGGGGAGGACTGGGTTGCCCGGATTCTGAAATATATTGTCTAGCTCAGTCACTGACTATGATATGGGGATGGCCTTTTTACAAAACACAAAAGATTCAGGGCTAGATTTTTAAAGCCCCAGGACTAAGTCCACTCCACAGCCAATGTTGCAGGACAAAATCTCGCACCTGCAGAGTTTGGTATTTTCAGCTGGCACAGCTGTGGGGATGTTACACCTGGTCCCACCAGGTAGCTTTCCCACAGCTGCACCAATAAACCAGCCACAAGCTGTTATAAACTGGCTCCACCTTTGAAAATACCATGGCTGTGGAAGACACTGCAGCTCCACAAGTAGAAACTCACTGCCACCAGTTTTTTTCCTGCAGCCACAGACATTTCAGAGGCTTTGAAAATCTAGCCCTCAGCCTTTATAAAATTATTAGAAATTGATGTGTGTAAAGAGTATAACCAACTTAAAATCAACACATCATTGCTGGATGACCCTAAGATCCATAGGTAGTCATGTTTTCTATAAGAGGTTGTAAATAAAAATTAATAAAAGATGCAATGTGTTCAAAGACAGACTCATTAACAGACACTATATGTAAAAGAAGTTAGATGACAGTACAAACTATAAGATTTTAGAGACTGATCTTACACATAAATTAAATAAGAAATTAAACACCTCTTATAAGATAAGCTGGAAGTATATGCTGACATGGGGTTGCTGAGGGAGTGGGAGGCAGACAACCTGGTGATTAAGTTCCCCAGGCTGCTGACTTTCTACTGCTTACCAAAAATACATAAAAATCCTACTGAACCTCCTGGCAGGCCCATAGTGTCTGGCAAATGAATCTGTCTTTGAAAGCACTGCATCATTTATTAATTTTTATTTATAACCTCTTATTGAAAACATGAGTACATGCATCAGGGACTCACAGGATATGATTTAAAAACTGGAATGTCTTTCACAATCAGGGATAGAGAAGGGGAGTCACCTAGTCACTTGTGATATCCTGTAGCAGATCTTTATATGTCCATCCCAGATAATGAAGGGGTCATAAGTATGGATTAGGTGCTGGACAGCAGATCAGAAGGATCTAAGCCAAAAGCATGCTTATTACAGGAATTAACAGATTTTATATTAAGGAAGAATTATTTCAAGTTTGAAGGATATTTTATGAAAAGGTCCAAGGCACCACTATGGACAGCAAAATGGCACCAGCCTATGCCAGTGCCTATGTATCTGATTTTGAACAGCAGCATATATTATACCCAGATCATAACCCACATTGAACAGTGTAGCAGGTGTTGTACCTGACACTGACAATGTGGTTTTCAGATGCACAGACTCAGAAGCAGAACTGAAAGATTTTTATATGTATTTGAATACCAAAACATCAATTTAAAATTTACTTGGGAACATAGTCAAAGCATTGTTACGTATTTGGACCTTTCCATTAAGTTAGAGAATGGCAGATTGAGTACTGGATTGTACAGAAAAAGCGCAGACTGTAACACTATTTTGCATGCATCTAGTTATCATGGTCCCAACTTAATTAAAAGTATTTCTTATTCACAATATATGAGAATTAAAAGAAATGGCAGTGATCCAGTGGAATTTGAAGAAAAACAGAAAGAGATGCATTCTAAATTTAGGTATAGGGCTACAGACATAAAAAAAGTGGAAATCAGAATAAAGAACACAAGTAGGGAAACACTTCTAGAAGGGTGGAGAGCAGCAGAGCATGTTCATAGACTAGTTTTATCTACAAAATATAATAAGCAGTTTCACCACGTCAAGAAAAGTAGCAACAAGCATTGGTACTTGTTGAGTAGAAGACATCCTAATATACTGGCATTTCAACACAAGCCAATAATAGCGGCTAAAAGGGTTAAAAGCATCAAGGATAGGGTAGTGAGATTACAGTTTCAAGTACCACAGAAAAGAGAGGGTAAATTGCTTTTCGAACCTCTACAGCCAGAGATGCCACCATGTGGTCAGTGTTCAGTGTGCAATCATACTATCAGGAAAAGAAGTTATAGGCATCCTGTCACTGGTGTGGAGTACCTTATTCAACAATATATAGGTTGTGAGAGCCAAGGTGTTATCTACATCCTACAATGTCCTTGTGACATGTTCCACATGGGTAAAACAAAACAAGCATTGAAAACACGTATTCAGGAACACAAGGGTGACATGAGAAGAAGGATGAAAAATCACCTGTAGTACAACATTTTATGTCTGCCAGGCACCAAGGTGCATCCCTTAAGTTTACAGGCTGGAAGTTGTCCTAAGCCTAATAGGCGGTTACTACAGTACATTAACATTTGGATCGTACAGCAATGCATTGGATTTTTAACTTTCAGGATTTAAACACCAGATTTGGCATGAATATTGACATGAACTGGCCTTCCTGTTGATGAATATGTTTGGGGGTGGTCAGTGTCTGTTCCTTTTCTTATGCCTCACAGTCATTGCATAATAAATGAATGCATATACTTTGTACACACAGACATTGTAATATTACAATTAAGAGGTCATAAAGTCTTATGGTTGTGTGGTTTTGTTTGATACCTGCATTCATGTGTTTTTGTTCCCCTCCCTTTCATGTACGATAATATAATAGTACTGCACATGCCGAGTGTTTTGGAAGTTCCTCAGTCTGGCTCTCAATATTCTCCCCCACCCCTTTTTTTCTTACACTACTTGGTAAAGTTTTTTCTCAAACACTATGGTGAGTGCAATTTTTTTTAAAGATGGCACCTCTTAACTTAAAATAACAATGAGTATCATGTATGAGTATGGAGTTATGCCAACATGGATATATTGTGTGCTACAGATCTGTTTTCAGTGCAACCGAGCCTGCACTGAAAGCTTCACTAGGCAGCTTCTGCCTAGTGTTGTCAGTTACTTAGCAACTGAGCACCTTTGTCAATATGCATATCAACATCTTGAACATTTGGCGTCATGAGTCAGTGCAGGCTCAAGAGGGAGGCATGTCCTTGCTGGTGTTCTCGCTCTGTAAGATGCCATTAGGCAGCACGTCAGTTCAGAGAGCTCACACGTTTTCAGACTGATTTTTTAACCTGTCTTTCGGAGAAATACAACTTTGCAATTCATGTCAAAAATTGGCAGAGAAGATAGCAAAAAAATATTTTTCTTTACAGATACAGAGGATGGCTTTATTCCACAAAGTAAGTCATTACATTAAAGCACAGTTAAGAGGCATTACCCTCTTCACAGGAGAGGTAAAGAGTTTATCTAAAATAGACAAAGAACCTCTGTGCGCAAACACTGAGGCAAGGGTTACCCCAAAGGGCATTTGGCTGGGAAGCCAAGTTTCAAGAAAATACAAAATCACACATGCCCCCACAATGCAAAGCATCATGGGCTGCATATGCAAATCACCACAGAATGTTATGCTGGTCCAACTAGGTTGCATTACTTTGGAATTGCAGGCAGTAGTAGACACTGCGGTGATGGGGACAGAGTACAGTGGTGCTATGTACACGTGGACTGATAATTTATTGTCTTGGTGAAATTGAATTTAGTATATTTTTAAATTAATGTTTATGTTCTTAGAGCATTTGTGAACTCTCAGCTAAGAAGCTGAATTTACAGTCTGGAACTGTTTATCATGAATTGAGGTACAGCCAGCACATTAAATAATAGTTGTAGATGTGTTTTTTTAATGCATATTCTAATAAGCGAATTACTTAATGGGCTGGATATTCAAACTGCGCCCAAAAAGTGCGCAATAGCAGGAGCAAGCACAAGTCCATTGCGCACATGCGCAATAGATGCGATATTCAAAAAAGGAGCAAGCCAAATTGCGCCAACAGCTAACGTCTGAATATCGCACAACCTGCCATAAGCGCAACTGGAAGGGAAGCTGAACAGATCACGATGCGCTATGGGCGCAACAAGGAGCAGCCAGCTGAGCAGCCCAGAGCACCATAGCACAAGCAGGAGCCCCCAGCAGCAGAGCAATGTAACTGCACAACCAGGAGGTAGGTAGGGGCCCACCACCCATGCCACAGATGGGCACAGGAACACACAGCAGAACTGACAATGCGTCCCCACCTAAGCACAGCACAACTGGGAAGGGCTGGAATATCCACCAGCCCATGGGGACAAACAAACAAAGCACAGCTGGGCCATGGTGCCCCAGCACACCACCGACAAGCTGAGACTGCCACACAAGGAGGCGGACCACCCCGTGTCACACCACCCCCAGTGCACAGCACACCCTGCACTGTGACCCCAGACACCCCATGAGCAGCAACCACCACTGCAGGAAACCCCATGCATACCACCACCCCACTGTCACAATGCAACCTCATGTACCACAGAACCAACACAAGCCAGCCCCACCATGAGCACCCAGCAGTGGGTGGCAGCACACGCCAATGCAACAATGGCAGACACAGTGCCAACATACACAATCCCCTGAGGCACAGCTGAGAGACCGACCATGTGTCGGCACAAGAGGTACCCACACGGGAAAGGGCATGCCCCTGACACCACCACCATTGAGACAGCACCCTGCACAGTAAACAAGTGTCACATCCCGACCCACCACTAGCCACAGCAGCAAGCACAGACACCCACAGTGGTGTGTGGAAGCATGCATCACACGGGATGCAACACAGTGCAGGGGCAAACACACACCCATACCCATGGGGACAATAACACAGGGACGCAGTAGTGTGGCAACCAAGTCCCCAGTGTGGGCCCATGAAAATTGAGCACACACAGCCTGCAGTCCTCCATGGCACAGGGGTAACACCCACCCTGCGCATGCACTGTGGTCCCATACGCCACCATCAGATGCCTGGAGCACAAGTCACAGGCAGTGGTGCACAGCCCCTGCAACACACACAAGCCACAGCATGGAGGTGGGACATCAACTGCGGAGGCCACAGTGTCACCCGAGGCAAACATGCACCACACCAGTGACAGGAGGCAACCCAGCATTGTGACGGTCACAGTGGATGACCTGCAGGGACAGCCACCACTGACATGGCAGCAGACCTTGCAGGCCACAGACATGCAAGGGTGTCAGCTACACAGCCAAGGACGGTTGACAGGGGCACAATGGACACAGAGCATGCACCATGGACCACTGCACACAGTAATGCAATGCACAGGGAACAACAGACACACCACAGACACGACTGATAGCCACTCCCACACCATAGACACTTCCCCAAGCACACACACACACATACGCAGCTGAACCACCCAGATGCCATGCACACCACTGCAGCTGAGCACCTATAGCCAGCTGCAAATCAGAGACCACCACAGTATTCATATCAAAATATATCTATTGTAAAATATAAAACACAACTATATACAGTAAACTATGTACAAATGGGGGGACAGAAACAAGGTGAGGGTGGGTAAGGACAGGGGTGAACATATTATGGGAGAGAAAGTGGGGTGTGAGGGTTGGTCAAAGGGGGGTAGTTGCAGGCAGGTCTTGCAGACATTAGCGGCCAGCCTGGTCCTCCTCTGCCTGGGGCTGTCACCTGGGCCATCTCCTCCTCCTGACCCCTTGCTGCTGTATGTCCCTCAATATGGTCAGGGACTCCCGTGCCACCTGCAGCAGCTCCTGAACAACCTGCTGGATCCACAGGAGTATCCGTTCACCTAGGATGAGGGATCAGAGTCAATAGGTGTGACTGTCCATCCCCCTGCAGCCAACCCATTATGCATGGCATACAGCCATGTGCCACGCTCCTGTGATGGTGTGCGCCACCCGCAGTGACTGTGTCCACAAGACATGCCCAACCAGGTAGCAACAGCCATGTGTACCACTGCACACACCCACCACCCATGTCCAGCACAGCACAACCAAGGCCATACAATGCGTGGCTGTCACGGTGTACAGGCAGTGCCACAGCCATGTGCCCAGTGCACGCATGGACTACCATTGATGCACTCCCAGACATGCATTGCCACTGGACAGTGCTGACTGTCACAAGTCGCGTGCATAGCAGTGGTGTCCATGGATGGTGGCCATGCTCTGCTCCCACCTGTTACACAGCATGCAATGGTAATCATGGTGTCATGGCACTCACCCTCATCAGGCCATTGTTGTCGGTGATGTTGGTCCCCGACACGCCTGTTCTCGTCCTCCTCCATCTGCTGCTGCTGCTCTACCATCCGCCACGCTCGTCCATGCCTGTGGGAGAAAAGGAGAAAACATCAGCACAAACCCAAGCAAGTCCCCTGCCCCAATGTGTGTGCCACCACCCAGCCAGACCCACCCACCCATACCCTGTAAACACCACCACAGCCAACCCTAGACTATCCCTCCCCATGTGCTGGACACATAAGACAGTGTTACTCATATGGACAATACAAGTGTGTGAGCATATCACCCACCTGGACGAGGGCACCATGCCCCTCCTGGCACATGACCGCAGGCGGGCAAGTTGCTCTGGCTCCCTCCTCCTAAGGTCCCGTAACGGTGCCTGCACTGCTCCGCTGTCCTCCCTGCATCCAATGGCCGCCTCCAGGTCAGTGGCCACCTGCTGCCAGACCTGGGTCCTGGCCCCTGTCCAGTGCCTCTTCTCCAAAAGTGGGCCATAGTGTGGCTCCACAATGGCCACAGGTTGGCCAGCTCAAGAGGCGCTCCATTGAGGGCTCTCCTGTGTGCCATCTCCACTGCTATAGTAGGCAATATGGTGCTCTGCAGCGCGCACCCGATGGAACTGCTGTGCAGTACAGCGCCGCCATTCCCTATCGGCGCTGTTACCAAAGAAGCGCGATAGAGGTGCAGCCATGCCGGATGTATGGTGCCAAGGGGCCAAAGGTCGGGCACAGGGTCATGGGTCTGTGGTGCAAGGCCACACACAGTGCCTTCGGATGTCTATGCGGCTAGCGCGATTGGTTGCCTGTGTGCCAGTGCCTCAGCAAACTATTGCGCAGTTGTGCCACAGCGCCATGTAGTGACCCTCACCATAGCGCCACTGGCACAATGGTGGCTGTGCCCTGCATTGCCTACCGCGCACAGCACATCATCAGCGCGGCAGACACCTGCGTAAGCTACCTGGGCATGCGCAGTGAGGTGTACTACGCATGCCACAGAACTGTGCCATTGGCTCAGCACGTTCAACACAACTGAGCAAAGTGCAAAAGCGCGATATTCAGCCGTCATATGCTAATCATCCGATCAGCCATGCAATGGCGCAGCAGCGTGATTTGCATTCCATTAAAGTTGCTCCTCACCTAATTTGCATGGATTGCGCTATAAAAATGCGACACTGTTCTGCAGTGGCCATATTCGGTTACTGCAGTTTATTGGTGAGTTGCATGCTGTGTGGGGTTCTGGACTGTGGTATCAGGGACTTGCTTTGTACTGCACAGTCACAGGTAACCACTGTCATCCTTACAGGCTGAATTATGACCGAGCGAGGTCTGGGTGAGAGGACCATGATGGTGGGTGGAGGAGGCCCAATTTCACCAAGGCCGAGGACGGAGGTACTCTTGAGGCCTACCTCGATGAGCCACTGCTCAGTGGAGGCGGGGCACCCCTCAGGCCCGTGCTGCTGCATGGGAGGGTGGCAGATGCGATCAACCTGCACAAGCAGCCACCAGCGCTCTGGCAGGGTGTAAGAAGAAGATGGGTACTGACAGGAGGAGGGTGAAGGAGAAGGTGGCTGCCATCAGGGCGGCGCATGCTGCAACAGGCGGGGGCCAGCCGGAGGTGGTGCAGCTGACACCGGCAGAGGACAGGCTTGCTGCAAGCATGCAGCGCAGTGCCATAGAGGGCATTCCAGGAGGTGGCTTCCAGACAGGTGGTAGCCCATCACTGCATGGTAAGTCATGGTCTGTTGGGGGGGCAGGGTTGATCACATGCACTAACGTGACCTTACTTTCTGTTACAGATCTTGCGCATCTGCAGGGGTCAGCGGTGGAGGCCTGTCCACTGCGGACAGTCATCTGGAGTTGGAGGAGGGACCATCCACCTCCACAGGTAGCTGTCGAGCATTGCAACAGTGAGTCCGCCTGGCTGTCCACACTGATGTCATTGAGACAGGTGTGGGGGAGGTCCTTCCTGTGTCTTAGCATTCTGGTGTCCAGGGATGCCAGCACGCTGTGGCTGTGGTGGAGACCTGCATCAATGATGAACACACGACCGTCATGGGCAGTGACATGTGTGCGCCACGGAATGGACACACAGCAGGCCAGCTCACGCCCATGGACCTGGCTGGTTCCGACATGTGTGCCAGCATGTCAGCACAGTCCCAGGCTGTGCCTGTCAGCACCAGTGGGGCAGCACGGTGGCTGGTCAGGACAGTGGGACTGTGCGGCCACAACAGCGAACAGCTGATCCCTTGGGCACAGCAGGCGGGGGCAGCAGCAGCAGCAGCAGCAGTCGCCCACTGGGACTGGGGGTTCAGGGTTCAGCGGTGGCATCTGTGCACCACCTGTGGACTTGCCCACCTGGTCCTGGTGAGCAAGCGCCCACCTCAAGGGTGCTGAACATCAGGCCTTACCTCTCCCTGAGGGACGGGATGCGCGGGTGGCAGGCGACCTCTTTGGCGAGCACACCCGCCTACTGCAGGCATCAGTACAGCAGCAGATGCAGCTTGCAACATCTGTGGAGGCACTGTGTGTGGCTCTGGAGTGGGTCGAGGAGCGACACAGCAGGGACACCGATAGGATCCTGTCACAGATTGACCATTTATGGGAGGATGTGACCGCTGCCATTGACAGGCAAACACAGACGTTCATCGCTGTCATGGCCACAATGGGCACACAGTCAGGTGCCCATGCGTCGCTCACACTGCGCAGTTCACTATCTACTCCCCATTCCCGGTGTCGTGTGACACCCACCCTGTCAACACCGGGTTCAGCTGTGGGCATCCCAAGCACTCCTGGTGCTGGTATGTTCAGTGTGCTGCAGACCCCTGTGTGGGCACAGTCGCGTTCGCGCAGTGGAACCCCCGATGGACCATCGGTGCTACCCCACGAGGCCCGTGGTCAGCCTGCCAGTGCTGCTGGGTCTCAGCGGGGCCGCCCACGCATCCGAGGCGGATGTGGCACTGTGCCACAAGACTGACCCCTCTCCCAACGTGGGCACTGTCTGGTGCTGCCCTGTGTGCATTGTGTGTTTCGGTGGACAGTGCACGGGTGGGTGCCCGGCCCTACATGCAGAAACACAGTCCACCTGCACACCCTCCTGATTGCTGTCCACAGGTACATGTGCATGATGATGCCTGCATTGCGCTGTACACCAAAGTGCGATGGTGCCCAGCATCTGACACATGCACATAGACAGTCAGTGGATGTGGTGGCCTGTGGACATGTGTGTTGCTAGTGTTTGCATTCTGGCTCTGTTTTGCACCTGACCCCTGTGCACTTTGTGCCTATTGTGTGTGCATGTGTGTGTGTCCGTCCATGTGGCGTGTTACTGTTCACCCCTCCCTGGTTGTATGTGTGTGCTTCTGTGCCCTGCCACATCCCTTGCCAGCATGCACCCCTGGTGTGTTTCCATTCGTGTATGTGGGTTGTGCCCTAGCCACTGGTGGTTGCACATGGCCCCATGACTTACCTGTGTTGGCTGAAGTGCTCCTCTGTGATGGTGTCCAGTGCAGCTGTGCCAGCCGGATCAGTCCGGGGTCCCATCGGCCAAGGGGAGGCTGCCCATCCCCATCGTCACCGGCGTCACCGTCGTCCCCATCGCTGTCCCCCTCTTCGACCTGTACGGCTATCCCACAGTCTTTGGCCATGTTGTGCAGGATGCAACAGGCCAGGAATATCCCACAGGCCTTTGAGGAGCTATACTGTAGGGCACCGCCAGAGGTGTCCAGGCAACGGAAACGCACCTTCAGCATCCCAAATACCCACTCAATGACGTTGCATGTGGTGGCATGTGCCTCATTGAAGCATTGCCGCGATGGGGTCATGGGCCGCCGGTAGAGTGTGAGCAGCCAGGGACGGAGTGGATATCCACTGTCACCTGTGTGGAGATAGTGGAGGTTAGTGTCTCATTCAGGCTCAGACTGCCCCACGCCCTGTGGGCCACACCCATGGCACCTCTGGCCATACCCCCCTTGCCCACGATATGTCAGTTCTACATACATACTCACCCACTAGATGACCTGTGGGGATGTCCCCACTCTCAAATTGGTGGCACAGTGCCGACTGGTGCCAGATGAAGGAATCATGTGCTCCCCAAGGGTGCGTGGCACAGACATTGATGAAGCGCCCACTGGCATCACACACTACCTGGCAGTTGACACTGGCATATCCCTTACGATTCATGTAGGTGGCCCATCGGGGCCAGGTGGTGTGTATGGCCACATGGGTGCAGTCTATCACCCCTAACCGCCAGGTATGTGCTACCCTGTGGAACTCCTGTATGTTTGCTGTATGCGCTCCGCTGCAGTGCTGGGAAATGGATGTACTCCACAGCATGTGGCAGCAGTGCGCTGAGGAATTGGGTGAGGATGCGTGGCGTGGCCGACTGTGTTATGCCTGTGGTATCCCCTGTTGGTCTCTGGAAGGTACCCGTGGCGAGCAAGCACATGCAGGCTGTTACCTTTGTCTCCACTGACAGAGCATGACTCCGTCGTGTGGGTGCCTGCATCACATCACTGCACAGCTCACAGAGCCGCCTCAGTATTGCCCTGTTCAGGCGGTACCGGCCTACAATCTCCACATCTGTGTACAGCTCAAAGATGGTGCGGGCTCAGTACTGCCTGTTGGGGGCATACCGCCGACGGGCCCTTCCACGGCCACGTCCCCCTGCAGCATGCCTTCTCACCCCCCTCATTACAGCATCCATGTGGAAGGTGGCACTATCCATGTCCCTGGCTTGTCCCCCACCCCAGCAGCTGTTGCTTTGTTCCCCCCCGCTGTCCTGACTGCTTCCTCCCCTGCACCAGGTACACCTACTGGCCTCTGCTCTGTGTGGCCCCACACACCTTCCCTTGCCCCTCTTGTGTGGTGTGGTTTCCCTGGCCTGTCCTCTTTCTCCCTGTTACCCTGTGCCTGTCTCTGCCTCTGTCTCATGTGGCTTCCCTGTAGCGTTCTTGCGCCTCTTCCTTGCTCCTTTTTATTTTGGCTCATTTCCGCTATGGCACAACTTCCGCCTGCTCCACTGTTGCGCATTGCTCAAGTCTTTGAACATCGCACTGCGCACTTTATGCATGGTTCCACCCCCTTCGGTTGCGCATGCCTTCATTATCATTGCGCTGTTGCTCAGCATGTTTTCAGTGGTGCAACTGCCTCCTGCTGAATATCGCAGAATGGCGCATTTTCTGACTTGCGCTGGCGCAACCCTATTGCGCATTGCACAAACCTTTTGAATATCCAGCCCAATGTGTTTAAATGTCTGTTTATTGATCTTGCAAGAGATTCCCGTAGATAAAGCTTGCATTCAGTAGATGAAAAGTATTGTTTTTTTCTTGTTAAATAAAAGAGAACCACAGAAGAATATTTTTGTTTATTGTTTTGATCAACAAAAGGCCTCAGCACCTGCATCATTTATTTTCTGCTGCATTGTACGTACAGTGGGGCTGTATTATATGCTACACATTTAGCCATTATCCAGATATCAAATTCTGCTACTTCATGAGTGGATCCTCTGCTCCACATGGAGAAGAGGGTTGTGGGACACCGTGGATCCCTAAAGTTTCAGTTGTTGAGTGACTGCCCGAATTGCTGCCACCAGGCTACCATGCCTGACCAGAGGGTATGGATAGCACAGCTGGGGATGTTTAGGTCCCACCATGGTTGGTGGGTGTACTATATGGGGGCATGCTGCTGTGGCTACGGCAGAGTTAATCCTTGTGTAGCCTACACCCCCATCACCAAGCACTCTGCACCTTGTGACTGGTGTAGAGTGGAGACACACCCCCAGGCCACCCCCAGACCATCTGCACATGTAGCCACATGAACGGCTGCAGACTGAGAGTAGAAGAGGTACATGCCTCTTTGGTGTGTGGTGCAGGGGTCCATGGGACACCTGATGCACAGCTTTCTATTGTATGATTGCCAATGTGCTGTGGATATGCTGCACATAGGCATTTCTCATTTTAGTGCATAGCACCCATTGATGGTACCTTTGGGACAAACTGGAAAGAATCTGTGATAAACTTACCACAATTACCCAATATTTAAAATTATATTATTCCTTTTACAGACTGACCTCCCTCCTCCTCTTCCCAACAGCTCCATAAGTATAACTTATATATTTCTTCTCCCAGTAGGCCTAATGGTGCTACTTCGCTAACCACACCCAACTACTGCACTTGATCCCAACTTTTGAGCTAGCTAGCTTGCACTTACCCCATCTCATTATTTACCACAACCAAATACCTTAGCAGGATTTCCTCATTGTAACTGTTACTCTCAACTATTAGGGTATATGTATTAATCCACACTCACTTATTCCCGTCAAACATATGCAGCTATATTATCTAATTATATGTTTTCAAGGTATAAAGCATGACTTCCCATGTAATTGCTACTATACTATAAGTAAGGGTAAATTGTCATCTCGCCCAACTATTTTCTGTCAAATGTTTTCAACTGTATTGTAATTGTATGTATATATGTCAGGACCGGACTACCCTTGTCCTATTCCCCACTGTACCCCTCCCCAGGTCACACCGGAGACAAGCAGTTCTTGCTCAGTGAGCTTTTCCTGGTGAAACAATTTCAATAAATAAATAAATAAACTTCATGTACAACATTTCTGTTATATATATATATATATATATATATATATATATATATATATATAGTTAGGGTTGAGGAGCCATTTACATGTTAAACCCCAAATTTTGCACCTTAATAACTTTGCAACTGTTTGACAGATTTACCTGAAATTTGGAATACGCGATCAAGAACCATATGCCTTGGGATCTGCCAAGTTTTGTACCAGTCGGATACACAGCTGTGGGTTATTAAGCGTGATCTGCATGTCGTTTATGCTTTTTGCAAATTCTCGGTCGTGCCTACAGGTCGCACGGTTTCACGACTGGCCTGAAATCTTCAGGAACGTCGGCGGGGTCCCTGATGTGCCTTTTGAAGGTTTCGTGAAAAAATATTAAACGGTTCTAAAGTTATTCAAAAAACAAATTCCCATTATAAGTCAATGGGAAAAGTTAACAAAAAGTTCGACAGTGTCGCAAATGCACTTTTTACTGTCGCAAATGGCCCTGTTACTGTTGCAAATCCACCATTTTGTTTTCAGTTAGTGATCAGAAAAATGCTTGGCATTTAAAATTGAGACCCTCTAGCAACCTAATTCTTTTTGTATTCACCTAGTCTGGCCCTGAGGATGCTAGCCATGTCTTTATTTTGGGGTAAAACACCCTGAAATATGTTTTTCAGATTTCTGGAAAAAGTACTTTCACAAAGTAGTGTCACACTCACGAAAGTGTCACAAATTTTTGCGAAAGCTTTTGCAAATCACACTACTTTGCGACACTATGCCCAAAATAACAGTAATTCGTTGGCACTCCGCTGCAAAAGAACGGTTTGGAGTTTTGGGCTGAAATTTGGAGGAATACAGCTGACATCTCACAGATGTGCCTTTCAGTGTTTCGCTGAAAAAATATTACACGTCGGCAAAGTTACGGTACTCCAAAGTTGACACTTTTTCCCCATAGGATAACATTACGGCGTACATAGAAACATAGAAACATAGAAGTTGACGGCAGATAAGGACCGAAGGCCCATCCAGTCTGCCCATTTCTTTTCTACCTTATAAATGTGCCATCGGCCTTTGCTCTATCAGTGACCTATCTATTCATAGTCATTTGTATTGCTCCTTTATGCCTATCCCATGCCTGTTTGAAGCCCTGCACTGTATTCATAGCCACCACTTCTTGTGTAAGCCATTCCATGCATCCACCACCCTTTCTGTGAAAAAATTTCCTCACATTTCCCTTAATCGGCCCCCCTCTAATCTCATGCTGTGTCCTCTTGTCCTGCTATTTTTCTTATATTGAAACATGTTAGACTCTTACACTTTGTTAATTCTCTTAAGATGTTTGAATGCCTCGATCATATCACCTCTCTCCCTCCTTGGCTCAAGGGTATACATATTGAGCTCTGTTAATCTGTCCTCATATGTCTTCTGATGTAGTCCCTGCACCATTTTGGTTGCCCTTCTCTGGACTGCCTCAATTTGGTTAATGTCCTTGTGAAGGTGTGGCCTCCAATACTGCACGCAGTACTCCAGATGGGGCCTAACCAGTGTCTTGTAAAGAGGGATTATTACCTCCCTCTTACGACTTGTGATACCCCTACTAATACACCCTAACACCCCCCTAGCCTTACCTACTGCTTTAGAGGTCTGCTTGGATGATTTCAGGTCATCAGTGATGATGTTGCCCAAGTCTCTTTCTTTCTTTGTGACTGCTAGCAACTCCCCTCCCAGCCTATAGGTGGCTTCAGGGTTTCTCTTCCCTATGTGCATGATCTTGCACTTCTTTGCATTAAATCCCAGTTGCCACTCTTCTCAGCCATTTTGCTAGTTTATCCAGATCTCTTCTCATTCTGCCCACCCCATCTGGATCATCTACTCTGTTGCAGATATTGGTGTCATCTGCAAACAGACAAACCTTACCCTCTAGTCCATCTGCAAGGTCACTAATGAAGATGTTGAAGAGGACAGGCCCCAGAACTGATCCTAGAGGTACCCACTTGTGACTTGCATCTCTTCTGACTGTATACCATTTACCACCACTCTCTGTTTTCTGCCCGTCAACCAGTTTGCCACCCAGTTGACCAACTTCTGACCCACCCGAGCCTACCAGCTTATTTTTCAATCTTCTATGTGGAACAGTGTCAAAAGCTTTGCTGAAGTCAAGGTAGAGTGACATCAACTGCTCCCCTTCGTCCACCACTCTGGTTACCCAGTCAAAGAAATCTATGAGATTAGTTTGACAGGACCTTCCTTTGTAAACCCATGCTGTCCTGGATCCTGTGCCCTATGATTCCAGGTGTTGCACTATCCTTTCCTTAAGGTGCCTCCATAATCTTGCCCACTACTGAGGTAAGACTGACTGGTCTGTAGTTCCCGCCTCCTCCTGCTACCACTCTTGTGGGCGGGATCACATAAACCCTTCTCCAGTCTTCTGGGACCTCTCCTGTGCTCAGAGACTCACCAAACAGTTCTGCTAATGGCTCTGCTAGTTCCACCTTTAGCTCCTTAAGTACCCTGGGATGTATGCCATCAGGTCCCATTGCCTTATCCACCTTGAGCTTAGCTCTTGTAGGACCCTTTCTTTTGTGAAGGGAGTAGTGCTCACCTCCCCGTGTCCATGATGCTGAGCTGTGGGCCCTGCCTACCTTCTCTTCAGTAAATACTGAGCAAAAGTATCTATTTAGGATAGATGCCTTTACAGGGTCCTCCTCCTCACATGCTCCCTTTTCTCCATTAAAGCTTAGCAATACCCCTCTGGACTTTCTCCTTTCACTAATGTATCTATAGAAAGTCTTGTCACCTTCTTTTACTGTTCGTGCTAGTGTTTCCTCAGTTTGGGACTTTGCCTGCCTTACTGCCTTCCTGCTTCCCTTGGGTAGTTTGGTATGCCTCCCTATCTTCATCCGCTGTGTTCCTTATATTTCCTGAAGGCCAGCCTTTTGGCTCTGACCTTTTCTGCTACTGTATTTGAGAACCAAAGTGGTTTCCTTCTTCTTTTACTTCCTTTTCTGTCTAACACAATGGGATGTTGCTTCAAGTATTGCATCCTTAATGCTTGCCCACTTTGCCTGTACCCCCTCACCTGTGTTTCTTTTTGCCAGGGCTAGCTTAACTCTGTTGGCCATCTTATCAAAGTCAGCTCCTCTGAAGTCCCATATTTTTGCCTTGGAATGGGATGATTTAGATGTAGTAGCCAAATTGAACCATACCATGTGATGGTCACTGGCCCCCAGGTGACCTTCTACCTGGAGATCTGTGATCCCCTCCTTGTTAGTACTAGATCTAGGATAGCCCTGTCTCTTGTGGGTTGCTGTACCAGTTGTTTGAGGCCCTCCCCTGCAGGGAATCCACTATGTGTCTAGTTCTGGCAGATGTTCCTGCTGGTATTGACCAATCTGTATCCGACATGTTGAAGTCTCTATTATCAGAACCTCCCTTTAGCTGTCATGTTTTGTATATCTTCTAACAGTAATGTATCTATGTCCTCCCCTGATCTGGGGCCTGTAGACAACCCCAGTTCTTATGGCTGTCCATTTCCTGTTTCAGGGGTGACCCACAGTTCTTCTGGCTCCTTATGTGTATTCTGAATTTCTGTAGCTTTGATATTTTCATTGACATACAGGCCACTCCTCCCCCCTTTTTGCACCTCGGTCTCTTCTGAACAATACATAGCCAGGTACTGAAGTCTCCCAAGTGTGGTTACTGGTAAACCACGTCTCACTAAGTGCTACTATGTCCAGTTTAGCCATGACATTATGCCTGCAGGTCTGGGATCTTATTTCCCAGGCTGTGAGCATTTGTGTACATGATTTTCCATTGGCCAGATTTTGGTGTGTTAGTTGTTGGGTGAGGTTTGGCATTACCCCAGTGCGTCGTATGGGGAGACAAACCTTTTTTCTTACCTGGTGATGCAAATGAACTGCAAACATGCTGAATCCCTGTTTGACCACTAGCTGAGGGGGGAGGGGTGTTCTTCCCATTCGACGTATGGGGTGCTGCACCCCTCTCCCCATTTGCTAGTTTAAATATTCTGCAAAGACGTCAAACTTCTGCCCCAATGCACTAACTCCTCCTTAGTCAGATGCAGTCCATCAAATTTAAAGAACTTTCGCACTCAGAACTGTTGCCAGTTCCTACAAATCTGTGTCCTTTTCCTGGCACCATCCCTTGAGCCACGTGTTTAGCTCCCTATCTCCCCTTCTCTGACTTTCCGTCCATCTGCTCCCTCTCCCAGACTGGCAGGATCTCAGAGAAGGAGATGCAGATAGAAATAGATTATAGTTTGTCACCCAGCCTGGTCAGGTGTTCCTTGGTCTCCACAACTGACCGGCTGGTGAGATCATTAGTCCCTATGTGTACTAGGACATCAATGTTTTCTCCTGCTTTCTGAACAATTTTAGCAATGCGGTCAGTGTCTCTCTATGTTGATGTACCTGGGAGACATCTGACCATTACCCCTGGCTGGAGATGGGTATCAACTCCCCGAATCATGGAGTCTCCTATGAACAGAAGTTTTTTGGATTTCCTTTTTGCTTTTTTTGTTTTGGTTCCTGATTTGGGTGAGTTTTGTTGTGCTAGCTCCTGTGCTGCAGTGTCCTGCTCTGTAGTGTCTTCTGCCTCTTTGTTTGATTTCAGAGATAGAGGCAGATCCTGTTGTAGTGTTTATATGGTTTTGAGGTAATATGTTGGAGAGCAGAGAGTGATGGGGCACCCGATTTGCCCTCCTAACCACCTGCCAACCTCCTGGACCAACTACCCTCTCGGTCGAGGTTTTCTGTTGGATGCTGGTGAAATGGCGGGTGGTTCTTATAATGTATTTCCTCTTGAATATAAAATTTGAGGCATGCAATCTCTGCCCATGCTGCCCGGAGCTGAGCCCTAAGATCTCAAAGGCCCAGCATGTAGGACAGTGTCCTAAATCCTGTAAGACTGTCCTTCTGAAAATTGTTCCACAGTACCTGCAGTTAATGATATCCATTCCAGATAAGTTGCTGGGTTTATAGCCTAGTCAAAGTAATTAGAAGGAAAAAAAAGGAAAAAAATGCAAGTAATGGTTTGTTTTGTGTTTTTGTTTTTGTTATAACAAGTTAAATTTCTAGTGCCCTGTAAATGAGCTCACCTTGTGAGCCCACTGATCCACCTTCCTGCTCTGCCACAGGAAATGTCACAACTTGATACCCTATAAAGGAGGTGTAGTGTGGGGTGGTTGGGGATGGGGGTGGTGGCTGGGCCCTTCCCTGTCGGAAAAGAACCACGACGAAAGAACAAGGAGGTAGAGCAGAAACAATCAGTCAACAACAAATGCAGTAACCCTGAAGCTTATCCTAATGTTAGATAAAACTGTAAAGCCTGTAAAGCACCACCTGTAATAATTTCAGAAGATATACGCTGTAAAAAACACTTTGCTACAGAGAAAATAAAACAATGAAATGTTAGCAACAAACAGTAGCAATCCCTGTGAGTAAAAATAAAAACAACACCACACAGTAAATCTGCTTAGCCAAAATAAGTCTTAATCCTTTTCCTTGCTCTGGTAAGTTTCTCTACTCTGCCTTTCAAGCAGTCTTAGAAGGAAAGAGCTCAGGTGAAGCTAGGTGAAGCTAGGTGCCTTGGCCAGCAAACCAAGTACGACGCATTGCAGCAATCGTTTGGCGCCCTGCTGCAAAATAACGGTTTGGTCTTTTGGGCTGAAATTTGCAAGGAACGCAGCCAACATCCCACAGATGTGTGTTTCAGTGGTTTGGTGAAAAAATATTACAGGGAGGCAAAGTTATGGCAGTTCGAACGTCTGTTTTTTTCCCATAGGATAACATTACGGCGTTTGCCGCGCCTTTCAGGGCCCGTATCTCAAAAACGGTGCGAGATACAGACTTTTTGTCAAAAAATTTCTTAGTCTCTGTAGAAAAATAGCCAGGAAAGTGATAATTCATATGACTTTTAAATTTTTTTTATGTGTCATATGGTTACTGAGATATAAGCAATTTACTATTCCAAGTCCTCATTTTTGTGTTCCGAGTCATTATTTTGCATACATTCTTTGTACTCACTGTCTTTCTCTATACAGCTTTTGGGTAAAACCAGACTGTGCGCTTACATTACTGTTGCCATTACCGTTTCTGCTTGCGGTTCCGTACCTGTTTCACTTACCGTTCACGTTTACGCCACCACGTGCGTTACCCTTTGCGTTTTCATTTGTGGTTGTGTTTGCGTTGTTTTTAACATTTCTGTCTACAGTACTGTTTCTCTTTCTGTTTTGCTTTGCGTCACCATGTGCATTATGATTTGCGTTTACAGGCACAATGCTACCATGTGACAAGACCTCATGTCAGCGGGGCTGTGGGCGCGTGTACATTCACTATTTCTCATTATCATTCTCAAAAGAAGAAGGAAATTGAGGGCAAAAACTCCATTTAATGCATCAGTTAGGGTTGTTACACAGTGACAAAGCGAGGAAATTCGATGTTAGGGTTGAAACACCCTTTGCACCCTCAGACCATCCCCAAATGGAATCGGGTGTGCATTGGGGTCATCGGTCCTAACTGTCACCCCATTCTCCTATTCCTCAGCTTCTTTCCACATGTGATGGGGTGACACTTAGGGCCGATGACCCCAATGCACCAGATTCCATTTGGGTGGGCTGAGGGAAAGGGTTTCAATCTGATATAAACGATCGCTCTTATAACAACCCTAACTGATGCATTAAACAGAGTTTTTGCCTCTGTTATATATATTATGGTATGCGGTAGTGCTACCATGAGTTAAGATTGAGGAGCCATTTACATGTTAAACCTAAAAACTTGCCCTTAATAACTTTGCAACCGTTCAATGGATTTGCCTGAAATTTGGAATACACAATCAAGAATCATACATCTTAGGATCTGCCAAGTTCTGTACTGTTCAGATATCACGGCTGTGGAGTTATTAAGCGTGATCTCTTGTAGCGTTCACGCTTTGTCAATTCTTTGGTCATCTCTACAGGTCATACGGTTTGTGCGACTGGTCCGAAATCTTCAGAGAACATGCGCAGGGTCCCCAGTGTACCTTTTGAGATTTCATGAAAAAATATTAAATGGTTAAAAAGTTATTCAAAAAACAGTTTCCCATTATAAGTTAATGGGAAACGTTAACAAAAAGTTCAACACTTTTGCAAATGCAGTTTTTACTTTCGCAAATGGCCCTTTTACTTTCACAAATCCACCATTTTTTTTTCAGTTGGTAATCAGAAAAATGCTTGGTATTTAAATTTGGGACCCTCTAGCAACACAATTCTTTTTGTGTTTACCTAGTTGGACCCTGAGGATGCTAGGCATGTCTTTATTTTGAGGTTAAATACCCTAGAAATATGTTTATCAAGTTTCTGGAAAAAGTACTTTCGCAAAGTTGTGTCGCACTCACGAAAGTGTCGCAAATTTTTGCGAAAGCTTTCACAAATTGCGACACTACTTTTCCAGGCTATGGCAAAATGACAGCAATTTTTGCCACCCTGCTGCAAAAGAACGGTTTGGTCTTTTGGGTTGAAATTTGGAGGAAACGCAGCCAACATCTCACAGATGTGCCTTTCAGTGTTTCAGTGAACAAATATTACAGGGCGGCAAAGTTACAGCACTCCAAAGTTGACACTTTTTCCCTAGGATAACATGTCGGCGTCCGCCACATTACAGGAATCCTTTGCCGCACTGCTGCAAAATAACGGTTTGGTCTTTTGGGCTGAAATTTGGAGGGAAGAAAGCCAACATCCCACAGATGTGCCTTTCAGTAGTTTGGTGAAAAATATTACAGGGAGCCAACGTTATTGCACTCTGAACTTCTCTTTTTTTCCCATAGGATAACATTACAGCATTTGCCCGCCTTTCAGGGCCTGTATCTCAGAAGCAGGCGTGAAATCGGACTTTTCAACAGAAAACTAGCCAGAAAAGTCACATCATATGACTTTTAAATTTTTTCTACGTCATACGGTTCCTGAGATACAAGCAATTTAGTATTCCAACTCCTCATTTTCTGCTCCGAGACCCATTATTATGCATACATTCTTTGTACTCACTGGCCCAGATATTCAAAAGGGTTGCGCATGGCACAACAGTGTTATGCCATGCACAACCCACTGATGCACCCCCATGCGATATTTAAAAGGGAAAAGTGAGCCGCACAAATCCCGATGTGCCGGAGCGCATCAGTAATGAATGCAGGCACAGGTGAGGGGGCGATGCCATGCATAACCTGCAGCCCGATATTCGGCCTGGGATGTGCAGAGTCATACATGTACAACCACTGTGCCTGCACAAAGTACGCCAGGAAAAAAGAACAAGTGATGGCCACCCACAGGTGAGCTGCTGCATTGCAGGGTGCAACACAGCAGCTGCCACCTGTGTGTGCCACCAATTCCTGCCGCACCTGGCGGCACCCCATGCCTGTGCGCATCTGTAATCACACCACCCCAAGTCCAATATCCCTGGTGGTCCAGTGGACCGATCGCTGCCCGATCGCGGGCATCAGTACCTCATCAAATACCCCACTACCCTGGTGGTCTAGTGTACCCCACCACCCGCCCACTGGCCCCACTGCCCGCTCCCCGTCAGCGGCGGGTGGCGCTCCCACCACCTGCTGCCCGCCCCCGCCAGCCGACAGTTCGGTAGGGTTGCCGCCCATTGGTTCACAGCATGAGTCAATGGGCGTGCAGCCTCTACGTACTACTCAATCCAGATATGTAAATGAATTCATTCACATATCTGGACTGAGTAGTACAATATGGACTGCATGCCCATTGGCTCATGCTGAACGCTAATGGGTGTGCAGCCCTACGAGCTGTCAGTCGACGGGTGGCGGGCGGCAGCAGGGTGAAGATATGCCACCCGAACGGCCAGCGGCCGGTGGTCGGTGGCGAGGTAGAAGCACGCAGACCACCAGGGGAGCCAGTGAGAGCATTGATGAGGCCACTGATGCCACCTGCGATCGAACGCGATCGATCCGCCTGAACCACCAGACAACCAGACAGAAGTTCCACCACGGATGCCCGTGATGAGCTTGCATGAAGTCCACTGGACCGCAGGGATATTGGAGGTTTTTTCTTTTATGGCCCACGGGAATGCCGCCGCAATCAGGCTGCAGGGGCGTTGGTCCCCAATGGCTGCTGCCTGGCGAGGCGCCAGGAGCAAGTCATCAGGGATCGGTGCACCTGCATGCTAATGGCATGCAAATGGGGCCATAATGAGATACAAATGGCCCCTGTGTACTATACATAAATTGCTTCCCATTTGCATGTCCCGTTTGAATATCGCGGAGTGCTGTGCATGGCACAATGGCACCACCAATGCATCTCCATGCTCCACTCTGGCCACTTGCGCTGGCGCAGTGCCACTGCGCCATGCACAGTGGGGGTGGCCAGGGTGCGATATTCAAAGCTGCTGTGCCATAGTGCAGCTCCGTTGAATATCGCCCAGGCCACACCCCTGCACAACAAAGTTGAGCTGCGCCCAGGCTTGCGCCACAGCCTGGCGCAGTTTGAATATCCGGGCCACTGTCTTTCTCTGTCGCTTTCCCAGGAAAACCAGCCTGTAAACACATTACTGTTACCCTTACGCTTCGCTTGATTTCCGTAGCCTGTTCACTTACCCGTTCCCATCTACGGCACCATGTGCATTACCCTTTGCATTTTCATTTGCGCCTGCGTTTGCGTTATTTTAACTATTTGTGTCTACAGTACTGTTTATCTTTCTGTTTTGCTTTGTGTCACCATGCGCATAACAATTTGCGTTTGCAGGCACCGTGTTACTATGTGACAAGACATCGCGTGGGGGCCCTGCTCCTGCTGCTGCATTACATTCACTATTTCTCATTATCATTCTCAAAAGAAAGGAAATTAGAGGCAAAAACACTCCTGATTAATGCATTAGTTAGGATTGTTCCACAGAGACAAAAGCGAGGAAATTCGGTAGGGTTAACCCTTGACCCCCGTCCACACACCAACCAGCATCAGAGATGCGCGTTGGGGTTATAAATCTAACTCTCCCCATTCTCCTATACCTCTGCTTCTTCACTTCGATGGGGTGAGTTGAAACCGACAACTAACAGCGCCTCCAGCACTGGTTGAAATGTCTTAAGAAATCAAAGAGAGCTTTCAACAACATCAGAGCTCTCACTTTATCGATGTGGAACAACCCTAACTAATGCATTAAATGGAGTTTTTTGCCATATATATATATATATATAGGATCAGAGTGCAATAATTAAAATTAAGCATAGAAAAACATGAATACTGATTTAATAATAGGAGAAGACAAATGTTAAATGTTAAATCAAATAGATTTTTTATTGGATTTAATAAGCAAAATAAGATACAGTCTTAGTATTTTACAGATGCTTCAGTATTGACGGGAAATACCTATAAATGTGTTTTGTATGAGGAATCTAACAGTAATAGTGTACTTTGGAAATGTATTTCTGCAAACAATGTTACCCTTTTCTTTGTACTCTTCCTATATATGTGAAATAATAAAATATTTATTTGAAACAAAAGTATTGATATGCTGCAAAAGAGTGGTTAGTTTCTCTTGAATCAAAAAGATTTGTAATTGATCTGAAACCGCTTGGATTTGTACTGCTAATTTTTTTCCATTTCTTTGATGTTGCCTGAATAAAATCCAGCATGAAATCAATGCTGCATTTGGATCTAATTTCATTCCACCTATCAATTAGTTTACTGGATTTGAAACCAGCATTAGGATTAATTAAAATCCTGGGACCACTTGGAATATGTCAATTCTTTAGGCATTTGGTCAAAGTTATAATGTGACTCTCATATCTAATATTCTTTTCTCTCAGAAATTCAGGTTTTCTGATTAAGGCTTTATCATTAACCATTTCTTGTGCAATAATTTCACTGGTATGTTCACTAATGATTCTAACCCATCATTAGTGAAACCATACAGGTTGAATATATTCTGGGTTAGTGTATTAATAAAATTGGAGACATACATCCTCTAACAGCAAGCTAGGAAATAAAGAAAATGAACTGAAATGCAACAGAAAATTAATTAATACAAAAATAGAAATAAAGTCCTGCTGCCAGCTGAGTTTCAATGAAATGAAGCATTATATTTAAAAACTTCCCAGATACTGAGCTGTACTTCAGATGAAAAGCAAGCTTCTGAACAACTGTAAGAAACATGGAATCTGACAGCAGAAAGGAATACCTGGTCCACCCAGTCAGCCTATTTTCCCCTGCCTGTGCTGTCATAACAGACCCTATTTAATCTCTGGCACCTCCCGTGCTTCCCATGCTTCCCACTGAGATTCCCTTGTACCTATCCCATACATTCTTGAATTCCACCACCATTTTTCACCCCGACCTCCGTTGAAGTCTGTTACAAGCATCCACCACTCTTTCGATGAAGAAGTACTTCCTCATGTCTAACTTAAATTTACCTCCTTCCAGCTTCACTGCATGACCCCTTGTTCTCATGCATCTTTTCCTCTGGAAAATATTCCCCTCCTGTACCTTATTTATCCCCATGAGTTATTTATAGGTTTCTACTAAGTCCCACCTCTCCCTCCTCTCTTCCAAGATGTACATGTTGAGTTCCTTCAGTCTCTTCTTGTAGGGCTTCTGATGCAGCCCCTACAACATATTAGTTGCCTTCCTCTGGACAGTCTCCACCCTGTCTAGGTCATTCCTGAGATGTAGTCTCCAGAACTGGATACAGTACTCCAGGTGGGAGTGCACCAGTGATCAATATAGCAACAACACCACCTCCTTCCTTCTGCTGGTGATACCCCTCTCAGTGCATCCCAGTATCCCACTGGTCCTACCAAGTGCTACTTTGTCACAGTGTCTCACCATCTTGAGGTCATCAGATATATGATTATTCCAAGACCACGTTCCTGTTTGGTGACCGTCAATATCTCTTCTCCCATTTTGTTCTCTGCCTTTGGGTTTCTGTGCTCTAGATGCATGCTTTGCATTTTTTGCATTGAAGCCCAGCTGCCATGCCCTTGACCACTTCACAAGCTTTCTCAGGCCTTTGTACATTCTTTCCACTGAATCTGGAGGGTATCCCATCAAGAGGGTGAATGCAAACATGGTGACGGCAAAACAACGCGGCACAAAGAGTGACTGGGAAATAACAATGATCACTGAAACAGCAACCTATGGCTTTCTCCCCTTCCCCAAGTTGAATCCCCCTGGAGGTAGTTATCTATAGTAAGGGAGGTCCGGGGGGGTAGCCCACCACAATGGAGGGTGCGCAGGGTGAACTCCCCTGCAGAAACTCACTGTGGCACTGCTGTCGCCATTTTGGCAATCACTGTTATTACCTGGTCACTCTTTGTGTCTGCGTTGTTTTGCAATTGCAGTTTTTGTATTTGCCCTTTTACACTCACCATTTTGACATGGAATCCTCCGGAGTGTCCTCCTTATACAGATTTTGATGTCATCCACAAAGAGGCACATTTTTCCTTTCAGCTCATCTGCAATGTCATAAATAAAGATATTAAAAGGACTTGCCCAATACTGAGCCCTAGGGCCCCTGCAGGACACCCTCCCCTAGAGTGAACTCCATTTACCTCTACCCTCTATCACCGATCCCTTAACCAATGTCTTACCCAGTTTACCACCTTAGAACCCACCCATAAGTTGCCCAGTTTCTTTATGAGTCTCCTATGTGGAGCAGTGTCAAAAACCTTTCTAAAATCTAAGTGGGTCATGCCCACTGCACCATCTGATATATCTCCTGGCTACCCAGTCAAAGAAATCTATCAGATTTGTCTGACATGACCTCCCCATGAATCCATGCTGCCTCAAGTCTTGTAACAGGCCAGCCTGGTGGCACTGAGGGCTGAGGCACTGGATGCCACACCTTGCGCTACACTGGTGACCTGGGTTCAGAAGCGAGCCGGTGCCAGTGGGTTGGCAGGGGCAGGTTGAGGAAGGAGTACCCTTGTGGTGCTCTCCTCCCTGGGGAGCAGGGGATGGGTCATCCCTGTGTACCAGCGACCCCGGTGGAGACCAGGGTTGTTGCAACAAGCCGGGCAGCATGACAACAGCATGGCTGATGCAGGCAGGGTTGCCGTCTGCACAGAGCATCAGGGCATGCCCATGCAGGGGGGGTTCCTACCAGTGCAGAATAGGGAAAACACTGACTCAGTGAGATAGGCGATAACACCTATCCCCATGCCCTCTGCCGGGTTCTTCACAGCTGGCCTTCCAGTTCCTAAACCCGGGCCCCACCTGCAGCCAGAGTCTGACTTACAAGTGAGTCCAAGAAAGGCAATGGGCTACCCTCCCTGGGTGGGTGAAACTGGGGGTGCTGGCTGCAGGGGGGGGAGAGAGGAGGCACAGACTGAAAGATCCACAGGCAGGCAGGAATAAGGATTGGATGCCTGAGAGAGTTCTCACAAGCCGCAATCGGAGGGAAAAATAGAGTTAAATAAAAAAAAGTCTTGTAACCTGCTGGATTCAAGATATTCTACAATCCTTTCCTTTAGCAGTTACTCCATTAACGTCCTCACCACCTATGTCAGACTGACCAGCCTATAATTGCCAGCCTTCTCCATGCAACCACTTTCATGAAGCAGGACTACAGCTGCCATCCTCCAGTCTTCTGGAACCAGTCCTCTTCCAAGTGAGTTGTTGAATAGGGCTGTCAGAGGTGCAACTAGTACCTCCCTGAGTTCCCTCAGTACCCTTGGCTGGGTATGCCATTGTTACAGCAGTGCTGTAATAGCCACTGAATTACATCAACACATTTTCAATGACTGCAGTTGCAGTGAAGCTAGTTTTCCTGCTGACAAGTTTCTGAGGGTCAACCTGTGTCTGCCAACAGGTGTATGTCAGCCGGGTCAGGAGCTGAGGGTGTTCATGTGGGTTGGGGTGTGGGAGCATTTTGTTATGGAGTTGGGGGTGTGCTGTCACCGTTGGGATGGGTGGTTTCACAGCGGGGGTGCTGTATGCCTTTTCCTCCATGGTGTGTGCACGTGGGTTTATTATGTTATATATGGGGGTGCGGGGCAGAGCCCCCCATTACAGGTGGAGTGTCATGTTTCTGTATTTTCCATTGTATTTGCAGTTATTTTTGCTGTGCTGGTGTGTCGCTTGGTTGGGTGTCACTCTACAGGTGGTCATGGCTATGTTGTTACTGCAGAGGCCATCAGTAATTTTTCTGATGAACTGGCTTGGTGGAACCCCCTTGGCTGTACCCCATCTGGCCCCATAGCTTGGTCCACTTTCAGGTTTGTAAGTCACTTCAGGACTCTCTCCTCTGTAAAGGGACTAGTGTCTACCTCCCTCCCCCAGTGGTCCTGCTGCTGTTATGTGGCTCATCCCTTCCCATTTCTCTGTGAAAATTGAACAAAAGTATTTGTTTAGGATATTGGTTTTCCTGATCCTCCTCTGCACTGCCCCCCACAAGCCCTTCTTAACCTCATAATCCCTCCACTAGTCTTTCTTTTCCTTATGTACCTAAAGAATGTCTTGTCCCCTTTAGTTACCCCCTGAGCTATTCTTTCTGAGTTTGTGCCTTTACACTCCTCAGTGCTTTCCCTGCCTTCTTCTGCTTCTCCTGATACACTTCCCTGTCCTCTTCCACCGTGTCTCTTATGCCTCCTTAATGCCATCTTTTAGCCTTTGCCTTTTCAGCCACTTCCTTTGAGAATCATAGTGATCTCTTTTTCTCTTGTTTTTGCTCACTTCCGTTGTGCAGAGGGTTTGTTGCCTTCACTGTGCCTCCCTTTAACTTAGCCCACTGCTCCTCCACTCCACCGAGGTCACCCCCCCCACCGCTAGATAATCTCTGAGGTATTTACCCATTTTTAAAAAAAATCTGCCCTCCTGAAGCCCAGTCTAACTTTTTCATTGGAATGTAATGCCAGTAAGGTGACATATCTGGAACTGGAAAAGAATAGAGTACAATAGGTTGTAAAGTAGTCTATTTAGAAAAAACACTGACTCGACATTAGTGTTACTTTATGAGAGTCATTATCTCTGTAGCCTTATTGTCAACATCCCTTATGGACAGTTGTTGAGGGTGAAAAAAATATGCTTTACTGATGACACCTACATTAGAGAGACTGGGATCATGTCTAATAAATTTCATGAAAGGGGCTACCCTGCACAGTAAATAGACACAGCATTACACAGAAGTAAAGAAAAACAGAGACATATTCCACCAACAGAAAAGAACATGGACAAGGTATTTTTTCTATCCCTTTTTCACCATGTTTTGGTCATCCCAAAATATTTTCAAGTAATTGACAAGTCTTGAAAGATGTATTTCCTCTGACCCCTGACAGTGGCAAATAATTTCTAAACTCTTGCAGATACTTTGGTGCATACAGACCATAAGGTTCCAACTCAGAAACCATACGGTTTGAGTTTGCCCCAATTGACAATTACCCATGTGGTAACTGTGTCCAGTGTGGCAACACATACAAGTTACAAGACTTCAGTAATCCTTATTGCAATGAGAAGAGCCAGATCACTCAGAGGATCACATGTTCATCTACTATATGTATCTCATATACCTTATCAAATGTCCTTGTGACCTCAATTATGTCAGCAAAACAACATGAGAACTGGGTAAGAGAATTTCTGAACATGACTCCCTTAATGAACTAATTTTATTTATTCATTTTATTTACTGAATTTTGGTAACTGGGTAGGTTCAATGAAACTTCGTCTCTTTTTAGGAGAGATGGGACAAGTTACTTATAATAAATGGAATTCACATGATACAGCACAACAAAAACAGTGGTAGCCACAATTTGTACAACAGTCTTCACTTGGAGGAAGAACAACAATTTGTATGTATAGTTCAACAGAACAAAGTGCAGCCATTAACTAATGGTGAGTCTTCAAGTGTAGCAAGACATTTTAAATCAGCAGGTTACCAAGTTTCTGCTTTGAATTCTTTGGCCTGGAGAGGGTTAATCTGCCATTATAGAGGAGGAGATTGGGTCAAGCTCCTCCTTGAACATGAGCCTTTTTGGATTAACACGTTTAGTAGCCTGTTACCTGGTATGAGTAAATACATTTGTTGGGGACCTGTTCCTTGAAGTACATCTAAGAAGTTTGATATGCCTATGGTTCCTTGCCTCATAGGGAGCCTGTTTTATGCACTCCCTCCAGCTGTGTTTCTGCCATCCTCTTCCCGGTCCTTATTCCATTCCTCCTTCACCATCCTTTCTTCCTCTTCTTTCTCTCCACCACAAGTTCATCCTCTTCCCTCCTCATCTTATTCCACCTCACTTCTCCATCTCCTTCTTCCTCTTCCTCCTCTAATCCCTCCCCAACAACTCTCTCCTTTTGCTGCTTTTCTACAATAATTTCCCACCCTTTATCATGGTTGCCTTTTAGCTCCTGATCATCTCTGTTCCCTTCATTCCTTTCCTTCCACTCCCAAGACACCCCACCACCTCATCAGCTGCTTGTCCCCTAGTTATTTAAGAAATATTTAAATGAGGATATATATTTTCTGTCTTTCTTTTTTCATGTGTTATTGATGTATTGTATTATACTGTGTTGGATAACTCCTTTTTGCCATCGATTATGTTCAAATAGCCATGAGCTTGACCTTCCTGAGCTTGGCCAACCTGCCACTGTTACAGCACCTCTGTACTGCACTTTTATAACTTCCTTTGTTAAGTTAAAGAATGTCTAAAAGACCAGAGAATATGGTCCATATAATCATTTTTACCCCTTCTTTAATTTTATTTATATATTATATCTGTTAGACTGGGTGTCATAGTGCTCAATTTGTCGGCGGCTGTCTCTGCTGAATGACACAGTCTGACACATGGTGCGCTTCCCTGTGGTGCACCATGTATCAATAGCGCTATGACGCACAAAGTGTCAATAAGCGCTAGTAAGAGTACCTCTTCTGATGCACCCTTGCAGCTGGTGGGTTCCTGCATCTGCCTTTTAGGGTAAGAGTGGCTTCATATCAGCAGATCCCTTAATGACATGGTAGATGGAGAATGATCAGCAAACATGCTATTGCAGCAAGAGTGAGAACGTATGGCACTTTGAAACACTTTGTGTACTATCTTTGGGTATTTACTCTATATTTCAGTTGTTAACACTACATACTAATTGAACTGTTGTTAGTCACTGATTTGTTTTTATTTAATGTTTAATGCTATTTATGTTAGTTAATGTTTGCTGTGCCAAATGCTGTTACTTAAGACTCTATTGTTTATTGTTCACTTATTATGTATAATTCATTGCAAAAAACTCTATTAATGCATCAGTTAGGGTTCCTATTTCAGCAACAAAAGTATGGAAATTCGGTGTTAAGGATCCCAACCCTACCACCCCCACCCTCCACATACCAACAGGCATCAGTGTGTGCCTTGGGGTCGTGGTCTTAACTCTCACCCCATTCCATGTGTAAACAAGCTGAGATGGTACTATATAGGAAAATGGGGTGAGAGTTAAGGCCGATGACCCCCAAGGCACACCTCAACACCTGCTGGTATGTGAAGGGTGGGTGGTAGGGTTAGGAACCCTAACATTGAATTTCCATACTTTCATAGCTGTAATAAGAACCCTAATTGATGCATTAATGGAGTTTTTTACAATGAATTTCCTTACTTTTTGAGATAGTATAATATTATCCTTATTTTACTGTGGAAGCACAGGGTCTTTTGGACCCTGTGCTCCAGTCCTTCCAAAGATGCACATATGTATGTAGGTGTGGAAGCGCAGGGCCCCCTGGGCCCTGTGCTTCTATGTGTCAAACACCAGTGACCAAACTGTCAGCATAGCCATCTTATTACCCCACTTCATGTACCCCGGTACAGAGAAATTGTGAAATGCAAGGCAAAACATAATTATGTGCAACTGCAAAGCCATTCTGCGCCACATGTATGAAAACACATTTCAGGCAGGATGTGAAAAATGACAACTGTACTGTTCATGAGGTGATGTAAAAAAAAGGCTATGTTGAAAACTTGGCATCAAAAGATTGAAAAGTACCAAAGTTATGCATGTGTGTAGAATAAATTCAACGGACGCACGTAACTCGGGCATTTTAGGACTTTTTCACCAAATTTTCAACATGGCCTTTTGGTAACTCCACCTTATGAACAATGACACTATCATTTTGTTAATTGGTCCCAAAGGTGATTTCACACAGTGAATGTGGCATTCTGTACACAGTAGCAAAAACATATTTTGGGCAGAATGTGAAAAATGACAGATTATACTGTTCATGAGGTGATGTGAAAAAATGGCAATGTTGAAAATTTGTAATGAAAATATTAAAAATTGATGAAGTTATGGAGAGTGTAGAAAATTTCAACAACTGTGCATAACCGGACTTTTGTATTTATGCACCAAAATTTTCAGCATGGGCTTTTGGGACCCTGCTTCATGAACACTGGCACTGTCATTTCATTACTTAGTCCCAAAGGTGATTTCACACAGCGACCATGAAATCACTCTTTGGAGTCTAACTGAAACAAAGAACAGGCAGTGTTCATGAGGTGGGATCCCAAACAGCTCAGTTGAAAATTTGGTGTAAAATAGGAAAATGGCTGAGATATCAACATAAGTTTGAAATGACATAGACAGCCATTATATGGCACTTACCTTGATTCTTCAGTTCGTGGTTTGGCTTTGAAGAGTGCAGACATGTCCTGGTCCACAGAATATGACAGAAGACGATCTCCGGTGGTAAGTATAGGGCAAGGGATGTGAGGGTTGCTCAGTGGGAGGGTTGGGATGGGGAGGGATGGGGATGGAGAGATGATGAGGGACCATTTTCTTTTAATAGGTTTTAAAAAAGGCGTCAGGGCAGTTTTTCTTTTTACAGGATTAAAATCATTATTTCTGGACACTGGATGGGCTCCCAGTGTCCAATAGTGCAGTGGGAACTTCAGAATGCCAGCTCAGGATTGGGTACCCTGATGTCAGCAAACATAAGATTTGGGTTGGGGGCATTCGACACTGGGGAGTGGGCAATCCGGTGTCAGAATAAACATCAAATAAAATAAGTATTTTGGAAGACTGAGGTGGGCTCCCCAGTGTTCCACACTGCTGGGGGACCTCAACAATGACTTTTTGGGGAGCATCTGACACGAGGGTGGCCATCCTGGTGTCGGCCTTAACAGTACAGGATTTCAGGAAACTGAGGGTGGCTCCCAGTGTCCCACACTAGTGAGAGGGTGGTAAATGCCAACATGGGGATTGGGCACCCGATATCAACAAAAACAATTTTTACAGTAAAAATGCTCTCTTGGAGGCAGTAAAGGAGAAAACCTCCTTTATTGTAGGTAAACACCAACAGGTGTTCATCTAAACGGGGCTGAGGAACATGATTCTGGAGTTTTTAGTCAAACAATGGCCAGGAAAGATTTTGGTCATTTATGAGGTCAATGTTTTTTTATATTCATGTAGTGCTGCATATTTGTGGCAGTTTCTATAGTGTCAAGAATTTGGTGAAGAAAGTTTTCATGCAACAGTGCCATTAGGTTAAAATTTAAACTGCCACAATTTGCAGCAGTTTCGCAAAAGTAGTGCCACAAATTTGTGACACCACCAATGGATAAATACAAAAAACATCTTTCCAGCCACCCATTTTAAAAAATAATGCCAGGATCATGTTCCTCGGGCCGGATTAGGTAAACACAACTGTTGGTGTTTACCAAGGGGCAGTATTTTTTGAATTACAGTGTTTTTATCCATTGCTAACTGAAAACAAGATGGTGGCAGTGCAAAAGTACAAAACCCATCTTTGGCAGTCAAAAGTACTTTCGCGACAGCAAAAAGTGCTTTCCAGGTGGACATATATTTTTTTTACCATAGGCTAGAATGGGAAACTTTAAACTGTAATACTTTTGAACAGATTAATATTTTTTCACCAAACCTTCAAAAGGCACATCAGTGACCCATACACCATATACCCTAACAATTTCAGACCAGACACCCAAACCATTCCAGACTTACAGACGAGCAAAGAATCTGCAAAAAAATGATAAATTTCAAATTTTTTAGCACTCCACAGCTCCACAACCGTACATCTGACTGGAATGAATTTTGTCAGATCCAGAGATCTGTGGTACCAGATAGCCCATACAAAATTTCAGGCAAATCGAAAGAATGGTTGCAAAGTTAATAAAGTGCACCGTTTTGGGTTTAACATAGAAGTGGATGTGCAACCCTAACTCTACCATGCCACTGTAATGTCTTTTTTGTTTTATGTCTGGTAAATGGGTTCTATACTCATGCATTTAACAGATTTTAAATAAACTGATTAATGAAACCTGCAGCACCGCACTTGACTGGCCCGGAACACAGATGGCTGAAAACCTTGGGGGATCACTCCTTTTAGGTGGCCAGCCTGGCCCTCTGGAACTTGCTGCCAAAATCCTTGACAGAGGCCCCAAGCGGTGGAGGCATTTAAGTAAACCTGAAGACCTACCCTTTTGACAAGGCTTTTTCTGATGGTTTTAATTTGATTTTATATAAGTTATTGTTTTAGTGATGGAATTGTATTGTTTTATGCTGCCTTAACCTTGCTTTCATCTGTAAGGGTGCCCAGAGCCTCCGGGATTGGGTGCCAAAATTTAAATAAAGCCTTACTTACTTACTTTACTGGCTATGCAGGCCAAATGCCTTATCCTTTGTAAATGGAGGACACCTGTAACCCCTTCAATCCAAGAGTTGATGTCCTCTCTGGTACAAATAGCATCTCTAGAGCGCCTCTCGCATCTGGCAAGCAATGCATTCCCCACCTATGAAGCCTGCTGGACTCTCTTTCACATTTATAACACTCTGAAAACTGGGATAGGCTGAAGCAGGAAACAAAAGACACCTCATACTACACTTACTCTTCATTAGAACAAGGTAGCATTGAATGTCCAGAATATGAAAACACTAATATTTCTTCCCTGTATGTAAAGAATTGGTTTAGTACTGTATAGTAGAACAGTTCTTTGTGGTTATCTGTTTTGTTTTAGGTTGAAGGATGCCTTGACTACTCACCCACCTCATAAGAACATGTAAGACATTTGACAGTGGTGAGTTCTTGTTAATTTTCCTCTTACTGTCATTATCACTAGTCACTAATCAATGTCTGCTTATCTGATACAGTGGTAAAAGATGTTATTTTACTCTGCCATGTCATGTATACTTGGATGCTGTTACTGTGATTAATAAAAAGTTTAACTACAAAAATAAACAGATCAAATCAAATTGAATGAAATGATTAGGATGGTAGAAGGTCAAATATTGTCCATTAATTCCAGCCCCACATTTGAGAAGGACTGAGCTGTCAGTTAGTGCAGGAAGCAGCTAGTGATATATGTTCGAGTTTCTCTTGTGTTCCAGAAATAGCCATACTGAATTGTTATGTATTTTTGAAAGAGCACCTTTCTCGATAAAGCTATTGGTTGATAATGAAACATTGGGATATATATACTGGTGTCCAGAGAAAAGATGTGGTCACGTTACAATACATCAGTGCTTTGTAGCATTAAAAACGTGTTTGGCTTACTGTTTTTGGAGTCTCTATCCCTTTGCTGTTCTTAGACTGATGTACCTTTTCTGAGACCCGGGTGACTACCTGTTAAAGTTTTGGTGTAGAGACTGAAGTGGCTCATTTTGGATGTGGGTCTTTTATTAGGACCTCCATAATCATCCCTACTACTGAGTTAAGGCTTATTGGCAGAGTCCCTTGAAATTATTTTAATTTTTTATCATTTTTATTTTTCTGGAATTTCATGTTATTTCTTTTATTCATTGAAAATGTAGTTTTATTTCTCGTTATCACATTTATATTCAGAAAATACCTCAAAATGACCTTATACACACTAGAAATTACATTCTTAGTATACTACATTGTATTAAGCAGTATTATGCTATGGTCTTGAAAGGTTTTGTGAATCAGACAATTCCACTGCCACTGCCTTGTGGACCGTCTCTGTACTAACAACAGAGCCTAAGCAACCACTGCTGCAAGCATTTATTTCATTTTTGCAAAAAAAAAAACAAGCAATTTTTTAACTTTTTTCGTGAGCTTCTTTTCTTTTTATTTCTTTTTATACTTCGAATTTCTTGTTATTTCTTATTTAAGAAAAACACGGGTCTCTACTTATTGGCCTGTAGATGTACACTTTTTTTGCCTCCATTTATGTATATTTGCACTACTACTGCTTTCCTCTAGTCATTTAGTACAACTCCACCATGTATGGAAAAATTGACTATAACTGTGAGTGGCCCTTGGATAATGTCTGACATTTCAGTTACAAATATGAGCTATAGGTTGTCTGGTCTAGCTGACTCATTGGAGTTTAATTACCTTAATCTGTCCCCAGCTTGCGATTTAGTGTAGTATTGCCATTGTCCTCACTCATGCCACCCTCATTTGTTGGTCTAGTAACATCCTTTATCCTACCATTGGTGCCATATATCGAGCAAATATATTTGCTGAAGAGCTTATGTCATGTCAACAGATTTGGCATATTCAATCCTTCATTATTTCCTGGACCCACATACCTGTCTACATGTTTAATATTGTTGGCATAGCTATAAAAGCTTTGAGATTATGTTTCTATGGGCTAGTCTGAATTTGAACTTTTCTTTTCATTCTCTGATGGTCCTTTAAAGTACCTTATGGTTACTTTCTACTTCTTAAGATTTTCTCCTGTTTCCGATTTTTCAGCATGTTGAATGGTCTTTATGGGTATGGCTCTCCTAACCCTGTGTGAGCACCAAGGGTTTTTTCCCCTTTTTATTATACAGCACAACTGCTGGTACATAGTAAGCTTCAAATGTAAGTTTACTTTTAAATCTCTACCAACAATATTCAACATCCTGCCACAAGAAGTCACTCTTCCAGTCCCATTTAATGAGCGCGGTTAGAAGCTAAATATGTACCAGCAGTTGTGCTGTATAGTAAAAAGGGGGAAAAACACCTTGGCTTCACCTTTGCCACCAGCTCCTACTCCTGCTAGAACAAGGTCATCCTGTCTTGACAAGGTCATCCTACTGACTGCTCCTTTTAGCCCTTTAGACCATTGAATTGCATGCATGAGTGCGTCTGTGGCACCTGTGGGTCGTGTCTTCACTAAAATGTCTCTTACATTATTAACCATTGCAACTGTAACATGTAAGCATAGTAGATATGTTAATTAGTTCACTGTTTGTATTGTACTTTTCAGTCTGACGTGGAACATCTGTAAAAGAGTTTCTGACTCATAGGTATAACTTTAGAATTTAATGAATAAATAAATACTACAACTCCTGCATCATTTCACTTTGAGATGTTACGGGTTCTTATTCCCCAAGTGAGCTCAGCTGTAGCTTGGCTTAATTTCAGAGTGGCATTCTGAATCCAGGCCTTCCAGTCAACTGTCAGATCTGAATTTTTTGAATTGGATTCCAGGTCTTCGTAGTACTACTTCTGTTCCAATACTGACTCTGCTTTCAACCTCCATTTTCCTGGTATCGTGCCAACAGCCATCATTGTTTTTCTGGCTCAACCTCTTGAATTAATTCAGCAACAAACAACACCCATGTCAGGTGAATTGTCTATGCCTCCACAGCCTGATCTTGCTACTGTATGTGGTGGTACTTCTATGATTACCACTGGTCAATTTCTGCCACAACTGCAGCTTAGCTGTTGGAGATAACTCATGGATGTCTTGTTGCTTTAGATGATGTTTGTATTACAGGCCCTATGCTGCACAATAAGTCCTATCTGTTCCACATGTGGGTCATTTTGCAGCCTTATGTCCTCTCAGTTCATGACCCTTGTTCTTCTCCAAATTCCCTTTTATCTCGCACTTCAATGTTTGAGCAAATATTTTATGCACCAAAAAATCTTTTTGATGAAAGGATGACAGATTGTATTTGCTTCCAGTCAAGCAGCTGTATCAACTTCAGTGAATCCACTTGCTTTGTGCCACCATGCACTCTGCTGAACATCTGCAGCTAGCCCATTCTAAGCCAGCCTACCACTATATTCCTGCCTCCTTCCTAAATAAAACCACAGCTGATATTTTGCCTACCTTTGACTCCAGTTAATATTCCTCGTCTCCAGCAGTCATTCTCAACCAGAGGTGAGTGAAATCGTAAAAATTCACTACGTGGAATATTTTGCACATTGCACTCAAGTCTGAAGCGCAATTTGTGAAATTTGCCATTTCACATAGCATGGATCAAGGTGAAAGTCCCCTGCAGCCCCACGCCACTAACGCAATATAAAATGATGAAATCCTGGTGTCTAGTCGAAATAGATTAGTTGCCGTATTGGTCCTTGTAATCGGACCAACATAGATATTTCTTTTGTAACATCTATGTTGGTCCAAATGTCAAACTATTTGCTTCTGGATGTGGTGTCTAGTGGACCCCCCACCCCACCGATCCCCGGCCCTAATAATAAAGGTCCCTGGTGTCTAGTGAAACCCCTCCTGCCGATCTCCAGACCCAGTAATAAAAATCTCTGGTGTCTAGTGGAACCCTCACCCTGCAGATCTCCGGACCAAGTAATAAAAAACCCTGGTGTTTAATGGAACCCCCCCACCCTACTGATCGCCACCAGTGCCACTTCAGCCAAATAATAATCCCTGGTGTCTAGTGGAACTGGTCCATCCCCCACACTGTCAGGTAGTGCCCCTCAGCCACCATTCTGCTCCCCCCACCCTGTCCCCGACCTCAGGTGGGCTACTGGCACAGTCCTCCACTCACCTCCATGGCCTGCAGCCTGACTGGTGTGCTCTCTGATTCTGAATGAATGAGCACGTGCTTGTACAAGCACGTGCTCATCCATTCACTCAGTCAGCCAGTTCCTCAGTAGTGGACATTTTTCTGGGTGATAGAGAAGGGATGGGGGCTGCTCCAGGCTTTGGCAGAGGTATGGGGGAATGGCATTGTGGACTGCCATTCTCCCCATCTCTGCCCCGGCAGAAGCCTGGAACAGCCCCTCCCTTCCTCTCCCAGAAAAATGTCCATTACAGAGGAGCTGGCTGACTGAGTGAATGAATGAACGCATGCTTGTACAAGTGAGCACTCATTCATTCAGCATCAGAAAGCACATCAGTCAGGCCTCAGGCCACGGAGGTAGGTGTGTGGAGGGGCTGTGCCACTGGCCTGTTTGGGGCTGGGCACAGAGTGGTGAGGAGAGTGGAGTGGCAGCTGAGGGGGGTACTACCTGATGGGGTGGGGGTTCCACTAGACACAAGGGATTGTTATTATTGGGTTGGAGTGGCACTGGCAGTGATCAGCAGGGTGGGGGATTCCAATACACACCAGTTTTTTTTTTATTACTTGGTCCAGAGATCTGTGGGGTGGGGGATTCCACTAGACACCAGGGATCTTTTATTATTGGGGCCAGTGACTGGCAGGGTGGGGGGTCCACTAGACACCAGGAATTTTTGTATATATATACATATATATATATATATATATATATATATATATATATATATATATTTAATATATGGATCATGAAAATAATATAGTAGAAAAGCATGCAAAAAATTCTCCATAATTGTATCACTCCCAAAGTGATAATACTACACTTCAGGAGTGATAATACCATCATTCAGGTGCCGTAATGCTATTGTTTGGGACCTGAATGATAGCATTATCACCAAAACAGAACAGTGCATGCACTAGTCTAGCTCCCAACGTCTTTCAAAATGTGCCTTCCAATTGGCCGCTTTTCCTGTTAGGGCGGGCAGAACAGTTCAAAAAACATGGTGGCCACTGTCTCGCTTACCGAGAGTGTTTCTGAACTCAAACATTTTGGAGCTTTTTGGTTTTAAAAGTACAAAAAATAAAGATATCCAGTTGATCCTGCATTCCCCAGACATGGAAAAGGTAGGCTGTCCACAGTGAAACAAAAAAAAACACCGAGCAGTGAGACAGTGTGGCGCGTGGCCAGGACAGGGAGAATTTTTTGCTGAAGCGGCCAACCGCCTGAGACAAAACAACAAAAATCAGAAAATTACACCCATATATTAAAAAAAAAAATAATAGGTTCCTTGTATCATTCTGAGTCTGAGGTTCTAGACATGGAACCTCCCTGAAGCTCGCCTCGAGGTTCCCAATGTCCCCAGAACCTCTCAATGGAATTACTTCCTTATAATGCACAGGAACCTATCAATTATATATACATATATATATGGGGCTGCCCATGACCCAAACCAATAAAATCCCCTATAGGGTTGCTGGCTATCTCTCCCTGTGCTGAGGTACAGTTATGGCACACTGATGAGACCAAATGAGAAGAAAAACGTGTTTGTGTCTGCTGTTCTCAGTCTTTGCTGATTGTGTTGTGAGGCCATGAGGCCTACTGGCACCATGCAATTCTGCTGAAAGTTGAGCCAGTCCAAATTAATTCATGGTATTTGCATATGCTTCCCCATGATGCTTTGCATTATTGGAGTATGTGCAATTTGTGTCATATATATATATATATATATATATATATATATTTTTTAAACTGGGGCTGCGATCAGTTGGGGAGGACCACTAGACACCAGGGATAGATCGGGGTGGTGTTGAGGATTCACCATTGTAATCTCTGCTTGCTTTGTGTTTTTTTAAGTTCAGTCTGCACAAAACCCCCAAAGCAAAGGCAAAGTCACAAATGGTGAATTTCGGATAATTTTCAATCATTATGTGAAGTGATCCATGGGGCGAAATGTACGACTTCGTGGCATATTTGCCCACTGAGTAAAACTTTGCTGCATCTCTGTTCTCAGGCTATCTACCTGAATCAGATTCAGCTTCTTCTCTCAGTTCTCGATGAAGGTTTCCATACCAGACTTCATTCCATGCCATCCACCTCAGTTATTTGTTCTAATCTTCAGTCCACTTCTGTAGATCCATATGTCTCAAGACAAACTGCTTCACATTTCTCATCTGGTCTTCTTTTTGATCCAAATTATCCTGCATAGAATTATTACTAGAACACCTCAAGTTTGCGATGAGGATTATTCCACAAAGATTCATATCTCTTTTGACTTGGCACATTTAGTCACTGCTCTGAATTATCACCTTACTATTACTGCCTCATGATTTTTTCGAGTGTTTGAACCAAGTGGCACACTAAGCTGAAAACTTGTTTACAGGTGTGACCTGGGAGCACAGGGAAGTTAAGTGACTTTCTCAGAATCACACAGTATGCAAGTGGGGGCTGTGGGATTCAAACCCAGGTCTCCAGATTTGCAGCTCAGAGCCTTAAACCACTGCACTATACTGCCATTTGTTCAAACCTCATCATGTGGCCTCATTTTCTTTTACAATGAAATGGCATATTCATGTTTTGTAAAGCTCCAGCATCGAACATCGATATTTTCCCCATTGCAAGCCCTGTTCTATGGTTTTGTGGCAGTTTGAAACCCATTTTGGTTTGCTTGTCCATGGTCATCAGAAATCCAGGGTATTCTTTATCTTCAGTTCATGTCTTCCTTGTATGAACTTTATCCCATTGCTACAGCCAGTCTCACTTGGGGTCACCTTTGGAACAATCACCCTGTCTCATTTTACTCTTTTATACAAACAGCCTTAGCCATAATAAATACAGGTCCATTTGGTCCTCCTCCATACTGAACTTCCTGAGAAGGTTAACACAAACTTTTTATGATACAGTTTCAGAACTGATTGCGTGTACATACCTGGTCCTGATAACTTTCTTGCTGATTGTCTCTCCATGTTCAATTCCAGCAGTTCAGAACTTTCCATCCTCAAGCTGGCATTGTTATGACTCCTCCTTCATCATTCTACTGTAGGATGTGCAAATGGCTTATCTTTTACCTTGACCTACCTTAACCATGATAACTCGATAATCCGAATTCATTCACAGAAGCTACACAGGCTGCTTAAAGATCTGCTTCATTTGGATCTTTTGATCTGCATTTGAAAGGCAACATACTTTGTTGCTTGCTTTGCATACTTACTTACTAAAGATCTGCACAGAAGAAATATTTACCTTTTTTGCCTCCAAAACGTAAATCCTCTAGCACACTCACTTCTGCATATCCTTGCCTTCTCATCATACTGCTCACAAGCAATCTGCCTGTTGGCCACATCATAATGCTCACAAACAAGCAACTAACTTTGCACAAGCACTTACACAACTGGCAGCCATACAAGGAACCGTAAATGCTGTTGCATGCTCTAAAGTAAATGTAAGGCAACATGTGTATTTGATGCCTCCACACTCTACAACCCCCTGGTATTCATTTTCCCAACAGATATTTACCTTTAGTAGAGATAACTAGCTAACAACCTTTAGACTATTGGTATGGATAGTAATGACCTTAAGACTTGCAGGGTCTCTGACTCCTGACTGGCACTGGTGGACACTGGAACACACTGCCTCTGCCAGTGTCACTTCCTCCCAGTCCTTGCCAATGCTGCTCGCATAGGCTCAGCAGATATACTGAAACATAGAAACACAGGAACATAAAATTCATCAGCAGAAAAGGAATGCTTGGCCCCACAGTCTGCCCAGATGTTCCCTGCCTAATCTGTCTCCACAGACCCTGACTGGTCTTCAGCAATTCTCCCTCCTCCTGCCTATTTACTTATATACCTTTTATCTCACACATTCTTGAAGCCCCCATTTTTTTTGTCTCCACCACTTCCATTGGCAGTCTGTTCCAGGCACCAACCACCCTTTCAAGTAAAGTAGTATTTTCTCAAATTCCTCCTAAATGCCCCCCCTCCAGCACTGCATGCCTCCTGGTCCTGGTGCTGTTTTTCATTTGAAAGGGATACTCCTCCTGCCCTCTGTTCTGCCCTGTGAGTTACTAGTAGAGCTCTATCATGTCACCTCTCATTTTTCTCTCTTCCACAGTGTTGAGATCCCTCAGGCTGTCTTTGTAGGGCTTCTCATGCAACCCTAGCACCATTTTGGTTGCCCTCTTGTGGACTGCCTCCACTGTGTCTATGTCCTTTCTGAGGTAAGGCCTCAAAAACTGGGGTGCCACCAGCAAGGAATACAGTGACAATGTAATCTCCCTCTTCCTGCTGAAGATACCCCTCCCAGTGCAACTCAGCATATCACTAGCCATCCCCACTGCTTTGTCACACTGCCATACCACTTTAAGATCATAAGTGATGGTAACCCCAGGATCCCATTTCTGCTTAGTGACTATCAGTACCTCCCCATCCTATACTCAGCTCCTGGGTTCTTATGTTCCAGGTGCATGATTTTCCCCTTTTTGGCACTGAACCCCAACTAGTGGACTGGAAGTGCTAGGTTGCACACTTCAGCCTGGATATTCAAACTGCACCAGGCTGTGGCGCAAGCATGGGTGCAGCTCAACTTTGTTGTGGATGGGTGTGGCCAGGGCAATATTCAACGGAGCTGCGCTATGGCGCAACTGCTTTGAATATCGCACTCTGGCCACCCCCACTGTGCATGGCACAGTGGCACTGCGCCAGTGCAAGTGGTCAGAGTGGAGCATTGAGATGCAGTGGCGCAAGTGCCATTGCGCCATGCACAGCATCTCGATATTCAAAGGGGACATGCAAATGAGCCATAATTTATCTGCAAAGGCGCACAGGGGCCATTTGCATCTGATTACAGCCCCATTTGCATGCCATTAGCATGCAGGTGTGATCCCCTAGTTTACTTGCGCCTGGAGAGCTCCATCGGGAACCAACGCCCCCTGCAGCCCGATCACGGGAAGTCCTGCAGAGAAAACAAAGTCCAAGATTCCTGGTGGTCCAGTCAACTGCAATGAGCCCGATGCAGGCATCACTGTATCCCCAAGTCCAATATCCCTGGTGGTCCAGTGGAATGCATGGAGCCTGATCGCAGGCAGCATTCATCCCCAAGTCCAATATCCCTGGTGGTCCAGTGGACTGCACAGACCCGATCGTGGGCAGCATTCACCCCCAAGTCTGATATCCCTGGTGATCTAGTGGACCCCCCACCCGCCCACTGAGCCCTACCACCCCACTCCCTTGGCAGCTGGTGGGCGGCAGCACCCCACCGCCTGCTGCCCCACAGCCTGCTGACTGACAGCTCGAGGGGCTGCATGCCCATTGTCTGTCAGAGCATGAGCTAATGAGATGTAGTTTATAATATATTATTGTCCAGATATGTGAAATGAATCTCATTCATATCTGGACTGGCTAGTACGGTATGGGTTCTAGTTTAGTGAGGGTGACTTTTAAACTAAAAATGTGTTGTACAAGTCTAGAACAGCCCTCTAGTGCTTAAACTGTACTCATTGTATTTCAAAAGAGGTTTAATTCATCCCAGATATCAGTTTGGCCCACCTGTTTTAGCCACACTAAAAGGCACCCCACTGTCCCAGAATGCTTTGCATAATATCGAGACACTCATGTCTGTTAAGCTCAATCTTGTGTCCATTTCTCCACATGAGTAAGAAAATGGAAATCATCTCTACCTTCTAATCCCCATTTTATCTAAAAACATGTCCAAGGCTATTTAAAAATATGTCATTAAAATTCAGAATCCACATTTGGGGGATAGTGGTGAAAGTCTGAAAGGAGTGCATTTAAAAAAAGTGTGTACTTTTGTTGATAATTACAGTATATGTATTTAGCATAAAACATTTTACTAGCTGTGTTGGTCATTCATAAATTAGTTATAATATTGGATTTTGTAATATAATTTATTTTCATCAGGATAGCCCACCTGAGATGCGACATTTTGTTTCCTGTGGGGTCCTGCTTCTACCCATTTCTGCAGCCGGGTGGACAGGAGAAATGAGAGGTTAGGAATATTAAAAGGTAATTCCCCTGAAAGCATGAACTACAGTAGAAGGACATTCAAAGATTTTCGACCTTCCAACCCCTAATCTCTTTACTGTGTCTTCATAACAGATTCTGTCTGCTGTCCTCTGTACCATTTAAATATCTTCACTGTCTTTCTTATAACAGGCAGACATGAACTAAGTACACCATTCCAGCTGTGGCCCAACCATTACCATGTACAGCAAAATGTCAAATTACCACTGATTTATATTCTGTACGTCTGTATGTGCATCTTTATATCCTAAGACGTTACATGCTTTTCCACTAACAAATGTTGTGCTAAGGAATTCCATAACGTGTTGTGGAAGAAGTGAGGCTTTGAGATCTTTATGTGCCTTTTCCTCTCTCTACAATAAATCTCACTTAAGGAATATAAACAGAGACCGCTAAATCATAAAACAACTAACAAGACATAGTGAGTGCTTGACTATATGTCAAGCAAGTAAGTGACGAAAGATAGACAAGAGCAGAAAACAAGCAAAACACCAAGGATAGATGCATTACATGAATCAAAAACAGCAGACATATGTGCAGAGATAAAAAACCCAAAGTCAGATGCTCAGTGGAATTTTTTTAATGCAGAACTTGTTATAAGACTAGAAATTAAGGGCCTGCTATTCAAAAGCTGTCCCACCATGCACAAGTCTACAGCTAGAGCAATTCAGATGCCAGGCAGGTCAGCCATGTTGTATTCCCTGAAGAGCAGCCACATGTAATTGGGAGAACTCCACTGTCACATGAGCAAGTAGTTAAATGAAGAGACTTCACCCATGCTCTTTCAAACCTACTGATCCTGCATGAGCACAGATTATTATGTTAAATTAAATATATGGACCATTGATTTAAATGGGTGTGCTCAGTAATTTTGCTGTCTGTTCTGGACTATCAGCTATTGCATACTGCTTCAGATTTAGCCTGTGTACAGTAACATCCCAAAACAACAAAAGAGAAATGCTTATAAGCAAACAGTTTAAATCACTTATATTGTACCCTTACCAATTTTCCCATCATCCCCAGTGGTTTCAATTTATCAAACTAGATTAAATTTTAGGACCCATGACATCTTTCCTCTCCAGAAAAATAACTTTCCTATGTGGTCCATTTCTTGCACAAGTGGTAATCTGTTGCTTGTTTACACATACCACACTCATTGTCTCCTGGCAGATGTATTCCCACATCTGATTTGACCTGCATGAGCAGACAGAAGAGGTAATCTACCCCTTTTTGGAATCAGGGGTGCATGTGTGAATCCTATGTTGCTCCAGTGAAGGGATCTCATATTAGTAAGCTGGAATCCTGGAACCGTGTGTACTCATTTGCATGTCCCCAGTGTGAATGCTTTTAATACTGGACCCAAAACTGAATTGTGCAGAACTGTATACAACTGATTAAAAAGAACATTAGCTGGCCCGGTGGCACAGAGGGCTGAGGCGCTGGACGCCACACCTCGAACCATGCTGGCGACCCAGTTCAGGAATGAACTTGGGTCGTCGGGGCTAAGCTGGGGAAGGAGAGGATCATATCCGGAGGACTGCTGTCTCTCTCCGGGTGGGTTGGGAGGGTAGTCTCGCTCTGTGGTGACCCCCGGTGGAGATCAGGGGTACTGCATGCAGCAAAGCAGGAGGGACAATCCAAAAGCCAGAAAACAACTTCGGCTCCTACCGGATGATGGCCTCCATATTCTGCACGTCCCCGGAACCTCCGGGAGCCTGGCCCTCCACAGCAGCATCCTCAAGCCTGTAAGGAAAAAATATAGCGCTGGGGTTTCCTGGCCCCTCGGTGCCTTCTCCCTCGAAGAGGGGGATCCGCCCAGAGATGGGTTACTCCAGGATGACTCAGAGGGTTGGCCGCGATATGTGGAGAGGGTAGAGCTGAGGAAGAGGATCACCGGGAGTGTAGATACTAGGAAGGCCCTGAAGGAGAGGTGGGAGCCGGAGCATAGGAGAAGGTAAAAAGATAACTCAAAAAAAAAAAAAAAAAAAGAACATTAACAGTGGCTTTGGGAAGGCAGCAGACGGAATCAGCAAAGCTGAAGACTCAGGGTCCACTAGCTAACGTTTTTGTGATTGATACTAGTAGTAAAATCTTTATTTTTATACAGGATTAGGTCTCAGATCATATCATTCGGTCCAAGGACCTATTTACAAGATGGTCCTGTTTCAGAGATTTACAAAGTGTAAAATTGAACCATAAATACAAACATACAATTAATCAAAAATACGAAAAACAAACAACAAATGTTAAATAAAACTATATACCTAAAAACAGTCAGCCAGTTAGACAATTACTAGCTGTATGATTACTTAATGTGAGGCCCATCTGCCCATATTTTACCCATTACACATGCAATGAGTTTTCAGTACTTGTTTTAGAGCATTCATAAAAAGTTTTGGGTTTGCATTTTGTTCCTTGATTAAGTCATCTATCAATATCACCTATATTAACTTGATCTTCAGTAAGCAATCATCAGAACAGTCTCAAGTTGACATCAGAAACTTGGCCTACTCTACAGGAACTGCAGTTGTATTAACCTCAACATCAGAAAGATTTTACTCAGACACTCTCTCACCTGGGCTGGCGTACAGGAGTAAAATGTACAGATCAGTAAACTCCATATTGCTGTACTAAATTACAGCAGAGTTCAACAATCTGTGCAGATTTCACTTGCCTGTGACAGAGGAACCCACCACTGTGAAGTGTAGTTCAGTGCCAGGGGTGGCTGGGGAAAACATGAGGAAGGGGGTAGAATGTGGCTCTTAAAATATATAGTACAGTAACATTTTAATATGGTGTCTTCCATGCAATATATCACAAAACACTTTATGGGGCAGTACTTCAGGTACAGCTGAATAAAGAATACCAATACAGCTGTGTTAACAAGAATGAACAGAGGGCAGGACTTGCTATTTATTCATACTCAGCCTATGCCTACACCGGAATGACACAGGTTGAAGGCTAGTGGAAAGGAGATGGATTTTAAAGAGTGATTCAAAGAAGACAGGAGGGTCTGCTAGGTAACGTGAGGCTGGAATATGGAACACAGAGGCAAATAAAACACACTTTAGGTAAACTGCAAACACACTTGCAGTTTCACTCAAAGAATACAGCAGATAAAAAAACCACACAAAGGATTACCTGTGCATTGTACATGAACCATGAGGGTTGCTTTGTGTGCTGTTTGTATCCACTGTATTTTTGAGTGAAACTCCAATTGTCTTTGCAAAATTTACCCTGAGTGCACTGCTTTTGTGCCTTTGTGTCAGAACTTTGCTCCCTATGATGGCACCAGACGTTTTTAACTTTTGAGTGCTTTTTATTCTTGTGTATATTTTGGGACAGGAAGGCTTTCCCAGACTGAAGGCGAAGCTGAGCCAAAGGCCTTTCTCCTACTGGTGGGGAAGTTAACATAAGAAACAAGGATAAACTCAGATTCAGAGGAGCAGAGAGTTTGGGATGAAATATAGGCACTGATGAGGTTGGGTATGTGTGTGTGGAGAGTAGACCATGGAGAATTTTCGAAACAAGTGGCATATTTATACAAATTCTGATCAGAGCCACAATGGCTGCTAATGCATTAATGTGATAAAAGATTTATTTATTTCAAAGGTTTTACGGGGAAAAAACATACTGAGCTAGTAACAGCTCATGTTCAGATGTATCCTGGGGGGAAAGGGAAAGGGAAAGGGGAAACTATAACAGGTACAAAAATACAGAATATAAAGTTCATAGAAATGGAATAAATGTAACAAAGATAAAGAGGACAATTACGTCTATGAATAAATCGACAAAAATAAGTTACCAAACAACAGGTTGTGGAACTGACCAAAGAACAAAAATAGTTTGCAACTTATCAAAATAAAAACTAGGGGAATGCCTGATGCGGGAGAAGAGATACAGAATTAATGTGTGACTTAGTTTTATTACTTTGATGCAAAATCTTTCTCTGGTCAGGCTGCCTTCTTTTTTCTCTTTCCTAAACTTTAGAACGTTCTCCCCCTAACCATTCATTCCGCCTTTTTCAAACACCCTCTCTCCTCTCTGCTCCATGACTACACTGCTACCTTTTGTGCCTGTCTGTCCTTGAGTCATAGCCATTCCCCACTCCTCAGTTTACCTTCTTTCCTCTTTCTCCATGACCACACTACTATCTCCTGTGGCTGCCTTTGAGTCATAGCCCTCCATGTTCCTCAATTTACCATCCTCCCCTCTTTCTCCTCCTTGCACCTCCACCCACCTCACCAACCCTTCTCCCTCTCTTCTTCCTCCTTCACTTGTCTACACTTTCTCTCCACCCCCCCCCCAATCTGGGCTCCTTCCTTCAGCACCCTATACCCTGGTGCCCTCACCATTGAAAAGTATTATTGCTTGTACCCATGGGACAGATTCCCCACCGTGTCCTTATAAAATGTTTGCCTCTAATTTTACCTGTCTAATGAACCTTGTTCATGTTTGTTTTGTACTGTTTATTTTATATCTCTGTATGATGTTTTATTATACAAGTTATTGTTCTATGTTGTTCTTTCACCTCTCTTCCCCCTTCCCCCCAGGATGCATCTGGAAATTAGCTATTTTACAGCTCAGTGTGTCTTTCCTGAAACTTTAGACATAAATAAATGCATACATAAATAAATAGATAATGTAAAAGTCCTACATTTACACCATGATAATAGAAAAAAACAAAACCATAAACATCAAGGTAATGCAGTGAAAAGTGTTTTTGGTTCTGGACATACACACCCCCTTGAAAATGTGCACACACACACACACACACATAGCTGTTACAGCATTTGTGCACACATATAGGGTGTGAGTGTCATTAGTAGGATAGAGCAGCTGCAATATTTCATTTTAAGTATGGTCCTGCTTTAACACATTTTTCCAGTGTATTTAGTAGAGTTAGCACAGGTAAAATGCAGAATCTAATTTTTACTGGGGTCCTGCTTTTATACATTTTTACAATATAGTTACCCAGGATAGGTCAGTTAACATGCAGGATCTCATTTTCAGTGAGCTGCTGATTGTACCTATTGTAAGCCCCCCATCCCTGCCTTTTGCAAATGACAGGTGGTATGCTGTTTGAATCTGACAGCATTACCAGGTGGGGACTGGGTTTCATGGAGGAATAGGTTACTCAGCACAAGGGCTAGGTTTGGCTACTCTGCACAGGGGCACCCAACTAACTCCACACACAGGAAGCAATAACAGTAATGTCCAATACCAGAAATGGGATTCTAAAGTGTGGCTTTGTTCACATCCAAACAGAACAAATAAAGCATAGATGGACCCCCATGGGGCTACACTTCTGGTAATGCAGATTAAAAGAATCATGAACACTTCTTCAACACTTCAGCCCTCAGGCTCTGAACCCACCGGGCACACAGCCCGGACTCGCACACTGCTTTGGGTACACAGCCTGAACTCATACACTGTTCTGGGTTGTCCCTGGCTCAGCTCCCCTGCCGGCCACTCAGATACCTTCCATCTGTCATGGAAACATTTGCTGGTGGCTCCCTAAACCACCTAAGAGCATCTCAGCTCTATCAGGGAATTCTCCTTTTAATCCCATGTCTGGGTACTTTCCTCAGGCACTGGCCAAGTACCTGAGAGAAAGTAAAGGTGCCACAGAGCAAATCCGTAGAAGTGAATTTGGTTACTACTGATGGGGGATCTCCCACCTCTCGCTCCCACAATTCATACCCGGCCATTTCTCTGGACAGTAAACATCTCATTCTGTAAAGCTTGGCAATGTGGATTAAGGCTAAATGTATGTCACATTTCCTCTACTTGTCTTGCTTTCCCATTGTGCTGGACTTGAACATACTTTTACTTGGCTTAGCCCATTGCGCTAGGCCCCCCACTGATTAAACAGTCCAATCCCCACTTTACTTCAGTTTTTTGTGCTGGACTTGAACCTACTTGAATTAACTGGCAATGTCTATTACACTAGACCTCCTACAGATTAAGTAGTCCAATCCCCACGTTCCAACAGTTCAGGTGAAAAACATTGGCCCTCTGTCAGAGCGAACTCACCCTTTGGTTGCAGGTGCCCCACAGGTGATTCCTCACAGGAATTTCTCTCCCATAGCTTCTGGTGCTGCAGCACAACTTGAAATAGGCAGCTTCTTCCTTAGCCGGAACCAGGAGGGTTTCCCCTGGAAAACAAGCAAACCTTCCCCCCATCCCCTCAGGGGTGGGGCACTTGGACCAGTAACAGCAGTCTCCACCACTTCAACAATCAGCTTCTGTGTTCCTCTTACAGTGGAAACACACACCTCCCTTACAGTGGCTCTAAAATAGGGCTTAAGGCTCTGAGAGCCTGCACACAGACTGCTGTGCTACTTCCTCTCTCCAAGACTGCACACAGACTCTGTTCAAATTCCTCCAACATTCTATCCTAACTTCCAACTGCTACATTCCAGTGTGGCTCATGCAGCTGCGAGAGTTCTATGGTGATGTCATCCCTCAGTCTCAGCTGAGACTGAGAAGAGAGTGAGACAGTGTGAAATCCATTTAACTGGAGTTTCACAAGCTGTCTTCCCTGCCTACCACTAGGTCTTACTGGGATTCTAGTAACCCCGGGTAACAGGGGGGTTACACTCACCCTGGGCCAGGAAAATGACTGTCCGCAGTCATTATTTACCCAGCTTAGGCCATCTCACCCCATGTGTTGACTACGGGGAGGTAGTGCTACCTTCTCCCCTACCATGTGCCAGCATGCCAGCACAGGCAGACAACACTAAGGGTCTAGAGGTCATTGGCTGATGCATCAGCCTCTACTTTACCCGCTGACTATGGGTACCTAGTGGCTCTGGTAGAACTGCCCAGAGCATAGCCCTAATAGATCAGCACTACAACCCCTACTGCAGGTCAGGGCCACAGCCTGTCTATCCCCCCTAGCCCTCTAGGGAAAACCTATCTGCCTTTAACTCAAATCCCAAAACAAAACAAACAGGGGACCTCCCTGACCTTGGGCACCATGCAACCACACACCAGGAGCTAATACCATACTATTACATTACTCTCTCACTCCCCCACAACCATACCTGTGGAAGAAAAGGGTTACTACACAGTAACAACAACAACAACAGTACTTTAAACACTACACACTAAAGTACTAGTGAGGAACTCCAATGAGTCCTTCCCCCTCTTCTTGTCTTCTCTTCTAATTTCTTCAGGATCATCTGCAAGAAAACAGAAAGACAACACACACTCCTAATCTGCATACACAATCTATCTAAACCACTACCATCAAAACACTGGAGAATCCCCCCCAATTTTTTTTTTTTAGAAAAGGATAGAAAAACAGTATATACACTAGAAAACAGTAGAAAACATTGACATTATTTACAATACACATTTGGGGGATGGAGTGCCTTAAAAGTCCCATCTAGTGACCACAGTGCCCGAAGGTAAGTCCATTAAAGAGTCTCTCCTGGGCCAGAGCCCAGTGAAGCACAGTTCTAGCAGGCCAAAGTCCCGAAGGGGAGAGTCTTTGAGGACAGTTCAAACATCTGGAGTCTGCTAGTGTAGGGTGTGTACTGCAATGTCATAAGAATAAAAAAGTTTGGACTTACCAGTCCCTTGTAGAACAAACAAAACACCGACCTGGTCCTCGGCTGAAGACTCTCCCTGGCAGCATTCTTCCGATACAGCTGGGCGGACATCTTCCGGGAACAACAGGAGAGCACATCTGGAAACTGCTGGGTTGATGTCATCCCTGGAGATGGAACCTTGGAACAGGAACAAAAAGGAAAACAGCTGGTTTGACATCATCCGGTTACCAGGCGATGAATCAGGATACAGATGGGCTGGTGTCCTCTCTGGATCTGAAGTCATCTGGTGGGCCAGTAGATGGATTCTGGAAAGTCAGTACACTGTAGAACTGATGAATGTGGGGCATCTGAGTCCTGGACGTCCATACCGGTGGAACAACAAAGGCACTGCAATGGCTGGAGTGGCAGCACTGGCTACCACTGCTCTGCTTTCCAGTTGGTAGGCATGGGCACATTTGCAGGGAGGTCTTTGCATTGTGGTCATAGCACAACGGGTCAGGAACTTGAATTATTACCCCATCTGGGTGCACATAATTCACACTGTGAAAGGTTTCACGTCCCTCTCCATCCACTATTCGAACAGTGTCCATTAACAGTGTCCTGCCTGTTTTCCACTGGCTATATTTTTCATGAAACATTCTGTTCCTGACATGCTTGTTTGCACCAGGATGCACACATTTCATTGCTTCAGCCCAAATCCAGGATTTCCTGTTGTTCTCAATCTCCTCCCAGACTCTCCGAGGAAAGGTAGGAAAGGACATCCCATAGATTTCATTCACCTTCCTATGAACCAGTCTCTACTCTTTACTAGCTTTGGTCAACCTAAGACGGCTGACCTGGCTTGTGGGTGGCCATCCTGGTTCTGCCAGCTACGCATTCTCAATGAGACAAAAAATGGATCCCTGACTTCTTCTTTCACAGCCAGGGTAGTGGAATCACCACTCTCTTCCATGCATTCCTCTGAGGCAAGAGCTTGAGGCTGTGTACCCTTTCCTTTTTCACAAGGCCACATAGGTTCCCCCTCTTCTTCTTCCTCACTGAGAATCTGTGCCCAGGAGTGAGCAGTCATCCTCACTCCTGAGACTATCCATACTTCGCTGGGCGCGGAGGTCGATACCTCCCATTCAAAGGCCTCCCTCATCTTGTCTTCTCCTATGAGACTTGGGTTAGGCCCCTCTCTCCAAGGGTCTGCTGATGCTCTGCCTGAATTGTCTCTCTGCAATCCAGAACCCAAAACATCAGCACATTGTTCTGTCTGTAAATCTGCACCCTCTAGCTTTGTGCCACACTCACCCGAGGGGCCTCCTCCAACAGGCTCCGCCTGGTGCTGTGTGCTGCCAACTGCAGATTCTTGAACTTTTGTCCATGTGGGAGCCAAACAAATCTTGGGCACTTTAAACAAGCTGTATTTCTCTAAGCACCCCGAACAGTGAGGTACCATGAAGACGTCCCTTCCAGAATTTAAGCACATTAAGCACACTTGCACTGGGTATCCAGGAATCGCCATATGAGGAGGCAGTCGTCCTCCATAGAAACACCTCTCAATGTCCCTTAACTTGTTTACTTCTGCTGGTACCACAGCCCGGGCATGATCCGGGTAGTGGGCTGGTCCTGGGGCCACGACTGCAGAGAAGAACAAACAAACGCTCACTGTTATTGAAAGTCCCACATCACTGAACACTTTCTTTCACTTTCAAAATGGCTCCTCTGCTGCTGTGTTTACATTACTACCCCACCCTGTAATGGCGGCGGCAGCACTCCTTTGCATCAACATTCTGAAACTGGTTCAAGCCACTGCACATCCGATTTACACACTCTACTAATAACTTTGCTCAAAACTGCACAGACTTGCACTGTTCTTTTTCCTAGCACATTTATATGATTTACCATGGACTTTACACTTGCTGAAAACATTTCTCTAGCTCACAGTCCCTTAAAGCCTCAGTTATTTCAAGCACAGGATTGCCTGTAACTAGTGCTGCATAAATTGATGCAACTCATAGTCTCTCTCATGGCTTTGAAACTTTAAACTGATTCTGAACCCATAACTATGCTCACAGTCGATGGCTTAACAGGCTTGCTTTTGCCGGTAAAAACTTGACACAGTCTTTGTTTGCAAAGCGACTACACTGCTGCACACAGATTCAGCTGGCTTTTGGCAAAAATCACTTATTTGAGCAATTATTTCTGTTGGTACTCACTGTTATCAGTAGCTGTTTGCTGCAATGGAAAACAGCCTGCAGCCAGTCTTGGAGGCCTCTGGACAGAAGCGGCTTGGCAGTCCTGCCGATCGTCCCTCCGAACACCACACTCACAATCCAGTCGATCGAGATGCGGGTTGAGCCCGATTTTAGATAGAAAAGTCCAAGTTTTTAAACTTTTACAGCGCTTTCAGTCACCACGACGCTCCTCCGATAAGTCAGTTCACGCACTCTACTCACAATCCCTCTCGAATGCTGGGCAGTCGCTGTAGAACTGGCATGGGGCGGGACTGATTGCAGTCTCACCAATCACACGACACCATGCAAATGAGCCTCTTTCCCTCGCGAGTCCTCTTCTTCTCCTCACGGCGATCGTCGAGCAGGCAAATTTAAACTGCAAAACCCCCTTTTTTTTTCTCTCTTACTGACTCCACAGCGGGAGCCCATTTCAACCATTTGTCATGGCCATTAACACAGCAAGTCTCTCCATTCACTAGAAAGCATTTCCAATGTCCAGGGCACAATTTTCCTTTTGCTACCCCTAGTCTTCCACACTTTTCTTTATCACAACAGTCTTTTTTTAAAAGCTGGCAAAACGTTGTAATTTTTGATGCAGTACACGGGCATACTCTCTCAGGCTTTACTGCTCCTTGGTAAACAGTTGGCATTTAACAGCAGCACATGGACAACAGCATACAGTGACACACTAGTTAACCTTGCTTCAGCTTTTTGGGCTACCCACTGCCAGATAACCAAAACGCTAGCCCCTTGCCCGAGCACCTTTCCTTCCTAATTTAAAATCCAAATCGGCGCCTCCATTTTGTAAGCCTCCCACCCCTGCCTTTTGCAAACGACAGGCGGTATGCTGTTTGAATCTGACAGCATTACCAGGTGGGGACTGGGTTCGGGGAGGAATAGGTTACTCGGCACAAGGGCTAGGTTTGGCTACTCTGCACAGGGGCACCCAGGTAACTCCGCACACAGGAAGCAATAACTGCAATGTCCAATACCAGAAATGGGGTTCTAAAGTGTGGCTTTATTCACATCCAAACAGAACAAACAAAACATAGACGGACCCCCATGGGGCTACACTTCTGGTAATGCAGATTAAAATAATCACGAACACTTCTTCAACACTTCAGCCCTCAGGCTCTGAACCCACAGGGCACATAGCCTGGACTTGCACGCTGCTTTTGGTACACAGCCTGAACTCAAACACTGTTCTGGGTTGTCCCTGGCTCGGCTTCCCTGCCGGCCATTCAGATACCTTCCGTCTGTCATGGAAACATTTGCTGGTGGCTCCCTAAACCACCTAAGAGCACCTCAGCTCTATCAGGGAATTCTCCTTTTAATCCCACATCTGGGTACTTTCCTCAGGCACTGGCCAAGTACCTGAAAGAAAGTAAAGGTGCCACAGAGCAAATCCGTAGAAGTGAATTTGGTTACTACTGATGGGGGGTCTCCCACCTCTCGCTCCCACAATTCATACCCGGCCATTTCTCTGGACAGTAAACATCTCATTCTGTAAAGCTTGGCAATGTAGATTAAGGCTAAATGTATGTCACATTTCTTCTACTTGTCTTGCTTTCCCATTGTGCTGGACTTGAACATACTTTTATTTGGCTTAGATCATTGCTCTAGGCCCCCTACTGATTAAGCAGTCCAATCCCCACTTTACTTCAGTTTTTGTGCTGGACTTGAACCTACTTGAATTAACTGGCAATGTCTATTACACTAGACCTCCTACAGATTAAGTAGTCCGGTCTCCACATTCCAGCAGTTCAGGTGAAAAACATTGGCCCTCTGTCAGAGCAAACTCTCCCTTTGGTTGCAGGTGCCCCACAGGCGATTCCTCACAGGAATTTCTCTCCCACAGCTTCTGGTGCCGCAGCACAACTTGAAATAGGCAGCTTCTTCCTTAGCCGGAACCAGGAGGGTTGCCCCTGGAAAACAGGCACACCTTTCCCACCCATCCCCTCAGGGATGGGGCACTTAGATCAGTAACAGTGGTCTCCACCACTTCAACAATCAGCTTCTGTGTTCCTCTTACGGTGGAAACACACACCTCCCTTACAGTAGCTCTAAAACAGAGCTTAAGGCTCTGAGAGCCTGCACACAGACTGCTGTGCTACTTCCTTTCTCCAAGACTGCACACAGACTCTGTTCAAATTCCTCCAACATTCTATCCTAACTTCCAACTGCTACATTCCAGTGTGGCTCATGCAGCTGCGAGAGTTCTATGGTGATGTCATCCCTCAGTCTCAGCTGAGACTGAGAAGAGAGTGAGACAGTGTGAAATCCATTTAACTGGAGTTTCACAAGCTGCCTTCCTTGCCTACCACTAGGTCTTACTGGGATTCTAGTAACCCCGGGTAACAGGGGGGTTACACTATTGTAACCCTAACAGGTCTGGAATACCCTAAATAAGTTGGCTCCATCAAAACCTGTATGTTTTCAGTGACCAGATAATGCATCTCTCTTTGGCCAGCAGGGGAGATGTGAACTGTCCTGACTGCACATTTTAGTGCCTCATTTTTGCTTTTGGAGCTATATTCAAATATGCTTGGGGCACTTGCACTTTACTCCAAACATGTTTGAGTATAGCATATTTAGTGAACTGTGCTAATTTACACTAAAGAAAGGGACTTTGCAAGAAGCAGCCTAATACCTTTTAATATGGGACCATTACTCAGTATAGTTCTGGTTTCCAGTTCTAGGTTTATCTAACTATTACTGTTTCAAGCTTTTAGCCACTGACTGCCATGCAAGCAACTCGGGTAAAAGAACAGACCTTGGTTACTTGGGGACTGGCCTGGGAGGGAGAACGCACATCTGCAGGACAGGGAGAGGAATCTACGTGGCAGTACCATGGGACAACATGGGAAGGGACCTCACACCTGGATGTCTGAGGTGTCTCTATGGAGGTCAAGTACATGCATGTCTGGGTCCAATAGGGGAGAAAATAGGAGGAAAAGCCCTCCGACTGTAGAAAAGTGATGGCCTGCCCTCTAGCAGGCCCCACAATGATGACTAAGCACCTCTGATCCAAGGTCCTGTGACAGGACCACCAGAAAAGATAAGTCCCAGAGAAGGTGGGTGATGGGGCTGGAAAGACAGGCCCAGATGGGGGCAAGTCAGGGTGCTGAAGGAGATAAACAGCTTTGTCCCATGGACCCGGTGGGGCGACATGCTACTCATCATGGTTGTGTACTGAATGCTGGTGAATGGTAAAGGACTGCCTGCATGGAGGAGCGATGCTGAGAAACAATGCATGAACACAGTGGGGCAACACAGTACCCATCAAGGTGGTGTAATGTGTGCTGGTGAAATGAAAGGTACTGCCTGCACTGTGTAGTGATGCTCAGAAGCACTGTATGAACACAGTAGGGTGACATGGCACCCATTACAGTTGTGTGCTGTGTGCTGGTGAAATGTGAAGTACTGCCTGCACTGTGGAGTGATGCTCAGAAGCACTGCCTGAACTTAGTAGGGTGGCATGGCACCCATTACATGGTACCCGTCAAGGTGGTGTACTGTGTGCTGGTGAAACGTGAGGTACTGTCTGCACTGTAGAGAAATGCTCAGAAGCACTGTATGAACACAGTAAGGGCCTGCTTACATGGAGGAGCGATGCTGAGAAGCAATGCATGAACACAGTGGGGTGACATGGCACCCATCACGGTAGTGTAATGCATGCTGGTGAATGGGTAGGGTCTCTCTGCACTAAGGAACAATGCTCAGAAGCACTGCCTGAACACAGTGGGGCAACATGGCACCAGTTACAGTTGCATTCTGTGAGGTGGTGAATGGTGAGGGATTGCCTGCACTGTGCAATGATGCTCAGAAGCACTGTATGAACACTCTGGTGTGACAAGCCACACATCACGGTAGTGTACTGCTTGCTGGTGAAAGATGAGGGAATGCCAGTACAAGGGAGTAATATCAGAAGCATTGCATGAACACAATGGGGTGACATGGCACCCATCAAGGTGGTGTGCTGCATGCTAATGAAAGCTGAGAGACTGCCTGCACTGTGGAGTAATACTCAGAAGCACAGCTTGAACACAGAGGGGTGACATGGTACCAGTCACAGTAGTGTACTGTCTGCTGGTGATAGGTGAGGGAGTACCTGCTCTGTGGAGTGATGCTTAGAAGCACTTCATGAACACTATGGAGTGCTATGGCACCCTTCACGGTGATATAATGTGGACTGACGAATGAGTAGGTATTGCCTACACTGAGGAACGATGCTCAGAAGCACTGCATGAACACAGTGAGGTGTCATGGCACCCATCCCTGTTGCATACTGTGCACTGGTGAAAGGTAAGAGACTGCCTGTACTGGGGAGCAATGCTCAGAAGCAATGCATGAACACTAAGGGGTGACATGGCATCCGTAAGAGCTACATACTGCATGCTGATGAAAGGTGAGGGACTGCCTGCACAGGGGAGTGACGCTTAGAAGCACAGCTTGAACACAGTGGGGTGAAATGGCACCAATCACTGTGGTGTGCTACATGCTGGTGAAAGGTGAGAGAGACTGCCTGCACTCGGGAGCGATGCTCAGAAGCACTGCATAGACACAGTGGTGCAACATGGTACCCAGCATGCTTGTGTACTGTGTGTTGATGAAAGGCCAGGGACTTCCTGCACTGAGAAGTGATGCCCAGAAGCACTTCATGAACACAGTGGGGCATCATGACACCTATTCCAGCTGCATACTGTGTGATGGTGAAAGGTAAGGGATTGCCTGCACTGGGGAGTGATGCTCAGAATTACTGCTTGACTACAGTGGGGCGACATGGCACCCATCCCTGATTTGTACTGCTTGCTGGTGAAAGGTGAGGGACTGCCTGCACAGGGGAGTGATGCTTAGAAGCACTGCATGAACACTCTGGGGCAAAATGGCACCCATAACGGCTGTGTGCTGTGTGCTGGTGAAAAGCGAGGGACTGCCTGTACTGTAGAGTGACACTAAGAAGCACTGCATGAACACAGTGGGGTGAAATGTATCCATCATGGTGGAGTACTGCATGCTGGAGAAAGGTGAGGGGACTGCCTGGGCAGGAGAGTGATGCTCAGAAGCACTGTGTGAACCCAGAGGGGTGACATGGAACCCATCATGGTTGTGTACTGTGCACTGGTGAAAGGTGAGGGACTGTTTGTGCTCATTTAACTGCTATATGAGAAATGCCACATACACTGCCTTATATGACATTTATTTACTTATACATCTAACCTTAACTTTTATTATATTTAGGATATGCACTCTAACACACTAACACAAATGCACCACTTCATGTTCTAAACAGTACACAATACTACAGTATAACATTACAAGCATTTGCAAACTGACTAGGAACAGGTTATTGTATCAGGAAAGGGTTAACAGAGTGCCACACAGGTGCGCGCATGCACACACACACACACACACACACACACACACACACACTCCTTTGTCTCTGCCTGCATTCAACATCCCTTTCTTAGCCTTGTTTGTTGTAGTTTCACCAATTAATTTCAAAAGTATGAATAATCACCAGAATAACCAATATTAAGAAAACTCATTAAGTGATTTACATGTTAGTGTGTTATTTACTGCTGTCCTTTTTTTAATTTTTGCATATCTCCTGAACTTATAACAACACCTTACTCTGTGTTGATCTGAGGCCTTTCTTAATAGCGCCTGAAATGTGAACCTTCTTCCTTAATCTGAACTACAGTTTATGGCTGAGAAAGGCTGACTAAGTTAAATGTTTATGAGCTATGAGTCTTTCTTGAAAGAGAATACATCCCAGATTGAAGCTAGTAACCACATTATCACACAAAAATAGTGCAGTGCAAGTAACACTGGTCCGATGAATGAACTCAGCAGACTGAGTCAATTAGCAGAGTGATTGCACAAAATTCCAATTTTATCTAGTCTGTTCAGAATTTGGAGAGATCCCTTTTTCTACTGTGATAGTAAGATGTCTGAAGGGCTCCTCCCAATGCAGCCATAATAATTAATGTAGAAGTGTATGGGAAGCCAGTACAGGTTTCAGAGAATGGGGCTATGTAGTCCTATTTGCAGATGGGGTGAGGAGATGTGAAGCAGCATTTTAGACAGCATGGAGCTTAGCAAGAGAGTTACATAAGCTAAACAGGAGGGAGTTTCAGTAACTGGGTCAGAAGCAGATGAGGTTATAAACTATAACTGCTTTGGCTTATACAAGGTTGAGATAGTGGTGAATGCAGCCATTGTTTTGGAAGTGGTAGTAGTCAAATTTACAGATGACAGAGATGTAAGCAGGAAACAAAATTGAACGCTCAAGGAGGATACCAACATGCCTCTACCAACCAACTCCATTGACAGCCACTGCTGGCCCCAAGGTCCTCCATGGTGTCCCCCATTGCAGGGCCAGTGGAAGGGAGTTTCCCTGTCTGGGTATGGATCCAGCCTGGGGGCTCAGCAGGGATCATAGAGCCCAAGTGTGCTATCACCATCATCTTTAGCAGTCACCATTTTCTTCCTGAATTTTTGTAGACAGTGTCAGACAGGGCCCCATGCATGCACCCACATCAAGACGTGTTAATGAGGGGACATCCAAAAGTCTCGGTAGTGGCTATCAAGTCTAACTTGACCTCTGCCACCATATCTTGTAGTTCATTGATCTTGTTGCTCAGGCTTCTAGCACTTAGGCAGACAATGTTCCACACTCCCACCTTATTCCCTCTCCCCTTACCTGCTGTCTGGCAACTGCTCACCACACCCTTCCTACTCTACCCATTTCCCTTCTTGCTAGCTGCTTTGTCATGATCTCCACCCTTCCCTTCCTTTCTAACTCTGTCATGTTCTTTGCCATTGCCTCTTCTAGCACCCCCTAATCCCTTTAACATTTCAAGGGGAGTCACTGCCAGGTTCTCCCTGCCCCTCTCCTGTTATGGAAATTCCAGCTTCTACCTCCATTTCATTCAGTTCAAATGATGATTCATGTAGACATAAATCTTCTTCTCAAGTGTAGTTGTCCCCTCCCTCTTGAGATGAAGCCCATCCCCTGTGAATAGCCTTCTATTTCAAGAGGTTCCCCCAGTCCACTACAATTCTATACCCCCTCTTTCTGACACCTCCTATTCAACTAAGCACTGAATGCCTCAGTTTCCTCCTGCCTCACTCTGCTCTCCCCTCCCTCCTCCCTTTCCCACGGTAGTAGAACCTCTGAAAAAGCCGGTGAGACTACTTTCCTCTTTGGCTCCCCCCTAATCTTAAGAAGCTGCATTTAACTTCCTCCATACTTTGGTTTGGCTTGGCTGAACATGTTGGTACCCTGCCCATGATTCTTCTCTTGAACAACAGGGACAGCAGTAGAGCAGAGCATCTATCTCTCTTTTTCCAGAGGTAGGAATGCTTTACTAGCCTTCTGCTGGCCTGCTGTGATGACCCTGGCTTTGGTCATGAACCCAGATCACTGGCATGGCAATTGGTTCCCCAGCTGTGATGCAACTGGGCTGTCTAAGCACTGCTTTTTTTTTTATTCAGCAAAGGTATGACTATGCTACTTCATTAAATCACAGTACTGTAAGCTAACAATAACTTTGTTAAAATAGTTTATTTTTACAGTTATATGTTTCTTCAGAACCAGCATGGAGTCCTGATAGCTGTGACCTGCCTCCACTAACTCTTTAGACCAATCACAGTAGTAGTCTATTTCAAACGGCTATTGCGATTGGCCTAGAGTTATGGCAGTGGACCAGAACCATCTTTATTTCTGATCTAAAGAAAATAAATAAGGTAAAAATAAATAACTCGGTTAATCATGCTACCAGTGACCTGGTCATAACCCACTTGGGCCTAGTCCCTTCACATCCTGCCACAGGCTTCTGCTCTTCCTGAACAATGCCAGGCTCTTGCTCACATAGTACAGGGCCTCTTGTACATAGGAATCCTCCTAGTTGCTCCAGGTACACCTTACCCCTTCTCAGTATCAGATGCAGGTTTACTCTTTAAGCTGTTACTGCTCTCTCAAGGGTCGGATCATGGGCTAGAACAGACAATAGATTACCTATATGTAAGCCCCCCAAAATGGGCTTATTTGCTAGGGAGCTGCTGCCTGGGATCAGTGGCTCTGGAGGGATTCAGACCCGGTCGGTCCGCAGGTGGTCCATCGCGGCTCTGGCTGCCCCATAATGGTGTCCTGGCTTTTGGCAGGCAGGCCAGTAGCTGCCTCTTGTTTCTGCACCTCTGGACACACAGTTAGAGGTGGTTTCAGTCCCAGGGGTTGCCGGGGTGATGAGACCGCGAGTTGTTGTAAATAAATCTGGCAGCAGCACCTATTTGGGGCATATGCAGCTGCCAATCTGACAATTTTAATGGAGTGGCTGCTCCGGGTCCTGGGTCTGGTGTTCTGACAGGCCGGGCTCAGGACCACAACAGAAAATAAAATAATTTATATAAATAAAATATTGTAAATAGTTTTTCGGCAGTACGCGCCATCTGGGCATGGGTGGCTGCTGATGGGGGAAAATTTAAAGTAGCAGCTGCTCGTAGTGATGGGGAGTAGTTCAGCACCGGTGGTGCAGGAGAACACATTGTACATAGTTAGTTTTGGGACTACATGTCCCATAGGGTAGAGGGGTGGCGCAGAAGGTCGAATGGTCCGTGACAGGACCCCAGTTTTTGTCAGGTTGTTTTGACACATAATGACAAGAAATAAAAAGAGCTAATGGCGCCAATTGGGGAGCTCACTGGGGAAATTAAAGAGGAGAGAGGGCTGAAGGGCTAATGGCCTGCTCGGCCCTAAAGACTGTGGTCAGGGTTTTATTTTTGGTGTAGTGTGCGGTGGCAGGCAGGCTGGATGTGGCAGCATCCATCTTGTGTTGAGTCCCTTGTCAGGCTCTGGCTTGGAGCAGCTAAGAGAACAGTGAAAAGTGCAGCTGCCCCTGTCCAGCATTGTGGAGGATGCCAGGGTGGGAGAAGGTGGAGAGTCAGAAAGGAACGTGCTGCGTGGGGATGGGCTGAGTGTATTTTGGCCCTGAGGACTACTGCTGCGTGGAGCCTGCAGAAGGAATTGGTGGTTGGGGAGAATGAGGTGAGGAAATGAAGGAGCAAGAGGATGGCAGCTGAGAGGTGAGGAGATACAAGGGGCCAGGGCAAGCCCCTGGTCCCAGAGACTTTTTTATTGCTGCATCAGTGATGGAGGAACTGTGAGCAGAGTTGGTTGGTGCCAGGGGTTTCAGAGGCACATCGCCTGGTTCCATGTGACCCCTGCTGTAAAGACTGTTTCCTGGCTTGGTCTGGAGGAATAAGCTGTTGCCATTTGTTCTTAATGGCCTGATTCAGCCAAAAATTCAGCTGCCTGTAATTGGACTGTCAACTACCTAGCTGCCGGGTAGTTGCCTGGATTTTATGCTCAAATGCAGCCCTTAGAGTCCAGAGTGAACCCACTCTTCTGATGCAACCTCCACGGTTGAAAAAAAATTGGGGGGGGGGGGTGTTTTACTGCTCCATGAAGTGACTGCTTCCTGTTCTGCATTAGTTGTTCATTAAATGGGATCCCCTCATTACTGCAGTTTTAGTGGTTGCCTCGTTTGTTTGGTATGAACTATTTGCTGCTAATATGAAGTTTGCCTCCACAGCCCAGCCCTTAGTGTGTACTCTGAAGTGTGCCACAGGAGAACAGGAGAACCAGTGGAGGAAGACATCAAGAGGTTTGCGTGGTGAAGACTGTCTACAAAGACCTCTGGAGTGAAGATGGCAGGGCCAGGCAGGTGAAGAGTAGCATCTTCATCTCTCCAGTCATCCAGCTCAGCATCCATAGATCCGAGGGCACCCCGGTTTCATCAGGGCTGGTAAGCTAGGCTGACCAGGTATGTGGACTATTATTGCTGTGTAGTGTCCCCCTAATCAGAACTTTTACCACCATACCCGTAGATGCAGGGGGGGCTTACTTATACTGTATGTAACCCAACGATAGCAAACTGAGTTACCAGGTGGCTTTTGATTCTGTGAAATCATTTTGCACTAAAATGGTTAATGCTCTGTCCTGTTCTGAAATATATATGTTTTTTTATGTTGTTACAATTTCTTACCCTAACCACATGGTGTCAACCCTGAATTGAGAGCTTCCAGTACCCATAAGCTCAACACTTCCCTCTGTTTTTCCTGCTCAACCTCCCAGGCCTAAAAATGGGGCCTCAGCCCCACCAAAAGAGAGTTCTAAAGTTCCAGTTCCAGAGTTCAGGGCCAGGCTGTATTTTCCAGCTGTGACAGGCCGGGGGGGGGTTGCGGGCTAAGGTTGGTGGCAGGGAATGGGTCCAGAGCGGCACTTGCTCCCTATGCTTAGGTTTATGGAGGCTCAGATCCCACCCTGGGTCTGGGGTTGGGGACAGTGAGGGCTTGGTGGCAGCTTACCCTCAAGGAATGCCGCCTGGTGGTTTTAACACAAACTGTCCTGTTCCACTAATGGAAGGTAACCTGCAACTTTCCTATTGCCTGGTGATGAGCGGAATATGAACAGTCCAAACCCAAGCAACCCAGATACCCGACTTGGTGAACATTTTGAAAATCATCATCAAAAAAATCCAGAACATATGGTCTTCATTGGAACAGAACATGTATAAAAGCACCCATGTAGTCGGGATAGGGTCAACACCCTACTGAAAAAAGAAGCCCGCAGGATGTTCAGTCTTAGGGCAGTTAAACCTGGTGGGCTTACATGATTCAACAGATATACTACCATTCTTGTAAATTAGAACCCTGCATATGAACTGTGAATTGTATCAGTGCTTCCCTCTAGAAATTAAAGTACTGCTGTATAATTATATTTCATGCCAACTGAAAGTTTACAAATGGTTACTAGGGCCGATTTGAAGTGTCATCTTTAGATTAATTTCATGTGCCTGTGACAGTAGTTTAACAGTTTAGCTACTTCATTTTTGTTTAGTTTAAGTTTATAAGTATTTATTGAGGACTAGTATATTTGTTTTGAAGTTGAGGCACACATACATTATTTTATTGTTATGTCTGAAAATCCACCTCCCATCCATATATATATATATATATATATATATATATATTGTTGTTTTTTTTTTTTGCAAAAACACACCTTTCTCATGCCCTGTATTCTCCTTGGATATTTTCCTGCAGCATCAATAAATTCATTATGCCTCTGCTGTATATTACAGTATTATCAATTTTTTTACTTTAGCCTCCTGTCTCTTTCCAGTTTGCATTTACTGATTTCGGTTTAACTTTTTTATATCCCGTGCAATTGCAGTTTTGCTTGAGATACAGGATATTTGCTATTCCACAGCCTGCACACCATGATGGTATTTATTTTTTAGCTGAGTGCAGTTCAACTGTGTCATTTGTTATTTCTCCTATAGCCTGAGATGACTGTGTTTTCAGTACTGCAAAGCATAGTACAGCTCTCACATTATCAAAGGTCTTCATCCAATGCTACGGTAGGTACCAGGCTTCATTTTACATTTTCTAAGGGTGTGTCACAAGAGTTGCGTCAACATTTTTGTCATTTCTCCAGCAACCAAACTGCACCCAAATGTTTGTGGGAAATTTGTAAATGTTTGGATGCATTTATGACAATCTTTGCACTTTATGGTAAAGTACTGCATGCCTTATTTTTTGATGTATGCTTCATTTTCTGTGAGTACCTTGCAGCACTTGTGACAAAACATCAGAACCCATTTTATATGGTCTAACGGTTATGTCCCATGGAGCGTAACTGTCTTACAAAGAAAACGCAATGATTTGAAAAGCAAGTCCTTTCTGTGTAAACACTATGAGACGTAGATTATCAATTTTGCCAATCAAAGTTTTCAGACATGAGTGCCATCTAATGGCCTCATTGAAACCAACATTTGTTAAAATGCAGCTTAAGAAAAATGTTTTAAAACAGTTTATAATATGGCCAGGGAAAATGATCAACTCTCATTTGTCAACAGCTGTCAGCTGACCGTGTATTATTACTCAAGTAATCCACGGTTGCTCCTAGCACAGATCAGACACCAGTTGCCGAAGAGCCGATGGCAGCATTACGAACATTCGAAATTGCCAGCAGAAGCAGGCCTCACGGTTTATTGAGTCTGCTCGAGCATGCACCTAGTACCTCATCTTGCAGCTTCCCCTCCCGCCCCTTCTTCCTAGTATCCCTTACCCTTACCCTGTCCCAACCCCTCTTGAAACTGCCCACCATCTTACAGGACACTATCTCATCTGGTAAGGTGTTCCATTTGTCCACCACTCTTTCAGTGAAAAAATGTCTCCTTAGCTCCCTCCTGAATCTTCCACCCTAAAATCTCAGTCCATGCCCTCTCGTGTCCCTCCCCCTTCTTATCTGGAAAATCCCTTCTGTGTTGGTCTTGTTTATCCCCTTCAGATACTTAAAGGTCTTGATCCCCCCATCCCTCCTCTCTTCCAGTGAATACATATTCAACTCTCCCAGTCTTTCCTCACAGGGCTTGCTCTGTAATCCCTGGATCATCTTTGTGGCTCTTCGCTGCACCATCTCCAACAATATGATGTCCTTCTTCAGGAATGAGTGCCAGTACTGCACACAGTACTCCAGGTGGGGCCTGACCAATGACCTATACAGGGGCAGGATAACCTCTCTCCTTTTCGGAAGAGATCCCTCTTGCAATACACGCCAGCCTTTTGTTGGCTTTTGCTGCTGCCTTCCTGCACTGAACCGAGTTGTTCATGCTCCCTGTAATGATCACTCTTAGGTCCTTCTCTGTGGAACTCTCCAACTGTACCCCATTCAAGTGATAATCCTTCCCCGGTTCCTGGCTCCGAACTGCAGAACCTTGCACTTCTTGGCATTGAACCACAACTACCATGTTTCCGCCCACTCCTGCAGCTTAGTTAGGTCCTCCTCCAACCCCTTTCACCCCTCCGCATCATCAACCACAGCTCCCATCTTGGTATCATCTGTGAACAGACTGATCCTGCTCCGGATCCCATGTGAGATATCTGCAATAAAAATCTCAAACAGCACTGGTCCCAGTACAAATCCCTGTGGTACCCCACTCTTCACCGCTCTCGGTGATCAGAGGTCCCCCACCACCACCACCCTTTGCTACCTTCCCTTTAGCCAGTTTGTGATCCATTTTACCATTTTTGGTCCCGCTGCCACATATTCCAGTTTCCCCACTAACCTCCCATCTGGCATTGAATCAAAGCCCTTGCTGAAGTCTATATGTAGCGGAAGAAGTGTTTTTCTCCACTTTTGATTCCCTGTGCCAGTCAGCTTGCTGGATGCCTTGGCCACACTGACCAGTCTGGTAACCTCCCTGGACTTCTCCGTGTATGTATCCTTATCTTCCCCCCTCCCCAATTTCCTGTACTTTTGAAATACTACCCTCTTTTCCTTCACCCTTTCCATAACCTCCTGTGTCAGCCAGCTGAGTTTCTTTGCCCATCCCTTCTTGCTTTTCTTCCTAGTGCAAGACTATGGAGCCTCCGCCAGCCCTTCTTTTATGATGTCCCATTTCTGGTCTGTATCCATGTGTGGTTGCATACCTGCCAGGTGCCTGTCCAAAATGTCCCCCTTCTTCTTAAAGTCTGCCCCCTGGACTCAATCGCTCTTGTACCCGTGCTCCCTGTTTTCCTCCCCATGTTGAGTGTGAACCACACCAAATAGTAGTCATTCCCGGCTAGTGGTTCCTTCACTTCCAGAATCCTTACAGCTTCCCCATTATCCAGTACAGGGTCCAGAGTCCATTCTAACTGAGTCGGCCCCTGGACCAGCAGTGTCAGGAAGCTGTCTTGAAATGCTTCTAACAGAACCGACTCCCCTTGCACTCTTGGTGGATGGGGTGCCCCACTCCGCCCCCAGTCTCTTGCACTCGTGGTGGATAGGGTGCCCCACTCCACCCCAATCCCTTGCACTCGTGGTGGATAGGGTGCCCCACTCCACCCCTGGTAGATTGAAGTCCCCCACCACCACTGTGCTCCCCTTCCTGCAGACCTTTCTAATTTGTTCGCTAATTCCCTATCCAGGTCACTCCCCTGAGCTGGTGGCCTGTACACCATCCCAAACCTCAGTGTCCTATTCTTTGCATCTTGGAACTGCATCCATATTGCTTCTGTCCTCCCCTACTTCCCTTCCTCCCTTACACACTTTATCCCCTCCCTTACATAGATCGCCCCCCCATTCCCCTTAGCCCTATCCTTTCTGAATAACCTGAACCCCAGGATCATCATATCCCAGTCCTGGTACTGGGTGGCCCATGTTTCCGAGGTGGCAGCAATGTCCACCTCCTTTACTGCCAACAGAGCCTGTAATTCTGCTGTTCTATTCCTTAGGCTTCTTGCATTCAGTGAGACCACCCTGCAGCCTGTCTTCTCACTTTCCATACCCCTATTCTTCCCCCCTTATCCCTCCCTGTGCCGCTTCCACATTGCCTCTACCCATAACTAGGGGGGTGAGCTCACTAGGCTCCCCTTTCCAGACCCTTTTCCCATCAGCGGTCCCCTCACCACCCCCTCCTAGTTTAAATCCACCTTTGTTGATATATGCCCCTCTATTCCCCTTTTTAGTATTCCCTTCCCCTCCTTGCTGAAATGTAACCTGTCCCCTGCATATAGGGCACTATTTCCCCAGGTCCTGCCCCAGTCTGACACTACTCTGTACTCCCTGATATGGCACCAATCCCTCAGCCACTCATTGAACTCCTCTATCCTTTTTTTCCTCACTGTACTCACACATGGTGCCGGGAATACCTCAGAGAATGCCACTGACCCCTCCCACTTCCTCACACTACCTACACAAATCCTCAAATCTCCCCTTTACCACCTCTACCGTCTTCCCCGCCAAGTCATTTGTACCCACCTGCATCACTTTGTGAGGCTTCTTCCTCCCCCCTTCCATGCACACTTGAGAAGTGCCTGCCCCGCCCTACCAGTGGTCAACCCAGGAATAGCCTCAACCCAGATACGACTGTGCCTGTCTCCCCTTCCGCCCCATCTGACCCCTTTCAGTATAGAATCCCCCAGCACTAGTACCCCCATCTTCTTGTCCCATACCCCTCCTCCTGTTTTCACTGTCTACATTTCCAGAGTCCACACTGCCCTGCTCCTTATTAGCTCTGTCAGTGTCATTTACGACTCCTACATCTTCCCCCCGTTTCTGCCTCTGCCTCTACCCTGCTCTTCCCCTTCCCCTTCTTTCTTTCCCAGCCTGACTCCTGACTCCTGGGCCTTCACTACCCTTCTCCCTCCCCCACGATCTCCGACACCTCCTCTACCACCTCCGATGCCAACACTGCAAACCTATTACTTGCAACTCCCACAGTGGTGCCCATCTCCTCCTTCCCCCTGCCGTGAACCTTCCCTCCACTTACTGCCCCCTGCTCTCCTTACCCCTATTCCCCATCCCTACATCCTCATGGGTTTTAGCCCTACTGTCCCTCCTCTGCTTCTCCCAGCTACTCCTCTCTGAGGTCCCTCCTGCCCCAGCCCCCCCTCACCCTCTCCAGCTCCCTCCAGAGCCCCTGTAACTCCTCTTCCAGTCTGCTCAGCCTGTAACAAATTTGACAATCCCCCAGTTTCTATACTATATTCATCCAAACATCCAGCCCACAACCATTGCACCCCACTATCCTCCCTGTGCCTGCCACCCTCACTCCATGGTGCCCCATTCCATCCACTATTCTGATGTCTCCAGCCACCCTTATTCGTGCCCTTCAACTCCCAGTGCGATCCCCCCATAATGCCCCATTTTTCCTTCCCTCCATTATTCACACTTAACTTAAATGTAATCTCAGTTTCTTATCCCACAGTCTGTACAGCAATAGATGGATACAATATGTGACCCTATTGGCTTGCTTCTGAGTCCTTCTTTACCCTGTTGATCCCTAGCTTACTAGCTCAGTAACTCTAGCTAACACATTTATACATGACCTTGTCTGTTTGAACTTTAAACTTTAAACTTCTAATATGCAGTTACCCCTCCTTAATCCAAACTTGTCAGTTTGACTTTCAGACTTGTAACTTTAAAACATTTAAACCTTAAAATCCAATTAGTAAAAGCCTGAGCGTCTGAACTTTTCACCACCTGACTATTAGCTGTAAGAGTTAGCTTATACGTGAAATTTGCATCTCCCAAAGTGCCTTCAAGCCCAACCCACAGTGACTTTTCAGTATTTAAGAAGGGCTGGTGGAGGGGGCTGGTGGGGGGGATTTTTTTTCAATCCATCCAGCCACAGTCCCCAGACAAGCCAGCAACTGTTAAAGAAAGATTTGACCTAAATTCAAAAATCACCAGCAAAACTTACCAAAAAACATAGAGATAAATAATCTCTCAGAGACAAACTCACCTCATATTCATATTCAAACTCCTCTCTTACCTTTCCCCACAGCAAGTAGCATTCCGCAAGTGTACCCTGTCTGACTGTTGTATTCACTGGCTGAATGTTATGTGTCATGTTTGCAGTGTAAGTGTTGTATTCTGTTTCTCAATGTACTGTACTATGGCATGCATTTGTTACCCTCCCCAACTGGACTTCTGTACTCCCTGACTCATTGTAGCCCTCCCTCCTTACTGTTGCCTCCCTGGCCTGACTTCTGTCTCTCTGACTCCTGCTAGCCCTCCCTACTTACTGTTGTTCACTGAACCTCATGCTGGTTTTCTGGGCTCTAAACTTAATTCCGTATCCATGTTGTGGCATACAGCTATTTTCCACTTTTCTTCTTGTGTAGTACTAGAGATTTCAGCATGTCATTCCCTGTAGAAGTTGTACATCCAGAATTGTAGTGCTGTGCTCCACAGTGTTCTGTTCTCAGTTACTGACTAAAGCTTGCACCATTGTGTTTTCTGTTCACAAATAAAGCTTCCAGTTGCAAAATCGCACATGTCTCGCACCTCTGTCTGTGAGCATACAGTCCCCATTTTCCCTGGACATGTTATAAGTGTATTAACCCACTCCAGGGGGTGGGTTACACGGGGAATTAATCCATGCCTGGGTGGTTGTCGGCACTCAGCCTGTGGCTTCGTGCCACAATCCCCTCCCCCCCCACCAGGCCCACGCTTTGTCATGGGTTAATCCTTACTTATTCTGTAATGCATTATTTCTCACCTTGTGTAATACCCAAGCCTCTTTATTGTCACAGCTCTGTGACTTTGAAACTCCTGATGCATTGTAACTGCTTCAATAACTCCCGAGTGAGAATGGTTCTGTGCAAATGAAGCATTGAGTGTACATAGCCAAGAACATTTAAACAACAATTAGATGAACATATGAAGAGCCAGGGAATTGATGGTTATGGGTGCTGAGAAGCTATGGATGAAATAGATACATCTTTTTGTTTTCCATCCGAATATGATATCCTATGATCTTATGATCTTGAACACAGTTCAGTCAGATTAATGGTGTCTCAGCTACAAACATTTATTTATTATTTTTATTTCGTTTTGTTGACAGGATAAGTGCACTAGACAAATCCTGCCTATTTTCAGGCACGACCCGGGGGAGGGGGATACAGATGAATGCCAATTGACCGTGAACCAGATTAAGCTGCTGATGGTATTTTTAGTGAATGAGGGAAATTTGGCCAGGACACTGGGAAAATTCCCCTACTCTTTGCCAGTAGGGGGACCCTGTCGCTGTAGGAAGCAGGCACTCTGTTTCCAGCTATGGAGGAGGCAGGAGCTGTACATGGGGCTGCGATAGCCCAGAGTCTTTCCTTACCTGTCGATTTCACCCCGACTGGAACCACTGAAGTGGTGGCTGGGATGCACCTGCGAGGTGGCTAGTAAAACGCCAGCTCAAGCGGTCCATCAGTTCCTGTTGTTACTATGGGTCTCAGTTTGACGGAGAAACAACGCTGTTTGGAAGAGGAACTACTTCGAGTTAGTGAATTATTGATGCAGGAATGTAGGAACCTCGCTGTGGAGGACGACAGGAAGCGGAAGAGATCAGAAGGTTCACCGAGCACTGCAGAAGCAGCGGGGCCCAGCAAGTTGCATTCGGCTACTGAAAGGCCGAAAGCCAGTGGTATTTCATCTTCTCAAGATTGGGGAGATCTAGTAGAAGAATCATGGTCTCTGGAGCATGCGCTGTGTGGGGTAGGCTGGATTCTGATTTCAGGTGCTTCGTGGAAGCCGGATGACGGATCTTCGGCTCTTCACGAGTCTGTAGAGATAAGTACATTGGCTTTACCAGTCCATCCTCCTGTAGTTTTGGACACTGAACTTCCAACCTCCCCTCTTCCTAAAACTACTATTGTTTCTGGACTACCCTTGGAAAGCCTGTCAGAGGAGATGACTGCAGATGTGGCTACCTCCTTTGTCATACAGGGGCCAGCTTTGGAACCTGTGGATAAACCTTCTTATGCCAGTCATTTTAGGCAACCTCTAGAATTAGTCAAGCGGCGAAATGCCATTCGTTTACGATATGTTGGTCCCAGGGATAATCCCCCTCACAGGTTCTATGTTGGGAAAACATTATTGAAGCAAAGTATAGGTTTTTCCCCTTCTGAAGTCTACGCCTTGATAGATGTTCCTGGGGAGTTTACTTTTGATGTCAGTTTTCGCACCCCAGCTCTTTTGGAACTATTCTGGAGTCGCGATTTAAATCTAAAAATGAATCCCCTATGGTCGGACTTTATTGTATTGCCTCTTTCAAAACAGGCCTTTAGTGTCATTACGCTCATGTTTAGAAATGAAGGGGTTAATGTCGTCGATATTGTTAATTGGTTATCTAAGAAATATGATATCCAGGGGAATCCTGTTCCTATCCTGGATGCTGAGGGATTTTGGAATGGGGGTTGGAAATTTAGGATTAAACTCCACTCTACTGATTCTGATTTAGTATATTTCCCCAATTGTTTTTTTTTTGGGGGAGGGATAAGGGGGTTCCTTTTCTATCCAGATCAGCCAAGGGTTTGCTTCAAGTGTGGGTCTCGGACTCACATAAGCACCTCCTGTGATGTGCTCAAATGCTCTTATTGTGGGGAGTCTGGTCATCCTAGTGCCCACTGTTTCCAAACCTCTAAATTCAATCTTTGCGATGTGGTGGGTCACACGTTTGAACTTTGCCCTTTGGCAGCTAAAAACACACCGGAAGCTGATTTTGGGGTACAAGATCATTATATTCGGGAGGCAGTTCGACTTGGCATTCCTACTGGGGGAAGGTTGGATCCCAGTATCTCTGTGGCTAGTCTCTCTTTGGCTGCAACAGGTTTGATTAATGACTCTACCTTGAGCCCTGCCACTATAGATTTATCCGCAGTAGCAACTCATGAGGTATCAGAGATAGGACGGGGGGTTATTTGCCAGGATTCTGTATTGTCTAGTTTGGATCCCTTGGAAGATGGTTTTACTATGGTTAGTGGCAAGAAAGGAAAATCTGTTAAAGGGAAAGGAAAGGTGGGTAGAAAAACAGCTATACCTACTCTGAATGTTACTATAGCTGATTCTAATACTTTTGCAGTGTTGGTGGAGGCTCCAGAGGTGGTTCCAGACATATCTCAGCCTTCTGCACCCCCACTAAGGCCTGAGCCTCAGGAACCTGCTGAAGGACAGGTAGGCCCTAAGACACCAGATGGGAAAAGTGGAAGGATTACGAGAGCATCTAGCAAAGTAAAGTGAATTTATCCTGTCATTAATTCATGGTTCCCTTTTACTTTAGAGTGGCCACTTTAAATGCAAATAGCATTAAAACTCCTGTTAAGAGTCAGAGCACTTATTCTCATTTTTTATATGAAAATCTGGATTGTGTTTTCCTACAGGATGTTCGTTTGCATTCTTCTACGGGGGTAGCGGCTGCCACTACTGGTTGGGTATGGGGAGATTGTTTTTTGTCTTTAGGGAGTGATTTGTGTAGTGGAGTGGGAATTTGTTTTTTTCATTCATATATCAAAGTAATTCATCAAATAGAGATTATAGCTGGCAGGGCCTTGGTTTTGGATATTAAGTGGGGTTCACTACCCTTGCGGTTAATAAATGTTTATGCACCTCAATCTAAATTTGACCGAGTGGCCCTTCTTAATTCATTATACCCTTTTTTATGCACCACTTATGTTATTATTCTTGGGGGGGACTTTAACTGCTCCTTGCCTTCCTGTGTTTCTTCTGGGACTCAGAAGAAGGTGTATTGTGATATGGCAAGCTTGTCGAAACGTCTTGCAGACACTGGTTTGATTGATGCTTTTGGGCCTTCCTCTAAAGGGTTTGGGAATACTTATTTTTGTGGCCCTAGAGCTTCCAGGATTGACTATTTTTTTCTTTCACCAGGGGTTGTAGTGCAATCACAGTCCTTGCAGGAGGTGGCTACATCAGATCATAAACTGCTTAGATAGGTGTTATGTGATGTGCCTGAAGCCCGCAGGGGGCTGGGTTTTTGGAAATTAAACATTGTCTTATTAGATATCCCTGGTGTGACTGATGGTCTACATTCCCTTTTTTTAGCACGTCAGTCTGTTCTGTTTCTATATGATGATTTAAATACTTGGTGGGAGGACACGAAACGTGAAGTCAAACTGTACTTTAAAACCATAGGTCATTTAAATGGGAGATTCCGGCATGATGGGCTCCATTACCTTAGAGAACTACTTCATTTTTTGTCTACCTTCCGCCAGTCTTTGGGATCTGCATGTCTGGATCAAATTAAAAAGGTAAAGGAAGAGTTGGCTAAATTACAGTCTCAGGTTTTGCAGGATGTGGAGAGAAAGCATAAACATGGGATTTGTGGTAAAAAGAAGGAACTTTACCTTTGGAAAATCTGAAACTTATTAAACACTCCCGAGTCATGATGTATTTAAACACTTCAACCGGGGGGCGTGTTACAACAAATACTGGTATTTTAGACACGATACATGATTATGTTACTGCATCCTTTAAGAGTAGATTGCTCTCTGAAGCCTCTATTAGTGATTGGTTTCTTAGAAGACCAGTCCCTGTTTTGTCTACAGATGAGCAGATTAATTTGGTCCAACCCATTACGGTAGAAGAACTAAAGACTGCAATTTGGTATTTAAAGTCAGGCATTACTCCTGGTTCTGATGGGTTATCTCATGAAATTTATAAAATTTTGTGGGAAGTTTTGGGTACTGACCTATGTCGAGTATTGAATGCTGGGTTACAGACAAGGGGTCTACCAAAAAGCATGTTACAGGGTGTGTTGCTTTTACTGTATAAAAATAAAGGGGAGCGTGGGGATTTAGATAATTGGAGGCCTTTGTCTCTTTTGAATACAGATTATAAGATCTTGATGAAAATCTTATGTATTCAATTACGAGGAGTCTTGGGTTCCTTATTACATCCATCACAATTTAGTGGGGTACCGCATAGGAGGGTTCAGGATGCACTGATCCTACTCAGGGAGCTTGTTGCTAAAGGAGCATCTGGAGACATGTTTGGGCATCTGGTTTGTCTTGACCAGGCTAAAGCTTTTGACCAAGTAGAATATAATTATCTTTGGGAGAGTTTGAGACGGTATGGGTTTCCCTTACAATTTATAAGCTGGCTACAAATCTGCTATAAAGGCATCACTCTGATACCAAGCATGAATGGATGGTTGGGAAGAGATGTTGAGGTACATAGGGGAGTAAGGCAGGGGTGTCCACTGAGTCCCCTACTCTATGTGCTATCCTTGGACCCCTTTTTGCATGTCTTAAATAGTACGAATGACATTGTTGGATTATCAGTTGGTTGTATGGATCCACAGATAGTGTCAATAGCATATGCGGATGATTTAGTTTTAGTTTTATCAGATAAAAATTCTGCTGTTGCTGCACGGTCATTATTGTACACCTTTTCAGCTATGTCTGGTTCCTCTATTAATAGACTTAAAAGTGGGATACTGCCTTTGGGGTATGGGGCCACTGATGTGGCATTGATTTGGGACATGCCTATCAAATCTGGATATAGGAAGATTCTTGGTGTTTATTTTGGAGGTATGGATGACCATCAGTATAATTGGGAGAGGCAATTATTGGAGACACGTAATAGGGTGTTACTCTGGAATAAAGGCTGAATGTCTAAGGCTAAGTGAATTTATCTGATTAAAACTTTTTTGTTGCCATATTTTTTGTTTATAGCTGCGGTTTTTCCCCCTCCCCCTTCTTTAGAATCCTCTCTTTATGATGTGTTTTTTCTTTGTTTATGGGGTAATAGATTAAATCCGGTGACGAGGGATATCACTTATTTACCTATTGGTGAAGGGGGTCTGGGTATTGTGAAACCAGTTGTATTCTTGAATAGTATATTTATTTTTTATAATTTAGTTCCCTTGCTCAAGGGGGTTGTTAAGATCTGGTCCCCATGGGTGGCTGATAGTATAGATCCCCTTCTTAGGCATTGGGATCAGGATTCTTTTTTGGCCAGACAGGTCAGGCTATGTGCATTGGCTAGTCATTTCCATACAATGTTTCAAAAATTGAAATCCTGGCATGTTGTTAGGAAATCCATTCTTCTTCAATCACGTCAGCAATTCTAATGTACTATACTGCAGGATTTCTTTTTTGTGGATCCTTGGTTTCATGATTTATTGGTTTCTGAGCAGCATTCCAAGTTGCAATTATTGGTAAGCAAGAGGGTTTCTCGACATATGTGGGATTTTTTTATGGCTATGTCTTCATAGGAGATTAGGGGTAAAAGGCAATATGAGGCATAAAGAACTCTCGGAGAGGTTTTGTCCCAGGTAGGAAACCTGCATGGGGGTGGTTGAAAAAATGGAACTTTTTTTGTGGATTGTCCCTTTGTAGTTTCCTTTTGGTCCCAATTTCAAGATGTATGGCCTTTAAATCCTTTTCAGGGTCCTTCATCACAGATTTGGGTGGAAGGGGTTCTGCCGGGCTCCTGGGTTATTTATGATGTAGTCACAATGCGCCTGTTAATGGGTCATATAGGCTTTCAGCTGTGGCAAGCACGGTGTAATTTGACACTTAGGCAGCAATTACTCTCCGAATCTCAGATTATTTATAACATTAAGAAGGTACTACTTAGCTGGAGACTTCAGGAAAAGGAAAAGGTGCATCCTGAACTATTTAGATTGTGGTGGAGGAAAATGACCTGGCTTGACACGGGGTAAGGTTATTGTGCCATGTCCAAGCTTTCCTATTAAGTACCGGAAATCCCTGCTAGCAAGGATAGGACCTCCTTTTGGGGTAATTTTTGGTGGGGACTACTACTTTCTGCTTATGGTGTTAGTTCTGTTTTAAACCCACTTCCTCCCTCTTGAGGGGGCATTTAGCATATTTTGGTACTATTTGTGCTGTTAATTTTACAACAGTTTCATGCTGATGTTATGCTGTGCATACTTTTTTTTATGATTTCTGTTCATCCTTTTTGTATGCTGGTATACTTATTTTTTGTTTAAATTTGTTGTGTATTATGATTAGTCTACTGTATACATTATTGTTTGAATGTTGCTTTTCAGTTATAATAAAAATTCCCCTACTCTTTTGGGGGGGGTCAGTATTTATTACTTTTTTAGGGACTCTAAAACACTGATATTTTGTTTGACTGTATGCTGTAATACTTATTTCTGTTTATCTTTGTTTTACATTATGATTTTGTGTGATGTAACACTATTGTGTATATGTTTTGCTTTCCAGTTTTAATAAAAAATTCCCCTACTCTTTTTGATAAGTGCCTTGGGACCTTTAACATCCATCTGAACTACCACCAATCCAGGCAGATGGGACCTCGGTTTAACATCTCATCCGAAAGATGGCACCTCAGAAGTGCAGCACCCCTTTCATGCTGCACATGCTTGTCTATTGCAATGGCTGTAATGAAAATAAATTTCACACAGCTGTCATTCTGTCTAATGACATGGGATGGAAAATGTTTGCTGCTTAACTGTGGTATCCTTTCAGCATCTTGGTGCCATCATCATCAACAACAATAATGATATATTTCTTTTTCGCAACCAAAATGTATTGACATTTGCACAGTACTTTAGACATCTACATTGACATGGTGACAAAAACACAAACAGAAGAAAACACTCTGAACCTAGGAACTAAAAGAGCAGGACAAAGCGAATTAAAATCATTACAAGAACAACAAACTACACTTGGGTCAATTGGTTGATTACATTTCATCAAGATATGTAAGGCCATCACAGAGGTATCATAAGTGTGAACTGTTTTCCCACAGGAAGAGGAAACCACATATATTCGTCATTTCTTTCCATCAAGTTTTGCCTGCTTAGGGTCAGTCTAGGGTGTCTTAGGAATCTTATGGAGTATTTGCTATGAAAGCCAACTGGTCAAGAACTGAGTGGCCTGAATGTTGCTCTAAGTAGAGCATGAAGGCTAACCACCTTGCTGCATGCTTATATTTCTGGAAATAGAAACATAGAAACATAGAAGTTGCCGGCAGATAAGGACCGCAAGGCCCATCCAGTCTGCCCATTTCTTTTTCTACCTTATAAATGTGCCATCGGCCTTTGCTCTGTCAGTGACCTATCTATTCATAGTCATTTGTATTGCTCCCTTATGCCTATCCCATGCCTGTTTGAAGCCCTGCACTGTATTCATAGCCACCACTTCTTGTGGTAAGCTATTCCATGCATCTACCACCCTTTCTGTGAAAAAAATTTCTCACATTCCCCTTAATCGGCCTCCCTCTAATCTCATGCTGTGTCCTCTTGTCCTGCAATTTTTCTTATATTTAAACATGTTAGACTCTTTTCACCTTGTTTATGCCTCTTAAGGTGTTTAAATGTCTCGATCATATCACCTCTCTCCCTCCTTTGCTCAAGGTATACATATTGAGCTCCGTTAATCTGTCCTCATATGTCTTCTGATGCAGTCCCTGCACCATTTTGGTTGCCCTTCTCTGGACTGCCTCAATTTGGTTAATGTCCTTGTGAAGGTGTGGCCTCCAATACTGCAGTCAGATGGGGCCCTAACCAAATGTCTTGTGCACAGAGGATTATTACACTCCCTCTTCACGACTTGTGATACCCCTACTAATACACCCTAACACCCCTAGCCTTACCTACTGCTTTAGAGGTCTGCTTGGATGATTTTAGGTCATCAGTGATGATGATGCCCAAGTCTCTTTCTTCCTTTGTGACTGCTAGCAACTCCCTCCCAGCCTATAAGTGGCTTCAGGTTTCTCTTCCCTATGTGCATGATTTTGCACTTCTTTGCATTAAATCCCAGTTGCCACTCTTCTGACCATTTTGCTAGTTTATCCAGATCTCTTCTCATTCTGCCCACCCCATCTGGATCATCTACTCTGTTGCAGATCTTGGTGTCATCTGCAAACAGACAAGCCTTACCCTCTAGTCCATCTGCGAGGTCACTAATGAAGATGTTGAATAGGATGAATGTAGGTGAGTTGTAATGAATTTCATCATCTGTACTCTTTTGGAATGGTTAACCATGACTCCAGGTCTGGTGGAGACTCTTGTAGCCATTTCCATGTAATAGCTTTAGCAGGACAACTAACCAAGATTTGGAATAGGTACCTGCAATTGTTCCCCTTGAGTCCTGGTGGTGTAACTCCAAGGATTAAGTGTTTGAATTCTTTCAGTATATTTTTTCAAAATATTTGGTTGAAATCATTGGCTATGGTATCCCAAAAACTGTTTAACTTCAGGCACTCCCAAAACACATAGTTATGGTGCGCTGGTTGGTCATACCTGAGCCAACAGGTGTCCGAGTATGTGGCCCCAAAGAGCTTCATGATCACTGATGTCCTGAAAAAAAGTGTTACCATTTTTCACCGATGCTCCCACCACACATAAGAATCCAACACTTTGGCCGTGCCCTCCCATGCCTCTTTTCACTCCCACTCTGTAAGGTGTGCCCCTGCTTCTTTTTCCCATTTTGATTGGATATTATCTCTTGTAGTTGTGTCTAAACCTGTTATCATCCAATAGAGGTGGGATACCCAGTGCCCTAGCCTTGGGTATTCTGGTGGAAGGAAAGGACCTGTTGTAGCCCATCCAGTGGTCTCTGCAGCTGTGCCCATCTGGAAGGTGATTGGGGAAACTATGTAACTGTAAATAGCAGTAGAAATATTTTTGTGGGAGGTTAAAATTAATTTGTAAGCTACAAAAAGGATTCCATGGAGTCCTGTGATAGTGTCTGCCCAATATGGTATTTTTCAAGATCCAACAAGGCCATCACTATGGTATTTGAACATCTAGCTACTATCACCAGAGGCATATTATTCTCCACTAGTTAAGGATGCCATCACATTAGCAGCAAGCAACATGTCTGTCTGTAAGCGTCAACATTCAGACTACTGTGTCATCTACTATGCTATGGAAGCCAAGAGCAACTTCCACCAGCTCCAACCACCTATTGCCGGTTCGGAGAACAGAGATACATTTTGCTACGCCCACCCCACCAAACAAGGTAAAAACAACTGTTTATAAGTGATTGCAAGCCCCTGTCAAACAATTCTCCCTAATTAATATCTCATCCTTGGTAAGTGAATAGAAGGACTGGTAGTGAAGTTTTATGGGGTGGGAGGTAATCAAGAGGCTAATGTGTGTGTACATAAATGTTTCTAAAAACTGTTTGAACAGTCATTATCTGGACTGGATATGTACCAGGCTGAAATCAAGATTGTCATTATCAATGTGTCAGCTAAAAAGAGGACAGGTCAAAGAATTTAACTTTACCCTCCACCCACCGGTGGACTATCGCCAGTGTAACTGTCTTCTGATGAGAGAGTATTGGTATCAATGTATTTGAAAAAGAGTCTTGCTTAATTACAGTACTTGCTAAATGCCTATATAAATATATTTTCTGACTGCTGCTTTAATAACTGCAAACTGAATAACTTAACTTTCTTTTTCACTGAATGATAGTACAGGTTCCTGTATTCTGTTCTTGTTCAGAGAAACATATAAAAACACAATATTAGTGTAAGCTTCTTTAAACTGGAATTAGGGTTTGCTAGCACAAAATAAATCAGGGTGCCTCCTACATATTTGGTTTCAAAATTGGGTTGGTGTAACCATGTCATTCTGCTCTCAGCTCAGACAACATCATCATGGGGTTCCGACTCAGGCTCCATGAAACCATTTCAGACTCCAGAGGTGCTCCAGCATCATTCAAACTGAGGCATGGCTCCAGTTCAGTTTCTAGGTCTACTGAGTACCTCAGACCTAGTGACTGCACCCTTCAGGTTATCCATGGCAGCTGTTGAGGCCAATAACATGACCTTAGTGACTGCAATCGGCACTCTGGAGCCAGCCAGCTCTGGCACCATGACTTCTCACCAAAGCACCCCTTAGTTTTCAGAAGAGTTTCAGCATTTCAAAAATGCAATTTGGAAGAACTCGGGACGATGCTGATGAGCTTTTCTTAATGGCTCATTATGATGGTTATTAAGAGGTAATGAGAACTGAGATAGCAAAACTTCTCATGGGACTCACTGCAATTGGGATGAACAGATCACCTGCACTTTTTCCTAATGTGGACTTGCTTTTATATCCTGACAGTCAAGAAAGGAGACTTTCTGAGGAGAAGTGTGAGGGGGTTAAATTTGTTCTTCAATGCCATGACTGCTGTCATTTGGGATCAGATCATTGCCAGTGCTCAGCACAGTAGCGACAGGGTTAGTGGTGTGGGGAGATTGAATATTCAGTCCACATGGAGTAGTTCAGTCAGCTGGACGATATCATCCAAGGGGTTCATGGACTGCACTGTACCACCTCTAGGCTGCATCTAGCTCCATACCAACATATCAAAGCTAGGGTGGTGGATCTTGCATGGCCATAGCAAGGATTGTAAATGTTTGAGGGAGGTGGTCTTTGCAGGGACTTTGGAAAAGGCTACTGTGAGGCCTTTGCTTAAAAGCAGTCTTTTAGACCTCATGGAGGTTGTTGAGGTGATGGTGGTGGTGGTGCAGTTAGGTGAACACCTGGAGTGATAGGCACATGGACAGAATGCCATGGTATCAATAGTTGCGGTTAAATAGAAGCGGTCTCTACATCGCAAAGACATGCCATCACCAGATTTTTTTTTTGTGTAATCTGTTTTATCCCCTCACTCCTGCTCGGGTGCCCGCCACTCCTTTGGGCACTCCTAGGGTCCTTCCTGCTTCTGCCATCCTCTCTCGAGTCCTGACTCCCCGCGGGTCCCACATAGCAGCCCTCCTGCAGTATCCCAACATTTCCCTTCACCGGGCGGGTCCCCCTCCTCTGAGGGGGAATGCACCAGTGGAGGGGGAACACTAGCACTTACTTAAGCTGCAGGATGCTGCTGGGCACCTGCGAGGAACAGTTCCCTGGGGGATGCAGAGATGCAGAGGATCCAGAGGCTGTCATCCGATGAACTCCCAGCCATTTTCCCTTTGTTCTGTTGGGGGCAGCGTAGTGACGTCACGGCATACGCCGATGTCCGCTCCTCCCCCAGTTATAATTGGACCATGCATCCTGCGCTTTTCCCAGCTTCCGCTAGGAGCCAGCAGGCACCGGACCAGTCCCCTACCCTCCCCCCGGAGAAGGAGAGCTGTCCATGGCATGCTCAATCCTTCTCCCCCCAGCTGGCCCTCCAGCTACCCGGGCTCATTCCAGAACCCAGATCGCTGGCATCGCAAGTGGAAATCTAACCGCTGCATCGGCGGGCTGGCCGTCGCCAGATTTTTGGTTGACGACAGTTTGGCACAAACAATCTTTATTGTCCTGCGACATCTAACCAAAATACATTGAATGTAAAAGCAGCTCTTTGTGCTGCACTTTGGCCCTGCTTAATAAAAACTGTTTCAGTCATAGAAAACATAGAAGTTGACGGCAGATAAGGACCGCAAGGCCCATCCAGTCTGCTCATTTCTTTTTCTACCTTATAAATGTGCCATCGGCCTTTGCTCTGTCAGTGGCCTATCTATTCATACTCATTTGTATTGCTCCCTTATGCCTATCCCATGCCTGTTTGAAGCCCTGCACTATATTCATAGCCACCACTTCTTGAGGTAGGCCATTCCATGCATCCACCACCCTTTCTGTGAAAAAGAATTTCCTCACATTCCCCCTTAATCGGCCCCCCTCTAATCTCATGCTGTGTCCTCTTGTCCTGCTATTTTTTTATATTTAAACATGTTAGACTCTTTCGCCTTGTTAATGCCCTTAAGATGTTTGAATGCCTCGATCATATCACCTCTCTCCTTCCTTTGCTCAAGGGTATACATATTGAGCTCCGTTAATCTGTCCTCATATGTCTTCTGATGCAGTTCCTGCACCATTTTGATTGCCCTTCTCTGGACTGTCTCAATTTGGTTAATGTTCTTGTGAAGGTGTGGCCTCCAATACTGCACACAGTACTCCAGATGGGGCCTAACCAGTGTCTTGTAAAGAGGGATTATTACCTCCCTCTTACGACTTGTGATACCCCTACTAATACACCCTAACACCCCCCTAGCCTCCCACTGCTTTAGAGGTCTGCTTGGATGATTTCAGGTAATCAGTGATGATGATGCCCAAGTCTCTTTCTTCTTTGTGACTGCTAGCAACTCCCTCCCAGCCTATAGGTGGCTTCAGGTTTCTCTTCCCTATGTGCATGATCTTGCACTTCTTTGCATTAAATCCCAGTTGCCACTCTTCTGACCATTTTGCTAGTTTATCCAGATCTCTTCTCATTCTGCCCACCCCATCTGGATCATCTACTCTGTTGCAGATCTTGGTGTCATCTGCAAACAGACAAGCCTTACTCTCTAGTCCATCTGCAAGGTCACTAATGAAGATGTTGAAGAGGACTGGCCCCAGGACTGATCCCTGAGGTACCTCACTTGTGACTTGCATCTCTTCTGACTGTATACCATTTACCACCACTCTCTGTTTTCTGCCCGTCAACCAGTTTGCCACCCAGTTGACCAACTTCTGACCCACCCCAAGCCTACCCAGCTTATTTATCAATCTTCTATGTAGAACAGTGTCAAAAGCTTTGCTGAAGTCAAGGTAGGCGACATCAACTGCTCCTCTTGGTCTACCACTCTGGTTACCCAGTCAAAGAAATCTATGAGATTAGTTTGACAGGACCTTCCTTTTGTAAACCCATGCTGTCTTGGATCCTGTGCCCTATGGTATCCAGGTGTTGCACTATCCTTTCCTTAAGGGTGCCTCCATAATCTTGCCCACTACTGAGGTAAGACTAACTGGTCTGTAGTTCCCTGCCTCCTCCTGCTACCACTCTTGTGGAGGCGGGATCACATGAGCCCTTCTCCAGTCTTCTGGGACCTCTCCTGTGCTCAGAGACTCACTAAACAGTTCTGCTAATGGCTCTGCTAGTTTCACCTTTAGCTCCTTAAGTACCCTGGGATGTATGCCATCAGGTCCCATTGCCTTGTCCACCCTGAGCTTAGCAAGCTCTTGTAGGACCCTTTCTTTTGTGAAGGGAGTAGTGCTCACCTCCCTCCCCCCTGTGTCCATGGTGCTGAGCTGAGGGCCCTGCCCTACCTTCTTTTCAGTAAATACTGAGCAAAAGTATCTATTTAGGATAGATGCTTTTACATGGTCCTCCTCCTCTCGCATGCTCCCTTTTCTCCATTAAGCTTAGCAATACCCCTCTGGACTTTCTCCTTTCACTAATGTATCTATGAAAGTCTTGTCACTTTCTTTTACTGTTAGTGCTAGTGTTTCCTCAGTTTGGGACTTTGCCTGCCTTACTGCCTTCCCTGCTTCCCTTAGGGTAGTTTGGTATGCCTCCTATCTTCATCCGCTGTGTTTCCTTATATTTCCTGAAGGCCAGCCTTTGGCTCTGACCTTTTCTGCTACTGTATTTGAGAACCAAAGTGGTTTCCTTCTTCTTTTGCACTTCCTTTTCTGTCTAACACAATGGATGTTGCTTCAAGTATTGCATCCTTAATGCTTGCCACTTTGCCTGTACCCCCTCACCTGTGTTTCTTTTTGCCAGGGCTAGCTTAACTCTGTTGGCCATCTTATCAAAGTCAGCTCCTCTGAAGTCCCATATTTTTGCCTTGGAATGGGATGATTTAGATGTAGTAGCCAAATTGAACCATACCATGTGATGGTCACTGGCCCCCAGGTGACCTTCTACCTGGAGATCTGTGATCCCTTCCCTGTTAGTCAGTACTAGATCTAGGATAGCCCTGTCTCTTGTGGGTTGTTGTACCAGTTGTTTGAGGCCCTCCCCCTGCAGGGAATCCACTATGTGTCTAGTTCTGGCAGATGTTCCTGCTGGTATTGACCAATCTGTATCCGGCATGTTGAAGTCTCCCATTATCAGAACCTCCCCTTTAGCCGTCATGTTTTGTATATCTTCTAACAGTAATGTGTCTATATCCTCCCCCTGGTCTGGGGGCCTGTAGACAACCCAGTTCTTATGGCTGTCCCATTTCCTGTTTCAGGGTGACCCACAGTTCCTCTGGTTCCTTATGTGTATTCTGAATTTCTGTAGCTTTGATATTTTCATTGACATACAGGGCCACTCCTCCCCCCCTTTTTGCACCTCGGTCTCTTCTGAACAATACATAGCCAGGTACTGAAGTCTCCCAAGTGTGGTTACTGGTAAACCATGTCTCACTAATTGCTACCATGTCCAGTTTAGCCTCTGACATTATTGCCTGCAGGTCTGAGATCTTATTTCCCAGGCTGTGAGCATTTGTGTACATGATTTTCCATTGGCCAGATTTCGGTGTGTTAGTTGTTGGGTGAGGTTTGGCATTACCCCTGTGCATTGTATGGGGAGACAAACCTTTTTTCTTACCTGGTGATGCAAATGAACTGAAAACATGCTGAATCCCTGTTTGACCACTAGCTGAGGGGGGAGGGGTGTTCTTCCCATTCGACGTATGTGGTGCTGCACTCCTCTCCCCATTTGCTAGTTTAAATATTCTGCAAAGACATCAAACTTCTGCCCCAATGCACTGACTCACTCCTTAGTCAGATGCAGTCCATCAATTTTAAAGAACTTTCACTCCCAGAACTGTTGCCAGTTCCCTACAAATCTGTGTCCTTTTTCCTGGCACCAACCCTTGAGCCACGTGTTTAGCTCCCCTATCTCCCCTTCTCTGACCTTCCGTCCATCTGCCCTCCTCTCCCAGACTGGTAGGATCTCAGAGAAGGAGATGATGGAAATGGATGATAGTTTGTCACCCAGCCTGGTCAGGTGTTCCTTGGTCTCACAACTGACCCCTGGCTGAGATCATTAGTCCCTATGTACTAGGACATCAATGTTTTCTCCTGCTTTGTGAACAATTTTAGCAATGCGGTCAGTGTCTCTCCATGCTGATGTACCTGGGAGACATCTGACCATTACCCATGGCTGGAGATGGGTATCAACTCCCTGAATCATGGAGTCTCCTATGATCAGAAGTTTTTTGGATTCCCTTTTTGCTTTTTTTGTTTTGGTTCCTGATTTGGGTGAGTTTTGTTGTGCTAGCTCCTGTGCCGCAGTGTCCTACTCTGCAGTGTCTTCTGCCTCTTTGTTTGATTTCAGAGATAGAGGCAGATACCTGTTTGTAGTGTTTATATGGTTTTTGGAGGTAATATGTTGGAGAGCAGAGGGTCCCCCTTACCCCATCAACTCTACATTTTTGACCACATTTGAATGTATGCTGTTATGTTACATTTCGATAAATGTTACAGGTTTTATAGGTTTTACATGTTTTACTCACCACTCGTAGATCTATTATTACTGTTAGTGCTCAGAATGTTCTCTCTTCACTTTCTGCCTGCCTACTTTGTGCATCTGTGATTTCACCCCCCTCATCCACATACATTTAAAGTGACAACGGTGACTGTGCTGCATCCTGTATTGGCTGATACTGTTATCCAGTTTTATCTGGTAATTATCTGGTAGTCGGCACCACTTCCACGACACTATATATGATGAAGCAGAACAGTTTCTTGACATTCATCAAAGTTTTTGCCATGGAATTTGTGCCAACACAGAAAGACAAGCAAAAGCTTGTCTTGGATAATTTCCTCTATACCCAGGAGAAAGACAGAGAGCATGGCAAGGTATTTTGGCGATGTGAACTGCGAACCTGCCATGCCCGTCTCCACACTTTGGGGGATACAATAACTCTGCCACCCTCTGAGCACAATCATACACCCGTTCATGGATGCGTTGTGGTAATATCGGCTCAAGCTGTCATGAAATGGCGAGCTGCAGTGTCAGAAGAGCTGACAAGAAATGTTGTTCATCAGGGGTTGCAGCAGGTTTCTGTCAGCCATGCCCACCTGTTAGCCTCACAAGTGACACTACGAAGAGATGTTCGCTGACAGCATCAGCAGGGAGGGCACAATGATGTGGATGTAATGCATATTCACTCACAGTCAGTGGTGAGCCATATCTTCGTGTAAATGAAGAGGACATGCTGATCTTTGCCAGTGACACAGATCTATCAGTGCCAAAACAATCAAAGCACTGGTTCTGTGATGAACATTTGCAGTAGCCCCAAGAGATGATGATCAGCTTTACACTAGTCATGCCCTAGTGAACAATGTAAACAGGCCTTGTGTATATGCTCTACTGCCAGGGTGAAGTGAGAGCGTCTATCGCAAGTTCTTTCTACAAGTAGAAAACTTTATGGGTGAAAAGCTGCATGCTAGCACTGTAATGATGGACTTTGAATTGGCAGCAATCAATGTACTAAAATAAATGATACCAACTGAAGAGCTTGTTGGCTGCAATTTTCATTTAGGACAAGCTATGTGGCAGAGAGTACAACAGAAGGGGCTACAGAGTCTGTACATACAGGATGAGACATTTGCACATAAGATACACTTCATTCTTGCACTTGCGTTTGTGTCTGAGCACAGGGTGGAGAGTGTCTTTGAAACGCTGCAGGATGACCCAGACTATGAGGATGTAGAGTGTCTTTTAGACTACTTTAAGGACACATACATAGGGCGGTTAACAAGAAACAAAAAAAAGCAGTGTCTACCTTGGTTCCCAGTCAAGTTCTGGAACCAATATGACCAGGTTATTGCTGACTTGCCACGCAGTAATAACGCGCTGGAGGCATGGCATCTAGCATTTTCATTGACTGTCTCCATTGCACACCCTACCCATTCTAAGCTAGCAAGAAAATTATGCCAGGGGCAGCTAAACAAATAGCAACTGCATTTGATTTTGGCAATATGTCTGGCATCATTTGTCCATTCCTAATTGACTGCGACAATTTGTTCAGAGGCAATACGGCTACTCTCGGGAGTGATATAATATCTTTGAGCCCTTCCAGTCTGGTTTTCACCAGTATCACAGCACACTGAGGTGGCCTTGCTCAGAATGTGTAATGCAATATTTCTGACCTGGGATCAGGATGTGGTATCAGTGGTGAGCCTCCTTAACACTCAGCTTTTGACAAGGTGGATCACAGGGCTTTCATGAAAAGTCTTCAGAAATATGCAGGATTGTCTCAAACTACACCTGCTTGTTTTGGTTATTCCTGATGGATTGAGAACAGTTGGTAGAGTTGGACTCTACTTGCCTTGGCCAATTTGTTTGATTGCAGTGTTCCTTAGAAGTCAGTCTTCATCCCCATTCTATTTTCCATATACAAACTGCCTTGGAGAGAGAGTATCAGCAAGTACAGCATGGAATATCATTGCCATGCTGATGAAACCCAGTGATGTCTCTTCTTTGTACCTAAGCAGTGTCAGGCGATTACTCTGTGCTGATTCATGAGCAGTAACTGGCTGAAAGGCTGGATGGCCTCCAACTGGCTAGCTCTAAATCTCAGTAAGATGGAGTTGCTCATGGGGCTAGGATCATCAGGTCTCTGCTTTTAGAAACAACCTCAAGCTGCCCATCCTTGCTAGTGTTCAGCTTGTGGTTAAAAGAGGGCTGAGCAACTTGGGAGTAGTTTTTGATAAAATATAGAAAATTATGGCAGAAAAAGACCCATGGTCCAGCCAGTCTGCCTCAGTTCCCTATTTAGCTGTGGGACCAACTGTTCCTTCAGGGTTCTAGCCCTCCCCAACCTCCCTGCCCTCCCCAACCTCCCCTGCATTTTCCTCCCAGTTTTTGATACCCAAAGGAAGCACTATACCCTTCATTCTGTCCCAACTATTCTTGAAACCACCAGCGATTTTTGTACTTACCACTTTGACTGATAGACTGTTCCATGGCTCCACCACTCTTTCTGTAAAATAATACTTCCTCGTGTCCCTTCTGATCCTTCTTACTGTTATTTTCCACTCATGTCCATGCGACTAAGAGCTAGTATTCAAACTAAATAGTTCCTTGCATTCTTTTTGTTAATTCCATTTAGGAATTTGAAGGTCTCTATCATATCTGGTCTCTAGCGTGTACATGTTCAGTGCCTTGAGGCATTCCTCACAGAACTTGTCCTGTTGGCCCTGAATCATTTTTATGTTGATTGCGCACATGCACAAGAAACATGTTGCAGCAGCTTGCTGTAGAAGCAGGCTGTAGAGGCACGACACTGTTGTAGTCAATGGCCCCACTGCCTTTTGAGGCTTGGCCCCCTGTCCCCAATGGCATGGCACGCTACTGCTGATACTACTTCGGCCAGCATGCCACAACCTTGAGAAGTTTTAGCCGCTGCAATCAGGGGCTGCTTCGTCATTGCAGCATTAACCACTGCAATGAGGAAGTGACCTCTCATTGCAGGGCTCCCTTGCATTCCTGACTTGTTTGCCAAGGGCATGCCCAATCCCCCTCAGCATCATGTCCCCTCCCCCGATTCTTTGCAGATGGTGGTGCCCAATCCCCATTGGCTCCAGGCCCCCCCAAAATACGCAGGTGGCACCCTGGGAACCCACCCCAGCATGCCAAATGTACCTGCAAAGAGAAAAAAAGTCCTGCGATGTCTTTTTTTTTTATAACCCTGAAAAGAAGAAAATGGTCCCTTGCCGTCTGCACTTCCTCCTCCAACCCCCACCCTCCCACTGCTTACCCCACCTCCCCACACCCCCCCTCACCCCATACTTACATCCAGAGTCTGGCGCGACGATCTTCGGTGGACCGGGAACACATCTGCACTCTTCAAAGCTGACCTCGAACTGAGGAAATGCCGGTAAGCTGTATAATGGCATACATAGGGTTTTTTTCAAGTTTGGTGCATATCTCAGGCATTTTTTGGAATTTTGGCACCAAATTTTCAATGTGGGGTTTTTGGGACCCCTCCTCATGAATTCTGCCACTGCCATGGAGTTATTCAGTCATTGTGCAAAATCACCTTTTGGGACTGATTAATGAAATGACAGTGCCAGTGTTCATGAGGTGGGCTCTCAAAAAGCCTATGTTGCAAATTTGGTGGAAAAAATCCAAAACATAACTGTTTTGTGAGTGTGCGTTGCGCAGTTGCTACGTACACTCGTAACTTCGCGAATTTGCAATATTTTCATGACAGATTTTCAACATTAGCATTTTTTCACACCTCCTTGTGAACAGTACAGCTGTCATTTTTCACATTCTGGCCAAAATATGTTTTCGCACTTCCGGCGCAAAATAGCACAGTCGCTGTGGGAAATCAGTGTTCGGGACAAATTAAGAAAATGACAGTGACACTGTTCATGAGCAGAGGTCTGAAAATGCCTATCTTGAAAATTGGTGATGATACTCCATAAAATTACTGTTATGAGCGTGCATTGCGCAGTTTGCATGCACGCTTGTAACTTCGCAAATTTACAATGTTTTCACTCCAGATTTTCAACATTGCCATTTTCCCACACCTACTTATGAACAGTATAGCTGTCATTTTTTCCAGCCTGGCCGAAATGTGTTTTCGCACTTCTGGTGCAGATTAGCGCTGTTGCTGTGGCAAATCAGTGTTCGGGACAGATTAAGAAAATGACAGTGATACTGTTCATGAGCAGAGGTCCTAAAATGCCTATGTTGAAAATTTGGTGACGATAGCCCATCAAATGACTGTGTTACAAGTGTGCATTGCGCAGTTTCCACGCACCCTTGTAACTTCGCAGATTTGTAATATTGTCACGCCAGATTTTCAATACTGGCAATTTTTCACACCTCTTTATGAACAGTACAGCTGTCATTTTTCACATCTTGAACAAAATGTGTTTTCGCACTTCCAGCACAGAATAATGCAGTCACTGTGGGAAATGAGTGTTTGGGACAGATTAAGAAAATGACAGTGACACTGTTCATGAATAGAGGTCCTAAAATCCCTATGTTGAAAATTTGGTGATGAAACTCCATAAAATGACTGTGTTACAAGCGTGCATTGAACTGTTTCCACGCGCCCTTGTAACCTCGCAAATTTGTAATATTTTCACATCACATTTTCAACACTAGCATTTTTTCACACCTCCTTATGAACAGTACAGCTGTCATTTTTCACATCCTGGCCAAAACATGTTTTTGCACTCCTGCCACAGAATAGCACGGTCGCTGTGGAAAATCAGTGTTTGGGACAGATTAAGATCGAGCGGGTGAGAGGGGGGAGTGACCAAGCTCAACTGAGCTGTCGGGACTGCTGCAGATTTGTTTGTGGGCAGAAAAAGGCCCCAGCTCAGGAGCCCAGCACAAAAGGGCAGCCTGCAGCGCTGGGAGAAACAGAATGAGAAAGTGAGGGAGGGGGAGTGAGAAAACTCAACGTAGCTGTATCGGGACTGCTGCGGATTTCTTTGTGGGCTGAAAAAGGCATCAGTGCAGGCAGGGGCCCAGTACAAAAGGGCAGCCTGCAGCAATGGGTGAACGGTATGAGTGTGAGTGAGAGAGGGGGACTGAGTGAGCTCAACAGAGCTCTATCAAGACTGCTGCAGATTTCTTTCTGGGCAGAAAAAGGCACCAATGGAGGCAGGAGCCCAGTATAAAAGGGCAGCCTGCAGTGCCAGGAGAAACAGAATGAGCAAGTGAGAGACGGGGAGTGAGTGACCTCAACGGAGCTCTGTTGGGACAGCAGTGAACTTCTTTGTGGGCAGAAAAAGGCGCCAACAGAGGCAGAAGCCCAGTACAAAAGGGCAGCCTGCAGCGTGGGAAGAGACAGAACAAACGAGTGAGAGAGGGGGAGTGAGTGAACTCAACGGAGCTGTGTCGGGACTGCTGCAGATTTCTTTGTGGGCAGAAAAAGGCACCAACGCAAGCAGGAGCCCAGTACAAAAGGGAGAAATAGAATGAGTGACTGAGAGAGGGGGAGTGAGTGAGCTCAATGGAGCTGTGTCAGAACTTTAGAGTTGCCCACCCTCCTGCCCAGGGTCCTCCGTGGTCCTATATTACAGCAGGGTCTCTGGAGTGGAGACAAAGCAATGACTGTATACTTTTAGGATTGCTCTAATAATACAGATTAAGTTGTTCTGTTTATTTCTCTAACTGAGCTGAGTAATAAATCTGGTAGAAAAAAAATCCAAAAAAATGACTGTTTTACGAGTGTGTGTTGTGCAGTTGCTACGTACGCTCGTAACTTTGCGAATTTGCAATATTTTCACTCCAAATTTTCCACACCTCCTTATGAACAGTACAACTGTCATTTTTCACATCCTGGCCAGAATGTGTTTTCGCACTTCCGGTGCAGAATAGTGCGGTCACTGTGGGAAATCAGTGTTTGGGACACATTAAGAAAACCACAGTGACGCTGTTCATGAGCAGAGGTCCTAAAATGCCTATGTTGAAAATTTTGTGATGAAGGTCCAAAAATGATCATGTTACGAGCGTGTATTGTGCAGTTTCCATGCACCCTTGTAATTTTGCAAATCAGTAATATTTTGACACCAAATTTTCAGCACTGGCATTTTTTCACACTTCCTTATGAATAGCACAGCTGTCATTTTTCACATACTGGCCAAAATGTGTTTTCACGCTTCCGGCGACAATACTGCAGTCACTTTGGTAAATCAGTATTTGGGACAGATTAGAATCGAGCGAGTGAGAGACGGGGAGTGACCAAGCTCAAATGAGCTCTGTTGGGACTGGCTCACATTTCTTTGTGGACAGAAAAAAGGCGCCAATGCAGGCAGGAGCCCAGTACAAAAGGGCAGCCTGCAGCGCCTGGAGAAACAGAATGAGCGAGTGAGGGAGGGGGGCTGAGCGAGGTCAACGGAGCTCTGTTGGGACTGCTGTGGATTTCTTTGTGGGCAGAAAAAGGCGCCAACACAGGCAGAAGCCCAGTACAAAAGGGCAGCCTGTACAGCCAGGAGAAACAGAACGAGCGAGTGAGAGAGGGGGAGTGAGAAAGCTCAGCAGAGCTGTATTGGGGCTGCAGCAGATTTCTTTGTGGGCAGAAAAAGGCACCAACAGAGCAGGAGCCCAGTACAAAAGGGCAGCCTCTGCAGCTTATCCATCAGGTAGGGAAATGGGGGCAGACTAGGTGGCCCAAGCGGTCCTTATGTGCTGGCAACTTGTATGTTTCTATGTTTCTCACTCACCATCTTGGCAAGAAGAAGGCTGAAGCTGTGGCCACTGATGACTGTTGGGGTGTGGGGATGAGGGGACCAAAGGAGACAGACATAAGAAGATAAAATCATAATAAACATTGTGAGACCTTCACCACCTTTCCAAAATGCTTACCAGTAAAAGAACACTCTATGAAGTTTTCCAAATGGCAACACAGTCTGGTGAGCCCTCTGTCTGCCATCTGACACAAGGCATCAGCCAGCATAACATTGCCTAAAGAAGGCATTGTGGTCATGTGGTTGCTGAAATACTGGAGATTACAGATTTATAAGAACAGAAGAATGTCACACAGAAGCTGGCACATATCCATATAGCAACTGTCTCCTGCTTCTCAGTACTTCTATTTATACCCTTGAGGTACTTGAATGTCTCTATCATATCCCTCTTTCCCTCCTCCCTTCCAGTGAGTACATATTGAGGTCCCTTACTTTCTCCTTATAAGTCTCGTGTTGCAAGCTCTGTACCATCTCATTCGCCCTTCTCTGGACCATCTCCAGCCTGTTAATATCCTTACGAAGGTGCGATCTCCAGAACTGCATACATTACTCCATGTGAAGCCTGACCATGGTTTTATATCACGGCATCACTACCTCCCTCCTTATGCTGGTGATATCCCTGCCTATGCACCCCAGCATGTCACTGGCCCTCCCAGCAGCCTTACCACTTTGACATGTTCAGGTCCTCTCACATAAGAACCTCCAGGTCCCTTTCCTTCTTTGTGACTGTCACCAACCCTCCCCCCCATTCTGTTCCTTTCCCCAGGGTTTCTGTGTCCCAGGTCCATACTTTTGCACTTTTTTGAAGTAAAGTTCAGTTGCCAGTCCTCAGACCATTTCTCAACCTTCCCCAAGTCCTTCCTCATTCTCCCCCCCCCCCGGGGTATCCACTGTGTTACAGATCTTGGTGTCATCTGCAAACAGGCAGACCTTTTCCTTCACCCCTTCTGCAATGTCACTCATGAAGACATTGAACAGGACTGGCCTCAGGACCAATCCCTTCGGCACCCCACTGGTCACCCCCTCTCCCCAGACTGCACCCCAATTACCACCTCTCTCTGCTGCCTGTCTCTTACCTAGTTTCTAACCCCCTTTACCACCTTTCCCATCATGCCCACCCTACTCAGCTAGTTTATCAGCCTCCTATGTGAGACACTGTCAAACGCTTTGCTTACATCACGGTAAGTGTTGTCCACAGCCCCACCCTGATTTACTTCCTTTGTCACCCAAAGACATCAACCAGATTTGTCTGACGCGACCTCCCCACTGTCAATCCATGTTGCCTCTGGCCCTGGGCTCCGATGGCTTCTACATGCCCCACTATCCTTTCTTTAACCAATGTCTCCATGATCTTCCCCACTACTGAAGTGAGGCTGACCGGCCTATAGTTCCCCACCTCCTCCCTACTGCTGGATTTCTATAGAGGGACCACATGTGCCCTCTTCCAATTCTCTTGCACCACCCCTCTGTTGAATGACTCAGTGAACATGGCTGCCACAGGTACTGCTATTTCCCTTCACAGTTCTTTTCATATCCTTGGGTGTATGCCATCTGGTCCCATCGCTTTGTCCACCTTCAGTTTACTCACCTTCTCCAGGATTCTTCTGCCTGTGAATGGATTATTGTTCACCTCTTCACACCTTTGCAACTGTTGTACTGCTGTGGTCCTTGCCCCTCTCCCCCTTCTGTGAATACTGAACAGAAAGACATAGTGGATGTCTTTGGTGGAGGGGTGGGGCACATGACAGTTCTTAGGCATGGTACTTTCACTTCCAAATACCTAAGCAGCACATATAAGCAATCAACATTCGGCATTGACAGATGTTTGTTATCATCCTCTGCTGCACTGTCAACAGCCTATCCCTATCTTTCCTGAGGTGAAGACTCAGAACTGGGCACAGTACTCCAGGTGTGGCTTCACTAAGGATCTACATAGGGGAGGTATTACCTCTTCCTTGCAGCTATCAGTACTCCTCCTGATACAGTGCAGCCTCCTACTCACTTTGCTATTTGCCTTGTTGAACTAACTCAATTGTTGTAGGGAGTCACTGATGATAACTCCAAGGCCCCATTCCTCTGCCATAGTGCTAAGTCTCACCTCACCCATCCATCACTCTGCCTTGGGATTATTGTTCCCTAGGTGCATTACTTTGCATATGGTGAATAACTGTCTCTGAAATCTAAGTGTCTGCTGTAGCTAACAGCTCATCTTATCAACAGCACCAGGCCTCGCCCCTTTCTAAATCCTGATGATCTGAAAATACTGGTGTAGCCCCCATCACCACTAGGTCTAGGGGTATTGCAGGTGTTGTGGAGAGGGGAACAACTGTCAGACCAGAAAACTCTCCAAAATTCATTTCTCAGAAGCACAGAAATAGAAGGAAATGAGATGGCCTACCTGTTGACATCTTCAGGTTTTAGAAGTAGCTCACCTCGCCCCCAGACAGCACTGTCTATTGAGCCCAGCGGTGGTGGAAGACTTTCATGAAGAGCAGCCACCTATGAACGCCTCTGCTGCTGTGGCCCCTGGAAGATATCGGGGGGGGGGGAGTCTTGAACCTCAATCACAACACTGAACCCACCACCACAATTGAAGCAGATCAAAACAGAATTCATTAGAGGACATTATGTTACCAAGAACAAATACAAAGTCACAAGCACCAACAATTTCCAAAACCATGAAACTTTATTCTTGACCCGAGAATGATTAAGCCCAGAGACATAATAAAAATTGAACTGGAGCAGCTCCATGGGGCTGAGACAGGCAGTACAACAATCGGCAGGTTCAAGTACAGCATTTCCTTTCCTAGTTCATTAATTGCTCTAATTTTTTATACAGTGTGAAGCAGCAATATATTTTTTTTTCTAAGACATTTAGACCGCATGGCTCATTCCAGTTCTGAAAGCTTCTTCCACAGAAACCCTTTCCAAATGCTTTATTCACAGCTTTTCTCTCTTTACTCTCTAACGGAGGAGTGATTTACTCCTACCCCTGCCAGTTGAGCCATTTAGGCCTCAGGGCATTAACAGTCTAAGCCTCCATGGCTGCTCTCAAATGAACCCTACCATCCCACATAACCTCTGAGCCATTGAGCCATTTGAAGGAGCACTTTCCCTGCAACCCCCCAGCACGAAACTACAGCAAACAGTGGCACCTTTTCTCATCCCGAATGTTACTGCTTCCAAACAGGAAAACCCAGGCCCTTAATGGATCTGATGGACCTACCCCAGACACGGGCATACTAGGTCCCAAGGCCTGCCCCAGACATGGGCACAGCAGGCCCCATAGTGAATTCCAGGCCAGGGACTCCCATTACCAAACTGTTACCCTCAGGTAGTGTGCCACATGAGTAAAGCAACCCAGAAGTGCCACCTCTAGGATGCCCTGTGCCAGAACTACCAATACTGACACAGCCCCACTACCTGAGCACCCCAATCCTTAAATTTGAACACCTGGGCGCCACCCATACTCAGTTCCTGCAGTATCCGATGACCAGGAGAAAACACCTACCTCCGCCTCCAGGACCACATCCGATGTACAAACCAGAAATAGGGCTATTCCCTCTGAAACTCTCACAACCGCTACTTCACTTTCTTGCCCTCCCAGTGGAGTACCACCCTCCTGATGCTCAGTCGCTGATGATGGCCAACCTGACTAAGGCAAGGGGGGGGCCCTCCTTGAGCACTGTCCCTGCTACCATCACTGACTCCTGCTCTCTCCCTCCTCCTGGGCAAAACCAAGGCTTTTATACCTTCCTTGAGGCTGCCCCGTGGTGGCAGCAATATCAATCAAGGCCGAGGGGCCTCCCTTACTAGCAGAGTGAACTAGAGGGGGAGGAGGGGCTGAGGAAACACAAACAGCTAGTAAGTCTCACCCGGAGTGGGGGCTTACACTCTCCCTTAAACCATTTCCTCCTGGAAATGGGGCAACAGGCCACTGACGCCACCCCAACAACCAAGTGAGATATGCGCACTCCTCTCCGCTCCGGATGACACCAGAAACTGCCCATCCTCATAACCCCCCTAACACCCTGTACTGAAAAGAGAGAAAAGGCATAAAGACCTTGAACTTGTTTAAGGAAAAACATTAGTACCTTTGAATCTTTTAAAATAGAAGATAGATCATCAGGCTGTCTTATTAAACAACTAGCTAACACAACCAATGAACAGATTTTCATTAATTCCTCTGTTTCTGGTTAAAATAAATATAAATCACAAATGTTTCTTTCCTGGAACATCTTCACATCACCCACACTACGAAACACTCTTCCAAGCACGTGCCACTCACACAGAGGTAGAACCGTATAATTTTAATTTAATAAAAAAATTAGAACAAACTCTTCTTGATTTTTTTCCCCAAAATGTTCGGCTAAATTTAAAGTCCAGAAATAGTCTGAGGGAGGAATTAGCAAAAGATAAAGTGCCAGACCAATAAATAAAGACGACAATCTCCCTGTGCACACACTTTGTATTCTTGCATATTTTAGAAACATATTAAAAGTCATTTTAACTTTTCTTCTCCTTTTCTGAAGTGAATCATAGAGACAGTCCTGGTTCAATTTAGGGTCTGCAGTGTTCAGTGGGCTCTAAATAGAGGGCCAACGCCATGGGGAAAATAGAAGTCCGGGTTAGACTTAGTGGTGTCCTCTCCAAATGAATCCTTAAAAATGATATAGTATTTGACCCTGCACCCTGCAAGATCCTGCACAAGGGCAAAATGCTTAAACAACGTGAGACCAGGCCAAGGCCTGAGAAACACATAGACCGGGCCTTCTGGATAAACTGCTGTGAGGAGTGGGTGGTCCCTTTGGGTCTTGTCTGCAACTTGTTTAAACATTCATGAAAAACTCAATCTGACCTCTTTTCTTCAATCACATCCCAGAGGCACTCAGATATGTAAGGATACTCAGCAGCAGGGTACTCAACATGCATCTTCCTCCTGACCAACCTCTCAGCTTGGGACCACTCAGGCAAATCTCTGACACTGGTTCTTCTAGCCTCCCCTAGCTCCAGCCATACACCATTATGATATACCATGTTAACAGGGTCACTTTGCTGCAGGCCATCCATATGGAGTCTTAAGGCTTTGCTCTGAGCTGCCAGGCACAGGGTGTTGTCTTGCAGAGTTATTGCAGGAACGTGATAAGGATTTGGGATCACCTGCTGGATCTCATGGTCAGCGAACTGATGTCTGTTTGGGGTTCCCTCAGTAGCTGTGGGAGCAGGTTCATCCCAAACCTCTTCTGGTACCACCTCCTCTTTTGTGAGCCCCACCTTTATCACAGGGTGGAATTTTGGAGTATGTGGAGCCTCACCCACTACTGCAGATGGATCAGGTACACTGTGGCCAGGCAGGGATCCCACTGGAGACCCCTTGGGCCCTGGGGGATTCCCCGAAGACAACTGCAGAACCCTGACCCTCCCTCCCTCTTCCACAGAAACAGTCGACAGCCAGTGGGGTGGAGCTAGGCAGATGGCTGTGCTCCCCCTCACTGCCCTCAGAAACCTCCTCCACAGCTTCTATTTTCACATCTGGGGACTCCCACTTCACCTCCACCACCAAGACACCATGCTCCTGCACCTCCAGCATGGCCTCCACTTAAAAGACCAGGCTTCCATGGGACAACAGGGATGCTGAACCGGTTGAAATGTTTGCTGGATATCACCAGGGGTCTCCCTTAGGCATAGATTCCCTCCAGTGCAGCACTAGTACAGAGCGAGGAAACTGGCAGTCTTATGACCCCCCCCACCTCAATAGCCAATTCACACACATCTTCCTTCAGCCTGTCCCCTTCCGACAAAGTCCCATAGCCATGAGAGCAGAGAAGTAGGGACTGTCACTTGGGACTCCTCCTTGGGTGATCCCCGTTCTGTCATAGTCACTGCCACCCAAACCTCCAAACAGGGACAGAAGTCTTGTTCACTGCTGTTGTCTGCAGGATCTCTCTCTCTCTTGCTCCTCTGTCTCAAAAGCTTATGGCAGAAAGGGTGCCTCCAGACCAGCTTCACTCCACCACCTTTTCCCAACCACCAATCACGAGTATCTGTCCTCATGATGTGACCCACTGCAGCCATGGAGGTGCTGCAAAGAGAAAGAGACAGGCCATCGAGGAACTCTTAAAACAGGCCTTTATCCTGCACCATAACTGTGCCACTTGGACACAGGCTCAAGCCAGCCAGGGCCCCCCTCAGCCCAGTCTCCCTTGCACACTGCCAGGCACCGGGGATGAGCAGAAATAGATCCTGGACATGCCCCCACATCTGTAGCCCCCCTTCCACTAGGTCTAGGGGTATTGCGGATATTGTGGGGTTGTACGCAACTGGCAGATCAGAAAATTCTCCAAAATTAATTTCATAGAAGCACAGAAATAGAAGTAAACAAGATAGCCTACCGTTTGATGTCTTCAGGTTTTAGAAGTAGTTCACCTCTCCCCCAGACAGCACTGCCTATTAAGCCCAGTGGCAGTGTAAGAATTTCATGAAGAGAAGCCACCTATGAATGCCTTTGCTGCTGTGGCCCCTGGAAGATGGGGGGGGGGGGGTCGAACCTCGTTCACAACACAGAACCCACCATCACAATTGAAGCAGATTAAAACAGAATTGATTAGAAGACATTATTTTATGTTTCCAAGAACAAATACAAAGTCACAAGCACCAACAATTTCCAAAACCATGAAACTTTATTCTGGGCCTGAGAATGATTAGGACCAGACACCTAATAAAGATTTAACTGGAGCAGCTCCATGGGGCTGAGAGACAGGCAGTACAACAATCGGAAGATTCAGGTAAAGCATTTCCTTTCCTAGTTCATTAATTGTTCCAATTTCTTATACAGCATGAAGCAGCAATAGATTTTTTTTCTAAGACCTTTAGACTGCATGGCTCATTTCAGTTCTGAAAGCTTCTTCCACAGAAACCAATTTCAAATGCTTTATTCACAGCTTTTCTCTCTACTGGGGGAGTGATTCACTCCTAGGTGGCTGAAGGAAAGGGTACTGAAGACATGCGACTCAGCAGAGTTGATGTCTGGGATAAATCCTTCATCAGCAGCCACAGAGTAACTCCAGTTGCGGGGGTCACACAAGTGTGCTGAGCTCCACCAAAGGTAGGTTTTCTTTGTCCAGGGAGGTCCAAGAAACTGGCTCTCAGTGAGCTGGAACTCAGAGTAGGATGCAAGGGGAAATTGGAGTTTTATTCTGAGTTATTACTTGGGGAGCATTGGAGTCTAGAGTAAACCTTCCAGGCTGGGACTTGGTGGCAGCACCCCATTTGGGATGTGACTCAGGTGAGTTTTTGTGTTTGTGTTTCCCCAAGAGGTGAAGTGCAGCAGCCCAAAGTATGCCATACTGAGGGTCAGATTAAAACTCTATCCTTGGGTAAAGTAGGGTAGAAAGTATTTCTGAAAGTACAGCAGTGATTGTAAAGGGAATAGTATAAGTTCTGTGTATGCCTTATATGCTCTTCGGATCCTCCAGTGCTTGGGGCAGATGTTAAATGTAACTTGTTAGCCTGGGGTGTTGTCTCCATAGGTGGGGATAACAGTTGCTCCAATTGGGACAAATGGAGTGAGGTGCAGCTGTCCTTGGGAGGAATAATAGTAGGTGTCCCCCAGAGACTGGCTGAAGTCCCATTGGTACTGCTCACAGGTATAAAAGCATTAAGTGTTATGGTGTCATATTAGGAAGTGAGGAAGTCCTAGGATCTGGTACAGCACCTGAGTTTGTGAGTTCTCTTTACTCTCTACTGGGAGAGTGATTCACTCCTATCCCTGCCAGCTGAGCCATTTAGCCCTCAGGGTATTAGCAGCCTAAGCCTCCGCTACTGCTCTCAAATGAACCCTAGCATCCCACATAACCTCTGAGCCATTGAGCCGTTTGAAGGGGAACTCTCCCTGCAACCTCCCAACACAAAAGTACAGCAAACAGTGGTATCTTTTCTTATCTCAAATGTTACTGCTTCCAAATGGGACATCCCAGGTCCTCAATGGGTCTGACGGACCTACCCCAGACACAGGCATGCTAGGTTCCAGGACCTGCCCCAGACACGGGCACAGCAGGCCCCATAGCGAATGCCGGGCCAGGGCCTTTCACCACCAAACCATTACCCTTGGGTAGTGTGCCATACAAGTAAAGCAACCCACAGCAGCCACCACTGATACAGCCCCACTACCTGAGCACCCCAATCCTTAAATTTGAGCTCTGAAGGGGTACCCCATACTCAGTCCCTGTGGTATCTGATGACCAGGGGAAAACACTTGCCTCCACCTCCAAGACCACAGCTGATGTACAAACCAGAATTAGGGCCATTCCAACCGAAACCCTCATGATCGCTGCTACACTTCCTTACCCTCCCAGTGGAACATCACCCTCCTGACACTCTGATGCTGATGATGGCCAACATGACTAGGCTGAGAGGACCTCCCCTCTTCAACACAGTCCCTGCTACCACTGCAGATGCCTGCTCTCTCCTCCTCCTCCTGGGCAAAATCAGGGCTTTTATACCTTCCTTGAGGCTGCCCCCTGGTGACAGCAATATCAATCAAGGCCGAGGTGTCTCCCTCACTAGGAGAGTTAACCGGGGTGAGGAGGGGCTGAGGAAACACAAATGGCTAGTAAGCCCACCCCGGGACGGGGGCTTACACTAGTCCAAGCATTCATCTCCTTGGGCCTTCATTACTGTGGTTTCCTTTAAAAGGTTCTTCCCTGCGGCCAGATTCAATACCTGTAGTCAATGCAGAACACCGCAGCTCACATTCTGAGCGCTTTGAGGAGGTCAGACCACATCACCCACAGCATTGCGAATCTGCACTGGTTTCCTGTCAGGCAAATGATTGTCTCCTTGACTATTATTTTGACTTTTAAGGCAATGAATGATATAGGGCTGAGCTTCTTCTTCAAACTTCTGCCGGCCCCCCTACCTCTGTGGTAAAGTCTGCCATTCCAGGTATTAAGTGTTACTTAGGGTATCCACTCAAACATGAAATTAGCAGGGAAAAGGGCATTTTCTGTAGCAGCTCTGCTTTTATTGAATTGCCACTTTCATATGTCTGTAACCTCCAGAGCTTGGGCCACATGAAGGTGGAAGTCTGGAAGTGGGTTTTTAGCTTTGCCTTCCCTGGCCCCATCACATAAATTATTCCTTATACTAATTCTGCTGATTTTCTTTTCAGCAAGCCTCATTTTATGGGGTGGTATATTTACTGTATTTATTTATTGTCAATTGTTTTAATACGCTATTTGGGATTTGTTAAAATGTATAGTGCTCTTGGTGCATGGCTGTAAATAAATGATTCTATCTTAACTTCACAGTCTAAGCCAAATGCCAAGCAGTGAAGCTGAAGCAGTTTCTCCATTAGTTGATGTGGATAATTTGGCTTTTGTCCTATTCCAGTACTTACATATATTTTCAGAGTACTTTGCATGTGAATGAACGCGATAGTGGTAGTGAGGGCTATCATGTAAATCAACATGGCAGCATCTTCACAAACAACAATAACACACAGCTATAGGCAATAGCATTAATACCTTTTATTGAGAGGGGGACCATAGTCCAGGACTCCTGGATGTCTACTTTTAGGAACTCTGTCACAGGAATTGTTACTCCAGAGAAGGGTAATTTGCTTTTTTAATTTATTTTACCAGTTTCAGCCAGGAAAGTCACACTAAGCTGAAACTTGTTTCCTGATGTCATCTTGAGCTGTCTGGAGTGTTCTGCTCTTTTAGGGTCCATGCCGTCAGGATGCTGACAGCTATGGTGTGCATGTGCTTGTATGTAGCTCAGCACCAGCCAGCTTTCCCCCTCCCTATGAAGCTGCTTTTACTGTACTGCCATCTAGGGTCACCCAGGTGACAGTATCACAGAAGAGCCAGCTGCCCTCCCCAGAGGAGGAGGAGAAGAAGAAAGTCCTCTGGTGTGCTTTTATTCTCCTCCCATTGGTCCACCCCCCATAATCCAGACCCAGGTAGCCAGAACTGTGAGTGATAACTCTACCGCTGCACTAATGGACCATCATATCTTTAAGTGTTCATCTAAATCAGTCTTGATTTAATGTGCTTGCATTTCACAGGTTTATTTTTAAATGTTTTTCTTGGTTGCTCTGTTTAACTTTGTTTACTTTGGAATTTATCTTGCAAATAAATGGCACTATGTATTAAAATATAAGTGACTGTGCATTATGAAGGCTTAGCTGGAGTAGCTGCATGACCTGTTTAGCAACAGAGACTATGAGCCACTGACTAAACAACAGTTCAGAGTCCCTGGTCAAAAATGATCAGAAGGAGCCAAGGGACTCCAGGCCAGAAGCAGGGATCAGGGAGTGGGTCTCCCCAACCAGAGGATATGTCCATGAGGAGAGGGTGTGGAACAAGGAGGGGGATCCTGAGGAGTCAGCAGAAGCAGCAGCAGCCACAGCCAGATTAGCAGCAACCACCAAGGCAGCCACATCTGTGGCCATGTCAGTAGCCACAGCAGCAGTATCTGCAAACTGTGAGCAGCTACTCTGGGTAGAACAGCTGATCTTGAACTGAAAATGATGAGGGTGCCACTGGCACTGGCAAGGATGTGGATGAAAAGCAAAGAGAGAATCAGAAGTTCAGCTGGAAAAGAGATGGATGGAAACAGCTGAGGGAGAAAGAGAAGCAGAGAGAGCTGAGAGAGAGGCAGACGCCAGTGTGAACATGAACTTGGGTTGGAATGATTTTATTGGCAGCCATTCAGAGTGGTAAGTGTGGATGAGAATGGGGTCAGCACATGGTCCCAAACCAAATTAATATTAAAATGTTTCCTAAATTTAAAGAAAAAGATTATCTAAATGCATTCCTTTGGATATTTCCCATTGTCTTTAGCACGCTATACTGCAATTCAGGGTTTTAATCTGTGCCTGTTACATATCCTCAGCACCCGCTGTAGACGTCAGGGTTTGCTATGACTGTATCTCTCAGCACTGTCGGCTTCCATCCCTCTTCACGCTCTGGTCATTGCTGTGTCCCTCCTCTCCTCTTACTCGTAGTCCACCAGTTACTGGGTTCCGTGGGTTTCTAGTCTCCTTCACAATGAACCCCCTTCTCCTACTTCTTGGCTGTACCTTATTCTTACTGCATCCCACCAGGACTCCCATGGGTGACCTAGCATCTACATGCACTGTGGCCAGCCCTTGGGCACGTATAGTATGTCCAACCTCCCCTCCCTCTTCCACATCTTATTTACATAAACCTAAACTAATCTGCAATGGGCATAGCTCAGCTACTATGCCATGTGTGTCTCTACTAGTGCTATGCACCCCTTCCTGCCCTCCCACCATACTTTACCTTTGTCTATTCCATCATGATATGTATCTATGCATCCCTGTGCCCCAGCCACACCTATTTCCCTCCACCAATGCCAGCTTACCATAGCCACCATAAAAGGGCGAGATCTTACCAGCTTAGAATCCTACTAAGTGCTCTTGCAAAACTCCTACTGCTGTTACTAATTCGCGCAGGCAATATAGAACTCAGTCCTGGCCTCCCATTACCTATTCAGGCCCCATCCAAGCTACCTGGGTTCAAAGGCCTAACTCTGATCCATATTAGTGCTTGCAGCTTGCTAAAAAAGTTTGACATCTTTCAGTCCTGGCTTTATCTTGCCTCCCCTGACATCACTGTGGTAACAGAAACTTGGCTGAGACCATCTACCCTGGACCATGAAATCTGCCTCCCCTCTTATGCTGTCTTCCAGACTGACAGGTTAACTAGGGGAGGGGGCATGCCTATTTATATCCGGGACAATTTATCTGCCTCCATCATCAACTCTGCCTCGGTGCCCCTGGAATTTGAATGCATCACGCCGAAAGTACAGTTTCCCTCCTCGACCCTATATATATATAAAATAGGTTGTTACAGGTCACCCTCTGCTGGGCTTGAGGTATTACACCACATTTCCAGCATACTTACCTCCCTTTCAGCTGAAGTGCTAATAGCAGGAGACCTCAACATGGACTGGCTCACAAGCCCCTCTCAACCCCTTAAGGAGTTGTGCGACAGCTTTGGCCTGACACAACTTATAATAGAGCCTACTCGACCCAACAAAAAACATCGTGATAAAAACACCTTATTAGATGTTATTCTAGTGAACAAACCTCATCTATATGCCCACTTCGGCGTTTTCTTCAGCGACCTTAGTGACCACTACGTCATAGCCTGTGTGAGAACCTACCCTAGATCTTCTTCTTCCTCTTGCTATGCTTTCAAAAGATCTAAATGTTCCTTTGACCCTATTACATTCCTCCTTGATCTGGAGCATGCATACTGGCAGGACTTCTATCTGGTACAATCGGTCGATGAAGCCTTCTCAGTCTTCCAAAGCATCGTCTTCGGTGTCATCAATAAACACGCTCCCCTTATAAAAACCCGAACCACAAAAAAAAATTGCCCTTGGTTCACCTCGGGCTTGAAAGCAGAGCTGCTCCTCAAAGACTCGCTGTAGAAAAAGGTCAGGAAAACAAAACAACCTAATGACTGGACAGCCTTCAAAGTTGCTAGAAACCATTGCACCAGATTGGTTCGGGATGCAAAGACCAGCTGCTATCAATCTAAACTTAGTTCCTCTTCAAACAGCACGGCTAATTTCTGGAAAAACTTGAAAGAAATCCAAGGTCACAGCCCTGCTAGCTCACTCCCACCAAAAATCTCTTGAGGCAACTTGGTTGTCACAGATAAGCAAGAAATCCTCGGTCTTTTTAATAACCACTTTGCTACCATGGGCCTTGCATTTGATGACTCCCCTGCCTCCAGCCTCCATGCTCAACAATTCTCCTCAAGTTCAGCTGGCCTAGGCCTTATCTCTAACTCAACCCATCCTTGCATGCCATTCTCCTTCTCCTCTCTCACAGTTAAGGAGGTTGAGGACCTTCTCCTCCATCTGGATAGCAGAAAAAGTGCTGGGGTAGACCTACTAGAGCCCTCCTTCCTCAAAATCAGCTTCCGTATACTTTCACCTCCAATTACCCATCTTTTCAATATGTCCCTCTCTCAGGGTGTAATCCTGGACATCTGGAAAACTTCCCATGTTATTCCCCTATTTAAATCTGGCAGTACTAGCGATCTTTATAACTACTGGCCTATCTCCTTACTTCCTACTCTATCCAAGCTTCTGGAGAAAGTTGTCAATTCCCAGCTCAGACAGCACATAAATGACTTGGATCTACTAAATCCTGCCCAGTATGGCTTCTGCCCACACCATAGTACCACCTCAGCACTTGCTAAGGTCACAAATGACTGGTTTAGAGCCTTGGATACCAGAAATTATGAATGTACTCTGTTTCTTTACCTCAGCAAAGCCTTCGCCATGGTAGACCACTCTTTGCTAATAGTTGCTCTAAGAAGCATTGGCGTCTGTGACAAGGCTTTGGAGTGGTTCGCTAACTACCTCTTCGATCATCATCAGCAGGTCAAGGCGGGGGGGGGATCTTCCCCCCTCAAAATACTACCTAGAGGAGTACCTCAAGGGTCCATACTGGAGCCCCTCTTGTTCACCATCTACATAAACGAGTTAGACTCTGGAGTCAAGTCAGTAGACATCCACCTTTTTGCGGATGACACTGTGTTGAATGTAGCCAGACCTATGCTGGAGCTTGCATGCAGAGACCTCCAAACAGAATTTGATCACCTTCAGAGTAATCTAATTTACTCAAAACTCCTGTTAAACACTTAGAAAACAAAGGCCATGATCTTTGTTCCTGTAGCAAAATCCTCTTACCCTGCCATTATAGGATCCACTCCTCAAATTCACACCTTGCTTGGTGAAGCATTGGAATATGTCGATTCCTTCAAATACTTGGGGGTATGGATTGACTCCAAACTCTCCTTCAAAACCCATATTGATGAGCTTTCCAAAAAGCTTAAACAGAGGCTTGGGATTCTCTTCAGAATCAAGCATCTATTAATATATGAGGGGAAAATCAGGTTGGTACAAACTACGTTCTTACCCCTTATCGACTATGCTGACTTTCTTTACGGACGCAGCTCCAGTGCTGCCCTCACTCAACTCAACACTCTATACCATCGGGCGCTAAGAGTTATCACTGGTGCCCCCTACTCAACACATCACTGTACCCTATACAAAAGCCTAGGTTGGGACTCTCTTAACCTCAGACATCATAAGAACTCTAATCTCTGGATCTTCAGGGCCATCTCCAATAAACTGCTCCAGTATATCAAGGACTGCCTACCTTTATGCAGTCCTGGTAATTATCTGTTGAGAAGCCAATCTAGAATTACTCTCATTATCCCCAAAGTTAGGACAAGCTTTGGTAGAGTGGCAATTAGCCATGCTCTTCTAGTCCTCTGGAACACTGCTCAAAAGGTTCTGCAGCTTATCATACCCAGTTCCTTAGCTGCCTTTAAAAAACTTACTCAGCGATCCTTTACTGAGTCCTGAAACTGCTTACATTACTGAATTATCGACTCTGCCATACTTCTGCCTCTCCCCTCACTCTGACTAGATACTAGGGGACATGTAGGCCCGATGGCTCTGGGGTCCCCTGACTGTGTAAGTTCCTCTGTCCCTGTTGACCATCTTCTCTATCCTCCGTCTCAACCTATCACTGATGATTATCTACTCCTCTGTCTGATTTATCCTGCATTATTCTCATTTGTTTTGCCTTATTTGTTATTGTCTTGCACATTTGCCCTTACTGCATATATCAGTGAATTTTGCTTACCCACTGCTGTACTTGTATTTTGAACTTATTGTACATATATATCAATTCTTATTGTATAACCTGCCTCACTGTTTTTGTATACTATGTTCATTCCTGTTACCCTGTTACAACTCATGTTCTGTTGTTGTATGAAATGCCTTTTTATTCTGTATTATATGTAATTTGCATTATGTCCCAGGTCCATCTTTTAAATGAGTTTTTCTTCAATGATGTTTGGCCTGGTAAAATAAAGATTGATCGATTAATTGATTGATTGATTTGAAAATGTATACTCAGTCCAAATTGGGCAGGAGAACCTGGGCTTTCAATGTTACTCCTTTATTGTCTGAAAAGGTCCTCAGTGCTTTCTCCAGAATGAATGGACATGGCAGTTGGGATTATGATTAAGTTAAAGATGTGTTGCTAAAACAGCATGAACTTAGAGCTGATGCCTTTAGTCTGAAGTTACATAGATTTAAGAAAGGCCATTAAGAGAGTATCATGGAAATGTGGGTACAGCTAGCCATTTGCTAAGGAGGTGGTTGGAGTGGGCACAAGCAGCTTCTGCTTAGCCAGTTATAGAGGTTGTGCTACTGGAACAGTTCCTCAGGAGCTGTCCAGAAAATTTAAAGGAGTGATTGGGAGTCTGAGGCACCAAGTTCTGTCAGACAAGCAGCCAAGATGGCTGACAGGTATAAGCGCAACAGGCCTTTTGCCAATCATAAGAATGTGAGGGGAGGCACAGACAGGTTCAAAGGGACAGGCAAGCCAACAGGACTGCCTAAAAGGAACTCACCTGGTCCTGAGCCCGGGGGGAGTGAATTTATCTCTCCAAACCTAAAAAGGAACATGAGATTAGCTATGCTATGTGTGCCAGTAAGTGGGGCACATCTCATATAATTTCCTAGAACATAAGGCAAAGGGACCAGGAACAGGGGGAGAGAGAGAGAGAGAACCCTACTGCCTCAGGCACTCATAGTTTTAACAATATCAGGGGGCAATAGACTGTAATTAAGCTAAATACATGCTCCCTGTTGAAATTAATGGGAAGATAATGCAAGCCTGGAGAGAAGCAGAAGCTTCTCTTTCTATAGTGCATCAAGGTCTAGTTAAGCCTGAATAGGTCCTACCCGATGAATGAGCCCTGATAATGTGTGTGGTAGACAGAACTAGAGGTGCCAGTTCCATTGATGCAAGTGTTCCTGAGTTGGGATGGGGTGAAGGAATGGAAGAGACTGGAGTAAGTGATGTTCTGAATGTGGATACACTTTTGAGGAATGACCTGCAGTGCAGGGGCGATGTGCAGTTACACAGAGCCAAATGGAGGTCTGATGATGAAGTTGACAGCAGGGAGCAAATGGCTACTGAAATCATATCAATTTACCCTTAGCTGGCTGAGTCACAATCTTACACTGAAGCAAGCAGGGGCAGGGGATTCTCACTGTTTAGTCTCAGCTGCTAAGAGGAACCCCCAATGAAGGTACTTTCCCTCCAGGATTAAGGAACGGTTCCAATTTTAAACAAGCCTTGCAGGGAGATGAATCCATGGGGGAGTTAAGGAAACAGGCTTTTAGAGCTGTCTCTGATCCTCAGAAAAGGGGGGAGGGCAGAGCTATATTAGGAGGATGGCTAACTCTACATAGAATGGGTACTGTGACATGGACAGCCAGTTCTGAGTGCTGTATGATCATTTTTTGTAATAAATAAAAATGGGTTATGGACTGTCTCCCATGAGAAATGCTAAAACAGCATGTGAGATCACACACACACACACACACACACACACACACACACACACACACACAGGTTTTAGATACAAGGTTACCTGGAAGGCCTGAAGCTAATTATAGAGTGGAACAGACCTTGATCAAGGGTCTCCTGTTTTATCTAAAGTTAATTACAGGCTAGAAGAGGCTTGAGTTGAGCATATCTATTTTATGATGTTTCAAGAGGAGGAAACTAGGTTTAGTAAACTGGTGTGAAATCATAAATGCTTTTAAGTCTGTGTGAGAAAAGGATGCAGCTAAAGATCAAAGAGAGTCATTTGCAGAACATGAGGTATGCCGAGGTTGCAGAATTTAATACTTTGAAAAGACATCCTGTTTTTGCATAGATATTTTTTTTAGCTATTCTGACAGAGGAGGAGCTAGGTGACATCACAAAGGGGTTAGCAAATACAGTTTTCTTTAAGGAATATTCTGTTTTCCTTCAGGGACACTTCTATCTAGACTCTGACAAAGAAACATCTTTGGAGCACTTTAAGCAGGTATTTAGAGAGAAAGACCAATCTAATTACTGTAGTAGGAATTGCACTGTTTAAAATCTTGTTCTTTTATAAGATTTGTATGTCCTGTGATATAATAGTTCTGCATTGTATGTTTTACATATTATTATTTATTTTAGTAAAACTCTTTTTAGAGCATACTTGGTCTGTCTTTGATTTTCTTTCATTTTGCAAGAAAAGTATATATGGTTATAGCAGACACTAGGCATAAGCTTGAATGGTGATACCAAACTGGAAAGAGAAGCGTTTTAAATCTGAGGTATTTATTAAAGTTTTTAAGGGTTCATTTCTATACACCTGATTAGGTGCCCATAGGCAAAGATATCTAGCCCCCCGAAGACAGAATTATCTGAGTCTGTACATTGGGCACTCTAACAAGAGGTTCACAGTTTTAATCCCTCAAAGACTTGAGACCAAAGTTTGATCTGAACTCACAAAACAGACAAGAGGGTTACCTTGTTCTGTTAAACTGTTCACAAGACTGCATCCGGAGGTTGGCACTTTGGGAGTAGAGGGCTGACCTGCTGAGTGGGTTTGTGACAGGTACCACAAAGAGATGTGGAGGACTGGCGGGTGTGCAGAGAGCGAGTAGTTGCTAAGAAATATAGGAAGCAGCTGCTGAGCATTGCACATGACATTCTTCTTGTGGGACATATGGGGCTGAGATGGACCAAGCATAGATTGACATAAAACTTCCATTGCCCCAGCATGTATAAGGAGATGTCAGAGTACTGACACACTTGTGACAAATGTCACAAAGCTGGTAAACAAGGGGATAAGAGCAAGACAGCTTTACTTCTCTTATCCATAATAGAGGTGCACTTTCAAAAGGTAGTCACATATATCGTGGGACCACTGAGTGTGCTGTCAAGCTCCAGAAAGAGGTACAGTCTGGTGTGATGGACTATGCCACCCAGTACCTCAGAGCTGTGGCAATGTTCTCCACTGAGAAAGAAAGGGTAGAAAATGAAAAGCTAGACATTTTCAGCCAAGTTGGAGTTCCTCGGGAGATTTTATCTGACCAGGACACAAACTTCAGGTCTGCCCTGCTGAGGAGTTTGTGGGAAAAATGTGGGGTGCAGCAGTTCTGTGTTTCGCCTTGGCACCCCCAAACCAATGGTCTTGTTGAGCAGGTCAGTTGCACATTAAAGACAATGCTTCAAACATTTCTGGAGCAGCACAGATGGAACTGACATTAGTATTTTCCTTATCTCCTATCTGCCCACAGAGCAGTCCTGAAAGAGTCCACAGGGGTTTCACCCTTTAAACTACTATATGTGCACTAAGTTAGGGGACTCCTAGAATTAGTAAGGGATGATTGGGAGAGCAAGCTAGCCATTCCAGGTAAATCTTGTGTGGAGTATGTCCTAAACTTCAGGGAGAGGCTAAAGAAATTCATGGGTACAACAGAGGCAGAAAACTGGTATGTCCATACAACCAGAGATAGTACATATGCCATGAGATATTTATTTATTTGGGTTTTGTTTACCAGGTAGGTACACTAGACAAGAGTATTGCCTATATTTAGGCACAACCTGGGAGAGTACAATCAGGAGAGAGCAAGGTACAAAGTAGGTACAAACATCAGTGACAGTTGTTCATGGCACAGCAAGAAGTGGGAACAAAACAAATTCGCAGATTGCTGACAAAAGCAAGACATATTTCTGTGGAAACTGAGAGTAAACAAATACCCTTACATTAGCTACTTGCACTGGATGATACAACAATAATAATTAAGGACATACGACAACCGCTAAAGAATAAATAACAATTTTAACTAACGATTTTGTGGAGGGAGTGGGAACATGCAGATTTTATACAATGGAGGGAAACAGTAAGTGCCATGTGGGTAAGGAATGCTACAGAAAGTGAACTGGGCACTTGAATAAAGCCTTCCTATTGGACCTTCTGGTGTGTGCATGTTTTTTCATTTCCTTGCACTGTTGTAAAACTGATTGCTGCACTTTTGTGAGCAGTGGTGCATGCTCCTTTACACACCTCTTTGGCAAGGTGAACTATGTTGTGGAACTAGCCAACAGGAGGCATAAACACAGGGAAACCAGGCCAGAGATGCTCATGATGGTTTGCAGTCAGGGAGGCCAGTGTGTGGGGAGCTGATACCTGCATAGCTGACACAAATGGGGGGGGGGGGGCTGCTACCTTCCTAGTGAACCATATCCTCAGAAAGGCTGAGGTACATGCTACTTGTAGAACGCTGGATGGACACAGGAACTCAAGCACCACTAAAGCAGCATGCCTATGAAGTCCCTGAGAAAAATGCCACATGAAGGAAGTGCTAAAGGAGATGCTGGACCTTCTGGTTATCTGGGAAGCCAGCAGTCCCTGGGCTTCCCTGTCCTGCTCATCCCTAACAAGGATGAAATGTTGTGGTTTTGTGTTGATTACTGGAAGCTTAATACTGTCATGGTATCCAATATATACCCTTTGGAATGGACAGATGAGATATTAGAAAAGCCCAGTTCATAAATAGTTAAAGAGCTTCTGAGAGAGTTTGAGGCTGGAAAATTCCAGGCTCCAGCTAGTCTGCAGCAGACTGCTAAAATCAGTAGATTTACAGGAACACAGTGTTCTGCGTTTATGCTAATTAGAAGCCCTGAAAAGACAGAGTTTAAAAGAGGGAGCTAGAGAGCAGGGAGTTATTCTTGGGTGGAGCTGCCTGGCAGGAGATAAAAAAAAGAACAGAACAGACTCCAGGGCTCTCCCTACCCCTTAGAGTAGGGAGAGGCACTGCTTCATTTGGGCTGTGAAGTAAGCTAGAGAAGCCAGAGTAGGAAGAAGATGTAGAGATATTAGAGCAGGATAAAAGCTGAAAAGAGCATAGATTCAGGGCCTCTCATCCCACAATGGAGATGAGGAAGAAGATGCTGGAGAGGTGAAGGGCTCCCCTAAAGGGAGACACTTGAGATCCTTGCAGGTCTACTCTAGGTTCCAAGGTGACTGAAGGATAGGGTACTGAGGACATGCAAGCCGTCGGAATGGATGTCCGGGATAAATCCTCCATCAGCAGCCATAGAGTAACTCCAGTTGCAGGGGTCACACAGGTGTGCTGAGCTCCACCAAAGGTAGGTTTTCTTTGTCCAGGGTGGTCCAAGAAACTGGCCCTCAGTGAGCTGGAACTCAGAGTAGGATGCAAGGGGAAATGGGATTGTTATTTTGAGTCATTCCCTGGGGAGCATTAGCGCCTAGAGTAAACCTCCCAGGCTGGGACTTGGTGGCAGCAACCCCTGTTTGGGATGTGACTCAGGTGAGATTTTGTGTTTGTGTTTCCCCAAAAGGTGAAGTGCAGCAGCCCAAAGTATGCATGCTGAGGGTCAGATTGAAAGCTCTATCCTTGGGTAAAGCAGGGTAGGAAGTATTTCTGAAAGTACAGCAGTGATTGTAAAGGGGATAGTATAAGTTCTGTGTATGCCTTATATGCTAGTCAGATCCTCTAGTGTTTGGGGCAGATGTTAACTGTAACTTGTTAGGCCGGGGTGTTGTCTCCATAGGTGGGGATACCAGTTGCTCCATTTGGGACAAATGGAGTTAGGAATAGTTGCCCTTGGGAGGAATAATAACAGTAGACGTCCCCCAGAGTCTGGCTGAAGTCCCATTGGTACTGCTCACAGGTATAAAAGCGTTAAGTGGTATGACATCATATTGGTAAGTGAGGAATTCCTAGGATGTGGCACAGCACCTGAGTTTGTGAGTTCCAGTTTCTGTTGAAGGTGGCAGTTTCAGCAAAGAGATTAGCATCACCATTACTTAGATATGATTGTATAGTGTAATTAGAAAGTGTCTGCTAATAGTCATGTGGAATGTACTGTACCCTGTGTGTGACACGTTGTACTGTACACCGTGGTTGGGGAAGATAATATGAGTGAGCAATATAAGAGAGGGAATGACAGATACAGATAATTAGATAAAGAAGGTAACTTAAATTAAGTGGCAGCTGTGAGTCCATAGCAAGATGCCACGCAAGTGCCTGGGTAGATATTCAGTGTACATGTGCCACTGAACAAATAGTTGTAATTCTATAGCACCATGCCCTCTTATTTATGTGTGTCCCAGTTATGTTGCGCTTTGTATGGGAGGGATAAGTAAAGAGCAAAGTGATATATAGGGAGCCTTATTAAATATGTCCTGAAGCAAAGATACTAGTGTCTGTTGTTATTAATGATTCAGATTTCTTGACTCTAAAGCTGGTTGTGGATATTGGGAGTTCTCAGTGTTAGAAAGATTTCATGTGGAGGACAGCCTGTGTGTTGTGCTTCCATTCTAGAGACTTGGGTTCACAAGCAAACTCAGGATGTGGAATTGGGAGGCAGGCCAATCCAATCCACAGCAGCTGCTGTTCGGCAGCACCCTGGGGTCAGGGAGGGATGGTACTGGGCTCCAGTGTCACAGTGACCCCTGTAGTGGGCCAAAGGAGCCTGCTCTTATGAAAATGTAATATGTTTTAAAATATATTATTAACAATATATTTACTTATAGTGAAATATATTCCAATCTACTTGTTTTGTAATATATTGCAATGTATTGGAAGATCAATATATTTCAATATATTTTAAAATGTGCAAATATATTGCAATGCACTGTAAATATACATGTTACTGCCACTTTAGTATTTTATGTATATTGTAAAATATATTGATTAAATTCCAAATATATTGAAATAAGGATGGCAAATATATGTTATTGGTATATTGCCAATATATGTATAAATGTATTTTTTTACATTTCAAATGTTTCCTGTATTTAAAAATAAGAATAATATACACATCTAAGAGATATTAATTATAACTATTAACTTACCCAGACAAAAACAAAGGAAAGTATTTATGATTTACATGTACCTCTGTCTGTACAAGGAGGCAGTATAGTGCAGTGGTTTAAGGCTCTGAGCTGCAAATCTGGTGACATCCAGCAGACAGACCAGGGTTTGAATCCCACAGCTCCCACTTGCATACTGTGTGACCCTGAGCAAGTCACTTAACTTCCTTGTGCTCCCAGGTTGCACCTGGAAACAAGCTTTGACTTAGTGTTCCTTTCCTGGTTAAACAATTTCCCCTGTACAACTAGAGTTCATCTTGTTATTAATCATGGAGATATTTACATTGAATTATTGTTTTACAGTGCATGAACTCAAATGTACATTTTATACATTTATACTTATATATGACTTACCTCACAAGCCCATGCTTGTTAAAGGCTCAGACTGGTATTTATACCACCCCATTTTGTTTCACTTTTAGGTCAGGGTGAGATCCTATATGTACTTGCTTTATAACTTGTACCTTTCTTTTCAGTCTGTAAGCTAATGTTGTAAATTTGAAAGTATTGTAAAGCTAGAAATTATCATGATTTTGGCTGATTATGTTTTTGAAATATGCACATTAGTTATGTAAATGTACACGTGGGACGCAACTATAGCATTTACAAAAATACATGTAACATATATAAACAAGCATTTGTAAATGCCAAATGTTGTCTGGCTGACATTGGCACTGGTAGCGCAGGAGTTGAACAGATGCATAATAGGAATGGCAGTGAAATATGAAAGTGTCGCCAAACCCCACATCACCCTGCAGAGACTAACAGGCAGTGAGGTGTGCCTTTGGGCATCGGCCATAATGTTCATGGCAGTTCAGCTCACCCTACCCTGCAGTGCGACAAATATCTCATTGTGCCTTGGGGTCCTTGGGCCTTATGCTCACCCCATTCAGCCATAACGCTCATGGCATTTTACCTCACCGTATCCTGCAGACACTGACAAGTGCCGAGGTGTGCCTTGGGGTGTTCGGCTTTACAGTCACCCTATTTCATAAGGACATACGCTGAAATGGGTGCAGCATAGGAGAATGGGGTGAACTGTGGGGCTGAAGAGTGCAAGGCACACCTCAATGCCTGTCAGTGGCTTGAGGGTGGGGAGGCATGGTGTGAGCATGACAGCCAGCAATGCAAGACACACCCCTAACGCCTATCAGTCTGCACAGGGTGGGATGATATGGTTAGAAACCCTAATGCCCTGGCCGTTTGTTGGTATTTCCACTACAAATTTGCAACACAGCATTTTTGTGACCCCCACCTCTTGAAAGTGTTTGGGACTTCTGCTCATGAATAGTGGCACTGTGATTTTGTTAATCTGTCCCTTACATTGATTTCTCAGAGCGAATGCGCCATTCTGCGCCAGATGTGGGAAAACACCATTTGGGCAGGATGTGAAAAATGACAGCTGTACCATTCATAGGTAGGTGTGAAGAGATGGCAGTGTTGAAAATCTTGAGTGAAAACATTAAAAATGCTCGAATTTATGAGCATACTAGAAACTGCACAATGCACACTCGTAACACAGTCATTTAGTGGAATTATTTCACCAAATTTTCAACATGGGCATTTTGGGACCTCTGCTCATGAACACTGTCACTATGATTTTCTTCATCTGTTCTGATCATTGGCTTTCCACAGCGACCGCGCCATAGTGCGCCACTTGTGTGAAAACACATTTCATGCAGGATCTGAAAAATGACAGCTGTACTATTCATAAGGATGTGTGCAAGATTGACAATGTTGAAAATGTTGAGTGAAAATATTACAAATTGTCAAAGTTACGAGTGTGCGTGGAAAGTGCGCAATGCACGCTTGTAACATAGTCATTTTATGGCCTTTTGTCACCAAATTTCAACATAGGCATTTTAGGACCTCTGCTCATGAAAAGTGGTGCTGTGATTTTCATAATCTGTCCTGAACAGAGATTTACCACAGCGACCGTGCTATTCTGTGCTGGTACTGCGAAAACACATTTCAGCCAGGATGTGAAAAATGACAGCTGCACTGTTCATAAGAAGGTGTGAAAAAATGCCAATGTTGAAAATCTGGAGTGAAACTATTACAAATTGGTGAAGTTAAGTGTGCGCATGGAAACTGCACAACGCACGCTCGTAACAGTCATTTTTTATAATTTTTTCATTAAATTTGCAACATAGGCTTTTTGGGAGACCACCTCATGAACAGCGACACTGTCATTTCATTACTCATTCCAGAAAGGTGATTCCGTGCAGTGACCGCCAAAATCACCTTCGGGGACGAATAACACTGTAGATCACTGAATTCAGCGAGGAGGGTCTAAACCCCATGTTGAAAATGTGGTGCCAAATTCCCCAAAATGCCTGAGATATGCATCAAAGTTGAAAACCCTATTTATGCCGGTCGGCTTTGAAGAGTGCAGACGTGTTCCGGTCCACTGAAGATCATCGTGTGTTGGGCTCTGAGGTAAGTATGGGGTGAGGGGGGTGTGGGGAGGCAGGGTGTGCAGAGGGTGGCTGCGGGTTGGGGAAGGGGCCACCAGACTCAACAAGGGACCATTTTCTGGTTTGCAGGTTAAAAAAACAAAAACATCGTGGGACTTTTTTTTTCTTTACAGGGACATTTGGCACGCTGGGGTATGCTCCCAGCATGCCACCTGAGTATTTTTTTGGGGGGAGCTGTAGTGATGGGGGATTGGGCACCCCCGTCAGCCATACAAAGTTGGGGGGTCACTTGAGCTGAGGGGGATTGGGCACCCCCGCACACAAGACATGGGGGGGTACATTATGCCGATGGGGATTGGGCACCCTCATCTGCAAATTAATTTAGAAGGGGGCATGCCGACTGGGGGATTGGGCACTCCCGTTGGCTTTCAGAGGGATTGTGGAAGGTGGTGGCTATCCCTCGGCTTCTGTTGGGCCTTTGAGAAGCTGACAGGAAGCCGCCACCATGTTGCTTTAGGGGATACCAGACAAGGCAAGCAGTAATTAGCTGCTGCAATCAGAGACCACCCGGTGGCACTCCCTGATTGCAGCGTCTAATTTCTTTCAAGGTGGTGGCACGTTTTCTGAACTGCTATCATAGACAGCGTACTATGCCATTGGTGCCACAGAGCCCAGCTACAAAAAGCAGTGGCACCATTGGCTGCAGCAGGACCGCTTCTCCGAAACCTGCTTCTCTACTGAAGCAACCACAATTTGTTGTCTGCACTGCACACACAAGATAACATAAAAATATATGCAACATGTATAAAAATATATGTAACATATATAAAAATACATGTATCATATATAAATATATGTAACATATATAAAAATATAAGTAACATATAAAAATATATGTAACATATACAATAATGTACATGACAAACAAAGAATACAGTATGTATTTTGAAATATACTAATATATTTCAGACAATGTATTACTTAGTAGACTGATATGCTTTCAAGCAATGCATGTGGCAGAATATGTGGTTTCATTATATGCTGAAATATGCTGTGAATTATATTTCATTGAGTCAATGTATTTCTCAATATAGTGACATATATTTTTGCATATTATGGGTTAGAAATATATTATGTCAGTATATTAAAAAATATATTTCATAATATATTATATAATATATTACATTGGGACAATGTATTTCTCAGTGTATTGACATACATTAACACATATTTTTCAATATATTGCAATATATTTAATTTTCGTAAGGGTGTGCCCTCTGCAGAATGTTGCTGCATGCAGCTGAAGACACTTGATGGGCTACACCCTTGCAAGAGGAGGAGGAGGGAGGAATCTGGGCGCCAAGAGGAAAAACCCATGGGCCTGGATATTCAAACAGCGCTCAAAACTGGTGCAACAGTAGGAGCAAGCGCAAACCAGTTGCGCAAATGTGCAACAGGTGCGATATTCAAACATGGAGCAGAGCAAATAGCGCAAGCAACCAACGCCTGAATATCGCACTGGGCGCCATCACAAGCAACCAGGAAGGAGAAGCTGAGTTGGCAAATGTTGGCGCTTATGGCGTAACCATGGAAGCTCAGCTGAGCATTCCAGAGCTGCCATAGCGCAAGCACAGCCTCCAGAGCAATGGAACTGCACATCCAGGGAGGCAGGCTGGGGCCCACCGCCAGCCATGCCACACATGGGCACAGGAACACACTGCAGAACCCACACCACACTGGCACACCCCAAGCACAGCATCACTGGGGTGGACGGATGATCCATGTGCCCATGGGGACAAGCCAACAAAGCATAGCAGAGCCCTGACACCCCAGCACAACCACTGGCAGGCAGAGAGTGCCACACACAGGGGTTGACAACCACAGTGCACATCAGCCCTCGATGCACAGCGCACCCTGCACTGTGACCCCAAGACACCACCCATGCAGTGACTGGCACTTCAGGAAACCATGCAGTCCCCCAGCACTCATCAGCCCGTGCAACACAGAAGCCTACAAGCCAGACACACCCTGTGCACCCAGCAGTGGGTGGCAGCAGACGGCAAGACCATCCGAAAGGCACTGCCATGCTGGAGATACCTCCCATGCACACACACACACACACACACACACATACCCAGGACCATACCAGCCCAGATGGCATGTACACCCTGCAACTGAGCACCCATAGCCAGCTGCAAATCAGAGACCAACACAGTATTCATATCAAAATAGAAATGTATATTTAAAGGACTAATCACAAAACCAAGTGAAACTATGTACAAGTGGGGGGGACAGGTAAAAGGCAGGGGTGTTCAAGGGGGAGGGAATAACAACTTGGAGAGGGAAGGCAGGGTGATAGGGATGGGAGAAGTGGGAAGGGAATGTGGGCTATGGCCCAGCTGGCTGCTGGTCCTCCCCTGCTGGCGCCCTCCTGTGGCTCCTTCGCCCGATCACCATGGCGCTGTATGGCCTGCAGGATCTCCTAGTTCTGATCTGCAACCTGGCTGAGGTGCCAAAGATACTGGGACATCCTCCTGAGTACCTCGAGGCCCAGGAAATGGGAACACAGTCAATGGCTGAGACTGACCACAACCCTGAACACCACCCAACCTGCAAGCCATATAGCCCAATGTCCGCACCTGTGATGGCATGCACCCACCCACAGTGAACATGCACATGGCCATCACAAACAGGCGGCACAAGCTATGCGCACCACCGCCCACACACACCTGCCCACGCCAATCACAGTACAAACTAGGCTGGCAAGTGATGTGGCAACGTGGTGCGATGCCGTTACACAGCTATGTGCCCAGTGCATGCCTGGACCACCAGTGATGCATGACACAGACGTGCGCGGATACTGCACTGTGATGCAGGTCACCTGGTCATGCCTACATACATGGATACATAGACAGTGTGGCAGATAAGGGCCTATGGGACACCCAGTCTGTCCATTTGACCTTGTACGCTCACTCTGTTGTCCTATAAGTCCGCTCCCTCACCCCTGACCTCCAGAATCCGCTATGGCTAACCCATGCATTCACAAATCCGTGACCAAGTCAGCCCCCACCACTTCCTCTGGCAGGGTGTTCCACTTGTCCACCACCCATTCTGTGAAGAAATACTTTCTCATGTTTCCTCTGAATCGTCCCCTCCAACTTCATCCCATGCCCTAGTCCTGGAACATCCTTACGCTTAAAAATATTGTTTTCCTGCACTCTGTTCCCCTGTAAGATACTTGTATGTCCCCATCATACCCCCACACCTCCTCCCTCCAGGAGTACATGTTCAGTTCCGCCAACCTGTCTGCATAGGACTTGTGATGCAATCCATGCACCATCCATGTCGCCTCCTCTGAACCCTCTCCACCCAGTCCATGTCCATACGTAGGTATGGTCTCCGGAACTGTACACTGTACTCCAGTGTGGGGACTCACTAGTGTTTTGTATAGTGGAATTATGACCTCCCCTTTGGTTGTGTCCACATGGCTGGTGGTCTTGCCCCCCCAGCATGCAATAGCATCCATGAAGTAATGATACTCACACTCCTCCAGCAGCTGGGTCTGACGCTGCTGCTGCTGTTGGGGCACAACACCCCCCGGCACCGGGGCCCTGGCATGGCCCACGTCACCCTGGTCCTGTGTCCTCACAATCCGGCCTGTGGGAGACATATGTTGAGACAAACATCAGTGTGACTCAAAAGCAGAGTGCCCCCTGCCCCAGTGAGAGTGCCTGCCCACACAGCCATAACCATCCATCGCACAGCTGCACACACTGACACACCTATGCACAGCCACCCAAGCACACACACACCCCTACAGAGAATATAGGTGCATAGATGGTACACTCACCTGGCCTAGGCACCACGCCCGCCTGGCACATGAACGCAGCTGGCCAAGAGTTCGGCCTTCCGGGTGGAGGTCATTGTACCGGTGCCGCACTGCTCAGCAGACTGCCCGCGAGTGACCCCCACCAGGTCAGTGGCCACTGCTGCCACACGTGGTCTCAAGGCATGGTGAGGGGGCCTCACCATACAGTGCCTCACAGTGGGGCTCCACCAGGGCCACCAGGTTGGCCACTTCAAGCTGGCTCCAGGACACCGCCTCCTCAGCCATGGCACCAACTTTACAGCAGGCAATATGGCGCCCGCTGCGCTCAGAACCCCATCGCGGAGTTGTTGCGCAACAGACCACCACAGGCTCCAATCGCGCTGTTCGAACAGAGCTGTCACTTTACATGGCGCTGTCACCAGACAGCGCAATGGGACGTACGCCATGCCAACAGCCAGGGTCAGAGGGCATACACAAGGTCACGGCAATGACGTTAGGCTGCGCACAGCGCCATAGGACGTATAGGCATCCTGCGTGACTGCAGTTGAGCACCAGTGCCACAGTGTACTATCGCGCAGTAGTGCCACAGCGCCCATGATAGTGCCCAGTGCTGTAGCGCCCACTGGCACAATGGTGGCTATGGCTCGAATCGCCTATCGCGCCAGCAGGTCTGCAGCGTGATAGACGCACGCGTAGCTGTCTGGGCATGCGCAATGCAGTGTAGCACGCGCCACAAACATGCGCCATTGGCTCAGTCGACCTCCAGATATCGTAAGCGCAAACACGCCGATATTCAATGCGGACATATGCAAATCATTCCATCAGCCATTCAAAGGTGCAGTGGCGCGATTAGCATATCATTAAAGTAGCGCCACACCTCATTGCATGTCTTGCGCTATAAAAAATACGACAGTGGGTTGTGCTGGCCAGATTTGGTTACTGCAGGTGAGAGGTGAGTTACATGCTGTGTGATGCTCAGGACAATGCTCATGGGCAGGGGTGCCGGAGGATGATAAAGGCTGAGGGGGCTGAGCATGAAAAGGGCACTTAGAAAGGGACAAAGGGCACCCTTTCTATCAGTATCTGCCATGCGGAGAGGAAACGGGGGCTTCTGCCCCCCGGGCCGGCAGCTATGCTCATGGGGAAATGCTGTCGACTGCACAGTGACAGGTGTCCACTTCCACCCATACAGATCACCATGACTGACCAGAGCCAAGCTGAGGGTGTGGACGGCGGGCGAAGGAGGAGGCCGAACTTCACCACAGCAGAGACAGAGGCCCTCTTCCAGGCCTACCTGGAGGATGAGCCAGTATTGAGTGGACGGAGGGGCACCCCTCAGGAGCGTGCAGCTGCATGGGAGGGGGTAGCTCAGGCCGTCAACCTGCATGGAAGCCACCAGCGCTCCATGCAGGAATGCAGGAAGAAGATGGGGACTGACCGCAGGAGGCTGAAGGAGAAGGTGGCAGGCCTTCAGGGTGGCATCGCGGCTGGCACTGGTGGGGCCCACCAGTGGTGTTGCAGCTGACCCCTACAGAGGAGACACTGGTCGCGGCCATGCAGCCGAGTGCCATTGCGGGCGTACCAGGCGGAGGATTCCAGACAGGTGGAAGCCCATCACTGCACGGTATGACATGGTGATGTTGTTGGGGGGGCTGTTGTTCACATGCACTCACATGTACTCTCTTTCTGTTACAGATCCTGTTCGTCTGCAGGAGACGGTGGTGGTGGTGGGTCCAGACAGTGAGGCAGACCTGCTGGACATGGAGGAGGACCATCCACCTCCGGCACCAGCCTGCAGGCACTGCAGCAGCATGTACGCTGGGCCAACAACTCCGAGGCGTCAGTGATGCAGGTGCAGGGGTGCACAGCCTGTGTCACAGCAGTCTGGCATGCAGGTATGCCAGCATGTTGTGCCTATGGCAGTGGCACACACCTGCACCATTGATGATAGCAGGCCTGCAATGGGCAGTGATAGGTGTGTGTCCCATGACGGACACATGGCAGGCCAGCACGTGCCCCTGGGCCTTCCTGGTTCACACTCAGGTACCAGCATGCTGGCACAGTCCCAGGCCGTGCCTGTCAGCACCGTGGGGCAGCACCAGTGGCTGTGCAGGTGTCTGGCACTGTTGTCAGCATGGAGGTGGAACAGGTGGACCTGGGGGCTCAGCAGTTGAAGGGGCGGCAGCAGAAGTTGCACACCAGGTCTGGGGGTACAGTGCCAAGCAGTGGCACATGTCCACTGCCCTTAGATCTGCCCATACCTGGTCCTGGTGAACAGCGCCCACCCTCAAGGGGTGCTGTGCCTCAGGACTGTCCACACCCTGGGGGTCACGATGCCATTGGGGCACAGTACCCATTGGACGCACACACCCGCCTGCTGCAGGACTCGGTACAGCTGCAGGGGCGGGTTGCAAGGTCCGTGGAGGCACTGTTTGTGTCCGTGGAGTGGCATAGCAGGGAGTGTGCTCGGGACCGAGCCGAGCTGGTCCTTATGCGGACGGATGTGACCGCTGCCATTGACAGGCTGACCCAGGCAGTGGTCTCTGTCACGGACGCATTGGCCACACTGTCAGGTGCCCCTGTACCACACACCCCACACAGTGCGCTCTCCACTCCCCGTTCCCGGCGTCGTGCGACACCAGGCCTGTCGACGCCGGGTTCTGCTGTGGGCATCCCGAGCACCCCTGGTGCAAGTTTGTTTGGCAGGATGCAGACCCCTGTGCGGGCAAGGTCGCGTTCGCGCAGTGGGACCCCTGGTGGTGCACCAGCGCCACCCGATGTGGCCCCTGCTCAGCCTGCCAGTGCTGCTGGGCCACGGCGGGGCTGCCCACGCATCCGTGGTGGCCGTGGGACAGTGCTACCTGACTGAACTGTCTCCCAGTGCAGGCCCTGTCTGGTGCTGCCCTGTGTGCAATGTGTGTCATGGTGGGCAGTGCACTGCTGGGTGCTCTGCTCACCAAGCTGACACATGGACCACCTGCACACTCTCCCAACTGCTGTCCACAGATGCGTGTGCATGATGATGCCTGCATTGCACTGTACACCAAGGTGCAAGGGTGCCCAGGTCCTGACACATGTAAGTGGACAGTCCAGGTGGTGGGGTGGTTGGTGGTGCTAGTGTGTTGGCAATGTCATTTCCGCAGTGCTGTGCTGCTGCCCATGTATGCTGCCTTGTGTGTGTGTGTCCATATGAGTGCTCACCCTCTCTGATGGTGTGTTGGTATGCCTGGAACCTTCAACTCCCCTGACCTTCATGCACGGTGTGTTCCCTGTGCCTGTGGTTTGCGCATGGACAGTGTTGCCTGCACATGTCCCCTTGACTTACCTGTGTTGGGCATAGTGCTCTTCTGCAATGGTGTCCCAGTGCAGCTGGGCCTGCCGGGTCAGTCGGGGGTCCCTCCGTCCTAGGGGGGGCTGCTCATCACCCACATCACCGGCGCCACTGGCGTCCCCATAGCTGTCCCCCTCTTGGACCTGTACGGCTATCCCATGGTCTTTGGTCATGTTGTGCAGGATGCAACAGGCCAGGAATATCCCACAGGCCTTTGGGGGCTGTACTGAGAGCTCGCCGAGGTGTCCAGGCATCAGAGCGTGCCTTGAGCATCCCAAACACCCGCTCTATGATGTTACGTGTTGCGGCATGTGCCTCATTGAAACCTAGCTGCGCTGGGGTCGTGGGGCGCCGGTATGGTGTGAGCAGCCAGGGACGGAGTGGGTATCCGCAGTCACCTGTGTGGAGATAGTGGAGATCAGTGTCATGTCAGGTCCATATTGCCCATATCCTTGTGTGCCACTACCATGGCACCTGTGTCATTCCCACCCTTGCACAGAGTTTGCATTCCATACATGTGTACTCACCCACTAGATGACCCGTGAGGATGTTCCCACTCTCGAATCGATGGCACAGTGCAGACTGGTGCCATATGAAGGCATCATGTGCTCCGCCAGGGTGTGTGGCACAGACATTGATAATGCGCCCAGGGCATCACACACCACCTGGCAGTTGACACTGGAAAAGCCCTTCGGTTCCGACACGCCTCTGGCTGTCGGGGCCAGGTGGCGCGGCGAATGGCCACATGGGTGCAGTCTATGGCCCCTAGCACGCCAGGTATATGTGCTACCCTGTGGAACCCCTGTGCATGTTTGTTGTACGCCTGCCGCGGTGCTGGGGAAATGGATGTACTCCGCAGCATGAGGCAGCAGTGCGCTGAGGGAATTGGGTGAGGATGCGTGACATGGCCGACTGTGTAATGCCTGTGGTGTCCCCTGTCGGCCTCTGGAAGGTGCCGTGGCGAAGCAGGCACATGCAGGCTGTCACCTTGGTCTCCACGGACAGGCATGCTCCGTCGTGAGGGTGCCTGCATCACATCACTGCACAGCTCACAGAGCCGCCTCAGTATTGCCCTGTTCAGGCGGTGCGGGCCACAATCTCGACATCTGTGTACAGCTCGGAAGCTGATTTGGGCACGTCACCGCCTAGTCGGGGCATCGCCAGCAGGCCTCATCCCGCCACGCCCCCTGCAGCATGGTGTCTCACCCTCATTACAGCTTCCATGTGGAAGCTGACACTGTCCATCTCCCTGGCTTCTGCCCCCGGCTGCTGTTCCTGTGTTACCCGCTGCCCCACTGCTGCTTCCACTGCACCGGCACCCCCACTGGCCTCTCTGTCCTCCTGGACCCACTGTCCTCTCTGCCCTTCCAGCTCCGCTCTCTCTCTCTCTCTCTCTCTCTCTCTCCCCAGTGTGCGGCCTGCTGAGGGTTCTTGCGCGCTTTGAGCCTTTTTATTTTGGCTCAAATCCGTCCTGCGCAACTTCCAGTTGTTTACCCGGCGATATGGCGCAGTGTCGATATCGGACAAGACTTTATGTATGGACCCGCCCTCGGCGTGCACACATGCCTTCATTTCCATTGCGCTGTTGCTCAGCATGTTTTCGGTGGCACAACTGGCCCCTTCTGAATATTGCAGAATGGCGCATTTTTGGAGTTGCGCACGCGCAACCCTGTTGCGCATGGCGCAACCCTTTTGAATATCTGGGCCCTTATCTATATAACAGCCTGATCTCCCAAGTCCCCTGGGTCCTCGTGCCCACTGACACTGGATCTAGGTGAACACAGTGGACTGCTTCATGGGGAAGCAGCCTACCCTCAGGAGCCCCTGCCATGGAGAGTAGAACTGTGGGTGTTGTCATGGGGATGGGAACTAGAGTATGCCCTTGGGAAAGTGATATACTCCGACAGATCATGGCTGGGGGGAGTGGAAAAAATCTCTAAGAAAAATTATGCATAAAAAGTGAAATGCCCTCTGGGAACCTGCATGCTATTGCCCCAGTGCCCAGACACTTTCCAGAACCCCGGCCGGTTCCCTGCCCTGAGGGGGTGGGTCCCACAGTGCCCAGCTTTTGGTGGACTAGTTATAAAATGAGTGTCTGTACAGGGGTAGAAAAGTCAAAGATTTCCTCTTGTAGAGAATCAGTAAAACTGGTTTTGGAAAAATTTGTTGAGAAATGGCTGAAGTTGGAGTCCCCCAGAGCTCAAATTAACTTGTGGTGCAGTTCATTTTCTTGCAGATGCCAGGCATGCAAGAGCCATGTGAAGATGCAAGGCAAGGAGCGTTCCCCATTCTCTCATTAGCATGACATCGAATGACTGGCTGAGTTCCAGCCAGAAATCTGTCCCCATGTGTGGTTGTCAGATGACCCAAGTGGGCCTGCATGCTGCACATGTGCTGAGTGAGTGAGTGTGCAGCCACAGAAGCAAGACTGTCAAGAGGAGAAGCAAAGGTCACCACGTGGTCACTTCCGACATGAAGAGAGCACTACCTATCAAGGGAGAAGTGCAGGTTGCCACAGGATGACCACCAGCATAGAGGTAGCACTGTGCCATCAGCTGGTTCACTTCCTACCTCTGTGGTACTAGGAATCATCACCAGAGGTGTACACCTGCCATCTCACCATCAGCCACTGAAAGGAGAGAGATGAGGACACAAGTCTGTGCAAACGATCTATCTTCAAACAACTAGATACTGTGTAAAACTTTGCAGAACAGAAAGGCAGAACAGGACAGGATTTTGTGTAGTAAATTTACCCACAAGTGCATCAAGAGGGAGAGAAAGATATAGAGAATCAGATAAAGACAGTTACTTTAAGAGGTAGCTGTGAGTTCATAGCAAGATGCTGTGCAAATGCGTGGGTAGAGATCTAGATTGCTTGGCTCTGAAGGTGGATATGGACATTGGAGTGCTAAATGTTAGAAAGGTTATGTGTACAAGTAATGCCCACTGGGACCCCACATGCTATTGCCTCTGTGCCCAGATACTTTCTAGAGCCCTGGCCAGTTCCCTGCCCTGAAGGGTGGGGCTCATAGTACCTAGTTTCTGAGGGACCAATTATATACACACATACCCACACACATGTAAGTAGAGATACAACATACACAAACTACCAAGAGCTCAGTCCTTGCAGGAAAACAGCTAGTTCACAGTACCTAAGAGCGAAAACAAATACATATCACAATATTTCCACACTTGTGAAAAAATGGGTCAGCACTGCTGTAGAGAAACATGCATTTGTCAATGCCGAATGTTTGCATGTATGGTGTTTGTGGCGGGCATGCATAGTGAGATGAGTAATACATGGTGGATCCTGACTTCCTACTAAGTGTAGTTCTGTGCCTGCACTGTAATTTACAACTGTCAGGCTAACCTTCTGGCCCAGATGCAGTGCATGGGCCCATCAGGCCTCGACATGCAGGTCAACACCAGTGATCACTATAAACAACAGTCCCTATGCACTAAGCCTAAGCACTGCATATCTGAGGCACATAGGCAATCCTATGCATGAATTCCACACAGCGGGAGTCTGGGGGCATTCACTATCAGTGCGCCAGCCAGATACGCTCCAGATCCCCCTTCCGTGCAGGCAGCTTTGTGCCACACATAGGCAGGGGGTGTGTCAGGGGCTTGTGGCGTGTGAAGTACTGTGCCCTGGGGTGCATGAGTTATGGCAAGGGGGACCCTGCTGTAACTGTGTTATGCATCCCACCCACGTGCACTCAGTGCACCTCAATGGGCATGTCCGTCCTGCATAGCTGACCCTGCAAATGCCCTGGATATATGGGAATGTCCCAGCTGGTGCCATTGCAGTGTCCCCTGTCCCATGAACACTCAGTGAAGTTGTGCCATAACATCATGTTGTTGTATGCCCCCACTAATACTGTATGGATATACACACACCGGTGTATTGCTATAGCACTAGTGGAGCATCTATACAGCAACATGGCAGTAACTAAGTGGTGTCCCATTTACTGTAGTCCTGGATGTATGCAAATGGGTGCCCGCTCTCCCTGCAGATATGTTCTCATACAGTATATGCCAAGGTTGGATTGTGCATCACCCTGGTATTGTCTACCAGACATCACTTGTAGCATTCCAATCTGTGTAGACTGTAGTTTGCAGTGAGTTGTGACTGTTGTAGCACCCTCATGGTCTGCGTCAGTAAGCTGGTGCATGGTTGTACAGTCAGCCCCACTGCTCTGTCACAACGCAAGCCATAATGCTGGACCACAACTAGAAAGACATAGGAATGCGGTGCTTAGCACTCCCACAGGGGGACTGCATTGTTCCGAGAACAGATTATTGAGCTGTACAGGCTAAACATGGGTACGCTGTCTTCGTCTGCCACCACTCCTGCATTTTGGCTCCATACATGGATGTGCCTGCTGTACACACCAGTTGGAGTCACCCTTCCATGATGCACCAGCCCACTGGGCATATGGAGAGGGCTATGGCCAGTCATATGGGCATGCTCCTGCACTGTCTACAGGTGTGGACCTGTGCCATCCCACACACCTCTGTGCACACAGTGCAAGGGATCTACTTTGGGATCCAGGCTGGGCATCCAACTGGATGTCTGTCTGGGTCCTGCACTCTGCCCCTGTGCAGTCCCAATCCAGCAACCCACGACTGCAAGCTTGGGGTGGGTTGGGGCCATGGACAGGTGGTCAGTGATAGTGAATAGTGACTGGTTTGCACCTGTCCACAGGTGTGGAGCTGAGTGGATGGGGTACATGTCTTTGGGCGGACTTTACTCTCTTCATTGCATAGGGTCGAATGTTACTTTATAATTTTGTTTTTTTTTGGTAACAGTTTTAACCCAAAAATTTCAACATAGTCTTTTTACGACCCCCACCACCCCTTCTGAATATGACAGATGTGATGAATAAACTACAGGATAAAAAGTGATTTCATGCTACACGTGCAAAATCACATTTTGACAGGATTAGAAAAATTACGGCAGTCAGGCTCATGAGTTGCTGTAAAAGAAATGGCTATCTTGAAAATTTGTGGTCAAACTCTTGAAAATTACCAAGGGAGCATTGGAAAATGTCAATGTACCTTCATAACTGTTGTTTTTAAATATTTGACCCCAAATTATCAACATAGCCTTCTTTATGACCACACCTCATGAACCCTGTGGGTGAAAACTTTCAAATCCTACCTGAAATGTAATTTTGTGTCACAGCTGCAAAGAACACATTTTGCCAGGATTAAAAAAATGGCAGTGGTCACATCCATGGGGTGGTGTGAAAAAATAGCTACGTCCTCAGACCCCCTGAGGAAGTCCACACCCCTGGTTGAAGTGCTGGGGAGTGAGTTTGATTGTGGGGCGTGCCTGAACTTGTAAGCAGTTGCACGTTTAAAACTGAACCTAATAGAATAAATCTTTGTTTGTTTCAATCAAATGCCTTATGGTTCTTGTTTGCACTGAGAGTGCAGAACTTTCCCTGGAATTTTGTGTGTTTGGGGCTAGCTACTCCTTGTTCTTGCACCTGGTTACTTTACTGAGTACACAGTGTCAGAGATACTGGACTAAGTGCTTCAAAATTATGCCTTTTTTTAACATAGTTTCTCTGCCTGCTCTGGGCTAGGCAGGGACCTCCTTCACCCCAGCCAGCTTGCCCTTATACCATCCAGTCAAGAACCTGCCACCTATCTGGTTGGGATTGGCAGTCCACACGCAACACATGGCTGTGTTGCCCCTCTGGCTTACCCCCAAGGGCCAAGTAGGCCTTCAGCTCCATGGTATTTCTTCCCCGCTATCCATCTGGCCACCCACAGTGGAGGTGAAGACTAGCGGCATCCCCCAGCAGAATGTGGCTCAGTTCTGGCATTGGACATGGTGGGCAGGCTGAAGTTTCACCCTCCCTCCCTGTGCCTCAGTTTCTCATTTTCTTATCCCACCCACCCTTCTAGGAACATAATAGGATTGGTGTGCCAGCAGAGCCAGTCCATCTAATCCCTGTGTTCAGTCTGAAGGTCCCTCCCTGTTATTTGGTGAACTCCTGCACCACCCACAGTGGTCACTCAGGTGATATATTGCAGTGGATGGCAACACCCTCTCTCACCAGAGGAGGAGAGCATCCTGTAGGACACTCAATCCTACAGCCCCCACCCCGCCGGCCCTCTGATGGCCCGGGCTTGTTCCTGAACCCAGGTTGTTGGCGCCGTGAGCAGTAACTCTACTGCTGAGCTAGCAAAATGATGCCTTTAATAAATGTTTGTGCACCCTGAACAGCACTCTCACATCTGAATACAAAAAGCCACTGGTGCTCCGAAGAAGGCGTCAAGCAGGACGCAAACATCGACTCACTGGCTGGCATGTTCAGATGTACGGGGGCAAATGCTTTGTTTTTTCTGCAGCTTTGGTTTCTGTAGCAGCTGACATGTGAGAGGAGTATTGCTCCCATTGAAAGGATGTTTGGAAGCTGCACAGTTCAATTGTTTCCACATTCTATTGGATTTTTGATGCTCATGCGTGTTCTCTAATGTAGCTCTCCCTCCTTAACCAAAGTCTACCAGCCTTGCGTTGGTAACTCCTGAGATTTACATCTGTAGATTTTTGTATTCGGACATGGGAGTGCTGTTCTGGGTACACAAACATTTAATAAAGGCATTGTCCTGAAGCATACTGTTAAGCATGTTCCTTTTTATGTTTGCTCACGCATGCAAAAAGCAAACATCTTGTTACAATAATGGGTTTCAGAGGCATGTCACTGTTTAGTCCAATACAGCTTGTGCCATGTCTGTGAAAATAAAATACCCTCCCACTAACAAGTATCCCACCCACTTCCCAATCCTTTCACATGCCCCATTCATGAAAATAAAATACCCTCCCATTGCCAAGTATTCCGCACACCTCCTGAACTTTCCCCATGCCCTGTCCATTAAAAATAAAATAAACCTCTCTCACCACCTCCTGATCCTCTCCTGTGCCCCAACCGTGAAAATTTATTTATTTTATTTTTATTTAATTTTGCAGCTTTTGGCCTGGAAAGTCCTCTAGGCTATGGTCTGTTTGCAGGTACATCCTGGGAACACAGGGAAGTTAAAGTAGCAGTACTACCTAATCAGTAAGTGATCCATTACCAGTTGTTGTAGCACTACAGTAAATATGGTGGCTGTCTCGGCTGTGTATCTAGTACTGCTGCTTTCAACATGGCGAGTGGCAGAAATGTAAACAAAAACAAAGGAAACCGGAGCAAATTACGAGGTGACGGTACAATGCTGGCAGGAAAGAGTACCAGGTACATGCTCAGCAGAGCACAGGGAATAAACTGTTGAAAATGTGCAGATTTATTTACATTGCACTGCTACTTTAAGTGACTTGCTCATGGTCACATGGTATGTCAGTGGTGGCTGTGGAATTCAAACCCAGTTCTCCAGGTTTGCAGCTCAATGCTCTTTCTTTTCATATTCTGTTTTATCTCCTGGTTCACCCTGGCGGCCCCCTTCTGACTGTCCCTCCCCCCGCCCCATCATCTGGCTCCTCCAGGACTTACCTTACCTTAACCATTGTCCTCTGCACAGGACTTGTGGTTGTGCCCAGCCACCAATGTGGGGCCTGTGGGGGTTGGTCATTCATCCTGCTGCCTGGGGTGGCTATCCTCCATTTTTTCCCCCTGGCCCACAGATGTGCAATGGGCATGATATCCAAGCTCTGCTTCCGCTGAGATGGCCCCAGCATCCTGAACATGGGTTCCCTTCCCTGCGTGGTGACATGCATGTGCTGCCACCCAGCCACTCTAACCCCCCTCTCTGAGGAAAAAGAGTTGTCATGGGATGCACGATCCTTCCTGACTCCACCAGTGTCCGAGAGTCCCAGTTCCGTTTCCGACCCCAGATTGTCAGTGTGGCAGGAGGTAAGGCAGCTCAGTGCTTTTAATCACTATGCTAGACTGCCTCCTCAATACACTTCCACTGTCAAGTATCCATCCACCTCCCAATCCTTCCCTATGCCCCATCCATGAAAATAAAATACTGTTCTACTCCCAAGTATTCCACCCACCTCCTGATCCTTCCCCCATGTCCCATCTGTAAGCCTATAAAAGAAGAAAACAGTCCAGCGATGACTTCTGCCCCCATGCCCCCACCCAATACTTACCTACCTTGTACAACATTGCTTCTTTTCAAATATCCTGCTTCTTCTGTGCTCCACTGGGAAGTGACTAAAAACACAATAAGTTAGGTTAATAGCTTTTTAATATGTTTTGAACTTTTACTAATGACTTTGTCATTTCTTAATATTTTTACACCAGATTTTCAACATGACCTTTTTAACACCACCTCATGACTCCAGTAGGTAAAATTTTTCAAATCCCCCCAAAATGTGTTTTCACAGTTGTTCTGCTGAATCATGTTTCAGATGGATTTAAGACATTTCACCTGTCTTGATCATAAGGTGGTGTAATAAAAACACTATCTTGAAAATGTGGGGTCAAAATCTCAAAACACAACAAAGTTATGAAGCAACATTCAAATTCTTCAGTGTTTACTCATAACAGGGGCTATGCAGTATTCCAGGCTGGGTACGTGTGAAAAGCACATTCCTGGCCCACACAGCTCCTCACCTATGGATAGGCACGTGAGGCACAGCATTCACTACAGGCAGCACTGCAGGGTGCCTATCTGCATCCCTGCTCCCCTCCCCATGCGCTGATGCTCGGGGGGGTAGATTGGTGGACACAGGTGGGCATCCAGTCGGATGTCTGTCCTGCTCCATTAGTGGATCCCCTGCTCCACACAGAGCAGGGGATTGTGGGACAGTGTGAGTCCCTAACTTTAAAATTGTCAGGTGAGTGCCCAAATGGCTGCCCCTAGCCCTTCCTTCCTGACTGCAGGGATGGGGCAGCATGGTGGGAAGGGATTAGGTCCCACTATGGCCAGCAAGTATACTATGTGGGGAGCACACAACGGATACGGCAGGGTGCCTGCTGCCAGATCCAGCACACCTCCTGTCTCAGTGCTTTGTGCCTCTGTGAATGGAAAGGAGTGGGGTCACACCCACTGGACACTACCTTGGACCCTCCATGTATGTGGCAGTGCAAACGACTTGGGGGACTGAGCGCAGAAGAGGTGCATGTCTCTTAGTGCATGCTGAGGAGGTCTATGAGACTCACTGGTGTGCGGCTTGCAAACTTAGGTTTGCCTACATGCCACAATATGTGTAACATAGGCAATTATACTTTTTGTGCATATTCCCCAACTTTACTGTTTTTCCAGATTTTGAACCCAAATTATCAGCATAGTCTTTTTACTCCACTGCATGAACAAGGCAGGTATAATATTTCAAATCCCATCTGAAACATGTTTTCACAGTCATTATCTCCTTTCAGATGGGATTTAAAAAAGTCCATTTGTCTCGATCAAAAGATGGGGTCATAGAAACACAGAAGTTGACGGCAGATAAGGATCACAAGGCCCATCTAGTCTGCCCATTTTTTCTGCCTTATGAATGTGACATAGGCCTTTACTCTGTGAATGGCCTATTTGTTCATACTCATCTGTATTGCTCCCTTATGCCTATCCCATGCCTGTTTGAAGCCCTGTACTGTACTGTATTCATATCCACCACTTTTTGAGGAAGGCCGTTCCATGCATCCACCACCCTTTCTGTGAAAAAGAACTGCCTCACATTGTCCCTTAATTGGCCTCCCTCTAATCTCATGCTGTGTCCTCATGTCCTGCTATTTTTCTTATATTGAAACATTAGACTCTTTCACCTTGTTAATTTCCTTAAGATATTTGAATGTTTCGATCATATAATCTCTCTCCCTTCTTTGCTCTAGGATGTAGTATAGCGCAGTGGTTTAGGGCTCAGAACTGCAAACTTGGAGACCTGGGTTTGAATCCCACAGCCCCCACTTGCATACTGTGTGACCCTAAGCAAGTCACTTAACTTCCTTGTGCTCCCAGGTCGCACCTGGAAACAAACTTCGGCTTAGTGTGCCTTTCCTGGTTAAACAACTTCCCCTTCTCCTGTTTGCTCTAGGGTATACATATTGAGCTCCGTTAATCTGTCTTCATATGTTTTCTGATGCAGACCCTGCACCATTTTGATTGCCCTTCTCTGGACTACTTCCATTTTGTTAATGTCCTTGTGCAGGCGCGGCCTCCAGTACTGCATGCAGTACTCCAGATGGGGCCTAACCAGTGTCTTGTAAAGAGGGATTATTACCTCCCTCTTACGACTTGTGATACCCCTACTAATACACCCCAACATCCCTCTACCCTTACCTACTGCTTTAGTGGTCTGCTTGGATGATTTCAGGTCCTCTGTGATGATGATGCCCAAGTCTCTTTCTTCCCTTGTGATTGCCAGCAACTCCCCTCCCAACCTATGGGTAGCTTAGGTTTCTTCCCTATGTGCATGATCTTACACTTCTTTGTGTTAAACCCCAGTTGCCACTCTTCTGACCATTTTGACAGTTTATCCAGATCTCTTCTCATTCTGCCCACCCCATCTGGATCATCTACTCTGTTGCAGACCTTGGTGTCATCTGCAAACAGACAAACCTTACCCACCAGTCCATCTGCAATGTCACTGATGAAGATATTGAAGAGGACTGGCCCCAGGACTGATTTCTGTGCTACTCCATGTGTGACTTGCATCTCTTCTGACTGTATACCGTTTACCACCACTCTCTGTTTTCTGCCTGCCAACCAGTTTGCCACCCAGTTGACCAACGTCTGACCCTGAGCCAACACAGCTTATTAATCAATCTTCTATGTGGAACAGTATCGAAAGCTTTGCTGAAGTCAAGGTAGGTGACAACAACTGCACCCCTTGGTCCACTGCTCTGGTTACCCAGTCAAAGAAATCTATGAGATTTGTCTGACAGGACCTTCCTGTTGTGAACCCATGCTTTCTTGGATACTGTGCTCCAATGGATTCCAGGTGTTGCAATATGCTTTTCTTATGGAGTGCCTCCATAATCTTGCCCACTACTGAGGTAAAACTGGCTGGTCTGTAGTTTCCTGGCTTCTCCCTGCTACCACTCTTGTGGAGCAGGATCACATGAGCCCTTCTCCAGTCTTCTGGGACCTCTCCTGTGCTCAGAAACTCACTAAGCAGTTCTGCTAATGGCTCTGCTAGCTCCACCCTTAGCTCATTTAGTACCCTGGGATGTATGCCATCAGGTCCCATTGCCTTGTCCACCCTGAGCTTAGCGAGCTCTGGTAGGGCCCTTTCTTTTGTGAAGGGACTTGTGCACACCTCCCTCCCTCTGTGTCTATGGTGCCGAACTGTGGGCCCTGCCCTACCTTCTCCTCAGTAAATACTGAGCAGAACTATCTATTTATGATAGATACTTTTCCTTGGTCCTCCTCTACACACTCCTCCTTATCCCCTTTGATCTTAGCAATACCCCCTCTAGACTTTCTGCTCTCACTAATGTATCTAGAGAAAGTCTTGTCCCCTTCTTTTACTGTTCATGCTAGTGTTTCTTTGGTTTGGGACTTTGCCTGCCTTACTGCCTTCCCTGCTTCCCTTAGAGAAGTTTGGTATGCCTCCCTAGCTTCATCCTGCTGCATTCCCTTGTATTTTCTGAAGACCAGCCTTTTGGATCTGACCTTTTCTGCTACTGTTTTTGAGAACCAAAGTGATTTCCTCCTTTTACTCTTGCTTTTCTCCCTAACACAATGGGATGTTGCTTCAAGTATTGCATCCTTAATGCTTGCCCACTTTGCCTTAACCCCCTCAATGGTATTTCTTCTTGCCAGGGCTAGCTTAACTCTGTTGGCCATCTTATCAAACTCAGCTCCTCTGAAGTCCCATATTTTTGCCTTGGAATGGGATGATTAAGTTCTAGGGGCCAGATTGAACCATACCATGTGATGGTCAATGGCCCCCACGTGGCCTTCTACCTGGAGATCTGTGATCCTTTCCCCATTAGTCAGTACTAGATCCAGGATAGCCCTGTCTCTTGTGGGTTGTTGTACCAATTGTTTGAGTGTTTGAGGTCCCCCCCTGCAGAGAATCCACTATGTGCCTAGTTCTGGCGGATATTCCTGCTGGTATTGACCAATCTGTATCTGGCATGTTGAAGTCTCCCATTATCAGAACCTCCCCTTTAGCTGTCATGTTTTGTATAACTTCTAACAGCAACATGTTTATGTCCTCCCCCTGGTCTGGAAGCCTATAGACAACCCTAGTTTGTATGGCTGTCCCATTTCCTGTTTCCAGGGTGACCTACAGTTCTTCTGGCTCCTTATGTATATTCTGAATTTCTGTAGCTTTGATATTTTCATTGACATAAAGGGCCACTCCTCCCTCCCCCCCATCATACCTCTCAACGTCCTGCCTCATAAATCAGGGACAAAGCTTAAAAAAAATCAGGGACAAAGGACTAAAATCAAGGACACATCTTCAAAATTGGTGATATTCACTCAGGAAGCTGGTAGAATAAGGGTCTTGGTGTAAAATACATTTTCTAAGGAGGAACAAGCCTGTAACTTTAATTTTTGACATTATTTTGTAGTTGCAACCCTCACTGTTTGGTGATGGAAACACCATTTTAGGAGGAACAGCGTAAAATTTTGAGCCAAAATCAGGGACATCCCTGAAAATCAGGGACAGTTGAGAGGTATGCCCCCCATTTTCACCTTGATCTCTTCTGAACAGTACATAGCCAGGTACTGAAGTCTCCCAAGCGTGGGTGCTGATGAATAATGTCTCACTAATGGCTACTATGTCCAGTTTAGCCTCTGTCATTTTTGCCTCTAGGTCTAGGATCTTGTATGGGGAGCCAGACCTTTTTCCTTACCTGGTGATGCAAATGAACTACAAACATGCTGAACTCCTGTTTCATTACTAGCTGAGGGGGGAGGGGTGTGAACGACTTACTTCACTAAGTTGTGAACGACTATTACAGTACACATTACAAGCCCATTGGTCGACAGTATGAACCAATGAGCTTGCAGGTATTATTGCAAGCTGTCATTCAGTTGGCAGGCATGGAGATGAGCTGGTGGGTTTGCTGCCCACCGATGACCTGGGTGGGGGAGCAGGGTGGGATGGGAGTCCTGTGTGGTTGGGGGGTGGGGGTACAACTGGACTACCAGGGTCAGGGATTTTCTATGTAGTAATATGATCAGGGTACCAGATGGGGAGGGGGGACCACAGGACTACCAGAAACAGTAAGATAATTATTATACGGGGATCAGAGTATGGAGCTGGGAGGGGAGAACCACAAGACTACCATGGATATTCAAATATTTATTTTACGGGGATCATGGTTACATGCTGGGGGGGTATTACTAGACTACCAGGGACATCGAACATGCTATGCAGGGTGCCCGGCACATTACACCAGCCAGCCCTGCACAACTCATGCAAATGGGGCCATAATGACATGCAAATGGCCCCATTTGTGCCTCGCTTGCATAATGATCCCATTTGCAGTTCGGGTCTGAATATCTGGAAATTGTGCCTGGCGCATTTCCAGATTGGCTGGTGCATTCCCATTCCAGGTATTCAGACCTGTCTGGGGGATGAGCCGGTGCATCGTAATTGCACCGCTCTCATATTTTGATATATTCAGTAGAGTTGCATCATTGCACATCTCTTCTGAATATATCCCTTTGTTGCTCCAGCTCAACTCAATTGCGCGGAGCAACCACTTGCGCCATTGCCAGGTGCAGTTTTCAATACTGGGGCCAATATGTCCTGTTCATAATGTAGTATAATAAAAAGATTATGTCGAACATTTGAGGCCAAAACTGAAAAACCAAAAACAAAATCATGAACAAACTTTGACATTTTTCAACATTTACTCATAACATTGCAATATTTTTACTTTTTAACCCACATTTTCAACATACTCATTTTTTTATCCTTATCAAATGACACCTGCCATGTTCCTATGCTTGGGCAGCCATGTTCCGGTATACCGTTGGGACAGCAGATGAATTTTGTCGCTACAATTACAGCACTGTAACAAGGGTGACTGTGAAATGGGCGATCTTGATTTTAGATTGCCCCTCACTCCTGTCACCCTTTGTCCCCCCACAGTTTCTACCCCTATGGGGCATGCCTGCTGTGGAGGTTATATTTAGTTTTGGGGAATGGGGGTATGAAGCCCCCCACAAAAACTGACTGTTTCCTGGGAGGGTGCTTTGGTGCTGTAACTCCTGAGAATCATAATGTCTGGCACTGTAATGCTCGGCGGTATGTTGCTGACACTGTAATCAGTATCGGCAACATGTTTTTCGCTACGACATGGGTGAACCCCATATTCCTGTGCTGGGACAACCCCCCCCCCAAAAAAAAGACTAGTACTATGAAAATTCAAGGTCACAGTCTAAGAAAATGACAGTGCTATGTATGAACCTCTTCATTTCCCAATCATGCCAACTACACTATTATAACTTGTGTTATTAATTTAATTATCACCTCTGCACTATCAATGCCAAACACCTACACAGCAAATACAAGCAAGTAAATATTCAGCATCAATAAATGCTTGTTTCTCTACAGCATTACTAACCCGTTGTTTCACACGTGGAACTATTGTGATATACAGTCATGCACACATCTGACATGGCTGGATCCAGATGTGGAATGTGATGAGGCCCTGATTTTGATTCCTAATCTGACTGGTGGTGTTGGGGGAGGTCAAATTTATAGCCACACAATGCAGTTGAGGCATTAGTGTGCTAGTCTCTTAAGCCACAGTACCAGCTGTTATACACTCTCTTTTCGATTAAATGTGATGAAGCATCAAAGATTTCTTGCCCCTGTAGTCTTGCAAAGCACTTAGCTACTGCCAGTGATAACCTGGTTTATCTACCTTCCTTTAGCAGAGGTTCATAAATCATGCACACAGACCCATCAGTTGAAGGCATTCAAGCAAAGCACTGGTTAGTCAATAAAAAAAAACCTTTATCTAAAACAGACTTTGATCTTTGAAAGGTTTCTTTTTTTCATTTGTTTAACTTCTCACAGTTTTGTAAAATGAAAATTCAACATCCAGTATCTACTTCGGATTTTGGTTTCTGCCTGTGGGGTTGATACTTGTTCAGCACAGTGCACATGTGGAAATACTGACCATGGATTTGACTCCCGGTGATCACACTGGTTGAAATTGCATACTGTTCCAGCACATCTAGTATCTGGTAGTTCTTTGTAACAGACGGGAGCTGAGGTGAGAAATCCCAGGGATGGGGATATATGAAGTCAGTGGACTGAGCTTAGAGATTACTATCATAGGTCACTAGCTGCAAAACTATTTACAGCTTGCTTAGTCTCAGGGGCAAACCCAGAAGAATGATTGAGAATTCCTCTTGAGAAAATTGAGCAGGTATGTAGGGGTTAAGGGTACAAAATTAAAAGATAAAGACAAAATTGAAATAGAAAAAGCAAACTGATGCGAGGCATGAGTATCTCAAATCTCTCGACAATTGCAGTATCCAATACAGCACAGTTCATAATTTATATCACCCTTCATGCAATACATCTGTTAATAATTCAAAAAAAAAAAGCTTGTGTAAACAGGCATGTGGCTTAGCTTAGCTGTAAAAATGGATACATGTCCTCTGGAAAGAACTCCCATGATTTAGGGACATAGGGCTCTATGTATGACGGTTACATGGTGTGTGCAGGGGTGCAAAGCTGGCATACCTAGGTGCCTATGTGTGATCCTCATGCATGGCACACTGGGAAGGCATGCACGAAGCACGCTTAGGTGAAAGCATAGGCAACACATGCACAGCATCGAAGCCCCTACGTGTGGCACATATGCGGGGGCATGTAGTGGCATGTGCAGCATCCCCATGTGCGCTTACACAACTGCAGGTATGACAGCCAAGCGTGCAGTGGTAGGCACATACACTTATGGCAGGTGGAGAGCTATCATAGATGTCTGCACAGTGTGGCAGAAGCCAAGCACACGGAGCAGCATGGCCGTACCCTGTAACCCCATGGCAGTAACACCACGCACCAGTCCGATCCGGATACCGGGATATGTACCGATGCACACAGTAAAAAACACACAAGGGAGACACACTGCAAAACATGTGATGAGGGGTGTGTAAGCTGAAGGGGAGTAGTGGATGCAGCTGGCCACTAGGACCGGGACTGCTGCAACAGTGACCCCAGGCCATGCACACCAAGGGTCTGGTATGATCGTCCGACTCCCAAAAGCCCGATGCGCATTTACCAGTATCTGCATTCCCGACTGGTACTCTTGCTTGACTATCCTTTTACCGTGTACTCAGTTTCCCGACTAGAAGTCCCGCACTATAGAGAGAGAGAGAGAAAGAGAGAGAGAGAGAGAGAGAGACAAGCACCTTGCACTTACTTTAGCAGGACTAGATGTCCCGCACTATCAGAGTGCTCACACATCCCCAGCAAAGACCATCCTCCCCAACCCCCAAACACAGTCACACAACTCTGCAGTCCCCAGGACAGAAACAGAAGTCTCTAAACTGTCATAGTGCTCTAGACTACAGGTAATTTTTTCAACTCGTTGGGTTTCATGTGTCCTCGAGTCTCACCCACAATACAGCCAACTGGTAAGTCCTTTTTGTCAATTTAGTGACTATGACGAAAAATGGGGGAAAAGGCTTGATCAAGAAGTGCCATATTTACATATCAGGGCCGCTGTATTCAGCCTGTTTGGTCCATGTTTCTGGGCTTAAATCATTGAAAATAAACAGTCTCTTCCCCTCCCATTCAATGAGCTCAGCTTCATGCGATTTAGCTTACAGGTGGATGTTATCTAGATTGTTGAGGAACTGCATGCGAGTATTGCCATGTCGGGAAAACGGCAGTCGGCACTACATCCTGCGGGCAGTTGACACTGGCAGGCTGTTCGAGTCGGGCACTTCAGAGTTGGTCAGTTGGAAGTTGGGCGATCATATGGATCCCCACACAAATCCCAGTGCTCAGCCACACAAACACACCATATGTCAGGTGCAGAGGATGTGTATGGGGCTGAACATGGCCATCCGACATTGCAGAGCAGTGCACATGTATGAATGCAATCCCCTTCAAGGCACAGATCATGTCACCAATGGGACCCGACATGCTGTGGTACCCCCACATCCCACACAAGGTGATGCGAAGCACACCCTGCAGAGAGATGCAGACCAAGTGGGCACTAGCAGACCCTCAGACCCAGGTGACCCCAGATGAACCGGTATGCAGTGGGATGGCATGGCCAAGGCACCGCTGAGATAAGCATTGCCACTGGTACACACAAGGGACACAGCACAATGGTCTCAATGTGCAACACCTGGACAGTGCACAGTGACTCAGGGGCATGCATGCCACACATGGCACAGTGCTCACCCCCCTGAGTAATACACAACACCCACCAGCGGGTGACCCAGCAAGGGAACAACTGCTGTACCACACATGGCACACATGCGGGACAACGGCACAGCCCCCCACCTCTACCCTCCCGTGATGCTCCCCCCAGATCCCAGAGCCCTCCTCAAAGACCCAATCAAACCACCACACCCCGCCACCTGCAGCGCAGGAGACAATCACCACACAGGTATTTGCTCTGAAATGCTTTACTCCAAAACATAGGTACACAGTACAGGTGTCAGCCCCACAGGTATAATGCAAACCAATAACAAGAGAAAGCAGAACCCAGTGCACTTTCACAGCAGTAAGCCAACAGGAAATGCCAAACAGTCCACACAAATGCAGGTGCATCATGTTCCAAAAGGACATGTGGCTATGGCCCAACCGGCGCCACAGACCTTAGCTTCCATCCTCCTCCTGAGAATCCCTCCTGTCACTTGATGTTGATGTGTCTGTGTAGGTCAGGGGGAGCAACACGAGGTGGCTGAGGGGTTCTCTGTAGCACTGAAAGGGGAACACAACACAGTGAGAAGGTGTATGGATGGAGAACATAGCAGGGATGACCATGGCAACAGGGTACAACATGGACATGGCACAGGATGCCGAACCCACCTTGGATAGCACCACCTCCTGCCACATCACACTGAAATCTGACTTGCACATCTTGTTGTTAGTGTTTACCCTCAGGTAAGGGTAGCCTGGGTTGGCCTGCTGCCACCTTCTCCAATGTGGTGCTATTCTAAAGATACGGGGGGTCAATCTGGCTGCTCCACATGTGTCAATAATCGCTTGTGAAGGAGGCCTAGGTGATCTTGTGAGGGGTGTGAAGGGAAACAACTGTTAGCACCATGGACAACAAACACATACCCCAGAGCCCCACAGCACACCCTGCAGGTGAGATACTTATCCGTAATTGTGCATGCAGCCTCCACAAGGTGCCTCCACTGGGGTGGTCCATGTAGGTGTACTCAGATACCCTCCATAGCTTCCTGGGGTACATCTCCAGATGCCTGACCTGTGGTATGGACACCACAGAGCTCCCCTCACCAGCAGCCATCATCCTCTCCTCACACCGCAGTGTGTGCATGTGACAGCTGCACAAGTACTGTTGGTGTGCATGGGCCACCTGCCACACTCACTTAAAGATACACACAGGTGACCCGGGACAAATAAAGGGGCTATGGCAGTATGTGTACAGGCAGACAGGGAACTGTAGTGGTAGGGGAGGATGTGTCTTGGCCTCCTGATGAACGTGCACCTGCTCAATGCGGAGATGGAGTGGCAGATGCTAGCTGGACCATGGTCAAGGGTCTTCAGACCATATCTGGATGCAGCCACACTGAGGGACACACACACAGCATTGAATGCTTTAGGTTCCCCTGGGCCATGGTCATGCAACTGTGCAACATGGTCTGCGATGACACTGCACCATAGACACAGCAGTCCAGGGTGATGACAGTGGAGACTGAGGTGTTATGCACCCTGTCATACTATGCAACAGGGTAATTCCAGTGGGTGTCTGGTGATGCCGTTGGCGTAAGTCAATCCTGCATGTCACAGGCATTGGTGCAGATGATGGATGCCCTTTTGACACATGTGCAGGAGCACATCAGGTTACCAACAGCCATGAAAGAGGCCTTCTATGCCATGCACAGTACGCCAAACATTTACAGTGCAATAGACTGTACCCATATTGGAATACTGCCACCATCTGTGCATGAGGAGGCATTCAGGAACAGAAAGAGCTTTCACAATGTGAACTGTCAAGTAATGTGTGATGTGGGTGGTATGTTCATAAACATATGTGCAAAGTACCCTGGCTCATGCCACAATACGTACATACTCATTGCATCACATCTTGGAGCTCTGCTATGTGCTAGTTGGCTGGACGGATGGCTGTTGGGTGAGTATAGGGAGGGCAACATGTCTGACACTGTGATGCATGCTGCTGCATGCACGTCATTGACTGCCTTTTCTGCCACCTGCACAGGTGACAGTGGTTACTCACTGCACCCATACCTGACAACACCTTGCCTGGTGCTGAACACTGCAGCAGAGGAGGCATACAACCTTGCCCACAGGAAGACATGGAACATTGTGGAGAAGGCCATCAAGCTATTGAAGATGTGGTTCTGGTGTTTAGACCATACCGTGGGTACAATGCTGCTGTCCCCGGGAAGGGCATGCAAGGTGTTCACCACTTGTGCCACGCTCCATAATATGGCCCTGTATCACATTGTGCCCATACTAGCGGACCACCAGCAGGACGCACCACTGGAGGAAGATGAGGGGGGCTGGGCAGGGGGCAGAAGACTCTGAGTAGGAGTGCAGCTCATGACACCCTGGTACAGGGCACATTCCAGTGGTAGTGATGTACACCTGCACAGTGTCTGGACTGACGGCTGTGTGTCCAGTGCAGTGGCACCATTGTGCATGTGTCTGCAACATGTGGGCATCTGTGTATGTGGCTGTTGTGGACAGCACTGCATCATGGTGTGTGTGTGTGTGTCCCGGCTGTCATGGGAGGTGGGTGCATGATGATGAAGCCATGCATTTAGGGCACCCATCCAGGGGGAGGAATGGATGTGGGGTCCTGCGTGTCCAGCTTAGGTGAATGTGTGACACTTGGCATCATATGCTATGTCATGTGGACGGAGCAGCATGTTGGATATCATGCAGTGGGGGGACATGCTAGGGGTGTTACAATGGGGATGGCCACTGTGCCGCACAGTGTGTGGTGTGGCAGTGTATGCCATGCTGGATGTGTGGCAGAGTCTGCCATATTGTGTCACAGGGTATGTGTGGCATGTGCTGTGTTCAGGGTATGTACACCTCATGCATGTGCTATACATGTCAGGAGAGTGGTACTAGTCCACTGTCACTGCCCTTGTGTATTGTAGGGCTTTGTTTGTAGGCATGCTGAGGACCATGTGCCCAGTCTCTTGACCAGTGCATGTGGACAGGAGGTGCCCCAGTGGTGCCTGCACATGGGGTGGGCACAGTCTGCTGCTCCTCTGTGGCATCATCGGTTGCAGTACTGTGGCTGTCATGGTCGATGGTACTGTCCTCCTGTAGGATGGCTGTGTCATGTCTCTGCAACTCCATGCTCTGTGTACTGGTGGTGTGCATGTGGCTCATGCATGTGCCCTTTGGAACATCCACCAGAGTGCTATCCATGTCCCATGGTTGGGTGTACTCATCCTGGTCATGCCTGGGGACACGTGTGTGGGTGCGTGCCATGCGGTTATGGATATGGGCAGACCAACCATGTGATGCCTCCCGTCTGACCAGGTGGTCCACGAGCCTCTCATGGAGGTCAGCCAGCCAGTTGCCAATGCTTCATGTCCCTCACATCACCGGTCAGGGCCACCAGTTGCTCTGTGTTGCATTGCTGCCCATCCAGTCTGTCCTGCTTCAGCTACTGCAGCTCCCTGAGCCATGCTGCCATGATGCCATGGGTGTGCGCTGTACATAGGCAGCCCATCACCCGTGTCAATGGTCCTTCATTGCCTCTGTCCACAGGGTAAGTTGGTGTACTTCTCCCCTTGTCATGGCATCATGGCATGTCTGTTCTGTGCCAGTGGCTGCAGTCCAGCCCACCTCTCTGTCCTCGGTGGTCTGTGCCTGTTGTCCTGAGGCATGCTGGCACACTTGACAGCTGTGACCTCTGTCCACCACCTTGAATGGCTTCTGCATCCCCTCATTCTGGGTAGCCAGTGTGCTTTTCTGGTCCATCTCTGACTCCTGCTGTGTCTCTATCTCCAGCTCGGTACCTGTGGGGGACATGGGGTTGTTAGGCTGACTGTGGGGGGGTCTCTGGTTGTCTGTTGCTGGGGTACAGGTGCACCAATGACCCACCTGTCCCTTCCTCCTCCTGCCTGGCATCATCGCATCCCACATGCTGTGCCATTGTGTCCTGGCTCTGCAGTATTGCCCTGGTGGTTGTGCGTCCATCTGTACCTGTGTCTGTGGGGTGAAACACACTGCTGTTAGTCCATGCATGGAGCGACTTCCCTAGGGTACCTGTGCCCTGCCAGTGCATGTGTGCCTTCCAAGGTGTCTATGCCTTCCACCTTCCTGTGGACACTGATGTTTGTGAGGGTGCCCACCACCGTGCTCTCCAGTGGTGTCAGCTGAGTGATGCTGCTGGATGGACCACCTCTGATGCCCTGGCATGCCAGTGCACCTGTGGTGAGTTTCTTTTTTACCACTGTGCACAGGTCCCGCTACCTGTGCTTTATGGCCGACAGTGTCGGGGCTTCGGGACTGGTGGCGTTCATGATGGCCTGAACATCCAGCCACAGTAGTGCCTTTACCTCTGGGGCTGTGGACAGGGATTATGCTCCATGTCACAAGCCCACTCCTGTGGGGCTGGACTTCTCTGCATCACAGAGAATCGTTCTTGTGACACGGGTCAGGGATACCTCCCCTCTGCCCTTTTAGTATGCTCACTGTTTCACAACTGAACATATGCCAGAGGATCCCAAGGCTTCCTCTCTCTCTGCAAGGGGGTGCAAACTACAGTCTTGAATCTGAGTTCCTGGGAGAGAACCCTCTCAGCCACTGCACAATGAATCAGAAAAGTCACAGGCATGTATAGTCCTTCAGGGGATGCCCTGTACACCCTATTATGTGTATTTCCCTAGAAAATGCAGAGGCCAGTTCAGACCCTCACAGACCCCTCCTGAGACCCTTTTCTCCCCTCCTTTCATCCACAGAGTCCCTAGTGGTACTTAACTTTGGTAGTGTATGGCCCTTAGCAGTCAAACAGGCATAGTATAGTTTGAACAAACTGTTCCCAAGCAACACACACAATAGATACTGGCAGAATTATCTTAAAGTAAGCCAAAAGCATAACTAATTAATTACTAAAAAAAACAGCACATAACTTAAAGACAAATACTTTTAGACATTGGTTACAGGATATGGAAAATAAAGGGGAAGTATACAAAAAAAACTAAATGGCTGAAAATTCTAGTTTGAAAGTTTCTACCTCAAGTCCTTATTTGCTGAATCTGAAGAGCAAAGTGTTCTTAAAAGTGATAGCTGAAGTATTGGCTCTTGCAGTCCAGGAGAATGTCTTGAAAAAGAAATTGTCTCTGCTCTCTAAACAAACAGGGTTCCAAATGCAGTCCTTCACACAGAAGTTAAACAGGCAAAAGATCACAAGCAAAAGCAAAAGGACAAAAAGCTCTGATAACCTTCTGCACCACTGTTTTAAGGATTCCCAAAAGGGCAGGTCCAGTGGATACTGGCTTGCCCTGTGGTTGGTTAGCATTACATTTCCATGGCTATGCAACCAATCAGCTTTTAATATTTAATTGCAAAAACAAAAGAGAAAATGTTCATTTTTGGCAGGGAACACAGGGCTTAGAGGCAAATCAGTTTCAGCCTGAATTCCAGGGGCAGATCCAATCTCCTTCCACCAAATGACTGTAATTAAGCTACACTCAGTACAATCATTTACTTAAAATGCTAGTCCATTTAGCTGTAACTAGATTAGCTCAGGGCAGACCTGCAAAGACAAAAGGAACCCAGATGTCATGGCTCCTCTAGAGGTCCTGGCCTTTCACAAGCAAATTGGGCTACCTGGCCTCCCAGCTATGCTTAATTAGACATTTTGTTTCTTTTAAGTGGTTTAATTAAACTCTAGTCCCTGACTAGCAGTTAACAGATTCTCTGCCAGGTAACAAGAGTTACAACATCATTTTTTGGGCCCATGTCTTTCTTTGTGCCCATGATCCCTTGCAAGTTACACTGGGCCACCATGGGCATCTCTGATGCATTTTTCATATAAAATAACATGAAATATGATTACACAATAAGATATGGCCTTATCTTGCCACACTCCATACAGCTTGGCATAGTATGTCTGTATGTCAGTGACCATGGATGCCACATGGCCACCTGTGAAATTTGCTGCATGGGGACGTGCACTGCCTTGAGTACAGATACATCCTTGGTGCTGTCCGCCTGCATGGTCTGCCCTATTGGGTGGCGCCGGTAGCAGTGTGCACCCCTCTGCGCTTCTGTCACTATCCACCATGGTCTCCATGTTTTGCTACTTCATGGTATTCACTTCCATAATGCTGTATGGGGTGGTGCACATGCCCTAACATGGTGGGGTCATGGGGAGGGTCCACACATCCATGGCCCACTTGTGTGCACTGCATGGCTCGCTACGCATCTCCTGTCATCCCACCTTCTGGGTCCATATATCCTGTGTGGCCATTAGTGCATACCATGTACCATGGGTGCCTTGCACGCTGTGTGGCTGCGCACTACATTTCTGATAGTTTGCCACACACTTTACTCACTTTTGTGCATAGGCCCCATAGTAACTACTGCCAAATTCTCAAAGTCCTATGCAAACTGACAAATCAGCATCAGGAAATCTCAGCTGGCATGCAGAAAGAAACCTAGTCATTACTATTAAGGATGCAGTGAAATTTAATTTCACCAGCAAAATTATGGCAAATTCAAGTATTTTGCCCTGTGAAATATTTTCTGAAATTAGTACATTTCACGTAATATTTCGTGGGTGCAAAATGTGAAATTCTGCTGGTGAAATGTGGAATTTCGCCCATGATTGGCAGAATTTCTCCAATGACTTGTGAAATTCTGCATTTTGCTGGCGGAATTTCACATTTCACACACTCAAAATATTTTGCGAAATGTGCAAATTTTGCAAAATATTTTGCGAAAGAAAATTTTTCAGTTCCACCCATCTCTAATTACCATGCATTCAAATAATGGGGATCAAAAACACATGACAATCCATTCAAAACCCCAGCCCAGGGACCAGATTATCGTCACATGTGTATCCCATTTGTGCAAGTTGTGCTTGCATGCATTTTCAGTGTTTAAAAGGCCCTGTACAAGGTCCATGTACACGTACAGCATGAAGGGGTGTAGTGGCAACTAGAACAAGCACTGGAGAATGCCAGTAATGTTTACTTTTGTATTTTTATGGTTCAGTTGTTAGGTTTAGTAGGTTGTCTGTTGCTGGTGTTTAAAATCCCTGCTTATCACTTAATTATAGTCTGTTTACTGTTTATGAAATTCTTCATGTGAAGATAAACTGGGAATGCTTGTAAGGTCTGACTATATAGTTCATAGCCAATTTAGTGGAAAACCTCCCCTACACAAGAAAGCAACACGAAGCATCATTTGTTCTCTAACACAAACATTTCTTCAGGATATTTACACTAACAGTATAAGATTAGTTTTGACTTGCTTATCTGAGAATATTCTATTTCTATTTTGCAGCCCCAACCTAAATGAGGGTATACCTTACCGCTCCCAGCCTGAGGGCAAGGTTTCTGCTCCCTCTTACAGTCACAGCCACAAACATTCCACTGCTACTGGACCTTGATCAAACGGCAGTAGGAAGAGCAAGCATTCTTAGTGCCCATGGTGCCTTTGATCTTCTTGGCTGGAGCTGCCCACGGAAAAGCAGTGCCACTGTCACATAGAATGAGACTGGGGAGCAATGCAGAGATAACCAAATGCTGCACTGAGGAAAAAATGATAAACAAATAAATAAAAACAGATTTGACTCCCTGTCATGTAGATGGCAGGAAGCACACACAGAGCACAGAAGTGAGAGCACAAAATGGCACTCACAACATTCCTGCTACTGTATGACCCTTGACTGACAGCTGAGAGGTTGGGCAGGTAGAAAAGCAGCACAGATAGCAGAGGGGGTTCACCAGGTAGGGGAGCAGCACAGACTGCAGAGAAGTTGGGCATGCAGGGGACCAGCATGCATGGCAAGGTGCTCAGAGACACATCATAGTGACAGAAGCAGCATGAGAGTTTTATCTGTTTTAAAATAAAGACTGCACTGAAGCCTATGGGTGAAGCCATCTTTATTTCCCACAGTCTCATAGTACTATGGGATGGGCCTAAGGCCAACACAGCTGCCAGCCATTTAGGGAATGTCCTGCAGAGTGAAGGGTAGTAGCCTGACCAAAGTACGTATTAGGGAATATGATGCCCAAAGGGGACCAATGCGAAAACTTCTTTTTGCACATGTGAGTGGAACAGCCAATGGATACTGGTGCCTCAGAGTCAGATATCTACAGAGTGCCCCAGAAGCTTACCTTGCAGATCAGATTTGCCAGGGAGACATGAGAGAACAAAGATGTTTTCTACCAGCTTATCCTGTTTTTTTAACACAGGCTGAAATCCCTACCATTGATTCCACCCAAAGACAATTGTAGATCTGTACTAAAATGCATTTTCAGGGATTTAGGAGGTATGGAGCAAGAGGTTACCTAACTTAAAAGCTCCTTTCTGTGAGGGAGGTTATCGTCTTCCATGGATTTGCTTTCGGTGATGTCAGTAGCCCCAAAATAGGGCCATGCCCCCCAGTTTAGAATAGTACCAACCCCCCAGTTTGACTGACCACTAATGCTTTATTTTTTATATAGCCTGACTCTTCTTTATTTGAATAAACACTTTGTCTTCTCCTGCACCACTATGTGCCCCAGTGTGCATGAGGGTGAGTGACACGAATGGCACGTGCCACCACACCACCCTTCTATGTGTTAGTCTGAAACTGACTAATAACATTAAACTAACAGATGGTATGGAGCAGGTGCATGCTATCACAGTTCGCTCACTCACAGTCAAGAAGGCATCCTCCTCTCTTTTCCTGTGCCGGTGCTTCCTGCTACTATGGTCCACTCATGGGGCTGAAGCAATGGTGCACTCAGTTCATGCTCTCTGCTCCTCCTGAGAATCAATCTCCACCTCAAGACAGTCCTCCTAACCCTTGCTCTGGCTGCTCCATACTCCTCTGTCCCATGGTCCACCTTTGTCTGTCTCTCGTGCCTGCAGCAACAAGGTATAAGGAGTATGCCACAACTGTTTAGTGTTACAGGTAGAAAGCTTTTGCTTAAAAACAATCATTTAAGTGAAAAAAGGCTGACTGAAAAAAGGAAAAAACAAGGGAGAGGAGACAGATGTGCAGCCACAGGTTAGCTCTGAGCAGAGATGCAGGCCTGCAGCATGCTGCATGCAGGGTGGGTTTCTAGTTCTTTGCTACAGTACCTAAGCAGATATTGGAGATTTTCTCTGCTGCTATAGCTGCTGCTAGCTAGCCTCTCCCTTCAAAAAATCAAGGGAAAAGAAAGGCTGAGAAAACTCGAGAGGAGGGGGAGCCAGGTGAGAGACTAAGAAACACACTGCAGCAGGTCTGCTCTCAGGTCTGAGCTGCAGAGTGGGTTTGTGTGCTAGCTTTCTTTAAATTACCCATCTCAAGGGATTGATCGCTGCTAGCTCAAAAAATAATACCTCTTGGGTTGATTTTGACTTTAAAAAAGAGAAATGGAATTTCAAAGAATGTGCTTCTAAAATACGCTATTAGGCACCAAAATCTTCAAAACTTCTTACTGGGGAAATCCACCCAAACCACCAGTCTTGGAAAGAGTCACTGATGGGGAATGTGTCCTCCCACTTTTACAATCCTGCTGATGCCCCTGTCTGCTGCCAAGACATGGCCTGGTAAAGAGCCACAGTCACTTGAGCCCTGTATGACTGCCTACCTTCAGGTAGATGAAAAAAGTCTCTCTGTGGGATGAAGATGATAGTCAAGGGATTCTGCCTTCACAAGGATTTCAGCACAGCTTCCTCTGCTGCAATACTGGGCACACAGTTAGTCAACCTGTCCAGTTTTCAGCTCATCTGCCCCACCACTCGGCATCAGAGAGGAACATGTTCCAGAGTGACTACTCCAGCTACTAGCATGCAGATCATGATTACACATATCAGGGCCCTGCCCTGCAACATGCATTGTTAACTTATGTATAGTTAGATAGATATATGGGCATTCTAGCATGTACTGTAAAACAATGTCCAACAGACAGCTGGGGCACCTGAGAACAGCCATATAAAGTATGTTGTCTTAAATATTATTTTTGGGATCCCCACCAGCCATTATCCATTGGTATAGCACCTTTACAACTATGATCAGATCTGCAAAATCTGCATAAGGAACTATGAGAGCTCTCCATATGGTCTTTCGGTGTACTGCTACACCACGGGGAAGGGCTATTGATTATTGCCTGGTCGCAAGGTCATCACTGTTGGGGGAACCGTTTGATGTATTTGTGATTGCATTTAATGCTTACCTCCCTTCTCCCACAACCTTGTTAACAACCCCTTAAAAAGTCCCCTGTTTGGTTTGTATACAATTTCTGTCTCTGTTGCTATCTTTGGTTTGTGCATTATCGCTGATATATAATAAAATCTGGAAGGATTTCTAAAAGGTGCGAATAAATCTATAGTGGTTTTGCACATAGGTACAAACGAAGTAAGGAAAAGGAAGGATATCGAGATCCAAAAGGACTTTGAAAATTTGGGCCATATGCTGAAAAAGAAAGGCTGTGATATAATAATTTCTGAAATAGTGCCAGTCCCAAAAGAGCAGGTCGGAGGAGGAGGAGGAGGATTGAGATTAAACAACTGAATGGATGGTTGAACAGATAGTGTGATAGAGAAGCATACAGTTTTTAGAATAATTGGGACAGGTTTGAAGGAGACAGGCAACTATATTGCCTAGATGAACTGCATCTAAACAATCAAGAGTGCTGAGTAACAGAATCATTGATATCATTAAACAATTTTTAAGCTAAAAAATAGGGGGATCGGGGTGGAGAAAAATACATTAAAGTCAGAGAGACACAGAGGAACACATCAAAGATAAACAGAAAAGATAGAAACAGAGCTTGGAGGGTTTTACATTTTAATGCCAGAACTCTGGGAAACAAAAAGGAAGAGCTGGAACATATTTTAAATAAGGAGCAGATACATATATGTGGCATAACCGAGACCTGGGGCCTGATATTCAAAACATTGCCTGGGTACAAAACTGAGTTTGCCTACGCAAACCAGGCTTTGTGTGGAAGCACAATATTGAAAAGCCCAATAAGTGCTGGCAGACTCAGTTTGTGCCTGGGCAAAGGACAGAGGGGGCTGCAATGTAAGCGAAGGGGCGGGGACCTGAATATCGGTGCAGTCCAATATTCAGAGTATATGCGCTGTGCAAAGCTGTTTTGCACAGTCCCATTGCACGGTGCACATACCGCCGACTGAAACCCCAACTTACTCCCACACAACCCTAGTGGTTGGTGGAAGAAGTGCAGTGGCCCCCCAACCCCTAAAACAGCAGTCCCTGGTGGTCTAGTGGTGCCCCCTCACCAGTCACTGTCCCATTCAAAATGAATGTAGAACTCCCTGGTGGTCCCTCCCCCCTCCTTGCCATCCTGTCCATAAATAATATAACTCCCTGGTGGTCCATTGGTCCTGCCCCATTGCCAATCACCATCCCATTCAGAAATAAAATTATCCCTGGAGGCTAGTGGTCCTTCCCCCCACCCGATCATCTGCCCAGTACCTATATCAAGTATTCCCTGGTGTCCAGTGTAACCCCCCATTCCCAATCCCCTGTATAGGTAATGTAACCCATCCCCTGGTGGTCTAATGGACCCCTCACCCTAGCATGTAGTGACCCACCACCCTGCTCCCCCATCCTGAAACTGAGTCAGCGACCAGCACAGCCATCCTCTCTCCACCCAACTGGTCACTGACTGAGCTGTCACTGAGCATGTACTGTATGTGCTTAGTGACAGCTCAGTCAGGAGCCAGCTGTGGTGGAGAGAGGAGGACTGTGCTGTCGCCGCTCAGTTTTGGGATAGGAATGGGTGGTGGATCACCACCACCAGGGTGTGGGGTGGGAGTCCATTATATCACCGGGAATGAGTCCTGTTACCTATATAGGAGATTGGGAATGAGGGGTTACATTCGACACCAAGAAATACTTGTTATAGGTACTGGACAGATGATCGGGCAGGGGGAGGGACTACTAGCTTCTAGGGATAATTTTATTTCTGAATGGGATGGTGGTTGGTGATCGGGGAGGGACCACTAGACCACCAGGGAGTTTAATGTTATTTCCAAATGGGATGATGATCGGTGAGGGGGAAGGGACCACTGGACCACCAGGGAGTTCAATGTTATTTCTTAATGGGACAGTGATCAGTGAGGGGGGAGGCACCACTAGACTACAGGGAGATTTATTTATTAATGGGACAGTGATCAGCGATGAGGGAGGGACCACTAGACTACTAGGGAGATATATTTTATTTATTAATGGAACAGCAATTGGCAATGGGAGAGGGACCACTAGACTACCCGGGTGATATATTTTATTTATTCATGGACCAGCGATTGCCTAGGGAGGGTGCACCACTAGCACCATGGATAGCTCTGAGGAAATGGGCAATTGAGGGGGTATGGTGACATGCAGTACAGCCTTGCCCCCTATGCAAATGGGCTTATAATGGGCAGGTAAATGGCTCCTTAGCACCCTGCATTCCCAATGGGCTCATTTGCATAGGTCTCATTGAATATAGGGATTTTCGCCTAGGTGCAAGCCATTGTGCTGCCCTGTTGTGGGGGCCATGTCTGCCTGGCACTAGGTGGCTTAGTACCATGTCTTACTGGCCCTATATTCAGTAGAATAGTGCCAATGCACTATTGCACTGAATATAGTAGTTTTGGACACCTGGGCAACTTCAGGAGGCAGCACAATGTTTTGTCCTCTGCTTTGCCCAGATTTGAGTATCGGGCCCCTGGTGGCAAGAGGATGAGGTTTGAGGCAAGAAAATTGATGGCTTTAACCTCTTTAATGAAAACAGAAAAAGGAGGAAGGGTGGTGAAGTGGTATTATATATTAACAAATTCTGGTCAGATCCATCACGGTAGCATAATGAAGTTAGTGAAGTTGTGTGGAATTGTTAAGGAGGTATGGAGAAACAACACAATGATTTGTAAGTAGTAAGATTTGTTTTAGTTTCTGTTCTAAGGAAGGCATACACATTATTAGGAAAATATATGGAGGTGTATGCGACACTTGGCCAGCTGGTTCTGATCACTGCATCATTTTTTGTAATATAAAAATGCATTATGGACTGTCTCTCATGAAAAATACTGAAACAGCATGTGAGCATGACAAACACACACACACACACACACACACACAGGTTTTAGATACAAGGTGTTACCTGGAAGGCCAGAAGCTAATTACAGGGTAGAACAGGCCTTGATCAAGGATCTCCTATTTATCTAAGTTAATTATAGCTATAGTTGTTAAGGGGGAAATTATAAACTTTTATAACGCTTAGAGGAAGAAGAGCAGGTTATAATGTTTTAGTGCAAAGTCATAAAAGATACTTTGATGTCCTGGACAGGGGAAGCTGATCATAAGATCAAAGAGAGTCATTTGAAGAAAATGAGTTATGCTGAGGTTACAGAATTTAATACTTGAAAAAGACATCCTGTTTTTATATAGATATATTTTTTATATATATTCTAACAGAGGAGGAGCTAGGAGACCTCATGCAAAGAGGTGGGCAAAGCCAGCCTTTAAACAGAATTCTGTTTTCCTTCAGAGACTCTGTTATCTGCACTCTGACAAAGAAACATCTTTGAGCACTTTAAGCAAGTATACAGATAGAGAGAGACAAAATCTAAGTACTGTAGTAGGACTTGCACTGTTAAAACCTTGTTCTTTTAAAAGATTTGTATGCTCTTGCGATATGTGGTTCTGTATTTTATGTTCTACATATTTTTTATCTACACTTGGTCTGTCTTTGATTTCTTTTTTTTATAAGTGGAGTATATATGGTTAAAGAAGACACCGTACATAAGCTTGAATGGTGATACCAAACTGTAAAAAGGTAAGTGTTTTAATCTGAGGTCTTTTATTACAGTTTTTATGGGTTCATTTCTGTACACATGGTTAGGTGCCCATAGGTAAAGATATCTGGCCCCCCCAAAGACAGAAATATCTGAGCCTGTATATTGGATATGCTAGTAACAGGTTCACAGTTTGAATCCCTCCAGGACTTGAGACCAAAGGTTGATTCAAACCCACAAAACAGACAGGAGGGTTACCCTGTTTCTGTTAACTGTTCACAAAGCTGCACTCAGAGGTTGGCACTTTGGGAGTAGAGGGCTGACCTGCTGTGTGGGTTTGTGACAGTGTACATTTTAAAGGAAGGAATAGGAAGCAATATAGGTTTACAAAATAACCCCAGAGCAAATGCCACTGAGATATGTGTTATCCCGGATGATATTGGCCGGGCAGCCACATTTTAAAGAAAACACAATTGCATGTACCCCAATAATTCAAAGCATCATGGGAAACATATGCAAATCCCCATGATGGTACAGAAGGTGTCAGTACCTGAAAAAGTAATGGCTGGCATATGTTCAGCCTTGGGATTATTTACACAGTTTTTTTTTTGTTTTTTTTTGAGAAACAGAGTTTTTGTCCGTGAGGTGATGTAAGTTATATTTAAGCAATGTGTTGATGTCAGGAAGTCAGGTGTAATGATGGACTGTTAGCAGAGAAAATGTGATAGTAACTTTCAGAGGGGTTCACTTTTGGTAAGAGCAAGGTAGTTATGCTTGTGATAATGGGAATATTAGGAAAGTATGAGGTCTATGCAGAAGTGGAGTACAAATATGCACAGTTTCATAAGTATGTACTCAGAGTGCAGGCAAATGTGATATGCAGGTTTGCTTTAAAAATAGGTAAAAATAGCAATACATGCAATTGATAAAAAGATAATTACATAGACATATATATATATATATAGAGAGAGAGAGAGAGACAGACAAGCAGAATAAGAATGTCAGTGAAGTACTGAAGTGACGTCAACCCCACCCCCACCCAGCAGAGATGGACAGGCATTGGGGTGTGCCTTTGGGTCACTGCCCAGAATGTTCAGGCCATTTCACCTCACCCTACCCTGCAGACACAAACAAGTGTCGAGGTGTGCCTTGGGGTGTTTAAACTTTACACTCACCCCATTCCATAAGGAAATATGCTGAAATGGGTACAGTATAAGAGAATGGAGTGAACTTTGGAGCTGAAAAGTCAAAGGCACACCTATATACCTGTCACTGGCTGCAGGGTGGGGATGGGGTGTGCCTTTGGGTCATTGCCCAGAACGCTCATGCCATTTTACCTCACACTACCCTGCAGACACAAACAAGTGTCGAGGTGTGCCTTGGGATGTTTAAACTTTACACTCACCTCATTCCATAAGGAAATATGCTGAAATGGGTACAGAATAAGAGAATGGAGTGAACTTTGGAGCTGAAAAGTCAAAGGCACATCTCGATACCTGTCACCGGCTGCAGGGTGGGGATGGGGTGGAATGGCATGAGAATTACTGTTCACAATCTTAAGTCACACCCCTGATGCCTGTCAGTCCCTACAGGGCAGGGTGTTATGGTCAGAAACCCCTAATACCCTGGGTGTTTCTTGGCATTTTCACTCCAGGTTTTTAGCATGGGCTTTTTATGACCCCACTGCATGAACGGTGACACTGTCAGTTCATTAGCCGAAAGGTGATTTTGCACAGAGACTGTGCCATTTGGCACCACAGATGAAAAAACATATTTTGAACAGGATGTAGAAAATGACAGCTGTACTGTTTATGAGGTGGTGTAAAAAACATGGTAATGTTGAAAATCTGGAGTGAAACTATAAAAAAATTGGTGAAGTCATGACACCATTCCTGTTAATGTATACTTTTTTAAAATTCTTATGCATCCCATTGTTTTCATCTCTATTGCTATTATGTGACTTCTTAACCTAGCAACAGCATTTAATGCTTTACAGTATAAGGACAAGTAAATGTTTTTAATACATTTACAGACAGTTACATAAATTTAGTTTCCTTCATAGAATAATTTAAATTTAGTAACAGTGGTAGTACAATACAATTACTCAGACAACTTGAAAACCATAAGTACTTTATATTGTACATTGACATCCCGTAAGGACCTCCTTGAAATTGAGATGCCAATGTCACACATTTATCAGCTTTCTAACAGGAATATTTTACTATCCTAAATACATTTCTTGCTTCAGTAACTGCTCAGCACATCTATTGCATGACCTACATATTGACATTTTATACCTGCTATGCAATGTACTGCTGCTTACTACACCAACATGAACCATAAAACAGATGACTGCCATAACTAGGGAGGCAGTATAGCACAGTGGTTTAAGGCTCTGAACTGCAAATCTGGCAATCTGGGTTTGAATCCCACAGCCCCCACTTGCATACTGGGTGACCCTGAGCAAGTCACTTAACTTCCATGTGCTCCCAGGTTGCCCCTGTAAACTAGCTTTCAGCTTAGTGTGCCACTCCTGGTTAAACAATTGAAAGAAAAAAAGACAATATATTATTTTTCTTGATTTATTTTGCTACTACAAGCTTTGACTAATACATCCATCCTTAAATGTACTTTTTATAGCTTATGTGTCTGTGACCTAGGCAAAACTACCCTTAAAATCTTACACATAAATAAATAAATCATCAGACTAGCATTTATTTCAGTAGTATCACCTTCCTTTTCAGGTGCCCATGACACTATGTATATATGTTTATATCTGTTAACTTCAAAGCACTAAACCTATTCAAATGCACAAAACACAAAACTTTATTCTTTTCACACATTACTGTTAAACTTCAGGTCCCAGAATGGCCTAGAAACAATTGTTAGACTTCACTCTTGCATACCACTGTCATGCCCGCTTTTCATGCAAACAACAATCAATTAGACAAACCCTTTAGTTTCTGTGCTATGCACTTGTAAGCCCCCCACCCCTGCCTTTTTGCAAATGACAGGTGGTATGCTGTTTAAATCTGACAGTAGTACCAGGTGGGGACTGGGTTAGGGGAGTAATGGGTTACTTGGCACAAGGGCTAGGTTTGGTTATTCTGCACAGGGGCACCCAAGTAACTCCAAACACAGGAAGCAATAACTGTAATGTCCAATACCAGGAATGGGATTCTAAAGTGTGGCTTTTATTTACATCCAGACAGAACAAACAAAGCATAGACGGACCCCCATGGGGCTACACTTCTGGCAATGCAGATTAAAAAGAATCAGGAACACTTCTTCAACACTCCAGCCCTCAGGCTCTAAACCCACTGGGCACACAGCCTGGTCTTGCACGCTGCTTTGGGGACACAGCTCGAACTTGTACACTATCTGGGATTCCCAGGCTCGGCTCCCTTGCTGAAAACTCAGATACCTTCCATATGTTATGGAAACATTTTCTGGTGGCTCCCTAAATCACCTAAGAGCACCTCAGCTCTGTCAGGGAAACTTCCTTTTAATCCCACATCTGGGTACTTTCCTCAGGCACTGGCCAAGTACCTGAAAGAAAGTAAAGGTGCCACAGAGCAAATCTGTAGAGGTGAATTTGGTTACTACTGATGGGGGGTCTCCCACCTCTCGCTTCCACAATTCATACCCGGCCATTTCTCTGGACATTTAACATCTCATTCTGTAAAGCTTGGCAATGTAGATTAAAACTAAATGTATGTCACATTTCCTCTACTTGTCTTGCTTTCCCATTGTGCTGGACTTGACCATACTTTTACTTGGCTTAGCCCATTGCTCTAGGCCTCCCACTGATTAAGCAGTCCAATCCCCACTTTACTTTACTCTTTGTGCTGGACTTGAACCTACTTGAATTAACCAATAATGTCTATTACACTAGACCTCCTACAAATTAAGTAGTCCAATCCCCACATTCCAACAGTTCAGGTGAAAAAACTTAGGTCCTATGTCAGAGCGAATTCACCCTTTGGTTGCAGGTGCCCCACAGGCAATTCCTCACAGGAATTTCTCTCCCACAGCTTCTGGTGCCACAGCACAACTTGAAATAAGGCAGCTTCTTCCTTAGCCAGAACCAGGAGGGTTGCCCCTGGAAGACAGGCAAACCTTTCTCCCCCCATCCCCTCAGGGATGGGGCACTTGGACCAGTAACAGCGGTCTCCACCACTTTACAAACAGTTTACTGTGTTCCTCTTTTGGTGGAAACACACACCTCCCTTACAGTAGCTCTAAAACAGAGCTTAAGGCTCTGAGAGCCTGCACTCATACTGCTGTGCTGCTCCTCTCTTCAAGACTGCACACAGACTCTGTTCAAAAATCCCCAACATTCTATCTTAACTTTCAACTGCAGTACTCCAGTGTGGCTCATGCAACTGCTAGAGTTCTATGGTGATGTCATCCCTCAGTCTCAGCTGAGACTGAGAACAGAGTGAGACAGTGAGAAATCCATTTAACTGGAGTTTCACAAGCTGCCTTCCCTGCCTACCACTAGGTCTTACTGGGATTCTAGTAACCCCGGGTAATGGGGGGGTTACACTCACCCTGGGCCAGGAAAATGACTGTCCACAGTCATTATTTACCCACCTTAGGCCATCTCACCCTATGTGCTACCTGCAGAGGGGGGTGATCAGGCCCCCTCCTACGATGTGCTAGCACAGGCAGGCAACGCTAAGGGCCTAGAGGCCTTTGGCTGACATATCAGCATCTGCTCTACCTGCTAACTATGGGTACCTAGTGGCTCTGGTAGAACTGTCCAGAGCATAGCCCTAATAGATCTGCACTGCAGTCCCTATGGCCATTCAGGACCACAGCCTGTCTATCCCCCCCAGCCCTCCAGGGAAAACCTGTCTGCCTCTAACTCAAATCCCAAAACAAAACAAACAGGGGACCTCCCTGACCTTGGGCACCATGCAACCACACACCAGGAGCTAATACCAACCATACATTACTCCCACATTTACCCACAACCATACCTGTGGAAGAAAAAGGGTTACACACAGTAACAACAACAACAACAAGAGTACTTTAAACTCTACACACTAAAGTACTAGTGAGGAACTCCGATGAGTCCCTCCTCCTCTTCTTGTCTTCTCTTCTATCTTCTTCAGGAACACCTGCAAGAAAAAGAAAGACAACACACACTTCTAATCTGCATACACAGTCTATCTAAACCCCTACCATCAAAACATTGGAGAATCCCAAAAATATATATATATTTTTTTTTTAGAAAAAAGGCAGAAAAACAGTATAAACATTAGAAAACAGTAAAAAACAATGACATTATTTACAATACACCATTTGGGGGATTGAGTGCCCTAAAAGTCCCATCTAGTGACCACAGTGCCCGAAGGCTAGTCCATTAAAGAGTCTTTCCTGGGCTGGAGCCTGGTGAAGCACAGTTCTAGCAGGCCAAAGTCCCGAAGAGGAGAGTCTTTGAGGAAAGTTCACACATCTGGTGTCTGCTAGTGTAGGGTGTGTACTGCAATGTCATAAGAATAGAAAAGTTTGGACTTACCATCCCCTTGTAGAATGAATAACACACCGACCTGCTCCTCGGCCGAAGACTCGCCCTGGCAGCATTTTTCCGACACAGCTGGGTGGACATCTTCCGGGAATGACAGGAGGGAACATCTGGAAACTGCTGGATTGATGTCATCTCTAGAGTTGGAACCTTGGAACAGGAACAAAAAGGAAAACAGCTGGTCTAACGTCATCTGGTTACCAGGCGATGAATCAGGATTCAGCTGGGATGATGTCCTCTCTGGATCTGAAGTCATCTGGTGGGCCAGTCGATGGATTCTGGAAAGTCAGTGCACTGTAGAACTGATGAATGTGGGGCACCTGAGTCCTGGATGTCCATACTGGTGGAACAACAAAGGCACCGCAATGGCTGGAGTGGCAGCACTGACTACCACTGCTCTGCTTTCCAGTTGGTAGGCATGGGCACATTTGCAGGGAGGTCTTTGCATTGAGGCCAATAGTACAATGGGTCAGGAGCTTGAATTATTACCCCATCTGGGTGCACATAATTCACACTGTGAAAGGTTTCACATCCCTCTCCATACACTATTCGAACAGTGTCCATTAACAGTGTCCTGCCTGTTTTCCACTGGCTATATTTTTCATGAAACATTCTGTTCCTGACATGCTTGTTTACACCAGGATACACACATTTCATTGCTTCGGTCCAAATCCAGGATTTTCTGCTGTTCTCAATCTCCTCCCAGACTCTCCAAGGAAAGGTAAGAAAGGACATCCCATAGATTTAATTCACCTTCCTACGAACCAGTCTCTCCTCTTTACTAGCTTTGGTCAACCTAAGACCGCTGGCCTGGCTTGGGGGCAGCCAGTCCTGGTTTTGCCAGCTATGCATTCTCAACAAGACAAAAAATGGATCCCTGGCTTCTTCTTCTTGCACAGCCAGGGCAGTGGCATCACCACTCTCATGCATGCATTCCTCTGAGGCAAGAGCTTGAGGCTGTGTACCCGTTCCTTTGTCACAAGGCCACATAGGTTCTCCCTCTTCTTCTTCCTCACTGAGAATCTGTGCCCAGGAGTGAGCAGTCATCCTCACTCCTGAGACTATCCATTCATCGCTGGGCACGGAGGTCGATACCTCCCATTCAAAGGCCTCCCTCATCTCATCTTCTCCTATGAGACTTGGGCTAGGCCCCCCCTCTCCAAGTGTCTACTGATGCTCTGCCTGAATTGCCTCTCTGCGATCCAGAATCTGAAACATCAGCACATTGTTCTGTCTGTAAATCTGCACCCTCTAGCTTTGTGCCACACTCACCTGAGGGGCCTCCTCCAACAGGCTCTGCCTGGTGCTGTGTGCTGCCAACTGCAGATTCTTGAACTTTTGTCCATGTGGGAGCCAAATGAATGTTGGGCACTTTAAACAAGCCGTATTTCTCTAGGCACCCAGAACAGTGAGGTACCATGAAGACGCCCCTTCCAGCATTTAAGCATATTAAGTACACTTGCACTGGGTATCCAGGAAACGCCACGTGAGGAGGCAGTTGTCCTTCATAGTAACACCTCTCAATGTCCCTTAACTTATTTACTTCTGCTGCTACCACAGCCCGGGCATGATCTGGGTAGCGGGCTGGTCCTGAAGCCATGACTGCAGTGAAAAACAAACAAATGCTCACTGTTATTGAAAGTCCCACATCACTGAACACTTTCTTTCACTTTCAAAATGGCTCCTCTGCTGCTGTATTTACATTACTACCCCACCCTGTAATGGCGGCAACAGCACTCCTGTGCATCAACTTTTTGAAATTGGGTCAAGCCACTGCGCATCCGATTTACACACTCTACTGATAACTTTGCTCAAAACTGCACAATCTTGCACTGTTCTTTTTCCTAGCACATTTATATGATTTACCACTGACTTTTCACTCGCTGAAAACATTTCTCTAGCTCACAGTCCCTTAAAGCCTCAGTTATTTCAAGCACAGGATTGCCTGTAACTAGTGCTGCATAATTTGATACAACTCACAGTTTCTCTCATGGCTTTGAAACTTTACTCTGATGCTGAACCCATACAGTAACTATGCTCACAATCGATGGCTTAACAGGCTTGCTTTTGCTGGTAAAAACTTGACACAGTCTTTGATTGCAACGCGACTACACTGCTGCACACAGATTCAGCAGGCTTTTGGCAAAAATCACTTGTTTGAGCAATTATTTCTGTTGGTACTCACTGTTATCAGTAGCTGTTTGCTGCAATGGAAAATGGCCTGCAGCCAGTCTTGGAGGCCTCTGAACAGAAGCAGGTTGGCAGTCCTGCCGATCATCCTTCTGAACACCACACTTACAGTCCAGTTGATCGAGATGCGGGTTGAACCTGATTTTAGATAGAAAAGTCAGAGTTTTTAAACTTTTACAGTGCTTTCAGTCACCATGATGCTCCTCCGATAAGCCAGTACACGCACTCCACTCATAATCCCTCTCTAATGCTGGGCAGTCGCTGTAGAGCTGGCTTGGGGCGGGACTGATTGCAGTCTCACCAATCACACGACGCCATGAAAATGAGCTTCTTTCACTCATGAGTGCTCTTCTCCTCACAGTGATGGTCAAGCAGGCAAATTTAAACTGCATAACCACTTTTTTTTTCTCTAACTGACTCCACGGTGGGAGCCCATTTCAACCTTTTGTCGTGGCCATTAACACAGCAAGTCTCTCCATTCACTAGAAAGCATTTCCAATGTCCAGGGCACAATTTTCCTTTTGCTAGCCCTAGTCTTCCACACTTTTCTTTGTCACAACAATTTTTAAAAGCTGGCAAAACGCTGTAAATTTTTGATGCAGGACAAGGGCATACTCTCTCAGGCTTTACTGCTCCTTGGTAAACAGTTGACATTTTAACAGCGGCACATGGACAACAGCACACAGCGACACACTAGTTAACCATGCTTCAGATTTTTTGGGCTACCCACTGCCAGATAACCAAAATGCTAGCCCCTTGTCCGAGCACCTTTCCTCCCTAAATTTAAAATCCAAAGTGGTGCCTCCATATTGTAAGCCCCCCACCCCTGTCATTTTGCAAATGACAGGTGGTATGCTGTTTAAATATGACAGCAGTACCAGGTGGAGACTGGGTTCAGGGAGGAATAGGTTACTCGGCACAAGGGCTAGGTTTGGCTACTCTGCACAGGGGCACCCAGGTAACTCTGAACACAGGAAGCAATAACTGTAATGTCCAATACCAGGAATGGGATTCTAAAGTGTGGCTTTTATTTACATCCAAGCAGAACAAGCAAAGCATAGATGGACCCCATGGGGCTACACTTCTGGTAATGCAGATTAAAAAGAATCAGGAACACTTCTTCAACACTCCAGCCCTCAGGCTCTAAACCCACCAGGCACACAGCCTGGACTTGCATGCTGCTTTGGGTACACAGCCCGAACTTGTACACTATCTGGGATTCCCAGGCTCGGCTCCCTTGCTGAAAACTCAGATACCTTCCATATGTCATGGAAACATTTTCTGGTGGCTCCTAAATCACCTAAGAGCACCTCAGCTCTATCAGGAAACTTCCTTTTAATCCCACATCTGGGTACTTTCCTCAGGCACTGGCCAAGTACCTGAGAGAAAGTAAAGGTGCCACAGAGCAAATCTGTAGAAGTGAATTTGGTTACTACTGATGGGGGGTCTCCCACCTCTCGCTTCCACAATTCATATCCAGCCATTTCTCTGGACATTAAACATCTCATTCTGTAAAGGTTGGCAATGTAGATTAAGGTTAAATGTATGTCACATTTCCTTTACTTGTCTTGCTTTCCCATTGTGCTGGACTTGAACATACTTTTACTTGGCTTAGCCCATTGCTCTAGGCCTCCCACTGATTAAGCAGTCCAAACCCCACTTTACTTTAATCTTTGTGCTGGACTTGAACCTACTTGATGTAACCATCAATGTCTATTATGCTAGACCTCCTACAAATTAAGTAGTCCAGTCCTCACATTCCAACAGTTCAGGTAAAAAAACTTAGGCCCTATGTCAGAGCGAACTCACCCTTTGGTTGCAGGTGCTCCTCGGCGATTCCTCACAGGAATTTCTCTCCCACAGCTTCTGGTGCCACAGCACAACTTGAAATAAGGCATCTTCTTCCTTAGCCAGAACCAGGAGGGTTGCCCCTGGAAGATAGGCAAACATTTTCCCCTCATCCCCTCAGGGATGGGGCACTTGGACCAGTAACAGCGGTCTCCACCACTTCACAAACAGCTTACTGTGTTCCTCTTTTGGTGGAAACACACACCTCCCTTACAGTAGCTCTAAAACAGAGCTTAAGGCTCCGAGAGCCTGCGCTCAGACTGCTGTGCTGCTCCTCTCTTCAAGACTGCACACAGACTCTGTTTAAAAATCCCCAACATTTTATATTAACTTCCAACTGCAGCACTCCAGTGTTGCTCATGCAGCTGTGAGAGTTCTATGGTGATGTCATCCTTCAGTCTCAGCTGAGACTGAGAACAGAGTGAGACAGTGTGAAATCCATTTAACTGGAGTTTCACAAGCTGCCTTCCCTGCCTACCACTAGGTCTTACTGGGATTCTAGTAACCCCGGGTAACAGGGGGTTACACACTCTTACATCAGAGAGACATAAATATTACAGAACTGCTAAGAAAACAAGTTTATCAAGACTGGATTTCTGAATTAAAACCTGTCATTTACAGTACCTGCATAAATAATAGTTTACTGTCTACAAACCATACTACAGACATGACAATAAAAAAATTTCTGTTTTACATTGAAAACATCCATATAATGAATTTGTCATACAGAATTTGTAATCTTCTGTCTGCATGTATCTGACAACGGAAAGGGCACATACTTGATCTTTTTTTTTCTATTTTATTTTTATGCCCAACTTGCCCATACTGTTAAAGCCAAACACTGACATGCTTAGAGTTAAAAAAAAAATATGATGTCTGTGTGTATGTGTGTGTGGGAGGAAGGGGGATATGCCTAGATGCAGTTTCAGGCACTCCTTAATTACCTCCCCAGGCAGCTCTGATAGTCAGTTGTTCCAACATGATAGATCCACCTTATGCCCCTCTCACATGAACCAGAAAAGAAAGTGGGGTGGATCTTTAGGAGCTTCTTGGGTGGAGGTGGGGGTGGGTCTTACTCTCCAAAACAAAAACGAATGCTACCTCCCACTACTCAGGTTCTAGTTCTTGTACCTCCCATTTAAGAAAGAAAATAGTGCCCTGCAACCATTGACTAACATGAAAGCGTATTTATTTAAGGGCAGAAAACATTTCTTGGAGGAGGGTAAGGCAGAGGTGACTATTTACATCTTCAGTCAGTTCCACAGACAGAAAACATAACATCAGCCCTTTTGTACATGCAAAATGTCTGCAGGCTCTGCCCACTGCAGCCGTAAAAATGATATAAATGTGGTAAAAGTTAACAGAGAGGAAGATTCAAACCTAAAAAGGGGGGTTAAAATCACTCCAAAAGAAGGTAAAAGGATTATTCTAGGAGTTGTATATAGAGCACTGGCACAAGCCATTGAACAGAATAACAAATGAATAGCATTCATTAATAAGCTGGAATTTAAGGAGAGAATAATTATGATGGGGGATTTTAATTTGCCAGAGAAAAAATAGCACACTAAAAGTAAGAGTACATCATTTGAAAAAGATTTTTTGAGTCAATGATGTCATTAAATCTAGAGCAGATGGTAGATCAAGTCACCAGGAGGGACAAAATCTTGGACCTAGTGTTAAGCAATTTCACTGAGGAGATAGGAAAATGTAATGTACTGGAACCACTAGAAGGCAGTGACCATAATACTGTAACCTTCACATTAAATAAGTGCAGTATTAGGGTCACTGGAAACACCAAGATAAAGTGCTTAAATAAAGCAAAATTTGGTGATATGAGACAAAATTTACAAGAATGGAAATAGGAAGAATGTTTTAGAGGTAAAACATTAGAAGAAATATGGTGATCTTGTACAATGAATTATCAGAATTGGTAACACAATTTGTCCCCGAAAGAACAACATGTAACAAAGCAGGAAAAATACCAGGCTGGTGTAACAAAAAAAATTAAAGTAAGCTTAAAAAGACAAAGAAATTATATAAAATGACAAGAAAGGGAAATGCTACACAGTTATGGGAATCTTACTGTCAAACAGCTAGGGAGTGTAAGAAGGAAATAAGAAAAGGTAAACAAGATCATGAAATCTTCTTAGTAACCAAAATAAATGATAACTATAAAGCATTTTACAATTATATAAATATTAAAGATGCATACTAAGGTGTAAGGAGCATATAAGGCAGTTGGCCCATGTGCACTCCTGCCATTCTAACCATAATAAGATATAATGTTCCCATCCAAAATATACGAGTCTAGCCTTTTTTTGAACTGTCATTTGTCTTTGTTGATTATATTCTTTACTGGTAGTTTATTTCATGGGTTAACGACTCTTTGGGTATAGAAAGCTTTCTTCTTGTTTGTGGTGAATTTTTTTAGTTCTTAGTTTCAGTGGATGGCCTCTTGTGCCCATTCTATCATTATTGAACTCAAAATCTAATTCACTTAGAAGATAATTTTCTTGCATTATATACAAAAAGAAATTTGAATACCCCGGTTGGCCCCTTTATGATGAAGGTGAGATAGTAAGTGATTAAATGTTAACTAAAAATACCACCAACAGCTTAATCTGGTTCAATTTCAGTTGGTTACCATCTATATTCCCTTCCCCAAAAAAAGGGACTTCTAGTCTCAGTGGGCCTACCGGGTCAACAAAATTCAATAAATAAATAAAAGGAGATAGTGAATACACTAAACAAGTATTTTGGTAGTGTTTTCTGAAAAAGGAAATTGGAAACAAAATAGCCATAGGTGATGGCAGAAGTCCAAGAATTATATTACATAAGGACAAGGTCAACAAAAGACTTCTGTTAACCCAAACAAGGCACTTGGGCTGGATGGATAACATCCAAGATCAAGGCCACTGATTTTCATTTTTTACCAGAAAACCTAGTAAAATTCCAGAATTTGGACTGTCTGCAAACCAGTAAAAATAAAGAATTTCATGGAATTTGGCATTTTTACCAAATCAGTAAACTTACAGAATTGATATTTTTCTTTTAATTGCTTCCCTACCTAATTTCAATTTGCTTCATTTAAGCTCTGTATGCTAAGCCTTCTTTTATTCTGGTTATTTATACTGTTTTTTGGATGAGACGTTAAACCGAGGTCCCATCTGCCTGGATTGGTGGTTGTTCAGGTGGATGTTAAAGATCCCATGGCATTTATCGAAAAGAGTAGGGGAAATTTTTATTAAGTACACAAAAACAAGATACAATGAAAAAGGAAAACAAGGCTGATCAAACAACAAAAGAAAATAACACATACGGTATCAATTTCATAAGCAAAGTAACACAACAGATCTTTAAGGAAAAAGGGAAAAAAAATCGAAAGAGTAGGAAACATTCTACCTACCCAGTCCATGTGTTTCCAAAGCAAAGTACCTACTGTGATCCTTAGAGTGCTGAATTCATATGCATAAAGTGCATCCAATTCATCCCGTATGTGAAAAAAAACTTCTTGCAACGATAAATACTTATTCTGTAACACTCGTAAGCAACGTGCTTGCCAAATAGGCCATTTAAGACAGGCTAATATTACATACACAGTACTTTTGTTCCATTTATGCTATATCCTTGGAATCTGTCCTAATACCAAAATATTATATGTAAGAGACCCAAAAAGTGGTTCACCCCACCAATGCGCCAGAGCAGACCAAAAGGATTTAGTATGTAGGCATTCAAAATATAAGTGCTGTATTATCTCAAGCTGTCCCTGACAAGAAGGTTCTTGACAAATCCTATTACATAATTGCTTATGCTTGTGATTTGCTCTTACATTAAGTTTCTGATGAGCACACAACCAGACCACATCCCGCATCTTTTCCGGTATTCTAGGTTCAATCACACTCGCTAGCAAAGCAGACGTATCTATACAAGCAGGAACAGAAAAAAGGGGATCCTCAAAGTAACATGTGAAAACAATATTATTATAAAAGGACTTCCGCTTATGTGTCACAAACCAACTAAGTTCTATTTTCCATAGTCTAATATATTTTAGCTTATATTGAACATACAAAGGAAGCTGTTTATCTACAGGGTGCCATTTCCCTCGACCCCAGGCTGTTAAAAAAGGGGGTTCCCACAGGGACATGCACATACAACCCATGACAATTTGCTCAAACAACAAAGGCCTGATAGAAGTGTAGAAAAAATTCCCAAAAAATTGAACAATAGGATGTATCATACCCAAGCCACCGTCTTTCCAGGGTCTGTAGGTGTGTACTCTCTTCACTGGATTCAAGCGGCTACCCCACAGCAGCTGAAAAAAAAAGACTCAAAATTTTGGAATGCATATCAAATGGTTAAGGAAAAATACGGGAAAGAAATAAAAAAAGTGGGGCAATGTAAGCTTTTAACATGAACACATGTTTTTTCTGTGTCATTTTCCAAGACTGCCATTTCTTTACTTTGGAAAGAGCTTTATCATAAATTTCGTCCCAATTACTATGTACTGAGTCTTGAGAGCCAAAATATACACCAAGAAGTTTCAGTTTGTTACTGATAACCGGAATGTCAAAAAATTGAACACTGGAAAGGTGACCTAAAGGCATCAATGAGCATTTAGATGTATTGATTTTAATACCAGTGCCAGGTTGTACTGAAAGTAAAAAATCCAGAATATGTTTCCCGGAATCAATATCTGCTATGGAGCAAATACAATCATCTGCATAAGCTACTATTTTAGAAAAACAAAAACCCTCAGAGGAGATTATAGCATGAACATTTGTATCCCTTTCAATATACCGCAGTAAGGGGGCCAAACTAAAAACAAACAAAAGCGGACTCAAAGGACAGCCTTGCCTAACTCCTACCTGATAAGGGACTGAGGTACCGAAATGGTCATTAACTAGGGGAGTTACCATTGCTGATCTGTAAAGGGTTTGAATTCAATCCAAAAAAGGAAACAGTATTCCATAGTATGCCAAAATAGTCCAAAGATAATCATGACGTAAAGCATCAAAAGCTTTTTCCTGGTCTAAGGCTACTAGATAACCAGTCAGCTTATGTTGCAGACCTTGTTCTATCAATTCCCTAATAAAAATTAAATTTTGGGAGATATTTCTACCAGGAACTGCACATGTTTGTGTAGAACTTAACAGTTTATGTGAAATTGCTGAGAGTCGATTGTTTAGAATGTTAGCCAAAATTTTGCAATCAGTGGTCAACAGACTCAAAGGTCTCCAATTCTGCAGAACAGTTGGGTCTCCCGTCTTATAAACAAAAAAACAGTACCCCATTTCCCATGCTAGGGGTTAATCTTTGTTCCGCCCAAATGGCTTGAAAAACAACCAACAGCCATGGTGCAAGAATATCTACATACTTTTTATAGAACTCATTAGGTAGGCCATCCATCCCAGGCTTTGTATGTGCTGATAAATGACCAATAGCCTGTTTAACTTCATCCAGAGAAAACGGGGATATTAATGTTTTAACTTCAAGTTCAGAAAGTGATGGAATGTCCATAGATTGAAAAAAGGAAGGAAAAGATTCAGGAACAGGTTTAGCAAAATTCTTTGTAACATAATCTTGTACTATGTTTCGAATACTCCGTGTATCATTTACTAATGACCCATCTGAAGATTGTAAGGTGGTTATACACAAAGGTGGCAATTCCTGGTCAGAAAGATCAAAAGGGTTCACCTGCTCACGAGTGCCAGAAACCAAATACTTCTGTTGGAACCTATATCGTTTTTCTCGCATATGGAGAAAAGCTATCATTTTTTCTTTAACTGCCAAAAACTCCTTTCACCGACTACCCGTTATGGAAACTGCCTGTGATAACAAAGCCATATACCTTGCTCTATAGCCCAGATCTGTGAGATATGAATTTCAAGCTTTAGTTCGTGAAATTTGTAAAAAAAGAAACTTAAGGTCCTGTTTTGTGTCTTCCCACCAGTCTAAAGGACTATCATATAAAAACCCTATATCTGACCGAAGCGAAAAAAAGAAATTTAGCTGCGTGGAAAGTGTTGTGTCCTGTAAAAGGGATGTATTCAATTTCCAAAAACCATGGCCTAATGAAAGTTTTTGGTAATTCCCAATAGTTAGTTTTAAAACTAAATGGTCAGACGTCTCTAAAGGCAAAGTAGAAATAGAAAAACAGGAAAGTCTCTGTGATAAAAGCCAAAAATCTATCCTCGTAGAGATAGAACCTTTATGAAAAGTATGCTCTGGCTGTTGGTTCAGGGAATCATATGAGTCCATCAAATTATTAGTTATTAAAACATGCAGCAAAGCATTAGTGTCACAAAACAACTTTTGAATCTTACGCCCCAATCCCTGGCAGCTAAGTCACCACCCCAGACAACCAACTTTGAGGTATGGAAATATGGGAAAATACGGTAAAATAAAGCTGCTCTATCAGCTTTGGACTGTGGAGCATAGATATTTAAAAGACGATAAGTGCAGTGAGAGACAGTAATATCCATAAGCATAACTCTACCAGGTACTATATCCAAAAGTTGTAACACCTTAATAGGGAGGCTAGAGAAAAATAATATCCCCAGGCCGTCACACACATCCTCCCCAGGTGACCAGAAAGAAGCACCCCAGCGCCAATCCTGTCCTGCTTCTTTGATACATGTCAGGGAACTCAGCCTGGTATCTTGTAAAAAAATAACAGAACCAGGATGTATACTGAGACTGGCAAAAGTAAGGCGCCTCCTTAAAGGAGATTTAATACTGTTAACATTAACAGTAATAAAAGAGAGAACATTTGCCAGAAAAAATAAGGGAAAAAAAACCCCGATCATAAAAAAGGGACAAATCACTTCCTTTTTTTCCGTTTTTTCATTTTGGGCTTTTCCTTAACCTCGGTATCCAGGACATGATCAGGAAGAGAGGAGGCAACTGAAGAGAAATCAAACTCTACCTCATCATCATCACCCTCATGATCCTGTAAAGGGACAAAAGGATTGGCCATCAAGGTGAAATCAGGCTCAGGACAAATAGGAGGGACCCCAGAACCAGGTTTGGTGGTTTTTGATCTGGTAACTCGTTGAAAGGGGGCATCAGTCAGTACCTCTGGTGGAGGCATACACGGCACACCCAAAGGTACATTAGCTGGAATAGTGTCGGGAACAGATAGTACACTCTGAGCAGCAACCTGTACAGGGGACAATGGGGCTGGAACAGGGCCGGCAACCATACCTGAAGTGGAAGGGGATGTAGGGGCTGGAGCACTGGTATCCATATCATCTAGGTCTGGGACCTGAGAAACCTCTCCCCCAGTATGACTAGAAGAAGGGTGAGGAACAGTGACGGGGCCTCAGAATGCTCTAGTAGATCCTGCATCCTTTGACGTTCTTTTTGTGCATTTGCCACATAGACGTCCTGTTCTGCCCTAAGAGCAGCGTCAGCTTGATTGTGTGAAGCCCAAGAGCATGAGCAGAAAGTGTGTCCCCTTTCATCACACAAATTACATTTCATAGGATTTCTACAATGTGCACCTATATGCCCCAATTCCCCACATAGACCACATTTCTGTTGGTCACATATATTGCTCAAATGACCTAAGGCCCCACATTTATAACAGGCTCTTGGCTGCCCTGGATAAAAAAGAACCCCCCATCCCGTCCTAGAAAAAACAATTAGGCAGATGTTTAGTTAGGCCATTCTCTAAACATAAATCAATTAAGTATCTCCAACCCCCTGTCCAGAGGTGTTTGTCATCAAGAATAGGTTCAGGAGGGCCTTTAACAGAACAATGCTGCTGTAACCAGTAGGTTATGTCAGCTACATTAACCCCTTCGTTTCGAAATAAAATGGTAATTTTCTTGGAAACTGGTTTGGTCAAAGGGATAGCCAAGAAAGGTTTCCATAGAGATGTGTTTTTTAAAGCTTGATATTGCTTCCAGAATATAACCAAACCCGCTGGATGCTTAAAGCTGATGTCATAGATAGAGTCCCCAGGCATATGAATCAAGGCATAAATCTCATATGTATAAAAACCACATACTGGTTTTCAACAAATCACATCCAATTAAAAGTCTATTAGAAACATCATCCTGTGACCTCCGAAATTTCAAACATACTGCATTACGCCAAGCAGCAGGCTCGTTCACAAGACCAAAGGTAGCAGGAAAAAGGCGTTCAGCAAGTTTATCATGCCATACAGAAGGACCTTTCTCCTGTGCGGGCTCAGATGCTGAAGCTGGTTGTGGAGGTATAATACTTTCAGAGGAAGCCTCGGGAAGGAGGGGGGCTCAGGAGGGTGTATCAAATCACCATCCTCCAAATTCCTAATATTTTCCATAAGGTCTGGACTGGAAATAATAGGAATAGGGGCTAACGTATCCGGAGGGGCTTGACCAAGAGGAAGACTCAAATCCAGAGTTGCAGGAGAATGTGAGGAAGCTTCTGCGGACTGCATATTTGCATCCCAGGTTTTCCCATCAGGTGATCTGGCCCACCCCGCAGCCTCTAGGGCTGAAGATACCCATGCAGCAGGAGCTGGAATATCCAAAGATGCAGTGGAAAAAGGACCCGAAGTGGTGGTTGGGGGGTTCAGTGACAGGCATGAGAGGATTCCATGCACAGGAAATGTCTGTGGGGCCTCCAGCACGACCCTCATATTCATGAGGGCCCAAACCAATGTGAAAATGCCCGATATGAGGGCCAGAAAGCAGTTCTGAGTCTACTGCAGAAGCCGCTGCAGCAGACTGAAAATCCATGGAAGCCTGCAGAGTTTTAGTGGCAGTGAAAGAATAAGACTCACCCGGATCCTGATGGCTTTCCAAAGCAATGCAGGAAGGTGCTGAAAAGAAGAAATCATGTCCAGAAGCTCTCATAGGTTGCAAACCAATTGTAGGAACCGTCGCAGGTTCAGACCGTGTAGTTTCCTGTTCCTGTCTCTGTCCGTCGGGAATAGGCGCATTATGCTGCTGCAATTCGCATAACAAAGCATTCTGTTTAACTAAGTATTGCTGTTCTGCATCCTGAAGCTGTCTGTTGAGCTCCTACACCTCTCACTCTGCACTCATCTCTGTAGGAACGTCACTGTCGACCGGAACAGGTAAACCACTGCCATCGCAGCACTTCACTCCGAAGTAGGTTTCAGATCCATTGCGACCACGTCAGACCAGGTGAAAGCTGAGGAGGTGATCAGCTCCTCAGCTTCCCGCACGTCCTGCCTCACCGTTGTCAGCAAGCACACTGAGGATTTGCTCACCAGCAGCTCCCTCCAGAGTAGGAAAATTTCCACGGTGTCCTGGCCAAATTTCCCTCATTCACTAAAAATACCACCAACAGCTTAATCTGGTTCAAGGTCAGTTGGCATTCATCTGTATCCCCCCTCCCCCGGGTCGGGCCTGAAAATAGTCAAGATTTGTCTAGTGTACTTACCTGGTCAACAAAAATGAAATAAATAAAATAAAAAAATACTAAAAGAATGACAGTGGAATATCAGTAAAACCTAGAAATTAGACCTGCGATCACTTGTGTAATTCCTGGAATTTCAAGACTTGAAAATAGAATTGTATTACTTTATTCACCATAAATCAGTGGCCTTGTCCAAGATTAATTAAGGAACTGTCAGATGAGATAACAGGGCCAATGACATATATATTTCAGAAATCACTAGACCAAGATGAGGTGGTTAAAGCCTGGTGAGAGGCTAACGTGATTTCATTATTCAAAAAAGGGGCAAGATCTGACTACAGAAATTATAGACCAGTAAACCTGAGTTCTGTTGTGGGGAAAATTTTGGCTGGAATAATTAAGAATGAGACTGATAACTTTATTATGGCATATGGCCTGACAGACAAAGACTCAGCATGGATTCAGAAAGGGGAGATCATGCCAGACGAACTTGATACAGTTTTTTGAAACTGTAAGTAGAGCACTAGATAAAGGCTTGCCAATGGATGTGATTTTTCTGGATTACTCTAAGGCTTTCAACACCATTCCCCACAGGGAACTTATTCTGAAATTGCTGGAAATAGGTAGAAACATAGGTTAGTTAGTTTGATAGACTTATGGCTTACTGATAGAATACAACAGATGTAGATAAGATGTAGTTCTGGATGGGCAAGGGTGATGAGTCCCACAGGGATTGGCGTTGGGCTCAACCTTATTTAATATTTATATTGCATCCATGCAATGTAAAGAGGGAGTCAGGTTAACTAAGTTTGCAGATGACACAAAGGTTGAGGCAGTGGTGGATTTGGAAGATTCAGTTAACAGATTAAAGCAGGAACTAAAAAGCTTAGAGAAATGGGCATCTAGTCATAAATTAGAATTTGATGTGGAAAAATGTACTGTGTTGCAACTTGGTAACAGAAACACTGAGGCTAAGTATGAACTGCTTGGGCAAGAAATAAAGGAAACCACAGAAGAAAAGGATTTAGGTGTGCTGTTAAATAAAAATTTAAGCTTCAAGGGACATACCAGAGCGGTGTCCAAGAAGTGCTATAGGGTACTGGGTAGCCTACAAAGGAACATTGAAAGCAGAGACAGAAGAGTACTGATGCCCCTTTATGGTGCACTGATGAGGCCCCACTTGGAGTACTGCAGACAGTTCTGGGCTCCACACACTAAGAGAGAGATAAAGCTGCTGGAGGGTGTGCAGAGGAAGGCAACTACAATGGTAACATGTTTAAGGGATCTTCTTACGTATGAGGAGAGGTTGAGTAGTCTGGATATGTACATTTTGGAGTACAGAAGGATGATGAGTGATCTATGCCTTACCTATGGAGGATTTTAGGATACAGACTTATGGCACTGTCTGGGTCAGAAACTAAAAGAGAATCCATATGGTACCAGAACTCATGAGTATCAATTAAACGGGGAAATGTATAAAACTAAACAGAGAGGAATGTGGATAAACTGAAGAGTTGTATCCATACGGAATGATCTCCCTAGAACTATCATTGAAAGTAAAAGCCGAGAAATCTTCAAGAAGGCACTGGACAATTTCTACATTAGGAACAAAAGATTAGGATGTAACTATTACACATGGTGAGCTAGTAATGGGCAAATTGCCTCTAAGGCTTGTGAATTCCAATGAATCCTTTTAATGTTATTTTACTGTGCATGCTTTAATCAAGGCAAGGCATAAACCAATATCCAGAATATGGGTCTTCCCTCTCCCTTTTATATTACACTTTTACACTATTGGGTTTTAATTAGGGCTGGGCAAAAATAATGTTTCAGGCACAATATTCTTGCACAATTCTCAGTTGTGTTTGTTCAAAAAATTGCTTTCTTGCCTGAATTCTGTGCGTGAAACCACACAAAGCGTAATCTTTCATCATAAATTTTGCAAAATGGAAATTATGTAAACTTTGCTTGTGTCACAGGAGAGTAAGAGATAGGGGCATTCTGTGAGGAGAGGAGTGAGCTTGAGAAAGAGATAATACTTGTTTTTTGTTTCACTTGTTTAAAGGGATACTATCAACCTTTTTGCATCATATTAGTTCTAATTATTTATTTATTGAATTTTGTTGACCAGGTAGGCCCACTGAGACTAGAAGTCCCTTTTTCAGGGGCAGCCCGGGGGGATGGGGAGATACAAATGGTAATTAATTGAAATTGAACCTGATGAAGCTGCTGGTGGTACTTTTAGTGAATGGGGGGAATTTGGCCAAGACATTGGGGAAATTCCCCTACTCACCTGTAGGGGAATCGCTGGTCTGTGAGATGGCCACTTGTGATGTGGCAGCAGAGAGGATATCAAATCAAATCAAATTAAAATGTATTTATAATGCGCTTTTCTACATATCAAAGTGCAATTACATATCAAAATAACATCAAACATAATAAATAACAGCATAAAAACAATAAAAGTAGCAGTAAACTTATTCAAACGCTAATTCAAACAGATAACTTTTCAGAGACGCCTTAAATGACTCCGCGGACAGACACTCTCTAATCTGACAACGTAGAGAATTCCACAGGGTTGGGGCCATTAAAAAAAAAGCTCTGGCCCCAGATGACTGAAGACAAACCCTGGGGATCTCTAGCAATCCCTTGTCAGCTGAGCGAAGTGGGCGAAGAGGGTGGTAAGGTCTAAGAAGATCTTGCAAGTAGCCTGGTCCCTGACCATGTAGGGTCTTATAGGTCAGCAACATGACCTTGAAAGTGACTGTTCACCGCACTGGCAGCCAGTGCAGTTCGCACAGCACAGGTGTGATGTGGCAAGTTCTTGGTAACCCAGTCAACAACCTGGCTGCAGCATTCTGCACCAGCTGCAGGTGACAGAGATCCACTCCCGGCAACCCTAGATATAGAGTATTACAGTAATCAAGACACAAGGAAACAAAGGCATGGACCAGCACAGGAAGGTCATCGTGTGGAACAAGGTGTTTTATACAAGTGATATTCCTCAGATGGTAAAAGGAAGACTTGACAGCGGCTGACACCTATGCCTTCAGTGTCAGCTCACTGTCAAGAATTATACCCAGATTCTGCACCTGTTCAGAAGGTCTCAACTGGTTACCCCCTAGTACAAGGCCAGAGGGAGACCCAGGAGTCAACTTCTCTGCATGATGACCCGGGTCCACAACTAACACCTCAGTCTTATCCGGATTCAGTTTCAACCAGTTAGCACTCATCCAGTCCTGGATCTCAGCAAGGTAGTTATTAAAGATCGATAATGCATCATTCTGTTTGGGTACAAAGGACATATAGAGATGAGTATCATCTGCATAGCAGAGAAAACTCAGCCCATAACACCTTATAATGTCTCCCAATGGCAGCATATACACCGTGAACAACATGGGAAAAGCACAGAGCCTGCGGCACCCCACAGGACAGAGAAAAGGGAGTAGAGGAAAAAATTCCTGAAACTACCCTCTGACTTCTGCCTGTGAGAAAAGAGTGGAACCATCTTAGGACTGTCCTCGACAGTCCACAGGAATAGCCGCAGGTGATCTAGCAACATTCTATGGTCCACGGTATCAAACGCTGCAGAGAGAGATCAAGGAGGACCAAGATCGAATGGCTCTTCCGATCTCTCACTATTAGAAGATCATTAAGTACCCGGGCCAACGCCATCTCGGTACTATGCCTCTTCCTGAAACTGGACTGGAGAGGATCATAGACCTCATGGGTGGTAAGAAAGTCATCGAGCTGCAACGCGACTACTTTCTCAATAACCTTGCCCAAAAAGGGCAGGTTAGAGATTGGTCTGTAGTTAGCGAGACAGTCTGGGTCAAGGGAATATTTCTTCAAAAGGGGTGTCACAACAGCCTCTTTTAAGGGCCCCGGAAACACCCCTTGGTCCAAAGAGCACCAGACTATCTCAGCAAGGACTGGTCCGATCACATCCATGCACCCCACAAGGAGGTGCGTAGGACCAGGATCCAAACTACAGCATGTCGGTCACAAGCCCTGAACAATCTTCATGAGATCCATGATCACTGGCTGGTCAAAATCTGCCCAGGTAGACCGAGGGCCTGTAACCCCACATCAATCCCTGCAATGCTCATTTGAACATGTACTGCGGATCTCCGACCTGATCGATGACACCTTATCCTCAAAAAATCGATCAAACTCATCACACTGTATTTGTGAAAAAGCTCTCCGACTCTGCAGACAGGCTGGATTGCACAGTCTGTCCACGGTCCGAAAGAGCTGAGCTGGTCGACTTCTTGATGCAGCTATCTCCCTGGACAGGAACTCTGCCTTCTTACGGAGGATTTCTGATTGATAGTCCACATAATGGGCCATCAATCTACGCCTGTCATCTTCCAGGCTGGATTTCCACCAACAGCGTTCCAATCTTCACCCCACTCTCCTCGACTCCCTCAGTATCCCATCAAACCAAGGGGACCGAGGGGGAAGGGAGAGGGGGCGAATGCGGACAGGTGCTATGGAACCTAGTGCCTGAAAGATACTTGAAACAGTGGAGCAGGCTGTTTCCTTGAAGGATGATACTGTTGAAGCAGAGGTCTTTTCTGATGCTAATGGAGCTGATATTTCTGTGGAGAACAAACAAATATCAGTTGAAGGAATACTTGACAACTCTGTAGATATTCAATGGCAAGATACTGTTCATCCTGTAATGATTCACACTGTTTCGCCTGAAGAAGAGATTCCACTGGGAGATGCTTCTGCAGAACTGTGATTGCTGTTGCTGGAAGAGGAGGCTCACTTTAAAGCGAGACAACTGGGGTTACAAGCTGCTATTGCTGTGGTGCAGCAGCAGACTCATTCTGAACAGGCCAAAAAGCCAGAGGTGACAGTACAGCTGCCAGATGCTGATGTGGCAACTCCTAGATTGACATCACATCAAATGCCTTCTAGCGTGGATGATAGTGGTAATCAAGAGGTATGACAAAGGATGCAGCAGCCATTTACATTCTCCTCAGGTACGGGACATTCTCCCTTATTTGTGTTTACTGGTAATCTGTTTAATGCTAAAGCGGGAGCCTCACCAGGAATGGCTGATGTGGGCACTTCAGAGCCTGGCCTACGACGAAGCTCCATAAATGTTGATCTAGTAGACTTACAAAAAGCAAATGACTTTCCAGTAGAGCCACAAACCAAGAATGTAGATCCAGCTGCATGGTCGGTGGATAAGGCATTAACAGCAGCCGGTTGGGAGAAATCTACAAAAATGGGTGATTGGGTATCAGGACCTGCTAGTGTTTCCACATCCGTTCCTAGCACTTCTAAAGAAAGTAATACAGTTTGTTCTTCAAATTTTACACATGCTCCTGTGGATTGGGGTTCTGAGATGGATATCACTTCTCCATTACATGTTCTGGAGGGTTTGGAACTGACTCAGAATCCAGTTCTGACTATGAAATGCACACTGGTATCTCAGCCTAGGGGTACAGAGTCAGTTGATGACCACACTACTGGGCCTTCTACACTAAATGACGCAGGGGATGAAGTACGGGGGTCAGAGTCTGCAAGAACGTATGTTTCTTTATTTAGAGCTCTGGTCTTCCCAGCCAAACATCATAATGCAATACAACTTATCTATAAAGGGGGTTTAGCTGCATTTCCAGACCACAAGCATGTGGCAAGAGTTCTACTGAAAGGCTCAACTCACTTCACCCCAGTGGAAATTTACGCATTAATTCATGTATCCGGGGAACCCGTTTTTTACATTAGTTTCAAACAAGGGAGTGGATTACAGAAGTTCTGGTCTTTGCATCATTCTCTAAAAACATCTCCCTTTTGGTCACCCTTCGAAGTAGTCCCACTGACAAAACCCACTCAACACATGATAACTATCTTGTTTCGAAATGAGGGGGTGAGTGTAATGGACTTGGTCTACTGGCTCAGACAAAAATGTACTGTCCAGGGTAATCCGGAGCCAATCTTTGATGAAGATCACATATGGACTGGGGGATGGAGAGTTCAGGTGATTCTGAACTCCTCTGATACAGGACTGATCTATCTGCCAAACAGTTTTTTTTTCTTGGGGAAGACAGAGGAGTTTTGTTTTATGCGGGTCTGCCAAAGGCCTGCTATCTTTGTGATTCTACAGGACATTTGAGCAGCATGCATGATAGGTTAAGGTGTACCAACTGTAATGAACTAGGCCATACTTCGGGTCTTTGCAAAAATGTGCAAGTCTGTAACCTACAGTATGTGATATGAAAGGTCACACACATCATTCCTGCCCCTCGGCTGCCCACAACCAGGTGGATCAAGCTGATTGGGATGATCAGAGAATCACGATAGCTTTGGCACAGCACACCGGCACTCAACGGGCAGCACCCAGGCCCAGAGAGGCACCCTCTGGGGTGATAGGTGCCGCTGGCCATGTTCCAATAGAGCCAGCCCATGCTGAGGGCTTATTGGCTGCAACTCCGCAATCTGAGCCACTTAGGGAGGAGCCCCCCATGGTGGTACCCCAAATATGTACAGATATGCAGGACCCCCTAGAAATGCAGAATTGTGATGAAGGCATGCCTCCACCCTGGCCTATTCCATAACCTCCTAGAGAACAGGTTGTACGGCCCTCCAGATGCTGACAAAATTGACAACAACCTGTCTCCAAGATACCTAAAATGTCTGAGACTCCCATTAAAAATAGGTCTGCTCCTTTACTGGTAGAAGGAGTGGGTTCAGGTGATGAGTCTGATGGTTCTTCGGTGGTCTTCTCCCTGTTGGACCTAGGTTCAGGGGTAGAGGACCCCTTGAAGGACTTGGTTGATTCTCCCCCCCCCCGCCCCATGGACAAAACACTGCTAAGATTAAAAATACCAGAACCATGAGAGCTTCTTCTAAGAAGCCCCTTTGAATAAGATAACTGTTAAATACCCTGTGGTTTTCCTTTTTGTCCCTGTTTATGATGTCTCTGCTCACCTTATTCTCCATCAATGTGAATAGCATTAAGAGTTTAAGGAAAAGAGAAGCAGCGTACTCACATTTACAATCTTTTTCATCAGGTATTTGTTTTCTATAAGACACCAGGATGCACACAGTGCCAGAATTAAAACAGGTAATAACATTCTGGTATTCTGGCCCTTCCTATTGGTCCATTGGGGCTGATACTTGTTCTGGTGTAGCCATATTGTTTAAAGGTGTTGATGTACATATTAATAAATCAGTGGATCTTGTGCCAGGCCGTGCTCTGATTTTAGATGTTCGAATACAAACTGTTCGTTTTCGTTTCATTAATATATATGCAGGTCAAACTAAGGTGGACAGAATAGAATTGTTTCAGGCTATACAACCTTATTTATATCCTGCACGAAATATAGTACTGGATGATGACTTTAATTGTGTGTTGAAGCTTAGGGATAGGGGAAAATGTACGCTCACAAGGAATGTTTTTTATGATATGACATTTTTATCTAACATGATTAAAAATTCTAATTTGAGAGATGCCTATTTAGAGAAAACAGGGAAAGTGGATCCCACATTTCATAGGGGTACCTCTGCCACCAGAATAGATTACTTTTTTATTTCTCCTCATTTACATATTGCCAGGACCTTGGTGGCAGAATTTTCTGACCACAAAATGTTGCACTTGTTACTAGGTGGGATTAGTACGCCCCCTAATGGTCCTGGGTACTGGAAGCTGAATGCACTCCTTTTAGCCAGAGCAGATACACCTCAGAACCTCTTATACTTTATTCAGGCTAGAAAGTCACTGATGATTCTCTATGAGGATCCTAGTGAGTGATGGGAGGATACGGTGGTGGATCTAATTACCGTTTTAAGAACACACGGAAAATCTACCCGGGATAGAGCTTATCAGGATTACCTGTTACACAGACAGCAGCTACAAAAATTATTGACCCTATCAGCCACTGTAAAACAAGACTTCTCTGCACAGATCCACAGTCTAAAACAGCAAATGGTGGATTATCATATACAACAAGCTAAACACATACAGTACCAACAAAATTTTGGCACCCAGGGTAAGAAAAGTCAGATTTGTCCTTATGAGGAGATTAACACTAGAAATCACAACAAAAATATGGATAGCTTGTTTAATAAAGATAATGAGTTATGTACAGACCCCAAGCTTGTTCTTGATATTGTGTCACAACATACGAGACAGCTCTTGAATCCCTTACACTTAGAGACAGATACTTTGGATGTCTATATTGCTATTATTCCTCCATTACATCTCCTTAGTGATCAGATAACACACTTGTTAGCAGTTATCTCACCACAGGAGGTAGATATGACCATTAGAGCCTTGGGGACTGATAAGGTGCCGGGTGGGGATGGTTTGACTGGGGAATTGTATAAATTTATAGGTCTGCACTTACTGCCAGAACTAGCTACAGCTTTTACTGCAACCTTACAGTCTGGGACCCCCTCTTTACATATGACAGGGGGAATACTGATACATATTTTTAGAAAAGGGGACAGGCAGCGTATGGAAAATTGGAGACCGATTTCATTATCAAACACAGATTTTAAGATTTTGGCCAAAATACTGAACAGCAGGTTATTGTTGGTGGCAAAACACATAATTTCACAAGCCCAGACAGGTGCCATCCCAGGTAGAAGCATCTCTGAACATCTTATCCTCCTGAGAGAACTTTTTGAACATGGTAACAGAAATAGAGCTGATGGTTTCATACTTTCATTGGATCAAAAACAGGCATTTGATTCAGTTAGTCACACCTTTCTATGGAAAATATTAGAGACATATGGAATTACTACACAATACATAAGTTGGTTTCAATGCCTGTATAGGACAACTACTTTTACCCGTATGGTGAGGGGTTGGAAGGAGCCGATGCTGCCAGTTCAGAGGGGTGTTCGGCAGGGTTGCCCTTTGAGCCCCTTGTCATATGCATTTTGCATAGACCCCTTATTGAGGTTCCTTAATAGTGCAGCATTATTGAAACCTATTTCGATCAATTCAGTTCCTCTTAGATACAGAGCCTTGGCATGTGCAGATGATCTTTGTATTCTGGTGGCAGATGAAGAATCAGTTAGAGAAGCACTACATATTTGTGTCTTATAGCACTTATTCTGGTACCAGCTTGAATTTGACTAAATGTGTAGGCACCCAGATTGGCTCACCCACCCTGCCCCCCATAGAGGCAGCGGTGATAAGTCTTTCAGCTAATCAGTTGAAGATTTTAGGTGTAGTCTTTGGTCAGGGTGATATTGATATGTTGAACTGGGAGCCCCAAATACATCAAGGTAGAGCTCTAGTTGCTCAGTGGAATAACTGGAAATTAAGTAAATTGAAAAAGATGCACTTGATAAAATCTTTTCTTATTCGTATGTTTCTTTATATCAGCTATGTTTTTCCCCTCCTCAACAATTAGAAACAGCCATACGTAGTCTTTTTTTCAAGCAATCTGGGGTAGCAGATTAAACCCTTTGAAAAGGAATGTTATGTATCTTCCATTAAAGCAAGGTGGGTCCCATCTTATTTTATTATAGCATATTTATGTATGCAAACTTCAGACCTTTGTTATTTTTTTAGATCAGAGCTGGGTGTCCTTGTTTCTTCTGAATTGTGGAACATGGTTTAACAATGGGATGGGGGGGGATCTAAGCCCACTGAAAAGATTTTTGAATGTGCCAAGTTATATAAGAGAGATGTTTGTTTATTTTAAGAGATGGCAAATAACTAGTCAAATGTTATTGTTTAAACAGAGGAAGGATACTTATAACTGGGTAATGCTGACCCAACTCAGGGCACCAGATAGGTTTCCAAGGTGCCCAAATCAGCAAAAGGAGGCCCTAATGGTTTTATTAAACACCCCCAGAATACCAGATAAACTGAAAGATTTTCATTGGTTAAGCTGTCATGATAGGATCAACATTAGAGCAATCAAAAGCTTACATGACTGGAGGAACATATTTGCATTAGACCCAGGTGTATACAGCAGCTTGAAACAACAGGACACCTTTTTTTTTACCTGCACATACATTATACCCTTCTGGACCACTCTGGCGACTACCTGGGGGTCCTTATGGTTCCAGAATATTACAATGGATGCCCTAATGAGGGATACATATACTGGAGTAGGGAGTCTCTGGCACACAGACACGTTGCACAAGGTGTTGTTTGTTATTAAGTGGTTCACATGGAACAGTAGATGCCTATTTGCTTTACAACAAAAACTGTTGTCTCATGAGGAAATTATACAGAAAATCACAGGTGAATTGCTGTCCCAATATAATGATGATGTTAAGAATATGCACTCTAGAGTCTTGATCAGTGTTTGGAGAAATATGCTGTGGATTACGGATTCAGATGTGCCCATCACATATGATTTGAGTAATTAGCATGGCTTGCACAAGTTTGTATTTGGGTGTACTGGGACACTGTGTTCTTGGTGAATTTGCATAGGGGTGGGTGGCCTTTGTGATGGGTTTGTGCATAGCATCAAGCAGTATATTGTAAGGACCTTCTTTGTTTTTGTTTTTTTTTGGTCCCTTTTGCAGTTTAAGTTTTTCTTCTTCCCCCTTTTTCTTGTTCCTGTAATAATTGTTGATCCTGATAGGAGGGTTGCTGTGTGTATCATATATGTTGCACTCAGTATGTTCATAATACTAATGATTGTATTGTATTTACTGTTTCTTATTTTGTCTCCCTTTTTGTTTGGGTTGTATCTGTATTTTTGTTTTAAGTATGAGTTCATGATTCAGTGTATGTATCTCATATTAAGGATTTTGTGACTTGTACTGTGATTATTGTATGATTTTTGTTTCCTTCAATAAACTCCCCTACTCTAAGGGGCAGCACCACTTCCTGTGAGCAGCAGGATGGCCAGTCCTGGGGAAACTCCAGAGTGAGTGGATGGATGTCCTGGAGGCTGGGGAACAGATCTCCTCCCCAGTCTCTGTACTGCTTGAGACTGAAGAGTTTTTTTGATGCTGACGCTGTTTCTGAATTCGTGTCTACACCTACAGATCCAAAGGAAGATGTTGCTATTGTCTCTAGAGACACTTCAACTAAGGAAAAAAACACCTGTTTCAGCTGATACTGAGATTTTCTTGCCTATAACCCAAGCGGACCTTGAACAAGAGGCTAAACATTTGGAAGCAAGACAGAAAGAAGTTTCTGATGCCTTGACTAAACTTCATTCTAATACTACAGGTATTCTACCTACTGTATATGTGGTCCTGCTGGGCTAAAAGCCTGTGTGGATAGTACTGACTCTAAACCATCCCCTGGCAACCAAATACCCAGGATGTCAACTCCAGCTGTGGGTTCTAACCTTTCCCCAGTACATTATCAAACTTCCATGTCCAACCAGGCCCCTGCTTTGTTTTTTTCATTTACTGCCAGACCCCCCCCCCGAGAAATCGGTCAGTTCTGCTGCTGGGAAATCAAAACTCTCCTCTTTGGTGTTTGAGAAATGCAACATATCGAACTTACTGCTCAATACAGATGAAATCACTGCCACTGAACACAGAAGTACAACTGCCCCTTCACCTCTGGTGACAGCACTCCAAACAAGCACGTCTAAAGATCCTTCGGTAGAAACTTCTGCCACAAGTGCTCCCTCTCAGTCTACACCTGACACAGCAGCAGCAGATGCTGTTTCCAGCCCTCGGTCATTGGAAAAAGCACTCATGAAAGCAGGGTGGAAACAAATACCTGGTTGCTCTTGGATCCCTGATCCGACATGGGATTCTCCTTTCCCTCAACAAACTCCTGACTGGAAACTAGGCTCTAAGGTACTGTCTCCTTCTGTGGAGGGTATGGCTGCAGCCATTTTAGAAGGGGCAAAGAATCTTGAATGTGCACATGAGGGTGGGCAAAGCAAAGTAAATGATAATGCACTCATTTTAATAACCAAATCAATAAATTTACATGCTACTACTACTCCTTCTATTTCTTCAGAGATGGCTGAGTTTGCTGATAATGAAATAACACCCCCCCCCCCGAGCAGGACAGTAACATGCCAAAAGGGCCTGGGCAGCCCTCTATCCCACAAAATGATAAACCAGATGATTCTTCTAGACTTTTACTCTCTGATTTATTCACGAAAAGCAAGAGAGAGGCTGCCCCATGTAGAAATGTTGTCCTCATCTGCTACAAAGGGGTCCTCGAACAGCGTCCTGATAGGAGATATGTAGGAAAACTTTATTAAAGGATTCCCTACATTTCTCGCCTGCTGAGGTTTTTGCCTTTATAAATGTGTCTGTGGAAGACAATTATGATACAAGTTTTAGAACTTCCCATGCCCTTGAAGCATTCTGGCAGCACTACAATAGGGTAAAATCCTCCCCCTTGTGGACCCCGTTTCTGGTAATACCACTCACTAAATCCCTCATCAAATCTGTGACCATCCTGTTTAGAAACGAGGGAGTGCATATTGATGATATCTTATACTGGCTCAACCAGAAATGTGATGTTCTAAGCCCCCCTGAACCTATCTTGGATGAAGAACATTTCTGGATGGGAGGCCTGAAATTCAAAGTTAAGCATCATCGAATGACGATGGCATCTGCCATATTACAAACGCTTTCATGCTTGGCAGAGACAGAGGGGTGTGCTTTTATGCAGGCCAAACTGGGGCTTGGTACAAATGCAGGGCTCCAACCCATCTCTCAAATGTTTGTGATTGCCCCAGATGTGAAAACTGTGGTGAAATTGGACACATAGCACTCAGTGTGCCAACCTTACTCACCGTGACCTGTGCTAAGAATATGGCCATAATTTTTCAGAGTGCCCATGGGCTACCAGAAACAAGCCCCTTAAAAGGAACCCTCTTTTATACAGCAAGCACAAGATGCAGTACTACAACCCAAACCTCCTATGCCAGAACCCCCCACAGAAGAGCCTGCACCACCTCCTCAGGGAGCAGGCACCGAAATCCATATAAGGGAGAAGGAAGTCCCCCTCCTTCTTGCCTACTGTCCTACAGAAAATATCTGACTCTCTCAAACCAGTCTGTTATGTGGACAAACCTACTGAACAAACTACTGCCCAAGGGAAGACATTGCCTCCTCCTCCAAACCAGTGGGTTATGGTAGCAGGCCAAAGAAGGTCCTCCAGAAACACTAAAATTGAAACTACATCTGCACAAAATGAACAAGAAAACCTTTTCTCTGTTTTAACTAATTTTAACTAATACCACCTGGGCTGAAACTGAGACGGACATTGGGGAGGTGGGCCTTCCTGGGACATCTTCAGCCCCAACAACTGACATTTCTGATTATAAAGGAAAAAAAGGAAAAGAAAGACCAAGATTTCTTGAATATGTGTTTTTTTTGAGGGAAATAACACCACAACAGGACTATAAATGGTTAATGTGGGCTTGATTTCCTTGAATGCATGCAGTCTGTTAAATTACAAAAAATGTCATGCCATATTTCAATATTTTCATGAACTGCATTTACCAGTTATTGTTTTCCAGGAAACATGGATGCAGTCATTGGACCAAGTTAGATTATTTAAAGTCTGAATGGGACTGGGGTCCCTCCTACTGGTCCTTTGGCCTAGATAAAGCAGATGGGGTTGGTATTCTTTTCTAGGACTATTTATTTCAGTTGTCAAAACTGATAGACATACTTCCTGGGAGACTTTTGATCCTAGATGCTTTATGGCTCAACAACCCTACCAGGTTCATTGTAGTTTATGGACCACAGTCCAAAACTGATAGGGTTGACCTTTTGACCTCCCTTCAACCTTATCTGGTTACCTCCCATCACATTTTTCTAGGTGGGGATTTTAATGTAGGGTTTCACAATATAGACATGATGAGCCAAGGGAAAAAAAGTACTGTGATGCCCATGCTCTTGAATGCTGCATTCAGAAGGGAGGCTTAGTAAATGGGGTACATTTTCAGACTTCAGGCCCTTCGTTTACTTACAAAGGAGGGAAATACTGTATGCTTCCACAATTGACCATATATTCACCTCACCCAACATAAACATTATTTCCTTTATTCTACTGCCCCTTCTGAATTTTCCGACCACTTAATTCTAACCCTAAAAATCCAGGATCCCCCAAACCCATGCTTAAAACAAAACCATTGGAAGCTGAACACCTCCATTCTGGCTGACCCTGTTGTCAGTAAAGGGACTGAAAATCTTTTATGGGCTAGAGCTTCAATATATGATCTATACGAGGATGCAGGGATCTGGTGGTCTAAAACAAAGAAAGAAATTAGGATATGGTTTCAGAAATTTGGAAAATGTAAAGAGAAAAATATGTTTTTCCAATATTTAAAATTACGCACTGAACTGCAATATTTATTCTCCTTAACCTCTTCCTCTAGGAATGATTATTCAGACCAGATTAATACCATTAAAAATCAGATAAAAAATTATCAGTATGACAGGGCCCATACCATAAATGCCGAACTGAATTATGGTACCAAGAAATCCCCAGTTGGAGACCCTTATGAAGCCTGTAAGCAAAGGAAGTTATCCATTTCCTTCACTTGATTAGCAGACAAAAATGGTAACTTGGTTTCTTCCCCACAGCGACTAAGCTCTATAATAACTGAGCATCTTAAATCCCTGGAGGTTGACACACCCCCTGTGGAAAATGATATAGCTATAATAATAATAATAGTTTTATTTATATAGCACAATTCTTATTTTCAAAGCACTGCACATACAAAACATATCATAATAATTTAAAAACTTAACACAGATTCAGCATTGGTTTAAAAACATCCCCAATTATAAACATCATTCATTAAAAGCTTGTCGGAATAGGTGTGTTTTCAGGCAGGTTTTAAAGCTCTCCGCGGTCCTGCACTCCCTAATCTGACAAGGTAGAGAATTCCACAGGGACGGTGCCACAAACATAAATGCTCGGGCACCAGATGTTTTTAAACGTACCCTGGGAACCTCTAACAACCCCTTGAGCAGATGAGCAGATGAGCAGAGAGGCCGGCCGGGGCTGCAGGGATTCAGGTGCTCTTGCAGGTAACTCGGTCCCAGTCCATGCAGGGCTTTATAGGTCAACAGACCTTAAAGCTACATATTTGTCCCATATCCAGACCCTTTTGCCTTCAGGCAAATAGGATGAATTAGTGGCCCCTATGTCTGCTTCTAAAATTGCAGCAGTAATAAATAGACAAAAAATAGGCACCTCCCCAGGGGTTGATGGTTTGCCATACGAATCTTATAAAGTATTTGTAGATATTTTATCTTTTTTTTTTAGAACAAGTCTTCTCCTCTATTTTCAGGGCCCTGGACTGATATATCAGTCCAAAATTCCTATATATTCTAATTCTGTCGGCAGCGTAAGGATTAAACCATCACATACATCCTCAAGATTTTTTCTTAGGACTGATATCCTTTCTGTATAAATCAGGAGGCAGACACCAAATCTCAAATTGGAGACCCATTAGTATATTGAATACTGACTATAAAATCCTGACACACTTATTAAATTCTTGCCTTCAACAGGTTGCAACTACCCTCATCCACCCACATCAATATTGTGGCCTTACTAATCATAAGATTCAGTTTCCACTCATCAAGGTCTAGGAAACTGTAGAATACTGTCATTTAAACAACAAAACACGTGTATTACTATCACTGTACCAAAGTAATGCATTTGACAGAGTCAACCATGCCTTTCTGTTACATATGCTACATGCCTATGGAATACATCCGAAGTTTATTGAATGGATCCAAATCTTGCATTCATCAGCAATAGCACAACCTATTATACTTGGTCAACTATCCCAGAAGTTTAAGATAACAGTAGGAGTTTTGCAAGGGTGCCCCCTTAGCCCCCTGCTTTACATTTTTTCCTCTTGATCCCTTACTTAGAATGTTGGTAACTAATCCAGCATGGCAAGGTATCTATGACAGTAACATAGGTGATGAGGTAAACATCTTGGTGTATGCAGATGACCTCTGCCTGTTCCTTCAAGACCCAGTTTTTATACCCACTGTACTTCATGATATCCAGCAATATGCTAGCCTTTCAAATGCTAAATTAAATCTTGATAAGAGTAAAGCGTTATACCTAGTCCCTATCCCATAGCCACAATCTGTTCTTTTTGGTATTCCCTTTTCACCTGAGCCCCTTAAAATTTTAGGACTCCAGTTCAGTTTCCAAAACCTTCCTCTTTTGAATTGGGAACAGACCCTGAGAACTCGTGAGTCTAAAATTAACAGGTGGAAGGCAACAACAAATAATTCAAATGATAACAGTCAGCAACAGGGGACAGAACAACCAGGTCCACAAGTTTTGGAGAATAGCCCTGATGTATCTCATTGCTGGAGAAAAGACAAGCAGGAGGAAGAACACATGCAGGATAGTACCAGGGCATTGACTGCAATCAGGCCAGACAAGGATTTAGAAATGCCCCCCCCCCCCAGTATCTGGTGATAAGGGCACTCGCTATTGAGTGCACACCAAAAAGGGTGACTCAGTAGTGGCACCTTATCAGATGGCTACTGGTTGGGGTGGGCGACTGCAGGTATAGCAACATCCTGTCACTATATATATATATATATATATATACACGTGCATGGGGGGAGCGAGCACGGCGGAAGGGGATGGAGGGTTTGTGTGGTATGTTGCAGTGATGAGCTGCCGAGCTGCCATGTGGTGTGGTGGTTCGCAGGCTTCAGCTGCGAGAGTGCCGGCTTTGGGTCTGGGCATGCATACATTTTGTTGTGCCTGGCCTTTTTTTATTTGCACCCCCAACATGTACCCTGCTGGAGTTGAGAATCCTTTTTACAGAGTGGGGGGCCCACCGCACAAACATACAAAATGTAAGTCTCCAGCGCTCATTTCGTGGGGAGTTAGGTGCTGTGGTAGGGAGGGTTTGCCTGAGAGATGCCCTGAGAGCACCAGGCGATAAAAGAGAATTAAAAAAAAAGGTGGAATGGGGGAATCGGAAGAGGAGGAGATGGTGTCCGACACTGCCTCCTTGATGGACAAACAGAACATGGAGGAACAAATGCTTGACCAAACACCTGAACAAACATTACAAAGCAAGAAGAAAAAGAAGAAGAAACAAAATGAACAGAGAACTAGTGTCATACAACTGTTTGGATGGATAAATATAGTCTAGCCACATTGAATGTATGTAGCTTAAAAAATGCTTTGAAGAAAATTGGTTTATTTTCTTGGCTACATACTTTACAGGTGGATGTCATTTTTTACAGGAGACATAGATGGACTCTACTCATCTGTTGTATACTGCTGGGGAGAGTTGGGTGTGGGGAACCATCCTACTGGTCTGTTGGGTTGGATAGGGCAGATGAAGTGGGCATTCTATTTTTAGGTACAGATTTTAGGTTCCAAAAATTAATTGATTTGGTTCCTGGATGAGTACTTATAATAGATGGTGTGTGGAAACAGAAATCGTATAGATTCATTTCAGTATATAGGCATCAAACAAAAGCTTAGAGTGTAGATTTGTCTGCAATTACAGCCATAATTGGTAACGACTATTTTTTATTTATTAGAATTTTGGATAAATACCTTTGAGCCAATGGCTCTTTTACAAAGGTTCCTCATCAGTATACAAAGAATATAAGTACAGTTTGTGTGAGATTAGCAGGCAAGCAGTTTGAATACAAAATTCAGTACAGAGTATACATGGTCTAAAAGCTACAGGTAATATAAATAAGAGTTAGAACAACACAATCAAGCATACATTTAGGAATGATGAGTTACAACAAACAATATTTACATGAATTAAAGCTGCCAGCAGGGCAATGTCAAAGGGAAAGGTGGAGTGGAAAAACTGAGTTGCTGCCAGTTGTGCCAGGTAGCATAAGAAAATGGAAGAGTGAGTGGGTGTACAGGAGTAACAGGGAGGGAGGTAGAAGAAGAGGTGGGTAGGAGGCAAGGATTGGGGAACAAGTGCAATGGTGGGTGGGGTGAGCAGATTATAAAAGGGAATGAGGAAGGGAGTTGAAGGAGGGTAAGAGAGAAGGTGGTGGACCAGGGTTAGGGAGAGAGGCAGGGGTATATATGGGGAAGGGGGAGGGCAGTGGCAGATAGAGGTGGTGATAGTAGAGAGGTGCAAAGAACAAGAGCGACTGCCAGGGAGGTTAGGAGAAACAGTCACAGATGGCGCTGGACTCAAACATTTGATGTAGCTTGTGTTTGAATGAGCAGAGGGTGCCTAAGTTGGTGAGTTCGTTGAACTAAACTAAACATGTTTATATTGGAGAGTATTTTAATGTTACTTTGGATGTTACCGAGAGACGACTAAAAGGAAAAAAGGGTATTGTGATTCTCATGCATTTAAGAAATTCTTAGACAAAGTGGACTTGGTAGATTGCTCCTCGAAATCAGGTGTTAAATTTACATAAGTAAGAGGTACACTAACAAGCAAGATAGATTATTTATTTGTATCTAAACAACTATATGTTCAGACAACAGTGACGATACCGGTGGAATTTTCTGATCACTTGTTGGTAAGATCATTTTTACAATTTGATAAAGGTTGTATAATATCAACAGGAAGATGGAACATGAATATTACCTCCTTGAAAGAACAAACAGTAGAGGGACATATACTAAATGTTATGATAGCAAAGGTCATCAGTGCTGTCCCTATATGACAATATAAGAGATGGTGGGATGAATTGAAACAGGATGTAAAAGGATGGCTGACACTTTATGGCAAACAAAAGGTGAGATTGAATTTCATTCACTATTTACAATTTAGAGAGCACTTATATAGGTTCTATACAGCAGCATATATGGGACAACATGATTTGACAGACCAAATCACTAAGATAAAAAAGGACACGCAGGGTTATCAGTATAATAGAGTGAAGGCACTGGATGCTGCAATGTCTTTTGGTATGCAGAAGTCACCATACATAGACCATTGCAAGGTATGTAAGGATAGAAGACAAAATTCACAAATAACTAGCTCACAGATATCAACAGGTCATATCAATTCAGATGGGAAGGGTATTTTGAAAGAAATTGAGAAATACCTGCACGAAGTTCATATGGAGTAGGAAATATGCCCAGAATATATAGATACCTTTTTAGCAGAAGTCCAAGTTCCACTATAGAAGGACATTCGTGAATTAGTCAGGCCTATACAAAGACAGGAGATTTATGAGGTTATACATACCTTGAAATTAGGGGTGTCTCCAGGTAAAGATGGGATGCCTAATTAATTTTTTAAAGCATTTATAGAACTTCTTAGTTATTGTTTAATGAGGGTATTTAATTACAATAAAAAGTAGACCATCTGAATTCTCAGTTGGATTAATTAATTTTTTATATAAAGCAGGGGATAGAAGATGGCTGACTAACTGGAGGCCTATATGGTCACTGAATTCAGATTACAAAATGATGACAACACTACTGCAGAGAAGATTAAGATGGGTAGCTCAAACATTCTGTTCAAACTTGTTTGGTTCTAGGTAAGAAAATACAGGAGAATTTAGGAATTCTAAGGGATGTGCTAGAATACTGTAAATGGAAGGAGATAACGGGGGTTCTTACTATCACTTGACCAAAGTAGGGCTTTCGATAGGGTGAACTATATATATTTATTTAAAGTCCTACGCATTATGGGATTCCAGAGACATTTATCCACTGGTTAGGATTGGTGTATCAGTCTGCAGAAGTTGCACCCTTATTAAGAGGAATAGAAGGTAATACTGTGGTGGTCAGAAATGGGGTTAGGCAGGGCTGCCCCCTAAGCCCACTATTATATGTATTTGCACTAGAACCCTTTATTAGACAAGTGCTTCTAAATCAGTCAGTAAAGGGAATTACGGGGGAGCCTGAAAGCTGAAATGAAAATAATTGCTTATGTGGATGATATCTGTGTGTTTGTTCAGAATGAAGAGAGTGTACATAACTTGATAGATTTGATGTCAGAATTTGCTATTATGTCAGGAGCACAGTTAAACAAAGAACATAGTAAAGGGATGGTGTTAGGAATGCGGAATTATCAGGGGGCACAGATAGCAGAGATTTCCATAACTACAGAGCCTTGTAAAATTCTGGGGTTAAAATTTGGAGAGGGAGATAATGCAGCATTAAACTGGGAAGAAAGTCTGAATAGAGCCAATTTAAAAATGCAAAGGTGGAAAGGCTGGAAATTAGCTATGCTTAAATGAGTACACATAGTGAAACAATTTTTAATACCTGTGTTTTTATATGTTGGGATGGTTTTTCCACTACCCTTGAATAAGGAAGCTAGGCTCTTAAGTATATTCTTCCAGATGATTTGGGTCTGTAGGCTTAACCTGATAAAAAGGATATATACTTATTTACCAAAAAATAGACGGGGTTAGGAATGGTGCATCCAGTGGGTTTTTTTCACACCTTATTCTGGTCTGGGACATTTCTACTCAGTTTTAATAAAGTTATGGTGCTTGCTCAGAAATGGTTTACTATGGTGTATAAAGACGATCTAGATGTTTGGGAAAGGGAACCACCACTGCCAGGAAGAACTAAACGATTGCCAGACTTTTTCAAATCTACGATCCTGAAACTACAAAAATGGAAACTGAATAAATTGGATGTGACTACTATGCATAGAAAATTATTATATGTCAAGGCAATGGAAACAGAAGGTGTTTAGGAGCCTGAGTTTAGACAATGCAGGCCTTCAAAAGTGAATATTGTATGTAAACAATTAATGAATCCCTGGATTCCCATTAAAATGTGGGATGTACTATGGTTAGGGTCGTATGGCAGATTAAATGTACAATTGCAGTAACATTTTGGGAAATAGCGGCAAGAAAATGGCAGATGTTATGGTTATTGACATTAACATAGGAACAACTGGCATTCGGAGAGGTAATACAGTTGGCAGTCATGTATGATACAGGAATCTTACAGGTGTTTTTTTGCCTATATTAAATATTATTTATGGCAAGTTAGAGTACAGTTTGTACTGCAACAGAAATATATGAAGTATACTCATTTATGTATAATCATAGAGAATGCAATGAAGGAGGTGTATTAAACAGATTGTAAATATCACTTACGAGCTAAAGTGAATGTCTGGTGGAGGTTTTTTTGTTCTTTTTGAAGTATAAAAAAGATAGGACTGCAGGATGGGGGATGGTGAAAATTAGATTTTGTGGGAGCTAGGTGTGTTGTTTTTGAACATTTTAGGAAACTTTTGTGGATGACAACATGATTGTAAAGTGATTTTTATGATTTGTTTATATATTTGAATAAAACATTCCCCTACTCTGTATATATACAAATAAATATAATAATATATACTAAATTCATATCATAAATATACAAATTTGTTGGGCCTTATTGGGAAAATTTCTAAAGAAATACAGGCTATTTATACAAAGGAGAAATCTTCACTGCCACAGCCGGTTTGTACTAGCTGGCAGAGACACTAGTCTAAGGTTGCATTAGGCTAAAAATAAATTTACGTTAAGTGTACTAGGTAACAGTCAGGAGAAAGATGGGAACATTTTTGTGGGTATAGCAATAGGATTCCCCAAAAGGTTTGAAATGATATGGGAACAATTGAGTGGAAAGAAAGGATAATATCTATATGAAGTTGAGACAAGTAATATTTATTGGTTTACCTATGCCGAATCAACAACACTGTTGTCAAAGTTCGGCATAGTGAGATCCCCAATGTCGACAGGTGAACTTTTGCCTGTCCGATATTGGTGTGTTTCTCTTGGGGGCTGCACCACCCGAAACCCCCATGCGGTGGGCTGCACCACCCGCACCCTCTTCTAAAGATAATCAACTCCAAGTCAGAGTTGATTTGAAGGGGGGGGGGCAAAACACTGCAAAAGAGTGAAATTTCGCCCTCAGGTCCCTCACAGCGACAATTTCAAAACCTGTTGAAATTGTCGCTGTGAGGGATTTCACCATAAAAGATTCAATGTTCGGTGGACACACCATATTTATTGGGTACCAGTAGGTTCTTTTTTGAAGGTTAAAGTAAATGGGAAAAACGGGATACTTTATGACTTTAGAGGTGCATGGATTTTTATGAGTACTAAAAGAATTCTATCCTTTGTTTTAGTACATAGGTGACGAAATGTCTTTTTGTGTGCTTTTGGTGTTATAATGTATGATTGAAATGTGTCCTACGTATAGCATACTAATGTAATTTTCTAAATATTGGATAATAAAAAAATGTCTCTACTCTGTGGTAGGGAGCACTGTGTCACTCCAGTTGGCAGAATGGAGGACAGTGCAGAGGTGGATGCCGGAGGAAGAGGTTCGGGAGCATTGGGCTCTGAGCAGACAAAATTGATTTTCTGTAGTTCCATGGAGATTCCTGAAGCAAACATGGAAGGAGACTTACCGATGGAGATTGCTACAGAACTTGAAATAATGGACACTAGTAAGGAGACTGAAATGGAGAGAAATCCACAGGTACTTGCCGCCTTGATAGCAGCTTTGGATATGGAGCAAAGGCCAGGGGAACCAGGAGATGTGGCTCCGACAGACTGAGAGGCTCACAGAGCTTCTATATTGCAACTGCTACAGGAGGAGCAGCAGAACAATGACCAGACTGCAAAACTGGGTGAGGCAAGCATGGATCATATGATCCAGACCACAATAGAAGAAAATGAGCAAAAGATGGACGCAGTAGACTCTTGGTCACCAGAGAGGGCTTTACGAGCCACAGGGTGGGAACTGGCACCAGATGGAAAGTGCTGGTTCCCCAGAGATTCCCCAACAGCAATGGAGATTTGGGGACTGGCTGGGAAAGGACAGAAAGTTTTTTCGAGGATGCAAACCCAGGGCCCAGACAAACAAGACATGGCAGCTAGACCGCAGCAGCAGAAGACAGCTGCTAACACAAAGGAGACGACTGGACAGGCTCACATCATGGAGCAGGATGCTCCACCACCAGGTACTGTGCAAACTGTTGTGACTTTAGCAGAAGGAATTATCAATGACTGCAATAATGTGAATGTGATGGACAAGAGCAAATCCCAACCCCAGAATGAGGTTCATCAGCCAAAGGTCTCAAGGGCTCATACAGAGGGGCAAAGTAAGATAGAAAAGCATCCCATACCTTCCACCTCATGGGCAGAAATGATGGAAAATTGTGTCCCCCTTGATTCACCCCAATTAAAGGGGGCACAATCCCTCCACAGGTCCAGGATGCCAAAAAGGTAGTACCCCCCACACACAGTTCAGTAGAGCCAGGCCACCGACCAGTCCCAGATTTAGGATGGCTGATTTGTTTTCCAATGTAGAAAAGCCCAGAACCCAGAGAAATGCTGTCAGATTAAAATACGAAGGTGGCCTAGATATGCCCTCAGACAGGGTGTACGTGGCCAGGAAACTATTAAAAGAATAAATGCAGTTTTTGGCCTCAGACATTTTCACATTGATATACATTTCAGGAGACACTATTTTCAACTTGAGTTTTAACACCCCTGTGCAGCTGGATAAGTTCTGGGCAAAATATTCCAATTTAAAACAGACTGCGCTATGGACTCCATTCATAGTAATCCCCTTGACAAGACCCTCAATAAAAACCATCACAGTGCTATTTCATAATGAGAATGTACATATCGCAGACATTTTATTTTATTTTAATTTTTTTTTATTTATTTAGTGATTCGGAAGAGACCTTTGAGCGCAAGCTCTTTTACAAAGGTTCCACGTCATAGATTGCAAGACAAAGTACAATAGGAGAAAACAAAGGTACATCACAATGAACGATACAGCTTGGATTCAGAACTTACAGAATAACTCAAAACATAGGTACAAGTTAAAATAACACGAAAAACACTTTATGAGGGTGGAGGGGGATTAAACAGCCACAAAGTGCCTTGTCAATAGTTCAGAGGGATGGGGATAGCTGGCAGTGGGATGAAGAAAGGAGGTACGAGAGAGAGGTAGGTACACAGTGGAGGTGAAGGGTGGGGGAAGAAGGGCGATAAGGTATAGGGAGAAATGGGGGGTGAGGGGAGGCTGAGTGGAGAAGACATGCTAGAGTAAATGGTAGGGTGTGAGGGGGCATTGTCAGGTAGCCTGCATTAGTAGTGACTGTTAGGGAAACTCATGGGACTGGGAGTTGGGGAAGGGGGGTGGCGGGTGCCAAAGGAGCATGATGCAAACTAATTGATGAGACAAGTCATGAGAAGGGACAGAGGGAGGGGGTACCTGAGCCCTGCCTAGTGCCTGCTAGGGGGGGCAGAGAGAGCAGGTGTGGCTGGACCTAGGGGCAGGTGCACTTAGAGAGTGTTATTAGGTGCTGTTTGAGGTCAGTTTTGAATTGGGCCAGACAATTGGTGGCCGGGAGGTGGGTTTATACTGGCTAAAACAAAGAGTGGATGTCTTAAAAAGGTCTGTACCCATACATGATAGAGAGAGAACTTCTGGACGGGGTATGGAAAATTAAAGTAAAACTTCGTATGGCTGAAGAAGGGCATGTATACTTACCAAACTGTTTTTATTTGGGACTAGAACTTGGGTTTTGTTTCTACCCAGGACAGCCCAAGACATGCCACAGGTGTGGCTCCTTTGCTCACTTAAGTAATGCATGTGATGCCTTAGTCTGTAACTTTTGTCTACAAACAGTCACACCAGCAATTGCTGTAGAAGCCCACCAAAGTGTAACTTGTGCGATGAACTAGGACATTTGTTTTACAGTGTCCATGGCCATACATAATAAGGGAACATTCTTGAATCAGGATAATATAGTACACACTGCACAAGAAAAACAGACAACTACATTTTCCCCATAGGCTCAATCTTTGGCTGATTTACTGCCAGCTCCACCTGTGACTGCTCCTGAAGACACAGAAGAAACTTTGACAGACAATTCAAACTGTAATCAAGTGACCATACAAGGGGAAGTGGAACAGCAGACATCGGCCATGGAGGAACAAGAGCAAGAGACTCCTTCTACCAAGATCCAGCTGGAGACAGCAATGCCACCCCCCCCCCAGCAGATGGATTTCAGACAGTTAAAGGCAAGAGAAGGTCAACTTAGAATATCCTCAAATACAAAGTACCAAAAATGGATGAGACGAACACTACAAATAAATATTCTGTATTGCAGGACCACTCAGCTGAGGATGAAGAAGATTCTGAATCATCCATCACATCCTTACATAAAGATACTTCTGATGTGAAAGGAGACCTGGCAGTAAAACCTAAGTAAGTAATTATACTCAACAGGGTGGGCAGTATTGGGGAATACCGGACCACACAGGGGTGTAATGAGACTCAATGCCGCAGGAGGAGGGCCTTCTAGCCCCTGGAAGGTCCGGTGTTCCACAATACCGCCCACCCTGGAGGGTATTATTGCACTTAGAAAATGGCATTGTGAAAAAAAGAAAGTTCAATAAAAAATTGTTAATAAAAAATATAGTTTAATATAAGTTTTGTAATAAAATAGTTCCTCTGCCTGGGTGGCTTGAAAGCTGGTTGTATACAGTTACACTGTTCACAGCAGCCTGTATATGTTTGTTGATTCAGACCTCCCTCAGCCTGTGGTCAAGCAGCACCTTTGTTTCTCCATTTACTTTTTTTGTTGAATTTTTTTTTCTGTCCCCCCACTTGCAATAGAAGCTTTTTTTTATTGGCAACTGTTGCCATAATGATTGGGACAGGAGGAAAGTTTTTGCAGTCCCGATCACTATGGCAACAGAGAAAGAGTGAGTGCGAACGCTTTTGGGAAAACATATTTTCTGAGAGATGATTTTTTTTTTGGGTCATTTGTTAAGACAAGGGGCTATTGCGGTTGCTGGCCGGAGAAGGGAAAAATGCAGTCCTTAATTATATCAGCAAGTGGGAGAGTCAACATTATGCGTTGCAGGTGAGACCGGGAACGTTATTCCGGCTATGGTATTGAAAATAGTGAGGGGAAATGTGTTTTTTTAAGTTATTGGGCTGATTAGTGTGAGAACAGAGGAGGCAGATGAAAAGTGTTGGCATAGGTGTTGGGAGAGGAGCACAGACGGTGGAGCGGAGGCAGTACTTCGTTACATTTGGCTGCTGGGACCAGCAGACTTGTTGCCGGCTAGGTCCCACTACTTCAACAGTCGGTTTTAGAGGGACTGGAGCAGCGAGGAACTGTACATGTTTCCAAACCTGTGCTGTGCTTAGAAAACATTTCTTTCATTTACAGGACATTTTTTTTTGTCGATGGTGTGGCTATACGGGGTTGTGAGGGATGTGACTTATCTCGGGGGGGGGCTTCCCCTGTCACTTGTCTGCTTAGCAAGTGGAGAAAAAAAACATGTCAGCTAGTTAGATTGAAAATTCAGGGTGCACAGGGATACTGTTAGTAATGGGGCACCATGAATTGGCACTTGTTTTGCAGCGGGCTCTATTGAAAAATACCCACCTGCTACTGTTGCTGTCCCAGCCAATCTGATGGCTGGGATTTACATAGCCATTTTCTAAAGTCAAGAAAAAACATGGAAAAAACCTTGAGAGTTCTAAGGGGACCCCACATGCAACCTCCCCATGATTAACCTTACAGGGGACACACTGAACATCATTTCGCTGAATGTGAATAGTATCAAGAACTACTGTATAAAAGAAGATGCATCACATTTCAAGCCTTACATGATTCTCAAGCAACTATCTGCCTGCTTCAGGATACCAGGCTATGATTTGAAGCAGACATTCACCAGGCCAAGAAATCTTGCCCATGGGGACCAACTGTATGGTCCTTGGGGGAGGAGATATGCTCAGGTGTCGGAGTACTGTTTAACAGGCAGGTTAAAATCCAGAAAGTTATGGATTTAGACCCTGGAATGGCTCTTCTCTTGGATGTACCTGAACAATTTCAACAACAAGATCTCAGGGTTGCGGTGATATATGCCCCACAGACTAAAACACTTAGAAGTGAACTATTTAGGTTGGTTCAACCATACCTGCACACCAACAGGAAAATAATTCTGGGGGGAGACTTTAAAAGCCCCCTTGAGTTAGGGGACAAAACTGGAAAAACTTCAAAACTGTACTGTGATACTAATGTTTTAAAACAAATTTTGACTGCTGCTGCTTTGAAAGATGCCATAAGCAGTTGAAACAACAAGGGGGTTATACCTAACATAGAGGTAGCCTCTCATCCAGAATAGATTTATTTATTCATTTCCAAAAATTGGAAAGTCATAAAAGCAGATACTGTTCCTACTGCTACCTCGGATCACCTAGAACCACACATTAGTTTAGGGCAGCTACATACAAATAATATGGGACCAGGTTACTGGCATATAAATAATGAGCTTTTGACAGACCAAAAAAATACAAAATCAAACAATAGAGTTTTTAAAAACTAGAGCCATGCTAGCAGTATGGTATGAGACAGTCAGAGATTAGTGGCTGGACACTAAAACTATGACTCAGCAGTTATATCAGAAATAGGGAAAGCAAAGAGGGAATACAGCATATTTTCAATTCCTAAAACTCCATAAACAACTGTTTAAACTTATATCTTTACAAAACACCAACTATCTGGATTTTTCTATACAAATACAGCAAATAAAAGAGAGACTACCTATATGATAGGGCTAGATCCTTGAAAATGGAGCAATCAGAAGGTACACAGGGCACAAAGAATTCCTTGGATATTTTCAAGGATTGTCACTCTAGAGTGCAAAAGAAAGAGTTGGATGCTATTAAGGATCACACAGGAAAACTATACACTGACTTTACCAATATATTAGAAATAATCTCACAGTGACTTTTTTTTTCTCCTTTGTGCACCAGTGCCAACAGGAGGGAACATACAAGAATTTCTGGCAGAAGTTAATGTTAGTCCAATACAACTGGAAGAGTTAAATAATTTAACCACTCCAATTAGTGAGGAGGAAATATTGAGGGCAATAAATAAGCTATAGGGGAATACAGCCCCAGGCCCAGATGGCCTAAGCCCAAATTTTTGTAAAACATTTTGAGATATTTTGACCCCCTTACTAGTGGAAACCTTTAATGATACTGTATTTTACAAAATTTGGATGTGAAAGAATCAATGGCTAAAGCCTTCTTGATACTTTTACAAAAAAAGGGGATAGGATGGATATAAATAACTGGAGACCTATCCCATTGCTCAATATAGATTTCAAACTACTTTCCATAGTATTATGTCATAGATTAGGACAAGCAGCACAAAATCTAATTTCCCCTTTATAGACATGTGCCATTGCAGGCAGAAGCTTGAGGGAAAATTTATTTTGCTTACAAGACCTTTTTTTTCTAGAGACCATATGAGGAAAACACATGGATATGTACTGGCCTTGGATCAGGGAAATGCCTTTGATGCTGTCTCTCATGTTACTCTATTTCAGATATTAAGTTTTTATGGGATTCCTGATCTTTTTATTCAATAGTTAAAACTATTATATGCACGTGCCCATTTCTTTCCACTAATTAATGGTATAATAGTACAAAAGATTGCTATTCAAAGAGGTGTACGGCAGGGGTGCCCACTGAGCCCCCTGTTATACACTTTCTATATAGACATTCTTATTTGGAAAATTTTTATTAGATAGAAGCATACAGGGTATATTGATATCATGCAATACACAACCCTTAATTGTTATGGCCTATGCTGATGATCTGTGATTGTTTAAGGAAAATGAAAGGGAAGGCCAAACTGCTTTCAAAATAATCCGATAATGTTCTAAAATAGCAGGAGAATGCATACACTTACAGAAAATTGTTGCACTAGCTATAGGAGAACCAACACTACAGACAGTGCCCATGGTGGGAGGAGTAACCATTGTCCCTGAGGCAGAAATCTTTAGGATAAAATTTGGCCAAAGAAAATGGATGGTCTTAACTGGGAACATAAACTAGCAATTTGTGAAAAATGATCTTTGTCATGGAATAAACTGCACATTTCAGAACTGAAATGAGTATATGTTGTTAAAACATTTATTCTACCTATATTACTTTTCATAGGTTTGGTATTACCTCCCTGTATGTCTCTACAGACTAAAATATATAGCATATTCTTCCACACCATTTGGGGAAGCCGATTGAACCCGACAAAATGGAACATTACATATAGGCCTATATCTCAAGGGGGAATAGGTATGGTACAACCAATTTTATTTTTCTATACATTATTTTGGTATTTTAATATTGTATCTTTATTAAAGAATATACTGATTGTATGTAGAGACTGGGGGACAGAATGGTTGGAAAATCTGCTACCCAAATGGTCTGTAAACAAATGGACATTTAAAATCGCAGCTTGAAGCCTTTCCAAACTATATTAGAGTAGCAATGAAAAAATCAGAATCAGGAAAGTTAAAATGAAAGATTTAAAAACTTTATCTAGGCATTTGTTGTACGAACAACTCTTATTAACTCATTTTTCAGAACAAATAATTTTTCCTAAAGGTACTCTGCAAAATGTTCCACAAACTATGAAACAGCTTACAGATCAGAAAATTCCTAGATATTTATGGGATACAAGTTGGCTAACATGCCATGGTAAACTTACGGTGAAAAATAACCACAAACACAAAAAGCTTGAAGAGCGATACTGCCCCAGAGAACTGTGTAATATGATACTGGAAACTCAGGAACATTTGTTTTTTGACTGTCCTTATATTATTACTTTTTGGACTATTTTGGCACAAAAGTGCAGGACAATAATTTTACCAAAATGACTTATGAGGTTTTGAATTTAGGCCTATACACAGGCTCCTGGGTAAAATATCCATGCAGTACCCTGTATCTTATATGCAGTATTATTAAATACCATATATGGCAATCTAGGTGTCATTGGACTCTACAACAACAGCATATATCACAGCAAGAGTTAGAATAATTGCATGTCAAACTCAACAGCTATGTAAAAAGAACAAAAAAATAATCTGTACAAACACTGGGAAAATTATGGAAGCACTGTATGGGGTGGATCATATTAAAAAAGGGACATAAGGATGATAGTATAAAAAGAGACAGTGGGAGTCTAGAATGAAGGACATAAATAAATATTTGTAGATAGGCCATACCTAAAGGGACAGATAAAAAGTTTAGAATGATAGTATATTTTTATAGGAACTATTTATAAAGGATGTAAATAGTTTTGTATATATTGTCCCTAGTATGTACAATTTCCACAATAAAAACTTCCCCTACTCTTAAGCAGGGAGAACCCTTGGCCGTTTGGCTGCTTGCCAAGCTGGCCACCGGATGAGGAGAGAGGATGGAGGCGGTGGAAGCCAGGGAGATTGCCTCCTCCCTGGTTGCATCTCAGCAATAGACAGCGTCTGAAGAAATGGAGTTGGAACATTTTTTTTCTCCTGAAATGGAGTCAGGAACATATATGGCCACAAGAGCTGTGGAACGATCGGTAGAAAATACTGAACAGAAGGTGCAGACTGGTATGGATGCACAGGACGACGGAGAGTTGTTAATGGAGTTGGAGGTAAAAAAATCAGCTTTTGGAACTAACTGAAATGGAAAATGCTATTTGTAGAAAGAAGCAACAACAGGATTTGGGAGCTGAGCGGAAGCAACCTCTGAATACACAGAATACACAAATGCAGGTCTGACAGCAGAACAGCTGAAAGTGGCAATAGATGATGCAGGAGCATCAAAGGATCCTGCCCGCTGAACTGCCAACACCCTCAGACAGTGAAAGGCTGTGCTCAAGTACCATAGTGGAGAAAATTTGTGCATGAACAGAAGACAGCAACAAGAAAACAGAGAACATTGTAAAAACTAAGATTGTGAGTACTCTACATAAATGTGCAGAAATAGAAATAAATAGTTTTTTCTTTTGTTTTTTCTTTTTTTCTTTTTTTATTTGAATAATATGACAGAGCAAGGGTGCTCCAATCATTGTTGCCACTCATGAAGACTTTTGTTACATCACTGCCACAATATCCAGGGGCCACATTTTTAAGGGACCTGATTAGCCAAATCTTTGTGAAATGGAGACCAAATGGAGTTATATTTTTTATAATTTTCTTCCAAAAGATAAAACATTTGATCAATTCTTCCTTGGTCCAACATTTTTTCTATCTATTCATGATGTGTTGGAACTTCTATATATTTCCAGTGTTGTAAAAGTGTCTTACTAGCTACTAAAATGCCTATGTTACAAATGCATTTTTGGCTGCCATGGGAATCAAAAGGATCCACCGGGAAGCCAAAGGTAGCAATACCTGGATCAAATCGGACAATATAACATAAAGTCTTACATAACAAAGGCCAGATAAATGCCCAAAAGTCCCTATGTTTTTCACAGTCTGCTAACATGTGAGACAATGTCCCCTTTGCCTTATTACATCTCTGGCAGAGCTCAGGTACAGAGGCATCAGTTTTATGCAATCTTGCAGGTATAAGATAGGCTTTATGTAAGATATTGAAATAAATCTGCAATAATCTACTGTTACGAACCTTAACCTTTTCCAAATTCCTAATATTATCCCAGTCCTCTTCAGTTATTGCTTTATTAAGCTCTCTTTCCCAGGCAGATTTTATCATCATCAGTGAGGAAGAGGTCCCTTGCAATAGGGTGTGATATATTCTAGAGATCAAATGGTTTTTATTTTCCAAATTTCCAAATAGCGTTTCTAAATGGTTATTTATTAAGTGGAAAGAGTTATGATTCTTTTTAAATACAAAGTTTTTAACCTGCATGTACTACCATCTTTGGGTGGGTGGTATACCAAACTTGACTTGATAATGTTCAAATTGCATAAAATTTTCTCCTTCATAGAAATCACCAAAAGACTTTATTTTTTTTATAAAAGTACCAATTTCTGAAAGTGTTATCCTCTATTGAGGGTTTAAAATGTTTGTTGTTGTAAATTGATGCCAATCTGGATAGGCCAGATGAGGCTTTGAGAATTCTGGATGCTTGACACTACGCTTCTATAGTAGATTTTGCAGTGCCCAGAGCCTCTGACCCTGCTTTCCCCTTCCCTAATTGAACAGATGCCAAGGTATTGAGAAGCATCATCCCAATCTCTCAATTTCCAGACAACTACTGGATATTAAATTATACTGTGGATCATGAAACCAGTAATAGACTATTTCTAGTTGTGCAGCCAACTAATACAGCCAGAAATTAGGACAAGCCAGCCCTCCTACTTCTCTGCATTGGAAGAGTTTATGCAGAGCTATTCTGCTATACCCCCCCCCTGCCAAATAAATGTTCTCACCAGTTTATCTAGCTCTAAAAAAAATTTCCTTTGAAGAGTGATAGTGATAGACTCAAAGAGAAATAATAATCTAGGCAGTATGTTCATTTTACTAGGTTTACTAGGTTAAGTTGGAAAAAAGAAGGCAGAGGCCCATCTGGATTTCCCCCCACACTTTGTGGGCATAGGTTTACTCAAAGTGAGTCCCTGATAACCACTTGTCAAGTCCCTTTTTAAATGTTTCTATATTAACAGAGTCCACCAGCTCCTGGGGAAGTTTGTTCCAGAGGCGGGGCGCTCTAACTGTAAAAAAATTATATCTAAGATTGGTTCTTGCCTTAGGCACGAACAGTTGCTTATTATGACATCTGGGGACAGTTCACCTGGTGTCGGGAGTAATCCCACATTTCTACATAAGATCTAAATTGTTATGTAGTTTGTAAATTAAAAGTAAATCCCCTCTAATTCTCCTATTATGTAAAGAGTGTAGTCCTGTATCAGCTAATCTCAACTGATAAGGCTTTGTAGCTAGTCATGGAATCATTCTAGTTACATACCTCTGTATTCTCTCCAAGCAGTCATTATCTGATTTAAGATGGGGGCTCCAAAAGGGGGACCCATAGTCAATAAAAGGTCTAACACAGGATCTATAAAGATTAATTGTACATTGTTTGGTTCTGGTGACAAACGAACGCTGAATTTGTCTAAGTAATCCATTTGTCAAATTGGCCACTTTAAGACAATGGTCAGTTGATGTAAGTTTGGATTTTGAGAATGTTAATTCTTCCTACTAATACCAAAGGGAAGTGTTGCCATTTTTTCAAATTGGCCTTAATCTTACACATCAGTGGCTCATAATTAAGTTGGTAAACTCTATTATTGTCCACAGCTAGGATTGTCCCCAAATATTTAATACTATCTTTCCTTATTGCTAAGAGTGTGGGGTCCTCAATGTTATGGGGGTCTCCTAAATACAGTAATTCACTCTTCCCCCAGTTCACCTTATAACCAGAAAGCTTGCCAAATTCTTCCAGAACATTACAGATGATAGGAAAGGTTGTATTGAGGTTTTTTAAGGCCAGTAGAATATTGACTGCATAAAGCATTGTCAGGATTGAACCAGAACCTCAAATTACCCCTAGGTCATGTGCACGAGCTTGTAACTTACTGACTAAAGGCTCCAGAAATAATGCAAATAGCAAAGGAGACAGAGGACATCCTTGTCTGGTCCCCCTTGCTAGCTGAAAAAGTGGGGAGAGGTTACTATTAACTTTTATTCTAGCTAAAGGGAATGGAACAAGTCAGCTCAATCCATTTTAAGAAATTTCCCTCAATCCCAAACCCTCTCAAAATTGTAAAGAGGAACAGCCACTGCACCCTGTCAAAGGCCTTTTCTGCATCCAGTGACAAGAGTGCAGTGTCTGTCCCTGAGAAGGCCTGAATAACACTGAAGGCCTTTCTGATATTATGTTGAAGTCTTCATCCTACTATAAACCCCCTGATCCTGATGGAGCAGATCAGGTATTGTTTTTGATAATCGTTCTGCCAAAATTGTGGTGAATATTTTATACTTACTACTTAAGTGAGATAGGTCTATATGAACCGCAATTGTCTGGAGGTTTATCTTTTTAAAGAAAAAGTATGATGTCAGCTTTGTTAAGGGATTGAGGGAGTTTCTCTTCCTTCAGGAAATTATTGTAAAGGTCCACTAGTAGAGGGGTCCAGACCTCTGGAAGATTTTTATATAATTCAAAAGAAAAGCTGCCTGGGCCTGGGCTTTTACCGTTTGGAAGTGAGCGGATTACTGTTAATACCTCTTCAGGTGTAATATCCATATTTAGTTTGGCTAGGTCTATTTCCGACAACCTGGGGAAATACAGCATGTTGATATATTCTAAGATGGGCCTACTCTCTAAGATGTTCTCCGGAGTGTACAAATTTTTGTAATAGGCCTGAAAGGCAGTTACAATATCTTCCTTGTCCGAGGAGATTATTCCATCATCTCTGCTGATAGCATGAATTGTATTTCTTTCTTTTTTTCACACTGGATTTGATAGGCCAACATTTTGCTAGGTATTTCCCAATAGAATTGATATTTGGCCCTTGCTTTGTACAATTCTTTTTTAGCCTTTACTTGGATAATTTACACTGCCCTGTCCCTTACTAACAATAGTCTAATTTCAGTTTGGTCTGACCTTGATACTGAATGTTCTGTCTCAGCTGAGGCTAACTCCGTTTCCAGATCTTCCATTTCACCATCAGGTTTCCTTTTTCTTATTCCCACCTGAGACATTATCTAACCTCTCAAGTAGGCTTTCATTGCGTCCCAAGACTCAGATTTCCTTATGTTCTGATCTGAGTTTTTTGCCCCAAACCATTGAATTTCTGCCCAGATCTGTTCTTGAAAGTCAGTATGGTACCAGAGGGAGTTATGTAGCCCCTGGAATATTTGCCAAGATTTCTGATCCCAGATGCCTCTAGATTCAGATCCAAAACGACCTGTGCGTGATCAGAAATTCTTACTGGTTCATAACATATATTTTTAGCATTTTTACACAGTTCCTGGGAAATAAAGAAACTATCCAGTCTGGAAAAAGTCTTGTGTGATTTCAGATAATAAGAGTACTTTTTCAAGCTTGGAAATAAGTGCCTGCAGGAGTCCTTTAATTTTAGATTGAGATTCATATACTTTGACTACCTTCAGTGCTTGCTTTTTTCTTTTCATCTCTGGGAGTTCTCTATCTACTATTCTGAATGTTAGATTAAAATCCCCTCCAACTATCATCTTTGCTCCAAACTGTGAGAGTTATAGGTATAGATTAGTAAAGAAAAGGTGGTCATCTGCATTTGGGCCACATATTGAAGCTATTGAAAAGAAACTATTGTACAGGAACATTTTTATTATAATAAACCTCCCTAAGCTATCCACTGTCACTTTGTCTATTCTGCACCCTAGCTGTTTTTTGATAAAGATAGCTGTTCCTCTTGCCATGTCTGTGAAACTGGACACAAAACACTCCACCCCCAACAGGGTCCCAAAAAAGGAAGCATCCCTCTCATTAAAGTGTGTTTCCTGCAAAAGAAGGCACTCAATGTTTCTTTTTTTTACTACTGTGATTACTTTTCTCATTTTAAGCCTTTCCTTACTCCCATTCAGATTCCATGTCATTATTTTTAAAGTACCCATTGTTGATTAAATGCCATCATTTGACTTCTCCACCTACAAGCTCTGCCAAAGATGTTTTTAGAGGGTTTTCCATATTGAAAAGACCCATTGGAGCCTATCCTGTCTACCTGAAAGTTCTCCACTCTTTGTGAATTGTTATAAAATACACCAGAGCACCCATGCTTCTTTGAGTCCAGCTTTTGAAAAATGGCACCAATTACTTTTACCTTTTTTAATTTATTTAAGCTAATCCCCCTCCCCACCTCCCACCTTACTCTTATCTTTTTTACTTATCACAACATTAATGTCTGGTAATTTAGATGCAGTTTACCCCATTCACCCAAACATCCTAACAATGAATGGACGTTCTCCCCCCCAAGAGGTTACAAGTAGAGGAGAGTCTTGCTTAACCCAGCTAACCCCCCCAGAACATGAAAACAACCTTGTGCCCTGCATAAATAATGCTAGAGATGAAAAGTCCCCCCTTTTTTTTGTAGAATGGATTATCCCCCTACCCCTCCTTAACCCCCCAATTCTCTGCATCGAGGGGCTTTCCTCCTCACAAAATGACCCCTAGGTATAAGACAGACCTATCTTTATTACACAGTGTTATCTGAAAAGGCACTAGATTTTCTCCCAGGGTCAGGGTGATCAGGGGGAGGTGTCTGCCATTTTTTCAGTGTGTTTCTTTCACTTTCATTGGAGAGTGGAAAATCAGTGTTCTCCCATCTAGATGCACTCTTAGCTTGGTGGGGTGGATCACTATAGCAGTGTCAGTGGCTCAATAGGTAGCACACTCGCCTTTGAGGCCGGGAGATCAGAGGGCTGTGGGTTCAGTTCCCACATCTGGCACTTAGGTTAATATCCCAGTACTGACACTGTAGTGCAGCATGAGAGGGATGCTGCACTTCTGAGGTGCCATCTTTTGGATGAGATGTTAAACCTAGGTCCCATCTGCCTGAACTGGTGGTAGTTCAGGTAGATGTTAAAGATCCCGTGACACTTATCAAAAAGAGTAGGGGAAATTCCCCAGTGTCCTGGCCAAATTTCCCTCATTCACTAAAAAAATACCACCAACAACTTAATCTGGTTCATGGTCAGTTGGCATTCATCTGTATCTCCCTCCCCTCGGGTCGTGCCTGAAAATAGGCAGGATTTGTCTAGTGCACTTACCCAGTCAACAAAAACTAAATAAATAAAATAAAATAGCAAATGGGATGCCTTCCTTCTCAGTCTGTCTCGTACCTGGTCAAAACTTTTGCATTTTGCTAGTACAGAGGGGGGATATCAAGGTAGACCTGTAGCTTCATCCCATTAAAGTGCAGGCCTTTCTCAATTTTTGCTTTCATTAGGATTTTTTTCTTTATCCTGAAACTGTAACAGGTTTCACATACATGAATCAAGCTCTGCCACAAATATCTTTGGCTCCAAAGGGTCTATGTGCCCTGTCTACTTCAGCTTTCTTTTCTGGAAAAAGGAGACCCAAACATTTAGCTGGCATTTCTTTGCAAACGCCTTGGGGATCATTGCCGCCGGTACCTTCAGGAAGGCTACCAATCTTTACATTTGCCCTCCTTGATCTTGAGTCTAAATCTTCTATTTTTAGTTTTAGGTTGTCCAGCTCCTTGTTACTTTTAGCAAGCATGTCAGAGATTTTAGGGAGGGTATCTTCAATTTTGCTGACTCTATCTTCACATTCAGCTGTTCTTAGAGCTAAAACGCCCAATTTTTCTGCCACTTCAGATATTTTTGGGGTGAGGGAGGTAACAGCGAAGTTTAAAGCTCCAAAGCCTTGTCTCATTTCTCACAAGATTTCTTTTTGAGTGTCCTTTTCTTCGACTTCTTCTGTTGATTCTTTGGAGCTTAATTCCCCCTTTGTTTCCATCCTTACTCCGGCCCCCCATTTTTTCCTTTTCCTGATTTCTATCCCTCTTAGACCTTGAGGCCATTTTTTCCACCTTCAGTTCCTGTTCCCTTGCTTCTTCTACATTGCCAAGATTACTGTTGTTCTGACTATTTTTGTTTTTTTTTAGAGTGAAGATATCATAAATGCAAATTGGGGACCCATGATATGCCACTGGGAAAACTGGAGCGGCAGTTACATTCTTTGGGTTGCTATTTCTTTTCTTCTTTTTTTCTTTTAACTGTTTCCCCCTTTGTAATGCTTTTCTGCCTCAGTTGAGTGGCTAGAAATGCTGGGCATCTTTCTTTTATTTCTTTTGCCCTGTATTGCTTTGACCTCCCGTTGGGAAATAGCATTTCGAGGGGTGAGGGTTATCGAACTGTTTTGGGGGTTGTCTCCCATTGAGTCAATAGTTTTTCCTGTATGACCACCAAATACAAAAAAAACCTTCACCTGGCTTTCCTAGATGAAGGGGTTACCTGGTGGCTTTTGCTCAGCTTCACTGAGGAGAGTGACTGCTTGGGGGTTGTCCATAGTTTGTTGAAAGTTGCAGTCTCCTTGCATTTCCAGCTCCTCCCATCCTACCACTTTGTTGCTGGCCATGGCATCCTCTTTGATGAAGAGCTTATCCCATCCATCGCCCGCACTGTCAATGAACTTTACCAACAGATCTACAATTGGTGGTTGGACAATTTCAAGGACATAATTAAACAAACCTGACATACCACATAGAACTTACAGCACAATTAATAGTGATAGGAGAGAACAAGGCACAGACATTGTGCATCAACAACCTTGACTTCCACATAAAGAACTCTAGCATACATTTCTTTGCGGACAATACGGTTTTGTATGCATCAGGCTCGTCATTAACTGAAGTCAGGGAAGCACTCCAAGCTGACTTCATCCAGTTAGAAAGCAACCTTATCAATGCCAAGCTTCTCTTAAATGCCAAAAAAACCAAGACAATGATTTTCTCGAGACTTGCCTTGTCTGGTGCCCTGCCTAACCCACCTAAAAACTTCATAGTTACCTCCCTAGGTGAACCCTTGGAAGTCGTACCTAAATTTAAACATCTAGGTATGTGGATAGACAACAAGCTTTCCTTCAACGACCACATTGAGGATCTATCAAAGAGGCTTAAAGCACGCTTGGGTTTCTTCTTTAGAAATAGGACCCTCTTTTCTCTTGCAACCCGCAAAAGACTTGTCCAAGCAACATTCCTTCCCTTGCTTGACTATGGAGACATTATCTTTATCTCCTCCCCAACCTCGAGCCTATCTAAACTGGATGTACGCTATCATTGTGCTCTTTGCTTCATTACTAACTCTGCGTACAGGACCCACCACTGTGATCTTTATGCAGCAGTTGGGTGGACCTCTCTTGCCACCAGACGCCTCCTGCATGCTGGCATTTGGACCTTCAAATTACTACTCCACAAACTGCCTGTCTATTTAACGTCTCTCATACACATCTTGCATGGCGCCTACTCCCTAAGGAAATCCGACCTTATCCTACTAGATGTTCCCAGGACACGTACCACAGCTGGCCAAAGAGCTGTCTCATACACCCTGCCAAACATTTGGAACCAACTACAAGCAATGCTGAAGCTAACCAGCATTGTATCAATTAACTCCTACAAAACACTAGCTCTCTCTAAATTAAAAGACATATGTAGGTGCTACTAGGCCCGGAAACGCCAAGTCAACTTCCTAGGTACCAACTGGCCCTCTACTTATTAAGCTGAAATGTGTTGCATAATTTAGGGCAAGGTTAAAGCTGGAATGTACTGCATATATAGCATAAGGACTTCTATTGTGTATACCTCTTGTATTATATATATATATATATTTTTTTTTTTTTTCTTTGTTGTTCTACATTTTATATCTCCTGTCTATGTAATTGTGAACTGTATGTGTATGTGCCTCAGGACCTCCTTGTGAATGAGCTTGCTCAATGGAGTCTTTCCTGCAATGAACTTGAACTTGAACATTATCTGGACTACCAGATGTTATTTTACAGCTACCAGCCGAGCACGCTGCTGTCGGTAAGTGACCAAGAAAAATCTTATTCAACCATTCTGCTTCCAGTTGGGGGTTCAGTTTAATTCATTACATTCCAGTCTCGGGGGGAAAGCAGGTGAGCAGCGTTCTCCTTGCGTGTAGTGGACTAGGTTGGCTCAGCATTCTGCACCTCTACTCCGCTCTTCAGAAATAGAAATAAATGCTGCCCAGATAACAGGGGTGGATGCACCATTGTTAAGACCAATATCATATGCTGAAGAACCTGAAATAACTAATGAAAAACATGCTAGTAAAAAAAACTTTGTGGATAAGGAGGTTTATAATTAAAAAAGAAAATGTTGAAGACTGGTCACCTGAAAGAGCTTTAAAAGGAGCAGGATGAGTTCAAACTGAAAAGGGAACTTGGGAGCAAAATAAGAATGACCCCAAAGTGATTCAATATAGACAAGAAGTATATGGCAAAGTGGAAACTCTGGATCAAGAGCCAAAAAGAACTAAGCAAGACAATGACAATAAAATTGCATCAACATCAGCAGAGGCCCTGCATCCATCAATATTAACAATATTAAAAGCCAGCAAAGATTAGGTGAAGGGATAAAAGAGACCAATGAGCCAAAAGAGCAGGAACATACAGCACAACATAGACGATTTGCTGATTTGTTTACTCCTAGGGGAGAGCCGGCTTCTAGGAGGAACGAAGTGAGACTGATTTATAAAGGAGGACTTGAACATGCACCAGATAGAATCTACATTGCTTAGACTTTGTTAAAGGAATCTATGAGGTTTTTGCCTCAGAGATATATGCCTTAATTCACACAGGAGATGCTAATTATGATATTAGTTTTAAGACTATAGCAGGCCTGGACAAAATACAATGAAATGAGTAGAACCCCATTGTGAAATCCATTTTTAGCAGTGCCTTTTATGAAGCCCATGTTAAGGACAATAACAATACTGTTTAAAAATGAAGGGGTTAATATATCAGATATACTGCTTTGGTTGCATCGGTGATGTAAAGTCTGGGACACCTCCATGCCAGTTTTAGATTCACAACAAATTTGGACAGGGTGGTGGAAGATTTGGGTTAAATTGAAACAAACTGACATGGGTGTTCTGCATTTACCTGGAAGTTTTGTTTTAGGCAGGGTTAGAGGGTCTTTGTTTTATATGGGGCAACCAAAGTTGTGTTTTAAGTGTGGTTCCAGAGGGCACTTAGGGAGCACTTGTGATAGCACTAAATGTAACCACTGTTTTGAATATGGGCACATCTCAACAGAATGTCAGAATTCTTTCAAGTGTAATTTTTGTAAAAAAAAAAAGAGGGCATTTGTATGCCTAATGTCCATGGGCCTCTCATAATAGAGGAGAAAGTCTCTCTCCTGAGACACTGGTATCGCAGGCACAACAAAAAGGGTCACTCCAAGTCTCAGAAAAAAAGCTGTAGTTAATGCTTAATAAAGTAGTTGCACAGGAAGTTGACCCTGGTGAACAGTCGAACAAAATGGGGGAGGACAGTGAAAGTCCCACATTAGAACAGGAAATAGTAATGGAGCAGCCAGAGCAGGAAACAGAAATGGTTACAGAACCAACAAATGCAGTAGTAGAACCTGAAACAGTAGTTTATTTTGTGAACATGGCAATGGAGTAAAACCTAGAAGATCCTAAGCAGATGCCCCCCACCCCAAGTGGATGACTACAGACCTGTGAAAGGCAGGAAGGGAAAAAGAAAAGGCCAAGAGAAGGAGGCAGGCCTTTGAAAAAGGACAAAAAGTCACAAAATCCAGCAGGCCAAATGTACAAAAAGAGATTCAGTGCTTTATCTGAAAAAACTGATTGGGGAGACACTGATACAGCGGAGGAAGACCCGGGTGATTCTTTGGTGGCATCATCTCAGAAAGATACAAAATCACACATGCCCACACAATGCAAAGCATCATGGGCTGCATATGCAAATCACCACAGAATGTTATGCTGGTTCAACTTTAAGCAGAATTGCATGGTGCCGAAAGGCCTCTCACACAGTTTGCAAAGGGTGCTAACAGATGACACAGACACGTGTTTCGTCCTACCAGGACTCATCAGTATGCCTCGTCTGTTTGACACCCCAGTGGAATGGACCAGCTACCCTAAGACAGTGCATCTTGGATATGTTGTGGTGAACCCATTAAAATAAAAAAGAAAGATGCTCTCTCTGACCAAGAAGAGCATAATACAGACCTACACACTCGGGGGGTAGGACAGAATATAGCAACCATCAATGTGAATAGTATTAAGGGACATAGAAGGCTACTACCTGTAATGACCAGCCTTTATACTTTAAATAGTCAAATACAGTACTATTCCTGCAGGACGCTAGGTTAAAAACCAAATTCAAAATAAATCAGGCCACTAGACTGTTGACAAAGGGTCCCTCCTTTTGGTCTATTTGACTTGACAGATGTGACAGTGTAGGGATACTTTTTAAAGAACCAAATCTCAAGGTAACTAAATTAATTTAAATGATGCAAGGCAGAGCATTGTCACGGGATATAACATATATCACACAAAGATTATGGATAATAACAATATATGCACCCCAAACTAAGGCAGCTAGGGTACGTTTATTTAATGACATACAGCCTTACTTACATACATCCAAAACAATAATATAGGCAAGAGACTTTAACTGTGGAACAGCAAAAGACAGACAGAGATTTAAGAATGCAAAAATTATACAGTGACACAAATAGTTTGAATGAGATTACTAAAACTGCAACATTGAAGGTTGCTTTCAGACAAATACATCTATCTGGGGAAACATATTTTAGATGGTCGCTTATGACAAGAACTGACTATGTATTTGTCTCAGATCACTTAAAAGTAGTATCTAGTCAAGTGCAAGGGTATGAATTCATAGATCACAGAATAATACAATGTACCCTACAGTGGGGACAAACCCGACTCATGGTAAAGGAGTATGGTGTATGAATAATAGCACATTAAGTGAAGGACAACTAATAAGACAGTGGGACCAACTATGGGAAGCAAGAGAATCTGTATTGTGCTTTTACAACAGGATAGAAACATGGTGGGAGGATAGTAAAAGAGACATAAGAAAACCATTTAGCACATATACTGGGAACAAAGCAAGTAACAAATATATGAAGTATTTAAAATTGAGAAACCAGTTAAAATTTTAATTTCTAGGACTGAAACTGAGAGATTAGATTACAGTTCACAGATTAGTAACATACAGAAGACAATGAAGGAATTACAATATGATAGGGCACAATCCCTATACCAGGAAATTAGGTTTGGAACGTAGTGTCAAAAGTAGACTTTTGACCCATATAAAGATTGTAGCACAAGAACTGTAAAAAGGTCAATACAAGGGGTCTGTGGCACAGATGTGCACCTCGTAATTACCAAAACAATTGATAATTATGTACAACAGTTTGGAACTACCACTAATGTGAAGAATACTGCTGCATTCTTAAATTATCTAAATATACAGAAACTGTCAGAATCAGAGCAGAGTGGCTTAATTGCTCCTATAACTATCTCAGAAGTACTGAATGGTATAGGTAAACTAAAAAATAATACGGCACCAAGGAAAGGTGGCCTCAGTGCAGAACTTTGTAAAAAATTTAAAGAACAACTGGCACCGGTCCTAGCAGAACTGTACAACAGCAGTCTGGTAGATGGACAACTAACAACAACTGAGTATGAGACCCTTTCAATTTTAATTCATAAAAAGGGAGCTAAGACAAACCATAGAAACTGGAGACCTTTACGTTTATTAAATATGGACTATAAAATGTTAGCTAAAATCTTACAGGAAAGACTAGCAACTGTAGCTGAAAAACTATTAAGCCCATATCAGATATGTTCTAGAAAAAACAGATCAGTCCAAGATAACCTGTTATGGCTAAGAAAGGTATTCATTAGAGGAAATCAGGGAAAACAAAAGGGGTACTCTTCTAAGTATTGATCAGGAAAAAGCCTTTGACAGGCTCTCACATGACTACCTGTTCACATTTTTAGAAAACTACAACATCCCCACTGTGATATGTAGATTGGTTAAAAAGTCTATACTATGATGCAAGCATTAGATTACCCCTTATATAAATGGATGGGTAGGGGAAGGAAGGCTACTTTTAAAAGGGGGGGTAAGACAAGGCTGCCCGCTTAGTCCAATATTATATGTGTTTGGGCTGGCTCCTCTACTAAGATTGATTCATAATCATGAAACAATTATAGGCATACCCCTTAATGCCCACACCCCGACTGTCAAAGCACTTGCATATGTAGATGATGTGGCAATTACTATACAGAGAAGAACAGATGAAGCAGGTTGCATGAGTACTAGAACAGTTTGCGGAGGCATCTGGATCCAAAATGAATTGTTGGGTGTTATATAAGAGATGCAGATAACCCACCAATAAACAGTATTGCAGGCATACCCATCTATGACCAGGATATTAAAATATTAGGAGTAACATATGTTAAACAGCAAATGGCAGGAAAAAAACTGGGAATTCTGCTTGCTTACTGCAGATCTGGACTGTCATGTACGGTATGGGCTGCATGCATTGGCTCTTGCTCTGCACCAATGGTACCTTCCGGCTGATAGTGTCGGCGGGCGGGGGCGGCAGGCGGGTGGGATACTGCCGCCCGCCCGGCTGCCAGGGGGAGCGGGGTGGTGGGGCTTCGTGGGTGGGTGGGGTGGGGGACACTAGCCACCAGGGAGATGTTTTGGGGGTTTCAACTTACTTACTGCCCGCGATCGGGCATTTCGTCCACTGGACCACCAGGAGATGTTCGGGGTGGGGGTTTCAATTTACTTACCGCCCACGATCGAGCACAAGGGAGATGTTCGGGGGTTCCGTTTACTTTCTGCCAGCGATCGGGCATTTCGGTCCACTAGGACCTCAGGGATATGAACGGGAGGGGGAGTTATTAAACATACCGCCTGCGATCGGGCTTTCGGTCCACTGGACCACCAGGGATGTGAACGGGAGGGAGCCACATTGATGCCCGCGATCGGGCTGGGGTGGAGTACACTATGCCCACGATCGGGCTGCGGGGGCACAGGGACTGAGTTGGGGGCCAGCCACAGGTGGCAGCTGCTGTGTTGCGCCCTGCAATACAGCAACTCACCTGTGGGTGGCCCTCGACTTAAGCCTTTTTTGGCTCAAAGTCCTGCAGGCGCAGGTTGGGGGTTGCTCCTGTACAACTCTGCACAGCCCGGCTGAATATCAGGCTGTGCAGTTTATGCATGGTTCCTCCCCCTCCAGTTGAGCATGCATTCATTTGCATTGCACTGTTGCTCGGCCTGTTTTCAGTGGCGCAACTGCCTCCTGCTGAATATCGCAGAATGGCACAATTTAGGACTTGAGCATGCGCAACCCTGTTGCGCATGGCGCAACCCTTTTGAATATCTGGCCCCAGGTGTTAAAGAATGGCTTGAGCCATACATGACAAACTGGCAAGCAGATAAGTTAAAAATGCAAAAAAAGCAGAGAGAAACTCCAGAGTACATGACTGAAGTAATTAAGAAGTCTAAGTAATGGAAGCTTACAATACAAACAGTTATGACTTTTAATAGAAAGATGTTGTATCAAGAAATACAAGCAACTGGAATTTCCGGTTCCACCTCCTTCGGTGATGGCTGCATCGCGCACTCGCTCTCACGTACTCCAAGTAAAGAATACCTCCATCAGGTTTGATAAGAACATTTTTTGGGGTGAAATTGGTGCATTAATAGGTAGCAAGGAGGAATGTACAGCATAGAAGGGCAGTATTTGGCAGTGGACAAAGCAGATGATGGAGATGGGGACGTCTGCGACTCGGAGGCCACAGATTGCAGTGTCAGCAAAGGCATAACGGCCGAAACACCATGTTGAGCTCTAACCAAATCTGTATCAAAGAGCAGCAAGACAAAGGCTAAAAAAATTAAACTAGATACTATATATCAAGAACTAATCTCCTTTCAGGCCGAAATTAAAGACTTATATGGCGAACTACGTAAGGATGTGATGCAACTTGAACAGTGAGCTGATGACCTAGAAAGGCAGGGTACAGCTACAGAAAATAAGGTAGATGATCTAGAGACAGAGGTACAAATGTTAAGAGAACAATGTGAGCAAATGGAAGCACGGCAGGAGGACTCAGAAAACCGTGCGAGGAAAAAAAATATACAGATTTGCAGCATTCTGGAAGGATCAGAGGTAGGCAATATTAAAGAATTCGTAGATGCATTCCTACATACAGCATTGGAGTTAAATAAGGATCTAGACCTACAGCTCAAGAGGGTCCACAGAGCGTTAGCACCTAAATCAGCTAATCCAAATGCCCTCCCCGAGGTCTATCATTGCAAGATTCAACAACTATGCCACCAAAGAAAATGTTCTCCTTACAGCATGGAGTAAGCAAAAAATAGTCTATGGACAGAAACATTTTTACATCGATCATGATTATGCCCCCAAAACAATGAGTCCCAGAAAAGCATACCTTCCATTATTGCCTGTGTTAAAACCAGCCGGGCATAAATTCCCTACCCTGTACCTTGCCCGACTTGTAGGACATCTGCCTGACGAAAAGAGGGAGTTTGTCACAGCATTGGAAGCCACAGTGGAACTTTCTAAATTGGGGCTGAAATTTTCAGACAAACTGCTGGAGCAGCGAGATCCCTCCACAAGGCCTTCACGTTGGCAATCTAGTCAAAACAAACAGAAGAAGCAACAGAACAACTTTGGAGAAGTGCAGAAAGCCCTGGCTGTGTATCGCAGAAATGACCTTGATGCAACGACCTGAAGGGAAGAGATGTTTGCAACTTTATGGACATTACATGTCATAAACCAGGTGGGTGCTTAGGGGGTTGGGGTACTCTTAACAGAAAGTTTTCCTCTTTTTCCTCTGGGTCCCTTCCATGGTGGCTCGACTCTAGGCTAAGAGCAGTCCCTCTAAATTTGGGCCTGCACTAAGCCACTTGTCAGTCGTTCGGGGAGGAGACCAGGGCCACCCCCCCACACTTAGCTTTTAAATAAGGCCTATTACGCCTACTGTATTATTATTTGAGAAGTAGGAGAACAACAGACATTTTATTTGTCCTTGCTCTTTAAAAGACACTGATAATTTCAGAGACTTCTTACGAACTCTTGCTGCATTTTATGTTTTATAATCTGGGACTATACTGGTAATTTAGCAAGACTATTTTTTTAGAGGTCTCCTTGCCATCAGTTCCTCATTCTAATAAGGTTTTTTCCATTTTTTTTTTCTTTTTAGCCCACATGGCAATCATGAAGTAATGGTATTGGGGGAGCGGTGAGAAATGAGATAGGATGTGGAGAATACTCTGAGGAGTGCTATCCTTCCCTTACTATTGTTTTTCTCTCTTTGGTATGTCCCTACTTTTTGGGGTACAGTTACTGGGTATCCTGGAGGCCCCAGCAAGTTGTGACCTGGGACTACCTCCATCTTCAGGAAGAGCTCAACAAAAACATGGGGTTCTTCATGAGGGATCAGGGAGGAACTTCTATACCTCTCCACTTATGGAAGTCACTGATTTAAGCAATGACAAGGTTTTATTAATCAGTGTCATTTACAGTGTAAATAGTTTTGTTATAGTGAAAGTCAGCCTGTTTACTGACTCACAGTTATATGTAAGACTAAGATTACAAGATATATGGGATATCAGGGAAATGCATGATCATATCACGCAATGCAAACAGGAGAGTAATAATTATGAAATACAGGATATTGTTAGAAATGCAGCTATGGCTGGGCAGGGCAATCTGACCTTACCGCAGAAGACGTCCATTGAATCCAAGATTTTACTAAGAGGCCTCTCCCTTATAAGCCATTATAGACAGGGCCATCATGTGCAACCAGGACAGGAGATGTCGGATGGTGTCCTGTCCATCAGAGAGAACCTCTTTTTTCATTTAATCAGTCATGATGGATCCTTCCATAGAGTTTTTATCCTTGAATATTAATGGTATTAATAGCCCTATTAAGCGTTCTAGATTACAGCAGTACCTACAACAGCAGAGGGTGGATCTTATTTTTCTACAAGAGACACATTTCTCTCCTTCAGAACATCAAAAACTTTCTGCTGGCTACAGGTACACTATAATAGCTTCTTCCAGTAAGAATGGCAAGTGCAGGGGCACAGCCATATTGATTCCTGTTGGAATGCCCTTTCTGAAGGAAGCTGAAAGGATTGACTCTAATGGCTATTTCACTGTTGCTCAAAGACATCTCTATGACTCAGCTGTTACGTTGGCAAGTGTATTATTTTCCCCCAGGGCCCCGGTTCACATGAAAAGGTTTTTCAACCAGCTTTTAGATATACAGCAGGGTATAATCATAATACGGGGAGACTTCAATATCACTCTGTCTCCTCATTTGGATGCCTCCCACCCCCATAAGCATAGGACTAGCCGTTGTCAGAAATATTTCAAAGCCCAGTTGCCTATACTGGGTTTGACAAATGAATGGCATCAATTTTTCCCCACAAAAGGAGGTTTTACGTATTTTTCTCCCAGGCATCATACCTCCTCTTGCCTAGACTACTTTTTTTTCTCTAAAGAGCATGTTGCAAAAATTAGAGATATTAGGCTAGGAGCTTGTCTATTATCTGATCATACCCCAATTATATTAAAATTAGACTTTGCAGCACCTAGGAAGACCACCCTTTGGAGGCTGAACACCTCAATCCTGAAAGACCCAGAATTTCAGACAATGATGAAGGATCGGCTCCCTCAGATAATTCAAGAAAATCAATCCCCAGAGATTTCTCCAGCAGTATTGTGAGGTATGGTTAAGGCTGTCCTTAGGGGTGAGATAATTTCATATGCTACCCAACAGAGGAGAATTAGGGAAGCCAGATACAGACAGTTGCAAGATAGGCTAGCAGAACTCCAAAAAGCTAGAGAAGAAGGGCATATAATTCAGCCTACAGAATTGCGGAAAGTGCAGGCTGAGCTCCACAAAATCCTAGACTTGAAGGTACAGGCTGCACTTTTATATACTAAAGCACTTTTTATGAGGGAGGTCCCAGGAGAGCTAGGCACTTAGCCAGACAAACCAGAATGTTTAAGCAGAAAGCTACAATCACTGCAATTAAGGATCCTAGGTGTGGTAATCTTCTTCATCGTGGCCCAGAGATAGAACAAGCTTTTCAAAAAATGTATACAGAATTATATTCTGAACAACATCCCCCTCCCCAGAAATTACAACCTTTCTAAGTAAGCTACGCATTCCTAAGCTTTCTGAGATACAAGCCTCATTACTGAGTCCAATCACTAGACAGGAAATCCAGCTCGCTATCAAAAAAACTAAAACCATGAAGTCACCAGGGCCTGATAGTTATTCTGCTGAGTGGTACAAGGCTTTTTCTCCTTTATTAAGCTCCTTGCTGTTACAGGTTTTCCAAAATGTTCAAAATGGCGAACCACCCCCAGACTCCTGGCATTATGCTGTCCTCTCAGCCATACCAAAACCAGGAAGGGATCTCCAATCCCCAGAATCATACAGACCTATATACAGACCTATATCTGTACTTAACTGTGATTATAAGATATATATGTCCATATGGGCCCAGCGTCTGGATCATATTTTACCAGAATTAATTCATATGGACCAGGCAGGCTTCTTACGACAGCGGCAAATAGCAATAGCCCTATATGCAGATGATGTCCTATTGTCTTTATCAGACCCAGAACCTTGTCTTCGGGCCCTCTGGAAAATTGTTACTCAATTTTCTTTCATTTCAGGATATAAGATAAATTCTACAAAAACGGAGGTTTTGACTGTTTGCTTTTCCTCTTCTCCATCGCTATGAGCTTATTTACCTTTTAAGTGGCGAGGGAGAAAACTGAAATATCTAGATATACGGTTACCTCAAAATATTGATCACACTGTCCTGATAAATTACGAACCTCTCACTCAGATAATAGAGAATGACCTTCATACTTGGTCTCAGCTACGTCTCTCTTTTTATTCAAGGATTGACCTCATTCGAATGAATATATTGCCCAGACTATTGTATCTGTTTCAAACCATTCCTGTCTTGCCCCCTTTTATATATTATATCACGGAATAGGGCCTTAGCCCGATTCATTTGGGCTGGCAAGAAACCTCGCATTCAATGGTCCATCCTACAGTTTCCAGGAGACAAGGGAGGGTTGGGATTACCTGATCTGGGTAAATACACACAAGCAGCTACCCTATCTAGGATACTGGGATGGATTAATCCAAATTATAGAATACCCTGGAAAAAGCTAGAGACTACACTAAATCATATTCAAGATATTAAGAATGTTCTGTTTGAGCTGTGGGAGCCCTTCCCAGGGCGGAATGCTTATCACAGGGGAATGCAAAGCAGTATGACAGTCTGAGACAAGCTTAGAGCCTCTCAGGAACTTGCACCGGTCTTTTACTTCTTAAGACAACTTAGGTTAGAGACAAAGAATCTTCAGGTCCCCCAAGTGAGACTTTAAATGGTTGGCATAACAGATGCCTAACTTTCATTTTTCAGATATTAGACAACCAGGGTATGTTACCCTTTTCCACATTAAGAGACGCCTTTGGGCTACCGCCAGATACTATTGTAGCTTATCAGCAGATATCTGGCAAATAAGGCTCCTCAATGTAACCGCTCCCATCTCCTTCTCCTCAATTATTGCTAATTATTATATCTTTCATAAAGGGAATAACCCTCCCCCCACACACTTGATCAGAACACTGTATAAGGGATTGCAGGAGGTTACTAGAGATTCAACTTTAGGGGTCCTGGCAGCTTGGAATCAGGAATTATTGATACTAGTCTCAGAAGACCTCTGGTTTAAATATATAAGGTTATCCAATGGAACATCTCTAGCACCATACTGGCGGGAATCTGTCTGGAAAGTCAGGCTTAGATTTTTTTTAAAACACCAGCTAAACTGGCGAAATTTATAGGTGGCCCAGTGGAAGCTGCTGGAGATCTTGTGGGGAAAAGATGGCTGGACATGTACATATTTTCTGGTCATGCCCAGTGCTCCAACTTTTTTGGGAAGAGATGGCAGAAACCTTGGGGGAGTTGGTGGGGGAAGAGGCTGCCCTAACTCCTGAATTGGTGCTGCTTTCAATAACCCCTATGGGCCTCCGTATTCCAAGGGTCTCTCTCTTGATTACTTATATACTGATAGCTAAAAAGGCAATCACCAGATTATGGGGCCGGGCCTCACCTCCGACCAGAAGGGAATGGTTCACAGCCATGAAGGAAGTATACTATCTGGAAAGACTGGTGGCTAGCCATTGAAACAGAAAAGATAATTTTGAACTGCAGTGGAGGAAGTGGGTCCTCTATATGTCAGTACAAGATCCTCATTTTGTCCCATAATGAGTACCCAGAGAGGTAACCTGATGCTGAGAAAGGCGAGAGGAAGAGAGAAATTTAGGGGGAAGACTTATCATTTGAGTACTAGTATACAGGAATCCCTATCAGGATGGATTTATTTATGGCTATATATGAATTATGATTTTGTGCCATTACTATAATGCATTGTGTGCTGCTTGAGCTGTGCTTGATTGTATTATGTGATTTGTATTGTGTACTGTATCCCATGTATCTCTTACATATCTTAAAACAAATAAATATATAATTAAAAAAAAAAGAAATACATGCAACTAACTTTTATGACTCATTAGATATACCACAGTGCCCTGTGCAAGATACAGATCAGGTTATGAGATACATGTATAACGCCAGAACACCTGCTTTCATCTGGGATGTACACTGCTAAGTATACATGGGAGGTTGGGTGTGCGTAATGCACACAAGCATAAGCAGGTAAATGAATGTTATTGCCTAAGGAACAGCTGTATTTAACAGCTAGAAACGCAAGAACATCTGTACTTGCAATGCCCTTTTGCTCTAAATTTTTGGACATTCCTAGAAAAGCAGTGGAAAGAACATATATACCAAATGATAACCTACAAAGGCATAGAATTAGGCCTATATGACCAGAGATGGGGGAAATATGATTTGGACACAATACAACTCATAGGTGCTTTATTAAAGTATTATATATGGCAAGCTAAATGTGCCTGGATATTCCAGCAAAAACAGATTATAAATGAGATGGTGAAAACCGCAGAAACAAAACTGTAGAAAACTTATTGTCAAGAAGAGAAAACTGTTCCAAAACACATACATAGGAAAAGATCGAAACAACTTAATTTTTTGGATACAGGTTAATTAAAGTGCTTAAGTGGAATTTTGTAAATTTGGTTAATGACTTTTGAGAAATTCAAGAAATGAATTGAATACTTATTGTTTAGAATAATTCAGATTTTCTTTTTGTTCTCTTTGCTTTTTCTAACTGTATTATTTAATTGGTTTGCATGACTGTATACTGTAACGTTTGTAATAATCAATAAAAATTCCCCTACTCTTTTTTGAGAAGTAACATAGAAACATAGACTTTGATGGTAGATAAGGACCTCTTGACCCACCCAGTCTGCCCATTTCCCTACCTATTGGATAAGCTGCAAATCCTAGTTAACCAACAGCCTACTTTCTCCTACCCCCCACTATAATTGCCTTATGTCTATCCCATGCATTCCTGAATTCCCCCACTGTTCTTGATCCCACAACCTCCTCAGGAAGGTCATTCAATGTGTCCACCACCCTCCCTGTGAAAAAAAAATGCTTCCTCAAGTTGCTCCTGAGCCATCCCCCCTCTATTGTCAAATTGTGCCCCCTTCTTCTTGCACATCTCTTTTTCTGAAAGATGATACCCTCTTGGACTTGGTTGATTCCCTTGAGGTACTTGAAAGTTTCTATCATGTCCCCCTCTCCCTCCTTTCCTTAAGGGTATACATATTAAGCTTCTTTAATCTCTCTTCATTTGGTTTCTGGTGCAGACCCTGCACCATTTTAGTTGCCCCCATCTGGACTGCCTCCATCCTGTCTATGTCGTTGTGGAGATGGGGTCTCAAGAACTGCATGCAGTATTCCAGATGGGGTCTCACCAACTGTCTGTACAGAGGGATGACAACTTCCAGTTTTCTACTGGTGATGCCTCTCCCTGTGCATCCCAGTATCCCCCCAGCCCTCCTTACTGCCATCTCACATTGCCTGCCTACCTTTAGGTTGTCCGATATGACTACCCCCAGGTCCCTTTCCATTTTTGTTGTTGTTAGTACCCCACCCCCCTCCCCATTGTGTACTCGTCCCCTGGGTTTTTGTTTCCCAGGTGCATTACTTTGCCACAGGATCTTTAACATCCACCTGAACAACCACCAGAACAGGCAGATGGGATATCATTTAATGTTTCATCCCAAAGATGGCACCTCAGGAGTACAGCATCCCCTTTCTGCTGCACTACAGTGTCAGTATTGGAATTTTACTCCAAGTGCATGGTGCCTGGTGTAAAAATCCACATTATATAGTTGCTTAACTTCTCTACAATTCATTGGTGTTGCTGGTTATTTTATCTGTTTCCTTTCTTAGTAAAACTGATATGCATGCTAATGGTGTAGTTATACCCATCATTGTTTAGATTCAAATCCTTAATCTACTATTGCTGCATACCTCCTGAACATTAGAAACACTGCCAAACAGTGCAGCCACTCATGATGCAATAGTTTCATCTCCTCCCATACATCATGACTGCCTAGACTTTGTTAAGGGTTCACAAGTCCAGGAAAGATGCAGTGAGAGCTGTTGAAGGACCATAATCACATTTTTGCGTAGTATCATCAGTATGGTGGGAAGACAAAGGAAGCAGAATCAATCCAACCACCTACATCAACAAATTCAACAGAATGTGAGCGACATTAAAATGTGTTTTTAAACTAAAGACACTTTGAGGCCTTTCGTGGTTGACAATTTACCTTTAGTAATCCTTTTGCTCACATCACTATACAGGGTATTTCTAACTCTGTCAGAGTGTATGGCTGACACAGATCTGGCTGAGATGCTGGTGTGTCACTGGAATTGTTTTGTAGGACACTAGAATTGAATAACAAATAATTAGTGCACAAATGCTAATGAGAGCAACAATAGAGAGCTCACCTCTAGTCCTCACCAGTGGAAGATTATTAAACACTTTAACAAGTGTGGTCTCTGTACTGTGCCATGGCCTGAAACTAGACTAGAATGGTTTATAGATGTCGACTTTCTCAAAGTGAACCTCAAGTGATGCTACATTCTCAATTACCTTCCCCAAAAATGTTAGATTTGTGATCGATTTGTAGTTTGCCAGTATGTCCAGGTCCAACGCTAGCTTCTTTAGGAGGGACTTCACTATGGCTCTCTTATGAGCTGTGGGGAAAGATCACTTCATTAGTGCACACCTGAAAATCCTAGTAAACACCAGACCCGAGAGCTCCTGGCAGCTCACCTACAGCCAGGAGGGTGCCAGGTCAAAATTACAGAAAGTGAGATGTAGTTTGGAGATCACACTGAGCATCTCTTCCACTGTGACTGTCCGAAACTCCATCCAGGACACTGGAGAGCCCCTGCTTCTCATTTCCTCTTCACTGCAGACCCCTGGCAGGTTGTCTAGAGAGATCCTTATTTTAAATAAAGGACATGTCCAGGAATAACTGATTGACTTCCTCACATCTTTCTACAGGTACAAAACCTCCAGACTGTAGACAGGATGGATGAATCATCCTGTTCCTAGTGCGGAAGCGTTGAGCTGGTCTGTTCTTACCTGACACAATCACCCATGACGTGAACTCATCCTTTTTCAGGGTGATGACTGCTCTCTGATAGTCTCTGGACCTCAGAACTGTCCTATCCCGTATTGAAGCCAGTCTCCTCTAGGAACCCTCCAATCTCCACCCTGGTGCCTTCAACTGTCTACGCTAATCATTATACTATGGCAGCTAGTGATGGAAGGTCAGTGGTTGGACATTGTTACCAGTGTGAATGAGTGCAGAGCTGCAGTAATGTCCATATTACAGAAACATAGAAACATTGAAGTTGTCGGCAGATAAGGACCACCTGGCCCACCTAGTCTGCCCTCCTAATCCTGACTGAGCCCCCTATAGGGCCTTAGATTTTCCCCACATTGGCCTTGATGCCAGGATTCCTTTATGCCTTCCCATGCGTTCTTGAAGCTTGTGATTGTTTGAACTCAATCTCTTCTAGGAACCCTCTAACCTCCACCCTGTTGCCTTTAGCTGCTGCTACTACACCTCCCTCACATATTAGCACCATGTCCGGGGTGTTTAATATCATCCCTGAGTTTTTCTGGTTCAAGACTGTGTTTAAATCAATACTGGATCATCTCCTAATGCAATACTGCACTCGGGGGGGGGGTCTCTGTGAGAAACTGTACAGCATGGTGATCCAACCAATTAACTGGATCAACCCTGATTGATGAGAAGGGACTTGGCAACGTTAGAGGAATGGTCAAATGTATGGCAGCTTAGATTAAATGCTAAGAAGTGCAAGGTAATGCACCTGGGAAACAAAAACCCAGGGGAAGAGTACACAATGGGGGGTGAGATACTAACAACAACAAAAATGGAAAGGGACCTGGGGGTAGTCATATCAGATGACCTAAAGACGGGCAAGCAATGTGAGAGGGCAGCAAGGAGGGCTGGGGGGATACTGGGATGCAATGGGGAGAGGCATCACCAGTAGAAAACAGGAAGTTATTATCCCTCTGTACAGACAGTTGGTAAGATCCCATCTAGAGTACTGCGTGCAGTTCTGGAGACCCAATCTCTGCAAAGACATAGACAGGATGGAAGCTGTCCAGAGGAGGGCAATTAAAATGGTGCAGGGTCTGCACCGGAAGACATATGAAGACAGACTTAAGGAGCTTAATATGTATAGCCTCAAGGAAAAGAGGGAGGGGGGGGACATGATAGAAACTTTCAAGTACCTCAAGGGAATCAACAAAGTCCAAGAGGGTAGCATCTTTCAAACAAGCATTTGTCAATGCCGAACGTTCGCATGCAGGTATTTTCAGTGGCGTCTGGTACTTCTGGCACTAAATTCAAACCCCACTGAAATAACTGTGCCACAAACCTGATTCTTCAGTTCATGATTCAGCTTTGAAAAGTGAAGACATGTCTGTGGTCAGTGAACATTACAGTGCTGGACCTTCCAGTGGGTAAGTAAGGGCTTGGGGGGGCTGAATAGATGGGTTGGGGGGATAATGGTGCAACAGAGAATGATGGATGGTTTTCTTATTTTGAGGTGTAGCCAAAAAATATAAAGGATTCCTGGTCACAATGGAGGGATTGGGCACCCCCAGTGTCATTGTGAAAAGAAGGTGCACTGCGGCTAATGTAGCAGGCACAGTTGCTTGCTTGTCACTGTGCACTCTGACTACCCCTATGTGCAGGTTTGAAAGTGTATACAGTGAATGCCCCTACTAATCACAGTCCTGCCCTGCACCCCCATTACTGCTTCCTGTTCTGTATAGTAAATAGTGTCTCACACAACCAACACCAGCATAAACTTTGAACCCCCTGCCTCACCTGTAGGGTGCCCTGCCCTTTGCGTTTAACCCCTTTTCCATTTCTGCAATAACTAGGGGGAGGCATCCTGTTCCTCTACAGTCCACTGCAATGGAATATGCAGGTATGAAGGCATGCAGGTTTAAATGCAGTATTAGACCCACCATAAAGGAGACTCAATCTTCCATTCATTTCTGTCACAGGAGACAGGAGAACAAAGTAATGTTAAAACGTTAGCAATTTAGCCTGGGCTATAAAACAGTAAATGCATTGTCAAACTTCAAAATAGTTGAAGATGTTACCCGATGTAGTAAAACTCAGGCACTCCCAGCTTTGACCCAACTAGAAAGCAGCCACTGGACAAATGTGAAGTATTTAAGTCAAAGTAGTAAAAAAAACAGAAAACACTGCCGTGGCTTGGTTAACAGTCAGAGGACTGAATACCACACTGTGGTGCACTGCAACTAAATGGAGGCCAGGAATGAAACAGAAAGGGTGAACTGCGCTAGAACAGCACACGCTGCATGGTTCTTTATGTCACTCACTCATCAAGGCTTTGCTCTCCCTTACTTATTTATTTATTGAAATATTTCTCGTGGCTCCCATTTGCAACCTGAGTTGGAAGTTTTTGGGAACAAAAGCGCAGACGGACAGAGAGACAGGAGCTACAGACAGCCAGCAGCAGTGAACAGTACTAGCCCCGTAGTGTCAGCACTGAGCTGTACCAAGCACTTTGCCCAGCCCTGAACATGAGAGAGCAGAGCCCAGAGCATGTTTGTCTCACCTGAATCCCACCTGCAGAACCGGAGTGTCCCACTGCCCTGCTGCTTCAGGTAGGGGCCCCGATGGGATATGGGGAGGAATCCAGGATGGATGGATGGATGTGTTATCGGGGAACTGGCTGGGAGGGAGAGATGGCTATGGGACAAGCGAGGAACTTTACATACAGGCAGGAATTAAAGTACAACCTCTGAGGAGGATGGGGCGAACAAAACTTTCCAAGCATGGAAGTGCCCTACGGTTATTTACCTTTAAATACGTGTTTCATTTACCTTAAAATGCATGTCTTTAACCATAAATCCTTTAAATTAATGTAACTCTTTTAAAAAACATTTATTTAAAGAGAGTAAGCCTGTGTAAACATATAAATGTCCCTCAGGTAAGGGCCCTGTATGTTTTATGTGTGCTTGTTTATAAATGTATACATCATCTGGTTACTTTTTCGATGTGACAGTTGAAAAGTTAAAAAAAAATACTCTGATAAGGGCCCTGTATCAGTGGTGTAGCCAGGAATTTCAGATCTGCACACTAAGTGGACTCACTGCTACCCCCTCGTTCGGGCCAGCTTCCCCTTCCCTGCACTGTCCGTGCCCTGTTCGTGCCATCTCACCTGACGCAAGCATCATTTCCTGTGTTTTATACCAGCACACCACAAGCCATACTGTCACCAACAGTTGTCAGACTAACAGACTGGCTTTTATTTACAACATAGCATTATGGCAAGCCTCTGTACCACATCAAGGCAGCTAGTCACACAGAGGTTAATTCACACACTACTAGCCATGCTACCACACCACTAGCCACACCATTGACATACCACTAGCCATGCCACTACACCACTAGTCACACCACCAGCAATTGTCAGACTAACAGACTGCCCTTTAGTTATAAGCCTCTTCCACATCAAGTTAGCCATCCATTCACATATCACTAGCCATGCCACCACACAACTTGCCACACCACCAACAGTTGTCAAACTAACAGACTGGCTTTTAGTTACAATATTGCATTGTGACAAGCCTCTGTACCACGTCAAGGTAGCCAGTCCCACAGAGGTCCATTCACACCACTAGCCATGCCACCACACCAATAACCATGCCACCACACCACTAGCCACAACCCCAACAATTGTCAAACTATTGGCTTTTAGTTACAGTTGGTAAAGTAGGCATCGAAAAAGAAATGTGTACTGCTTTCCCTCATTTCTGCATCTAACACATATTTCCACTAAACTAGCACGCTATGTATCTCATTCCTCATTGGATAAAAGTTGTAGACGACGATGGTGATTTAAATATTCTTTTCGACTCTTAGTAAAAACATGTAGCTCAAATGTCTTGTGCGATTTTTAAGCCTTTCTGTGCTATCTGAGATCCGACTGATATGCTCCATCAGTGATCCGATTGGCATGCTCCCTACAGAAGTTCAGCTCAACTGCTAGCACCTGCTATCAAGCGTGTGAAAGTGCCATGGATCGCTGGCATTAGTAAACCCCGTTTCACATTACACTGCAAGGACCCCTATCCTAAATCAGAGGCACCCAGCCTTTCACAAAAATCTGTAGTCCCTGCCAAATCTTCGGCTTTTGATGCTGGTGTGTCTGTGCCGCACAGATGCATGTGGTTTTGTTTGTTGCACAGACAATCCTCGCCAACAGCACTGCGCTGGTACAGCTCATTTATTGATCTGCCGTTAGTTGTGCGGAGGGCACTGCTGATCGGATTATATTTCAGCCAATGGTGTTCTCTGTAGTGGGGCACATTACATCCCGGTCCCTGACCTCGATTACAGCGAGTGTGGATATAAGGGGAGGGGGATTAACAAGCAGGAGACAGTGTGAGGTTGAGTCCCTTAATTCCAGTTCATGGGGGGCTTCAGTGGGGTTAGCCCCACACAACGAATGCAGTATCGCCTTTTGTCGCTGGATGGCGACGGCACTCCGTGTGCAGTGCAGCCTGTCAATCCCATCGGGAAAAGGCGCTCGGAAACCGAGATCCCCCAACTGCACAATATGTTAGTCACTGTGCAAAGTAAAGAAAGAAAATGACCCGAAGTTTATTTTAGAGATTCACTCTGCTGCCCGGACTCATTGACCATGATGAGCTCGATGGCTGAAGATCTCGTCTCTCCGGATATAAAAGGACAGTTTCCGGTGACAGGAAGCGGGAGGGCGACATTAAGCAGCGGTGGTTTTCTTTGAACAGAAGACCAGGTCAGCCTAAGTGCTGTCATTGAGGGCTTGGACATCTATTGGTGCTATAGGGCTGCACCTGCTACATGGACCATTGCATTGGACAGGAGGGTCGCACACCTCCAAGAAGTCCTACTGTTGCAATACATTCCTTGCGCATGCGTGCAAGTGAATGTAAAAAAGAGGTGTGCAAGAACAAGGGGGCACAATTTGAAGATGGGGGGACAGCTCAGAGGTAATTTAAGGAAGTATTTTTTCACAGAGAGGGTTGTGGATGCATGGAACGGCCTTCCGGAGGAGGTTGTAGAGTCAAAAACAATGGTGGAATTCAAGCATGCATGGGACAGTCATAAGGCAATTCTAGGGGGTGGGGGTAGGAAGAAGTAGGCCGCTGGTTAACTAGGATCTTCAGCTTATCCATTAGGTAGGGAAATGGGCAGACTGGGTGGGCCAAGCGGTCCTTATCTGCCATCAAAATCTACGTTTCTACGATGTTCAGCCCCAGAGAAAAGCAGAGGTCCAAGTTATGGCTGAGTTAATTCTGTGTGAGGCCCAGTAAGTTCATCAAGTGGAGGCACTGCTGAGCAACTTGTGACTGCATTATCAACCTATGCACTGAAGTCCCCAAGCACAATTAGTCTGGGTGGTCCAATGCCAGGTCAATGATGAAGTCTGTAAATTCCTGCAGGAACTCCTTTTCCCACCCAGGAGGACAGAACACATGGAATATCCTGCATCTCATATCTGCATCCCCTTATATGGCCACACAGTCAAAAGACCTTGTCTGATTCTGAGGGTATGCTGCAAGCCGAAAGCAGAATATAAAGCAGACGGACACCTCTTCCCCCTACTATCCCCCCCCGGGTAGTGCACCACTGAGAACCCACCTGGAATGACTGTCTCCAGGATGGGCCCAGAGTCATCACCAAGCCAGGTCTTGGTGAGACACACCAAATCTCCTGATCGATGCTAAACTCTAATGTCACCCCAGTCTTATTCCTCGGGAAGCTGGTGTTGCATAAAACTCACTGAAGAGGAGAAGCAGGTTCAGTTAGACCACTGGCTGCCTCTCCCTTTTACCAGGGGCTCCCTTGGGATCTGGGTAAGCAGAGGAAACACCTATTTCCTCTCCTTTGTGTACACTTGGACTCTCTGCTCATGGGGGTTAGTTTTTGGGGGAGAGTGGGAGGCATCACTGGTGGCACCCTCAGACTCCCATGGAGTGCGCTCCTCTTCTTGCCATGCAAAATGTGTGGGAAGTCCCCATGGTGTCAAGTCTTTGGTCTGCTAAAACAGTTAGTGGAACAAATATGAATCTATGGTCTGGAGTCCACTTCCCTAAGTCCATATGGACAATGGCAGGTAGTGAGTTAATGGGTGCTGGGTTTAGAGCAGGCTTGCTTGGTGCTTATCCCAGGGCAGCCCTATGGAACTAAATACCCCACTGCTACATGAGAAGGACTATGCAGGGTGAAGTTCTGATACTCATATATTTCAAAGTTAAATAGCATCTGTGGTATAAAATATAGAAATGCAATGTATCCTGATATGTGGATCCCCTTTGTGGGTCTAGGCCACAGGTGCCATTGAATTACCATGCAGTCCTAAGTAAGCCAGATTCTGGAGTTGAAATGTGTTCAGCCTGGGAAAAACAATAGCCCTGAACTGCCTATGTATACCTATCTGGGTTGTCGGCACAACCCCTGCAAATTGAAGAGGCGGTCCTTAGGAGTACAAGTTAAAAGAATGCTTTTTACTGTCACCCCTGGTGACTGGGGCTCAGAAACTGCAGTTCTGATGCTCATGTATTTCAAAGTTAAACTGCACCTGTGGTACAAAATGCGAAATGCAATACATCCTGATATGTGGACCACCTTTGTGGGTCCAGGCTACAGGGGCCCTTGAATTACCATGCAGTTCTGAGTGAGCTGTATTTGGGAGTCAAAATGTGTTTCAGCTTAGGAAAAGCAGTAGGTCTGAACAGCCTGTGTGTAGCCTAAGGGAAGCAGGGAAGGCAGTACATCAGGCAAGGTCCCAAACCAAGGAAACACTAGCACGGACAGTAAAAGAAGGGGACAAGACTTTCTATAGATACATTAGTTAAAGGAGAAAGTCCAGAGGGAGTATTGCTAAGATCAGAGGGGATAAGGGGGAGTGTGTGGAGAAGGACCAAGGAAAACAGATACTTCTGCTCAGTATTTACTGAGGCGAAGGTAGTGCAGGGCCCACAGCTCAGCACCATGGACGGTGGGGAGGGGAGGGAGGAGGTGCACAAGTCCCTTCACAAAAGAAAGGGTTCCACAAGAGCTCGCTAAACTCAGGGTGGACAAGGCAATGGGACCAGATGGCATACATCCCAGGTTACTAAAGGAGCTAAGGGTGGAACTAGTAGAGCCATTATCAGAACTGTTTAGTGAGTCTCTAAGCACAGGAGAGGTCCCAGAAGACTGGAGAAGGGCTCATGTGATCCTGCTCCACATGACTGGTAGCAGAGAGGAGGCAGAGAACTACAGATCAGTCAGTCTTACCTCATTAGTGTGCAAGATTATGGAGGCTGCATCAATCTGCATCAATATATTTTGCAATTTTTGGTGGGGTTGTGTGATTCAAAATAGCAAAAGCTGCAGGTTGTAACTGGATGCCAAACATAGCCTGAGGTGGGGGTAATTGTCTTCGCAAGTCAGAGCTCAGCATCATAGCCATTTGTCTAGCTAGACCATTTGTCAGCTTTATTCAATTACTATAAACTAAATCACTTTTAAAGTGGCATTGCTTGGTATTTGTTTTAGTTTTTCATTCAGAAAGGGTTTTTTTAAAACTGCTTATCTTCTGCATATTTGATTTTCCTTTGTGGCTAACTGGACTGATTACTAGAATTCTGTGAGAATCTGCATCAATATATTTTGCAACTTTTGGTGGGGTTGTGTGATTCAAAATAGCAAAAGCTGCAGGTTGTAACTGGATGCCAAACATAGCCTGAGGTAGGGGTAATTGTCTCCGCAAGTCAGAGCTCAGCATCATAGCCATTTGTCTAGCTAGACCATTTGTCAGCATTATTCAATTACTATAAACTAGTGGTGTGCTCCTGTGTGAGCCAGAAGTCCATCTTCTTCCAAGTTGTGTACAGGAGTGCTTGGGAACAACTGAGAAGCTGCATGGAATATACTATTTTGGACGAATTATCTGTAACTAAACTCTCTCTCTCTTGCTTACATCTGAGAGAAGTTTTCCTCACTTTTAAAGTGGCAGAGCTTGGTATTTGTTTTAGTTTTTAATTCAGAAAGGGTTTTTTTAAAACTGCTTATCTTGTCAGCATCCTCAGAAGGGCTGAAATAACTGCATATTTGATTTTCCTTTCTGGCTAACAAACCACCAGGCTGTTTTGGGGCTGGAGAGGTTTTGCCTGTGTCTGACTTGGATGTCTGGATTTTTCTCTGTTTGATTATCAGGGTACTTTCTCTGTCAAATTGTTGTGTAGGGTATCTTGCTGACAGGAAGGTTCTCATCGCAGCGGTGGGTGACAGCTTTTAGTCGATTGTTTTGTGAGGACACAGTTTAGGCCCAACCCCTTCCACCCAGCCCTGGAAATAGTTCCTTTATACCTGAGGTTCTGACATCATTTCCCGAGTGCAAGGTGCATTTCACTGTCATATCCTCTAGCACACTGCACTAATAATATAAGCATATTGTATAATATATATATATTTCTATATAATCAAAACACACGCCGCATGCACACACACAAATACAATAAAATAAAAACTAGATAAACATGTGGGGGAGTGCAATGTAATGGCTGTGGGGCAGCAGTCTTCCGGGAGTCTTTCTGGAGGCTGAGATGCTGCTATTTGCAGACAACTATCTGCCCTGAGGGAGGAAGTTGCCTCTGCAGGCCGCACTGGACAGTAGTAAGGAAACCTTCCCCCAGGCCACACTGGACAGTAGAAAGGGAACCTCCCCCATCCAGGGAGCACTAGCACCACCACCACTACCTCAGAGGTTGCGAAGAAAGCACAGCAGTTGGACCACAGTGGGCTCAGGGAGGGTGAGGAGGGTGGAACAGAGGCACACCCAGTCAATTGTTCCACTCCACAATCCATACACCATTCTGGGGGAGCATAGCTCCCCTATGGATGCACCTGCAGAGAAGACTGATGATAACTGTCACAAGGGAGGCCCACAGAAAGGAGGCAGAGGACACCAAAGGGAAAGGAAGCAGCTCCTGGTGGGGGACTCAATTATTAGGGGTATAGAACTGGGGAGAGCTGGGAAAAATGAAGTAAGGTGCCTGCCTGGTGCCATGGCTTGGAGGGACAGGAAGCGCATCCTCAGGATCATGAGAACAGCTGCAAGGGATTCCGAGCTGGACGTAATTGTCCACCTAGGGACAAATGACTTGGCTCATCATGAGATTAGAGCAGTGCAGGAGGACATTGCAGAGTTGGGAGGGACCTAAGACGAGTAGCACACACAGTATCCTTCTCAGAGGTGCTACCTGTCAAAAGCATGGGGGAGGCAAGGGTAATGGCACCATGCAGTTTAATGAATGGTTGAAAAATGGTGCGGAGCACAGGGTTTAGCTTCATTGGGGACTGGGGTTCCACCTGGAGGGACACCAGCCTATACTGGCAGGATGGTCTGCATCTGTCCAGGAAGGGAACAAGTCTTTTGAGCAATCGATTTAAATGCTTCATTGGCAAGCTTTTAAACTAGTCAAAGGGGGAGGCACTGACAAGCAGCAGGAAAATCCAGCCTCCCTACAAAACAGGGTACTAAATGAGAAAAGACAGAGGTAGAACGGTCAGTGGGGATGCTGCACTGGAAGGTAAAGCCATCAAAAATGGAGAGCAATGAGTACTAATGCCCGTAGTCTGGGTAACAAGTTTCCTGAATTAGTGGCCTTGATGGAGGAAGAACATCTGGATATCGTGGCAGTCACAGAAACATGGTACACACAAAACCATGACTGGGACATAAACATACCAGGATACACTGTCTACAGGAGGGACAGGGAGGGTAAAAGAGAAGGAGGTAGTTCTTTACATAAGGGAAGGAATAAAAGCAACAGAACAAAAGGTACACAGGAGGAGAAGAAGCACTGTGGGTAAATTTGGAGACAGCAATGGCACCACAATACGCTGAGGGTTGTATACAGACCCCCTTCTCAGGGGAGGAAATGACAGGAAATGATAGAAAGTATACTTAGAATGGCAGAAAAAGGAGATATTGCTGATGGGTGATCTGAATATGCCAGATGTTAACTGGAGTGCAGTTGCAGCTGCCACTTCGAAGAGTGCAGTTATTCTAGATGCCCTACAGGGGGCATGCCTTAGACAACTAGTACTGGAGCCCACTCGAGAGGGAGCAATATTAGACTTGATTCTCTCAAATGGAGATGGTGAGAGGATTACAGATGTAGAAGTGGGTAGCCATCTGGGAACTAGCGACCATCGAACAGTATGGTTCACAATAAACACAGCAATAGAGTCAAGCCATACAAAGACAAAAGTACTGGACTTTAGGAGGGCTGACTTTGCCAAAATGGGTGAGTGCCTAAGAAACGCACTAGCAAATGGGCAGGAAGGAGGGGTGGAAGAACAATGGGGAATAATAAAAACTGCCATCACAGAGGTAACGAGCCTTTGTGTGAAGCAATGTAAGAAACCACTATGGTTCTCAAAGGAAGTGGCAGTGAAGGTTCAAGAGAAAAAGAAAGCATTCAGGAAGTACAAGGAATCGCAGAAGGAGCAGGACAGAGAACTGTATCAGTTAAAGCAAAAGGAGGCTGGGAAGGCAGTCAGAACAGCAAAGGCCCAAACCAAGGAAAAGATAGCCAACTCAGTTAAGAAGGATAAAACCTTTATAGGTACATTAGGGAGCGAAGGAAGACCAAGGAGGGATAGTGAGGCTTAATAAAGGGAGGGAGGGTGGGCAGAGGAGACTGTGAAAAGGCAGAGATACTAAACAAATATTTTTGCTCAGTATTTACAAAGGAAGAGGGAGGTACATAAAACAAACAGTAGTAACACTCTGGGTACAGAAGTTGATACCGCCCATTTACAGAAGAAAGGGTTCTGAAAGAACTCTTAAAACTGAAGGTGGACAAAGCAATGGGGCCTGATGGGATTCATCCCAGAATTCTAAAGAACTAAGGGTAGAACTAGTGACACCACTGACTACCCTTTTAACAAATCATGGGAGGATGGGGTGGTACCCGAGGACTGGAGGAGGGCAGATGTGATTTCCCTTCACAAAACTGGGAGCAAGGCAGAAGCAGGAAACTATAGACCTGTTAGTTTAACCTCAGTGATAGGGAAAATGATGGAATCACTTCTGAAGGAAAGAATTGTAGAGTATCTAGAGGCCAGAGGGGCACAGGACCCTAGGCAGCATGGATTCACAGCGGGAAGGTCATGCCAGATGAATCTGATAGATTTCTTTGACTGGGTGACCAAAGTAGTAGATCAGGGAGGGGCTGTGGACATGGCCTACCTAGACTTTAGCAAGGCATTTGACACAGTCCCACAGAAAAGATTAATATACAAGTTAGCCAGCCTGGGAGTGGGTCCCAAGATGACAGCCTGGGTAAAGAATTGGCTGGAGAATAGGACACAGAGAGTAATAGTAAATGGAGTCCACTCAGAAGAAAGGAGGGTTACTAGTGGGTACCGCAGGGTTCAGTATTAGGACCGGGTCCTCTTCAATGTCTTTATAAGCGACATTGCAGAAGGACTGGAAGAAGTATGTCTCTTTGCAGATGACACAAAGATCTGCAACAGAGTTGATGCACAGGGTGGGGTGGAAAGGATGAGAAGGGACTTGGCAAGGTTAGAGGAATGGTCAAATGTATGGCAGCTTAGATTCAATGCTAAGAAGTGCAAGGTAATGCACCTGGGAAACAAAAACCCAGGGGAAGAGTACACAATGGGGGTGAGATACTAACAACAACAAAAATGGAAAGGGACCTGGGGGTAGTCATATCAGATGACCTAAAGGTGGGCAAGCAATGTGAGAGGGCAGCAAGGAGGGCTTAGGGGATACTGGGATGCATAGGAGAGGCATCGCCAGTAGAAAACAGGAAGTTATTATCCCTCTGTACAGACAGCTGGTGAGACCCCATCTGGAGTACTGTGTGCAGTTCTGGAGACCCAGTCTCCGCAAAGACATAGACAAGATGGAAGCTGTCCAGAGGAGGGCAACTAAAATGGTGCAGGGTCTGCACTGGAAGACATATGAAGAGACTTAGGAGCTTAATATGTAGCCTCCGAGGAAAGAAGGGAGAGGGGACATGATAGAAACTTTCAAGTACCTCAAGGGAATCAACAAAGTCCAAGAGGGTAGCATCTTTCAAAAAAAGAGGTGTGCAAGAACAAGAGGGCACAATTTGAAGATAGAGGCGGCTCAGAGGTAATTTAAGGAGTATTTTTGCACAGAGAGGTTGTGGATGAATGGAGCGGCCTTCCGGAGGAGGTTGTGGAGTCAAAATCAGTGGTGGAATTCAAGCATGCATGGGATAGTCATAAGGCAGTTCTGGGGGGTGGGGGTAGGAAGAAGTAGGCTGCTGGTTAACTAGGATCTGCAGCTTATCCAGTAGGTAGTGAAATGGGCAGACTGGGTGGGCCAAGCGGTCCTTATCTGCCGTCAAATTCTATGTTTCTATGAAGCACTCCTTAAGGAAAGGATAGTGCAGCACCTGCAATCCATAGGAGCACAGGATCCAGAACAGAATGGGTTTACAACAGGAAGGTCCTGTCAAATTAATCTCATAGATTTCTTTGACTGGGTAACCAGAGTGGTGTACCAAGGGGTGCAGTTGATGTTGCCTACCTTGACTTCAGCAAAGCTTTCGATACTGTTCCACATAGAAGATTGATTAATAAGCTGGGTAGGCTTGGGTGGGTCAGAAGTTGGTCAAATGGGTGGCAAACTGGTTGCCAGGCAGAACACAGAGAGTGGTGGTAAATGGTATACAGTCAGAACAGATGCAGGTCACAAGTGGGGTACCTTAGGGATCAGTCCTGGGGCCAGTCCTTTTCAATGTCTTCATCAGTGATATTGCAGATGGACTGGAGGGTAAGGTTTGTCTGTTTGCAGATGACACCAAGATCTGCAACAGAGTAGATGATCCAGATGGGGTGGGCAGAATGAGAAGAGATCTGGATAAACTGACTAAATGGTCAGAAGAGTGGGAACTGGATTTTAACGCAAAGAAGTGCAAGATCATGCACATAGGGAAGAGAATTAGAGAAACCCTGAAGCCACCTATAGGTTGGGAGGGGAGTTGCTGGCAATCACAAGAGAAGAAAGAGACTTGGGCATCGTCATCACAGATGACCAGAAACCATCCAAGCAGACCACTAAAGCAGTAGGTAAGGCTAGGAGGATGTTGGGGTGCATTAGCAGGGGTACCACAAGTCATAGACAGGCCTACAACATTGCGCGGAATAAGTGCACCTGGGCCATCAGGAAAGCCAAGGCTGACCACTATCGAGCCACCCTCATCTCCTCCTGGGGGTGTGCCTGAACTTTTTGGGATAATGTCAAGCAACTGAACGGGAGCGCACGCTCCCCTCCACCATCCCAGATCACCATTGGCAGCACTACCGTTATGGACCCTACAAACATTGCAAACTACCTCAACACATCCTTTACAGACCTCAGCTCTATCCTCCCCAGTAATTTATTTGACCCACCACCCTCCCTACCAGCCCCAGCCCTCCAATACCCTAGCTTCTACCTACATAGTGTAACTGCCCAGGAAGCTAGACCCCACCTGATCTGTGCATTAAAAAGCAATAGTCCTGGCGACGACTCCATGGACTCCAGCATTCTCCGGCTGGTACTGGATCAGGTGCTTGCCCCACTCACCAGCCTTCTCAATAAATCCCTCTGCCTGGGGCAATTCTTTACTACATGGAAAACTGCCATTGTTACTCCCATTCACAAAGGGGGATGACAGGTCCTCAGCCGGGAACTATCGGCCTATTTCCATACTTCCGCCCCTCTCCAAAGCCCTTGAAAGACTGGTTGCCACACAAATCACTGAGTACCTGACCAAACACAATATCCTCTGCCCTGAGCCAGTTTCCATGCTGGACACACTACAGGCACAGCACTAGTTGAATTTTCAACATTCCTACACTCATCCCTGGACTCTGGCTCCCTAGCTGGGGCAGTGTTCATCGACCTCTCTAAGGCTTTTGACACTGTCTCCCAACCCCTCCTGTTGGATGCCCTCTGCCACACTGGCTTCACTACTGGGCCACTCGCTTGGCGCACCAGCTATCTATCTGCCCACTCCCAATGTGTCAAAATTAATAGAACACTTTCAAAAACATGTCCCATCCGCTCAGGGGTTCCTCAGGGCTCTATCCTGGAACCCCTACTCTTCTCGCTCTATGTTAACACCCTGCCCAGTGCATGCACTGGGAAAATTCTACTGTATGCAGATGACACCGTCATCTTTGCCACCCACCGTAACCCTACCTCCTTCCAGGACTCCCTGCAACTTTCCTATAATGATGCCGAAACCTGGTTTAAACAGCACAGACTGGTCATAAATCTCAAAAAAACTAAAGCAATGCTCTTTGGCCACCCCCAAAACAAAGCCAGCAACTTCCCATTCCATATCCTCCCCTGCTCCAAACAGCCTCTAGAGCAAGTCCACTCCTACAAGTACCTTGGGGTCACCTTTGACTCAGCCCTCACCTACCACACCCACATTGATGCACCTGCCTCAGCTACCAATGTGCAGCTAGGTATCTTATACCGGCTACAAAAACTGTCTTCCCCCCGCTGCCCTCCGGCTTGCGGTGACATCCTCTATATTATCCGTGGTTGACTACGGACTACCGGTCTACGGGGCCGCCGACACAACTGCCCTCAACAAAATTTGCCTCGTCCTTAACAAGGTGTGCAGGCTAATTACTGGGGCCCCTAGGCTCACACATTCATGCCAGCTCTATGGTATGGCAACATTCCTGAACCTAGATGAATGACTGCGATATCAAACATACCTAATAGCAAAAAAAACTCTTCTAGGGCTATCCCCACTGGGGCTGACAGCCTCCCTCCACCTAGCCCAACCCTTGGTCTGTACATGGACCTCCTGCAAGGCCACTTTTCTGGTACCAAGATCTAGGACCTCCCATGGACAGAGGTCATTCCACCATAGAGCCCCTTCCTGGTACAACTCGCTCCCTATCCCCATCTCGGATGCCCCCACGATTTCCAAATTCAAAACTGCACTCAGAAGCAAACTATTCAACATGCATAGTTGCACCTGTCTATAATTTGAGGCGAAACCCTCTGTGCCCTGACAATGCCCACTGGGCAGCATCCTTACCGCACCTCTTTAAATCCTACCCCTTTTCTGTTTATACTGCCATTATTCCTGTTGCTTGCCCTTTCTCCGTGGAAGTATGTACCACTTCTGATTAAACTGCTACTACTCTGTTGACTGCTCATACTGTCATACTAATATGCGCCACTCTAACCAAACTGGCGTCTCTGTATAATTGTCTTTATCACATGTGCTTGCTATCTACGTAACCCATATCCTGGAACCTAAAATGCTTGTATATGTATTGGTCATGTTCTTTATCACACGTGCTTGCAAACTATGTAACCTATATCCTGAAACCGAGAATGCTTGTATTTGTATTTGTCCTCTATGTGACGAGGTACTTTTGGAAATGAGCCTCTGGCTCAAAGGTTGTAAACCGATGTACAAATAAATAAATAAAATAAGAGGGAGGTAATAATCCCTCTTTACAAGAGACTGGTTAGGCCCCATCTGGAGTACTGCATGTAGTATTGGAGGCCGCACCTGCACAAGGACATTAACAAAATGGAGGCAGTCAGAGAAGAGCAACCAAAATGGTGCTGGGACTGCATCAGAAAATATAGGAGGCCAGATTAACAGAGCTCAATATGAATATCCTAGAGCAAAGGGGGTAGAGAGAGGTCATATGATCAAACATTCAAACATCTTAAGGACATTAACAAGGTGAAAGAGTCTAACATGTTTCAATATAAGAAAAATAGCAGGACAAGAGGACACAACATTAGATTAGAGGAAGGCCTATTAAGGAGTAATGTGAGGAAGTTCTTTTTCACAGAAAGGGTGGTGGATGCATGTAATGGCCTACCTCAGGAAGCGGTGGATCTGAATACAGTGCAGGGCTTCAAACAGGCATGGGATAGGCATAAGGGAGCAATACAGATAAGTATGACTAGATAGGCCATTGACAGAGTAAAGACCTATGGCACATTCATAAGGTAGAAAAAATGGGCAGACTGGATGGGTCTTGCAGTCCTTATCTGCCGTCAACTTCTATGTTTCTATGTTTCTCTGGGTTGTTGGCAAAACCTCTGCAAACTGAACAAGCAAGGAGTACAAGTTAAAACTTGCCTTTTACTGTCACCCCTCCTGACTGGGGCTCAAAGACTGCAGCATGGACTTGAAATAATAGAGATATTGATTGAATGCAGCCTGCCTAATTGGGAATCATACTGATATTCAGTGTCAAGTAAATACAAAGGATCTTGTTTGGAAGTTAATACCTGTTTGGACAGTTAATCCATTGGTGAAAGATTTCTGTTTCTAACTTGTGTCCTTACAGCTCAGAGGCCTCGATGTGCATCCATGTGCCTGGAGGTTATCTCAGTCCCAGAGGTCAAGTAAGTGCAGAATACATCTGTCATACCCCTAGATGTTTGGGGAGCTGCAAAATGGTGGTTCATCTGGGATCTGGGGGTTTCCCTGGGTCCAGGGCATGGTCAGAGGCATCGGGCACCATTTTAGAAAAAAGTTGGGACCGTTTGGATAAAGTTACTTTGTGGAGCCGATTATTAAAGATGGTGCTGTCAGCACTTATAAATTCGTGCCCTGTAGAGCCATCCCTGTGAAACTGTGGCTTGTGCCTTGAGTGACACGTGAAGCCTGGGCCTGGTATTACAGAACCAATAATATGGTGTGGCAATGCATGTGGAACTGTCCATGTGCCTCCTAATGCATATGCTATGGGACCACCTCCAAGTGCAAGCAGTTGGCCAAAGGGTTCAAAGAGGCTTAAGGTCTCAGTGATACCAGTGCTGCCTCATCCAATGTGGGCTGTCTGCAGAAACCCTTGAGGAGTGAGGAGCCTTGGATGGTAGCAGAAGCCCTTGAAATTTAGAATAGTAAAAAAAAAGAAAACACAGTATCTGACTTAACCAAAACACCTACTGGGGTAAGTGTGAGCTCCACCAGAGCCTGACCCTGTGCTGCCGGTTGGACTGTGTAGCAGTGACCTGCCTGGAAGCTGAAGAAACACTGTGAGTACTGTACTCCTTTCAAAGTTACCAACCACTTCTGCTAGTCAGCGCAGCTAGTAATAAAATCAGCAGGGACTCAGAAACTGGCGATTTTGGTTGTGCTGTGTTCGGGGCAAAGGGCAGACTGGAACAAATCAGAATGAGGACATCAGTGACAGTTTAGGAGCAAGACACAGTGTGTGGGTTAAAGAAATGTTGTTCTACATTGCAGGGGATTACATGCGTGAGGCCACATCACTTATACATCAAATATGGCTGCATATCCCAAGGACCAAGAAGTGAAAGTCCCCTTACAGTTGTAGTACAATGGTTGACAGCCTGTGGCTCACTGGTAGGGTTACCGCCTCAGTGTGGCATGTGCCACCATAAAGGAGCATACATGGAGATGACGACAGTATGTCACGCATGCAGAGCGGGAGAAGGCCCTACCCCTGTACTATCAGCTCCAAAGTACCTAGCTCTGAGCGAAGTGTCCCAAGAGGATTCTGAAAAGTCATTTGCAGAAGGATGGGAAAAATGGGTACAATCCAAGCCTGGAGCTGGAGATACCCCTAGAACAGCCCACCAGGAGCCTATCCCATGAGGCTGTCTTCCCCCAGGTACCAGCAGATCCACCTGACCTGTGTCAAATTTGCCAGAGCCTTGGGAAGCTAGCTCTCTACAACTAATAACCCCCCCCAGGACTTTGGATCAGCATCTCTGCCCATCAAGAGCACCTCAGGACAATCCCTGAAAAAGCTGACTCCCAGCATCCAGTGCCCAACAATCTCAATCTCCTCTAGAGCCCCTCCGGGGTTTGATCACCCCCTGTTGGCATGGACTGCCAGGGTGGTATCACCTCCTGTGGGGCCACCCATGCAGATCAGGGGGACTGAAGGTCATCCACGCCAGTCCAAGGCTAAGGAAAATAAAGACAAGGGCCATGCACCTGAAACCCCTCACATGCCAATAAGTCATCAGATCTGCAGCCATTCCAAGGAATGAGAGCTGGTCCTGCTGTGGGAGTACAAACTAGGGGAGTCACTACCCCCTGTACAGATCCCAAGGGGCCCATGTGCAAAATTCCATACTGGTCCCAAGCAAAGCATATGGTAAGGCGGTGCCTTAAACAATACTATCCAACCTACATGTATTATTTTGTACCTGAGTGGCTCTGAGATGTCACTGAGAGAAAGAGGGAGGAATGGTTATAAGAGGCAGTACTGAGGAAAATCTACACCAGGCATAGCCTAAATGAGCTCAGTGAAGCCTACCTGCTAGAGGAAGTCTGGAGGATGGCTAAGACTGTGCTGAGCACTATGCATGAGAGCTTCACCCTCATGAACCGTTATGCACTCCACCAGGTCTTGGAGGGTCAGAGGATCCGATGCTCAGAGGTGACCCAAGACTCTTATGGGGCTCCCTGAACAAAGTCTGAGCCCTGCTTCTACTTCTACTTCTGAGCTCCTTGCATTTTTCAGTGCTACTACAAGATGTTTTGTGATGAAAGATAAAGGGACACCCGACAATGAGTTGCTTGAAGCCTTTCTTAAAGCATTTTCTACCTCATCTTAACCATCTTTCTACCTGCCATGCTAAAAGGGGTGGTTTCCAGGGCCACCTGTAAACATTTTGAAGAAACATCTGTCATTTGATTTTATGCAGAGTGGGGTTCCCCTGCGGATCTTACCTTTTCTTCTCACTGGAGAGCCATGCCCTTTTGGGGAACTGTAATGCCAGCTAGAATGGTGATATCTATAGCCTGCATTGCAGAAGGTAAGTTCAGACCTTTTCTTTTTTCTTTAAAGTGTGGGAACAGTGACTTTACAAGACCCCTCAGGTGCCTGGGACAAACCCCTTTTGAGCACTGAGTTATGCATAGCGTTATGAACATTTGAATATGCTGCAGTTGGGACTGTCTATCCCCTACATGGACTATTAGGGACACCATTCCACTTGTTTGAACAGAAAGAAAAAACAAGTTTGATAAACCAGTTGTAAGTATTGCATGTGGGAAGATTCAAAGGGAAATGAAAGCTGACCATTTACTGCATGGAAATGTTGGGGAAACTTGGTATGTGCTGTTTTAAACTGGGCTCACTTAATGCGCCATTTTAGTAAATGTCTTATATGATTATAGTCTGCTGCATAGTTACTGGGGCAGGCATGATGGGTAAAGGTACACAAATGTGATTGCAGGATACACTGTGTCAATCAGGAATGTTAGGACTCAGCCTTGTAGTCAGCAGACTGTTAGTGGTGGCTCAGAAGGTATGGTTGTGTTGGCCAAGGTTTAGAACTGATATGCCACTCCTGGTCACTTGGGCACAGTGTTCTGAGGGTCCAGAAGGGTGGGCAAACAGAGATCCCCAGGGTTGTAGAACCTTGGGCACAGGGGATCATTCTTTTCAGATGAGTTATTCTGCACTATCATTATGGTGCTTGTCCAGCCACATTTCTCCCTGGGCACTGACGGAGTGGGGGTTGAACTCAACACTCTCTGTCATGGGCTTCAGTGGAAGGCTAGCCATGCAGCCCTAGGTGCTTGCTGAGGGCATCAAGCTTCAAAATGGGGTGGGGGGTGTAGCCTGTATAAGGAACCCTGGCTCCTTATGTAGGGCTATAAGACCCTTAAAGGGTTAAACCACTGGTGTCTTAGGGAACTGGGCCAACTGGTCTGATCCAGAACTCTAAGGTGATGGGCTCTAGCTGAAGAGCTGGAGGCAGTTCCTTCAGTCTGGGGGAGGTGTGTGCCAGGAATGTAGTGCCTGGTCCCCTTGCTGAACCACTGTTCCCATGTGGGAGGCCCAGAATTATCCTGCTGGTACTGTGGTGGTTGCCGTTGGCATGGACCCCCAGTGGGGAAGACCCCATCATTCTACATTTGAAGGCTGAGAGGAAGAGGAGAAAACTGAAGAACTATTAACATGATGCAATCTGCGAGTATGAAAGTGAATTAGAACTTTAATTCCACCCTGCTTGGGGAGCAAGTCAGAGAGGAACACCACCTGAGGTAAGTCCCAGTGCCAGGCTGGGGGTGAGGGCTGAACCAAGAACGGGACTGGACCAAAGAAAAAAGCAGAGCTGTAATTCCAGGACTGCATAGGGTACACAGCAGTGCCCTTCCTCCCTGCACTAGACAGAGGGGTTTGGTAGTTTACCCCTGTAGCAATAATTCAGTCTGGGACCCTCTGTCCATGGTGGTCAGTTCTTGGAAGAGGGTAGAAGGTGGCACCTGTGGCAGCCTCAGACCCCTGGGGGTGTCTACCTCTCCTTGCCCCTAAATTGTGATTCCCACAAGCAGAGACAAAGCCAGTAGAGGTATAGAATTCAGACTTGGACTCTCTGCCCATGAAGGTCAGTTCTTGGGGGAGAGTGGGAAGCATCACTGGTGGCACCCTTGGACCCTTAGGGAGTGTATGCCTCTCTTTGCCATGCAAATTGTGTGGGAATAAGTCTCCATGATTTTCAGTCTTTGGTCTGCCGAGACAGCTTGTGGAGCAAATGTGAATGTAGATCCTGGGGGCTGCTACCCTAAGTCCCTATGGGCAATGGCAGGTAATGAGTCAACGAGTACCATGTTCTGGGGAGGCTTGGTTGGTGCTTATTTCCTGGCAGCTCTATGGAGTGAAATATCCTACTGTTACATTAGAAGGACAGTGCAGGGTGAAGTTCTGATGCTCAGTGTACTTCAATGTTAAACTGCACCTGTGGTACAAAACGTGAAATGCAATGTTTCCTGATATGTGGACCCCCTTTGTGGGTCCAGGCTACAGTGGCCCTTGAATTACTATGCGGTTTTGTGTAAGCTGCTTTTGGGAGTCAAAATGTGTTTCAGTCTAGGAAAAGCTGTAGCCCTGAACTGCCTGTGTGTAGCCTTTTGGTTTATTGACACAACCCCTGTAAATTCAAGGAGCAAGGAGTACGAGTTAAAACATACCCTTTACTGTCACCCCTCGTGACTGGAGCTCAGAGACTGCAGTATGGACCTGAGATAATAGTGACACTGAGTGAAATGCAGCCTGCCTAATAGGGAGTGATACTGTTCATGAGTTTCAAGTAAATAAAAAAGATCTTATTTGGAAGTTAATACCTGTTTAAACAGTTAATCCATTGGTGGAAGTTTTCTGTTTCTAATCCCTGCCCTTGCAGCTCAGAGGCCCTGATGTGCGTTCCTGTGCCTGGAGGTCATCTCAGTCCCAGAGGTCAAGTAAGTGCAAAATTCATGCTTGTAAGCTCCCCTCTAATACATTACCTCCATCATACCCCAGATGCTGGGAAGATGCTACATTCATAAATCAGGAGACAGTATTAAAAATACGAGCATCTGTCCTCTGCTGTCTCTGTAACGCTGATTATAATTGCAAGTCTATAAAAACTGTTATGACTGCTTGGCCATTGTCCATGTCAGTAAAGATATGATTTGTCAGATGAGGCAAGGATGTAACAGTGAAATGACCAGCATGGAAACCAGATTGGAAAAGAGACAGGAAATGAGTTCAGGAGTAGTAGCTCATAATTGACAACTTATTCAACCACTCAAGGACTTTGAACAACACAGGGATGAGGGTTATGGGATATTTGTCACCCTTGTTAGCATTGTCACCTTTTTTCAGTAGAGGTACAGTAAAAGCACCCCTGCTTCTAGACAACAGGAACCACACCTGAGAAGTGAGAACAGTTAAAGACGTGAGGTACCAGACTAGCAGTGGCTGGAACATCCATTCTGAGGAATTTGTTGTCAAGGCCATCTAGTGAGTCCACAACGCTTATAAAGATTTAGGGTAGAGAGCTCCTTCAGGTCCTCCTCCACCCTGATGAGGAGAGTATAAAAGGTGTATATATGTGGGTGGAAAAAGTGGGAACTGAGTGATGGGGAGGGCATGTATGTAGAGCAGCAGTCATGGAATCTGGGTTGTGAAGCGGGATATCAGAGTATCAGCAATGTGTACCATTGGTATAGAATTAGAATCCCACCTTGTGCTTAGAAATAGGAACTGATTAACTGGAAGAGGGGTTTAGTAGTTTATGTGTCCATTCTTGAAATGTATGGGGTTGGTATTAGTAGTATTGTGAATGTTATTGATAAAGTGAGGCACGTTGGCTTTCCTGGTGCCATTGACACTCATGTTGTAAAGCCTATTGGAGTGAATTGTGTCAGGCTTTGGTACATGCTTTGTGTTAAGCTCGGGCATCATCTTTTTGGTGGAACAACTCAATGACTTATGTGAAGGCCCAATGCCAATGGGTACCTCTTACTTGAAATGTTCTCATTAGGGCACAGAGGTCATAGATAGTGGCAAACAGTTGATGAAAAAGAGCCAGGGGAAATTCCACTTTCCCCTTCTCTTCAACCATTCTCCAGTTGACTGTGCAGATTGATAAGGAATGCATTTTTGATGGAATTTATGTACGGACCTAGTGTTTAAAAGTGGGGTTGGGGGTGGTGATTATTCTTCCTCACAAAATAAGTAACACAATCATCACTGAACACACCAGGAACTGTACTGGCTACAGATCTGATGGAAGGATAGGACCCAACTAATCAAGGTGTGGTTTATGGAATGTTAACTTGAATTCACTAATAATTGGGCTAAGTTTAAAACTTTGACCCTGGAGTGGAGTGGTTCACTACAGGGGCCAAGCCAGTGAGTTTTTCTGTTTCCTATGTATATTCCTACTTTGACAGGCATATTCTAAGGAAAAGGTTTTTGAGTACACCTGTTACTGAGTCAAGACATCTACCAGGAATGTAACATAGACAAAAAAGAAGTGCTGACATAGGCAGTGCTGTATGTGCCATAGTAAAATCAAATACAAAGGGGCAGAAACATTCAAGGCCCCACACTAAACCGGAGCTTGCATAGAATACAAAATGCTCAAATTGCCATTCCAAGATTTGATTTGTTAAATACCTATGGTACACTCGAAAGACAAGATGGACAACATAACAATCTCAACAGTTTCATCATAGTACTTTCTCAAGAGGACTGTTAAAAAATTGAGCCCTTTTTATTCTATGCAAGGTCTGGTTTAGTGTGGTGCCTGGAAGTTTTCCTTTATCAGTAACACAATAGGCACCAGCAATTACAATATCAATGGTATGGAGTGAGGGAAGGAGATTGTAGCTGCCAGTTCACGTGCAGCCCTGGCAAATGACAGCCACATGAAAGTGACTTCCAACTTGCTTCAGGTCATAGCAATGTGGTTGTATTTGTGTGTAACATGTTGAGTCATCTTGTACAGTAGCTGCCTTGTAATTGTGGCTCTGGGTCCTTCCTGAAATAGGGCCTTTGGCTCAGTGTACTTACCCAGTAAACAAATAAATAAATAAGTCACACCTCTTACATGAATGGCATGCCTCAACCTGTCTATGTAGCTCTGTGGAAAGACCAGGCTTGGTCCAGGAGGATGTGCACAAGTGCAATGGGGGTTGGTGAATGCAGTGAGCCTCTCTGACCCCATGCTAGGTGGTAAATGGGCATTTAGCTTTGGACATAGAGCCTTAAATCAATAACTCTTTTTACTATCTATTTTTAATAGCAAATAATTAAAGGAGGCATATAAACAGATATAGATCCGGGTCGCACCTGGAAACGAGTCTCGGCTCAGTGTGCCTTTCCCGGTCACCAATTTTAAATAAATAAAATAGATGGTGATACATATAAATAGATGGACTGTAGAACCACATATAAATAGATGGTGTGTGGAACTTAATGGGGCAGTGAGATGACTTTTCTTGTTTCTACATATTACCAGTCTGAGTTTAAAAAGAGTCACAGCATGACGTCGTAAAAGGAATTCAATTAATTGACGGCTATGCTCCTGAGCTTCTCAAAATGTCTTGTTGGAGAAATAAGTTTATTGCACCTAATTAAAATCTGATGCTTGACTTCAAGGGCTACTGTCAAGAGCTGATTTACATTTGCTGGACATAATACTTGTTTCAAATGCTGGTGTTCTAAAGTTACCTCAGACAAGTCAGTCCTGCATCTGCAGTGTCGCTGTTTGAATGTAGTTTTTATTATCCCCCAACCCCCGCAATTTGACAACATTGCTCTGTCTCTACTCCATGAGAGGTAACCAGATGCCCTGCAAAAGCCACAAGACTTTTTGGAATGCCACAGTGCCAGTTCAGTTATTCCATATGTTTCTACATTAGTCGCGATCATGCTCTGTGCAGGTCAGATGGCAGCCAGCTGAGTAGGTGAGTGGAGGGCAATGTCAGTCGCCATTGTTGACCACAGGTTAAGTGACAGGGGCAAGGGGGGGTACATGGCAGGGAGTCCTCAGTAGGTGATGGGTGTCACTTAGACAGGGGGATGGCACACAACTCAGTGTAGGGGGTGCTAGCCCACCAGGGAACTTTGCTTTACTTATGAACTGGGGCGAATGGGAGAGGGGGTTCCTTTAGACACCAGGGAATATCTTTATCTACTGTCCAGCATAGATTACATGGGACTGGTTTGCACATGCAAGTGAACCCATGATGGGCGTGGAAATGGCCCTTTAGTGCTGCGCATGCAGAATGGGCTCATTTGTATGCTTAGACTGAATGTGGCCCACAGGACCCCTGGTGCTATCCCTCTTTGGGCGTACTATTATCTATGGGTCACATCCAGCTTTAGGCTGTCTTCACAGCCCATTTTCACTTAGTGCTGCACTGATTCAGCCCTTATTCAGTCAGTTAGCTCAGTCTGTTAGGGCACGCTAACTGTCTGAATTTAGCTCAAAGCAGGCCTTGCGTGATTTTCAGCACAGTGCTGCAGGCTGCACTATGCTATATGCCAGCTCTGAATATCGGGGTCAAAGAGCTCACATCAGCATAGGCATGGGTGAAGTTGGACACTGATCATGCAGATGTACCAGTGACTGAGAGATTGTCACTGTGCACTTTTTTTTTGCTACAAAGGTGTTTATCCTCTGAGACAGGATGGGCGGCTAGCTCCACTCTGTCCCATCAGCCATAGCCATTCCTTACTCTCCGCTGGTAACTGGGGACCAAGTGTCCCCCATGGATTCCCCCCCATGTTGGGGCCAGGAAGGGAAAGCCATCCTCCTCCATCCAGTTCAGATTGTCCTGGGTCTCAGATAGAGTGGGCGGGCCAATGGCTTGACAGACAGGGCTTCATGGGGCCCGTCTCCCAGGTTTTCCTCCAACCATTTTCTCCCCTGACTCCTTAAACAACATGCAATGAGCATGATGTGCATACTCCACCTCCGTGGAGTTACACCCCGGTGCTCTGTCATGGAGCCCCCCTCAGCGGTGACTCCCACACACCTCCACCCGGATTCCTTCAGGTGGCGGTCAATTGCCAAGCCATGAAGTCCCCCCTCCCCGAGGGAGAAGAGCAGTCTGATGGATGCTGGATCCTCCCTCCTGTGGCTGACCCCTGAGTGACCTGCCTCCAGTCCCGAATGCAGGTCGCTGGCATGGAAGAAGGTAAGGTGCCCATGGTGCCTCAGCCCTCTTCGCCATTGGGCCAGCTTCTGTGCACATTTTTACTTGTATGCAGTTACTAAACTGGCACTGTGGCATTCCAAAAAGTCTTAAGGCTTTCACAGAGTATCTGGTTAGCTCTCATGAGTAGACATAGAGCAGTGGTGTCAGACTGAAGGGGGAGAGGGGAACTGGGACAACAATAAAAACAAAATTTAAACAGCAACACTGCAATGCACAATAAGCTTGTCTGAGGTGAAAAAACATTGCAGCAATAGCATTTGAGACAAGTATTATGTCTGATAAGCTCTCTAAAGAAAGCAAGGACCCTCTTTTGAAGAAACTATCTTTAAACTCAGATTGCCTTGCAAACTATAGACCTGTCTCTAACCTCCCCTTTCTGGGGAAGGTTGCTGAGAAAGTAGTGGCTGTGCAACTCAAGGCACATCTCACTGCCTTTGACATCTATGAGCCACTCCAGTCTGGTTTCCAGTCCAGTCTGGAGTCCAGTCCAGGCACAGTACAGACACAGCACTAGTCAGGGTGCATAATGATCTCCTCAGGGCAAGAGATAAAGGTGAATGGTTAATTCTCATTCTACATGATCTCTAGTCAGCATTTATCACCTGGGGGAGCTCTGTGGGCTCACCAGTACTGCCATTAACTAGTCTGAGTCCTTTCTCACAGGCAGGATGCAAAGGGTGGTGATGGGAAATTATTCCTCCTGCCTGAAGCCCTTGTCCTGTAGCATTCCACAGGGCTCGATTTTCCCACTTATGCTGTTTGCAGTGTACGTGCTGCCTCTGGAGGATATCATTAGACGCTACAGGATGGGGTTTCACTGCTATGCAGATGATACCTAACTGTATATGCCATTTGCACCAGGGACTCAGGGTGCGGTCTCTCTGCTGAACTCCTGTCTGATTGAGATCCAAGACTGGATGTCCTCCAACTGGCTGAAGCTTAATTCAGATAAGATGGAAGTATTGGTGACTGAGTCTGGTTGTTGGTGGGGAGCTGGGGTGGTGGGAGAGGCAACCAGACTAGTGCTTGGTTCTTCTTCTCTTGCCACCCCAGTAAAGGTGAAGAATGTGGGCTTTATTCTGGATAGTGAACTGACACTGGAGGCTCAGGTGTCATCCATGGTCTGAAATGGTTTGTACTATTTTAGGAATATTGCCCGAATTAAACCTTTTATCCCACCCGACAGCCTGTCCTCACTGGTACATGCTTTTGTGACATCCAGACTCGATTATTGCAACACCCTTTACTGCGGCTGAATGGAGGGACCCTACATTGTCTGCAGCTGGTGCAAAGTGCTGCAGCCAGGTTGATGGGCCTACCTGAGTCCTGTCATATAACCCTGGTCTTGCACGATCTGCACTGGCTGCCAGTGAGGTGGCATATTTCCTTTAATGTTGGTTTGCTGATCTATAAAGCCCTACATGGACTGGACCCTAACTACCTGTGGGACCTTCCACTGCCTCATCAGACCTCCCGCCCTCTCCTTTCCTCTGAGACGGGCTTCTGTGTGGTTCCCAGGGTTCTGTTGAAATCTTTGGGTGAGAGGGTATTTGATGTAGCTGGCCTGACCCTGTGGAACTTGCTTCTAAGGTCACTAAGGGAGCCTCCTCACTGGAAACCTTTACGAGGGGTCTGAAGTCCCATATTTTTACAGCAGCTTTTGATTATTTTAGTTTACTGGCTGTTTATATTTATAATTATTTTCACCAAGTTTATTTATCATTGATTCAAATTAGTTTTAATTTTAATATTATAATTATTTGTATCTTATTTTCTTGTTCTGCATGTAATGTTATAGTATTTGATAATGTACAGTGCCCAGAGCCTACGGGAATGGGCACTTTAGAAATAAAAGTTTGCTTGTTTGCTTGCTTGATAGTTGTGGGGAATGATACAGATCTTAAATTTTCAGTGTACAAAGCCGGCCCAGTGGTGTGGAGGGCTGAGGTGCTATTAACACCTTACCTCCTGCCACACCAGCGACCCATATTCGGTCATGAACATGGGTTGCTGGGGAGTCAGCCGGGGAGGGAAAAGAATGAGCGCCCAATGGCTGCTCTCCTTTCCCGAGAGGGAGGACCTGCACACTCCACTGAATGACTGCCACCTGATGGAGGCCATGTGGTAGCGCAGGTCAAGGAGGCAGTAGAAGGGAGGGCTGCAGGACTCCACATGTGTGCTTTTACTAGCATGCCCCCAGCATGGGGAACAGGGACAAAAATGCAAAAGGGAACACTCTGACTTTGTGATGCCCTACCTGCCTGCCTTCACTCCCATGTCACCATATGACCACCACCCCCAATTTACCGGGGTGATTGGCCATGCTGGTGGATGCCAGATGGGGGTGGCAGGGACAGGGCTGAGAGCCCACTGGAGGTGACCTGCTGGGAGAAAAAACACCTAAATAAAAAATCTTTCAGCATGCACAGTCGCATGGCAGTTGCACAGTAATGAACAAAACACAGTTTATAAGCCTTGCAAGCAAGGGATTCCAGATCAGTCTGACATTTTCCTGTAACTTCAGATCGATTGTTGTTTCCCTGTAGATTATATTTCCTAAGGATTCCAAATTTCTCTGTTTTCCCACATGACAAAATCAGTCTGTAGGAGCAGTTTCCTTAGAGATTGCTCCATATACCTATAAATACTGAAATCTAAAAGCTGTGTAAATTTAGTGAACCTTCAGCCACTGGACTGCAGAGTGGCACATCATTGTTAAAAACAAAGGGATTAACACAGCAGGCAATTTGGGAGAGGGGAAGCTAGCAGCACAGCAGTTTATAAATTAACAAAAGGCAGTAAATTAAGCACAAATACTCCTCAGATGAAGAAAAGGCCCCTATAAAAACTGTAGCTGAGCTTCCAAATTGCACTTATTGAAAGTCAGCGCTGAAAAGAAGTAAGAAAACTTACCTCAAGGACTAGTGAAAGGAAACCTGAACAAAAGGCAACACAGTTCTCTCAGTACAGAAAACAAACTGAATGAAAGGACAGGGCAGACAAGCTAGGGTTACCACCTATCCTGATTTTCGCAGGAGAGTCCTGATTTGGGCAGCTGTGTCCTGCTAAAAAAACATGAAAAATACTACATGTCCTGACATTATAGCAGAAAAGAATATTTTCTGACTTTCCTCTAAATGTTGCAGAAAACTATAATACCTTAACTAAAATACCTTAAAATGACAAGAAACACTGGAAACAACGGAAAAACTACAACACTTAGTCTTAATTCTGATTATTTGGAGAAAACAAGTCTGTTTCATTGGTGGAGGGTACATATTGTCCTGCGAAAAACCATGTTTCAGTAACAAATGTCCCACTTTGGGCTTCTTAAAAGGTGGTAACCCTAAGACAAGCATCACAGTCTGGTGTATTGTGGGGAATGTAAGGCCAGGGCCAAAAAAAGTCACTTGCAAATGGTTGCCCCCACAACCAAAAGCAGAGGTACAATTAATTAAAAATTTATTTAAACCATTTACACAACCACAGACACATGAATACTGTTCAGAAACTCAGGATACGATTTAAAACATATTTATTCAGTTTTCGCCTGTGTTTCTCCTGTAATAGTCCTAATGCTGAAGACAACAGACTAATTGTAGCTGAAGTGTCAAGACTGGTTATTGTAGCAGTGAACCTAAAATAGAGACTATGATGGATAATTTTCTATAGGTAGCTCAGACCATCGCTAAACTGTGGGAACTGAACAGAGGATATTCTTATTACAGAACAAGGTAACATTTTACCTTGTTGAGATCACCAAGTTGAACAAAAGTTAACTAGAGCCAACAATGGCTGCCTGGTGCATTAGTCAGGTGTGCATGTTTTTTTTATTAGTTGTATTACTCTGATGTAATTGTATGCTAATTCATAGGAACTTGAGAGGTAGTACATGTGCTATGATGCACAGTCATAACTCTGTTTTCTGTGATACTCTACATACATCAAAATAATATAACAACAAAAATTAAGGCTTACACATCAAGTTAATGCAGAGGCAGCCGTAGATGGTACTTTCTCATACAAATACATGCAAAGTGACACTGTAATACATGCACATAGACCTGCACAGACACACAAAGACATATACACACACACGAGCATAACCAACATATTTCAGGGCAGAAACAAGATAAAGAGACCCCCCACACACACAATCTTGGTATGACAAGTTGGCAGAGAAAAGAATCATTACACATTTTTCAGTTGCTCTTATACATCCTCCTCATTGTCCAGTCTACAGATTTTTGTGTCATCTACAATGCTGCAAATCTTATCCTGGTTCCTGGTTTTGCATTTTAAGACATTTAAATAAACAGGGCCTGGGATCTGTCCCTGGGGTACCCCACTGATAACTTCCCTAACTTCCGAGAATTCCCCATTTAGGATCACTCTCTGGGTCCCCCCACTCAGTCACTTCATGGCCCATTCCATGACCTTGTCCCCCACCCTTAGATCACCAAATTTTGTTATGACCATCCATGTGGGACAGAGTCAAAATGTTTACCAGGTATGGTATGTCTACGACATAATTCTTGTCAGCCTTCTTTGACACCTAATGAAAGAAATCAAACAGATAGTCTGACATAACCTTTTACATGTAAACCCATGTCGTCTTTTGTCTTGAAGTCCATTAGCCTCCGGAAACGCCAATATTCTTTCCATTATACTTGCCTCTGGTAACTTACCCACTATTGACATCAGATTGGCTTGTCTGTAGTTTCCTAGCTCATCCCTGTACACACTTTTGTGCAGGGGTACCATGTGTGCTGTTTTCCAGTCCACTGGCACCACCCCTGTTTCAAGTGAGTTATTAAAGACACCTGCCAGTGAAGCAGCCGACACTGCTGACTAATCAGCCATCATCTAATTCGGAGCTCCAGCCTTGACATAGAGACGGAGCCACTCAAGCCACAGTTGGAGCACTTGCCGGCAGTCACAAACTTTGGCACCTCAGCCACCGCACACAGAGATGCATGTTCAGAGGACAGTGGCAGATTGCAGGGTAGAGCAGTGTTGAAACCTGAGCATCCACTTAGGCTACAGGGGATCCTCAGCTCTACATGGATCAGGGGATCATAGGATAAGACAGTCCTCCAAGGACTACCCTATCCCCCTCGGTAGATAAAAGTATACCACAGGTTCATGAGAGGCCCTATCCTTCCCTGCTGGCTCAGAGTGCTGAGGACAATGAGAGGAGAGGCCCACTGTGCCCAGATGGAACCCTGCCTGTTGGGATCGCCCCAGGTGTAGAGGCTTCCCACTCTGGCTGCCCACATTAAAGAGGTTGCTGTATTGTGGAATGCACTCATGGGCACACACCTTACCTGTCTGCTTATGCATGCATCACCAGCAGCCAGGAACTGAGTGCACTCACAAATTCAGTTAATGTTGTGGGGTATCTGCACATGCAGGGTCCCTACCCATGCTCAAAATTAGACACCTCTGGGGCCAGTTCTGTGAGCCTGTATGCACAGATTGTGTATCAAAACAACCAGTCTCTGGCCCTGAGCAAGTAATATTACCTTAAACTCCTTCCTTATGTTTAATATGTCACTCTTCAAGTTGTGTCTATCTTTAAAAAACAGTGCTGCAAATAGTATCATTTGTTATCCCCCCTCCTGTATTGATTAATTTACTGCTTGTATAAATGCAACCTTGTGAAGTAACATTTCTTTCATTTGTATCTGCTAGACAGAGAATGCAGGCAGGTATACAATGCTTGATGACACTGATATATACAAGCAGCTCTCATTTCCTGGAAACACTGTTTACATATAATAATGTTTTCAGGAAACGAGAGCTCCTTGTATATGTCACAGTGTCATCAAACATCTTACTTATTTGTAAACTACAGCATTTACAGATTTGTGTTACCTGCAAACTCTGCAAGCAGATCACTGAGACAGGCTGGCAGATCTGTTGCTTGGTCCGGGAGACAGGCTAGTGTAGTTGGTGGTGGGTTCATGGCTTCTCCTGGTGTTCTGGATAATTTAGCAACTACTGACTGGGGCAAGCTGGGGGCAGGCAGTGCATGAGGGTGAGCGGTGGGCATGGACTGGAATTTTCTGGCAAGCCTCAACAGGTTAGGGTCATGCCTCACAGCTCAGCCACTTTGCAGCCACTCTGTAAATCTTGATCCCTGAACATTTCTCTCTTTCAAACATATAGCCTGTCTGCCATAGGAAGAGGCAGTGTAGAAACACAGAAACATAGACAATGATGGCAGAAAAAGACCACTGGTCCATCCAGTCTGCCCCTATACCCTAACAAATCTGGGACCTATAGTCCATACAGTGTTCTAATCCACACTGTCCAGCCCTATGCTCCCCACCCTACTGCTATCACCCAGAGCAACCACAATGCCCATAAAAACATAAAGAGAGTGAGGGACAGCAGTAGTAAGTGGGGCTGGGTGGCTGGTGCTGGCACTGTCGAATGTTGCTACGTGCCTGAGTTGGATGGCTACTGTGATGTACAGTGGTGGCCTCCTTAGCATGCTCTAGCTTCTGCCAGATCGGGTTGGGAATATAATGGCACCACCAGAGGAATGCTCTGCTGTGCTGGGAGTTGTTTGGTGGGGGAGTTTGGATGACGTAGAAAGAGCAGTGCAGCTGCTGTTGGGGTGGGGTAGGGGCTTCAGATTAAAAGTGACAGAAAAGACTAAAACCGACAGTGCTGGTAATTTTTTTTTTGGGGGGGAGGAGAGAGATGATGACAACAAAAGTGGTGTACACGTGAAGGCTGATAATTAAGGGGATCCAAAAGAAAGCAGTGACAAAACATAGAAACATAGAATCTGTCAGGAGATAAGGACCATACAGCCCACCTAGTCTGCCCATTTCCCTACTTGGTTTGGCAATCCCTACTCTTATATGGACTGCCTTTCCCTTACTCTGCTGTACAGCAGGGTGCCTTTATGCTTTTCCAATGCACTTTTGAATCCCTGTACTGTGTTTGCTTCCACCACCTCCTCCGCTGGTAGGCTGTTCCACTGATCCACCAACCTCTCTGTGAAAAAATACTTCCTAGCATTCCCCCTAAGCCTCCCTCCCTCCAGCCTCATGTTATGTCCTCTTGTCCTTGTGCACGTTCGTCTCTGAAATATGCTCCCCTCCTGTACCCTGTTTATTCCTCTAATGTATTTGAAAGTCTCTATCATATCCCCTCTCTCCCTTCTCTCTTTCTCTCTTCCAGTGAATAGCTGTTTAGTTCCTTGAGTCTTTCCTCATAAGATTTGTGGTGCAGTCCATGTATCATTTTTGTTGCTCTTCTCTGGACTGCTTCCATTCTGTCTATGTCCTTCCTGAGATGCGGTCTCCAGAATTGGACACAGTATTCCAAATGAGGCCTCACCAGTGATCTATACAGTGCCATCACCACTTCACTCCTCCTCCTCCTACTGGTTATGCCCCTTCCTATGCACCCCAGCATTCTGTTTACCTTCCCCATTGCTTTTTCGTATTGTTTGGCTGACTTCAGATCATTGGATATGAAAACCCCAGGTCTCTTTACTGACTTGTGGTGGCTAGAACCTGCCCCCCCCCCCACCATCCTGTATTCCTTTCTTGGGTTTCTGTGTCCCAGGTGCATTATCTTGCACTTCTTAGCATTGAAACCCACCTGTCAAACTCTTGACCATTCCTCAAGTAGTCTTAGGTTGTTTTTCATTTTATCTAGCTCCTCCTGTGTGTCCACTCTGTTACAGATCTTGGTGTCATCTGCGAACATGCATACTTTTCCCCTCCAGTCCCTCTGTAATGTCGTTATGAAGACATTGAATAGAACCAGCACTGATCCCTGTGGAACCCCGCTGGTCACCTCCCCCTCTTCTGATTTTATGCCATTTACTACCACCCTCTGGGTCCTGCCTTTTAGCCAGTTACCAACCCATTTTACCACTTAAGAGCCCACACCCAGATTCCCCAATTTGTTAAGCAACCTTCTATGAAGAATGGTGTTGAAGGCCTTACTGAAATCCAGGTAGGCCACATCCACCGCCCTTCCAGATCCACCACCCTGGTCACCCAGTCAAAGAAATTAGTAAGATTAGTCTGACAGGAACTACCCTCAGTGAATCCATGCTGCCTTGGGTCTTTTGCACCACTTGACTCCAGGAACATCACTATCCTCTCCTTTAGCAGGGACTCCATCAGTTTCCCCACCGCTGAGGTCAAGGTTACAGGTCTGTAAGTACCTGCCTCCTCCCTACTTCCAGTCTTGTGCAGCGGGACCACCTCTGCCCTCCTCCAGTCCCCAGGTACCTCTCCTGTCTCTAGTGATTGATTGAATAGGGTTGTCAGTGGACCTGCTAGGACTTGCCTGAGTTCCTTTAACATTCTAGGGTGAATCCCGTCTGGCCCCATTGCCTTGTCTGTCTTTACTTTTCCTAGTTCCTTCAAGACTCTATCCACCGTAAATGGGCTGGTGTCCACCTCTTCCCCCTGTACATCTTTCCTTGTGAGTCTTGGCCCTTCCCCTGCCTCTTCCTTGGTAAATACTGAGCAAAAATATTTGTTCAGCACCTCAGATTTTTCAAGGTCGTCCTCCATCCACCCACCCTCTCTCTACCTTCTTTAGCCTAACAATACCATTTCTGGTCTTCTTACTCTTGCTAATACAACAGAAGAAGGTCTTGTCCCCCTTCTTAATAGCCTGTGCTATTCCTTCCTCCATTCTTGCCTTAGCCCCTCTGACAACTTTCTCAGCTTCGCTCTGCTTCTCCAGATATTTCAGTCTGTCTTCTTCTTTCTGTGTCTCTTTGTATTTCCTGAATGCCTGATTTTTTTCTTGCACTTTCTCGGCTACTGATTTAGAGAACCACAGTGGCCGCTTCTTTCTTTTGCTTTTGCTAAGCAAGCTGACACATTGACTTGTCACTCCTGCTATGGATCTCTTGATCCTAAGCCATGGTTCTTCTACCCTTCCCCAAGTATCTTCTGCTGCCAGGGCAATTTTGAGCTGTTCCCCCCATCTCCATGAAGTTGGCCTTCTGCAAATCTAGGATCTTAATCTTTGAATGGCTTTCTTCTGCCAACATGTTAACTGTAAACCACTCAGTCCTGTGGTCACTGGTACCAAGGGGACTGCCCACCTCAACATCCATGATTCTGTCCCCATTTGTCAGTACTAAGTCCAGTACAGACCCCTCCCTGGTGGGCTCAACCACCAGTCCCTTAGGTTTGCCCCATACATGGCAGATATGAGGTCCCTGCTCCTTAATGTACTTGCAGTCTGGGTATTCCAATCTGCATCTGGCATGTTGAAGTCACCCATTAGTAGTACTTCCTCTTTGGCGGCCATATTATGGATGGCTTCCACTAATACTAGATGTATATCCTCCCCTGTTCGGGAGGCCTGTAGACTACTCCAGCAAGAATGGTTGTTTTGTTTCCCGACTCCAGAGTGACCCACAATGCATCTGCTTCTTCCCTGGATCCATGAGCCTCTGTAGCTTTAATCCCTTCCTTTACATACATAGCAGCCCCTCCTCCCCACTTCCCTTTCCTATCCTTTCTAAAAAGTGTATACCCTGGTATGACTGCATCCCAGTCATGGTTCCCGGCGTACCATGTCTCTGTAATAGCCACAGTGTCCAAGTGTGTGTCTGCCGTCAGTGCCGTTAGGTCTGGGATTTTGTTTCCCAGACTGCGGGCATTTGTACACATGACCTTCCACTCTGTGTACCCCCTTAATGTTCCTTGTTTATTGGTGTTTGCCCTGTGCTGCATTAGGGATGTACCATCTGTTCTCTCCCCCATTGTAACCATAGTAGTTTTACGGTTAGATACTGTGCTAGTTATTTGGTCCTCACTGCTTTCAGTTATGTTCTGTGGGGGGGGAGCTATGATAATCCCCTTGACTGTCTATGCCTCCCCCCTTGGCAAGTTTAAATGATCATTAAGGATGCACTTAAACTTCTCAGAGAGGATACCTTTGCCTCTCCTGGATAGATGCAGGCCATCTGGAGAATATAGTCCTTCATCCCTCCAGGTGAGGTTCCAGTCCCCAGTGAAGCCATATCCCATCTCTTTGCACCATTTTCTTCAGCCATTTGTTGAATTCAATGATGCGGCTGTCCCTCCCTCCCTTTCCCCTTGTGATGGACAGGTAGTTCCTCTGAGAAGGTGATGGAGTGTGCTGCTTGCCCAAGACTCCTCCCCAGCTCCCTGAACTTTTTCTGTACTCATCCTACATCTACCACCTGTCTAGCCAGGTCATTAGTCTCCAAGTGAATAATGATGTCCAGCCCCCTCCTTGCTACTGTCCTTGCAAGCTTAAGGATTCACTTGCCCTCCTTCTGAACTGTGCCTCCAGGTAGGCATATTACCTCCCTCTCACCATTGCTACCTGACCCCAGCTCAAGCCCCCCCAGACAATGGAGTCCCCAACCAGGATTTGCTTCATCCTCCTGTGTGTTCTCCTTGCATCTGCCCTTGGGGTTCCATCCTGGATAACCCCCTCACCCCCATGGTGTTCACTTCTGGAGATGCTGCACAATCTCTATGCTCTGCCAGGATGGCATACGAATTGTGAAATGCCACCGGCTGGGGGATGTGCCTCCATGCTGCCTCCTGCACCCTCCCGGAGCCCACCATAGTCCATCTTTCCCTCCTTCTTGGCAACCTCTGAGGGAGTGGTGGTGGACATGGTGGTCTTTGTATGGGGGGGGAAGGTCACCTGTATCCTTCCCAATGCTGCTCAGAGTCCAGCTACCTCCTCCCTCAATACAGAGAGGTGCCTGCAGATAGGGTAGTACGCAATGTCCAGAAGGTCTTTCTGAACACTGCTGCCCCACATCCACTGCAAAGCACCACACCCATCATCTTCCTTCTACTGTCCTTGCCCTAAATGCCCCTTATTGCCCTGTACCCTCTGCTGCTCTTTTCTTCTATACCATTTGCAGTGCCCAGCTATATATATTTGTACCGTCAATACTCTTTAGTGGTATAATGTATCAGGGACTGTAGATTTATGTCAGGGTGTGGTGTGTGCCTGTGTTGTGTATTAAATAAGATGGCTAACAGTGTGTGTATGCAGTCAGCTGGTACCATATGATGTCACAGGTTAATGGTATAAAGGAAGTGATGCACTAGGGGTGGGAGTGGGGTTGTGCCCCTCCTGACCACCAGAGACAATCAGCCACACCAGCAAACCCCCACAGAAACACTCAGCTGCACCTACAAAATCCCCCACAGAAACACTCAGCTGCACCTGCAAATTCCCCCAAACAGGTAACTTTCCAAACAAATCCAGAAAGCAACCTGGTACCAACTGAAAGCAACAATAAACTGCAAAAGAAACAATAACAACAGCAAAAATTCAGCAAAAATCAACAGTCATTTCCCTGAAATGAACTGCTGCCTTCTTCTTCCAGCACCTTATGAGAATCCAACAGGTAAGCAGCTATACCACTTTGACTCAGCCCACCTCCAGGTAGTTAGCAGTAGCGCTGCTGAGGAGCCAGGCCAAACAATTAACACCCCTCCCCCAAGCTACAGGGCTAGACAAAGCACAGTTCCTGCCCTAGAAAGGTAATGGCTTAAAAAAAAATACAAGATAAGCAGAACTGTTCCCCAAGTGAAATAAGTATAAAATAACTAAACTCAGCAAAGAGCAGGTTCTGAACAGAAAGGGTGGTGGATGCATGAAACGGCCTACCTCAGGAAGTGGTGGATATGAATACAGTGCAGGGCTTCAAACAGGCATGGGATAGGCATAAGGGAGCAATACAGATGAGTATGAATAGATAGGCCATTGACAGAGTAAAGGTCTATGGCACATTCATAAGGTAGAAAAAAAAAGGGCAGATTGGATGGGTCTTGCGGTCCTTATCTGCCATCAACTTCTATGTTTCTATGTCTGCACTGAACTGAAACTGAGTATTCCCTCCTGACCACCAGAGACAATCAGCCACACCAACAAACCCCAACAGAAACACTCAGCTGCGCCGACAAAATCCCCAAACAGGTAACTTTCCAAATAAATCCAGAAAGCAACCTGGTACCAACTGAAAGCAACAATAAACTGCAAAAGAAACAAGAACAACAGCAAAAATTCAGCAAAAATCAACAGTCACTTTCCTGAAATGAACTGCTGCCTTCTTTTTCCAGCCCCTTATCAAAAGATCATAGTTTGTGAGCAGAAGAAAGAGAAAGTACCACACAGGCAAAAGATAGTCAGGGGTGGGTGGATGAAAGAAAGACCAAATTCCACACAGCAGATGATAGTTGGGGGACGGAAGAAAGAGACAATGTTGCACAGCAGCAAATGAAGAGAATGTGGCACACAATGGCAAATGATGAAACTGACAGCATATGTAGTTGTTTAGAGGGGGCTACAGTGCCAGTTTTCAGTGAGCAAGGGATCAGGATGGATCTCTTTGGTTGCTGATGGCGCTCCATGGCACATGAATCTATGCTGCTTGCTATCATGGTTACTGTGAGGTTTTTACAGTAATTGCAGTAGGAACAAGGATAAACCACCCCATCTACATCTGGTAGGGTCACTATAGTTATCCCAAGAAGTCTACCCTGACTATGTCTGAGAAGCAAGAGGTAAACCGGCATTTGCTCAGAGGCAAACACTATGTGCTGATTATTTTAAAGCCTCTTCAATTTTAAGAACTCTGATACTTCAGTTTTAGTGCAAATTACAAAAAATTTTATTAACTCACGTGGTCTAAAAAGCACATAAAAGACTCACAAAATGTCCAGCATATCCAAAGCACAACAGACAATTCAGGAAAAAAAGTAGGAAGTAGGTTTGGCAACAGAATTCAGGAATTCAAAAATTCTAATTAGTAGTTCAGTATCCCATCATGGCAGGTCTCAGAGTCGAACCTTGGCCATCTTGATCTTCTTGGAGCAGTCACCTGATGCGTTCCACGATTGGTTCGCTTTCTCAGGCCTGAACTACTAGTTTGAATTTTTTAATTCCTGACTTCTGTTGGACATTTTGTGAGTCTTTTATGTGCTTTTTAGTCCACATGAGTGAATAAACGTTTTGTAATTTTTCACAAAGACCAAAATATTACTGTTCTTGAAATTGAAGATGCTTTAAAATAATCAGCACATAGTGTTTGCCTTTGAGCAGTTGCTGGTTTACCTCTAGATTCTTATTCCTAACTTTTTATCGAGCACTGCCAATCCCAGCTGCGGTCCTTCCTCAGCTTTGTTCCTGTTTATGTCTGGCAGCCTTAAAAACACACTCAGCTTCCTACGCATTGAGAACTTCCATAGCTATGTACAACAGTGCTCAAAAGGTTTAGAAACTTTCTGGTTCTTTCGTGCATAATTTTTTTTTTACTGGGGAAGGCTTACCTGAGGTGGCAGCAAATCTGGCTCCAAAATTATTGCTGATTAAATATGGTTTTAGGCCAATTCACCTTGAGACAACCTGCCTCTGCTAACTCTCCCTGCGATAACTCAGCTTAAGACAACTCATACTTAGGCAAACTCATTTGTAGGCCACCTTGCCTTGAGACAGCTCACTCTTTAAGCTATCTCATTCTTAGGCTGACTCGCCTTTGGGCAAGATGCACCAAACTAACTCATCCTGTGCCAGCTCACCCAATTTGTATGACTTAGACATGTTTGCAAACTGAAGAGTCTTCATACTGTAGGATTAAATGTGATTTATTAAAAATTCAAACTTACAAATATTAAAAAAACAGAGAGAAAATTAAATACTTAAATTTTTTATCAAGGACTCAGAAAGTGAAATTGTGTACCACTCCCCCTAGGAACTCAACACAGGAAATCCAGTCATATTGGCCCATCACATTTTTTAGGCTACTGGATACAGTAATGTATCTGGCTTTTTTGGGGGGGGAGGAGAAGATCCAGCAACTAATCTCTCGTATGAAAGCTCAGTTAGTGATTGCTGCTCTTTCAGTTTACTTATGAAGAGCCAAATGTTCAGATGAGATGCACCGACAAGCATTTCAAAGCCTCTGTACCAACTTTCTGTTGTGTTGTTTGTGCGGGGAAGGTCAGCTGAGGCCCTAGATTGGATGCTGCACAGTTCAGGAGGGAACATGGCTCTCCTTTATTATCTGCTTCTTCCAATGCACCCAATGTATGTATCCTCAAAATTGTCTATAATAGGAGTTATTTCTATTGGAAGAAATTCAATCAGCTCTTCCAGGGCATCACTAAGGTCAGCAAGAGGAATGAACACAAGAAAATGTATCATTCTGCATTTCAGTGCAAACTCCTTATTTGTTCTATATTTTTCTAGCAAGGATTCATTAACCAGGACATGATGCCAAACCAACTGGCTTAGATGAAAAAAACAACCACTCACTGAAACACAGAGAAACTGTCTTTGCCACATTCATGAAAGTAAGTTCGAAGCCATACATTATTGAAACTGGCGCTAAGTTTTGATTCAAAGATTTCAAAATACCTAATAACTGCTTGTAAATGCTTGTGGCTGGCAGTATAGCCTAGAGGTTAGAGTAACAAGCTGCGAATGATCTTGGTTCAGCAGACCTGGGTTTGATTCCCCCAGCCTCCACTTGCATACTGTGTAACTTTGAGCAAGTCACTTAACCAGCCTAAAGCTCCCAGGTCGCCCCTGAAAACAAGTAGTTGTGCCTAGTGGACCTTATCCGGTTAACAAAAGAATAAAATAAAAATAGACTGAGTTTTACCTGGTAACAGTACATAAACACAGGGAGAAAGTTGTCCGCAACAAAGAGCATGAATTGTGTAAAGCTGGTGAAACAGGAATGGACGTGTCTTGAATGTACCATCTGCAAACCAGTGGGAGAATGACTGAAGAATGTCCATATTGGCTTGAGTACCAAACACAATGATTCTAGTGATATTTGATGCTGACTCACTATTGTATAGCATGAAAGGTTGATCCTTGCTGATTTTCTTCAGATCTTCTGGAATGCGAATTTCTACCAGTGTTCTGGGAACAGGGCGAATTGTTGTTTGTTTTTGGCGAAACCTGCAGTGCACACTTCTCTTTTCTGTCAACTGAGCAATAATGCCTGCTGAGCAGGACCTAGTGGCTATAACAATGATTTTCTGAGCACTACTGTGCAATGTAGAAGCTTTTTCTTTGACAATGTCGCCGATCTCAAGGACCTCCTTTCTTGTTGCGTCTGGTGCGTGATTATGTTCACTTAGGGCTTGAGTGAATTAACCAGACACATGAAACCATCTGTGGCATTTGTGATCCTCACATCACCAGATATTCTGCAAAAGAAAGGAGTTTTAGCATCCTAATAACACAAAAATTAAATAGTCCCAAGGGCCGACGAATAAAAAGAAACAGGGAAGAACACCTTAATTTCTACTACTAATTTTCTGAAATCCAGGGAAGGGCAAATGCTTCCTCTATATTAGCAGAAAAAAATGACACAAAATCATTCCATTCAAGTAACGATCAAATAATATTTGCAACATGGCAGGAAAAACAATTATTCATGAGGTGGTTTGGAGATTGTTCTTGTGATGCTAAGATTTCGGCTTGTGATTTTTAATGACAGTGCTATATCCTAAGCAGCATTTGAAAAGTCATGATAATAAAAAGTGAACGCTTACCTTTTTTTCAGTCCTGGAATAGTGGACATACACATAACCACTGTAACAAACCTTTTGTTTTCCTCCCTGAGACAGAACGGACTCCATGATGTTAAGAAAGCAACTGATGATAACCTGAGCCGGGGCACACTGTTTAAATTCTTGGACACAAAAGATTTTAATAGGATGATGAAGAGGTAGTTAATTAAGATAATGAGAGGTAATTCATGTTTTGACAGGAAAGGTTATGAATATTATAAATAATTTAACTTCTTTGAAACCAACCAAACTAATGCAATAATATCACATTTAAATCACATATTGTTATTTCTATTTTAATATTCTTAAGGATGAATTAGCCTCAGGGTGGGTTGTTCAAGGGTGAGTCAGCCTAATGGAGAGATAACCTAAGAGTGGGTTATAGTGTATGCTAGAACATTGTTTTAAACTGAACTCTGTGTCTCTAAAAATGTGGTTCTGCTGCAGTAGTGACATTCGTACGCAGCAGAACGACTTTTCGTTCTGCTTCAGTACCGACATCACACTATGTTGCACACAAGCACCACAGTTGCCTTGGATACTAGGTACAGCACAGCCCCCAAACGCTACAACAGCACTCTCAAACAAACAATTTCATTAGCGAGTGGTCTGTCATAGTCACATAATGGAAAAATCAGCATAACAGTTTAAAATAGTGCAAGGTACTAGCCCTGATTTTGAATTTGGCACCAGTAAAAGTTGATTTCTGAGTGTCCCACCCTTTCTCCTGCTGCTCACTTCTCCAGCTACTGTATTCCCTCTGTCTGTCGTTGAATTTTCTCCCATTCACCCACCCCTCCCCTGGCCTTTAGTAAATGCTCTCACTCTAGTGGGAGACCATGCCCCTGCTTCATATTGGGCAATAATCTCAGGAGCACTCCTTGTTTTGGACAGCTCATTCTGTGCTCTTAAAGGGACACAACTCAACATCTGGGTAGTCTCATTTGTCAGCACTCTAGCAAAGTGCCTGAATTTAAATGGTGGGGGCAATCTCTCCACCAGCAATCACAAACTACCAAGCACAAGCTACCTCCGCAAGACAAATCACAATGTCATTCTGAGCTGCTACACCACCTAAGGGTGCTACACTGGTGATACTGTTTATCCTTACAGAACTTTTAAGAGGAAGTACACCCTTGCTAGCTCCCCTGACTCCCCAGCAACCAGTGCCAAATGTATATAGTACCATAACATCCATCGTAAACTTGACAACTGCTACCCATAAAGTACATGGGGCCATCCATCTAGATCTAAATGTTAAATGCTACACATATTGGCAATCCACATGGACACTTCTCCCTCGACTCACATTCTTCCAGGGAACCTATGCGTGAAGCCACTCTAGTAGAAGGAGTCATACCCACAACAACAAACTGCTCAAGGAGAACATTAAAAGAATACTCTTAATGCTTCTACAGCTCTCTGGCAACATACATCCTAATCCAGGATCACCCCATAACTCGATCTCACTGTTGAAGAATACAGGGACATCAATTAATATCTGCAGCCACCTCCCTAAACTTGATAGCCTACATGTGTGGATTGCTTAGCATAATCCTGATGTTATTTCTGTAGTGGAAACCTGGATCACTCCTGACATACCTGATGCAACAATTTCTATCCTAGGATACCTAGTATTTCGTCAGGACCGACTTTCCAAGAGAGATGGAGGATGCGCGATATACATCAAGGACATGTTAAAAGGTCTCACCATCCCGCTACCTAACACTAGTGACCAAATACAAATGCTGGCTATCAAGCTGCTCCTTGGTGCTCATAATAAAACACTTACAGTGATCTCAGTTTACATCCCATCAAAGCATACTGCAACTGTGTTCACGTCTCTGATGAACAGCTTAAGCAACCTGTGCCTGCACTCTGAAATATTAATGCTAGGTGATTTTAATATCAACTGTTTCTCCTCTACAGCTGCTGTCCACAAGGATGCACTGTCTACCATCCACTTCTTACAGCTCATTGAGACCCCTACAAGACTAATTTACTGAGCTGGGTCTGGTACCTTGCTGGACTGGGTGCTCTCTAACTAGCCGGAGCATATAACAGATGCCACTGTTCTCCTTGACTGCTTTAGTGACCACTCCTCTGTCACCTGCCACTGGTCCAATAAGTATTGCAACCCCTCTGCTAGAACCTTTATCAATCAGGTTCTAATCCAGAGCCACCTGGAGCAGCTGAAAGCCAACCTAGGCACCAAGATTGGTCTGATATTCACAACGCCAGCAATGTTGACACTGCGCTTGACCAGTTCATTAGTAGGTTCAATGCAGTCTGTGACAAAAATGCCCCTTTTAAAACATGAAAAGTAAAGGGTGCCAGCAATCCATGGATTACCCCTGCCCTTATTGAACTCTTAAAATCTAGGGATCACCTCTGGCACAAGGTGTGGGCCTCTGGTACCCAACCCAACCTCCAAAACTACAAAACAGCAAGAAATGAGTGCACTAGGGCGGTCCAGACTGCAAAAAGTCAATATTATAAAGACCCCCTATCTAAAACCTGGAACAGCAGGTCATTCTGGAAAAACATTCATGACATCACAGGGAAAGACCCCAAGTCAACCCCCAACATAATGAACATAGAAGGAACCCCATCAATGGACACAAAAGTCATTGCCAACACATTCAACAAGGCATTCTCAGATCTGAGCAGTGTCCTTCCACCAGAATTTTTCAACCCTTCCACCACTAGTGACAACTCGCTGAACCAGGATCTTCACCATGACCACCCTCCATTCTATTTCAAGTCCATCTCTGAATGTGAAGCGAGATGCTATCTTAAGAAAGTGCTAGGGAAATCCAGATACAGTAGGGATTCCCTGGATCTCAAATTTATCAACTTCACACTTGAAGAAATCTTAGCGCCTCTTACTAAAATAATCAACCTTTCACTTAACCTCTCACAATTCCTACAGAGATGGAAATCTGCTATGGTCACCCGAGTATATACCGTAAGAGTGGGGATCGGGCACAGCATGGAAACTATCACCCGATTTCAATTATACAATGGTGCTTCAAAATCAAGATATCTGATTGGTTGACTGGCACCTTTACAGTGTTGTAAAATTCAACATTACCAACGCAAAAGGTGCCAGCCAGCCGCATCTCACTAACTGCAAAAAAAAAAAAATTAAAAATCAGTCTGAGCCGCCATCTTATTTTCCTCGGTAAACATTGCTACTGTCTGCTCTGTCACCAGTCTCTCTCTTCACTGCTGTACCACTTTCTCTTACTCCCTAATTCATAAAAAAAAAAAAATTAAAAACACCAATTTTGTCACAAAAAAAAAACCTTTACATTTTCCTACACACCGTTCTGTCCACATACCCGGGACCTAAACACAAAACCACGATCTCCGCATTCATAGAGCTGAAGACACCCCACTCTCTACCTGTTTTAACCCGACACCTGCTCGCAACACGTTAGCAAACCTGAGACCCACAAACTGTCCAAAGAAAAACAAAACCCTGAAGCCTGAAACCTTGCCTTCTCTCTTTCTCCATGAATCACCAACAACGGACATTTAATTTTAACACTGCTCTCTCTCCCTTCAGTTGGGCAACAGAAATGTTTTAAACAAACGAACGTTCACAGCCTCTCTTGCTTTGTGAGCTCCACCCAGCTAACCTCTCGTTTGCTGTCTATTACACTCCTATCTTTCTCTTTCACTCTCTTCAGTAAAAAAAAAAAAAACAATCACAGCATATTACTGTCTCAGGCTGCTCCATTCATGTTATCAAACATAAAGGTCTCCCTAGCAACACAGACCCTCATTAGCAACCTAAGACTATTTTTTGTAGCGGAGCAATAAATCCAACAAAAATCATTTCAAATGCATGAAAAATCAACTTTTTCTTTCTTTTTCTTCTCACAAAAACAAATTACATTGTATAATCACAATAAACCACTCCAGGGTGTGGGTGATACTGGGATTTACCCACGCCTGAATGGTTTGGTCACTTGGCCTGTGGCCTCGTGACCGACCACACCAGACGTGGGTAAACCCAGCATCACCCACACTCTGTCATGGTTTATTGCTTAATTCTCCGACTGCTTTCAAAAGCCCTGGAGCACATTGTGGCTGACCAACTGGAGAAGTACCTGGAAACCTACTAACTGCAATGTGCCCAACAGCATGGGTTAAGGCATGGGCATAGTACCATCACTGCCCTATTGGAATTTACTGGTTTTATCCGTAACTTGCTGGAACAAGGGCTCTGAGTTGGGGCAACATTCATAGACCTAACCAAGGCCTTTGATAACTGTTAACTATACACTACTTATCGATCAGCTTACCAGCATTGGCCTCTCCTCAAACACCACCAAGTGGTTCTCCTGCTATTTAACCAATCGCTCCCAACAAGTAAAAATTGGAGATGTCATCTCTGATAGTAGAACAGTATGATCTGGAGTCCCTCAAGGATCCATCCTGGGACTGCTGTTATTTAGCATCTTTCTGAATAGGCTATCGAAGTCCTGTCAAGGCAACATCCTACTATATGCAGATGATACCATAATACAGTATATACTAGTAACCCACATCCAAAACACCTTCAGGACCAGCTACAGCAAGGCTTCGCATGTTCCGAAAAATGGTTCACTGACCAAAAGCTAATACTGAACTACAAAAAACAAAGACCATGCTGTTCTCCAGCATCCACAGCAAACATAAGTCCTTCCCCCTTTTCATCAATAATGATGTGGGATCACCCCTTGAACAAGTACAACATTTTAAATATCTGGGTATAACCATGGACTCCATGCTGTCCTACACCCAGCAGATAGATTCAATCGTGAAAGCAATAAATAGGCGAATAGGCATGCTTTACAGGCATAGATGCAACCTGACCCCTGAAGCACTGAACCTAGCCATACATAGTTCTGTTATCCCACTCACTGACTATGGCATTGTCATTTACGGATCTGCTTCAGACACAGACCTCTGGCATATCAAAATAACTCTAAATAAAGCCTGCCTCCTTCTAACCAGGGCAGAACCTCAAACCCACACATGTGACCTATATATCCAGGTGAACTGGCTCCAATTCAACAATAGACTCAGATATCAAACATGCCTGCTCACCAAAAAAATCAACCTAAGTATGATGCCTCCTGCTGTTCAATCCCTTCTGGTGCCATCGTTAAACCCTAGCACTACCAGAAGTTCTGGCAGTCAAATTTTCAGAACTCCTAGATGCTGTGCCTCCCTTGGACAGCGTGCTTTCACCTATAAGGCCCCGCTCTGGATAAATGCATTGCAATCAGACATTTCCAATGCAACAAAGTAGGGCTCCTTTAAGCACGTACTTTGGCAGCATTTATTTGCCAAAACTACCTGTGAGTTTAGCCACTACCAAATTCTACTGCACCTGCTCCCTATGGGTATCCCCCTGATCCTCACCTACTGTAATTATTGCCCTTATTTGCACTTATTTTGCACTTACTCCTGGGACCCTCCTGCCCCCACCTATCCTCTCCCCCTCTCCTCCCCCTATCTCCCACCACTCTACCACCCCACCCCTCCTCCCTCACCTGTCCTCCTCCCTCTCTTCCCTTATGGCCTTCTGCCTGTTTAACTTTGTATTTAGTAACCTAGTAACAATTAGATTCATGCATACATTGTACAATGCCTCTGCTGTATGTAAGATGTACCTCTGATCACTGTTAGTGTCATTTTCATTTTATCTATAGTAATCTCCTGAATCTTCGTCTCCCTTCTGTTTACACATAAATGTATTTAGGCCTATTGACACTTGCAATGTAACTATTGTAAATGTTAATCTGACTATGTTATCATTCTGATGTGGAACCTATGTAAACAGCGTCTGCTCAAAGGTCTTGAATCCAAGATGTTAATAAATAAATAAAATACTCAGTACTTAATTAAAATAGACTTATCATAGAAACATAGAAACATAGAACATAGAAACATAGACTTTGATGGCAGATAAGGACCGCTTGGCCCACCTAGTCTGGCAATTTCCCTACCTACAGGATAAGCCGCAGATCCTAGTTAACCAACAGCCTATTTCTTCCTACCCCCCACAAGAATTGCCTTATGTCTGTTCCATGTATTCTTGAATTCTCCCACAGTTTTAGACCTCACAACCTCCTCAGGAAGGCTGTTCCATGCATCCACTACCCTCTCTGTGAAAAAATACTTCCTCACATTGCCCCTGAACTGCCCCCCTCTATCTTTAAATTGTGTCCCCTTGTTCTTACATGTCTCTTTTTCTGAAAGATGCTACCCTCTTGGACTTTGTTGATTCCACTGAGGTACTTAAACGTTTCTATCATGTCCCCCCCTCCTCCTTTCCTCAAGGGTATACATACTAAGCTCTTTTAGTCTCTCCTCATATGGCTTCTCTTGCAGACCCTGCACCATTCTAGTTGCCCTCCTCTGGACTGCCTCTATCCTGTCTATGTCCTTGTGGAGATGGGGTCTCCAGAACAGGACACAGTACTCCAGATGGGGTCTCACCAACTGTCTGTACAGAGGATAACAACTTCCTGTTTTCTGCTGGTGATGCCTTTCCTATGCATCCCAGTATACCCCCAGCTCTCCCTACTGCCTTCTCACATTGCTTGCTAACCTTAAGGTCATCTGATATGATTACCCCAGGTCCCTTTCCTTTTTGTTTTTGTTACTACCTCCCTCCATTGGTAATCTTCACCTGGGTTTTGTTTCCCAGGTGCATTATTTGCACTTCTTTGCATTGAATCCCAGCTGCCATACTTCCGACCATTCCTCCAACCTTGCCAAGTCCCTTCTCATCCTTTCCATGTCTCCTTGTGTATCAACCCTGTTGCAGATCTTTGTGCCATCTGCAAAGAGGCATACTTTTCCTTCCAGTCCCTCTGCAATGTCACTTATAAAGACATTAGAAAGGACTGGACCCAGTACTGAACCCTGCGGTACCCCACTAGTAACCCCTCTTTCTTCAGAATGGACTTCATTTACAATTACCTTCTGTGTCCTGTTGTCCAGCCAATATTTTACCCAGGCTACCACCCTGGGACCCACTCCCAGGCTGGTTAATTTGACTATTAATCTTTTGTGTGGGACTGTGTCAAATGCCTTGCTAAAGTCTACGTAGGCCATGTCCACAGCCCCTCCCTGGTCTACTACTTTGGTCACCCAGTCAAAGAAATCAATTAGATTAATTTGACATGACCTTCCCGCTGTGAACCCATGCCGCCTTGGGTACTGTGCCACACTGGCCTCTAGGTATTCAACAATTATTTCCTTCAGAAGTGATTCCATCACTTTCCCTACCACAGAGGTCAAACTGACAGGTCTGTAGTTTCCTGCCTCTGTCTTGGTCCCACTTTTATGAAGGGGAATCACATCCGCCTTCCTCCAGTCCTTGGGTACCACACCATCCTCCCATGATTTGTTAAAAAGAGTAGTCAGTGGTTTCACTAGTTCTCTCCTTAATTCTTTTAGAATTTTGGGGTGAATTCCATCAGGCCCCATTGCTTTGTCCACCTTCAGTTTTAGGAGTTCTTTCAGAACCCTTTCTTCTGTGAAAGGACTGGGATCGACCCCCTATCCAGAGTGCTTCTGTTAATTGGATTAGGCACTTCCCCTCCTCTTTTGTGAATACTGAGCAGAAATATTCATTCAGTATCCCTGCTTTTTCACTATCCCCCTCTGCCCACCCACCGTTCATTCTATTCAGCCTCACTATCCCTCCCTTTGTCTTTCTATGCTCCCTAATGTACCTATAAAAGGTTTTATCCCCCTTCTTAACCGAGTTAGCTATCCTTTCCTCAGTTTGGGCCTTTGCTATTCGGACTTCCCTCCCTGCTTCCTTCTGCCTTAACTGGTACAGCTCTCTGTCCTGCTCTTTCTGTGTTTCCTTATACTTCCTGAATGCTGTTTTTTTCTCCCTGACTTTCCCCGGCACCTCTTTTGAGAACCATAGTGGCTTTTTCTTTCATTTTGATTTGTTTATTTGCTTCACACAAAAGCTTGTTGCCTCTGTGATGGCAGTTTTGATGATTCCCCATTGTTGCTCCACCCCTCCTTCTAGCCTGTTTGCTAGTGCTTTTCTGAGGCACTCACTCTCCCATCTTGCCAAAGTCAGCCCTCCTGAAGTCCAGTACCCTCACTTTTGTATGGCTTGACTCTGTAGCTGAGTTTAATGTGAACCACACTGTTTGATGGTCACTTGTTCCCAGATGGCAACCCACTTCTAGATCTGAGATCCTCTCACTGTCCCCATTTGAGAGTACAAGGTCTAAGATTGCTCCCTCATGAGTGGGTTCCGAAACTAGCTGTCTGAGGCATGCCACCTGTAGGACATCGAGAATGGCCCTGCTCTTGGATGTGGCTGCAGCAAGTATGTTCCATTTAACATCTGGCATATTCAGGTCTTCCATCAACAGTATTTTCCCTTTCTCTGCCATCCTAAGAATGTCTTCTATCATATCCTTGTCCATTCCCTCCCCCTGACCTGGGGGTCTATATACAACCCCTGTGCGGATTGTGGTGCCACTTCCAGTCTCCAAGGTGACCCATAGTACCTCCTCTCTCCCTGTTTACTCTTTTGTTCAGTTGCTTTTATCCTTCCTTTACATAGAGAGCTACTCCTCCCCTCTTCTCCCCTCCTGTCTCTCCTGTGAGTTCACGTACCCTGTACGTTAACATCCCAGTCATGGTTCTCTGTGTACCATGTTTCTGTGACTTCTACGATATCCAGGCATCCCTCTTCCATCAAGGCCTCCAGTTCAGGGAGCTTGTTGCCCAGCCTACGGGCATTGGTACTCATTATCCTCCATTTCCTGATGGCCTTACTCCTTTTTGCCCCATCCCTGTCCTTCTTGCCTTTGGCACTTTCTCCATTTACCCCAGCCCTTCTCCCTATCGACATCTCTATTTTGGGTTTATTGCACTTACTACTGTGACTTTTTTGGGGGGGCTAGGATTTCCATGATCCTTTCCAGTGCCTCCCCCCCTTGGCTAGTTTAAATACTTGCCAATGAAGCATTTAAACCTATCACCTAGAATCCTGGTTCCCCTCCTGGACAGATGCAGCCCATTATGCCAGTATAGGCATGCATCACTCCAGGTGGACCCCCAGTCCCCAATGAAGCCAAATCCCTGAGCTCTGCACCAGTTTTTCAACCACTGATTGAATCTCATGGTGTGGAGCACCCTAGCCTCTTGTACGCCATAGACAGGCAGCACCTCCGAGAAGGTTACCGTGCATGCTACTTGTCTAAGGCCCCTCCCCAATTCCACAAACTCTTCCTGCACTGCTCTGATCCCTTTCTTAGCCAGGTCATTTGTTCCTAGGTGGACAATGACATCCAGCTCCCTCCCCTGTGCAGCTGCTCCGGCAATCCTGAGGATTCGCATCCAGTCACTCCAAGCCATGGCGCCAGGCAGGCACCCTACATCCCTCTCCCCTTCCTCCCCCAGTCCTACCTTCCTAACAATGGAGTACCCCACCAGGAATTGTTTCCTTCCCCTGTGGGGTCCCATGCCACCCCCCTGTGGGTCTTCTTTGTGGAGGTTCCCAGCATCCTCCTTGGTCTCCACTGTGGGTGCCTCCATAGAGAAACCACACTTTGCCAGAATGACAAAGGAATTGTGGAGAGGTACAACTGGACGGATGCATCTCTGTTCCACCACCCTCACCCTCCCTGAGCCCACTGTGGTCCAACCGCTCCTCTTTCTTGGCAACCTCTGAGGCAACGGCAGCGGCCCTGGTGGTCCCTGGATGGAAAAGGAGGTCCCACAAATCCTGGTCAACTCAGCCTGGAGATGAGCAACCTCCCCCCTCAGCCCAGAGAGGTGCCTGCAGATGGGACAACACTGCATCCTGCAGAACATCTCCCGGAAGACTGCTGCTCCAGAGCCACTGCACTGCACCACTCCCATCATGTCTTATTTCTGGCCTGTTCACTATTGTTTGGAATCCTTACTCTTTCCTCTGTTTTTTTTTTCCTTCTCTCTCTACTTACTTACTGGCTCTGTGCCCTTTAAGCTCTTGATTGTCCTGTTCTGAGACAAGAAGATCCTATATTTCTCAGTAGACCCCTTACTTGCTTAGAGGCAGACCTCCACCAGTTAGAGGGGACCAGAGAGATACTCTTGCCCTTCTAGGATGGTGCGTCTTTGGTGGCTCTGTGATCACTCACTTCCTGCTCCCAAACAGGAAGTTCCTGTTGTCAGTCAAATCCTGTGTCTATAAAAGCAGAACTAGGTTTGGGTGGAGGGGAGGGAAGGTGGGCAATATAGATTTTTAGAAGAGTGTAGAGAGTAGAAGAGTTCTACTTCTTTAGTCCCAGCAGAGAAGTCCAGTCACACAGCACTCCTTCCTTCTGGTGTCCTCTGCCAAGCCTCTTCCGACTCAGATTAAGGTCAGTGTAACTGGGTGGGTTTGTAATCAATCAAAGATTGGCAGCCAATGTGAATAAGACCGTGTAATGGAGTGAGGGGTGAAGGTTGAAGTGTGTGTGTGGGGGGGTGTGGAGTGCGCTGCGAGTGGCTAGCGGTTGTGCATGGAGCTGTGGTTTTCATCAGTGCATTGAGTTGCTGTGACAAATGTTCTGAAGAAGCTTCAGCAATGTAAGTAGACTAAAACTCTCTTTCCCTTGTTTGGTCTCCCTTTTCTATGTCTCCACAGTGACCTGATGTGTGTCTGTTTTGATCCTGTTGACAGTGAGTGTCAGACTTTGTTGATACACTTTTGCTGCCTTTTGTTGTTGCTGTGTACTAAAGTTTGTCAATTTCCCCTACAGTAAAATATCTTTCTCTGTCTCAATAGTGTTTTTTATGGGTGTTTTCTAATTTCCTTGAACATAAACTATATAGAAAAGTATATAGGTTACTGTTAACAACAAAGCTAATCTTTACACTCGTGGTTACTATGACAACTGTAGGACCTCTCGAGCTGCGCTCTCAAGGTCACCAGTCATCAAAGTAACCACTTGTGTAAAGAATAGCCTTGTTGTTAACAGTAACCCATACACTATCCTATATGTCTCAGGGTGAGTTAGCCTATGGGGGAGTTAGCCTAAAGGCAAGTTGTCTTAGGGTGAGTTGTCACAGGGCAGGTTGTCAGAGGGTGAGTTAGCCAGATATGATTAAATATAAAGTGCATCACAGCAAGCTGGCAACCCTTGGAGCTGGAGGTTGAGCATAAAATTTCATGTCCAGGAGTTGGATGGATGGAGACAGAGGATTTTTCCATTTTAGAATGGAGAGAAACAAGAAGATGAGAGAGAGAGAGAGAGAGAGAGAGAGAGAGAGATCCTAATGAACAGTGTCTCCATGTGTCTGTTAATAATTCAAAGAATGAGATACAGACGCTGTGTACCAGAGAGCCAGTCAGTCACCTGGTTGGGGAGGGGGGGACAGTTCCTTTTTCAGGGTGGTGGAGAGACAGGTAGCTTCTGGTTCAACATGATTTCTGGTACTGGAGGCAGTAACAGTACAATCAACAGTAATAGCCTTTCCCCTCCCACAGATCCAGCCCTGGATGGGCAACAACCAAAAGTGCCCCCTACCTCTGTGCCTCCATACTGGTCTGCAGAGATGCTGCTACTGATGCCATTGTTGCTGGTGTGTTGCAAGTGGGACATGAGGCTGCACAGTGCAGAGCCGTTGTTGCGCTCTTCTGTTCAGGGCAGTCTGCACTGCTGTCCACCACCATCGCTAACCTGGAGGGGAGGCAATTAGGTTGCAAGTGGAACTGGAGGAAAAAGTGCTGGTCAGGGAGAAACAGAGGAAAGGGGACAGAGCTGGCAAGGGAAGTGCAAGGGGAGGGTGCAGAGGAGAGAGAGAGATGGAGGTGCCAAAGGAAGAAAAAGAGTGCCGTTGGAGGGGGGTAATTTCTTTTGCATTTTTTCCCAAGCCTATAAGCATGCTACTTGTCAATAGCTCATTTTCTGTTACTGTGTATTTTTAAATTCTTAATTTTCTAACAAGTTTTTGTTTGTCAGTAAGTATTCATCTCATTTACCGAAGTTAACATTCAAATATTGTGGGAAAGATGCAGATCTCTTCTCACTGCAACACTGCCATTAGGTTTAAGCAAGAGTCATCATCCTACAGTATTTTTTGTAAGTAAAGAGTTGAAAGATAAAAATAAGTCTTCTCAAATACTGCTGTCAGTGTAAGAGAGAGTCTGCATTATTTCTGAACATGTTAAGTGTTCTATTTGGATTTTCAATTATCTCTCAGAACACAGTTAGTTGCAGCTAGCTGCAGTCTAAAACAGAGGGTTCATTTGGGAGAGTCTGGGATGTACAGTGGGGGGTTGGTTTTACATTCATCCAGCACACAAGGGTTTACTCAGGAGGGCATGGGATGTGCAGTGTGTGGGACTGTCATTTTTTTCAACAGGCAAGTATGGAGGTTCATTTTGGAGGGGGCGGGATGTGCAGTAGGTGGGATTATTATTTTTTTCAACCAGCTGGCATGGGTGTTCATTAGGGAGGGGCTAGGATGTGCAGTGGGTGGGAATGTTATTGTTTCAACTAGCTGGCACAGGTGTTCAGTTGTGAGGGGGGTGGGATGCACAGTGGGTAGGATCATTACTACTTCAACCAGCTGGCACAGGTGTTCATTTGTGAGGGGGTGGGATATGCAGCGGGAGGAACTGTTATTGTTTCAACTGACTATCATATTGATTGCACTTTCGGCTCCTAAATAATGCCAGTAGCCAGTAGCACAGCAGCACAGTGTAGTATAATCACTTGAAAAATCCATTTTAAAATATCTAAGGCCTCAAGATACCCAGTGGCAGCTGGCCAGGTGGTGCAGAGGGCTGAGGTGCTGGACACCACCCTTGTACCACACCAGTAACCCAGGTTAGGGAATGAGCCTGGGTCGCCCGGAGGTGGCGAGGGCGTGGCGCTGCCGGCTGGCAGCCCTCTGCCTCAGGAGGGTGTAAGAGGTGTCCTTGGAGCTTGGCTGCCCCCTGGTGGAGGCCAGAGTGGCAGCGCTGCTCCAAGGACTGCCGACATAGGCCAAGGGAGGGTTGAAGAGACCTGGCACTGGAACTGTGGCGCACATGTGCACTGCCGCATGCATACACCACCACCTCCGGGAGTCTCAAGTGTAGGATCATGGGAGTAATGGAGGAAACAGCGGGAGCCACCAAGGATGATGCCTCCAGACCAGCTCTGGGGTTTTGCTGGGGTGTGCATAGTGCCTCAAAACCTCGAAAGACCCCCAAGACCGTTAGGGCTGGTGGATGACGAGGGTGACCTGCCGCAGAAGGACAAAGAAAGTTGAAAAAAAAAAAAGATGCTCAGTGGTCCAGTAAGCTGCCATATCTGTGAGTCGAGTTCTGCAGTGAACCCCAGGCACAGGGTAAGGTTTGTCAGGACTGGGGCCAAGCGCTACGTTTCTCTGCCACAGTGATTCATATGGTAGTCCAGAGATCTTGCTCTTCTGCAGGGGTTTGCTTTGCATGATCATTTCAGCTATAGGTACTGATCAGCACTGCCTAGGAGGAGGGAGGATCAGGGCCCAGGGGCAGCTGTGGGGAGACTCTGCCACTGGGAAAAATGACAGCTGCTAGCCAGGATGATGACATCAGCATTCTTGGGCCTGTGCCTACACCAGATTCCCACAGCACTGGTGAAGGTAGGTGTGTGATAGGGGTGTAGTCCAGAGGATAAAAATGTGTAGGGAAGCCCTGCTCAGTGTGCCAGCTGGTGGTGTGCTGTACCGTCATGTGAGAGACACAGGATTGGGTCTTGGTCCTAACTCCCTCACTTCTGGCCGGTGAGGACTGCAGTATGATGTGGAGGCATGGTGCTCCAGTCGTGAGGAATGGGAGATGCATGCTCTGCTGTACGACTGCCTCATAATGTGGGAAATGGTGGTGGCTTTGATGTTGTGGGTGACCACATGATGTCACCTGTAATCCACTTTCAGGTGCATGCTGCGGGCAGCATAAGCAGTGGCCAGAAAGGTGGGAGAGAGGAAGGGAAAACGGGGGAAAACCTAATCAGCTGCAGAATGACAAGTTCTGCCAACCACCCACTCACTGCAGATATCCCTCAAAGCCCCGCCATGTCAGTTCCTCTGTTGAGGACTGTGGCTGCTTTGTGGCAGCTAGCAGCACACAGGCCAGTTGTCAGAGCTCCACTGGAGGTTGGGGGGTAAGCCCAGGAGGAATTGGTCAGAGGTGGCAGGAGCATTGGAGGTGAGTATGTATGTGCATGGTGGATAATATGGGGCTTGCATGTAGCCTGATGATCAATGCACTGTAAATGCCCTCTAGTAGCTGAATATGGTATATTTTGGAAATTATATTTAAGTGCACCTACCTTTTAATATTTATTCATGTAAGCTCTAATGACATCGAACATTACAGATACAAAACTGGGTGGGAGGGGCAAGGGTCACAAAAAAATCTGTGGTGAAGTCAAGTGACCAAAATGGGGTGTATAGACTATTAGACAGCTGTGTTCAGCAGCCCCAGAACAAAATCTTGCCCACACTTGTGGAACTGTGGGAAAAGGTAAACACACTGATAGTGATGGAACACATTACAGCCTCTCTGTGACTCACATAAGAGAAATTTCTGAACAAATGGAGTAAATAGGAAGCCTATTTGAATTGCTTGACACCCCAGCAATTTGATGCAGTGTAACCTGCCCAAGGGTTACTAAGGTAATGATATATATGTATACTTGCTCCCCAGCTGGTAGCGGAGGTCTTTATGTACTTTGTTTACATCAGCCATACTGTGTCATACAAAAGGCTGTTTGAATGAATACACCACAGACAGTCTATAAAACACTGTTTCTTATTCTTATAGTAACTTTAACTCTTGAATCTTTTTCTTTCTTCTTCTTTGTATTTTTAGTTTGGACTTGGATTAATTCCAGGGAGGCATAATACAGGCCAACGTATGTCTCAAGTTGACACATAGCAATTTACGTGAGTGACTAGGTTCATGTCATATATTCTGAGCTTAGTCTATGCTATGAACATGTCTTGTATTGATGCATGATGCTTCTTTTTTTATGCCAATAACCTTGGAATTAAGAAAAATAAAAGAAACAAATCTGATTAACTGCCAGAGTGGAGTGGGGCTGCAGAGTTTGAACCAGTATTCTAAATTCCATAATTAGAATAGGTTCCATCTCCACGGGCATCTGACACTATGGAGACAGATGTATAGAATATAAACATAGTGAGGGACCCCTGAGAAGCAACAACAGTACTACAGTAAGTCATTTTTTCTTCGGGGCCAACAGGGCAGATCTTATGAAGATCATTTAAAGGCACTGAACATGGATTCACAAGAGACCAGATGAAAGAGGGGAGATATGATAGGGATATCCAAGGTCCTGAAGGGAATAAACAAGTTGAACTGTGGGGAACTATTTAGCAGGACTACAGAGCCAATAACCAAAGGTCGTGAGTGAAGCCTGAAGGGGGGATGGTTTAAGAGGGTTGTGAGGAAGTTCTATTTTTACAGCAAGGGTGGTGGAGTCATGGAACAGTCTGCCAGCTGAGAGGTGGGTGCCAAGATCATAAATGGTTTCAAGCATGGCTGGGACTGAATGAAGGGTTTGGTGGTTGCTCAGTTCAGTAACAGTAGGGAGGGGAGTGGGGGGGTTGAACTGGGAGGGATAAAATCCTGGGGCAGATAGGGAACTCTGCACAGACTAGATGGACCTTTGGTCTTTTTCTGCCATCATTGTCTATTTTCTATGTTTCTTTTTTTTAATTTAATATTCTTTATTGGGTTTTGCAATTACAAAATACAGAAACAAACTTAAGAATACAATAATACAGTACAAAGACATGGACTCCCCCTTCAGTACAAGGTACAGTACCGAGATTATAGAGGTGAAATGCATATCATCACAGCGGTGAGAACAAACCCATATGGGTGGCTGCTCCTAATCTTCTGACTTTGTACCTACTGGAGGGTTGTTACATACCAGCCTAGGTAACATGTTCTTTACAGCTGTTAATCCAGGAGTAACAGTGTATGTAGGGATTCCCAGTTCTACAGTATGATTTGAGCAGTTACACGAATGCGGTTCAACTCTAAACTTGTTGACTGCCTTTACAGCGATGGCACAATGCTGACAGTTGGTATTGTGCCATCAGGAAAACAGTGCATTTCTTTCCGGGGGCTCTGCCCCCTGTCCCCCAGATTTTTAAATAATCAGCTCCAAGTTGGAATTGTTTCAGGGAGGGGACACAGGTCCCGGAGATGCCATGTCAGTGTACCACAAGACTTTACAGTGAACTGCCAATTTTGTGGCTGTAATGGTCTTCGTGGTGTTAGTTTTGTAGTAACGTTGGCATAGCAACTTGGGCCTATCCTTTATGCTGGCTATCATTTTCTCCGCTTTGAGGGCAAACAGAATTTCTGTGTGCTGTTCCTTAAAGGTGGAAATTTCACTGTCTAGCAGTGTAGTATAATTTTCTTTGCACCTGCTGATATTAAGGCCATGTGATATTTCTGGGCTCCCAGTAGTTGGTCTTTCATATCCCCAATGATACAAAAGCCTGGTGTGGTGGCATTTTCAAGGCTCAACAATAGGCCAAACTTCATTTTGTAGCTTATCCCACAGTGGGTGGGATTTCTCACATTCCCACAGTATGTGAAACAGTGTACCTGGTGTTTTATTGCACCTGGTACAGTAGACTGTGGGGAGTTTACCCGATTATGGTGTCTACGTGGTGTATAGTATATGTTGTTGAGCACTTTCAGCCCCATAGGCTGGTATCTGTCAATTTCAATGTTTTTGTATAAATTCCTCCAGATTATATCCCTGTAATATGGCTTCCTTGGAAGTGGGAGTGTCTGATCTCAGCAGGGGGCAGAGCCATCCATTTTGTTCTTAGTGAGTTCATAAAGCTGGCCATAGAGTTGGAAATTAGGTGAGGCTGAGCAATCAGAAGCACCAAAGGAAGTACCGTTTCCCCATGCATATTGTACCATGGCTGAGTTCCAAAATGTCTGGTCAACAAGAGGGCTACTTGCAAAAAAGAGAAGCAGTCCTTGTTGCTGGTATGGTATCTACTCTGAAAGGCAGCATAAGGTATTATCTTGTCCCTGATACTTCCTGGTCAGTCTTGGTAATTTGCAGGTTTCTCTAGAAGGGTGAGCATATTGGTTTGCCTCCCACCTTAAAGTTTGGGTTATCAAGCAGGGGCTGTGAGGTAACTTGCTGATCATCCAGCTGTAATGTCCTGCAAAGTTGTGAGTGCACTCTTTTGGAGGTTTCAGTTGGGGTTCCTCTGCAGGCTGTTGGTATATGTTTACTTGGGAGGTGTAGAAGGGCTGAGGGTGACACTTGCTGCATGGAGCACAGATATGTCTCTAAATCCAACCACTGTGGGGAATGGGCCTGACTCTCCCCTTCAGTGGGCTGTCTGTACCACTGCAAGTGTAACCCCTTGTTACCCGGGCTTACTAGAATCCCAGTAAGACCTAGTGGTAGGCAGGGAAGGCAGCTTGTGAAACTCCAGTTAAATGGGTTTCACACTGTCTCACTCTGTTCTCAGTCTCAGCTGAGACTGAGGGATGACATCACCAATAGAACTTTCGCAACTGCATAAGCCACATTGGAATCTGCAGCAGAGGGAGTTAGATAGAACGTTGGGAGTTTTCAAAGTAGTCAGTTTCCAGTTTGCCTTCAAGTAGGAAGGTTCAGTCTGCAGTTTGGTTTTTATGAGTGAAGGAGTCATTGTCAAGTGGTGGAGACCGCTGTTTGGGTCGGGGAGTGTAAAGATCCCCATGCAGATTCTTGGGGCAATTCCCTTAATTCTGCCAGAAGGAAGAAAGCTGCCTTTTCAGTTCAGCCTTAGTTTGGAAAGTTGGAAGATTTGTGATTCGCCTGTGGGGCGCCTGCAACTAAAGGGTGAGTGTTTGCTCTAACATGAGAGGGCAAAAAATGTGTTTCTTCAGCCTGGGATATGTGATGAAATCTAGGAATTGAGCTACAATTTGGGAAGCCTATAGGACTAGGTCAAACAAATGGAGTAGTGTCAAATGCTAGAGTGCTGTGTGATTTCAAGTAATATTGTAGAGGGGATACGACAGTTCATCTACCATTTAATCTACATTCAGAAGTTTCAGTTTTTCCAGAGAAATGGCCAGATATTGGCTGTGGGAGCTGGAGGTGGGCAAACCCCCCATCTTTAGTAACCAGGTCCACCTCTATGGATTTCTGCTGTGGTTGCTACTTTGCCTCATGCACTTGGCCAGTGATGAGGGAAGTACCAAGACGTGGGGTTGCAAAAAGGGAAAATCTCTCTAGGAGTCACAGACTCTAAGTGGTGTGGGGAGCCACGACAAGATAATTGGTTCATTCTTCCAATGGACCGCAGATCAAGTGGCCGGCAGGGGAGCCGGGCCAGTCGGGCTGTGTACCCAAAGCGCGTGCAAGTCCAGGCTGTGTGCCTGGTGGATCCAGAGCCTGAAAACAGTATAATTGGTTGATTCTTCAAGTGGACTGCCTTGTAGTCTCTAATCTGCATTATCAATAAATGTAGCCCCCTGGGGGTCCGTCTATGCTTTGTTGTGTTCAGCTAGTTGTGAATAAAAGCCACACTGTAAAATCCCATTCCTGGTTCTGGACATTACAGTTATTGCTTCCTGTGTTCAGATTTACTTGGGTGCCCCTGTGCAGAGTAGCCAAACCTAGGTCCCCCTGTGCCGAGTAACCTCATCCTCCCCGAACCCAGGTCCCCACCAGGTACTGCTATCAGCGCCAACAGCATGCCACCTGTTGTTTGGTAAAAAGGCAGGGGTGGGGGTTACAAAAATGGAGGCATCGCTTTGGATTTGTTCGGGAAGGAAGGTACCTGGGCAAGGGGGCTAGCATTTTGGCTGTCTGGCAGTGGGTAGCCCAAAAAGCTAAAGCAATTTCCCTAGTGTGTTGCTCTGTGTTGTGAATCTTGTGCTGCTGTTTAAAAATGGCAACTGTTTACCAAGGAGCATTAAAGCCAAAGAGTGTGCCCTTGTCCTGCATCAAAATTGTTTACAGCGTTTTTGCCTGCTTTAAAAATGAACTGTGGTAAATAAAAGTGTGGAAGACTAGGGGTAGCAACAGAGAAATTGTGCCCTGGATGTTTGAAATGCTTTTTGAAAAATAAACTGTTGTGAAGAAAAGTGTGGAAGTCTAGGGGTAGCAACAGGAAAATTGTGCCCTGGATGTTTGAAATGCTTCTAAAATGAATTGTTGTGAAGAAAAGTGTGGAAGACTAGGGGTATCAACAGGAAAATTGTGCCCTGGACATTTGAAATGCTTTTAAGATGAATTGTTGTGAAGGAAAGTGTGGAAGACTAGGGGTAGCAAAAGGAAAATTATGCCCTGGACGTTGGAAATGCTTTCTGAGTGAATTGAGAGACTGCAGATTAAATGGCTATGTTATATGGCTGAAATGGGCTCCCGCCGTGGAGTCAGTTGAAAAAAAAAAAGTTGCATTCTGCAGTTTAAATTTGCCTGCTCGATGATCGCCGTGAAGAGAAGAGCCCTCGCGGGAAGAAGAGGCTCATTTGCATGGCGTCGTGTGGTTGGTCAGGCTGCAATCAGTCCAACCCCTCAGCCAGCTCTACAGAGACTGCTCCAGCATTCGAGAGGGAGTGAGAGTGGAGTGCGTGTACTGGCAGTGGAGGAGCGTCGCAGAGAGTTCAAAGCATTGTAAACAGGTCAAAAATTGACGTTTTTTTCCTTAAAATCAGTCTCAACCCGCTAATCGATCGTCCAAATTGCGAGTTTGGTGTTTAAAATGACGATCGCTAGGACTGCCCGCCTGTTTGTGTACAGAGGCCTTCAAGAACTGGCTGCAGGCCGTTTTTCCCCATCGCAGCAAGTTGCTACCAATAACAGTAAGTAAACATTCATAAAACTGTTCAAACTGATTTTCAGTCTATGCCATATAAAATGTGTGTGCAGCAGTGTAGTCGTTTTGCAAGTAACGACTGTGTGAAGTTCTGCCAGCAAGTGCAAGTCTGTTAAGCCATTGAATGTGTGCATGGAAGTGAAATTAGCCTCAGTTTAAAGTTTGCAGCCAGAGAGAGACTGTGGGTTGTAGAAAAGTGCAACACTAGTAAAAGCAGGCAATCCTGTGCAAAAACCTGAAGCTTTTAAGAGACTGTGAATAAAATAAATGATACCAGCAAGTGAAAAGTCCAAGGAAAATCCTGTAAATGTGTGTAAAGCTACAGACCAGTTAGTTTGACCTCAGTGGTAAGGAAAATGATGGAATCACTTCTGAAGGAAAGAATTGTTGAGTACCTAGAGGCCAGTGGGGCACAGGACCCAAGCCAGCATGGATTCACGATGGGAAGGTCGTGTCAGACGAATCTAATAGATTTCTTTGACTGGGTGACCAAAGTAGTAGACCAGGGAGGGGCTGTGGACATGGCCTACCTAGATTTTAGCAAGGCATTTGACACAGTCCCACACAAAAGATTAATTCACAAGATAGCCAGCCTTGGAGTGGGTCCCAAGGTGGTAGCCTGGATAAAAATTGGCTAGACAACAGGACACAAAGGGTAGTAGTAAATGGAATACACAGTGAAGAAAGGAGGGTTACTAGTAGGTCTGCAGGTTCAGTACTGGGACCAGTCCTTTTAATGTCTTTATAAGTGACATTGCAGAGGAACTGGAAGGAAAAGTATGTCTCTTTGCAGATGACCCAAAGATCTGCAACAGGGTTGATACACAAGATGGAGTGGAAAGGATGAGAAGGACTTGGCAAGGTTGGAGGAATGGTCAAATGTATGGCAGCTCAGATTCAATGCAAAGAAGTGCAAGGTAATGCACATGGGAAACAAAAACCCAGGGGAAGAGTACACAATGGGGGGTGAGATACTGACAACAGTAAAAATAGAAAGGGACCTGGGGGTAATTATATCAGATGACCTAAAGGTGGGCAAGCAATGTGAGAAGGCAGTAAGGAAGGCTGGGGGGATACTGGGATGCATAGGAAGAGGCATCAGTAGTAGAAAACAGGAAGTTGTTATCCCTCTGTACAGACAGTTGGTGAGACCCCATCTGGAGTACTGTGTGCAGTTCTGGAGACCTCATCTCCAAGAAGACATAGACAGAGTGGAGGCTGTCCAGGAGGGCAACCAAAATGGTGCAGGGTCTGCACCAGAAGACATCTGAAGAAAGACTAAAGGAGCTTAATATGTATACCCTAGAGGAAAGGAGGAGAAAGGGGACTGATAGAAACTTTCAAGTACCTCAAGGAATTAACAAAGTCCAAGAGGGTAGCATCTTCCAGAAAAAGAGATGTGCAAGAACAAGGGGGCACAATTTGAAGATAGAGGGGACAGCTCAGAGGTAATGTGAAGAAGTATTTTTTCACTGAGAGGGTTGTGGATGCATGGAACAGCCTCCCTGAGGAGGTCGTGGAGTCAAGAACAGTGGGGGACTTCAAGAATGCATGGGACAGGCATAAGGCAGTCCTAGTGGGGGGTAGGAAGAAGTAAGCTGTTGGTTAACTAGGATTTGCAGCTTATCTGTTAAGTAGGAAAATGGGCAGACTAGGTGGGCCAAGCGGTCCTTATCTGCCATCAAATTCTATGTTTCTATGTTTCTATCAGAGCAAGTTGTGCAGTTTGAGTAAAAGTTATCAGTAGCTGGTGTAAATCAGGTGCGCAGTGGCTTGACCCAGATTCCAAATGTTGATGCACTGGAGTGCTGCCGCTGCCATTACAGGGTGGGGTAGTAAAGTAAACACAGCAGCAGAGGAGCCATTTTACAGCTACAGAGTGTGTTCAATAAAGTGGGACTTTCAGTTACAGTGAACTTTTGTTTGTTTTTCTGCAGTAATGGTCTCAGGACCAGCTCGTTACCCGGATCATGCCCGGGTTGCAGTAACAGCAGCAGTAAATAGACATTGAAAAGTGGTGTTATGGAGGGCAACTGCCTCCTGATGTGGCAATTCCTAATTATCCAGTGCATGTATGCCAAATATGCTTGAGTGCTGGAAGGGACGTCTTCATGATTCCTCACTGTGCTGGATGCCTACAAAAATATGGCTTGTATAAAGTGCCTCCAATTCGTTTGGCCCCCACATGGACAAAAATTCAGGAATCTGCAGTTGGCGGCACACAGCACCAGGCGGAGTCTGTGGAGGAAGGTCCCTCAGGGGAGTGTGGCACAAAGCTAGAGGATGCAGAGTTAGAGACAGAATCAGAAGTTGAAGTTTTGGATGCTGGATCCCAGAAAGAAAGTTCGGATAAAGCATCAGTAGACCTCTGGGTGGGGGGGCCTAGCCCAAGTCTCTTAGGTGAAGATGAGATGCGGGAGGCCTTTGAATGGGAGGTGTCGACCTCCGCGCCTAGTGATGAGTGGATAGTCTCAGGGTGAGAACGACTGCTCACTCCTGGGCTCAGATCCTCAGTGAAGAGGAAGATGAGGGGGAACCTATGTGGCCTTGTGAGAAAGGAACGGGTACACAGCCTCAAGATCTTGCCTCGGAGTAATGTATTAAAGAAGGTGGTGATGCCACTGCCCTGGCTTTATAGGAGGAAGAAGTCAGGGATCTGTTTCTAATTTCCTTGAGGATGTGAAGCTGGCAGAACCAGGACTGGCCACCCCCAAGCCAGGCCAGCGGTCTCAGACTGACCAAAGCAAGTAAAGAGGAGAGACTGGTTCGTAGAAAGGCAAATGAGATTTATGGTATGACCTTTCCTACCTTTCCTCGGAGAGTCTGGGAGGAGATTGAGAACTGCGGGAAATCCTGGATCTGGGATGAAGCAATGAAAAGTGTGCATCCTGGGGCCAACCAGCATGTAAAGAATAGACTGTTCCACGAAAAGTATACCCAGCGGAAGAGAGGCAGGACACTGTTTATGGACAGAGTGAGAATAGTGGATGGAGAGGGACGTGAAATCTCCCACTGCGTGAATTATGTGCGCCCAGATGGGGTAATAATTCAAGCCCCTGACCCCCCGGGTACTATTGGCCTCAGTGCAAGGACCTCCCAGCAAATAAGCCCGTGCCTACAAAATGGAGAGCCGAGCAGTGGTAATCAATACTGCCACACCAGATTGTGAAGTGCCCTTATTGATCCGCCAATATGAATATCCAGGACTCAGGTGCCCCACATTCATCAGTCTACAGTGTACTGTCCTGTCCAGCAACCATCGACTGGCCCACCAGATGACTTCAGATCCAGAGAGGACACCAGCCCAGCTGTTTCCTGTTCATCGCCTGGTAATTGGATGACGTCGGACCAGCTGTTTTCTTTTTTGTTCCTGTTCTAAGGTTCTGTCTCTAGAGATGATATCAGCCAAGCTGTTTCCAGATGTGCCCTCCTGTGGTTCCCAGAAGATGTCCGCCCAGCTATATCAGAAGAAATGCTGCCAGGGAGAGTCTTCGGCTGCAGTGCAGGTCGGTGCCTAGTATTGTACTACAAGTGGCTGGTCAGTCCGAACTTTTCTATCTTTATGACATTGCAGTACACACCCCTACCCTACAGACTTCAAAAATGTGTGAACTGTCTGCAAAGACTCTCCCTTTCAGGAATTTGGCCTGTTAGAATTGTGCTTCACCGGGCTCCGGCCCAGGAGAGACTCTTTATTGGACTAGCCTTCGGGCCTTGTGGTCATTAGTTGGGACTTTTAGGGCACTCCATCCCCCACAAATGTGTATTGTAAATAATATCATTGTTGTATTCTAATGTAAAAACTGTTTTTCTACTTTATTCTAAAAAACTCTTTTTGGGATTCTGCAGTGTTTTGATGGTAGGGGTTTAGGTAGACTGTGTATGCAGATTAGGAGTCTGGTTTGTCTTTCTTTTTCTTACAGGTGTTCCTGGGAAGACAGAAGAGAAGACAAGAAGGAGGAGGGGCTCATCGGAGTTCCCCGTCAGTGCTTTATTGTGTAGGAATTTAAAGTACTGTGGTGCTATTGTTATGGTTATTGCTGTATTAACCCTTTCCTTCCACAGGTGTGGTTGTGGGGATAGGGAGGAGGAGGTGGTAATTTGGTATTTTAATGGTGTGGTTGCAGGTTGCCCAAGGTCGGGGAGGTCCCCGGGTTTTTTTTGTTTTGGGGTATTATGTTAGAGGCAGATAGGTTTTCCCTAGAGGGTTAGGGGGGATAGACAGGCTGTGGCCCTGACCTGCAGTAGGGACCGCAGTGCTGATCTATCAGGGCTATGCTCTGGATGGTTCTACCAGAGCCACTGGGTGTCCATAGTAAGTGGGTAGTGTACAGGCCGATATGTCAGCTACAGGCCTCTAGACCCTTAGTGTTGCCTGCCTGTGCTTGCACATGGTAGGAGGGGGCCTGATCACTCCCCTCCGCGGGTAGCACATAGGGTGGGATGGCCTAAGGCCGGGTAAATAATGACTGTGGACAGTCATTTTTCTGGTCAAGGGCGAGTGTAATCCCTTGTTACCCGGGGTTACTAGAATCCCAGTAAGACCTAGTGGTAGGCAGGGAAGGCAGCTTGTGAAACTCCAGTTAAATGGGTTTCACACTGTCTCACTCTGTTCTCAGTCTCAGCTGAGACTGAGGGATGACATCACCAATAGAACTTTCGCAGCTGCATAAGCCACATTGGAATCTGCAGCAGAGGGAGTTAGATAGAATGTTGGGAGTTTTCAATGTAGTCAGTTTCCAGTTTGCCTTCAAGTAGGCAGGTTCAGTCTGCAGTTTGGTTTTTATGAGTGAAGGAGTCATTGTCAAGTGGTGGAGACCGCTGTTCGGGTCTCAGTGCCCCCTCCCTCCGGGGGGGGGGGGGGGGGGGAGTGTAAAGATCCCCATGCAGATTTCTGGGGCAATCCCCTTAATTCTGCCAGAAGGAAGAAAGCTGCCTTTTCAGTTCAGCCTTAGTTTGGAAAGTTGGAAGATTTGTGATTTGCCTGTGGGGCACCTGCAACTAAAGGGCGAGTGTTTGCTTTAACATGAGAGGGCAAAAAATGTGTTTCTTCAGCCTGGGTTTTGTGAGGAAATCTAGGAATTGAGCTACAATTTGGGAAGCCTATAGGACTAGGTCAAACAAATGGAGTAGTGTCAAATGCTAGAGTGCTGTGTGATTTCAAGTAATATTGCAGAGGGGATGCGACAGTTCATCTACCATTTAATCTACATTCAGAAGTTTCAGTTTTCCCAGAGAAATGGCGGGTATGGGCTGTGGGAGCTGGGTGGGCAAACTCCCATCTTTAGTAACCAGGTCCACCTCTACGGATTTCCGCTGTGGTTGCTACTCTGCCTCATGCACTTGACCAGTGATGAGGGAAGTACCCAGACGTGGGGTTGCAAAAAGAGAAAATCTCTCTAGGAGTCGCAGACTCTAAGTGGTGTGGGGAGCCACGACAAGATAATTGGTTCATTCTTCCAATGGACCACGGATCAAGTGGCCGGCAGGGGAGCTGGGCCAGTCGGACTGTGTACCCAAAGCGTGTGCAAGTCCGGGCTGTGTGTCTGGTGGGTCCAGAGCCTGAAAACAGTATAATTGGTTCATTCTTCAAGTGGACTGCCTTGTAGTCTCTAATCTGCATTATCAGTAAATGAAGCCCCATGGGGGTCCATCTATGCTTTGTTGTGTTCAGCTAGTTGTGAATAAAAGCCACACTGTAAAATCCCATTCCTGGTTCTGGACATTACAGTTATTGCTTCCTGTGTTTGGATTTACTTGGGTGCCCCTGTGCAGAGTAGCCAAACCTAGGTCCCCCTGTGCCGAGTAACCTCATCCTCCCCGAACCCAGGTCCCCACCAGGTACTGCTGTCAGTGCCAACAGCATGCCACCTGTTGTTTGGTAAAAAGGCAGGGGTGGGGGTTACACAAGTATTTGCTGGTGTGCAGTGCTAGACAGTACATGTAGACAATGCGTAACTGGAGGCCCCCCCTTTAGGTTTTGGTGCTGTCAATTTGTGATACATGCATTTCACTGCTTTACCTCCCTAAATAAATGTAGATACCATACAATGCAGTTGGGTTAACCAGGACTGTGCGAGCAAGGTGTTCTGCTTCCCCATGGGGTATAGCACTCTTGGCAGCAGGCTCATTTCAACAATACTGATTCTACCCTATGGCGAAATTGGAAGCCTGGACCATCTTTCTAGATCTGCTTTAACTTGGGATAGCAAGTTATCTAAGTTTAAGGCTTTCATTTGTTTGTGAGAAGTATTTAACACAATGCCCAGGTATTTCAAGTTTGAGGCCTTCCAGGTGAGGTCCATAGCATTGACTTCTACTTTATTCACTTTATAACAACTTTTAACAACCTTCCCCTACCATTGGTCCTGTGCAGCACACTTACATCATTCAAAAGCCAATTAAAATCCTACGTTTTAGACAAACTCCAGTGCAGCTGCCCTGACCCACGCTCTCAGTTCCAATCTCTTCTTTTCAAGTTCCTGCACTTCTCACCTGGCATATTTTTGCCTTTCTCTTTTAATTTATTTTATAGTTATGTTATCTTTAACAGTACCTTCCCAATTATGTTTTGTCCCCTTTGTATGACTGTTATTCCTGACGATGTAATGTTCATCAATTATGTATTATTGTACCAATTTTGTATGCACTCTCATTCCAAACTATGTAATGTTTATTAATATGTATTACTGTACCAAATTTTGTCACTGGACACATGTGAAAACAGGCAATTTTGCTCACATGCCTTTCCAGTATAAACAATAAAATGAAATGAAATGAAATAGAGTTGAGGGGCATAACCTCAGTTTTATCAGTGTTTAATTTAATGTTTAGATAATGCCCCAAATTCCTCAATGACCCTTAGAGCAGCAGGCAGGGATGTCCTCAGGTGGGTGGCATGCAGTTGTATATCGTCAGTGTAAACTGATATCTTGTGTTGGGATTGTCATATCTGGATGTCTGTGATGTCCTTATTTAGCTTTAACTTGTAGATTAGGGGTTCTAGAAACAGGTCAAATAATAGGTGGGAATCAGGGAGACATCCCTGCCTGGCTCCTCTGTACAGTCGAACTGGTTCAGTGCGAACTGCATTGCAAAGAATCCTAGCACTTGGTGCTGTATAGTTGCCCACTTTGGTGTGATCTTTATGTGGCTTGGGAATTAAGTAGGCAACCCCAAGGTGGCGCTATCCCAAGGGCTACTACCCCTGCCTGTTTGGCTAGTAGCAGGTTAAGGGGCCTGGGTAATGAAACGGGTGCTTCCACCCAGAGGTCAGGGTTGTTAGTGGTCAAGCTAACCTAGGCACAGCTGTCCGGGACACTGTAACCCCCCCTTTTCCCTTCTAGTGGCCTGAACAATATACAATAATTACTTTCACAATGACCCTTATTCATCAGGCAATTACCCACACTGTTTGCACTTACCACCAGGGCTGATTCCTCTAGCTTGACCCTGGGAACCCCCTGTAAAACAAGGTTAAGCACCACAAATAGCAGCAGTACAATACTTTTGGCACAAACTGGAACCACAGTCAGGTTAAATGCAAACAAAGTTAAATCTGATTTATTCAGGGGACTTGAACAAGGGAGAGGCGTAATCAGGTTGATTTGCTTAAAAGCTATATTAATCAGACAGTTATGCATGCAGTTCAGAGTCCCTACACAGTCACACACTCTGGGTACCCAGGTAGGAAAACAGTGGACTAGCCAGGATAGTTGAAGCTGGTTGGGGCCCTGTGATGGAAGAAAGCAACATGCACAACACACACTATTTGTAATCTGGAGCCGGAGGGCTCAGTTTGTGAAAGAAAAGGCAACAAGACAATCAGATGACAACACTTTTAGATTTAGCTGTTGTTGCAGGGAGCTACCCTGATATTTACTCATGATACCCAATACTGGACACAGGCAGGATGAAATCGAGACTGCAGGCTGTTGAGCTAGAGTGCCCGGAGAAGCAGGGCCCACATGAATCACCGAGGCGTTGTTCCTGTTCAAGGCGTTGAGCAGGGGGCTGATCCCCAGGCCGGTCTCTAGTCGATGACTTTCTCTGCGTAGCAGGTATTCTGGCTGGGCCAGTGTAGCAGGGCCCAGGCAAATGGAAATGGATACGGATTCAGTCCGTGGAGCTGGAAACAGTCTCAGCAAGCAAAACACAGTTCAGACACAGTGGGGAACCAAATCACGACCCACTATAAGCACACAGCACATTCACATGTAAGGAAATTCCACTGTACCAGGCAAATGGCTCTCCGGTCGCAATTACAGAGTCTCTGCACAATCCATGAGTTCAGAGGTAGCTGGAAGTCCTGACAGGCCAATCGCATTCAACAAATCTTCGGTCTTCTTCAGGTTAAAGCCTGGTCACAATTCGATGGCTTAATTCGCTCTCCAAATTCGGATTCAGTCTGAAAAAAAAGCACAAGTTCCCTCTCAGGAACAGCAGGCAGGCAAGCAGGCCAAACTCGGGCCTTTCCACAGTTCCACTATGGATTGCTGCTCGAACTATCTCGAGCTGTTACTTCTTCACTTCTCAACTCAGATCTAACTGAAACTGCAAGCAGTGTGGGACTTACCCTAAGATCTAAAAGGTTTGGTTGGCTGATCTGTCTGTCAGTCACAACAAGAGCTCCTACTCCAGGTTATTTTAGGTGTCAAAAGCCCAAAACTACAATTCCTACAAGTTTTGATCCCACCAAGCCCCTGTAGGCAGGCTCCATTTTAGATTCCCAAATGTACTGATTGGCCCATTCCGACAGTCCAGGATCAAGATGATGGAAACAAACAGAACTGTCCATGCTGCAAAGAAGGCAAGTTAGAACAAACTGCAATATTATTACTACTCTAACAAATGATCAGCAAACAAGTACATCTTCTAACAGATCTCCCTCTCAGATTAATTATGACTGCAGTCCAGGCAGCTCTTAAAGAGACAGTACACAGAGGCTATACAGGCACTCTCTGGCAATACATTTAAACTGCTAAAACGCAGGACACCAGCCTGGCAGTGAGCATTTAAGTAAGCTCAAAGAAGACTTTTCAGGAACCCCCATTTGTAAGGGGTTGCAAGTAGAAGAGGGCCTCAGTGAGTGAATGTTCTTGGATATTATGCTTGTTAATATTTATTTATTAGCTTTTGGTAACCGGGTAAGTGCACTAGAAAAAACTGCCTGTTTTCAAGCACGACCCAGGAGAGTACAGGTCAAAAATACAGGGATTAACAAATACATATACATTGCAGTACAATAAGAGTTACAACAGCTTTACAGATGTGCAGGTTACACAGCACATAAGTGGATGGTATATATCCCATGATATAAGAGGTAACAAAACAAGCAATACAGGTACAGTAGGGGATAAAAAGGTACAAACATGAAGGAGAAATCTGCTAAGAACAGCTAGGAGGCAGATACTTGGACTGAAACAGAGAAACCTAAGTGTGTATCTGTAGCTTGGAAAGAGTGGGGAAGGGGAAGGGTCTGAGTAGGCACGAAGATATAAGTGCAGGACAGGGGTGATTTGCATGAATCATGAAGGAAAGAACATTTACATGTATCAAGGGAGTCAAGGTAATGGGAAAGGGCTTTCCTGAAGGCAGGGTGGGATTTGGAATGTCAAGGTCTGAGGTCAAGTGGTAGAGAGTTCCAGAATTTATGGGCATAGTAGGAGAAGGCTAGTTCACCCGTCCTATTGGAACATTTGGGGATGGATAGCAAAGTTAAAGACATGGACTGGAGGGAACAAGGGCAGTCTATGGGGGGTGAGCATTGCTGCTAGGGTGGAGGGAAGAGAAGAACAAATGATGCTGTTGGTCAGGCAACCTGAAGAATAAGAACGGCAGGAAAAAGGGGATAACCAGCGGAGGTCAAAGTAAAGTGTACAGTGGTGTTTAAGATGAGGAGCCAATAAAGCAAATCTACAGACATTATTGTAAGCAACATCCTACGACTGAAGGACGTTTGCCTGTGCAATAGCAAAGACAGGCAGAGTGTAGGAGAGTCTGGGGTGCAGAAGGCCTTGATCGACAGAGATCCTGGCAGCAGGGGTGAGAAACTATTGGACTCGGTAGGCCAATCCAATTTTGGCATTGACGGACTTATAGGCAGAGTTGACATGAAGAGAGAAATTATTTAGGTGTCGCTCAAAACTGGCCCGAGGTCCTCTATAACTTTTCTATGAAAGTTAGGGGTGTACCCATCCGGGCCTGGGGCTTTGCCTGGGGCAAGGTCTTTAATGGCTGTTTGTACATCAGTCGGTGATGCATCCCACTGCAAGTACTATGAGTGTTGTTGGCATAGCTGAGGCAGCAGTACTGAGTCTAGGTATTGTGTGATGGTTGCCTTCTGTTATGCCTCCTCTGTGCTATATAGTGACTCATAGAACATACACAACTGTTCAGCAGTCTCCCACAGTTAAGTAAGAAGGCTCGGAGTTGTTTGATCCCTGAATGTCCTATATAGTCCTAAAGCTCTCCTACTGGCATAGGCGTAGAGCCATGAGTTTCCTGTCTTTTTTGCCTTGGTCCATACATTTGGTATTAGACTGGAATATAGCATGTTCTTTTTTCCCCAGTTCAGTTTGTTTTGTACTTAGCTCTTAGTTAGTTGAGTTTGAGCCACGCGTCTGCATCTGTATTGGGGCCTAATGTGTTTTTCAGATCCCTGATATTAGCCAAGAGTTGAGATGTCACATTGTACTGCATTTTCGTGCATATTGGTACCATATGCACTAATGGTCGGAAGGTACATGCCAGAGGCGTGTACCCCGCATGCATAGCTCCACACCCGCAGACAGGTGCACACAGGCTGGTATCCACAAATGGCCACTACCTGTCCATGGCCCCACCCCCCTGGCACTCAGGACTACGCAGGGCATCCAGGGGTGGAATAGCAGACCCAGGCAGGCAACCAATTGGATGCCCATCCTGGGTCAAAGAGTTGATCACATGTGTGGTAAATCATGGGTCAGGGTGTGTGACTAACTCCCTCAAGCACACGGACCTGTGTGGCCATGCGCCATAGTCCAGCAGTCTCCCCTGCATGATACCAGCCCTTTGGGAGCTCCTGCCCAGTGCACAGATGTCCTACTCCTGCAGCACCACTGCCCCTGGCCCATATGCTGCCCCCACAACACACATGGGTGCCCCGTCCCCGTATGTGTAAAGCCCTCCCCGCCACACATCAATGCCCCATCCCCTAATAATAGATAACAATATATAAAAGTAATAGGTTTCCAAATGTATAATAATGAATAGCTGATTAAGGAACAGTGGGTTAACAGTATCAACCTCCTGTTAGGGTACAGATATCCAAGTAAGATATGTGACGCGCCCCATACCTTACTTGGATGTTTGTACTCTAACAGGTGGTCGATACTGTTAACCCACTTTTCCTTAATCAGCTATTATTCATTATTATACATTTTTACACCTATTACTTTTACATATTGTTACCTATTATTAGGGGGACCGGGCATTGATGTGTGGTGGGTGGGGCATTACACATATGGGGACGGGGCACCCATGTGTGTTGAGGGGGCTGGTGTACAGTCCAGGGGCAGTGGTGTTGCTGAAGTTGGACATCTGTGCACCAGGTGGGAGTGCCCGTAGGGGCTGGTATCATGCATGGGGGGACTGCTGGTCTATGGGGCATGGCCGCCCAGGTCTGGGTGTCTGCAGGAGCTATTCATGCACCTGGACCCACACCTTAACATGCATGTGATCCACTCTGGGACCCAGGTCAGGCATCTGGTTGGTTGCCCGCCTGGGTCTGCTACTCCACCCCCGGTCGCCCTGCGCAATCCTGTGCGCTGGGGGGGGGGTGCAGACGGTTGGTGGCCATTTGTGAATACTGGCCTGTGTGCACCTGTCTATGGGTGCAAAGCTACATGCGAGGGAGGTACATACCTTCTGCCCATTAGTGCATAGGCCCCATTGTGTCTATTTGAATCAATTCACCACATAGAGCGCAGTTAGCTGATGCCCACAGAGTGTCTGCCCTTTGATTAGTGGCTTTATTTTCGAGCAGGAAAATCTTAGTAAAGGTAAAGATAGATTCAATTGTATTATTGTCATTCAGGATTTGATTATTTTGTAGCCAAATTTTTTCTTGGTCTAGGGATCTAGAAAAACAGTGGGTGAGGTGGATAGGGCTGTGGTCAGTTATCACCATAGTTTCATGTTTGCAAGTATGCACTCCATGGAGCATCTCCAAGCTGATTAAAAGGAAACACCAGAAAACCTAGAGAGTGCAGCAGCTGCTGCAGAAATGCCCAATTAGGGCTTATAGCAATAAATGGAATTTTGTTATTACCTGGTACATTTCTGTTTTTGCTTTTAAAGAACCACCTGCAGCCCTCTCACACACCCTAGGTAGCTTCCGTCACACAGGTTATGCTAATGAGGGCTACCAACTCTGCCATTAGTTGGCTGCCCTCATTACCATAACCTGCATGCTGGAAGTTGCCTGGGGTGCGCGAGATGGCCGACATGCATTACCAAAGAGGCACTAGAGATCTGAAGGGCATGTTTAAACAACATTGCTTAATTGACATGTGTAGGATCCATTTATTTTTATTAAGCTGTTCTGGCATGTATTGATGGTGGCCTTTGTGCATATGTGAGTGCAGTCTTAGATCTTGTACTGTTGCATGATGTCGTTCTTCTCATTTCATGGTTATTTAATTACTCAAGTCACAATCTTGTTCTAAATACTGACTGTACCTTGATAAACCTGATAACAGTGATGTTGTTTACTGTTGGAACTGGCCAGTTATAATGGGAAGCACAAGACAACTCTCAGCTGTCAATTAGTGAAATTGTAGTGCAAGACACACTGTAACTGTCTTTAAGCCCACCTCACTGGTGTAGGGGTAAAAGCTGCCACAAGTCATTGTCAGGAAGGGGACCCACACCGAACACCAAAAGCACTTACATAACCTCCCAAGTCTGAAGCTGACCTCTGAGCATCTACTGGCACATGGCAGAACAATCGGAGCTGCAAAGTAAATGGTTAGTAGAATTTAGATGCAGAACAAAGTTAAATGTCTGAACGAGGGTTATAAAACAAAGTCTTCCTCATTGTGAGCTCACAGAAACTGATGGTAAAATGTCCCTTTGCTCCATTTTATACCTTTCAGCCAGCACAGTCTCTATCCAGTTCCCCTTTTCACCAAGGGGTGAACAGTATTTTACTCCTGGGTTGGCTTAAACCCCAGAGGAATGCTTTTATTGGCACAATCCTGGCCCCACTGGAGGCACCTGAACGCTCGTGAAGTCCACCCTTCCCCCCCAGGCAGCACAGGTGGGGACTCCCTGGACATCTTCTAGCCCATATTTTCCCATTTCACTTCAACATTGGAATATTACACAGTTCCAGAGCTAACAGCTGTGTAGCACTACGTGGATTCTGTCACATAACTTTTAAATAAACTCTGTCTTCCCACAGAGGCTATTACTGGACATGTTTTTCACAGATCAAGACTTTTAAAATGTCACTCTTTCACCCACAAGGGCATATGACTGGTGCCAGCTGGCAATCTCCAGACCTTCTTGGGGCAGCACCAGCCTACAGTATCACTCTGAGGCAAATTCCCAACTTCTGACAGAATTCTTAAATTTATTGGTCACTTGTCCTCACTTGGGGAGGGGCAGGCACTGATGGATGCCAGACCAAATCACTTTACTTGATAAAAAGTTTGAACATCACATCAGAGCCTTTTCCCATGGTTCTTTCGTGGCCCATTTTCCTCTCAGATAAACCTCAACTTTTCTTCTTTTTTCTCCTGCTAGATAGAGGTACCCTCCTTTTGAGGCTCTGGATAAATGGTAGCCACCATGAATGGGTACTTTTCTTGATGCCAAGCTCTACAGAGAAAACTTCAGAACAGTGGGAGCTGGCACTGTGTGCCAGGTGCACGCCTACCACCAACTCTCACTCACCAGTCTCAGCCCTTCAGGTCAGATCACTGACTCCTCCCCTTTGGAATGCCAAATCAGACCAGTTAACCCAGTCCTCCAAGGGCATAGAAAACTGGCACAACCTAGAGGTTGCTAGACACTCTTAAAGGTACAACACTCCTGAGGGGGGCTACATGTCTTATGCCACAGGGCTGATAACGTACATCTTTGGGAAGAAACCCTCTTCCATAAAACAACTCACTGAAGGCAGAGAACACTGCCACAAGTGGCAGCATGATTCTGCAGTCCAAGAACTCACTAAATCAGTGGTGGAGAGTGACAAGCAGTTGATGACCATGCAAGTGGCAGTTGCTACCTTGACTCAGGAAAATACACAACTACAAGGGTGGCTTGAGTCATTGGAGAATGAAATCCATGCAGGCAATTTCCACCTGGTAGGAGTTCCAGAGGGAGTGAAGGGGACCAATTTGCTGGACTTCATGTTCAGATGGTTACAGTTCTCTGTGGCAGCCCCTGGAGACTTTGAATGGTCTTCCCTCCATGCAGCCTTCGGAGTAAAACCCAGAGTAAGGCCTGCCAATGTCATACAGCCCTGGACTGTTCTATGCTGGACTCTGGTGGCTGAGACCATGGACACACATGTCTGATAGCAGCTCATGCAGTCTACCCGCTAACAATCAACAAGATGGACAAAAAGGTGTTTCCTGACCTCTCATTTCAAACCTGAACTTGGAAGAAAGAATCTGATGGTGTATGACAACATCTCTGAGCTCTAGGAATTGTCCATTCACTTTTATTATCTGCAGATTCAGGATCACATATGGCAGAAAATCCTAGCAGTTCACTGCCCCAAAGACACATGTTGGTGACTAGAAAAGGAGGCAGAGTTCAAAGTGGGATGCCACAGAACCAGCAGCCGGGCAGAAGGACGAGTTGGGTAAGACCTGATCAGTGTTTCAGACAGCAAGCTGGGAGTCAACACCTGAGACTTGTTTGGGACTGGGGACGTCTTTAAAGGGATCCTCTCAATATTTTTGTGAACTAAACCTTTCAAACAGTACAGACCTTCGCCCATGCCATAAGCTTCCAGCAGACCGATTTTTCTGAACTTTGAGAAGGGACTAGCATGCGGGTTGTATGGTCCCAAGTGGCAGTTCAGCCACATTTATTTGCTCTTGCTATTTCTGCAGAGCTGGCGGGGGGCTGATGGTCCTGAATAATGGCAGTTAATATACGTGTGCTGAAAGTGTCTAATGGTTTACAGTTTAAACTGCAATTCCCTTTCAAGTTACATTACTAAGAATTAAGGGACCTAGAGGCTCTGGATTCAGACTCCCCTAAAGTACTGGACTTTTATTGTCCAGCCCTTGCTTATGTGAACGACTGAACACTCTTCTCATTATCTAGAAAGGGCCTTTAAAAAAACTAGATTTACCACAAAATACGGCTATTAGTCTTAAACTTACAATCAATTACTCAAAAAGAAAGGTTATGATTTTTGGACAAAACAAACCCAAGGACTATTGGAAAATTGGAAATCAGAAAATTGAAAGTGTCGTTGCTTATGTTTACTTGGGAGTAACATTCTCTGTGACTGGGTCATGGACAAAACACATGAATAGATTAATGGATATTACCAAAAAGACAATCCTTGGCCTTAGAAAATGTAATTATTCCTACAGGGGTTTAACCATATGACCACTGATTAATGTAATTAAGGTTTAATATTTTTTCATAGCTATTGTAAGCCTCAGAGATCTGGGATGTAAGAGATAAAGAAAAACCTAGAACTCCAGTATACAAGCCTTTGAAAACAACTCCTGGCATTTCCCCTTCCTGTCCAGCAGTATATCTAAGAGCGGAACTGAGTCTTATTAGTATTAACGGAAACAGAGATATAAGAAAAATTAATTATTGGTTACACCTAACAAGACTCCCACAAGAGAGACTCCCCAGGAAATGCTTTCAGGAAAAACACATTTGGATACAATATGGTTGTGCTCTCCAAAATTGGTTAAAATGAATTTATTACAACCTGGGTAAATATGATCTGTGCTTTTTCAAGTGATATGTAAACAAAAATATAACCATAAGCATGACATATAACAAATATATTAAAACAAAAATAAACAACTATTGGTGCAAACTGGAGTTAGAAAAAATCTCTACATCAAAATATTCTAAATGGTACACTGACAACACCTGTTCCTTTGGGTATAAATATTATTTCTATGTGTTAGCAGACCTGCTTCTATGAAAGACTCTCTTAAAAGCTAAATTAGAGCTTTTTGAGAGTAACATCTTGAAGGCTAGATATAATTGCTATGCAATGACTGACGACAAGTGTAGCTGTCAGCAGGGGCCAGAGAAAACTTAAATCATGTACTCTGGTACTGCACATGGTATAGCAGACCTAGAAGCTTTTGGCTAGGGCCCTTCTTAAGCATAGGAAGCACTGAAGACTTAACACAACTTGCAGTAATACTGATGCACACAGAGGATGAGTGGACCTTACAGAAGGTAGCCACCTATCTGAGTATAATTGTGAAAATTAGGAAATCAAAGGTAGCAAGGTCAGAGGTCTTAACACACTCCTAATCTAATCTAGATTCAAAGTAGGCCTTATTGTATTGAGTAAAGATAACACACCCTCCGAGTAATTTCTAGAGGGGTGATTCTCCTCAAATGTACACGGGTGGATGTTACATAGGCAATGGAGTATTATTAAATATCAGACTAACACTGTATTTATTTGCTAGCCCTGTATGTCTATTTGCACACATTTTATATTGTGCCCTTTTTAAATTGTTATGACTATTGTTCTCTAGAAGCATATGAATGGATGGCACATAATTAATGAACTATTACATGCTAAGCGTAATTTCAATATTGTAATTATTGGGTTGTCCTGAATTGCATGTATGTCATTTTGTATGTACTGTATATTTATGGTTAAAACCATGTTCTTTTCAAAGTGTTATGACTAAAATAGTCAATCAATAAACTTTCTATACTACTACATTACTAGGGATGTTTGTGCTGATTATTACAAGAAAAAACATTGTTTCCTTGTTTTCCACTAACTTGCAGAAATGGAAAACTTGCAACCGTCAGAGGTTGTGGTTAAACTTCCTTTATTAAGTCTATCTATCCAAGGTTTTCTCCTTCACAGCCATTGAGAAGGCTAGCATTACTGGACTTTAACTATGGACTATAACTTCTTGCTAGATTTCCCCACTTCCTACTGTACCAGATTGCAGGAAATGTCCAATTATCAAATCTTCCTGTATGTGAACACTGTTCATATGTATTGTTCCTGCCTTGTATGAGGATGTATGATAGTTCATGTCTTTTATGAAAATAATAAACAGAAAGTTAAAATAAAAAAAACAAACTTGCATCTTATGCCAGTCCGGTGGCATGGAGGGTTGAGGTGTTGGGTGCCTTACCTCCTGCCATGCTGGTGACCTAAATTCGGGAACAAGTTTGGTTTGCCAGAGGTCAGCCCAGGTGGGAGAGGATCGATCGTCCAGTGGACTGCTCCTCTCCTGGGGTGGGGTGGATTGTTGGCCTGGTCTTAGGTTGCCACCAGGTGGAGGCCTGGCGGTAGTGCAGCTTGGGTGGCACATAGGAAGGGGCCGCAAGTGCATGATGCGTGTGTGCCTCCACATGCATGCATTTGCGCACTGTGGAAAGGACAGGGAAAGAAAACAGAAAATGATGGTGAGGTTTAATGAAGCCCTTCCCATCTGTCTTTGACCCATGTGGCTACCCAGGACCCTAGTCCACACCCGATTATTGACTGGGGTAGGGATAGCTCTTCCGCCTCTGTCCCTTCATGGGAGAACGTGAGCCTCAACAAGACCTGGTGAGTCCCTCGGGGAACAGTTACCGGTCGGTAGAGGCGGGGACAGGGCTGAACAGCAACCCTCTGTGACAAGAAGAAAATCTCTATGGAAAGAAAAAAACTTGTACCTTATACCCATAGTTAAAGCCTGATGATAACCGTCAAGTCCCCATAGCATCTGAAGCAGCTTTCAGCGGTCAGGTGAACAAGCACGTGTGATAGAACTTTTTGTTTAAGTCAGTAATTGGAAAAAAAAACAATGCTTAGGTTGGGGAGTGTGATTTTTTTATGCACACCCTTGGTATGTGATGCCTTAAAGGAGAACTGCACTGAATCTATAACTGAAGTCATTTTTCCCAGTAGAAGCTGTTTTTAAATTATTGGTTCAGATTCTGTTATTACTCCAGCTATCCAGGCTTTTTAGTTATCCAGATGGGTGCATCTGATTTATGTGATGCTGGAAAGAACCATTTTAAAACTGTATGATGTAGTTTTTGTCCCTGTTCTACTTTTCTATTGTTGGCACAATGCATCCATGTTCTACTATAGAACTCTGTGGGTGAGAGAGACATAAACTACATCATAGAGTTCTAAAATGATACGTACCACCAGACTGTAAAGCAGAAATACCCTCTGATGTTACTAAAAGGAGTGTATAGAACAATAACAGAACTTTAACCAGTACTTAACCACAGCATCTGTTAGGAAAATTGAGTTTCGGGTTCATCACAGTTCTCCTTTAATAAATCCCTCAAGTTTCCATCTCAGGGTTTATGAGGCATGACACACCTCTGGTGTGTGTAGAACAACATTACACACCTCTACCTATACATTATTTTCTATATGAAGTGCATATAAATGAGCCAGTTGCAATCCTCCGTGGTTTACATACCGTTGGGTTAATAAGAATGAGCTGAATGAAATACAAAGTGGCTGATTCCCACTGAATGTAAACCCATAGAATTCCACTCATGGACCTGCTGAAGGAGACTCTATTGCATTGCAGGAAGCAGTACAACTACCCCCTGTGTCTGAGTACAATAACTCCACAGCATGTCCTAGATGCTTCCAGCCTAATGTGTAAATTGAGCTCAGCATGTGAACTATGCTATTTCAAAGTTCATCTGCAAACTGTGCCCTCTCTTTGATTGTTCAGTCTTACATCCTGTAATATTCTGTTAAACATATGTAGTATAATTTCAAAAGTATTCATACTTCCTGCTTCTACAGCTTTCTCTGGCATTGTGTTCCACATGCTTACAACCCTCTGAGCACACAAAGGTTTCCTGATTTTTGCATATATGGAACTAGTTTGATTCACCCCCAGAGCTATGTCAGCCTACCTCTCACAGTAGAGGCCACTGTTGGAAACTATTGGAATAAATGTAAAAGAAAAGAAACATTTATTTCTAGGGCTGCCACCAGTCTTGATCTGACCATGACAGCCCTGGGTTTGGTTAATGAGTCCTGACAGAGGACAGAAAAAAAGGAAGCTATTTTGATCTGAGACCAGAAAAACAATGTCTTATTTTTATTAAAAAGAAACAGATAACCTAACAATTCTTAAAGAGCAGCTCTGGTCCCTAGATAAACAAATTCTAGCCAGAGCCGATTGGGCTGCGAAGAGCTACCAAGTGACCAAACTTACACATTGTGCGTAGGAATTATTCAATGCCCGGGTGTAACTTGGCCATTTTTTGGAGGTGTTGCACCAAATTTTTAACATGGCCTTTCTGGGACCCCTCCTCATGAAGAGTGCCAGTGTAATTTTATTCACTTGTCCCGAAAGGTGATTTCGCAGAGCAAACACGCTATTCTGTGCCACAGGTGTGAAAACATGTTTTGGGCAGGTTGTGGAAAATGACAGCCATACTGTTTTGAAGGAGGTGTGCAAAAATAGTAATGTTGAAAATGTAAAGTGAAAATATTAAAATTTGGCAAAGTTAGGAGCGTGCGTAGAAACTGTGCAATGCACGCTCATAATGCAGTCATTTTTTGGAACTTTTTCACCAAATTTGCAACATGGGTTTGTTGGGATCCCATCTTATGAGTAGTGGCACTGTCATTTCGTGAATCAGTCCCAAAAGGTGATTCCATGCAGTGACCACAAAATCACCTTTCACAACAGGATAACACAATGACAGTGACAGTTTTCATGAGGTAGGGTCCCAAGAACCCCATGTTGAAAATTTGGGGCAAAAATTCAAAAAAATGGCTGATTTATCAGCATAAGTTAAAAGCCCCATTGAATGGCATTATAGTAAGCTTACCTTAGATTCTTCAGTTTGTGGTTCGGCTTTGAAGAGTGCAGACGTGTTCTGGTCCAGAGAAGAAGATGGTGCCGACCTCTGGAGGTATGTATGGGGTAAGGGGGGTGTGGGGAGGTAGGTGCTCAGTGGGAGGGTGGGGATGGGGAGGGGGACTGGAGCAACAACAAGAGAGAGACCATTTTCTTTTTTATAGGGAAGGGGAAAAAAATGAGTGCAGTGCTGACGCAGAAAACATAAAAGGAATACATTTTGGCACACTGAGGTGGTCTCCCAGTGTGCCACATGAGTGTGTGTGGGGGATTTGTACAGAATGCTGACATGGGGATTGGGCACCCTGATGTCGATGGGGGAGTAGAAAAAAAATTAGGCACACTGGGGTGGGCTCCCAGTGTGCCACATGTCTGGGGGGGGTGTACATAATGCTGACATGGGTACTGGGCACCCTGATGTCAGCGGATGAAATTAAACATGTTTGGGCACACTGGAATGGGCACCCAGTGTGCCACATGAGTTGGGGGGTCACAGGAAAATAGTTCAGCACACTGGGGTGGGCTTCCAGTGTACCACTTGAGCTGGTGGAACTGGGGGGCACAGAATGGCACTGGCAATGCAACTGCACATGTGAGGCACTCCTGCATGCGCAGTTGCAATAAATTGCATTTTGCCATTCACATGATGGCACTGCCAGAAATGAAAATTACGTACCTACCGTAATTCTTGATCTTCTTAGACGAGTGTCCACCACTCATTCACACTAATGGGATCTGCACCGGAGGCACTAGGACCCAGCGGGAGCAAACTTTTTGCTGGAGGGCCGGCACCAGAGATGGAGCTGCGAGGGGTGGCACCGCGAGCCTCAGCTCGTGTGGTAATGACTGTCTCGGCGTCGACCCTCCAACCGCCTCAGTATCTTTTTTTCTGAGGAGGTGCAGTGTAACTAACCTAGAAGGATAGCCTAACCAAAAACCGGACATAAGATAGTTCGGACAACCCGTATAAGAAGGGTCAACAAAGAAGTCTTCACAGCCTAAGGATTTGAGGGAGTGAAGATCAACAACAGAGGTGAGCTCAGGGGATGGAGGGTGGGCGTGTGAATGAGTGGTGGAGACTCATCCAAGAAGATCAAGAATTACAGTAGGTATGTAATTTTCATATCTTCCTGGACATAAGTCTCCACCACTCATTCACACTAATGGGAGAGTACCAAGCTAATAATCCCCCGAGAGGGCGGCAGAGAGACCAAGAGCTCACATTTTTTAGGACAGAAGTCCATTAAGGATGGTTCTGCCAAAGGAAGAATGTTGTCTGGCATGGACATCAGTGCATAGTGTTTTACGAAAGTATGCACTGAGCTCCAGGTAGCAGCGTTGCAAATATCTGCAATGGGCATGTTGCAGATTTCCACCAGGGATGCTGCGACCGCTCTAGTAGAATGAGCGTAAACTCTGCCCTCCAACTTAACCTGCACCATGGAATAGCAGTGATGGAGGCATGCCACTAGCCATGCTGAGATACATCTGATAGTGACAGGTTGACCCAGCCGGGTCTCACTGAAGGAAACAAACAGTTGTTGAGCTTTGTGAAAGTCTTTTGTTCTATCTAGATAGAAACACAAAGCTCTCTTAATGTCCAAGGAATGAAGAGATCGTTCTCCTTCATTTTGGAAGTCCACAAAGTAAGAGGGAAGGACCAAAGGTTGGTTTAGATGGAATTCTGAAACAACCTTAGGAAGAAATTTAGGATGGGTTCTAAGGACTACCTTGTCTTTATTGAACACAGTATACGGAGGGTCTGTGACCAAGGCATGTATCTCAGAGACCCTGAGGGCTGAGGTAATGGCTACCAGGAAGGCCGTTTTCCAGGTGAGAAATTTTAGCTCACAGGTAGCTAGAGGTTCAAAAGGTTTTTGACTGAGCATGTCCAGCACAAGATTAATGTCCCAGGCTGCAACTGGACATCTTGTAGGAGGTCTGGTATGCAGAATTCCTTTAAGAAACTCCTTAACCACAGGTAACTGAGCCAGTGACAAGGAAAGTACCGGCTCATGATAAGCTGAAATGGCACAAAGGTGAACTTTGACTGTAGAGTACTGCAGACCTGAATTTGAGAGGTCTAAGAGGTACTCTAAAATTTTATCTGGTGGGCAGGAAAAGGGATTTAAAGAGGATTTTGCACACCAGAGCGAAAAATGCTTCCATTTGGCTGTGTAAGTTTTCCTAGTGGCTGGCTTCCGCGCAGCCAGAAGAATATCTGAAACCCTGCGAGAGACATTGAACCTGTTCACTTCTACCTCTTCAGAAGCCAAGCGTGAAGGTGAAGCGACCTCAGGTTGGGATGAACAACAGGCTCCTGAGTCAAGAGGTTCGTCTGAAGGGGGAGTGGTTTCGGTGGAGCTGCCGACATATTGTTGAGTAGTGGAAACCACATCTGTCGAGGCCAGAAGGGAGCAATGAGGATCATTTTGTCCGCCTGGGATTCGAACTTGAGAAGTACCCTCTGAATTAGAGGAAGAGGTGGAAAGGCGTATAGAAAGCGTTTTGTCCACTGCAGCCTGAACGCATCCTGACAGAAAATGCCAGGCCCTGGATTTCTGGAGCAGAAGAGAGGCAGTTTTGTGTTGAGTGGGGATGCAAAAAGGTCCAGGTCTGGAGTTCCCCACTCTTCGAATAGTGACTGAACTATGGTTGAGTCGAGAGACCATTTGTGAGGATCTGTCGCTGTTCTGCTGAGACGGTCTGCCAGTTCGTTCTGCACTCCCAGCAGGTAGACCGCTTGAATTAGAGCCTTGTGCTCCAAGCACCATTCCCACACTGTCATCGCTTCCCTGCATAAGGGGCAAGAGTGAGCACCGCCCTGCTTGTTGATGTAATACATCACTGGTTTGTTGTCCGTTTGAAGGAGAATGTTCTTGTGACAGAGAATGTCCTTCAACGCCCGGACCGCATAAAGGACGGCTCTCATTTCTAAGACATTTATGTGAAGCTGGAACTCGACCTGAGTCCACGTACCTTGAGTGTGGAGAGCCTGACAGTGAGCTCCCCACCCCATCAGGGACGCGTCTGTGGTAATGGAAATCTGATGATCCAGAGGAGCAAAAGGATACCCTTCTAGGAGATTGTTCTCTTGCGACCACCAGATGAGCGACCTCTTTAGAGGTTCTGTCACCTTGATGGGATAGGACTGCGGGTGAGTTGTTGGGGACCTCTGAGTACTGAGCATCCACTGAGAAGTTCTCATGTGAAGGCGTGCTAGGGGTACAGTGAACACCGAGGATGCCATGAGACCTAGCATCTGTTGCATCGAGAGAGCTGGAACAGAGTTGCTCTCCCTGATGTGACAGGCCATCTGAAGGATATCGCTCCTCCTGTCCTCTGGAAGAAAAGCCTTCACACAGGAAGTGTCCAGAAGAGTTCCTATAAAAAGGAGCCTCTGGGAGGGCTGCAACTGTGATTTTTTTGAGGTTTAGCAGGACTCCCATGGACATGAGAAAGCTTGAAGCCATGTCTACGGTGTCCAGAGTTCCCTGCCTAGAAGGACTTGCCAGAAGCCAATCATCCAGATAAGGGAACACCTGTATTCCGATCTTTCTGAGATGCACTACGAGAACTGCACAACACTTTGTAAAACCTCGCAGCACCGAGGATAGCCCAAAGGGCAGGACTCTGAATTGATAATGCTATCCCAGAGCCACAAACCTCAGGAATTTGTGATGCTTTGGGTGAATAGAAATGTGCTGGTAAGCATCCTGCATGTCTAGGGAGGCTAGCCAGTCGTGTTGATGAAGCAAAGGTAACAAGGTTCCTAGAGAAATCATTTTGAATTTCTCCTTGGCCAGAAATTTGTTTAGTTTTCTGAGGTCCAAAATGGGGCGCATGCCCCCAGTTTTCTTTTGGAACCAGAAAGTAATGGGAGTAGAACCCTGTATTCCGTTGATGCAGCGGCACTACTTCTACTGCCCTGTTGTTCTGAAGGCCCCGAATCTTGGCGGCGAGAAGGTCTCACTGCAGGGTTGACAGCCTGGGCTGTCGTTTGGGGGGACGATCCAGAGGGGTCTCCACAAGATTGAGTGAATACCCCTCGTGGATTATATGGAGGACCCATTTGTCTGAGGTTATGGACTTCCATTGATTGTAGAAGTGGATCAGACAACCTCCCACCGCTGAGGAAGAGTCCACCTCGGGCAGTTGAGATGGGACATGGGCCAACAACTCATAAGGTGGCGCTGGGCGCTTTGGGCCCTTGCGCCTTCTGTTGCATTTTCTTTTGAGGCTCGGGAGTTTGATTTTTATGAAAACTTCCTCTGCCTCTGCCTCGAAAGGACTGATGGTTATGAAACTGGTGTTTATTAACACTCCCTCGAGAGGGGACAGGAGGAGGTCGAGCCAACTTAATGGCTGACCTAGTCTTTTGTGTAGCTTCTAGAGCCTGTTCTACTTGAGGGCGGAAAAGATACACAGCATCAAAAGGCAACGCCATTACCTGCTGCTGTGCGTCATTCGTGAAGCCTGAAGTGCGCAGCCAGGAATGATGGCTGGTACAAATACCAGCTGCCGCTGCTCGGGGGAAGCAGTATCGAAAGCATCCATAGCTGCTTTAACCTGCTGGTTGTTAGATTCGATACCCCTGGTAATGGTTTGAAGAAGTTCTGGCTTTGTATCCGATTCTGGTAGCGCTTCAACCATCTGTTTGAGAGAGTGCCAAAGGATATACTCATATTGAGAGAAATAGCCTTGGTAGCTGGCAATACGCATACCCAGGATGGAAGCAGCAAAGACTCTCTTACCTAAAGTGTCTATCTTATGAGATTCTTTGTTAATAGGTCGAGCTGTAGTAGTTTGGGGAAGGACGACCTTATCATTCTCTGCCAATACTACAATAGGATCCGCAAAGGCTTGAGATGCCAAAATGGGTCAATCCTTGGGGGGCTGAGTATTTCCTATCTATGGATTTAGCCACCGAAGGAATGAGAGCAGGATTATTCCATACCATTTGAGACAGCGTCTCAAAGGAGGGCTGAACCGGAGGAGTCAAATCCATAGGGATCTCTGGAACATGGAGGTATTGGAGTCTTAGCAATTTCCCAGGATCGATGTCTGTAGTTTGGGAGAGAAAGAGTGGAAATCAAGTTTTTCAGCAGAGACTTAAAGGACAGATCCTCGACCACAGGCTCTGCAGCAGGAATAGATCCTGTTTCATCCACTTCATCACCCAGTCTAAGGTCTGGGTCAGGCTCAATGTCATCTCCTGACAGTCCAGGAGGGACTGTATGGACAGGAAAGGAGTGAAAATCAGAGGAAAATGATGAAGGAAAAGAGTTAAAGGAGGAGTCCTGAAAAGTGGAAGACGCCCTAAGAACCCCCGGCGCCGAAGAAGCGCATGGCACCGAGGACGGTGCCGAGGAGCCACACGGTGCCGAGAAGCCACACGGCACCGAAGACGGCGCCGAGAGGATGGATGGCACTGAGAAGCCACATGGTGCCAGGAGGACGGACGGCACCGAGAGGCCAGATGGTGCTGCAATGCCATGCGGTGCCACGCATGGCGCTGAGGACGGTGCCAACAGACGCATCGGCACTAAAGATGGCACTGAGTGTGCCATCGACGCCGAGGGTGCCAAAAACACCCCAAGACTCCGAAAAAACAGGATTTATGGGGAAGGAAGGAAGGAAGAAGAGCAGGAGATAAAGGCATCGGTGTGACCCCCTGCGCTGTAGCCATCTGAGGGGGGGAACACCTAAGCGCAGAGTCGATGGCACGGAAGCCGGTGCCGCGTGACCAGGGAGGCTCAACCACCCTACCTGGTCTCCCAAGAAGCCCGAAGGCCCCTGAGTGACCGAGCCAGGCAGCTGGACCAACCTCCGAGCCCATTGCTCCATAAGAGTGGCCCACTGATGAAACTGCTCATCTGAAGACCTACCAGAGGGCGGGGTAGGGCTCCGATGTCGAAGACGTTGGCTACCAGAAACAGAAGCAGGTGACTCCAAAGGAGGAGACTGGCAACTAGCCCCAATAACCGACCGTCTACACGCAGACATATCAGAGGGCGACCTTGAGTGATGCCTTCTCTTTTTTGACCTGTGGGCCGAAGAAGAGCTCGAGGCCGGAACGTGCCGAGAATGCGCACTCATTTATTTTATGCTCAGGGACCGCCTGCCTCGGACATTGGACTGACCATTGTCAGACCCCCTTCCGAGAAGGCAGCGGACCGACCCAGCCCGACTGACAGAACAGTTTCATATGAAGTCTCCTACCGTCACCTGACCTGCTCATGGTCGACTCCATCAAAGTAGGCTGAGACTTCTTTGTAAATAAGAATAAAGTTAAGCAATACTTATTCGAGATATTACTACAAAATAACAAAACTGAAAACTATTGCTAGTTTGAAGTTTGACTCCTGGCGGCAGCATCGCGCTCACTGAAGCGCACTTGGACGGCGGAAAAGGAACTGAGGCGGTTGGAGGGTCGATGGAGAAAGTCATCAGCATGAGTTGAGGTCACAAAGCCGCTCCTCGCGGCTCCATTTCTGGCGCCGGCCCTCCAACAAAAAGTTTGCTCCCGCTGGGTCCTAGTGCCTCCAGTGCAGATCCCATTAGTGTGAATGAGTGGTGGAGACTTATGTCCAGGAAGATCTGTGCATGTGCATGCACAGTTTATGCACTGGAATGCAGAAGCAACAGCCAAAATAGTGCGGCTGTTATTCCATAGTGGCTGATCATGGCAGAGGGGGTTCAAGCTCCGCTGAGCTTTCAAAAGGATATTTCCAAAAGTCCAATGTAAGGTTCCATGATCGGCTGTTTTCAAAGCTACAGAGCGATCCCAATAGTGCTGTAAGCTCCCCCCACAGCTCTAAAAATGGCTATTGGCATTAGCAGAACTCTTTTAAAAGAAATGTCAACAGTTTTTAACATTTGGATTCATTCTTTCTTTTTCTTATAAAAGAAATTTAAAGATCCCATGACACTAACCATAAGAGATGGGGATTTTCCTCGCTTTCCTGGCCAACATTAGCCCTGTCAGTAAAACAAGTCCATGTAATCCCTCCACCAAGGTTGCATCTGGAAATAAGCTGTCACAGCTCAGTGTGCCTTTCCTGGCTAAAAATGACAAATAAAGTAAATTAATGACAACTAGATACAAGCAGAAATATTGGCCCTTACAATTCACCTACAACTGAGACAGAGTCTGGAGTCGGTCATAATGCCTGGCTGGTGACATCAGTCTGATGCCGTGGAAATGACAATAGTGTTACAAGTAGGGTATTATAGTTCCATTTCCAGAATAAACCCATCTTTATATGAACTGTAAAAGGGTAAAACTCTTATTTTCATCATGTAAGTGCCCTCAGTACTATGAGCAGAATGTGCTGAAATTCAAGTTTAAGTAGTTCTTTCAACTTAGCTCTTCTGACACTAACTACCCAGTTGAAAAGATGAAGATTTTATGATGCATCATGAATGATCATTAGCAATTATGTTCAAAGATTGTGTCTGAGCTTCAAAAGCCATCATTGTGATCATAATTAACAATAATTAAACAGGAACTGGCTGCCAAACAAAAACCACAATGTTATGGATATGGGCCCTTATGCACCAATGGGCAGGTAAGCGTTACCTGCCCGTGGAGCTCTGCACCTGCAGACAGGTGCACACTGGTGGCATTCATGACTGCCGGACACCTGTCCATGGTCCCACCCCCCCTGGCACGCAGGTCCACGCAGGGTGGGAGCGGGCGGAATCATGGACCCAGCCAGGCATCCAATCCTGCCAACATGGGTCCAACAGTGGATCCCTTATGCGGTGGGGCACACATTTGCAACATGCCCCGCAGATATCCGAGGCCAGCGGCTGTGGTGGGTGGGAGGAGGGCAATGCTGCTGACCCTCCAATGGCACCGAAGCGGTGCAGAGGGATGGGGGGGTATGTCAGGTGGTGGAACAGTACCATGGGCAGCGGGGAGGTGGACATGTGGTGCCATTGGGGGGGGAAGCATCCATGTACTGGTGCCCCCATGAGGGGTTTGGGTTGGGGGGTGGCCACACACACCGTTGTGTGCTGGTGTGAGTGGGTGGCATTGGGTGGCCATTTGCTGTTGCTCCAGAGGGTTGGTGGGCTGTTCACCACCTCCTGCAGCATGTTCCGTGGTGTGCATGTGGGGGGCTTACATTAGGGTTCTCCCTGGCATACCTTGCACCCCCTGTGCACCCCTGCAGCCAGCACTACACGTCTTTGTGCATTGTGCGTAGTGCTGGCATGTCCCCCGCATGGTGCGGACCATGGACCTGGGGGATCGGGCGCATCCTGTCTGTGCATCCCCCTCTTTGTGCATCCTGCATGTGGGGTGCAATGGGTGCAGAGTGGCTATGCATGCCAGATACATGCGTGTAGCCATTCCACTCCATTGGTCCATAAGGACCATCGTGATTATGATTAATGATGATCTCATATCATGATTTTTCATGACTGCCCATGTCAAGATTACTGTAATAAATAAAACAAACTTTATTGGAATTATCAGTTATGATACAGCCTCTATACAAACACACTGCTTTTAATTATACTTACTCTGACACCTCACTTCTTTTTATGGTTGTGGTGAGTTCTTGCAAGTACCTGGATTATGCTCAAAATCTTTCCTAACATTCAGCAAACTTATACTGTCAAGGCAAAATTATTTAAAAAATACAAATGACCAGTGTTTTGGTCCACAAACTGTGTTTTTGAAATATGGAAATTAGATATGCAAATGTAATATACTATACCTAACACTGAATGTACTCTTCTTAAAGAAATTAAAACCTGACTTTACATGGCTGTGTTCATTCACCTTGTTCCGCTGGGTATATACCCCATATCACCCCCTTCTGGGGACTGCTCAGTTTCACTCCTTGTGCCAACCTACAGGAAATTTCCGGCAGTCTGGGAGACCGTGGCTTGCTCCCCTCCCTCAGTCTCAGAGGGGAGGAGGTTACCAAGATGCTAATCCAGTCCACCAGCAGCTCTCTAGACAATGAAGGTGGCTATGGCAAGGATCCCAGCATCATCATGTTTGGCCAAGGGGGTTTCTTACTTGAGGTGACCCCTAATGGAAGCAGACACGCAATGACATCATTGAACAGTCGGACAAGCACCTGCATCCAACATGCAGATATCTGCTGCCTCCCACCAATCCCAGTCACAGCACTGGTGCCTGGTGCACCTGCCTCTAGCTGTTGCTAGGGGTCAGTATACTGCTCAGTCCCAGATCCCTTCCTCCCAGAAGAAGGTGAGCAGTCCATTGGACACTCAACCTTCTCCCCCCAGCCAGCCCTTCAGTGACTCCAAATTCACTCCTGAACCCAGGTCATCTGCATAGCAAGTGGTAGCTCTACCACTCTGCTGGTGGACTGGCAATATTTACATTATAATTAATTTGGTTTTGCTGATATATGACATTTATATTTTTATAATAGCAACACATAAAAATAGAATAATAAATAGGTGAGTGTGTATTACAAGGGAGTAATACCATCAAGAGCTTCTGGGGACAAGGGAACCTCGCGAGCGAAGCTTGAGAGGTTCCCTTGTCCCCAGAACCTTGAGATGGTATTACTCCTGAGTGATATACACTCACCTCTATGTTATTTTTTGTAATATATGGATCTGCTTTTCAAATTCTGTAGCATTTTATAACATGATGTGAGGCCAGTCAGCTGCTGCACTGAGGACTCGCTCACTCACTCACTCACTCAGTCTGCATTCCTCCCCCCCCCCACCAGTCCCACAGTCTCTCTCAGTTTGTCTTACTTTCTGGTCATTTTAGAGTGTCTCTGATCATCATGTTTGGTAAGTAGTCTTACCTTTTCATGGACAAAGAACCTCAGTGCACAAGTACTGAGGCAATGGTGCCTTTTCCTTTTCATTGTTGCCATGCTCTGTGAATGCAGGATCAACCAGATAGTTGTGTAAAATACAAAAAAAAATAATAAAAAAGGATTGGCAGAAGAGCACAGGGGATGATTTTCTCTCGTTAAGCGAGAGACAGCTGCCATGTTTTTAAAACTGTTCTGCCCGCCCACAGAAAAACAGCAGCAAATCAGGTGGTGCAGTCTGAAGAAACATCACGACAGATGACTTGGGGATTATAGCAAGAAGCCCGTTGAGTTGGAGAGTCTTGCACTTGCACTCTTTAGTTTTTCTGATAATAGTATCGTTCAGAGCACCGAACTATAGTATTACAGGCGCTGAACAATAAAATTATCAGTCCTCAACGATGGTATTATCAGTTTTGGGGCAGTAGTATTTCAGGCTTTTTTTTTAAAGCTTTACAAGTATATTAAAATGATGTATTTATGCATTACAACTTTTTAAAGTATTACTCATGTGACTTACAATCCTATAATATAGAACTAATATAATTATCAGTGATCATTACTTGATCATCCAGAGATCAAAGCCATCATGCAGATTTAAACTTACAAAAATAATCAATAATCATCAGCTGGTGATTTGAAAGTTCATATTCAATAATTAAATCATGATCTAGATGATGATCTTAGATCACGCTCTCCCTTGATGATCATCTGGTAACATTTGATGACTAATGATGATCAGTCATTACTGACCTTCAAAAAACATGATTGATGATTTATTGATTCACCTGGGCATGATTCTTTATTTATTTATTGCAATTTAGGATTAGTACCTTTGAGCCAAAGGCTCATTTACAAAGGTTCCAAGTCAGCAAAAACATGACATAAGACATAACAATAAGTACAGGTAAGCACAATTAACAGCAAAGTTTCAAGTGCATTGACAGCAAATACAGTAGTTACAAGATCAGCAAATAAGAATACAAGGTTTCCATGGGGAATTACCACCTACAACAACACTATAGGAGTGTGGCACAATGCTTTTGGTAAGTGCAGAGTGTAGTTAAAGGACAGAGGGTCCCAGGCTGCTGAGGAGTGGGATGAGAAAAGCAGCCAGACTTGACTTTGTCCAGGGAGAGGCAGGGGGAGTGGTGCTAGAAGTTGAAAGGAAGGGGTAGAGCAGGAAGGGAGAGGAGGGGGGAGGGAGAAAGATAGCAGGGAAGAGAGGGGGTGGGGGAGGGCGTGAAAGTGGGGGGGGGTGAGGAGATGGTTAGGGTTAAACAGGGGCAAGACCAGAATCAGAAAGAACAACATCAGTTAGATAGAGCAATAGTAAACATTCTTGTTGGCTAGGTGTGTGCAGAGCCCGGATTTGAACTGGCTGATCTTGTTACATTCAATTAGGGTGGGTGGTAGGTCATTGAACCACTTGGGTCCGTGGTAGGAAAGGGATCACTGGGCAAGGGTGATGCACTAAAAGGGTACCAGAAGCCCTCCCTTAGTTGCACTTCTAGTGTTGATAGTGGGTTAAGCAGTTTCAAAGAGGATAGAGGGTGACACAGAAGCGTGAGCCCTAACATTGATTTTTTTGATAGCATGCAAGTCTGATATTGTGCCCTGAGAAGGAGGGGGAGCCAACCAGTCTCACTGTAAAGGGCACGCGTATGTGCCAGATGGCAGGCTCCCATGACCAGATGGCATGCCTTATTGAGAAGAGTTTTGACCCTCTTTAGTGAGGTGTTGGAGCCAGCCCCATAGATCACTACTCCATAATCCATGGTAGATAGGACTGAGCTACATGTGACAAGTTTAAAGGCGTCCGGTGTCATAGATGGTCGATGGCGATAGAGAACACCCAAACTTTGTATTTGTGGATTTGACGAGTTGCTCAGCATGAGTGGAGAAGGTGAGGGTGTCATCCATGTGAATACCTAAATATTTAAACGTGTCGACTTGTTCAAGTGTGTCGCCTTTATGGCTCCGTATCCTCAAGGACCCATACCTCTTCTTGTTCTGTGGTGTAGAGAAGAGCATGCTTTTAATCTTTTTATAGTTGAGCAATAGTTTGTTTTGAGTGGACCACAATTCCAGCCTTTGAAAGATGTCTTGTAGATCAGAAGTCATTGGTGCCAATTCTCTGCCAGTTGCTGAGATGACAGCATCATCAGCATAGAGCACAGTGTGTGCTGGGCAGGCAGAAGGTAGAGTATTAATGAAGAGGCTGAATAGGAGTGGGCCTAGGATTGACCCTTGGGGGACTCCACTGGAGACTGGATCTCCACTTTATTTATTTAAAGTTGATAACCGGGAAAGGCACACTGAGCCAGGGCTCATTTCCAGGTGTGACCTGGGGAAGTGGGATACAGGAGATTAAAGATAAGGAGAATAAGTAATTATGCAGACAAATGGTGACAATGGAAGCAATACTACATCAATGGTGACAATAGAGGCAACACTGCAATTAGGTAATGAACAAACAATACAAATTTACCATGTATACAATAATGGATGACATGAAGCTAAAGCTAAACGAACTTTACAATATATACAACTGTGCATAAACAGCTTAGAACTAAGCAGAGTTACTATGGTTGATTTGTAGTGGGAGAAATGTTGATGGGTGAGTATGGATACAAGGGGGGTTGGCTGATGGGGGGAATGTAGGAGGGGGACATTACTGGACCAGAAAATCAACTTGAGGTGAGGGAGGAGGGAAAGAAGAGGGCAGAGGGAAGGGGGGAGAGGTTAAGGAGAGGGAGGAGTGGTGGAGGGGCAGAGGGGAGGCAGGTGTAGGGTGGGGGAGGGATGAAATTTATTAGATACTTGAGGACTGGTAAGGAGGGAGGGAGGATCATGAAAGATTGGGTGTAGCTGATTCCAGAGGTGGGGGAGATGGGATGAGAAAGCAGAGAGGCCAGAGGAGGACTGGTTATGAGGGATGGAGAAGGTGCGGGGCTTGTAGGAGCAGAAGGAGTAGCATGGTTCAGAGGTAGTGGTGAGGGTGGAGGAGAGGTAAGGGGAAAGGAGGTTGAACCAGTACTTAGCAATGAAGGTTAAGGAGTGAATGACTCTTTGGTGTGGGGAGGGGGAGATTTAAGAAGGAGAGACGAGAGCAGTTGTGAGTCTGAAGTGGGTAGTTAGTAGCAAAGAGGCAGAAGGAGTGCAGGAGGGTATCTAGATGGGAGATGGGGTGGTGGTGGGGAAGAAGCATAGATAATATTGCCACAATTGAACAGAGGGAAAATGGTCTTGGGTAGCATGATGTGGTGGAGGTGGGGGGGATAGAGTCTTTGTTTCTATAGAGCGCTGAGTTTGAGGCGGAGCTTTGTGCATATAGAGTTGATATGGATGGAGAAGTCTAGATGCTGATCAAGCCAAAGGCCCAAGTATTTGTAGGAGGATACAGAGTCAAAGGTGGAGCCATCCAAAGTGGAGAAGGTGGGGAGATGGGGAAGCTTGTGGGAGGTCCCAAAAACCAGGGAGACTGTTTTCTTGGAGTTGACTTTTAGTCTGTTGTCTTGAAACCACCGGAGGACATGGTTGAAGTCTGATTGGAAATCACCTTTCAGCACCGAGAAACAAAATGACAGTGCCAGTATTCATGAGGTGGGATCCCAAGAACCCCATGTTGAAAGTGTAGGGCCATAATTCCAAAAGGTGGCTGAGTTATCAACCTAAGTTGAACCCTTCCCCCATTGACTCCCATTATACGGCTTATCTTCAATTCTTCATTTTGTGGTTCGGCTTTGCAGAGTGCATATGTGTCCCAGTCCACAAAAGATGACAGCGTCCAGCCGCCAGAGGTAAGAATGGGATGAGTGGGGGTGCGGGGAGGTGGGTGTTTAGAGGGAGGCTACTGATGGGGAAGGGGGAGGGTGACACAACGATGGACCGTTTCCTTTTTTACAGGTACAAAAAAAAATTGCAAAGGATGGTTTTCTTCTTTCACAGGGAAATTTTTAATTTATTAATGTGGGCACACTGGGGCTGGCTCCCAATGTGCCACAATACGAGAGGAGCTATGTCGCACGGGATTTGGCACCCTGCATCGGCAAATCAAGTGTAGAGGGTTTGGGGAGAGACATCCACACCACCAGGATTAGTATCCCGTGTCGGAAGAAAATAAAAACATTTTTCAGCACACTGGGGCTCCCCAGTGTACATGAGGGGAGGGGATACATGCTGACACAGGATTGGGCACCCTAATGTCAGCTTTTCAGGAGTGTGTGGTAGGTGGCAGAAGTCACCATGTTTCGACACACTGCGGTCGGCTCCCAGTGTGCCACATTTAATGGAGGGGAGGAGGAATACATGCTGACATGGGGATTGAGCACCCCGACGTTGGCTTTTCAGGAGTGTGTGGTGGGCGGCAGGAGCCACCATGTTTCGTCACAATGGTGTGGGATCCCAGTGTGCCACATTTAATGGGGGGGAATACATGCAGACATGGGGATTGGGCACCCCTGATGTCAGCTTTGCAGGACTTTGTGGCGGGCGGTAGGAGCTGCCATTGTGGAAAGCCACTCTGCAGCTACATCATTTATTGAAATGTTTCACCAGGAAAGGCACACTGAGCAAACACATTGTTCGTAACTACGGACATGCACATTACTATGCACTGTAATGCACATGACTGGATTCTTAACATCTGCCGCTGCAAGGACGAAACTGCACCTGATTGCAGCGGCAGATTTCTTTCAACTTTTTGGCTGTCTTTGAACAGTTCTGTCATTGCCAGCATGCTCACTGATTGGCTGCTGAGGGTCGCACCCACTAAAACATCCCCTGCATTGGCCACAACACTGACACACTTCTGAAATGTGCTACTACCACAAAATGTTCCTTGCGCGTGCACGCAAGTCAACATAAAAATTACTCTGCACATGTACACACACAGAACCTTCTCAGTTGCAAAACTTATCTGCACATGCAACTGCTGGCATAGGTTTGTAGTTTCTTTGCATAAAGTTTGTATAAAGAAGCTACAAATCTGTGCCAGTAATTGTGTGTACGTAGATAATGTTTTGCAACTGAAAAGGTTCTGTGTGTGTGTGCATATGCAGACTAATTTTTTTGAGACGATGAGTGTTAAACCAAAACACTTCCTATTACTAGTACTAGGATTTTTTCAAGCGTATTTAGTTTGCATTTTTTTGTATTTGCTTTTTTCTTTGCTACCCTCCCATTTTAATAGTTAGGCACTATCCTTTCCTTGCTACTGTGCTGAAATGCTGGTAAACACTAACCCTAGGCTATCAGCTCCCATTCCCTGGTGTCCAGTGCCCCCTCGATCACAGATTCTAATATTGCCAAACCCCTAAAACTGCTTGGCTGTAGTGGTACCCTTTATCCCTGATCGCTATGAGGATCCCCACACCCACCCCTGACAGAATGTGTGCAGCTAACACTCTTGTCCCAATTTATCATTCCCCCCAACTAGCACCAGTGGTCCACAGTCACACATTTATACTGCATTGTGCCACTCTCAGTGACTGGGAAAGCCACTCCATTCACCACCACAGCTGGTGACCATCCGAATATTGGGGAGTGACCTCCATGTTATTCAGCCAGCAGCTGGCCATGGTGGTGAGGGGACAGGCTTTGTTGGTCATCATCAGTGGCAGTATAAATGTGTGACTTTGGACCATGGGTGCTAGTTGGGGGGGGAGATTGATCAGGATGGGAAGATTAGCTGCACATTCTTTTGGGGATGGGGGTACGGATCAGTGTGATGATCAGGGATGAGGGGTACCATTAAAGCCAGGCAGCTTTAGTGGCCCCCAGACACCTAGTCTACAAGTCAGCAGGCACAGCATCAAGAAGCAGCTGTGATTGGTGGGGTATTGTACTACTTAAGGTAGTGCAATACCCAGCCAATGAAAGCTACAGACTCTATGCCTCAGGTACAGTACATTATCAGCATTTTGTTAGTCTCAGGTACTGAATACCATATATGCATTCACCCTGCAGTCAGCCAGATAATAATAATAATTTCTTTAGATCAAGGGGTAGAGGAGACCTCAGATATGAGTTATCTGGCTTCAAACTAAGCCTCAAAATGCACCAAAGAGCATATTGGACCCAAGGGCTTCATTGGTTAGACCTCATCTGGAGTACTGTGTCAAGTTCTACAGGCCACATCTCTGGAAGGACATAGACAGAGTAGAGGTGATCCAGAGTAGGGCAACTACAATGGTGCAGGGTCTGCACCAAAAGCCCCATGAGAAGAGACTAAAGGACCTCAATATGTACACCTTGGAGAAGATGAGGGAGAAGGGGATATAATAGAGACTTTCAAATACCTTAAGGATATAAATAAGGTACAAAAGGGGAGCATTTTTCGGAGAAAAAGATGTTCAAGAACAGGGGGTCATGATATGAAGTTGGAGGGGGGTAGACTCGGGAAATGTGAGAAAGTACTTCTTCACAAAAAGGGGCGGTGGATGCATGGAACAACCTCCCAGGGGAGGTGGTGAGGCAAAAATGGTAATGGATTCAAAAATGCATGGGATAGACATAAGGGAACCTTAGTGGTTAGGAAAGGGAGGATAAAGTTAGTGATCGAGTAGGGTCTGCAGCATTACAGTAGGGAAGGAAAATTAGCAGACTAGGTGGGCCAAGCAGTCCTATCTCCTGTCAATTTCTATGCTTCTGTTTCACTTCCCTCTCTGTATACTAGCAACTACTGGTGTATGTTCATTTCCCCTGCCAGTTGTTGGATAGCCACTGTGTTGCCAACCTGCTTGGATGCTTTGTATCATTGACATAATCTCTCTTTTCTCCTTTTATGTTCGCCATGCATGCATGAGATGCAAACATTTTGTTTCGAGAGTGGCTTTTGATGGGTGTGACGCTGTCAGTCTAATGCAGAGTGGCTGCAAGGGACTCGTCTCAATGTCACATCAATCATCAGCCAGGCTGATCAAGAAAGTATTATTGCTTACTGGGCAGAAACTTCATGTATTTCAAAGGAAAGAGCCAACCCAATCATAGGTTATCTCTTTCTATTGATCTACGCTGCCCAACAAGCACAGCTTATTTGTCATGATCAGCCTGCTGAGGAATTGCACCCTGTAACAAAGAAAACTATCCACTGATGTCTGTTGCTGCTGCCACCATAGTTGCCCCTCCCACTCAACCTCCCTCTCAGCACCCACCCACCAAGCATAACACTAATACTGGGGGTACCCAATCCCACAGTGCTGCCATCTGAAATAAAGAAAACCAGCCCTCATAATTTATATATATACCCTGTAAAAAAGAAAACTGCCCATCGATGTCTGTTTCTGTTGCTGCCTTTACTGTCCACCTACCTGACCCTCTCACTCAGCACCCACCACCCCTCCCACCAACATAACACTGACACTGGGGGTGTCCAATCTCCCAGTGTCACCACCTGAAATAAAGAAAACCTTCCCTCATCTTTTTTTTTAAACCTTTAGAAAAGAAAAATGGCCATCAATGTCTGTTGCTGCTGTTACTGTCCCCCCACCTGACCCTCCTACTTAGCACCCACCACCCAAGCCTTTACTTATCCATGAATGGTCCAACATTGTAATCCTCTTTGGACTGCTGACTTGTCTTCAGTCTTCAAAGTTGGACTGTGAACTCTGGAAATCAGGTATGCAGTTCAATGTATTTCAATGGAGTTTTCAACTTAGTGGCATAATGTGACCATTTTTGAATATATTTGCCCCAAATTTTCAACATGCCTTGTTTGGGACAACACTTTATGAACAATGACAGTGAAAGTAGGCAATTCTGTCCCGAATGATGATTTTACAGTTGCTGCGGTAGGGTTATAAGAAGGCTATGTTAAAAATTTGGGGTTAAAAATGTTAAAAAAACAACAAGGTTCTGAGCCTATGTTGAAATTAATGAATGCAGGCTCATAACTTTGGTAATCTTCAATATTTTGATCCCAAATTTTCAACATAGATATTTCTTCACAGCACCTCGTGAATGTGACAGCTGCCATTTTTGAAATCAAGGCCAAAATGTGTTTTCATACTTGTGGGGCAAAATCATCTTTTGGGCAGGATTTGAAAATGTTTTTCATCCTTGTTCATGAGTTGGGCTCATAAGAAGTTTCTGTTGAATATTTGGAGTAAAAATATGAGAAGACAACAAAATTATGAGTCTAGGTTGCAATTTTTCAATGCACACTCATAACTGTGGTAATTTTCAATATTTTGACCTCAACTTTTCAACATAGCCATTTTTCACACCACCTCAGTGACAGCTGTCATTTCTAAAATCCTACCAAAAATGTGTTTTAACACTTGTGGTGCAAAATGACATTTCAGCCATTGTTTTATAATTGACACCTGTCATGCTCAGGAGTGGTCATAAAAAGATTTTGTTGAAAATTTGGGGTAAAATTTGAAAAAACAACCAAGTTATGAAGACTTTTGGGAGGCAGTATAGTGCAGTGGGTTAAGGCTCTGAGCTGCAGATGTGGAGACCTGGGTTTGAACCCTACAGCCGTCTAGGTGCATACTGTGTGATCTTGAGCAAGTCACTTAACTTTCTTGTGCTCCCAGGTCGCATCTGGAAACAAGCTTTGGCTTAGTGTGCTACTCCTGGTTAAACAATGTTTCCTCTCCCTTATGAGGAATTAAATTGTTCTAACATTTACTCATAACTTTATTTTTTGCAGATTTTGGACGCTAATGTTCAACATATCCCTTGTGTTAATGGCAAACAAAAACACGGGCACCAGGCTTCAGCTGTAGTAAGCTTTTTTAATGATGCAATTAGTGCATAAATAAATAAATATTGTAGCAAATAATGTAAACTATACACTCTATTTCATATGTCTCAAAAAAAAATATGTATATATATATATATATATCTGTCTAATTCAATTGCAGGGCCACTTTGATTAAATTTAAAGGATAAACCACTTGAACATTAGTTCATTTATCAAAGCATGTGAAACAGGAGCTTTTGGCAATCAAGACCCACTTACAAATTGGCAAAAAAACAACAAACATTGCTCTGATCATTAGACAAAAAAAAAGCTATAATGACACCAAAACAACACCCTGAGGTGCTCTGATAGGACACACTAACCAGATTATTGTCTAGACAAAAAGTGGACAAACTCCAGAGTCAACTATCAGTATAATAGTTTAAACTTAGTCTTCTAATCGGGAGTGAGAGGGGAAAGAAAAGGGAAACACGGGAAGGGAAGGAAAAGAGGGAGATAGGGAAAAGGAAAAAAGAGGGAGATAGGAAGGAAAGAGGAGATGGGGGAAGGAAAAAGGAAATAATTAGAAATTATTGTCTATTGCTGACAGGAATAAGCCACTAATCTATGGTTTTCACTGCTGTTCAATTTATGTATATTAATACTGGGCCCATCCGTTTGGATAAATAATGTTTTTAAGTTAAAATTCTAGCACTTTGTTGTATAGCACTTTAGTAAGTAATATAGAATTGGCCACTGTGCCTTTAAATCGGTGTTGATCTGGGATTGGTTGGGTATTATTTTTTAAACCACAATGTCTCCCTTGATTGGTATCCCTTGAGAAAGCCTGGCAGCGAAACCTGGTCGGGAGTTCTGTCTGCATGTTTACACGGCTAAGGTCACGTTTGTATGCTATGATAGTTATTTGTTTATGCATTAATTGCATCATTAAAAAAGCTTACTACAGCTGAAGCCTGGTGCCCTAGTTTTTGTTTGCCATTATTACAGATTTTGCATGGGAGCACAGGTGCTAGAGAGTGGAGTGGTTTTTTTGGCTGTTTTGAATATCCCTTGTGTTACCCCACTTCCTGAACATGGCAGGTGTCATTTCTCAAATCCCTTCCAAAACTTATTTCCACAGTCACACAGCGAAATCATCTTTCAGATGAGATTTTAAAAATTTCACCTGACTTGGTCATAATGTTAGGTCATTAAAAGACTGTTTGACATCTGGGATCAAAATATGGGAGCCCATTTAAAAGTAGATATTGCCTCTCAGCTGCCCTATCCTGGGTAATTACGATTAACAATGTATCAAAGCAGGACACCACAGAAAATGAGATACTGCATCTCATCTACTCTATCCTGAGTAAACATATAGTAAAAATGTGTTCAAGCAAGACCAGGTACAACAGCAATACCAGTGGCGAACACTGGACATTGACAAATGCTTGCTTTCTTTTTGTACCAAGGCTGAAATCACTCTCGTGTGATTCCCCATCCCACCTGCAGCTGCAGTGTCTAGACATGGAAACATACAGTTCTGTTGTAGCAGCCTGTTCTCAACTGCTAAGTATCATATGATAAAAAGATCCACCCATTTCTATTTTGTATCTTCACACTAGCCTCCAATCAAGGCATGAAGCAAACATTCTAACTTACTAGACACAGCCTACTGTTCTTTGTAAACTACTAGCCAAAATAAAAACCAAACTGATAAATTCATTCTCTCACTGCCTTCAGTGAGTATTCTGTTTGGGCAAAGCTGTTCAAATGGTCAAAAGACCACTGCCTATAGATAATGTTCCATTCAACGATTTTTTTTTTTTTTTTTTTTTTAGTTGTTCAACCAGGATTAGCACACTAAGCTGAAAGCTTTTTTACAAGTGTGACCTGGGAGCACAGGGAAGTTAAGTGACTTGCTCAGGATCACACACTATGCAAGTGGAAGCTGTGGGATTCAAACCCAGGTCTGGTCTGCTGGATGTCACCAGATGTGCAGCTCAGAACCGATGTTTCATTCAATAACAGTGTCATTTAATAAATTTTTGTTGCTTCATATTAATCCTGCATTAGGCATAAATGTTCTTTTACAGGTTTCTGCCCACCCATGTGTAAAGTGTATTGAGACAGAACCTGTTTGAATATTGCTATATAAAATACAATTGTACTGTATATAAAATACAATTGCATGGTAGTTCATAATTTATATTCACTTGCCTGTATCCATGTATTTATAGCTATGTACCTGCTTTATTGCTATTTTGGCATGCAAATAATGTATTATTTGCAAAGTGATTGCACTTGTGTCAATATGTAGTAACTTATCACTTACTTACAACCATTATATAGTACATAACACGACCTCTTAACTATTGCCCAACATGGTTACCACAAGGGACATAGTACCACTACTGCACTACTCAAACTCACATCTGACACCCTAGTGGCCATCGACTCTAGCAGGCTCACTGGGGCCATTTTCATTGACATGACTAAGGCATTTGATCTAGTTGACCATTCCATCTTCACTGCCACCTTAAGCTCCATAGATTTCTCAACAAATGTTGTGAACTGGTTTGATAGCTATCTGATGGATAGGCCTCAATATGTGACATTTAACTCCACCTTCTCTGACAAGGTCATGATCAACATTGATGTTCCACAAGGGTCTATCCTAGGTCCTCTGCTTTTCTCAATTTTCATCAATAACATCACCACAAACCTCCACAGTACTTCCTCCCTATTGTATGTGGATGACATTGTACTGTATACTAGTTCCAATAGTATTGAGGACATTAACCTTTGGCTTTCTAGTGACTTTCAACTTATCGAACAGTGGCTCACCAATCACAAACTTGTTCTAAATAAATCTAAGACCCAAGCTATGTTATTTGGCTCCAGTCTCAAACTCAAACATTCCCGGATACATCTTAATGTCTCCTCCCTTTATGGCACATCTGTAGGGGTGGTAAATTCCTTAAAATATCTGGGTGTCACTCTTGACCCATCTCTGAGCTTCAATCTCCACATTCAAACTACTTGTAGGCAGGTTAACTCCAAACTTGGCATCGCCTACCATACTGTACTAGTTATGCACTCACCCCCTCTGCTAGGCTTGCCATTGCCCATGGGATATTACTTCCCTCTCTCACCTATGGGGTTGTTACTTATGTTTCTGCTTGCAATTCGAGTCTTCGAAAGTGGGATGTCACCTATAATAACATCTGTCGCTTTGCATCCTGCACCTCCAGGCTGAAACATCACTGTCTTCTCTACGCAGATCTAGGATGGCTTCCGCCCCAAGAACTAAGGTCTTACACACTCAGGTCCATTACTGATAACATTATCAGATCCCAAATACCTAAACCCTTGGCCTGTCTCTTTCTATACTAGAAAACCAGCTATGGCCTTCGCTGTGCTGAAAATGTCCCAGTTCACATCCTGAGACACAGCACCGCAAAAGGTGGTAGTGCCTTTTCCTGTCATGTGTACCTCTCTGGAAAACTTGTTTGCTTTCTCTTCTTAATCGACACAGCTTCATTCTTCCATCACCTGCTGTACCCTACTGCGTAACTTGTACTTATTCTATACCTAATCTACACCCCACCCCACCTATTGCCTTCCTACTCCCTACACTTTCTCTCTAGTTCCCCATTCATCTATTACTGCCTGGCTGCTACTGCTCTCACAGCACTTTATCCCTCGCTGATTGAACATTGCTTAGTCACTTTATTTGACCTGAATGTATTGTCACTTGTAAATTTTAATGTTGCATTTTTCTCACTACCTCAGTCTTAGTGATGTTCTGCTGTTAATGCCTCATACATCTACATGTAACTTGGTTGAACATTGCTTAGTCACTTTATTTGACCTGATTGCAATCATCACGTTAAATTCTACTGCTGTATTGTTCTTACTAACTTCAATTTTTGTCATTTTCTGCTGTTAATGCCTCAAAAATCTATATGTAACCTGTATTTTGTTCCATAATGTTCTCTTGAAATTTGTCTCTGTACTATCCTGGGTCATGCCTGAAAATAGTCATTTTTTGGCTAATGCACCTACCTGGTAAATAAAAACTAAATAAATAAATAAAATATGGCTAGTCCCTATGGTGCATGGATTTCCATACACATCATTTTTTTGTTACAGTTGGGTGCAAAGGTTACAAAAAGTTGTTATGGTATCATTCTGACATCACAACATACCATAACAGCCTTTCAGCCTTGACCTGCCACCCAACTGATTAAACCCACTACTTAAAAACAAAAATTAATCAGAAAATGGCAGTGCCTTTTAACGAGTGGGTCTCCACACACAAATACACGTAAGTACCTAACACCCTTCCATGTTCTATTTTTAAAAAAAAGGGTGGGAAAAAAATCCAGTGTGACTGTTATTCAGCCATGAGAGCAACAGAGACTCAGGACAGGTGGTTTGGCAGAGCAGAGGGAGCGGAACAAGTCAGAGCACCAACTACTGATGGTAAGACCCTAATTGTGCTGTCTCCTCATATGTTTTACAAAACAAAAGCTTGCCTCTACCATTTGTCAAGCATATACTGCATAAAATAGTGTATGGGTGACCATACACAACTAAGGCTGTGTTTGAATCTCAGGGATGTGATGATATCATTCAGACCTATCTAACTTCTCTGTTGAGGTCTGTATGATGTCATTACATCTCCTCGATACAAACACAGCCTTGTTGTGTATGGTCACTCATACACTGTTCCATATGTAACAACTGTGCTGCAGTATCTACCCCCAAACAACCTCTTGAAAAATAGGTGATTCACCTAAATGAAGCAGTTCTGGTGTGAAAAATATAAATACATAAATAAATACTTTTTAGAATTTTGCACACCAAGATGGCCTCATTAGGATGAAATACCTTTTTTCAAGAGGGTCCTAGGGGACTGATACCTCAGCAGAGTCAATACTTAGCAGTAGCATTGCTACAGAGAATGAGAATTTTCAACATAGGTTAAATCATATTTGCAAAGATTGGCATCATATAACAACATTCACCACAGACATAGAATGTTTTCAGACAGATGGCGATGGGAAGAGCATTGGAAAGCAAAGAAGGGACTAGCACTCACACTGACTTCACAGATGATCAAAACACAACCCTTTTGAAAGATGTTAAGTTTTTGGTTTCTTTTATTATATCAGGTAGGGAATGCCAGTCATTGGGGCTGCTATGGTGAAGGTCATTTCACCAAAGGATTTATGCATTCTTGTTATGTACAAGAAATCTCTAATCTGGGAGCACACTTGATATTTTTGATTTAGTTTGACTAGCAGTCAGCTTAAATCAGCCAGAAGGAGGTTATGCACATGCCTGGATTACCTACAGTCAAGGAAAAGAAGTCCTAGGTTGCTATACATGAGGCACTGGTGTGTTCTTTTGCCACAGCCTAGTGCAAATGTGCACACGCCATTGCAAGCAATACAAAATGTGACTAAAGCTGAGGTTATAGGAGACTGGTAGATTTTGCTTCTATATTCCCAAACTGGTAAAAATAATTGCTTTAGGAGCAGTTTTCTGGTGCTGAGCTTACTGCAGCTTTTGCTGTGATTGAGGAGCCCTAACATTTGGTGTGTATTTCTGACAGACTTATTAATGTGCTCTGTATCAGAAAGTTTATTTTTGAGCCAGAAACCCAATTATTTTACTACTATTCATTTTCCAGTGACAGTCCTGTTGATGGTATGCCTCCTAGTGAGTAGGGAGGGGCAGTCACAGCAGGGATTTAGATTCAGAGTTCATCAATAGCAGTCTGCATTTATCCCGTGCTGAGTTTCTGTGACTACATTGATCTCACAGAGTGCCAGTTAATTCAGAGACTGACATGGCTTTGCTGGCATATAATACTATTTAATCAGCATGAAGGTGGATACAAGTGTTTGAGTTTGTGTAGGTGGCTGGCAAGTCAATTATGAAAAGGCTTCAGAGAGGCTGATCCTGGACAGATAAATAAATTATAGCCTGTGGCTAGTATCTTTAATAATATAACTGGCAGTACAATAATACTTTGGTCTTTCCAGAAATATTGACCATATAACCACGTTCTCAGAAGATAATTAAAAAAATCTTCAAAACAATTGTAGTCAGAGCTATTCAATGAAATTTTGAGTAAATGTGTAGTACTAATTTAGAAAGCAAGATAAAAGGGGCAACTTAGTTTCCCTCCCTCCTACATTCTGTTGTTTACTGCCACTGAAAAACTGGAAATCGATTTGGCTAAGCCTGAACAAGTCATGGCTGCTTGTTTTCATCTTTGTACTCTTCTGCAGCGCACTCATGGGAGTTAATTATAGCTGGTGTATCAAAAACTATTAAAAACACAATTCCCCCAAGAACCATTTCTAGAGTAATAAAGGAATGTTAACAAAAATTAGCTCAAAGATAAAATACTATACTCCATGGCTGAAAAAGAAAGGTTTCAGAAAAAGTGATTACCATCACAGTATCTGTGTGGCTTCATTATTTTTTTCCAGACAGATCTCTGAAGGGATTCAGTGTCTATCATCTAGTCCCATTCAAGCAGTCTGACAGGGTTTGATCATTGGCTAGGGTAGAAGTGAGGCAATGTCTGTTTCCTGCTAACCCAACCCAGTTCCCCTCCTCACTCCCCCAGTCACTGTGTGGAAGGTGTCTGAGGCTGCCCTCAGCAGTATAGGAAATCTGTTTCCCACAGAGGCAAAGAATGAAGTTAGACTTACCTTTTGTCACCTAACTGCAAGTCTAACCCCTCTAAGTCAAGCAAGCATAGCAGAAAAACAATTGATTTAACAGTCTTGATTTATTGTAGACTTTAGAAATTAAGAGGATGATGATATGTTTTTCGGTTGAGACCAAGACACCATGAGTAAAAATAATTTCAGACTTTAGGCTAACAAACTAAGATCCTAATTAATAATGACAAATGGGTCACTAGTACAGAACAGAGTTAGAAACTGCAGACAAGATTTCAGTTGATGTTATGGGTAAGGTCGCCAGGGGTTAGAGAAGCTCTAAACCCACCAGCAGCATTGTAAGCAATCTGAATACCTTATCAGCTACAAACAAGTAAACTAAGGCACAGTAAGCCAAGGAAACTGTTGGCACACCAGACAAAGGCAATAGTAATGATGCCAGTTGTAAAACTAAAGTCACTAGCAGATGAGGATCATCAAAGCATGTCACTTACCAGGGCCTATTCACCATGGACTCTTTCACCAGCATCAATGGCCTCCTTGAGGATCTAGAGTACAGCAGCAATGGGGAAATGGAATTGTGTGCAGATGACCAGGCAGTGCAAAAAGTCCTGAGCACTGTCAACAAAACTGAGTCAGCATTTCCTGACCTGAAAATGGATCTAAGAGCAATAGACAAGAAAATTAAAGCAACAGAGCAAAGAGCGGGGAACTTGCTGATGCAGTAGGTACTCATGAGAGAGTGCCGACATATTTACTAAGGAGGGAAACAGAACTGCAGAAAAGAGTGGAGGATGCTGAAAAATAGGTGCAGATAAATCATTATAGAATTCATGGAGTAAGGGAGGGGCTGAAGGACTATTTCCTTCCATGATTTACTTTATTCAGCACAATTTTTTTTTGTCTTATTTCTGCTCCCTGCAGCTCGGCCTGCCTGACCTCCAGCCACCATCCTCTCTCCAATCAGCCCACAGGCTCACTCACATCTGGCTGGCATGCTACGTGCCTTTGGAAGGGTCCCCACTCCCTCTTGCTGGGCCAGGATCCACTACCAGAGTGAGATTCTACGACAGGCTTTCTGGACATAGAGGCACGGCCATCAAGCTGCTTGGCTGACTGTCATTTTTCCTCCTGGTTTTTATGCCCCTTGAACTGCAGACATGCACTGACATCCAGGCACAGTGTGCCGATGTCTGCCGCACTTCAACCCAAATGCACCACCCCTTGCAGTGCCCCCGATTTCCATCGGTGGCTGCCATGGAGCTATAGAAGCCCCAAAACCTCCCCAGGGAAAGGAGAGCAGTCCATCGGACGCTCAATCCTTTCCCTCCCCAGCCAACACCTGATGGCCCGGGCACATTCCCAAACCCAGGAAGTCAGCATGGCGAGAGGTGTGGCATCCAGCACCTCAACCCTCATAGCCACTGAGCCATTATTCAGCACATTTTAAAAATCAGTGCTTGAACTACCTGAGGATGTCCCACTCACTACTGAACAAGCACACCACTCATTAGCACCAAAAACCCTCCAACGCCACTGCCAGGCTGTGATCAGTAATCATACTGACAGTTCCAGGTTACAACATGTTTAGACATGATAGAGGAAAAGGTAAAGGAGGGGGAGTAGCCTTATGCATAAGGAAAGGTACAGAGGCAGTGGAAGATGGAAATATCAGGGGTGGCAAAGGGGAAACAGAATCACTGTTGATTCAGCTCATGGCATCCTCAGGAAAGAAACTACAGATAGGGGTGATCTATAGACCTCTCGGATGGGGAAAGAAAGAGATTAGGAGCTAGGGATAGAACTAGAAGGGCGGTGGCAGAGGGGGAGGTGGTGGGGGTGGGAGATCTACATCTCCCATATATTAATTGGGTCACTCCAGCATTCAGGAGCTCCAGCAGTCAGGCCTTGCTGGATACACTGCAGGACTAACAGCTGGTGCAGCTGATTAAGGAATCCACTAGGCAGGCTGCCATTGTCAATGTGGTGCTCTCCAACCCAAAACCATACCTCTCAACCTTTTGTCATTGAAACAGCACTAGGTCAGAATAGTGCCAGCAAGAACAGCACAGGCAACAATCGCACCTGCAAAAATACTGCCAGTTTTCTTTTTGCGGGGGGTGGGTCCTGCACCGCCAAATGCAGGGTGCTCTGCCCCCTGCACCCTCCATACTAAATGATCCCAACTCTAGGGGAGAGGATCATGGGGAAAGAAAGAATTTGTGGGGCCATGGAATACTCATTTCCATGGCCCCTTGTAAAAAAAAAAAAAAAATTGGCAGAAGTGAGCGAGACCAGGATTAGAATGCTGGTCTCCACCCCCACCCCTCCGAGCTACTCTATGCCTCAGCCTTCCATGACATGGGAGCAGCTCGACCAGCCTCCTGAATTCTCCTCCCCTTGTCCTGTGGCAGCACCATGGACAGCGACCTGGGGAGCACTTACTGCAAGCGCTGTAAATCCCTTCTCGCTGTCTGTGGCAGTGCTGTTCAGAGTAGCACTGTCTTTCCTTGCGCTATTCTGGTAGCGCTATTCTGACTGGGTACCACTGAAATGGGGGACAATGATGGAGACTGACACTCAAAATGAAGGATAATGAGGGTCACTGACCCTCATATTGGAAGACGTTCTCAAAAATGGATAAAGCTAAAGATAAAAGCTCAAAACACTATGGAAACCATTGTGATTACTAGTATAAAGTTTAGTTTTCATTAAGTATCTTAGAATATTATGAATTCTGCTTAAAATTCTGAATTGACAGCACATTCCCTTTGTGGGCAGCACCTTTTCTATGAAGAACAGATGATGAACAGCATAGTTTGGAAGCGTAAAATGATGGACGTCCCTTGCAATCAGGGACAGTTGAGAGATATGCTTGGAAGTGGTATGGGAGCTACTAGGGTCGTGTGACCATAACTCTACAAGGTTTGACCTGGCCCATGGGACAAGTAAGCCTTCATCAAGGGCTGAAGTCCTAGATTTCAGAACAGCAGATTTTATTTGGATGAGGGAGCTGGTCCGGGACAAGTTAGTCAGATTGGGCAGTATTATGGATGTGGAGGAAAGATGGGGGTAAATCAAAGGGTCATTCCTGAGGCAGCAACATCTTGCATGAGAACAGTAATCAAAAGAAACAAGTACAAGAGACAAATATGGTTGTCTTAAATGGTCAAGGAAGCAGTGAGAGCCAAAAAGAAGGTCTTCACCAGGTACAAGGAAAAACAAGGGAAGAAAGAAATGGGGGAGGGTACCAAATGAGAACAAGGGAAATCAAGAGGTCAGTTGGAGCAGCAAAAGCAGACACAGAGCTGCAGATTGCAGAGGAGATCAAGGGAGTAGAAATCAGTTCTTTATCTATATTAGGGAAAAAAGAAAGAAGGGAGGAGGAATTGCTAAGCTAACAGACAGAGGTAGTGTAATTGAGGAGGAAGGGTAGAAAGCAGTAGTTCCTAATGACTACTTCTGCTCTGTATTCACAAGGGAAGACAGAAGGCCTCTGCCAGAGAGTGGCATTAAGGTGGCTTTAAGGGGGGTCCCTGAGATGAGGCAGAAAGTATTTACCACTGAAAGGGTTCAGAAAGGGCTAGCAGACTTAAAGATAGATAATGCCTCAGGGCCAGATGGGATGCATCCGAAGGTTCTCAAGGAACTGGAAATGGAACTAACTAAAACCCTGGTAGGGCTATTCAATAGCTCAATTGAGACTGGGGTAGTTCCAAAAGACTGGAGGTAGCAGACATAGCCCTGCTCCATAATGGGTAGACAAGTAGCAACTGGATAGCTACAGACCTGTCAGTCTTACCTCTACTGTGGGTAAACTGATGGAGACACTAGTCGATGAGGACCTCGTGGACCATCTGAACAACAACAGACTCCAGGATAGTAGATATAGAAACACAGAATCTGATGGCAGATGCCACCTACAGTAGTCTGCACATTTTTGCTTTATTTTTTGCTGCAGACCCAGCCTGATCTATGGCACTGTCTCTTCCCACAGCATGGATTTGTGGCAGGTAGGTCTTATCAGACTAACCTGATAGTATTCTTTTATCGGATAATGATGGTAGTAGATAAAGGCCATGCTGTGGATTTACTCTACTTTGATTTCAGCAAGACTTTTGACTCAGTGCCTTACAGAAGACTGCTGAAGAAGCTAGATGATCTGGGTGCGGTGAATGACACAGTTAGGTGGATGAGAAACTGGTTTGAAGGGAGGACAGCAGAGAGGTGTGGTTAACGAAGTCAAATCAGAAGAGAGGGAGATCACCAGTGGGGTGCAACAAGGATCAGTCCTTGGGCCAGCCCGTTTTAATATGTTCATCAGCAACATGGGAGAAGGAATCCAGGGCAAGATGCATCTCTTCATAGACAACACTGAGCTCTGTGGCAGGGTAGACAGCGAGAAGGGGGTTAGGGAGATGCAAAGAGACTTGCAAGGCTAGAGAGGTGATCAAAGATTTGGCAGTTGAAATTCAATGTCAAAAAGTACAAGGTGATGCATATCGGGAACAAGAATCCCTGGACAAAGTACTGGATGGGGGGGGGGTAAAGCTGGTCACAACCTCTGAGGAAAGAGACCTAGGAGTCATCATCAGTGACTCTCTAAAACAATCAAGCCAGTATAAGAAGGCAAGCAGGATGCTGGGGTGTATTGAAAGGGGTACTGACAGCAGAAAGAAGGCGGTATAACTACCTCTCTCTATAGATCACTGGTAAGGCCCCATCTGGAGTATTGTGCCCAGTTTGACAGTCCTTACCAATGGAAAGATAAGTACAGGCTGGAAACAATGCAATGTAGAGTGAACAAAATCATTCAGGGCCAGCAGGGTAGATCTCACGAGGATTAGCTTAAGGCACTGAACATGTACTCCCTGGAGGCCAGACGAGAGAGGGGAGATTTTACAGAGACCATCAAGTTCCTGAAAGGAATGAACAAGGTAAACTGTGAGGAACTATTTAGTATAAGTAGAGTTATAGACTAGAGTTATATGCTGCTAACTACATCTTGTATGATCAAAAATGAGCTGGAATCACAGATCCTAGATGTAAGTGCTTATATGGAATTGAGGATGATCTTAAACACATGGGCTGAGATATTCAAAGGGGCTGCGCATGGCGCAACTGAGTTGCACCAGTGCAACCCCAGAAAAGTGCCATGGGGCAATATTCAAAAGGGGAATTGCATAGCGCAATTCCCAATGCACTGGGGCGCAAATATAATATATTCAGTACATCTCCAGGGGGTGTGCCCATGCATATGTGGCACATCCCGACATTCAGCCCGGGATGTGCGGCGTATCTGCTGACACATGTCAGAGATGTGCCATATATCTGGGCACAAAATTGAGCCAGTAAAAAATGGCTCAACCACTAGCCACCCACAGGCGTGCTGCTGTATTGCAATGCACAACACAGCAGCTGCCAGTCATGGGTGGCTACTCCCCCAGAACACCATTCATAAGCACCCACATATTACCCTGGTAGTCTAGGTCTAGTGGTATCCCTTCCCCTCCTGTACCTCCGATCATTGTATTATAATAATTTTAATCTCACTGGTAGTCTAGTGGTACACCCTTCCCCTCCCATATCTCAGATCATCGTAGTATAATAATTATAATCTCCCTGGTAGTCTAGTGGTACCTCCCTCTCCACCGGTAACCCCAATTAAAATTATTATAATATGGCAATCAGAGGTACAGGAGGGAAGGGGGTACCACTAGACTACCAGGAAGATTAAAATTATTATAATATGGCGATCATAGTACGGGATGAGGGGGTACTACTGGCAGTCCCTGGTACAGTAACCACAAGCTGTGCAGGGCGCCAGGTGCATTTCACTGGTCAGCCCTGCACAACACATGCAAATGGGACCATAATGACATGCAAATGGTCCCATTTGCACCTTGAATGCATTATGGCCCCATTTGCATATTTGAGTCTGAATTTCAGGAATTTGCGCATGGCGTATCTCTAATGCACTGGCATAGTTCCCATTCCTGGTATTCAGACCTGTCTGGGGGATGCATTGTATTTGCACCGCATGTATTATTTGCTATTTTCAGAAGAGATGCACCATGGCATATCTCTTTTGAATATATCCCTTTGTTGCTCCAGTGCAACTCAGTGGCACTGCAACACCACTTGCACCATTACCAGGTGCAACTCTGAATATCGGGCCCATTGTGTTACACTGTCCCCAGTATGAAATAAAAAGGAAACAAGCATTTGTCAATGCCGAATGTTTGCTTGCTGACATTGGCATTGGTAGTGTAGGAGTTAGAAAGCTGCATAATAGGAATGGCAGTGAAGTACTGAACTGAAGCCAACCCCACCACCACCCTGCAGAGATCGAGAGGCATTGGGGTGTGTCTTTGGGGCATCAGGCATATTGGCCAGGCCATTTCACCACACCCTACCCTGCAGACACCGACAAGTGTCATGGTGTGCCTTGGGGTCTTTGGGCTTTATGCTCACCCCATTCCATAAGGAAATATGGTTAGACAGGTGCAGTATAGGAGAATGGGGTGAACTTTGGGGCTGAAGAATCCAAGGCACACCTCGATGCCTGTCACTGGTTGCAGGGTGGATGGGGTTGGAATGGTATGAGCATTACAGGCGACAATCCCAAGTCACACCCCGATGCCTGTCAGTCTCTACAGGGTGGGGCGTTATGGTTGGAAACCCTAATGCTCCAGGCGTTCATTGGTATTTTCACTCCAATTTTTCAACATGGTTTTTTCGACCCCACCCATGAACAGTGGCAATATCAGTTTGTTAGCCTAAGCTGATTTTGCACAGTGACTCACCTCATTTGGCACCACAGGTGCGAAAACACTTTTCGAACAGGATGTGAAAAATTACAGCTGCACTGTTCATGAGGAGGTGTAAAAATGGCAATGTTGAAAATGTGGAGTGAAAATATAAAAAAACTGGTGATGTCATGAGCGTGCATAGAAGCTGTAATTAGTTTGGGGACTGTTTACAGCAGATTGTCAACACAGGCATTTTGGGACCTCCGCTCATGAACAGTGTCACTGTGATTTTGGTAATCTGTCCCGAACACTGATTTCCCACAGCGACCATGCATTTCTGCAACGGAAGTGTGAAAACACATTTCAGCCAGGGTGTGACAAATGACAGCTGTACTGTTCATAAGGAGGTGTGGAAAAATGCCACTACAGAAAATCCAGACTGAAAATATTACAAGTTTGTGAAGTTGCGTGGGTGCATGGAAACTGTGCAACGGACACTCGTAACACAGTCATTTTATGGACTTTCACCAGGGAACAGACATATTTACAGGGAACAGGTGATGAGGGAAGGGGTGCAGCCACTGCACCACATTAGCGGTAGGGTTTTGGCAGAGTTAAACAGCACTGGGATGGTACTGTTCAGCCGTGCCAAAACTGTTGAATATACTACTGCTCTCATTTGCATAGGCACAGCAGTATATTCTGCACAGTCATGCTGCTGTGTTAGCATAGTGCACTGGGGCCCTCTGAATGTGGCCCCTGCCCTGACCACTGGTGCTATTCACAGGTAGCGTGGCACTATCCCAGTTAGTGCTACATTGCCATTTGAATATGAAGGCCTCTGGTTTTTGTACCTCAAAAAAATAGATTTCTTTTTTTGCTGACTACAAAACATATCCCTATATATGTTATTTAACTCTAGCCTGGTTTGCATTCCTATGATTGTATATTGTGATTTCATATAGTGTAACCTGTTATCTGATTGTTTCTGTTTTGCACCCTCTCGGGTTGTGCCTGAAAATAGTCATTGCTATGGCTGGCACACGTACCCGGTCATCAAAAGCTAAATTAAATAAATAAATAAAATATTATATAGAACAACGCATGGCTAGGAGTGTGCTACCTGACAATTTTGTATGTTGTGGTTCTAAAGACGTTTTGTAAACTTCTCAAGCTTTGCTGTTGAGGTTTACCTGCATCCTTAGAACCCATTGATTCAAATTATGGCTGGAATACACACTTGACCATACAATATCCTCTATGTGCAGTATAAGAAATGTGATTAAAATTCATCCAATGGGCCAGTGTTGAGCTTGTGCAATACCTTTAATTGCCAAAACCAGTAATTATAAAACAAAATGATAGGTACTAGAATTGCTTGTTTAATTTTACACACTCTCAATGTGTGTTCCTTACCACTCATACTTTGTTCTTGTGGTTTATTGAGCAACACAAACCTCAGATGTGTAAAGCAAAGCAAACAAAAAAAATAAACTGGTAATACACTACTGCCCTTATATTATTCTCTTCATAATCACCTCAACATGCTCTGTACCAGCCTTAAGCAAAGAGTCTAGCATTTTTTTTCAACATTAAGTGTATTTATTTACTTTTTTTTTTTACAATTTTTGGCCAGGAAAGACACACTAAATATGTTTCTAGGTATATCCTGGGAGCATAGGGAAGTTAAATGACATGCTTATGGTCACTCAGTATGCAAGTGGTGATTTCAGTGGTCTCTTGTCATGTATTGTTTGTTTTATTCAGTGGATTGTGTGAATGTGTTAAGTGTGCAGTCTCTTCTGTTCCTGTTGGTGCCTCATGGGGACTCTTGCAAACCAGGTGCTGCACCATCCAGGCATACCTCTCAGCTGTCACACATTACCACCTATGTTACTCATTTTACTTCCCAAAAAACATCTGTTACAAGCCGAAATGGCATATTCCACATTGCCCATTCAGACTTCAAAACATAAAGTAATAGTAGGTGATGATCAGTTATCAGGAAATATTAAAAGCATTAAGAGCACTCTCATGGGGTTTTGAGCCTGCAGTGTCCATCTTTTATGCTATGCCACACATTTTAACCATAGGTAATGTCACATATTTGGCCATTGACAACATGAGGGGTATGCATCCAGGTGTAAACAAAAAAATTACATAAATCTACAAGCAGTATGAAAAGGCCCAAGTTTTCTATCGCAAATGAAGATGGTGGGGTGGGTGGGGGCCCGGTACCAGTGCACGAGCCTCTCTGAGTGCGTTCTGACCCAATGTAGTCGTCCGGCGTGCACCTCATTTTATTTGCATGGGTGGCAGCTGTCAAGCTTGTCATCCGTGGTAACTTTGTGCTCCCCTGGTCATGTCTGTGGAGGTGAGGGATAATTGTCTCTAGTTCAGTTGCTGTCATCTGGCTACCTGCCCAAGTCAGAGTCGACTCCGTCCCCGGGTTACTACCATTTACCTACTGAGTCTCCGACTGCCCTCCCGCCGTATCTCAGAGGCAGAGAGCTCCTATTGACTTGAGTGTTTTGAATGGAAAGATGGCGATGTTCTGCGCTCAGTCAAGACTGCATTGGAGCTCCTCATCCTCCTGCAGCTCACTTCCTCCTGCTTGCTCCTAGTGCTGTTGTTACCGGCTCTGTCAGTCCCATTGCTGCTGGTCCCGGGGGCGTCAGGCTATGCCTACAGCTTCCCCCATCAGTACACGTAAGTACCCCTATCCGGCGGTGGGGCAAGAGAGGCAAGTCGGGGGGGAAGGAGGGTTGCGTCCTGTGATTTTTGATAAATAGGTACATTGTCAGGTGTGTTGTGATGATTCAACAGGAGCAGCGGGGCAGGGGTTTCAATTTGCGGAGCTGGGGGACACTTTTCTGGAAGGTTTATGTTTGGGGAGGGGTATATTTTTTATTCTGTAGATCTGGGCTGATAGTTCCAGTCCATGGAAGGGGTGGGCTGTATGTGTCTCAGAAATCTTGTTGCCTTGCATTTCTGTGGCAAAACTGTTCTCTGAACTTGGTGACAATTTAGGGACATCATTGTGTGTTCGGCACACTGCATTCAACACAGTGTTTGTATTTGTGATGGATCCCATCCCATGAAGCACTGTTAGATCTCGGCAGAGCTCCTTTGGCACACCTGACTACTACAGAGTTCAGAACAGGAATAGGAATTGTATCACTAACTCTTGGTCCTGTGCCAGTAACAACAGAAACAAGCCAGAAATGTTAAAAAAGTAAACAAGTAATGTACAGACGAAGACAAATACCAAGCGCAGCCCATACATAGCTTTAATATTGGAAGCACACAAGGAGACGTGGCTGTGTATATATAACAGTATCGGCTATAGATGGTAACTGATATCATTTACAGTTACATACATAGTACGAATTACAGAGAGGGTGTGCGATCTGTTGATAGATTGACAGCCGAGAGGTTGCAATTGCTTTCATTGCCAGTTTGCCACAGAATGTATCGCAGATCAACAGGGTGACAGCGAAGAGAGCAATTTGGGTTCTTGCCAAAGTCGGGGTTCCTGCCTGTGGGGGGTTAGGTAGGCAGCAGTCCTGGTTCGCAAGTGTCGTCAAAAGTGCAGGTCACTAAATAGTCGATGTGGTGTGTGTTGGGGGGGGGGCGTGTAAGTTCTCAGTCTTGGCTTGCTGAAGGAAACACCTGCTGCAAGAGAGGGAATTATTTAATGGGACCAGTCTCCCACCCCCGTCCAACTGCCTCAGTCTTCCACCAGTTTAGATCCTTTTCCTTCCAGGTTTTTCTCCTGCCCAGATCATGAGTCTCTCAGCATTTACACAATGATATCCCCCTAGTAGTAGTAAAACATTTTTATTTATACAAGCAGATGTAAAAAAAAAAATAGACAATTTCAACATTAGGGCTATGTAGGCCCTGTTTACAAGGTGATCCTGTGTTCTTAGCATTTACACATACAAATATAATAAAAGAGAATTACATTTCGTAATACCATACAACAATACATAGGACTACACATGTTCAAAAGGGATGAATTTTCTCTCCAAGTCACCTTAGGTTTGAATGAACTTTGAAAGGGTCAGGAACAATCCGTTGACATTAAAAATAAATACATAAATAGCGGGCAATAGGCAGCGTTTATTTTTAATTTATGTATTTTTAGTTAGAAGTGTATGTGTGAGTGTGTGTGTGGGGGGGCAGAAGCCCCATTTGACAGATGCAGACCCTGAGGTTACAATATAGCAGCCATATACAGTCACATGGGAGGAACTCACAAAGGCACAAACTGGGTTTTCTCAAGCTCGGGAGAGTAAACCCCATTAAACAATGGGAAATACCCTAATATCTCAATGTATTTGGAGTGCCCCTCCCTCAAATGGTTGGACTGCCATTTATTCTCTGCTGTATATTTGAATGTAAATCCATAGCAAGAGCTGTCTTTTAATTAATAGTGCCAACTTTTTTTCTGCCAGCAACTTTTACAGATTTAGTGAACCAGTTTCCCTTGTATAGCCTCATTATGAGATATAACTGTCTGTCTGTCTATCCATCATCCTGCTCCTTCCAGTATTTCCCTATGACAAATGTGGAAACGATAAACCAGGTATTTTGACAGCTTCAGTGATTCAGTACATTGGGCCACTGCCGTCTGTCTATCTGTATTATTTTGGTCCAGCTCTTGCCTTCAGAGAGAGAGGGTGGGACAGATACAGAAAGGGGTATCGGAACACTTGGGGGGGGGGGGTCTCGGTTCCCAACAGGGGATCTGAAGTTCGAGCAGGCTCGATAGTCCATAAGGCCTAACTAATCTGCTGGCATTTAATATGTTAGAACCTCATGGTAAGAAACCTTTTGGTGATGATGGGTCTGCAGCCAATCCCTTTTCAGATGTTCTTGGACAACATCAATGGCAACAATGTTCCCAAAACCAAGGATCAGGGGAAAAAGGATACAGTATTTGGGGGAAGGGAAGGGGCTGCACAGTGTCAAGTGTCAGTGGCTCAGCAGGTAGCACACTCACCTCTGAGGCCCAGAGATCAGAAGGCTGTGGGTTCTATCCCCACACCAGGCACTTGGGTTAATATCGCAATACTGACACTGTAGTGCAGCATGAGAGGGGTGCTGCACTCCTGAGGTGCCATCTTTGGGATGAGACATTAAACCAAGGTCCCATCTGCACCTTCTGGTGGTAGTTTGGGTGGATATTAAAGATCCCATGGCACTTCTCGAAAAAGAGCAGGGAAACCTGGTGCCCTGGCTAAATTTCCCCTCATTCACTAAAAATATACCACCAACAGCTTAATCTGGTTCTAGGTCAGTTGGCATTCATCTGTATTCCTGTCCCCCGGGTTGTGTCTGAAAATAGGCAGAATTTGTCTAGTGCACTTACCTGGTCAACAAAAACAAAAAAAAAAATAAAAGTGTTCCAGTTTGGTGACAACTGGTGGTTTCTGGATAGGTCATTTATTATTGAAGTCAAGGAGTATATTGCATGTGGGCGTGTGTGGGGGGGTCTGTTTCTGCTTGACTTCGAAGGGGAAAATGTGTGTACTGTATATATGTGGTTATGCATGAGTACTCATACACCATACTGATGACCGGACCTATTCTCAGCTTAGTTACTTTACATCAGTGGAGTACAGAAGCATTCGCTGCAGGCCTGGTGATCACTGCTGGGTATCTGTGGATCAACAGGCAGCAGGATAGTAACCTCACGTCCCCTTCTGTGTCCACTCCATCTATTGGCCCTCAAGCTGTTTTCATTGTTAGAGTGCCTTATACATTTGCTCTGGGTAGTTTTTATCCTGTGTCTCCTTTCCCTAATGTTTTTCCTTGCTGTGCCCCAAGTGCTGCAAGTAACATTATTGGAGACCAGTGCTCTGGTTGAAAGGACGGGGTAATGGGTTATAAAATACACATCTGGTTTCGAGAAAAAAACGGCTGTAATTTCGTTAAAACTTGATCTTTATTTCACACATTAGTGCTTGAGCAACTGGCTAAGAGTTTGATTTTTCTTACTGAAGCAGTTCGATTTAAACAAAAATAAGAGAGAAAACAGACTTGTTTGTTGGAGGCATTGACATATTTTCAATTGCAATTTCAACTTTATTTTTAAAAGGCGCTTCTTAAATCAAAGCGCCTGTACAGATAAATATGACAATAAATATAGTAAATCAAATCAACAGAAATCCTTAAAAGCTATATTAAAAAGGTGGGTCTTCAACTCCCTTTTAAAACTAAGGATGGTCGGGCAGTCTCGAACCTGACAAGGTAGAGAATTCCACAGGGTAGGTGCCATAAAACTAAAAGATCTAGCACCAGATGTTTTCAAACGCACCTGGGAATCTCTAGCAATCCCTCGCCAGTGGATCGGAGGGGCAGAGGGACTATAGGGCACAGGAGCTCTTTCAGGTAGGTAGGTCCCAGATCATGTAGAGCTTTATAGGTCAGCAAACCGACCTTGAAGGTGATTCGCCAAAACACTGGCAGCCAGTGCAGTACATGGAGCACAGGCGTTATGTGACTGGATCTAGAGACTCCAGTCAACAGCCTGGCTGCCGCATTCTGCACCAGCTGCAGACGGCGAAGTTCAACCCCCGATAGCCCTAGGTATAGGGAGTTACAGTAGTCAAGCCGGGAGGTAACAAAGGCGTGGATTAATGTTGGAAGGTCCTCTGGAGGAACCAAGTGCTTCACCCTGGCAATATTCCTCAGATGAAAAAAGGAAGTCTTCACAACCGCTGACACCTGGGATTTGAGTGTCAAACAGTCATCAAGTATTATGCCAAGGTTTCGCACCTGGTCTGAGGTCGTCAGCTGGACACCTCCAAGCCATAGGCCTGAGGGTGATCCTTCTGGCAGACCCGCCTCACAGCGACCTAAATCCACAACCAACACCTCAGTTTTCTCTGGATTTAACCTCAGCCAACTCCCATTCATCCATTCTTGGATTTCTTCAAGGCAGTTATTAAATACCGACAAGGCAGTGTCCTGACCGGGCACAAAGACATATACAGCTGGGTATCATCAGCATTGCAGTGAAAACCCAGACGCACTGGCCTAATAATCACCCCTAATGGTATATACACGCAAAACAACATGGGTTAGCAAACGGAGCCCCTGGGTACCCCACAGGGCAGGAGAATGATGTTGAGGAAAAATTCCCGACACCAACCTCTGAGTCCTACCCTCAAGGTAAGATTGAAACCATCTGAGGACCGTACCAGACAGTCCACAGACTAACCGCAGGCACTCCAATAACACACCATGGTCAATGGTGTCAAATGCTGCCGAGAGATCAAGTAGTACCAAGATGGATCGGGTCCTACGATCTCTAGCCATTAGGAGGTCATTTAGTACCCGTACGAGCGCTGTCTCGGTACTATGCCTTTTCCTAAATCCAGACTGGAGCGAATCGTAGATATTGTTGTTGGCCAGATGATCCTCCAACTGCACTGTGACCACTTTCTCAATAACTTTACCCACAAAGGGTAAGTTAGAGACTGGCCTGTAATTTGCTAGACAGTATGGGTCTAAGGAGGGTTTCTTTAAAAGGGCTTAATTATAGCCTCTTTGAGGGGATCTAGAAAATTCCCCCTCTCCAAAGACTTCCATACGATCAGAGCTAGGACTAGGCCAATCTTATCCACGCAACCCACTAAGAGGCGCGTGGGACCAGGGGCCAAATTACAGCAGGTCGGTCGCAGTGCTCTAATGATCATCACAACATCCTCGATTATGGGAAGGCTGAAGTCAGACCATTCCAACTGGGTGCTTGGCATCTCCTGATGACCACCGCTGCTCCCATTAGGAGGGGAAGAGCGAATGTCCGATCTGATTTTGGCAACCTTATCTGCAAAGAAGAGAGCGAGCTCCTCACACCATTCTTGAGATAAGGCTCTTCTGGGCTGAAGACAGACTGGATTGCACAGTCTGTCCACAGTCCGAAAGAGCTGAGCTGGTCTGTTCTGTGCAGCCACTATCTCTCTGGACAGGAATTCTGCCTTCTTACGAGAGATTGCAGATTGATAGATCAAATAATGGTCCATCAAACTAAGCTTGTCATCATCACGACCGGACCTTCGCCAATGCCTCTCCAGCCTTCGCCCAACTCCCTCAATTCTCCATGGTCTCATCAAACCAAGGAGACCTGGGGCGAGGAGAGTAAGAGGATGAACACGGAATGAGGTAATAGAATCCAGGGCCCTGCTACTGCCTCATTATAGGCACGTAGCAGAACACCTGGATCCATGCAATCTATCGGTAGGCTCGATAGGTCCAACACTGCCATCAGGTCCTCTGGGATACACCCTCAAAGGGCGGTATCGAACCATCTCCGTAGGGGCAGACCTAAAAGGGTGGCCTCAAACTGAATCTAATGGAGTGATGGTCTGACCATCCAACCGTTCCACCACCAAGTCAGATATCCCCATCCCCAGAAGGAACACCAGGTCTAATGAGTGTCCACCCACATGGGTCGAGGAGGAAACCACCTGTGTGAAGCTCAGTGATATCATCAACTGGAGGAAATCTTGACCAAACTGAGAGAATTCATCGTCGACCCAAGCATTGAAGTCCCCCAGTACCAACCATCTGGGGGACCCCAATGTTAGGTCGACAATGAAGTCTGCAATTTCCCGCAGAAAAACATATATCTGCCACATTCAGTTTGTAATGTTATGCTTTTCATTTTTTGGGAGGGGGGGTGCTTGTGTAATCTCGGCAATGATGACAGCTTTTCTCAGTATCTGTCTGGGGCAGGGATCTATTAAGGAGTGGGCACAGCACCCATGGGCTGCACTGCTAAGTTGTTCGCGCGAAAGACAGGCTGGGGTGCTCTCAGTTCCCTGCAGCCCGAGGAAGAGTGGAACCACTGCATATGGATCTGTTCTCTGCAAATGTGTGTTGGAACCCAACATTGTCTTTGAAAGGATAATTGCAGAGCTTTGAGCAGTATTTTTCACGCACTAGGAAGTTCATACTGTTAAGATGTATCATAGTGTAAAGTACTGTATATAGAGATTTGCGGTTTATCCCGCCCAGGGGTATCTAGCAGCTGCCAAAATTATGTCACTCTTCACTGACCCTTAGACTGACCCTCGGACTTACGATAGTATTCATTTCATAAATTTACATTGCACATGTTTTATATATAAGGAGACATCCTCACGGTCACGACTGCTCCATCAGGACAGAGACCCTAAAAGAAGATCTACAATGGGGGGTGGGTGAGGGGGGTATTATTTGTGTGTGTGGGGGGTGGGGGGGTTGCAACACATCAGATCCATGGGTGAAAATCACTATCAGATTGATGCAGGTTGGTTTTAAATGCTGCTGCACTAGTGCTGGGTTAATCGAGGCCAGATAGGAGTCCAAGTTGGAGCTGGGGCTGTTACGGCAGGTCCTGCCTGCCGCTGGTAATGGAGCCTCCTTGATTTAATTGAGATGTGGCCATATCCTTTTAAGTCTGCTCTCCTGGTCAGATTCAGAGCTGCCTGCTGGCTGCTGCTGTCACCGGGCACTGTTGCTGCTCCACTTCCCCTTTTGTAGGGAGGTTTGTGTCTCCAGCGCTCAGAGTTAATGCTAACTTACCTCCCACAAATAATCATAATACACTGTATAGAGTTGCTTAGAACTCATCTGCCTAACTTGAGGCTCATTTAAATAGATTACAGAATGCATTGCTGACTCTTCTATTAGCAGCATCAGTAGCAACGGAAAGGGAATAGTACGAATTACAGAGAGGGAGCGCGATCTGTTGATAGCTTGACAGCCGAGAGGTTGCAATTGCTTTCATTGCCAGTTTGCCACAGAATGTATCTCAGATCAACAGGGTGACAATGAAGACAGCAATTTGGGTTTGTGCCAAAGTCAGGGGTCTTGCCATTGCTGTGGGGATTAGGTAGGCAGCAGTCCTAGTTCGTAAGTGTTGCCAAAAGTGCAGTTTACTAGATAGTCGGTGTGGTGTGGTGGGGGCGTGTAAGTTCTCAGTCTTGGCTTGCTGAAGGGAACACCTGCTGCAAGAGAGGGAATTATTTTATGGGACCAGTCTCCCACTCCTGTCCAAGTGCTGCAGCCGTCTTCCACCAGTTTAGATCCTTTTCCTTCCAGGTTTTTCTCCTGCCCTGATCCTCCGTCTCTCAGCATTTACACAACGATATCCCCCTAGTAGTAGTAAAACATTTTTATTTATACAAGCAGATATAAAAAAAAAAATAGACAATTTCACCATTAGGGCTATGTAGGCCCTGTTTACAAGGTGATCCTGTGTTCTTAGCATTTACACATACAAATATAATAAAAAAGAATTACATTTTGTAATACCATACAACAATACATAGGACTACACATGTTCAAAAGGGATGAATTTTCTCTCCAAGTCACCTTAGGTTTGAATGAACTTTGAAAGGGTCAGGAACAATCCATTGACATTAAAAATAAATACATAAATAGCGGGCAATAGGCAGCGTTTATTTTTAATTTATGTATTCTTAGTTAGAAGTGTGTGTGTGTGGGGGCAGAAGCCCCATTTGACAGATGCAAACCCTAAGGTTACAATATAGCAGCCATATACAGTCACATGGGAGGAACTCACAAAGGCACAAACTGGGTTTTCTCAAGCTTGGGAGAGTAAACCCCATTAAACAATGGGAAATACCCTAATATCTCATTGTATTTGGAGTGCCCCTCCCTCAAATGGTTGGACTGCCATTTATTCTCCGCTGTATATTTAAGTGTAAATCCATAACAAGAGCTGTCTTTTAATTAATAGCACCAACTTTTTTCTGCCAGCAACTTTTACAGATTTAGTGAACCAGTTTTCCTTGTATAGCCTCATTATGAGATATAACTGTCTGTCTGTCTATCCATCATCCTGCTCCTTACAGTATTTCCCTATGACAAATGTGGAAGCGATAAACCAGGTATTTTGACAGCTTCATTGATTCAGTACATTGGTAAATTGCGCCACTGCTGTCTGTCTATCTGTATTATTTTGGTCCAGCTCTTGCCTTCAGAGAGAGAGAGAGAGAGAGAGAGAGAGGAGAGGGTGGGATAGATACAGAAAGGGGTATCGGAACACTGGAGGGGGGGGGCTCGGTTCCCAACAGGGGATCTGAGGTTCGAGCAGGCTCCATAGACCACAAGGTCTAACTAATCTGCTGGCATTAAGTATGTTAGAACCTCATGGTGAAAAACCTTTCAGTGATGACGGGTCTGCAGCCATCCCTTTTCAGATGTCCTTGGACAACATCAATGGCAACAATGTTCCCAAAACCAAGGAGCAGGAGAAAAAGGATACAGCATTTGGGGGGGAGGGATGGAGGGGGCTGCGCAGTGTCAAGTGCCAATGGCTCAGCAGGTAGCACACTCACCTCTGAGGCCTGGAGATCAGAAGGCTGTGGGTTCTATCCCTACACCAGGCACTTGGGTTAATATCGCAATACTGACACTGTAGTGCAGCATGAGAGAGGTGCTGCACTCCTGAGGTGCCGTCTTTCGGATAAGACGTTAAACCAAGGTCCCATCTGCCCCTTCTGGTGGTAGTTCAGGTGGATATTAAAGATCCCATGGCACTTCTGGAAAAAGAGCAGGGAACGCTCCCTGGTGCCCTGGCTAAATTTCCCCTCATTCACTAAAAATATACCACCAACAGCTTAATCTGGTTCAAGGTCAGTTGGCATTCAACTGTATCCCCGTCCCCCGGTGGTGTCTGAAAATAGACAGAATTTGTCTAGTGCACTTACCCCATCAACAAAAACAAAAAAAATAAAAGTGTTCCAGTTTGGTGACAACTGGTGGTTTCTGGATAGGTCATTTATTATTGAAGTCAAGGAGTATATTGCATGTGTGTGTGTGTGTGTGTGGGGGGGGTCTGTTTCTGCTTGACTCAGGAGGGGAAAATGTATGTACTGTATATATGTGGTTATGCATGAGTACTCATACACCATACTGATGGCCGGACCTATTCTCAGTTTAGTTGCTTTACATCAGTAGAGTACAGGAGCATTCGCTGCAGGCCTGGTGATCACTGCTGGGCATCTGTGGATCAACAGGCAGCAGGATAGTAACCTCACATCCCCTCTGTGTCCACTCCATCTATTTGCCCCAGCTGTTTTCATCGTTAGAGTGCCTTATACATTTGCTCTGGGTAGTTTTTATCCTGTGTCTCCTTTTCCTAATGTTTTTCCTCGCTGTGCCCCAAGTGCTGCAAGTAACATTATTGGAGACCAGTGCTCTGGTTGAAAGGGCGGGGTGTGGTAATGGGTTATAAACTATACATCTGGTTTTGAGAAAAAACCGGCTGTAATTTCGTTAAAACCTGATCTTTATTTCACACATTAGTGCTTGAGCAACTGGCTAAGAGTTTGATTTTTCTTACTGAAGCAATTCGATTTAAACAGAAATGAGAGAGAAAACAGACTTGTTTGTTGGAGGCATTGACATATATCTGCCACATTCAGTTTGTAATGTTATGCTTTTCATTTTTGGGGGGGGTGCTTGTGTAATCTCAGCAATGATGACAGCTTTTCTCAGTATCTGTCTGGGGCAGGGATCTATTAAGGAGTGGGCGCAGCACCTATGGGCTGCACTGCTACCGTTCCATCAGGACAGAGACCCTAAAAGAAGATTTACGATGGGGGGTGGGTGAGGGGGTGTTATTTGTGTGTGTGGGTGGTGGGGGGGTTGCAACACATCAGATCCATGGGTGAAAATCACTATCAGATTGATGCAGGTTGTTTTTAAATGCTGCTGCTGCTCTAGTGCTGTGTTAGTCGAGGCCAGATAGGAGTCCAAGGAGGAGCTGTGGCTGTTACGGCAGGTCCTGCCTGCCGCTGGTAATGGAGCCTCCTTGATTTAATTGAGATGTGGCCAAATCCTTTTAAGTCTACTCTCCTGGTCAGATACAGAGCTGCCTGCTGGCTGCTGCTGTCATCGGGCACTGCTGCTGCTCCACTTTCTCTTTTGTAGGGAGGTTTGTGTCTCCAGCGCTCAGAGTTAATGCCAACTTACCTCCCACAAATAATCATAATACACTGTATAGAGCTGCTTAGAGCTTATCTGCCTAACTAGAGGTGCATTTAAATATATTACAGAATGCATCACCGACTCTTCTATTAGCAGCATCAGTAGCAACGGAAAGGGAATACATGCTATCCATTTGGCTTAACTTGTACCTGTTTAAGCAAGCTAGTTACAGGATTGTTGTGCTGGCAACGTGGGCTCGGACCTCAGATTTAGGTCCCGCTGCCTGGTGCCCCCTCCCCACACACACACACACACACACACACACAATGCTACTGTCTATAACTTTTGCATGCAGTGGCTTTCTGCCCTGCAGCGCAGAACCCAGCAACTGCAGCTGGAGCTGAAAGAGTCGATGACTTTCCAAATAAATTACTGCATTGATCACCCTGAGCTTTAAGAAAGATCTGATATGTGTGTTGTCTTGTAAAGCCTATCTTAGAAGAGATGCTGCTCAGGAAGGAGCAGGGGAAAGCTTGTCAGTCAAGACTGGGGTGGGGGTGGGGCAGCGAATCTACAGTGTGCTTGTCCGATCCCTGGGGTAAAAGTGCAAGTCTTGGCGTTCACAATAATGACCATTTGAAGCTGTGGAGGACCTCTGTTTTCTATCAAGATAATTCAGTTGTCACTTCTTAGTGGAATTACATTCGTGTTCTTTATAGTTCTGTGTTATCATACCAATTAAAGAACAACGTTATCCACGCGTCTGAGCTTTAATTTGTTAATTCTTTATAATAACTGGGCATCATTTTTGTTTGTTATAGCAAGTTTTATTTGCCATAATCATGCCTCTCAGCCTGTAGCCTCATGAATCAGGGACAAGGCTTAAAAAATCAGGGACAGTGTGTGTGTGTGTGTGTGTGTGTGTGTAGGGGGAGTGCGCATGAGCAGGCGATATCTTATCGCTGCTCACTGAAGCGTAGCTCCCCCTTTCAGCTGTACGCCACTGCATTTTGGACTGGTCATAGACAGCTCCAGAAGGCATTGAAGAACTGCGGCTGTGCCTGCAAACACACTGACTGAATTGGAAGAGGGCTGCCACACCTCCGAAAACTCGGATGATGGCACTATGTTTCTTGCACATGCGTGCAAGCAAACATAAAAATGGTTGATCCTGGTGTTGAGCACCCTTGGTCTCCCCTCTGAAGAATTAATAATCTTCCTGTTCAATTTAAGTGATACTCATATTCTTTCAATACTGTATAAATTTCTACATCCCCCTTAAATTGTGATGATGAAAGGATATTACCTAATGACTCTGTTTTTCTATATACTGTTTGCACTGTGTACTGATGGTGATGGTTTTTAGGTCAATAATGCAACAACTGTTTTGCTACTGAAGCAAAAATAGATGATGATTTATGTAAATTATTACTACTAATGTGCAATATGTTATACATGTTTACTGTTATTGAAATGTTACATAAGTTTATAAAGACATCTGTCAATCAATAAAATGTACCTACCTACCTACCATAAGTAGTGGATCAAGAACAGTCAAGAAAAAGGGGTCACGAGTGGAAATTGATGGGCGGGAGAGGTTCAAGATGAAAGTGAGAACGTTTTATATTACACAAAAGGTAGTGAAGCTGTGGAACAGTCTGCCTGCTGATGAGGTAGGCACCCAAACTATCAATGGTTTCAAACAGGACTGGGACAGAGTAAAGGTCTTAATGGTTGCTCAGGTTGATAGCGGTAGGGTGGGGAACATGGGGGTGGATAGTGTGGGTTAGAACCCTGTATGGACAATAGGTGCTGGGCTTGCTAGGGTTTTATGGGCAGACTGGATTAACCAGCATTTCTATAAAAATGCTACACTACCAAATTAAGGAGAGCATACTGACAGCAGTAGAGGAAACAAACTCTAGCAATACCCAATATGGCTGTAGAATAATGGTATTGTGGGCAGTGAGAAATGTGTAAACTAGCAATTTTTGCACTAACCACTGAGCCACCTAACTGCACTTTCTAATTGTTGTGATACACACCCACTGACTAATACACACACACACACACACACTGCTGACTGATACATATACATATACATATATATGATATATTCCAGTATAACATAGCAGTTCACTCACTGTCTACACACATTTTTACAGATTAAAAAAAGACATCATGAGACCATTTTCTTCTTTTCAGGCTCTGAGGGACATCGTAGGGTGGGGGGTTGCCACTAGGGACCTCATTTAAAACAGCAATGACATGCATAAGGCTGAAACTGATCTACATAGTGAGGGAATGTAGACTAACAATTTTTGCACTAACCATTAAGCCACATAACTGTACTTTTGTAATTGTTGTGACACACATACACACACACACACACACACACACAGACACTGATGAATACATATATATATATATATATATATATTCCAGTATAACATAGAAGTACACTGTCTACACACACAGAGCATTGCCACACACACACACTAACACACATACTCTGCCTTATATGGCATTAATTTACTTATACATCTAACCCTAACTTTTACTGTATTTAGGATAAGCACTGTGTTTTGCACTAACTCATTGTACTAATCTATGGCATGACTGGGTAACTAAGGTAGTGGACTAGGGAGGTGCTGTGGATGTGGCCTATCTGGACTTCAGAAAGGCCTTCGACACTGTCCCCCACAGAAGGCTGATTAACAAATTGCACAGCCTAGGGGTGGATCCTAAAATAGTTCTGTGGGTGGAGAACTGGCTGAATAGCAGGAGTCAGAGGGTTGTGGTAAACAGGGAGTGTTTTGGAGAGGGAGAGGTGATGAGCAGCATGTCGCAGGGGGCAGTGTTGGGGCCAGTCCTCCTCAATGTCTTTATTGGGGACATTGTAGAGGGACTGGAGGGGAAGGTATGCCTCTTCTCAGATGATACAAAGGTATGCAATAGGGTGGACATGCCAGGGGGTGTTGAAAGAATGAGGGAAGATCTTAAAACAATGGAGAAATGGTCTGAAGAATGGCAGCTGGGATTCAATGCAAAGAAGTGCAGGATCATGCACATAGGGCACAAGAACCTGGGGCAAAGTGTGAACTAGGTGGTGAGGTACTGACAGTCACAAAGTAGGAAAGGAACCTGGGAATTATCATCTCAGAGGACCTTAGATAAACTAGGCGGTGTGATAAGGCAGTTGGAAAGGCTAGCCAGATGCTTTGATGCATGGGAAGTGGTATCATGTAGAAAGAGTGAGATCATCTTGCCCCTGTATAAGACACTCATGAGACCACACGTGGAATACTGAGTCCAGTTCTGAGGCCCCATCTGAGAATGACCATAGACAGGGTGGAGGTGGTGCAGTAGAGGGCAACTAAAATGGTGCAGGTCCTGTGGGATAAGACCTATGAGGAAAGACTAAAGGAGTTAAATATGTATTCCCTGGAGGAAAGAAGGAAGGGGGGAATTGAGACATACAAATACATCACCAGTATAAACAGAGTACAGGGAGGAAGCATCTTGCAATGTAAGAGATGTTCCAAGTCAAGGGGACACAAAATGAAGTTAGGGGTGGAAGGCTCAGGGGAAACATGAGAAAACTTTTTTTCACAGTGAGGGTGGTGGGCATCTGGAATAGCCTACCAGAGAGGGTTGTTGTGGCTAAAACAATCACAGAATTTAAGCAGGAGTGGGATAGACACATGGGTATCCTGGAGGCAAGGGGGGATCCAGAGTTCAGTTTGGGCATGGGGCCTCAAACTAGATAGGAATTAATTGGGCAGACTGAGAGATGATGTGACTCCAACCCCCAAGCCCAACCTTCCACGGAGCACCCACCATCCTGCATCTCCCAGACCCTCCACATACACCCTCGCTCACCTCAACAGGTCCCAGTGTGAAGATCCATTCTCCCATTAAAGACACGTCTTGCTGCTAGAACTGGCAACTGCTCTGTGAGAAACAAGGTAAGTGAGGTTCAATGTGTTTCAGTGGGTTTTCAACTGCACTTACCTTATTTCTCATATAGCAGTCACTGGTTCCAGCAGCAAGACGTGTCTTCCATGGGTCAGAGGATCTGTTCAGTTGAGTGAGGGTGTGTGTGGTGATCTGAGAAGAGTGGAATGGTGGGTGTTCAGTGGGAGGTTGGGCTGGGGTGCAGGGTTGCATCAGTGATGGACCGTGTTCTTCTTTTCAGGATCTGAGGGATATCAAGGGTTGGGGTGGGGGGGTTGCCACTAGACACCTCATTTAAATTAGCAGTTACATGCATAAGGCTGAAACTGATATAGACAGTGGGGGAATGTAGACTAGCAATTTGTGCACTAACCACTGAACCACCTAACTGAACTTTCTAATTATTGTAATACACACACACTGACTAATACATATACACATTTATGCATATATATTCCAGTATAACATAGCAGTGCACTGTCTACACACATTTTTGTAGATTAAAAAAAAAGACATTGAGAGACCATTTTCTTCTTTTCAGGCTCTGAGGGACATCGGAGGGTGGGGGTGCCAGTAGACACGTCATTTAAATCAGCAATGACATGCATAAGACTGAAACTGATCTAGATAGTGGGGAATGTAGATTAACAATTTTTGCACTAACCACTGAGCCACTTAACTGCACTTTCTAATCGTTGTGATGCACACACACACTGACTAATACATACAGTGAAGTTCACCAGGATTAAACCCAATTTTGCAGCATTCTGCAGCATGCTGCAGCAGAATTACTGTAGCAAACAATGCAGTTTCAATGGTAATTAGTCCCTTTTTGTCATACAGGAAACTGTGACACTCATTTCATCCTGGCAGTGTCACAGTTTCCTGCTTGACAAAATTGATTAATTTACATTGAAATTACATTGTTTACCACAGTAACTCTTCTGCAGCATACTGCAGAATGCTGTAAAAGTGGGTTTAATCCTGGCAAGCTTCACTGTATACACATATATGCATATATATTCCAGTATAACATAGCAGTTAACTGTCTACATGCAAGTGTACTGATTAAAAAAAAAGACACAGAAGGACTGTTTTCTTCTTTTCAGGATGGACTTGGGAGGTGCTGTGGATGCGGCCTATCTGGACTTCAGAAAGGCCTTCGACACTGTCCCTCATAGAAAGCTGATTAATAAACTGAGCAGCCTAGGGGTGGATCCTAAAACAGTGCTGTGGGTGAAGAACTGTCTGAATGGCAGAAGTCAAGGGGTTGTGGTAAACAGGGACTACTCTGGACAGGGAGAGGTAATGAGCAGGGTGCTGCAGGGGTCAGTGTTGGGGCCAGTTCTCTTCAATGTCTTTATTGGGGACAATGTAGAGTGACTGGAGGGGAAGGTATGCCTCTTCTCAGATGATACAAAGGTATGCAATAGAGTGGACATGCCAGAGGATGTTGAAAGAATGAGGGAAGATCTTAGAAAACTGAAGAAATGGTCTGAAGAATGGCAGTTGGGATTTAATGCAAAGAAGTGCAGGATCATGCACATAGGGTGCAAAAACCGAGGGGCAAAGTATGAAGTAGGTGGAGAGGTACTGACAGTCACAAAGTAGGAAAGGGACCTGGGAGTTATCATCTCAGAGGACCTTAGAGAAACAAGACAGTGACATAAGGCAGCTGGAAAGGCTAGCCAGATGCTTGGATGCATAGGGAGTGGTATCATGAGTAGAAAGAGGGAGATCATCTTGCCTCTGTATAAGACACTCATGAGACCACACCTGGAATATTGTGTCCAGTTCTGAGGCCCCATCTGAGAAAGAACATAGACAAGGTGGAGGCAGTGCAGTGGAGGGCAACTGAAATAGTGCAGGGCCTGCAGGATAAGACCTATAAGGAAAGACTAAAGGAGTTAAATATGTATTCCCTGGAGGAAATAAGGGAGGGGGAGACATGATTGAGACATACAAATACATCACCAGTATAAACAGAGTACAGGAAGGAAGCATCTTCCAAAGTAAGAGATACTCCAAGTTAAGGGGGCACAAAATGAAGTTGGAGGGGGGAAGGCTCAGGGGAACTATGAGAAAATATTTTTTTATGGAGAGGGTGGTGGATACCTGCAATAGCCTACCGGAAGGGGTGGCTTGGGCTAAAATGGTCACAGAATTTAAGAAACAGTGGGATAGACACAAGGGTATCCTGGAGGCAGGGTGGGGGATCCAGAGTTTAGTTTGAATATGGGGCCTCACGCACAGTAACAGAGATGCACTACTTCATGTTCTGAACAGTGCACTGACATACAGCATTACAGCCATTTGCAAGCTGACTAGGAAAAGGTTAATGTGCCAGGAAAGGGTTAACAGAGTGGCACATGCACACACACATACACCCCCCACACACACACACATATGCACACTCTCACATTAACTCTTGTAGATCTCTCTCCTGAACTGATAACAAAACACAGCTGTTAATACACTGAGCACATGCTCTGACTGTAATTTGTGCTGGCATGAGTATGCTCCACGTAGAAGAGATTTATGAGTGAATCAAAAAGTTTCAGCCAAAATTGTAGAGCAATGAGACACCAAATCCAAACTGCTCTAGTGGAGTAATTCTAATAAAACTGCAATTTTATGAAGTCCATTAGGAATCTGGAGAGCTCCCTTTCTCTACTGTGATAGCAACATGTCTGCAGGGCTCCACCCACTGCAGCCATAAAAAGAGGATCCTATCTGACATTCAACCACTTTATTTTGAACTAGACTTTCTAGCCCATTACAGTCCAACAGGCAAACAGTGAGGAACATAATAAAGCAACTAATGGAAAAACACAACATTAAAGCCCATCTAATATATCCATCACAATTGAAGCTGCACTTAGACAGTGTCATTTGTTTTTAAGAAACATTAGTAGATGCATCCCCACAGTTAAACAAGCATTTGTCAATGCCGAATGTTCGCTGCTGGTATTGCTGTTGTACTGTGTCTTGCTTGTACACATTTTTACTATATATTTACCCAGGATAGAGCAGAAGAGATGCAATATCTCATTTTCAGTGGTGTCCTACTTTGACACATTGTTAGATTGCAATTACCCAGGATAGGGCAGCTGAGAGGCAATATATACTTTTAAGTGGGCTCCCACATTTTGACCTCATGTGCCCAACATTCAGACCTCGTGTTACGATCAAGACAGGTGGAATTTTTAAAATCCCATCTGAAAGGTGACTTTGCTGTGTGACTGTGGAAACCAGTTTCAGAGGGGATTTGAAAAATAACACCTGCCATGTTCAGGAGGTGGGACAAGGGATATGCTGAACATTAGGGGCAAAAATCTGCAAAAAATCAAGTTATGAGTAATTGTTGGAACAGTTAGCTTCCTCATAACTTATTTTCACCCCAAATTGTCAGCAAATCTTTTTATGACCACTCCTTCTGAGCATGACAAGTGTCATTTATAAAACAATGGCTGAAATGTCATTTTGCGCCTCAACTGTTAAAACACATTTTGGGTAGGTTTTGAGAAATGATAGTTCTCACATTCATGAGGTGGTGTGAAAAAATGGCTATGCTGAAAAGTTGGGGCCAAAATGTTGAAAATTCCAACAGTTACGAGCATGTATTGAAAAAGCATAACATAGACTGATAACCTTGTTGTTTTTCTCATATTTTTACCCCATATTTTCAACATAGCCTTCTTATGACCCCACATAGCCTTTTTATGTATTTTTTTTTTTATTCTCTTCTTTTTGGGGCCATGCTCCCCTAGCCCTGCAAATGGGCTCTCCTGTCTCACGGTGACCTGCCCCCTCATACTCAGGGAAGCCCCTCGGTGGGGCCGCCATAGGTGGAACTATGCAGTGGCCAGAGGGACAGGCACCAGGAGCAACTCATCATTGAGTCAGCATTTTCCCATGACTGCTCCCTCAGAGCCAGTGTGTGCAATGGCGCAAGCCGAGGAGGAACCTGCATGCTTCCGTCAGTGCTCCCTCAATGCCTCTGCACTCGGCTCCCCCATGTTCTTGCATGGCACTTTGCTCCCACAGCCTCCCGACAGGGGGCAACTGGAATGCAGTGCTGCATCCCCCCCTCCCGTGGGGAAGAGAGAGCAGTCCTCTGGATGTCAATCCTTCCCCTCCCTGCCGACCCTGGCGGCCGTTCCTGTTCCTGAACATAGGTCGCCAGCGTGGCACAAGGTGTGGCATCCAGTTCCTCAACCCTCAGTGCCACCAGGCTGGCCACATAGTTTTTTTATGAGCCCACCTTATGAATAAGGGCAGAGAACATTTTCAAATTCTGCCCAAAAGATGAGTTTGCACCACAAGTGCGAAAACACATTTTGGCTAGGATTCAAAAAATGACAGCTGTCACGTTCATGGGGTGCTGTGAAGAAATGGTTATGTGGAAAATTTGGGGTCAAAATATTGAAAATTTACCAAAATTATGCACCTGTGTTAGTACATTTCAACGTAGGTTCATAACTTTGCAATTTTTCCAGATTTTCAACATAGCCTTCTTATGACCCCATCTCATGAACAAGGGCAGAGAAAATTTTCAACTCCTGCCCTGAAGGTGATTTCACACAGCAACTGCAAAATCACCTTTCAAGACAGATCTTTTTGGGCAAAAATATTCAAAAATGGCCAAGTTATGCCACTAAGTTCAACCCCCCATTGAAATATGTTGAACCACACACCTGATTTCCTCAGTTCATGGTCCAGCTTTGAAGAGTGAAGATGTGTCTATGGTCCAGAGAGGATTATGGTGCTGGACCCCTGGTGAGTAGGTAAGGGCTTGGGGGTGTGTGAGGTGGTGAGTGCTGAGTGGTAGGGTAAGGTGGGGGAACTAATGGTACAACAGATACCAATGGATGGTTTTCTTTTTTGCAGGGTTAAAAAAACAATGAGGGACAGTTTTCTTCATTTCAGATGGCGACACTGGTGGATTGGGCACCCTCAGTGTCTGTGTTATATTTTTGGAAGGGGGGTGCTGAGATGGAGGGTCAACTGGGTGGGCAGTTACAGTGCAGGCAGAAATAGACATTGATGGACGGTTTTCTTTTTTACAGAGTATATATATAAAAAAAACTATGAGGGTCAGTTTTCTTTATTTCAGGTGGTGACACTGGGGAATTAGGCAACCCCAGTGTCAGTGTTATGTTTGTCGGGAGGGGTTGCTGAGAGGCAAGGTTGGTTGGGGGGGATAGTTACAGGGCACCAGCAACAGACATTGATGGATGTTTTTCTTTGCTACAGGGTGTAATTCCTCAGCAGATTTATTATGACAGATCAGCTGTGCTTGCAGGGCAGCATAGATCAAATGAGAGAGCTGACATATGATTGGGTTGGCTCTTTCCTTTGAAATACACAAAGTTTCTGCCCAACAAGCCAGAATAATGTCATGATCAGCATGGTTGATGATTGATGTGACACTGATAAGCCCCTTGCAGACCACTCTGCATTGGACTGATAGTGTCACACCCCTAAAAAGCTACTCTCCTAACAAAATGTTCACTGCACATGCATGCACGGCACACATAAAAATGGCAAATCAAATGCCCAAACATCAAGATGGAAGAGCTGGAGAACTGACTCACCAAAACAGCATGGCAGACCATGATAAAAGGGAGGAAACGAATCAGGATGGAAGACGCCTTCCCACCACACCTAAAGACAGACATCATGACTTTCCTCCAAAGATAAGAAGGCAACCCTCCCCCTCCCAGGACCTACACAGGATTGGATATTCAAACTACAAACACTGAAGAAAATCTCCCATTACATAAAGGCCTTGCATGCCTCCAGGCTTAAACCTGGAGACACACCAGGTCCCAGGGAAACATGGATGCAGGAGCTGGAAATTTTTATCACTCAGACAGAGTGGGATGCCCTCTAGCCCCAGACATATAAAGCTTCTAGGGAAGTCCAGGCAAAGACCCTACAATACAAAATCCTACATACAGCATACCAGACTCACTTATGGTTGAACAGAGCAGGCCTTGTAAATAACAACGATTGTTGGAGATGTTCATCTCCACAAGTATCCCTTTCCCATATTCCTTGCATTGCATGGCCCCTGACTCCTACTGGGATACAATCTGGTCAGCATGTAGAGAAGTGGCTCCTCTGCTCTGACTAAGAGACCTGCAGTTGGCACTTTTGGGGATAATGCTCCCTGGTATCCCTTATCTCCTCCTTAGAGTTTCTGGAAATTAGGTTCCATGGCAGTAGCAAAGTGAATAATACAATGCCACTAGAGAGATCCTGAATCCCCCTCAGTCTTTGAATAGGAGAACATCCTCTCCCTCACAGCCAGATATGAGAGACTGGCACATGTAGCAGCAGGCGAACTACCAATCTATGACAAGATATGGGGTCCTTACCTCTAGAGGAAAACTCAGCCTCCAGGGACTCTCCCCAACACAGGTGAAGAGCCAGTGCCCTGCACGCACTCCATTAAGTATCTGTCTGTCAGTGCTACTCCTGTTATTTTAATATGCAAAACTTGAAAACCCAATGACTGCCCAGCTCTGTCTGGATCCCTTTATTGCCCCAACTGGGGCCCCCTCTCTGTCTCCTCTCTCGCCCACCCTGCTATGCCTCCCTTTCCAGTCCTTCCACACACACCCCTGTGCCATACCTCCCACCTACCCACCCCAATTTGGGCATACTGAAATACTGATTAGGTGTCGATATCACCCTACTATCACAACTCAAACTGAAATGAATACCCCTCACCCCTTCCCTCAGAATTAGAAATATTAAACTACCACGCTCTAACTCTGAGCTAACACTGAGTTTTGCATGCCTTTGTTTGGTGACTCCAACCTAGCTGACATCCACCTCTATGGATTATAATGGCCTCATCATTTGATGTACCTTACCTGTGTGTAAACACCAAATATGAAATGGGTAGAAAGAATACTGAATTGCAATTGGCCGAGAGCTGCTTTCAGCTGGGCCGTTATCCCAGCACAATGGCCCAGCTGAAAGTATTATGTTTAAAAATGCATACAATTTACTAAAAAATACCCATTTCATAATTGCAATAAGGCACTCAAGGGGGTGTGTTATGGTGGGCTAATGGCCCTTCTCAGGTGGTGAAGCCCTGTATGCCTAGTACTTTAACCCACCACGAGGTGGGCCGTTATCCCACCATAACACACCCCCTGTCATGCCTTATTGCTTAATTGGTTACTGGGTAGAAGGAGGTATAGATCTAGTGGTGACATGTTGACATAACCTCCCCCAATGTTAACTAGCACACAGCGTCTTTAGTGAATCTAGCTGTAATACCCTTACGTAGTCCAATAACTGTGAACTTATTATGTATATAATACACCCTACTCTCTGCAGATTCACCAGTTGTACTAAGACCTTTACCAATATCATTGATTGCATGTGTCATCTGTTGTTGACAACCGTAACACTGAAGTTATTATTAGACCTGTATTATTGTTGCACCTGTAATACAAACTTAAAAATTCAATAAAAACATTTATGGCAAAGAAAAGAAGGCAGAAAGGCAGCGGATGAGATTTAGAAAAAAAATGGAAAAGGAGGGACTGAAAATAAAAGTACTAGTGACATTCTTGGATTTGTTGAAAACAGAAAACAAGACTAAAATGAAGTTCAGAGGCAATCCGATGAACAGATACAGGCAACACAGGTAAAATCAGAGTGTACCAGAGGCAACAACAATTAAAAGGTAGAGGGGATCAGGGAATGGGGTTGTGGGCTTTTCCAAGGGGCTTGGCTGGGGTCACATTGGCTACTAGCAAAGAAAGGTGGACGCAAGCACAATGAAACTGAAAAGTATGATTTTCATGGTTGTTATGGGGAGATTGACCACCCATCAGTGGATAACCTCCAGTCCCTGACCTCAGACCTGGAGAATATGTCAAACGTGCAGGAAAGTCTAGAATACCTTGAGCATTAAACCACTGAAAAGCTGTTCATCCTAATGATCGCTAGGGTGGTGGTGGTGGTGGGGAGCATGGTGGCACAGAGCTTCAGGATATGGGGCAGTTGAGCTGGGCTGCCTATTTCTACCTCCACAGGTATATTTGAGTCGGAAAAGCAACCCCAAAACAGGCACCTTCAAACCATTAAAAAGGAGGCTTGTGAGTCAACCAACGGGGGTGGGGGAGCATCCCCTCACACAATAGCTCAGAAGCACAACCAGGGACATCAGATGGTACAGGACCAAGAAATATGGTGGATGCTGGTAAATGCGGTGATCTGGTGGGGCGATACCTGGGTTTGTTTGGAAGATTTGTGGCGCCATCCCTCTGTTTACACCCTAGGGGGGAAGTATCTAAAAGGTGGCTCTAAATCGTAACAAATACAGTATGTATAAATTACCTGTGTTGCCCTAAAGACTTGAATAGGTTGATTTTTAACAATATTTGACACTGTAGTTATAATGATTAAATGCTGGTGGGAGTGAAGGGAAACACCAAATGTTCTAAGGCAGGGAACTAAGTCACATCAAGCCCTTGAGAGGATAACTGACCTGTTGACCACTAGGTCAGACTCAGATATCTTAGAATTGCTCCAGAAGGGAAAGTGGAAAGGAGCTTGTAGCTGGAGATCACACCCAGCATAGAAACATCCTTAGTGTTATCTTGAAGTAACATTTTACAAGAACAGAAAAACTCACTAGAAAAAGGGTGGGTAACTATGACAACAAAAAGAAGTAGTGTTTCTGAAGGATGGTAACTCGAGTTACAAAGGTTATGTTATGTTGTACATACAGGGTGGGATATTCAAAGTGGTTGCACAAGGGGGGGTGGTGCACTGCGCAATTCCCTATACGCCAGGGTGCACCAGTAATGTATGCGATGCAAGTGCGGGGGGGCGTGCCCATGCATATGCGGCACATCCCGATATTCAGCCCAGGATGTGCGGCGCATATGCAGGCACAAACCCACCTTGTGCCACACAGGGGGGCACAAAGATGTGCCTGTTAAAACCAGGAACAAGTCCTGGCCACCCACAGATGAGCTGCCATATGGCAGGTCTCAACACAGCAGCCGCCAGCTGTGGGTGGCCACCCAACCTCCCCAGACACGGGCCGGGTGTCGTGCCCCCCCTCGCTCAATCACGGGCATATTAATATATTATTCCTGGTGGTCCAGTGGACCCTACCCCATCATCTGATTGCGGGCATAGTGTAAGCAATCCCTGGTGGTCCAGTGGACCTACCCCCCTGCCCAATCGCAGGCATAATCAGATGTTAATATCCCTGGCGGTCCAGTGGACCCGATCCCCAGCCTGATCGCGGGCTTTAGCCATATTTACATTCTCTGGTGGTCCAGTGGACCTGATCCCCAGCCCAATTGCGGGCTTTAGTTGTATATAAAGTCCCTGGTGGGCCAGCAGTACTCTCCTCCCCACCCACCCACTCAGACCAGCCACACCGCTCCTACCCCGGTCAGCGGCGGGCAGCAGTTCCCCACCCGCAAGTCGCCCGGCCGGCTGCCGACTGACAGTGTACAGTACAGCTATCCACCCATTGGTCCCCTGCATGGGCCAATGGGCGTGCACTCATACTGTACCACACGAGTCCCGATATGTGAATGATTCATTCACATTTTGGGACTGTAGAACGTCACGGTTCTGCACACCCATTGACCCAAGGGGATCATAAGCGCCAGCCATACTGTACGCTGTCAGTCAGAGGGCGGCTGGGCGGCAGGGCAGCTTACGAGTGGGGAGTTGCCACCCACCGCTGACCGGGAGGGAGCGGGGTGGTGGGTCTGAGTGGGCGGATGGGGAGAGGGGGTACCGCTGGCCCACCAGGGACTTTATACACAACTAAAGCCCACGAATGGGCTAGGGATCAGGTCTGCTAGACCACCAGGGATTTAAGTACATTATTTGCCTGTGATTGGGCAGGGGGGCAGGTCTACTGGACCACCAGGGATATTAACATCTGATTATGCCCGAGATCTGGCAGGAGAGTAGGTCCACTGGACCACCAGGGATAGTAACATCTGATTATGCCCACAATCGGGCAGAGGAGCAGGTCCACTGGACCACCAGGGATAGTAACATCTGATTATGCCCACGATCGGGCAGGGGAGCAGGTCCACTGGACCACCAGGGATTTCAATTTTATATGCCTGAGATCGGGCATTGGGGTGCATGGCCGGCCGAGGGGCAGGGGGCATCGGTCCCGAATGGCTGTAGCCTGGCAGGGCGCCAGGTGCAAGTCACCAGGGATTGGTGCACCTGCATGCAAATGGGGCCATAATGACATGCAAATGGCCTCATTTGCGCCTTGCATGCATAATGGCCTCATTTGTATGCCCAGCACTGAATATCACGGTTGATGCACCTAGCGCACCCCGCACTTGTGCTGGCGCATCCCCCTGCTCGCCACTTGCACTGGTGCAGTGCCACTGCATTGTGCGCAGTGCAGGTGGCCCCAGTGCCATATTCAACAGTGCTGAGCCATGACGCAGCACTGTTTAATATCACCCGGTCCAAGCCCTAGCACATCCCAGTTGCGCTGCACCCAGGCTTGCTCCCCTGCCTGGCGCAGTCTGAATATCCCACCCACAGTAGTTAATACTTGATTTATTTATGGTAGGTTTAAAGTAAAGCTCAATAAAGTGGATGTCATGGAATAAGAAGGAAGACAGGGTGCACGGGAGGGAATCACATACAGGAAGATCAAAAACGAAAACGGGTAGTCTAAAAATATTGTTTTACAATTTAAAATGTGTAAATGCAGTGGTAAAGTGATCTTGTATACTTACAGCACTAAGAAATATGCACTGTGACATTGATTGCATCCAATAGTCACACCTGTCAAAAGCAGAACATAGTAAATGAAACAATGGATGGGTAGGACAGGTAATTACAGCCTCACACCCAGATGCAAAATGAACAGGCGCAGCAGTACTGGTAAGTCTGCACCAGTAGAGGTACTATCCACAGAAGTAGGGCGGAAATCAGGTATGTAATAATTAAGCAATAAAGCAAGACAGGGTGTGCGTTATTGTGGGATAATGGAACACCTCGGGAAATTAAACCTGAGGCGAAGCCAAGGGCTTTATACACCTGAGAAATGCCATTATCCCTCAATTACACACACCCTGGAATGTCACTAAAATTATAAAATGGCTTCCTTGATTTTTTTTTATATTTTAGAACCAAGTAATGAGGTTCAGAAAGTTAAGCATCTCTGACCTGTGCTGTTGTGCTGGGCTAACAACAGTTATTTGACTGAATTCAACCAATCACAGTACAGTATTTCTCTTACCCAAGTTATAATGAAAGGCTGCATTCAGGGAGAAAGGATAAACCTAGTAAATATATATGCATCAAATACAGAAGCAGGAATTTCATTAAAGTATGGGGCAAAATAGCAGTGCTGCTAGAAAACCAGACAATTGTCAGAGGGGATTTCATTTGTGTCTTGTCCCCACAGGAGAACAGGGCCTCACAGAACATAGGCACTAACAGGCAGACCTCAAGAATCCTTAATGCCTTAAAAACTAAACAGGTTTGGGGGATATATGGAGAATTCAGAAAGAGAATGAAAAGGATGTCACCTTTTCTTTCACACACAAAGTGAGACTACTCCCAGATTTATATGTTCCTTATACCAAGAGCATAGAGCTTAAAATTACCAAAACAGAGACTGGTATGATTAAACAATCAGACCATGCCCCAGTATCTAACATACCACCTAGGACAATATGTGGTACATAAAGTCCACATTGCTGAACAATCAGAACTTTTGCCAGTCAATAGAAATGGAGATAGAGGAGACGTATGAAGTGAACAAGAATTGTGCAGTCTCAGCTGCTGTGGTATGGAACTCTCTAAAGGCAGTAGTTAGAGGGAAGATAGGAAACAGAAAAGGGGTGTTAGGGGGGCTCACACTGGGGTATACGTGTGCAAAATACCTCAGAGTGTGGGTTTGCTTTATAACAAAAAAACAAGGTTATGGAAAACCTTGTTGAGGTCAACACCATGTCTATTCTACTGGGAGACTCAGAGCCTATTATCAGCAGACAACTTCAATGAAAAACATGCAGAAATTACAGAAGTTAAGAAAAACAGAACAGCTCAACCACGTATATTCATCCGTTGGCAGAGGCTATAGGTTGGCGTTGTGAAAACATTTATTGGCCACTTCCGGATTTAAATCTCACTAAAAGTAGGGAACTTTCTTATTTCCATTGGAACACTTAAAAAGTGAAAACCACCAACCCGGTGGTGCTGAGGGTTGAGGTGCTGGACGTCACACCTTGTGCCATGCTGGCAACCCACGTTCAGGAACGAGTGCGGGCCACCGTGGGTTGGCAGGGAGAAGAAGGACTGAGCGTCCAGAGGACAGCTCTCCTTTTTCTGGGAGGAGGGATTCAGCAGTCGGTGCTAGCCTGACCCCTAGCAGTGGTTGGGGACTGGGGCACTGATGTTGCAAGATGGGGATGGGAGGGGCGCAGATGCTTGACAGGGCAGTGTACAGGAGCGTGCGCAGCATCGTCACAGGTAGCATTGCATGCAATGCCCTGACAAAAGGAAAGAAAAACCAGAAAAAAGCAGTGCCCCACAGAGGATGAAGGGGGAGCTGGCAGGCCCCACACCTGGCCAGCCACAGCACAGGAACACTAGATCCGGTCTTGGAGGGGGTGGGTCCCCTCCTACCCCCTTTGGTGGGGTAAGCCATGAGACAACTACTGTGCTGGTTGGTGGATGCTGGGGTGATGGGGCTGAGGCTTCCCCAGATTGTGAGGACTGTGGGGGCAAGGAACATAAAAAAAAAGTGAAAACCAGTACTTGGCAGATAGATGGCAGATAAACTGATTTTTTTAAACACCAAAGCTACTGCCTTATAATTTTTCCATGCATAAATCACCAGTAAAAACAACAAACCAGTGGCCCCAAATGCTCATTGAACATGCTAAACTGCTTCAAGTGAATTTTGTGCTTATCTGCCAAGTACTGGTTTTCACTTTTTACGTGTTCCAATGGAAATAATTAAGTTCCTACTTTTAGTGGGATTTAAATTGGGAAGTGGTGGCCAATAAATGTTTTCACAATGCCAACCTATAGCCTCTGCTAACAGACAAATATTGTATATGTGGGTGAGCGGTTCCATTTTTCTGTAACTTCTGTAATTTCCACGCGTTTTTCATTAAAGTTGTCTGCTGATATTAGGCTCTGAGTCTTTCAGTAGAACAGACATCTTGCTGACCTCAACGAGGTTTTTCATGACCTTGTTTTCTAGTTAGTGAGAGGGAAGATAATTAGCCTAGCTTCAGCAAAAAATAAACAAACTCTGGTGAGAGCCAACAGGTCTGCTGTGTTATAAAATGACAACTTTTTTTTGTTACAAAAGTCCTTCACAAAATGTAATGATTTAATTGATATAGTCTGCTTTGGCTTGTTTTGTTGTTGAAGTGTGATATGTTACAGTTTAGGGGTGCAACTGCAGAGCTATGTTGTCCATTATGCATAGGTTTAGGTATAACACCACCTGGTTATTGATGTTTTGCAGGGCGTGACCTCTGACTGTAAATTGTGCATGCATCAATGTGTGACTACTGTTATATTGTATATGGGGATATCCACAGTTTTACAGCAGCAGCAACAGAAACCTACTTCCGGAAACACATTTGCAAGTCTGCTTCCCTCTATTCCCCAAATGCGATATAACAATAGTCACACACCAATGTATGCACAATTTACCATCAGAGTTCAAGCCCTGCAAAACATCAATAACCAAGTGGTGTTGCACCTAAACCTATACATACTGGAACAATAGCTCTGGGGTTGCACCCCTAAAATGTATCACATCACACTGTCCAGAGATGGTCCTGATACTCCCACCAGCTCCTCTGTTCTCAGTCACTGCTTCCGAGACACCCCTATTACCTGCCTGTAACAGTTCTATAAGCAGGGGAGTCACAAAAGTCTGCACCAAGGTCTCTAAGGGTTTCCTTGCTTTGCACATGCATTGGCAATTTGACCTCCTTGCCCTTCACCACATAGCCCTTATAGTAATAATCTTAGGGGCTGTGGATCTTTGAAGTTGTAAGTGCTCTGGCTGCAGCTGATAAACTAAATACAACACTCCAGTGTTTCAGGCCTGAAGCATTTTGTACATTAAGACTCTAGATTGGCTGCCTCCTCCTGATCTGTCTTGTGCCATGTCATTGATGGGAAATAAACTGGATTGTATCACCCACCTAAATTATAGTGAGCTGTCTATGGGGACCCCGTGGAGCTGCCCACGGGGACCCTGCCAGCACTGAGAAGGATGAGCTCTGGGTTGGAGTCACCTATTTCTTCAACAACGAAGAGGAGGAGGAGGAGGAGAAGATGATCAATGACAGGGTGACAACCCAGCTGAGTGTGCATTTGACCAGAAGACAGATGTATGGGAAAAATATGCAAATGCATCACCAACACAGGCTGCTAGAATACCTCAAAAACAACAAAAGATGAACTTTACAGAGACATCCAATTCTCTGATGGCATGCTAGACACACACCAGGTGCACACATGATGAAAAATGTCCAAAGTTAGTATATTTTGTATTTTTCCTACATAGAAACATTGAAATTGTTGGCAAATAAGGACCGCTAGGCGCATCCAGTCTGCCCATATGCCCATCACTTGCTTGTGGCCTCTGACCCTATCTGGTCAGTGGCTTTTCACCCCTCCTTCCCACCTCTATGGTTCCCTTATGCCTGCCCCATGCATGCTTAAAACCCTCCACTGTGCTTGCTCCCACGACCTCCTGTGGCTGACCATTCCATGTGTCCACCATCTTCTCCATGAAAAGAAACTTCCTCACACGTCCCCTCAACCTGCCACCCTCCAATTTTATATCATACCACCTCGTTCTTGAACTCCTCCTATATTGGAAGTTGCCTCCCCGTGCACCTTGTTTATGCCCTTAAGGTACTTGTATGTTTCTATTATATCCCCCTGATCCCTCCTCTCCTCTAGTGAGTACCTATTGAGGTCCTTTAATCTCTCCTTATGTTTTCTGGTGCAATCCCTGTACCATCTTTGTTGCCCTTCTCTGGACTTCCTCTACCTTGTCAATGTCCTTATGATGGAGCTGCCTTCAGAATTGCACATAGTACTCTAGGTGAGGTCTCACCGGTGTTTTATATTATGACATCACTACCTCCCTCCTTCTGCTAGTGATACCTCTGCTTATACAACCAAGCATGCCACTTGCTTGCCCTGCAGCCTTTGTACTCTGCTAAGACACCTTTAGGTCATCAGATATGATAACCCCCCCCAGGTCCCTTTCTTCCATGGTGATCGTCAGTAACTCAATCCACATTGTGTATCTCTCTCCTGGGTTCCCATGTCCCAAGTGCATTATTTTGCACTTCTTTGAGTTGAACCTCAGTTGCCACACCTCAGATCATTTTTCAAGCTTCCTCAGGTCCCTCCTCATTCTTCCACCCCGTCTGGAGTGTTCACCCTGTTGCAGACCTGTCCTACACTTCTATAAATGCCATATCAAAGTGGTCTCTGTTCAAAATTGCTGGGGGAAGCAAAGAACTACCCCAAGGAATTTGCTGAGCCCATTGAGCAGATAGGACATTGGAAAGTGGACCACTGGTAAAATTACTCCTGTAAAGGCTAAACTGGGTGCCCTGCTGCGGATAACTGTGAGAGCTGATCAGGGGGCTGAGCTTTGACATGGGCACCTCTCCTGAGTTCAGTTCTCCTACCTATTACCAAGTCCAGTCCAAGTTCTAGATTAGTGTGCTGCTATGGGGCTTAGACACCTGTACTTCTACATAGGGGTTTGATGTGCTTACGCAACTGGATGAGATATGAGATGCTTATTTAACTTGATTTACTTTGTGGCTTTCCGTCTCTCTATTCGTGGGATGTACCACCCTGTAGGGGTACGACGCAAGGAACCCTAGAGGCGTGTTCCCCATACAGGTGCCGTGGGAATGATTGCATTGGCTAAAGGTAGGTTAGGAAGAAGCACAAAAAGAAAACCCAAAGATGTCGAGCATCGAGGATGATGAATGAATTCTGAGAAGATAAGGGCTGAGTTCCCAAGGAGATAGGGGAAAGCTAGGGCCACCATCCGCCTCCATCCAACAGCAGAACCTAACTAAGTAACCTGAAGAAAGCACTAACTAACTAATATTATGACCATTGGCACGGAGGAGAGGAAAAAAACCCTTTTTAGGAGGAAACCGCTGGGGCTCCAAGGCCTGGGTCACCTTCCCTCCAGGCTGACGATGGTTGATTCGAGTATGTATGTCGGTAAATAGAATGATTCTGGGAAGAGGATACGAGTAGGGAAAATGACTGGATAGGGAAACCCCCCAAAAAGAAAGCACAGATTGAAGAAGGAACATGATGCAGCAGAGACCTTAGAAGGTTATGCTTGAGTAGTCGATGGGAAGGATTCGATCCATGCATAGGTGAGATAAGCGAGGGATATCCAGATGTGCTCAAGAGAAGACGGAGGCTGAAGAAGACTGATGATGAGTGCTGCAACTGAGCGAAGTGATGAAGCATACTCAGAGGCTAAGAAGGTATGCCTGAAACCAGAGGGTATGCTCAGATTGAGCGGTCAATAGGAGCAAAATGGAATGGACGATGATGGAGTGAAGCCATGATTGGAGTGAATCCCGGATTACTGGTGCGAAGTGGAGAATGATTACCAGAGTCTTGAACCTGAGACAGGCAGCCGGAGAGCCATGGGTCGATGAGGAGGCATATGAGTAATGATAGGTATGCCCAAAAGAAATATCAAATGCAGGCTAGAAGGAGGCAGTGGAGGTATATGGTAGAGGCAAAGCATCATGGGAAAGGGACAGAGAACAAGGAGTTCAGGGCAAGAATAGGTCAGAGATGGCAGTGGTAGGCAAACGGAGCCCCAGGTCAGACTGAGCAAAGGAAGCAAAGCGAGGCATGAGAGGCTGATGAACAGGAGAAGACCAGAGAAGTGATACGGAAGGCTCAGTCGAGGCAGACCGAATGAGCGATGGAAGAAAGAACAGGGCAGTGCGAGGCTTCGAGGAGACGGCCATGAAAGGATGGAAGTCAGGAGTACAAACTACCAAGTAGAGCGAAGGAAAGAAATTCAGCAAAACGTATAGAATACAGCAGGGAAGGTCAGAAACAGAAGACATCCAGGGTAAAATGGCTGAGACATGCCACAAAGGCTAGGAGTAACCAAAGAGAAGCAGGAAAACAGTCCATGGTCAAACATGCAAATTATGAAGGAAGGTGATGTGATATTGCCACGTATCACCTGACTTGCATGATACCCTGTATGTCCTATTGTGAGTCTGCTGAAGCACTGCACTTGTGTTCACATGTAGAAAATAAAAGAAGCACCTCCACGAGGTCAGGGAGCTGCATGCCAGGTCATGATAATTAAAAGGAAAGTGATGTGAAACTAATGGTTTGATGGCTAGAACAAGGAGATGGAGCCACCAAAAACAGTGCTAGCAGGCAGAACAGGACCACAGGAGACAGCCAGAATGGGGCCAACATAAAGCGTAGAGCCAGCTGCCAAAGCGACATGTGGGAGTGGAGGGAAGGGGAGGGGAGGGGAGGAAAGGCAAGTCGACCATAGCCTAACCCACACAAAAGCCACCGAGGCAGCGAATGAGACAAGCGTAGGAGTAATTGCAAAACAGAAGTGCTCCCACATACCAACTTGCTGTCATGCAGCGGGGGATTGTAGCCAACAGAAAGAGCCTAGAAAGTGCACCAGAAGCAAGGAAGATGAAAAGGGGATGAATCCGACAAGCGGCAGTTGGGGAGGGAAAAGGACAGCTGGAGGCAGGAGAGCAGGGGGGAGGAGTGCTTGAAAGCGCTGATGGAGGAGCCAATGGACCGAAGCAGCAGAAGCTGTGTGAGAGACAGCAGGCAAGGATGCCAAATTGTATCCCCTAGTTAGCATGCCACTCAATGTATGTAAGAAGCTAGTTAGTCAGGGTGGCCGCAGTGCAAGCAATGAAGAGTTTGATGGAAGGGCACCCATAGCCTAGCCCACACAAAAGCCCTCGAGGCAGTGAATGAGATGAGCACAGGAGGAATTGCAAAACAGAAGCGCTCCCACATACCAACTCGCCATCACGCAGCGGGGGATTGCAGCTGACAGAGAGAGCCCAGAAAGCACACCAGAAGCAGGGGAGACAAAAAGGAGATGAATCCGACAAGCGGCAGCTGGAGAGGGGAAAAAACAGCTGGAGGTGGGAGAGCAGGGGGGAGGAGCACTCGAAAGTGCTGATGGAGGGGCCAATGGACCAAAGCAGCAGAAGCTGCGTGAGGGAGAGTGGGCAAGGATGCCAAATTGCATCTCCTAGTTAGCATGCCACTCAATGTATATAGGAGGCCGCTTAGGCAGGGCGTCCACGGTGCAAGCAATGTAGAGTTCAACGGAAGGCCCCCCTGGGACAGCATCAGATGCAGGAGGCACAAGGATTCAGCAGGAACAGACAGGAATCAAAGGAAGGCAAAGAAACACGGATGGTAGTCCAAGCCACTCGGCAGGAGCCGGGGGGGAGGTCGATAGAGGAACGGCAAAAGCTGAGGGCTGGAGGCCGATGGAGAGCAGCGCCTCTGGCCAGCAATGAAAAATGAATCCTGGAGGGGCCCAGGATGATAGACCTTTTAAGCCTGATGGGAGAGTGACGTTGTTGCTCCGCCCATCGAACCTTGGGCTTAAAGCCCTCCCATTAATGTGTAGCCAAACACAGAAGTAATGGGGACTACAATGGGAATTTCTTCTGTTTTCCTGCACATGAACATGGGCAAAAGCAATCAGCTGTTTTGCATAGGTGGCACTCTCACTGGCTCATGAAAAAGTGTTTTCTCTGTAGAACAGCAGGATCACTCATAATAGGCTGAGTGATAATATCTGCAATTTTTTAAAATAAAAATAAACTGCACAAATTTTTCATGATTGCACTGCGTAACAAAAAGTGGCATCTGCATGTTAGATTGTTCAGTGCCATTGCGCATGTCACTGTCAGGTAAACAAGAGTGAAATCAGCCAAGAAGATTACCGTATTTCACCATTTAGAAGCAGCAGCTTCTATTGCATTTTTCCGTTTTCAGCCGCGGCTTCTAATTGAGGGCAGCTTGTATTCGGGGGTGGCTTTAATTAGCAACCTGTGTTTTTACCAGCCAGATAAAGTTTTTCTGTCTCCTTCCTGCCTGCTCACAGTTCCTCTTTCTCTCTCTCACTCCCTCCTGCCTGTAGACAGTATTTCAACAAACAGACACACAGATAGACAGCTAATGGAGTAATACCGATCTCGATCCCAGATGCTCACTTCCTCTGTTCGCTGTACTACTCTCCCTCCAGCCTGAACACAGCACTTTTATCTGCCACACTACTAGTGATAGTTTAAGAAATGTTTCCCCTTACCACAGCTCCACCAAAAATGCCACAGATCAGAAGTTAAGATGGTCTGGAACACTTGAATGATTCAATATGACTAGAGAACCCCACAGCTTTTTGTTCTGTACTGGTACCTGTACTCATTGATTTTTTTCTTTCTAGTTGGAAGTTATCTTAGTGAATGGGAAAGAGCTGCCTACCGAGTATTTCACCATTTTCAAAACCAGACCTCTTTAGAAGCCGCTGCTACAAATCAGGGGCGGCTTCTATTAATACATTTTTTATTTATGCTGCGGCTTTTATTTGGGGTCAGCTTCTAAACGGGGGGTGGTTTCAAAATGGTGAAATACGGTAATTGAGATTTCCAGGAGATGAATCCTCCCTTCTCCTTGTATAGCCATGTGGGCTGTGTATGTAACAGTACTCTGATTCACCAACACAAATATACACAATAAAAAAATAAAATAGGGGCTGCTCCTTTTTTTTTTTACAAAACTTGCTCACCCTGGCACGCCTCTGAAAGAGTTGTCAATTGTCACTGTGGGACTTTTTTTTAAAAATCACCCTGTTGCACACTGATTCTACAGATGTTTTTCTTTTTCCTTTTGTCAGTGTGTGTGTTCTAAAACAGAGTAAGTTTACATAGATAGTGTCATGTCCCACCAAGAAAGCAAAGAAGGCTTTTGCACTGTGGTGCAGGGGCAGTGCTTTTTGGAGGCTGGCTAAGACTTGAAATAGTCACAAAAATCCAAGTGTGGAGAGCATTCAGGGTAGACTGTGACCATGCAGTTCAACTGGGTAATTTAATGCCCAAATGCAAATCCACAGCAAAGGCTGAATTTTTTTTTAAAAATTATTACTTGCACAGCCTCCTGTCAGCAACCAGCAAATGGCTATGAGTTGAAAGTAAATGTTTTTTAAATATAGCTTTCATTGTGGATCTTTTTTGCATTTTAACTACCCAGTTCAACTGTATGGTCATGAACCAGTACTTTTATTATTCGCCCAGCCTACCCTGAGTGATTTCCACACTTGTGTTTTAAAAAAACATACAAAAAGCTTGCATCCCTATATACACTGCAATCACCCCAATATACAAACACTCTAACACACTCAGTCCCTGGAAAAGCACAGAAATTATAAAATAGAAGTAGGAACATAATTAGTTTAGAAATATTGAAAGATCAATATCAGAATAAGGGCAATAACAATTACTGCATTATATAAAAAATACAGTAACATTATGAGCAGTAAAAATACTTTTTTTTTTGTAAATTTTATTTTCTTCATTTTCAGCACCATACACATACTGTAGCACAGCAGGTTAAGTGTAGACAATATATGACAGGAAAGTTTTAAATACATATCACTAGCAAGGTAAGATCATGATTTCCCAGTCATCATGAGAACATTGTCGGAGACATTGCCTGAATGTAACGATTTCCCACTAACACTCATTAACAGCTACAAAAATACTTTATTAATTGTAAGGTAAGTAGTCACAGTGGCTAATGTGTTAAAGAGGTAAGTAAGCAATAATACCCGACGGTGGGCAGTAATGGCCAATATCAGACCACCCAGGGGCGTAATGAGGCCCAATGCCGAAGGTGGAGGGCCTTATAGCCCCTGGAAGCTCTGGTATTGCCCATATCACCCATCCTGGAGGGTATTATTGCACTTAGAAAATGTCCCACTATATTTTAAGTGTTTTAAAAAATATATTTTTATGTTTAATGTTAAAAGTCTTACTTTTTTAAATAAAATAGTTGCTGCCTACATTTAGTTGTCTGTTTTCGATTTGGTTGTCATGGTTTCCTGCCCCCCCCCCGAGACTTAGTGCTTAATTTCAAAGTATTTTTTGCAATTGTTTTATTTTTTGTGGGAATATGTGGCTGTTAGGTGCACAGAACCAAAGATTTAGAAGTTCTCCCCTGCCTGTCGCTGTTGCCTTTCACACTGTCCCCAGCCAGCAGGAAGGGAACTCATTAATATTCATGTGTGTCATTAATATTTATTAAGCAGTCCCACTGAAATCATTGGCGCTTTTCAGTAGTTACTGTTGGGAGTCCTCAACAACCCCCTCTATGTCTCCGGACCATGATTAGCAAATTCTGGTGATCGGGAGCATGGAGGGAGCCTTCATTCTGCCACAGGAGTGGTTTGAAAATGGAAGCTCACTATCACACATGCGCGGACCACCAGCTCACACGTTCCAGGTGCAGCCGTAGGGCGGGTCTGCAGATTTGCTCCTCCAGCACCTCTCTTGAAGGAAACACATTACTGGGGCCAGACGGAGACCTAGGAGGGAGAACGAGTCCCAGGACTGGCAGCCATGAGAGTGGGAGGCAAGACAAGGTAAGCCCGCACCCTTGTGGGGGTTACACATTAACAAAACAGCACTGTGTCATGTGTGTGTTTTTGTAAAGGACTTTTGAGGGAGTGGAATTGTGTGGACCAACTGGGGGGAGCCTTGGCCAGCTACCAACTCAGGGTCGGACTGGCCTACCTGCATACCTGGAAATTTCCAGGTGGCCCCCCCCCCAGTTGGGAAAGTAGTTACTTTCTGAACTCTGAAAATTTTTGCATTTATCTTCTTTTTTCTAATTAAATGGGGTATCTGGGACACTGTTGATAAATGTAAGATGCAAACATAGAGCTAGTATATCAGATTGAAGTGGAATATTGATACGAGTGTGTCAACCTGGGCCCTAATCTATTGATTTTCCAGGTGGGCCCTCTGTACCCCAGTCCAACCCTGTACCAACTCACCCACTAAGCAACAGAGGAAAAATGGCTGCTGGTCAGTTTGAAAATTCAGAGTGCCCAATGATATCCTAAGTAATGGGGCACCTAGAATTGGCACTAGTTTTTCAGAGGACTCTATTAAAAAATACCTAGAGTGTTTTCAGCCAATCAGGTGCTAGGAATTGTTCTGGCCATTTTCTAAATAAAATGTAAACAATGCTGACAAGTTGCCAATCCCCCACCCACTATCCAACCATGACAATTGCTAAACCCATTTTCAAACCCCATTACATATGGAATATATTTCCAGGAACAGCTTGTTCGAATCCCACCACTACCGCCACTATCGGCAAAGGAAAACATACTGGTAGCAAAAGTATCCACTTATTCTAATATAAAAAAATTGTATTATTATAAGATGCTACCCAATTTGACTGCTGCCTTTTGTGCAGTGACCTACACATACACTAGTCTCACATCCCTGGCCAGCTGCTAAATGACGGTTTACTATCATCTGCAAATTGCAACAGCTGATGCAGTATGCAGGCGATCATAAACTTACATTCAGTGGCCAGCTGTAGAGATGGGAGAATGATACTGTATGTGCTACCAGCCAGTGAGTAACAAATAGTAAAAAAGTGGCACTGGAATGCTTGACAATTCAAATTACCGATGAAGAAGGGCAATAATCCCTACAAGGAAAGACTGAAGGAGTTAAATATGTACTCTCTAGGGGTAAGAAGGGAAAGCGGAGACATGATAGAAACATTCAAATACCTCAAAGGTATTAATAAGGTGCAGGAAGGTGGCATTTTGCACAGAAAGAAATGCTCAAGGACAAGGAGGCATGCTATGAAGCTGGAAGGGGGAGACTTAGCGGGGATGTGGAGAAATATTTCTTTACGGAAAGGGTGTTGGACATCTGGGACAGCCTCACAGCAGAGGTGGTGGGTACCAAAATGATAACAGGTTTCAAATATGCATGGGATACATACAAGGGGACCTTGGTAACAGGTCCAGGGGGGGAGGAGGTAAGGCCAGAGATCAGTTAGGGTCTATGGTAGCAAAGTAGGTAGGGACCTTAGGGCAGACTGGGTGAGCCAGTAGGTCCTTTTCTATGTTTCCATGTAATAACAAAGGTATTGTGGTGGGTAATGGGGTAAACATGAATCAAACAGCATGGGCTATGAGAGAAAGGTATTTGAGGGTTTAAAATGAGGCAAAATGGAAATAAAATCAACAAAAGCATGCATGCATGTTAGTCAACATATTATGAAGTACTCATGCATGCATATCAGCACCATACATCCACATCTCCTGAAAATTGAAATAAATTAAAAATGTGCAATCAAGTTGCCACAACCCTTTTCATCTGCCAACCCAAAACATTCAATGAATCCATATTCTAATCTAACACCAGCCGGCATTCATTTCCATGAACCACAGGTTGAAATCCAACAGCACCCATCTTCTGAATAAATGCAACTATTGTAGCACCAGTAGACAACTGCATGGATATAATATCGTTTTATTAAGTAAGGATTAACCCATGACAGAGCGAGGGTCTACTGGAGATTACTGTATGGCTGGGAAGGGGGGTGTTGGACCACGAGGCTGAAGGCTGATTGGTTCCAGCCACCCAGCCATACATTAATCCCGAGTAGACTCATGTTCTGGAGTGGGTTAATTCACTTGTAACATGGGGAAGAGAAAGGGTTCGGCAGTCTTTTTATGTTTCTCTTCCCCATGTTACATTTGCATAAAAGTAACTTTAAAGTGCAAAATTACAAAGGTTCCGGTAGAATATTAAGGTTCCTACCATGGGGAAGAGAAAGGAGGTTTCACCTGACTGGAGAAACTACATGCTGAACAGGCTGAATTTTTTTATATTGTGAGTGCAACGGTAAACAATTATTGATTACATGCAGATGTGATCAACATTTCAGAATATTTGCTCATTTTGGCTGACTTAGTTTTGTAAACTGTGGAATCATCTCCGTTTTTCTGCTATGTTTGGGATTTGGCTGCTGTGCATTATGGGAAATGCATATATTGAAGTGCAGAGGAGATTTGAGATCTGGAAGTTGTTGCTTCAATTCCCTTGGCTGACCAAGAGATGGTACACTGAGGCTTACATTCTTTATCTGTGAATTTTACAGCCAGCATTGAACATTAATACCTTTTCCCCCTTTCAACTGATTTACATGAAATTTAAAAAGCACAACCTCTGTCTCAGGAACTCTTGATCCTGTAAATTCCATGTAGATTAGTTCGGAAACAAGGGACCCGAGTCAAGTCAGCGTCACGCTGGGCATGCGCCGAATATGCCAAATCCTTGGCGTATCGCGACTTCGCCAAGTGGTGCACCAGCCCCGATTCCAAGAGGTGCCTTGTGCCATGTTGGCTGTGGGCTATGCCAACCATGGGTTATGCCACTCACTATGCCACAGCCCACAACTGCATGGCACAAGGGTGAGTTACGGCAGGGCAGCTGCTGTAACCCACTGCCACAATTCTAGGAGCTGCACTGGTGGAGCTAAGTTACAGCAGCTTGGAGCTGCTCTAATGGGCATCTGACAGTACCATCCATTGGATTCCCGCTCTACAGCACAGTGGCGATGGCTCCGATATGCTCCCTGTGCACCCACACACCCTACCCCCACCCCAAAGTGGGGACCCGGGGGTCTGATCTGCAGTGAGTCCCCCTGGACTCCTGTGCCATCTGTCCTGTACCCCATGCCCTCTGGTGTGTGCCATGGTGTTCCGGGGGCTTCAGGGGGCTGCCAGTAACGGGCCATAATTTGTGACATGTGGGGCTTCTATGCCATGCCCGTGGTGTTAGCCTCCGCATGGCATAACCCACATGTCGCAAGTGCTGGGACTCTGCCACTGTTGGAATGCTGCACAGGGTCCCTGGCGTAGCAATGAATGTCACAACTCGCATACACTGGCAGGTTGCGAATTTCAACCTGGAATCGGGCCCAAAGTTTGAGAGGTGCAAAAAAAATGCAAAAGTCTCAGTTTTTGAAAATGTTCATTTTTTGTCACCCAATTACTGAAAAAAATAGGAGACTTTGAAACCTGAAACTTTCAGGTTTGGTAGAAATTGGTCCAAGGCGTGTGCTTTTGTGGTTTTTAGGTGTCACTGTTAAAGTAGTTTTTGAAAAATATTTAATAAAAGACATGGAGGCAATCTGGAAAATCAGACAATTTGGAAAATCATATGTGGCATACATTACTGTGTAGTTACTAGTAGTGTATGTGTTTCTGAGCCAATAGACCAAGTGAAAAACAAAACACATTAAATAGTCATATAGATGTTTTCAAGCTACTTATGATGGACCTACCAGAAATTTCACTTAAAGGGGCACTGTCAGCTTTTCCCCTCGGTTTACCTTCAGTTCACAAATGCTGACCTGTGGACACAAACGAGCATTATGTATGCTCTGGAATGGCCCTGCATCAACGTAAAAGTGATCAGTTTACCTGATTTCTGATATTTTGCACTTCTTTCTTCATATTCGTCCCGACTGAAAGTCTCCATTCCCCGGAAGCAGATGCCATACCGGGACCGCGCGTCTACTGTTCACTCGGTGCTGAGGTGCACCTTTTAGCAAACACATCACAGCACACACGTAATACAGCATAAACAATAAAATTAAAGAGCTGCTGGTATGTACAACGATAAAACGAGCGCTGTATTAGCTTTAAAATCCTACTGGAATCTGGGGCCGAAATCCCGAGCATGCGCACTTGCGGTCACAGGAAAGATCTCGCGCATGCGCCAGAAAGTGCCACTAGTACGCATGCGCGGGATTTCGGACCCCAGACTCCAGTAGGATTTTAAAGCTAATCCAGCACTTCGCTTAACACTGTACATACTAGCAGCTCTTTATTATTGTGTTCGCTATGTCGTCAATGCAAGTGATGATGTTACTAAAAGTGCACCTCAGCACTGAGTGAACAGTAGACAACGCGCTCCTGCCTGCCTCGCATGGCATCTGCTTCCGGGATGAGAGACTTTCGTCGAGATGAATAGAAAAGTGCTAAATATCAGAAAATCAAATGAAACTGATCACTAGATGATACAGAAGCCATTCAAAACATATAATCTTCGTTGTAATCTGAGTCGCTGTGAACAGGCTCGTAAAAGAACGCTGACAGTGCCACTATACTATTGTTTGACAGCCATCTGCTGGCCAGCCATGAATTGCAGGCTAAGACTGTTTTAACCACTATATACTAACAGTCTTATCCTACAACTCACGGCCAACCAACAGATGGCTGTGCTATGTATCACAGCAGGGCCGGGAAACAGACATGGGGAAGACAAAGTGTGTGCACTGTACCATTGATTAATTCTCCAGCAACCATGGATTACTTGAGAATTCAAGTTCAAGTTCAAGAATTAATCAATGGACACCTGATGCTGTTGGTCCAATCCTGCTCAACCCTGTCTCTTCTCCATGTTACAATACACAATGATCCCACAGTTAACTTCAGCTTCACTATCCATTTAGGGACAAGAGCATACAACCCACTTATGATTGGTTGCATAGTAGAGAGAAAGACTGTACTGCTGGGTAAAATATATTCGTCAGTTTGAACTAAGCAGCTTGACATTTTCACACTAGGAAATCACGAACTATGCAAGCCATCAGAAGTTCATAGAAAGAAGAAATGTTTCTCTTAAGAAACATATAAGGTAACAGCAGATAAGGACTGTGTGGCCCACCTAGTCTGCCCCTTTTCCCTACCTAATGCAATACCATAGACCCTAGTTGATCTGCATCTTACCCTCTCTTCTCTATTGCAAGAGTACTCATATGTCTATCTCATGAATTCTTGAATGTCCCTACCATTTTTGGCCCCACCACCTCCGCAGGGAGGCTATTCCAAGCATCCACTACTCTTTCTGTGAAAAAGTACTTCCTCACATTGCCCTTGAGCCTACCCCCCAGCCTCATATCATACCCCCTTGTCCTTGTACACTCAATTTTCTGAAATATACTACCCTCTTGTACCTTGTTTATACACCTGAGGTACTTGAATGTCTCTATCTTATCCTCCCTCTCTCTCTCTCTCCTCTCCACCAACGAATACATGTTGAGGTCCTTTAGTCTTTCCTCACATGACTTTTGGTGTAGTACTTGCACCATTTTTGTTGCCCTTCTCTGGACTGCCTCTATTTTGTCTATGTCTTTCTGGAGATGCGGCCTCCAAAACTGGACACAGTGCTCCAGATAAAGTCTCACTAGTGATCTGTACAATTGCATAACCACCTCCTTTTTTCTGGTGGTGATATCACCCACTATGCACCATAGCATCCCACTGGCTCGCCCACAACCTTCTGATATGGTTTGGTTAACTTTAGGTCATCAGATATGATTAGTCCCAGGTCCCTTACTTGATTGGTGGCCGTCAGTACCTCTCCTCCCCATCTTGCAATCCTCTCTTGGATTTCTGTGCCTCAAATGCATGATTTTGCACTTCTTTGCATTGAATCTTAGCTTCCACACTCTCAACCACTCCTCAAGCGTGTTTAGGTCCTTTCTCATTTTTTACACCCCCCCTGGAGTGTTGACCCTGTTGCAGATTTTAGTGTTGTCTGCAAAGAGGCACACCTTTCCCTCCAGCTCATCTGCAATGTTACTTATGAAGACATTAAAGAGGACTGACCCCAGCATGGATCCCTGTGGGACCCTGCTGGTCACCCCCCCTTTCCTTGGATTGAATGCCATTTAGCCCCACTCTCTGTGTCCTGTCACTCAACCAGTTAATGACCCAGTTTACCACCTTGGGGCCAACTCCCAGGCTGGCCAACTTATTTACCAACCTCCTATGTGGGATGGTGTTGAAGGCCTTGCTGACATCTAGGTAGGCCACATTCAGTGCCCCTCCCTTATCCACCTCCCTGGTCACCAAAGAAATCTATTTGAAACTGCAAAATGATCTGAATCCCTCTCTCTCTCTCCTCTCTCGCTCTCTCTCACCATGCATTCAGCAGCAGCATAGTGCAGGGTTTATCTAGTGTATTTGTTGTTTAATAATCAAAACAAAAACATGTTTGTTTCTTACAGCTCAGCCCTTGACCAGGGCTCCCACGCCAGGGAAAGGCAGCTGCATGGCGCTCTCAGCTGGCCACGCCACAACACCAGCCTGCCCACTTCACAGGCCCCTGGATCAGCTCAACCCTTGACCAGGCTCCCACACCAGGGAAAGGCAGTGTCACGGTGATCCTTGGCTGGCTGCACCACAACACCAACTTGCACGCTTCACAAGCCCCTTGATCAGGTACGCTAACTCCGGAATTCCAAATTCTGCCTCCTCTATTGGTTCGTGCGGCTTCCTGTGCGTCATGCCATTGGCGCTCCTTGCCAGCTCCATGCTACCATTGGTTGCACCTCGAATCTCCCCAAAGCTTCAATACAGCTCTGCTATTTTTAAACTGCCACTGCTATTTTAAACTATCATATTTTGAATGTGCTTGCCTATTTCTAACCTGCTGTGTCTGCATCCTAGTGTGTAGACTAGTTTACTGCAGAAGCCATTGCTTCATTAATTCAGCTTTTCTGCTATAGTTCTTAACTCCAAATATTTTAGCTTGTTTAAGGGACCGTGATTATTTAGCGAAAATCCCTTGTTTAACTAAGCAAGGCCTTCAGAAAGAACTGGAAGGGGGCAGGATCAGTTGTGTTCCAGGACAGTAGCTGCTGCTGTTTTCACAGGGTTCTTGTGGATATTACTTGGTAGGTTAGTTCTTTTCTTTCTTGCTTCTAAGGGGCTAGCAGGGTATTGTTCTGGGGGATCCTGGATGTTTGTAAACTGATTTAGTGGCTGTAAGTGGGGCTCTTTTTGTGGATGTTTCACTTTGTAACAGGCTGCATTGGTAGAGGCCTATTTCTTCTGAGTTAAAACCTGTTTGGTGGGATTTGCTTGGAGATGGTTATTTGAATTGGAGACCTATGTCTGTTAATTTCAAGCCTAGTTTGATTTGGTGTTAGTGAAGCTGATTAAATTGGAGACCTGTTTCCTTTGGCAGCAAACATAGTTTGGGGCTTTGACTTGAATTTTGATTCCCTGTGCTGACTCCATTAGCTGTAAAGGTTAGTCATAGTGGGGAGGGTGTTAATGGTCTGGCCAGGTCTCACTCAGCCAATTGAGTGGAGGCAGGGCTGAATCAGGTTGAGTGCTAGCTGCTTTGTCTTCTCAGAAAGAACTGGAAGGGGCAGAATCAGTTGTGTTCCAGGACAGTAGCTGCTGCTGTTTTCACAGGGTTCTTGTGGATATTACTTGGTAGGTTAGTTCTTTTCTTTCTTGCTTCTAAGGGGCTAGCAGGGTATTGTTCTGGGGATCCTGGATGTTTGTAAACTGATTTAGTGGCTGTAAGTGGGGCTCTTTTGTGGATGTTTCACTTTGTAACAGGCTGCATTGGTAGAGGCCTATTTCTTCTGAGTTAAAACCTGTTTGGTGGGATTTGCTTGGAGATGGTTATTTGAATTGGAGACCTATATCTGTTAATTTCAAGCCTAGTTTGATTTGGTGTTAGTGAAGCTGATTAAATTGGAGACCTGTTTCCTTTGGCAGCAAACATAGTTTGGGGGCTTTGACTTGAATTTTGATTCCCTGTGCTGACTCCATTAGCTGTAAAGGTTAGTCATAGTGGGGGAGGGGTGTTAATGGTCTGGCCAGGTCTCACTCAGCCAATTGAGTGGAGGCAGGGCTGAATCAGGTTGAGGTGCTAGCTGCTTTGTCTTCTCAGAAAGAACTGGAAGGGGGCAGGATCAGTTGTGTTCCAGGACAGTAGCTGCTGCTGTTTTCACAGGGTTCTTGTGGATATTACTTGGTAGGTTAGTTCTTTTCTTTCTTGCTTCTAAGGGGCTAGCAGGGTATTGTTCTGGGGGATCCTGGATGTTTGTAAACTGATTTAGTGGCTGTAAGTGGGGCTCTTTTTGTGGATGTTTCACTTTGTAACAGGCTGCATTGGTAGAGGCCTATTTCTTCTGAGTTAAAACCTGTTTGGTGGGATTTGCTTGGAGATGGTTATTTGAATTGGAGACCTATGTCTGTTAATTTCAAGCCTAGTTTGATTTGGTGTTAGTGAAGCTGATTAAATTGGAGACCTGTTTCCTTTGGCAGCAAACATAGTTTGAGGGCTTTGACTTGAATTTTGATTCCCTGTGCTGACTCCATTAGCTGTAAAGGTTAGTCATAGTGGGGGAGGGGTGTTAATGGTCTGGCCAGGTCTCACTCAGCCAATTGAGTGGAGGCAGGGCTGAATCAGGTTGAGGTGCTAGCTGCTTTGTCTTCTCAGAAAGAACTGGAAGGGGCAGAATCAGTTGTGTTCCAGGACAGTAGCTGCTGCTGTTTTCACAGGGTTCTTGTGGATATTACTTGGTAGTTAGTTCTTTTCTTTCTTGCTTCTAAGGGGCTAGCAGGGTATTGTTCTGGGGGATCCTGGATGTTTGTAAACTGATTTAGTGGCTGTAAGTGGGGCTCTTTTTGTGGATGTTTCACTTTGTAACAGGCTGCATTGGTAGAGGCCTATTTCTTCTGAGTTAAAACCTGTTTGGTGGGATTTGCTTGGAGATGGTTATTTGAATTGGAGACCTATATCTGTTAATTTCAAGCCTAGTTTGATTTGGTGTTAGTGAAGCTGATTAAATTGGAGACCTGTTTCCTTTGGCAGCAAACATAGTTTGAGGGCTTTGACTTGGATTTTGATTCCTGTGCTGACTCCATTAGCTGTAAAGGTTAGTCATAGTGGGGGAGGGTGTTAATGGTCTGGCGAGGTCTCACTCAGCCAATTGAGTGGAGGCAGGGCTGAATCAGTTGAGGTGCTAGCTGCTTTGTCTTCTCAGAAAGAACTGGAAGGGGCAGGATCAGTTGTGTTCCAGGACAGTAGCTGCTGCTGTTTTCACAGGGTTCTTGTGGATATTACTTGGTAGGTTAGTTCTTTCTTTCTTGCTTCTAAGGGGCTAGCAGGGTATTGTTCTGGGGATCCTGGATGTTTGTAAACTGATTTAGTGGCTGTAAGTGGGGCTCTTTTTGTGGATGTTTCACTTTGTAACAGGCTGCATTGGTGAGAGCCTATTTCTTCTGAGTTAAAACCTGTTTGGTGGGATTTGCTTGGAGATGGTTATTTGAATTGAGACCTATGTCTGTTAATTTCAAGCCTAGTTTGATTTGGTGTTAGTGAAGCTGATTAAATTGGAGACCTGTTTCCTTTGGCAGCAAACATAGTTTAGGGACTTTGACTTGAATTTTGATTCCCTGTGCTGACTCCATTAGCTGTAAAGGTTAGTCATAGTGGGAGGGGTGTTAATGGTCTGGCCAGGTCTCACTCAGCCAATTGAGTGGAGGCAGGGCTGAATCAGGTTGAGGTGCTAGCTGCTTTGTCTTCTCAGAAAGAACTGGAAGGGCAGAATCAGTTGTGTTCCAGGACAGTAGCTGCTGCTGTTTCACAGGGTTCTTGTGGATATTACTTGGTAGGTTAGTTCTTTTCTTTCTTGCTTCTAAGGGCTAGCAGGGTATTGTTCTGGGGATCCTGGATGTTTGTAAACTGATTTAGTGGCTGTAAGTGGGGCTCTTTTTGTGGATGTTTCACTTTGTAACAGGCTGCATTGGTGAGGCCTATTTCTTCTGAGTTAAAACCTGTTTGGTGGGATTTGCTTGGAGATGGTTATTTGAATTGGAGACCTATATCTATTAATTTCAAGCCTAGTTTGATTTGGTGTTAGTGAAGCTGATTAAATTGGAGACCTGTTTCCTTTGGCAACAAAACATAGTTTGAGAGCTTTGACTTGAATTTTGATTCCTGTGCTGACTCCATTAGCTGTAAAGGTTAGTCATAGTGGGGAGGGGTGTTAATGGTCTGGCCAGGTCTCACTCAGCCAATTGAGTGGAGGCAGGGCTGAATCAGGTTGAGGTGCTAGCTGCTTTGTCTTCTCAGAAAGAACTGGAAGGGCCAGGATCAGTTGTGTTCAGGACAGTAGCTGCTGCTGTTTCACAGGGTTCTTGTGGATATTACTTGGTAGGTTAGTTCTTTTCTTTCTTGCTTCTAAGGGGCTGCAGGTATTGTTCTGGGGATCCTGGATGTTTGTAAACTGATTTAGTGGCTGTAAGTGGGCTCTTTTGTGGATGTTTCACTTTGTAACAGGCTGCATTGGTAGAGGCCTATTTCTTCTGAGTTAAAACCTGTTTGGTGGGATTTGCTTGGAGATGGTTATTTGAATTGGAGACCTATATCTGTTAATTTCAAGCTAGTTTGATTTGGTGTTAGTGAAGCTGATTAAATTGGAGACCTGTTTCCTTTGGCAGCAAACATAGTTTGAGAGCTTTGACTTGAATTTTGATTCCTGTGCTGACTCCATTAGCTGTAAAGGTTAGTCATAGTGGGGAGGGGTGTTAATGGTCTGGCCAGGTCTCACTCAGCCAATTGAGTGGAGGCAGGGCTGAATCAGGTTGAGGTGCTAGCTGCTTTGTCTTCTCAGAAAGAACTGGAAGGGGCAGGATCAGTTGTGTTCCAGGACAGTAGCTGCTGCTGTTTTCACAGGGTTCTTGTGGATATTACTTGTAGGTTAGTTCTTTTCTTTCTTGCTTCTAAGGGCTAGCAGGGTATTGTTCTGGGGATCCTGGATGTTTGTAAACTGATTTAGTGGCTGTAAGTGGGGCTCTTTTGTGGATGTTTCACTTTGTAACAGGCTGCATTGGTAGAGAGCCTATTTCTTCTGAGTTAAAACCTGTTTGGTGAGATTTGCTTGGAGATGGTTATTTGAATTGGAGACCTATATCTGTTAATTTCAAGCCTAGTTTGATTTGGTGTTAGTGAAGCTGATTAAATTGGAGACCTGTTTCCTTTGGCAGCAAACATAGTTTAGGGAACTTTGACTTGAATTTTGATTCCTGTGCTGACTCCATTAGCTGTAAAGGTTAGTCATAGTGGGGAGAGGGGTGTTAATGGTCTGGCCAGGTCTCACTCAGCCAATTGAGTGGAGGCAGGGCTGAATCAGGTTGAGGTGCTAGCTGCTTTGTCTTCTCAGAAAGAACTGGAAGGGGCAGGATCAGTTGTGTTCCAGGACAGTAGCTGCTGCTGTTTCCACAGGTTCTTGTGGATATTACTTGGTAGGTTAGTTCTTTTCTTTCTTGCTTCTAAGGGGCTAGCAGGGTATTGTTCTGGGGATCCTGGATGTTTGTAAACTGATTTAGTGGCTGTAAAGTGGGGCTCTTTTGTGGATGTTTCACTTTGTAACAGGCTGCATTGGTAGAGGCCTATTTCTTCTGAGTTAAAACCTGTTTGGTGGGATTTGCTTGGAGATGGTTATTTAGTTGAGACCTATATCTGTTAATTTCAAGCCTAGTTTGATTTGGTGTTAGTGAAGCTGATTAAATTGGAGACCTGTTTCCTTTGGCAGCAAACATAGTTGAGAGCTTTGACTTGAATTTGATTCCCTGTGCTGACTCCATTAGCTGTAAAGGTTAGTCATAGTGGGGGAGGGTGTTAATGGTCTGCCAGGTCTCACTCAGCCAATTGAGTGGAGGCAGGGCTGAATCAGGTTGAGTGCTAGCTGCTTTGTCTTCTCAGAAAGAACTGGAAGGGGGCAGGATCAGTTGTGTTCCAGGACAGTAGCTGCTGCTGTTTTCACAGGGTTCTTGTGGATATTACTTGGTAGGTTAGTTCTTTTCTTTCTTGCTTCTAAGGGGCTAGCAGGGTATTGTTCTGGGGGATCCTGGATGTTTGTAAACTGATTTAGTGGCTGTAAGTGGGGCTCTTTTTGTGGATGTTTCACTTTGTAACAGGCTGCATTGGTAGAGGCCTATTTCTTCTGAGTTAAAACCTGTTTGGTGGGATTTGCTTGGAGATGGTTATTTGAATTGGAGACCTATATCTGTTAATTTCAAGCCTAGTTTGATTTGGTGTTAGTGATGCTGATTAAATTGGAGACCTGTTTCCTTTGGCAGCAAACATAGTTTGGGGGCTTTGACTTGAATTTTGATTCCCTGTGCTGACTCCATTAGCTGTAAAGGTTAGTCATAGTGGGGAGGGTGTTAATGGTCTGGCAGGTCTCACTCAGCCAATTGGTGGAGGCAGGCTGAATCAGGTTGAGGTGCTAGCTGCTTTGTCTTCTCAGAAAGAACTGGAAGGGCAGAATCAGTTGTGTTCCAGGACAGTAGCTGCTGCTGTTTCACAGGGTTCTTGTGGATATTACTTGGTAGGTTAGTTCTTTCTTTCTTGCTTCTAAGGGGCTAGCAGGGGTATTGTTCTGGGGATCCTGGATGTTTGTAAACTGATTTAGTGGCTGTAAGTGGGCTCTTTTGTGGATGTTTCACTTTGTAACAGGCTGCATTGGTGAGAGCCTATTTCTTCTGAGTTAAAACCTGTTTGGTGGGATTTGCTTGGAGATGGTTCTTTAGCTGCAGGGCTTGGAGGAGACACAGGGCTGATACACTCTCTCTTGTCAGGTGTCTGCCCAAGACCCACCTCCCCACCCTCCCTCCCAGAAGTCTGCAAATTTATAGGGAAGACCTGCCCTGCAATTGGAGAAAAAGGCTGCTGGTGCAGCTCATGTAGTTCTAGCCACTGGGGTTGGATTAAAGGCCGGAGAGAGGGCTTAGGAGTTCATTTTCCTTGCATGTATAATGTGTTGTACTGCACCTAGTAAAGAGTTACTGGTGTACAGTGGGACTGTCTCTAGGATTAGTGGGTGACCTGATTAGGCAGTAGGGGTATCTTGGAATAGGGGGAACCTGGTGGCTCACCCAAGGAAAACTATTTGAAAGGGGATGGAACCACATATCATTAGGGCTGGCATTTTTGGGAGGGTGGTGGGGTGCACAGGGTGTGGAGCAGCCATGATACTGGACTGGGCTTGGAAGTTTGGTGGTTGCCCAGTGTGCTACCAGCTGGCACAGCTTAGGGAGGAGGTTGCAGGGATGAGGAGAAAGCTGGGGGAAGGGGGGTGGTATGGTTGGGGAAGGGGGCTGGAAATCTCCCACAGGGTTGCACCAAGCACTGGGGGCGGGTATAGGGAAAGGAGTGCAGGAGAATACTCAGGGTCACATAGGGACCCTGGCAGAGGCCCAAAGGACGCTACCAAGGAACAGGCAGGTAACTGGGGACCCTCACAAAGGGGACGGAGGGACAACATTCTCAGGGAAGTGAGGCAGATAGCCAGTGCTGGACAGAAGGAAGCAAGGCAGGGAGGTGGATCAGACCTTATACTTAGTAACGCTTCAATTCTCTTCTTCTTCTCAAGGATGGGGTGGGGATGTAGCCATGGCAGAGGTGATTAGAGATGGAAAGGGGTGTGGGAGTGGGGGCAGGAGGCAGAGGCCAGATAGCAGGAAGAACAGGGGGACCTGGAATGCAGGAGAATGGGGAGCAGTAGTCGGACAGGGGAAGAGGAGAAGCGCAAGGAGAAGGACCAGTTGGGAGGAAAGGTAAAGAAGGACCAGAAGTACAAGGATGATTCAGTAAAGAGAGCTGAGGGGTTAGGCCAGGGGAGCACGATGAGCAAGGAGGAACTAAATGGAGACAGGAAGGAAGGAGGATGAGCCAGGCTAGTTTGCTAGATGGGGAGAAGGACCAGCTGCGAGCAGTGAGGGGGGAATTAACAAGGTACAGAAGGATACTCGGGAGGAGGAGGAGAGGCATAGTATTGGAGGGGAGGGAGTGGCCATGGTAAATAAGGAACGGGTGGCATGTGGCACCCAGATGGGGAACAAGGACCCAGCTGGGTGGAGGCCAGTAGAAAGGATGAGGACATGGAAGGGAAATGGAGGAAAGGGTGGTCAGAGTGCTCCTGCTGAGGATTCTATGATCAGGGTATCAAATGGGATAGGAGGGAGCCTGGCCAGTTAGAACAAAGATGCTTCCCTGGACTAACAGTGCACAGGGCTAAGCACAAGGTATATCAGCTGGCAAGGACTGTGGGGTTCCCCAGACATGCTGGGTCCACCTGGGCACAAATGACATTGAGGAAATAGCGAGCTAGAGATACAGACAAGATTCAGGGAGCTCATGAGGGTCTGTCATGACATAGGATGCACAGTTTCCTTCTCAGAAATCCTGCCAGTGCCAAGGGCTAGTGGGAACACAAAATAAAAATTAGGGGAGATAAACCAGTGGCTCAGGGAGTGGTGTGAGGCCAGAGGGTATGGGTTGATGGGGATTGGGGGAGACCTGGGAGGATAAGGAGCTGTATGCTGAGATAGACTACATCTCAATTTGGAGGGAGGGAATCCTTAAGTTGAAAATGGAGGAGTTCATTGGTGAAAAGTGGGGTTTAAACTTGTGAAGGGGGTGGGATGGGAGAAAAGGCAGTCAAGGGATGCCGATAAAGGAGGGACTCTGTCTCCACTCCCTGGGGACCAGGAGGATTGCAGGAAAGACCAACTGGCAAAGTGCAGACCAGGAGAAAACAGAATCCCAAGGGAACATGAGCAGGGAAATGAAACTATAGGGAAAGGGTGGAAGGTAGTCCTGCTAAATGCCAGGAGCTTGGGCAATAAAATGCCTGAGCTCCAGGCGATGTTAACTGAGGGAGCAGTGGATGTGGCAGTGGTCACTGAGACTTGGGCCACTGCAAGACATGACTGGGACCTGAACCTGGAGGTTCACTATGTTCAGGAAGGACAGGGGAGGAAGGGAGGAGGGTAGCAATGATAGTAAAAACTGCATTGGCATAGGGGAGTTGAGGAGCGGAGGGAACCATGGAGGCGTTTGAGGTCACCTTGATACAGGGGGGCAAGAGGTAAAAATAGGGTGGTGTAAGACCCCCTGCCCGGCGGAAGAGCTGGAGGACAGTCTGGTGGCAGATGTTGGGAGACACTGCAGACTGGGCAGAGGAAAGGTGGTGGTGTTGGGGACTTAAACATGCCAGGAACAGACTGGGAGACTATGACATCCTCTCTGACCAGGGAACAGAGGTTGTTGGATGTCTTTCAAGATGCGTTCTAACTCAGCAGGTGAGGAACAGACCAGGAGAGCACTGGTACTGGATGTGGTCCTGGCAGACAGTGACCAGATTGGGGGCCTGGAGGTAAAGGGACCCATTGGCGGGAAGTGACCATGCCACGGTCTGGTTCTGCCTGGACCTAGGAGGGTAGAAGGCTGCACAAAGACAGGTAACCACTTCAGGGGTGGATTTGAAGGAATGGAAGGATCCTTAAGGAGCATTTGGATGGGATTGGGTCAGACATGGGCAGTTGATAGTAGATGGGAAATAATCAGGAGAGGGGTGCAGGATGCTACCAGCACCTGTGCAAGAAAAAGGCAATCGGTGGGGCCCAAAAACCCTGTTGGTGGACCAGGGATGTCCAGGAGGTGGTGCAGGAAAGAGCAGCCTATAAGAAATTCAAGTGCTCAAGGAGTGAAAGGATCGAGGGAGTATGAGCTGTTGGCTGAAAGGGCCACTAAGTGGTGAGGAGCTAAGGCAAGAAAGGGCAGAACCTGGCCAGGGGAAGTGGGAGAGGAAAAGGGGTTCTTTAGATACATTGGGGAAAGACAGAAGGTGAAGGGCAGATTAGCAGGATTAAATCAGGGAGAGATGGGCACAAGACCCAGAGGAGCAGGCTGAGGTACTAAATGAGTACTTCACCTCAGTTTTCACCAGGGAAAATGGGAATGCTGCATCATACATGGGAGGAGACAGAGATAATGAGGAGAGGCCCCTTACAAATCGGCAGGTCTGGGAGAGGGCATCACTGGCAGGTGGGGAGGCTAAGCAGGAGAGAGGTACTGGAAGTGGAAATCACAGCAGAGAGGTGAGGGAAGCCTCAGCTCCCTTAGGGCCGGAGAAAGCACGGGGCCAGATAAATTACATCCTAGAGTGCTGAAGGAACTTGCAGATGTTCTGGCGAAACCCCTGGCAGAGCTTTTCACCATCTCTCTGAGGACAGGGTGGGTGCCCCAAGACTGGAAGGTGGCGCATGTAGTGCCTATCTACAAGGGGGGATCAAGGGAGCTGGCAGGGAACTACAGGCCTGTCAGCCTGACATCAGTGGTGGGCAAGGTGATGGAGGGCATTGTCAAGGAGAGGCTAGGGGGGGCCCTGGATAAGTCGGGGTGCCTGGACGATGACAGCATGGATTCATCCTGGGAAATCATGTCAGACAAACCTGGTGGAGTTCTATGACTGGGTGACAAGTGCCTTGGACCTGGATAGACCAGTGGATGTCCTCTTTCTGGACTTCAGCAAGGCATTTGACTCTGTTCCTCATGTGGGCCTGTTGGATAAACTAGGAGAAATGGGGTGGGAAACCAGATGATCCGATGGATAGGCAATTGGCTCCAGGACCCGGACCCAGAGGGTCGTGGTTGGTGGGATAATCTCTTCCCCAGGAGGGTCATTGGTGGGGTCCCACAGGATCAGTCCTTGGGCCCTTCTGTTCAACGCCTACGTATCTGACATAAGGACAGGAATCAGGAGTGAGATGAGTCTCTTTGCAGATGACTCAGAAACTGGGGGCAGTGGTGGATGGGGAGGAGGGAGGGTGGCCCTGCAGGGGGACCTGGAGGCTCTGGAAAGATGGTCTAGAAAGTGGAAGCTGAGGTTTAATGCAGGGAAATGCAAGGTACTCCACCTGGGGGCCAGAAACCCAGGCCAAGTGTACACCCTGGGGGATACTACAAGTCTCAATGGCTGAGAGGGACCTGGGGGTGGTGGTGGATGTCAAGATGAACAACTCTGAGACTTGTAGGAGGGCAGCAGCCAAGGCCAACAGGATGCTGGGATGCATCGCTAGGGGGATCACCTCCAGAAGGAGGGAAGTGATACTCCCTCTGTATAACTGCTTGGTGAGGCCGCACCTGGAGTACTGCGTGCAGTTTTGGAGGCCACACTTAAGAGGGACATTAACCTCCTGGAGGGTCCAGAGAGAGGCAACCAAAATGATTTGGGGCTTGGGGACAGGACCTATGAGGAGGCTCGAAGAGCTAAATATGTACACTTGGAAGAGAGAAGGGACCGGGGGACATGATAGAGGTCTTCAGGTACATGAAGAGGGTAAATAGGGAGGAACAGTGAGGGTGCTTCGAAGGAAGGAGGAAGGGGCCACTAGAGGGCATGGGTGGAAGCTGGAGGGGGGAAGATTCAGGGGAGAAAGGAGGAGGTGCTACTTCACTGAGAGGGTGGTAGAGCCATGGAATGCACTACCTAGGGGGCTGGTGGAGGCAGAGACAGTGGAGGGGTTCAAGAGGGGGTGGGACAGGTACAGGGGAAGGGTTCAGGAAGCAAATTCCAATGCAGCAAGAATATCCGGAACTGGGAAGGGAGAAGCCAGAGAAGGCGAGGGGGAAAGCAAGGTCAGCACCCAGGGTGGGGGCTGACCAAACGAGCAGACACGAAAGACCATTAGGCCTATTCTGCTGGCATTTTAGTATGTTAGTATGTAACTAATTGCAGTCTGTCTGCTACAGCTCTGAATTTCAATTAATTTAGCCTGTTTATGTGATCGTGATTATTTTCTGCAGGATCCCTTGCTTAATTATCTCAGTCTGTCTGCTACTGATCAGATTTCAAATTGTTTAGCCTGTTTTAGTGATCATGACTATTTTACTGCATAATCCCGTTTAATTAATCCAGTTTGTCTGTTACAGCTCAGAATTCTAATTATATTGCCTGTGTTGCTAGTGCACCTCATTCCAAATTACTTAGCCTGTTTGTTCAGATTTAACTGCTACTGATTTTAACACTGTACACATTTCTTTTTCCCCTCATTTCTCTGCTGTTCCCCCAACTCTCTGCTGCTTTTTTCAGTTCTTTGCTCTGTCTTCCCAGCCTCTCAGCTTCTCTGCCTTTAGCGCTGGCCTTTTCCCTTCCCTTTCCACCGGTGCCCCCTAATTTTGAATTTCATACTTTTATCCCCCCCAGCTTCATGCCCCTCACCTTCCCTGCTACTTTTTAATCTGTTAATTGGGCTGCTGACCATAGCCCCACTTCCCTTGCTGGCGCCTCTCCCCTGCTTGCTGTCTGCAACCCCCCCTCCTGCTACTCTGTCTGCCCTGGCCCACCCCACGATTTAACTTAATTGCTGATTCTCCAGAAAGTTTTTAGCTCAGCTAATCTGTTCCCTCTCTGCCTCCACAGCTCAGCCCTTGACCAGGGCTCCCACACCAGGGAAAGGCAGTGGCACGGCGCTCCTCGGCTGGCTGCGCCACAATACCAGACTGCCTGCTTCACAAGCCCCTGGATCAGGTATGCTAACTCCAGAATTCTGAAATCCACCTCCTCTATTGGTCTCTGGGCCTTCCTGTGCGGCATGCCATTGGTGCGCCTTGCCAGCTCCGCGCTACCATTGGCTGCACCTCGAATCTCCCCAAAGCTTCATTTCAGCTCTGCTATTTTTAAACTGCCTCTGCTATTTTAAACTGCCATATTTTGTCCCACCCTCCCACTTCGACCCCGGCATCTATTAAATACAGTTGTGCTCCTCCCATTTGTTCCTCCACCACTCTCATTGGCTACCTCCCATAGGCTGCTCTGCTTCCCAGTTGGTCTACACTGAAGCTTGCTCAGCCCCCTCCCTGCCTGTCTCCCTTGCAGTGATTCCAGGCTGCATTTCCTTACCATGCATTTACTCGGCTGTTTGTGCTGCCTCCTTCACAATCTCTCGTCCCACAATCTGCTTGGTGGTTTCCTGTGCTGCCCCATCACTAACTCTCTGCCCCCTCCCTCCCCCCTACTGTTAATGCTGAGCTGCCCTGCACCAGTCTAGACCTCACACACTGTAAAACAGTAACTTCTGCCTAACCCCCTTTTCCCACAGCTTCCACCCCTCTGCCCCATACTGCTACTCGTCTCCCCCCTTGACTTTCTCTCACTGTTCTCTGCCTCCTGTCAATCACCATGCTGCCTCTTCCCCACTGTGTCTCCACCTCCTTTTCTCCCTGACATCCTTCCCACCTACTTCTCATCCAGCCTCTCCCATCCCCCTCTGCCCCTCCACCCCACCCTCCCTGTCTAACCCCTGCTACTACACTTCCCATGGTGCACTGTGGCCAGCATCCTCACCAGAACTGGCTCCCATCTGCCCACCCTGTGCCCTTATTTTCAAAGTTGGCCTTCCAACTAACTTGCCCGGTCCAGCCCACAGTAGACCTCTCACTCCATCTAAATGATTCCTGCCTATCCTCAGTAAATTACTTATCTCACTACTACTATTCACATCTGGTGACATTGAGCCTAACCCAGCCCCCCCCCTTCACCTGAACTACAAAAAGGAATAAGACTTTTTCATCTGAACATTTGAAGTCTACTCCTCAAAACTGACCGTCTGCAACCGCTCATAAATAATAATAATAATAATAATAATAAAACTTTATTTATACCACGCCTTTCACAAATTCAAGGTGCCTTACAATAATTACAAATATAACAGATAAAACATCAATCTAACAGTAATCTGAGCTCATAAAATCACACTAATTAATTAAAATAAATCTTAGACTGTAAATAGGTCTTCAAGGCCTTTTTAAATTCCTCCACGGCTGCACACTGACGAAGCAGACAGGGTAGAGAATTCCAGAGGGTAGGGGCAGCATACATAAAAGCACGAGCACCTGAAGATTTCAAAGAAACCCTTGGAATCTCTAGCAACCCCTCATCTGCTGAGCGGAGAGATCACTTAGGGCAGTAGGGAACCAGAAGCTCTTTCAAGTAGTCCGGGCCCTGTCCGTGTAGGACTTTGTAAGTCAAAAGACCAACTTTAAAGGTGATCCGCCACTGAATTGGCAGCCAGTGCAGATCATGCAGAACCAGCGAAATATGACAGGCACGAAATGTACCCGTCAATAACCGGGCCTCAGCGTTCTGCACCAGCTGCAAGCGGCGGATATCAACCCCAGGAAGCCCTAGATAAAGGGGTGAGGTCACAAAAGCGTGGATCAACGTAGACAGATCGGTGGGCGGAACAAGGTGCTTAATCCTGGTGATGTTCCTAAGATGGTAAAAGGAAAGTTTGACAACAACCAACACCTGTGAGAGCACTGTCAGCTCATTGTCAAAAATCACCCCCAGGTTCCGCACCTGTTCAGAGGTAGGGAGCTGGACATCCCCCAGAAATAAACCTGAGGGTAAACCAGCTCCTGTCCCCTCTACCCTGTGTCCACAACCATTACCTCAGTCTTCTCCGAATTCAACTTCAGCCAGCTTGAATTCATCTAGCACTGGATTTCAGTGAGGCAGCTATTAAAGACCAAGAGAACTCTATCCTGGTCAGATGCAAAAGATAGGTAGAGCTGGGTACCATCTGCATAGCAATGAAACCTCAGCCCATACCTTCTTACAATGTCTCCAAGGAGCAGCATATACGCTACGAACAACATGGGGGACAACACCGAGCCCTGGGGAACCCCACATGACAGAGAGACTGGGCGGGAAGAATTTATCCCTGACACCACTCTCTGAATTCTGTCATTAAGGAAAAATCTAAACCAACTGAGGACTGTACCTGACAGGCCACAGATGAACTCCAGGTGCTCGAGAAGTTCCCCATGGTCCACAGTGTCAAAAGTTGAAGAGAGATCAAGAAGAACCAAGATGGAATGGCTCTTCTGATCTCTGGCCATCAGGAGATCATTGAGCACCCGAACCAGCGCTGTCGAGGTACTATGCCTCTTTCGAAAACCAGACTGGAGTGGTTCATAGATGTCATGGATGGTTAAATGGTTATCCAATTGTGCAGCCACTACTTTCTCAATAATCTTCCTTACAAAGGGAAGATTAGAGATCGGCCTGTAGTTGGCATGGCAGTCGGGGTCCAAGGAAGCTTTCTTCAGGAGGGGCGTCACCACCACCTCCTTCAGAGAGCTAGAAAACTCACCTGTATCCAAGGAGCACCAGACTATCCATGTTAGGACTGGGCCAATAATGTCATGACAACCCTTTATCAGGGAAGTCGGGCCCGGGTCCAGACTACAGCATGCAGGGTGCATACTCTAGACAATCCTCATGACATCAATGAACTCAGGCTGGTCAAAGGAACTCCAGGAGAGACTAGAGGCTGTGACCAAATGCTGATCTATAGCTTCTCCCATACAGGGAGCAGGCTGGAGTGCTGTCCTGATGTCGGCCACCTTATCTGCAAAGAAGCAAGCAAGCTCATCACACTCCACTTGTGAAAAAGCTTTCCCAACCTGCAGACAGGCTGGGTTGCCCAGTCTGTCAACAGTTTGAAAAAGCTGAGCTGGTCGGTTCTGAGCAGCTGCAATCTCCCCGGACAGGAACTCTGCCTTCTTACAAGAGATTGCGGAATGATAGAACTGATAATGTTCCATCAGTCTAAGATGGTTGGCATCAAGGGCAGTTCTCCGCCAACAGCGCTCTAATCTTTGTCCTTGTCACTGCATCTCCCTCAAAGTCCCATCAAACCATGGGGACCGAGGTCAAAGGGGGAGAGTACGATCGCAGACAGGAGCAATTTGATAGAGAGCCGAGGAGATGGCCCTATTATAGGCCAGCACCAGGGCATCAAGATCATTGCTCACTCCAGAGAACTCCGACCCAACTCAAACCCTCCATCCTCAACTTAACGGAGTCTTGGCTCAGCTCTAAAATCACGGACTCGGACATTGCCATCCTTGGTTATTCCCTCATCCGACAGGACTGAAAGTCCAGAGGAGGAGGTGATGTCACCATGTATATATCCTCCTCTGTCAAGTATACTGTCTGTCTCTCCACGACCGCTCCTATTTTATTCTCCATATTCCTGAATGATCTCCCAAAAGCCTGCACATCTTCATGCATACACATGTACAATAACAATACCGTGATATTTTCCTTCAGTAACTCCCCCTCTGAGGTGACCACCAGTCTTCAGTTGGATTTTACCAATGTCCAACACTGGTTTAATGCTAGCCAACTCTCCATGAATGTCAGAAAAACAGTATCTATGATCTTTGGCATCAGACAAAAACTAGCCAGGCTCGACTCCCTTCCCACCTTCCACACCCTATCTGGCTCAACACTGGATGACGTAGCCACATTCAAGTACCTTGGACTATGGCTGCATTAGTATCTAGACTTTGGGACACACATTGAAGCCATCAATAAAAAGCTACTCCCGAGACTCGACGCTCTGTAACGTCACCGCAGATGCCTCCCACAGCATGCCAGGAGAGAAATCGTCCAAAAGATGATGCTCCCTGTCTTTGACTTTGGGGATGTAGTCTATAGCTCTACCCCAAAAACCACCCTAGCCAGACTGGACACTCTCTTCAACTCCTTCTGCCGCTACATTCTTGGTTGCTCCCTTCGTACTCATGACTGTGACCTTTATTCCTTGCTCTCCTTTCCCTCCCTCCATGCCAGGTGCCTCTCTCACATCGTAAATCTAGTTGGGAAGTTCTGGCTTGGTTCTCTGCCTCCCTACTTGTCCACCTCCTTTCGACCCTTCTCCCATCCTGCTATTCCCTCCTCACCTCCACCAACAGGACTCTCGCCCTCCCCTGTGGCACACATCATCTGACCGCTCTGCCTTCTCCTACAATTTCCCCATAATCTGGAACTCCCTTCCTCCCTCTAGAAATCTGCTCTGCACAATCCCGACACTTACTCTCCTTTCTCCTCCATAAGCACTCTGTTCATTCCTCTATCTGCACCTAATACCTCTCTCCTCCAATCAACCTCCCTTTGCCCCACCCACCATCCTCTCCTCCTACCCCTCACCCACTCCTCCCCCTTGCCTCCCTTGGCTACCTCTAGCTGGTGCCTCCTGGACCCTATATGCCCTATGTGGAATGAGGTGTAACTCTCACTCAGCAAACTGCAGTAGTGCCCCAACAATTGGAATCAATTAAGGTGGAGGTGAGGCACAGGTAATAGCATCCCAGATAGTATCGCAGTGGCTGATGTTACAGCAACAAAAGCACACATTGCCATTCTATGGCAACAGGCAACAACCACCAGACCCAGTGAAGCCCATGATGGAGCCCAACAAGCAGTAGAGCCTGACCAGCCTGCAGCAAGTTCTACCCCTGCAGGCAACAGGAACGCCCCAGGGAGGGATGACCAGCAGTGACAGTCGGCCACTGTGATGCCATAGTATTGCTGGTACCTGTGGTGCTGCAGTGGTCCCAGTTGAGGGACTGGTTGCTGGTATCTTTGTGGGTGCTGTCAGCCTCGTACTATGGCAGCAATGTTAATGTCTGCTGCTTCAGCTACTTGTTGTATTTTTGCTGTCCCTCCTCAGCCATTTCCACAGCTGCAGATTCGCAGAACTTGCGAGATTCCTGCAGCTGTTGGAATTCCGTAGCTGCGAGACTTTTTTCGGAATTCCCTCAGCTGTGGGATTTTCTTTAAGAATATCATGCAACTGCATTTCCACAGTGCTGCAAGCCTTTTTCCCGCAGCTGTGGGATTTTTGCTATTATTTGAGAATCCTGCCCCTTTTCTGCAACTGCAGGAAAAAACTGGCTGAGAATAGCCTTGCAGGAGCTGTGCCTTACTTATCTCATACCTTTTTTCCTCGGGGACTTCCACAGCTGCACATTTTTCCACAGCCCATAGTGTTTTTTTCCACAGCTGCCGAGGTTTTTGTGAATAGCACTTAGAGCAATCTCCCCTTTTTTTCCATAGTTACGGCAGTTTTGGGGACTTAGGGAAGGTTTTGCACCTTCTGAAAGCTTTGTGAATCCAGCCCCAGATATGTTGAATGCAGAGGGATTCCACTCTCTCCTAACAACACAGAGCTGGGGGGAAGATGGAAGGGGAGGGGGAGGAAACACAATTTAGTTGATGCCAAAAGCAGGGACTTAATTTCATTCCACTACGGCATAAGAACAAAGGCGTTTTCAACAGCAGCAATTAAGACTCCTTTTCCTGATGACAGCAATACTTCTGTATGGCTCTGCCCATGCAGCCGTAACAAAACCAAGCAATACAAGAAGCACTGGAAAACAAATGAAAAAAAAACTAGAATCTGCTCACAAAAACACGAGGAGTACAGCAACATGGGTAGAAGAGCTAAAAAAATTAGAAAATAGTTGGTAGAATTGCTAAATAGAAAGGCAGAGGCAAAGTTAAGGTGTCAAAATCAGAGTTGTTTGGCCCTATTCAAGAAGGTGTGGAGTGGGTACGTGTTGTATAACTCCAGTATGTAGCCCACCCACACCTGCCAGTGCCCACTGTGCCCCTGCGCAGCATTCACTAAACAAATATGCCCCCCATTCACCCTGGCCAATCACAGAGCTCCATGAGGGGGGTGGGTCAGGGGTGGTGCAGGGGGCATACCGGCACTCAGCGCAATTCGTGAAAGTGCAGAGTGCCTTGCATGGGGGGCCAGCACCTATACCACTCTGAGGTTGTTGTAAACATGGGGGGAGGTATGCGCCCCCTAGGGTTGCGGCCGTGGGCTGTAGCAGTGACAGTGGGGTCCATCGGACCCCTTACTATTGATGCTCCAGCATGTGGGTCACACTGGGAGGGCCAGGGGTGGATGACTGACAACCCACCCCCACTCACTGCTTTTGGTGCACTACGTGCTGGCAGCCAACATAGCACCCCACGGATGCAAGTGATCCACAGTGGGATCCAGGTCGGGCAGCTGATTGGCAGCCTGCCTGGATCTGCTGCACCACTCCCGACCCCCCCCATGGACCTGCATGCTGGGGGTTGGGGCCACATACGGGAGCCACATAGTGGCCAGTGTTAGTGAATGCAGCCCCTGCGTGGATCTCCTGAGGGTGCGGAGCTGCGCAGGTGGAATACGTGCCTTTGGAACGTAGTTTCTGCCCATTTGTGAATAGCCCCCATTATGAAGTAGGAGGTCATGCTTCTTGCATATTTGCATACAGGCTGAGGAAGGCCAGAGCAGACAGGCTAGTCTTAAAATCAAGAACCCAAAGCAAACAGGAGCAACTAAAACTACTCCAAAGGGAAATCGCTGATGCAGTTTTATGCCACACCTTACAAAGAGAATCTTAGAAATAAGCAAGTTAAGGAACAAACTAAGGAATTTCTGGGAAAAGATAAATCTTCCAACTCTAACAGAAGAAGAAAGAGACTCACTTGAAGCCCCACTCACACTAGAAGAAATGACAAGGGCTATAAAGGAAGCAAAAGCAAAAAGTAACAAAGCACCAGGCTGAAATGGTTATAATGCTGATTTCTATGACTAAATTAGAAAGAAAATTAATCCCGTTCTTGCTTACCACTTTCTGGGCCCATCAGGAGTAGTGAGGAACATACCCTGCAACATGGAAAGAAGCCACAATATTGATACTCCCCAAACCAGTAAACTAACCCATTTCCTTACTGAATCAAGACTTAAAACAAGCATTTGTCAGTGCCGAATGTTGTCTTGCTGGCATTGGCATTGGTAGTGCAGGAGTTAGAGAGATGCATAATAGGAATGGCAGTGAAGTATTGAACTGATGCCAACCCCACTTCCACCCTGCAGAGACTGACAGACATTGGGGTGTGCCTTTGGGTCGTCGGCCATAACCCTCATGCCATTTCACCTCATGCTACACTGCAGACACTGACAAGTGTTGTGGTGTGCCTTGGGATCTTTGAGCCTTATGCTCACCCCATTCCATAAGGAAATACGCTGAGATGGGTGCAGTATAGGAGAATGGGGTGAACTTTGGGGCTGAAGAGTCCAAGGCACACCTCGATGCCTGTCACTGGCTGCAGGGTAGGGGAGAGGGTGGAATGGCGTGAGCATTACAGCTGACAGTCCCAAATCACACCCCTAACGCCTGTCAGTCTTTACAGGGTGGAGCGTTACAGTTGGAAACCGTAATGCCCCAGGCATTTGTTGGTATTTTCACTCCAAATTTTCAACATGGACTTTTTGTGACCCCATCTCATGAACATTGGCACTATCAGTTCATTAGCCGAAAGGTGATTTTGCACAGTGACTGCGCCATTTGGTGCCACAGCTGCAAAACCACATTTCAGGCAGGATGTGAAAAAAATGACAGTTTTACTGTTCATGAGGAGGTGTACAAAAATGGCAATGTTGAAAATCTGGGTTGAAAATATGAAAAATTGGTGAAGTCATGAGCATGCGTAGAAACTGCACAATGCAAGCCCGTAATGCATTTATTTTAGGGATTTTTTTAACCAGATTTTCAATATAGGCATTTTGGGACCTCTGCTCATGAACAGTGGCACTGTGATTTTGTTAATCTGTCCCAAAAGTTAATTTCCCATGGCGACCACGCCAGATGTGCGCCAGATGCACGAAAACACATTTTGGGCAGGATGTGAAAAGTGACAGCTGTACTGTTCATAAGGAGGTGTGAAAAAATGGCAACATTGAAAATCTGGAGTGAAAATATTAAAAATTGTTGAAGTTATGAGCATACGTGAAAATTACACAATGCACACTCGTAACACAGTCATTTTATGAAATGATTTCACTACATTTGCAACATAGGTGTTTTTGGACCCCACCTCATGAACAGCGGCACTGTCATTTCATTAATTGGTCCCAAAAGGTGATTCCATGCAGTGACTGCAAAATCACCTTTCGGGACCGAATAATGAGATGACAGTGCATGTGTTCATGACGTGGGGTCCCAACAACACCATATTGAAAATTTGGAGCCAAAATTCAAAACAATGGCTGAGATATCCAGCTACATTGACCCCTGCCCCATTGATGCCATTATACAGCTTACCTGGCATTTCTTCATTTTGCAGTTCGGCTTTGAAGAGTCCAAACGTGTTCCCGCTCCACTGAAGATCGCAGCGCCGGACCTCCAGAGGTAAGTACGCAGACAACGAGGGACTGTTTTCTTTTTTTCAGGTAAAAAAAACAACTGACCCAGACATCGCGGTGCTGCCATGGTTGGCTTTTGTGAGCAGCGACACACTAGGGTGGGCTTCCAGTGTGCCACACAATGTGGGGGTGGGGGACAAAACTGGACCTGGACATCATGGTGCCGACATGGTTGACTTTGTGTGAGCAGCAGCACACTGAGGTGGGCTCCCGGTGTGCCACACAATGTGGCAGACAAAACTGGACCTGGACATCACAGTGCCGACACGGTCGGCTTTGTGTGAGCGGCGGCACACTGGGGTGGTCTCCCAGTGTGCCATGCAATGTGATGGGATGCGTAACGTGCCAACACAGGGACTGCACCCCCAATGTCGGCTTTGTTTGGGATTATGTGGCACCACTGCCATGTTTATTGAAATGTTTCACCAGGAAAGGCACGTACGGGAGGCATGTCATCTGTGCCGCTGCATGATGAGCTTGTCTCTGAGTGCAGTGGCACATTTCTTTCAAGTTGGTGGCACATTACATAATTCTTGCATCAGAGCTAGCATGCTGGCTAACTGGGGAATGAGGGATGCACCTACTAAAGTGTGCCCTGCATTCACCAACACTGTTACACCTCTCACTGTGTTATTACTACTGCAAGATGTTACTTGCACATGTGAAAGACAATATAATTATACACCAAAATACACGCAGACAGACTCCAGAATTGTTGGTCAGTGGTGCTGTATTAGTCTCAGGAAAATCCAGTACACTTTTTTGTTGATAATATAGAGAATAAAGTATGGGTCGGGGTGTGTAACGAGAAGTTTACACACACCTGAGGGGTTAGATGCTACATAAACCCCACGAGCGAAGGTTCGAGGGGTTTATTAAAAGCATCTAACCCTGAGGTTATGTGTAAACTTCGAGTTTACACACACCGACCCATACTTTATTTTATATAATTGCTGGGTTTGCCTTTTTTGCCTCAGCAAGTATATAAAATGAATGCAAGTTGTTGCGTGGCTCGCCCGGTTCGATTTGAGCATGCGGTCTGTGACTCGCGATGTCGTTTTCGATTAATTTAAAACTTTTTTGGGGGGGGGAGTGAGCAGTAGAAACAGGTTCTCTTTAGCACTGCAGATTCTGTTTAAAAATTAAACTTACCACTGAGTCCGATTCTAAGTGGTGGTTCAGTCTTCTGGGGGAAAGCGGCGGTGAGCATTCTGAAGGGAAAAGCAGCAGTGGGGCATGCGCAGAGTGAGGGAAACCGTATGCGTGTTTGCCATTATAAATGCTCCTTTATAACGGAAAATGACACCATGGTTTCCCTATGGGAAAAAGGCTAAGCCAGTTATTATACCTTTTTATTAGACTGAAGAATTTATACACAAGCTTTCGCAATCTCTCAGGTCCCTTCATCAGGTGCAGGGAAAACTAACCGACATTTCAGAATATATACAAGAGTTTGTGGGGCCTAGATTGCTTAACATAGGGTAGGCTGTAAAGAAAGTAATTTAATACAGTGCAGGTGACCATACCTCTCAAGTGTCCCTGATTTTCAGGGATGTCCCTGATTTTTGCCTCAAAATTTTTCTCTGTCCCTCCTAAAATTTGTGTTTTTGTGGCTAAACAGTGGGGACTGTAAGCACAAAACAATGTCAAGCATTAAAGTTACAGACTTGTTCTTCTTTAGAAAATGCATTTTGCACTAGTCCCCATATTCTACCAACTTTCTGGGTAGATATCTCAAATTTTGAAGATGTGTCCCTGATTTTGGTCCTTTGTCCCTGATTTTTGTAAGCCTTGTCCCTGATTTATGAGGCAAGAGGTTGCGAGGTATGCAGGTGACTACAAGGAAATAGGCCTCATGTCATTAAAAGGTGAGAGATCAGACATGCAAATGGTGAGCTACTTCAAAGTAATACCATAGTAAAAGATCAATGGCTGAAAAAAGTCCATTAGGTATGTAGAATGTGTAATGCTTCCAGTTCAGTGAATTAAGCAGTGTCTGTGTATGTGGCTCCTTTAAGTCAATGATGTCCCTTCAACAGTGTTTTAGACTTCAAAATGTAATGGAAAAACTAATTCAGAGTGACTAATCAGGGTTAATTCCAAATAGACAATTGAGTAGCAATGTAAGAAGATTTATAAATATTATGCTAAACCAGGAAGGAACAGCCATACCCCAAATAGTGTCATTAGTAGATGCAGAGGAAGCATTTCATTGTCTAAACTGGGCATACCTAGATCTAGTGATGAAAAAATGGAATTTGGATGGAGCTTCCAGGGTTAGAGTGATCAGATGTATCAGGAACCTATGGCTAGAGTATCAAAATCAGGTCAGAGCAGATATGGCTGTGGAGAGCTTTTAGAAGTGGTAAGAGCATAGAAAAGAATATGCGGTGCTTTTGCTGCAGATGTAACTAATACTGCAGCGATTATAGTACTGCGCATGCATGATACTCGTACATGTGCAGTTTGCCCTGTAGTCAGCCTGCTCATGGCGGTGCTGACATAACTGTGTATGCATGAAAGTCATGCATGCACAGTTTAAGTCAGCATCACCATGTTGCACATGGTGGCTGTCACTGCTGCAGTTGCGGAACAGAAACGTAGTGCGCCGGGAGGTGGGTATGTTTATGCAGTCCATGGAAGGGAAGGGCTGCATAAACAGAATCACTGGAAACTATGTCAGAGCATTGTAGCAGCACATCAGACAGTGATCCGGTAACATGCTTATACAGTGCTCTCACACAAATTTGATGATGGCATAACATCCATGGAGCTTGGCCCATGCAACCGTACAAGTCAGACTCAGGAGGAGTCTATTAACAAACTACAGAACTGGTCTGGGACTTGCTCATCATCACAGTCACTTTCTCATTCTTTTCTAAATAGCAATTGCTGGCAAATGTGCCTTAACCATATTGATCTCAGTGCTGGTAGACTACTTCTGGTTTTCCCTTCATTGTATTAGGTGGGGGTAGTAGAAGTCTTGAAGTGGTAGCTGCCGGTGGTGGCATGCTCTGGAAAAAAGTGGTCCCCATGCTCAGCTGCACATTTTAGAAATGATGCCTTTTTTTGCTGTAAAGAAACTGACCCCTTTGACACAAAAACAAGGAGTCAGTTAAGGCCTCTACCCCCCCCCATTTTTCACGTCAAGTGAGGAACGTGATTATGGGTTTGCATCAGATATACAGTGGCAGCAATAGATGCATACTATTATTAAACAGTAATCAACTGTATGTAAAAGCTCTTTTTTAATGTGTGCTTTCTTAATGTCGTCAATTTCAAAAGAGAAATGAGAGCACCATCTACCGTCAGTTCCTTTTAAAAGTATTTATTTGCTTCCAGTGAATCCAAGAAAAGCAAGCACGCTATCACATACATGTATTAGTGCAGAACTCTCCTGTGGCCCCGACCAGTTTCGCGCTTGCATGCTTCCTCAGGGAGGCTGATCCAGTGGAGGGCTATTCAGATTTAAAGGATGCTGACAGCTGAACTGCATCCATCTTAATTGTGCACCCATTACCACTGACAATTAGATAAAACAGACAAACAGTGCTATACATAAAAGCAGCATGTCACAAACAGTGACAGACAAAATACATTATGCACAAAATGACAATGCCTATGTGTGATATTTCATTAATAGGCCAAACTCTGTAAGATACAATAACTGTATAATGCTCTATTCCCAAGTACATGAATTTTGCCACCATTTACCATGAATATGACCAGAAGGTCAACCAGGGTCAAAATATGCTCATATGTGCTTAAAGCATCTAAAAAGGGTTAGAAACCAATTTTCTCATTTTAAATTCTAAATGCCATGCATTATTATGATATCCTAGTGAAAATTAGTTATAACATATCCAGTAAAACGTTAGAAAATCCTCCAGGCCTCCCTATTGTTAGCGGTTTGGGATCTTTGACAGAATCACTTTCCCAGTATTTGGACTCTTGGCTTAGACCTGCAGTAGAAAAGCTGCCATCTTATGTCAGAGACACTAAGGACATTCTAAGAATTTTGGATGCTGTAATTTTAAAATAAACTTGTCTGTTGGTGACTTTAGTTATTGAAGCTCTATATACCCATGTACCCCATAATGGAGCACTTGATGCTGTTGCTTTTTATCTAAGAGAAACAGAAAAAGAAAAGGCACCACCTATAGAATTCCTTCTAAAATTATTGGAATTTATTTTAAAGTATAATGTTTTTGTCTTTGATCAGGTTATTTATAAGCAAACTTCAGGCACTCCGATGGAGGCTACTTGTGTGCCCTCTGTGGCGAACTTATATGCAGGGGCTTGGGAGAAAGACTACATACAAGAAGTTACAAAAAATCCATTTTTCTCCAAAGTTGTAATGTGTAAACGATATATAGATGATGTCTTATTAATCTGGGATGGTTCTGTAGAAGAAATAAAAGATTATATTGATTTCCTACATTGTACGAACAGTAACTTACATTTTACACATATTTGTCATTTGGAGCGGGTCCCTTATCTAGACCTGATGGCTTCTCGAGACCCAGATGGTAAAAAAGATTGAAACAGAAACATATAGAAAAGCAGTGGATGGCAACACGACTCTATTAGCCTCTAGTTGCCATCCTACTCACATTATTGATAACATACCATGGGGAGAATTCTTACGAATGAAAAGGAATTATACTACAAACGACAAGTATGAGCAGAAGGCAAACATCTTAGAACAGAGATTTTATGAGAGGAGGTATAGTGCTACAAGTATTGAAAAAGCAAGGTATGCTGTACAAAAAGTGGGGAGGTATTCGCTGCTTAAAGAGAAACATGAGAGAGATTTAGGAGAAACTAATAAAAGGATGAATGTGGTGACCATAAATTCAGTGTGGATGAGTGAATTTGCAGCAATAATAAAAAAACATTGGAATGTTTTAGCAGTAGATGAGAATCTGAGGGAGGTAGCTGAGGTAATACCTTGATTTTCCTATAGGAGAGCAGCAAGTTTAAAAGATCAATTAGTACATAGTAATTTTCAAGAGAATAAAAATACAACGACTTGGCTAACTAGACCTGTCGGGTGTTACAGATGTAGTAATTGTGTTTACTGTAAATACATAAAAAAAACGGAAATGAATTTTGTGTGGGAAATTTTGAAAACATTTTTTAAATTAGGCAATGCATTACATGTAGCACCAGTGGTGTTAGTTATCTAGCGAACTGTGTGTATGGATCTTTTTTATATAGGAAAAATTATACACTGTTTTAAAGTTAGGGTAGATGAACATCAGAGAGCAATAGAGAAAAAGGATGTAACTTATGCCACCGCCCAGCATATATAAATAATATGAAGGATGGTAGGAAACATAGTTTCACCTACATAGCAATAGATAAGGTGAATATTAACCCATGTGGTGGTAACTACAACAACCTAGTTTTAAAATGTGAAACTTTCTGGATTATTACCCTACAAGCTAATAGATTTCCAGGTTTGAATACTGGCTTCAAAATAAAGCCTTATTTGGATAAAAGATAGCTGCTATTCTGACTATTTTAAGGTCTTCTGATGTATTTTTCTCCTTTTACAAACCTTTCTCTGTCTGGATCTTTGCCTTTTTTTCCTTCCCCCTTCCCCCACCTTTCCCCTTTGCCCCTTTTCTGTTAGTCATCTAGAAATTGTTCCTGAGCTTATTAATTGTGTGCTATAAATTATTAACAACTGTATAAAATGTGTGCTTTTGTCTATTAGAAACTATTATTTTGAGGTATTTTCAATGAGCCATTTCTATTTAACATAGATCATGTGAACTGGAAAGAGTGGGTCCTGATAATTGATTGGAATGATGACATCATAGGATTTGACCTATAAGATCATTCTCTTTCTGTCTGAAAATTCAGCGTTTGAGAAAGGGTCCATTTATGGACCAGAAATGCGTTAGGCAATGTATTACATGAAATAAATCTTTTGTCTTTTTATACACGGTGTCAGCATTTTTTATGGTGGTGAGTGCCCAAGCTTTTTGTGTGTATTTGTTCATAGTGTCATGTAGCTGTATCAGTGCTGCTTCCCCTCCCACAGAAAGTTGCCAACCAATGCATCAGTTTGCTTAAACCATTTCTGCTGTATGGGAAGCAGGATGTAGGAGAGGAGATGGTGTATTTTTGGGGTGTTGACCATTTTGATCACTGTGATGTTCCCTGCCATAGTGAGCTGGAGGGGTTTCCATCTGTTGTTCACTGTGCAGCTCTTACAATAGGATGGTGAAGTTGAGGGCACACACTTTCTCCAGTTGTGGTGATATCTGGATACCAAGGTACGGGATTTGGTTTGGGGGCCACCAGAAATTGACTGCCTGATTATGCTGAGCTTGGCAGGTGGGGTTTAGAGGGAGTACTTCAGTTTTGGAAAGATTTACCTTATGGCCAGAGGCTTGAGTGAATCTGGATAGAAGGAATACCAGGTGTAGGAGGGATGTGTGTTTGTTCCATGAGTATGAGCATGTCGTCCACGTACAGTAGTGCTGAGTGTCATTGTGGCCCTGCTTTGATCCTTGTTTATCTGAGTCTCGTCTGCTGGCTGCCAGGGGTGTGATTGCTAACACAAATAGTGGTGGAGAGAGGGGCAGCCTTGTCTAGTCCCTTTGGCCAGTCAGAATTTTTTCGAGAGGGTGTTGTTGTTAAAGTACTTTGGCCATGGATTCCGTGTATATGATATGTATGTAATTCATGAACCCTGTGCCAAAGCTCATTTTGTGCAATACTTTGTAGAGGTACTCCCACTCCATGGAGTCAAAGGCTTTCTTGAAATATATGGCAATGGCTGCTGCTGGAGTGGGGGCACCTTTGACAGTGTGTATAAGGTTAATTACCATTCGGAGGTGATCTGAGCTGAGCCATCCTTTGATAAACCCAACTTGGGAGGGATGAATTAGCGTGGGTAGACAGGATTCCAGTATCATGGCCAAGGCTTTCATATAGCTCTTGCTATCCACTGTGATAAGGAAAATGGGCCAGTAGTTTGCTTGGAAGAACAATGATGGTGGCTGTCAGCATTGTTGGAAAGAGAGCCTTGGGCCACTACTTCCTGATGTAATCTGCATAGTATGGGGCAGATTATGGGGGACAGTGTTTGTAGTAGGTCTATGGGTATGCCATCCCCACCAGGCACTTTATAGGGTTTGAGCGAATTTAATCTGAACTTGACCTCTGCGACCGATAGTGGGGCCTGTAGTGCCTCTGCTTGTTCCAGAGTCAGGGCAGGGATAGGAAGATCCTGCAGAAATCCCTCAATGCTTGCTGTGCTCAGGGGAGTGGGAGAGCTGTATAGTTTATGGTGGAAATTCATCATCGCTGTACTATTGTGATTGGGTGAGGATCCAAACACCCCTTGGGAGTTGTTTAGTCCCATGATGTGTCTTTTGGCTTGTTGATTCTTTGAGCAGTAGGCAAGAACTTTGCCAGTTTTCTTCCTCCTTCCCATTAAGAATGTCTGACTCAGAATAATGCTAGTTCTGCTTTCCTCACTAGTAGGGTGTCTATCGTGAATCAGAGTTGGACTATGGACCTGTACAAGGGGGAGCTGCGTCCGGTTTGGTAAGGGCTTTGAAGGCTTTCTCCTGCACTTTTAGCTTATTTTCCAGATCGGCAAGCTGCTTTTCCTTCTCTTTCCTTCTGTGCAATGAGTAGCAGATGATCTGGTCACTTACGGTGGCTTTATATGCTTCTGAGAGTGTGGCTACCATGGTTGTCCCTTTGTCATTTAGTTCAAAGAAGACCATCGTCTCTCACATGAGCCATTCTACAAATTTCTGGTCACATTGGAGCAAGGGATCCAACCGCCAGGCAGTAGAACATGGGACCAGAGATCCCCAGATCATACCTAGCTAGACCAGAGTGCGGTTCAAGATGATGAAGGGGTTTATGGTAGCAGCTATGATCTTGTCCATAACTTAGGATGAGGCTAGCCATAGGTCTATGTGGCTGTAAGTGATGTGGGTGGCCAAGTAGCAGATACAGTGCAGGACTCTGTGGTGTAGTGCCCGCCATACGTCCTTAAGCCCTTGGTTAGATAGCTAAGTTGATACTGCCTTAACGGCTTTGCTGTGGGGTTCATTGCTTTTGTGGCTTCTGTCTATGGTGAGGAAGAGCTAACCCTCCAGCAGCATCAGGGCATTCCCTCTATTAAATTGTAACAGCTTGTCAGCTACCTCATGGAAAAAGGCTGGGACATCCATGCTGGGAGTGTAATTATTCCCTATGATGAGGGGACCTAAATTAGTGGCAAAATGTCATAGGACTCATCTGCCCTCCTCATCAGATGCTGAGTTAATCACTTTATAGTTTAGAGCCTTGTGGACAAGTTTGGACCCTCCCCTTTTTTTGGTATGGGGCAAGCTGTGCAGTTCCACCCTTATCCACTCCCTTTTGAGTTTTTGGGCCTCAGGGTGTATTAGCCTAGTTTCTTGTAGGAATGCTAACTGAGTCCATAATCTCTTCAGATGAGTAAGCACCTGTTTCCTCACGATGGGGAAATTCAGGCCCCGGACATTCCAGGATTGAAGTTATAAGTCAGTTAAGGTATTACTCGGCATTACTCAGTGTTTAAAGGCAGAAGTAGGCACTAGACCCATCGAGACAGCCTTCCCCATACAGTGTGGGGTAGATTAGCCATCTCTAAAATATAGATACTTATCCAATGCATTTTTAAACTTGTTAAAATCTGTACTATCTACTATGTGCTGGGGTAGGGCATTCCACAGTTTACATGCCCTTATTGTGAAATTGTGTTGTTAGTGAATGTCCAAGGGATGTAAAGCTGTTTACTATGACACCATAAGTTTTTTGATTCTGTAGTCATAGTTAGATTGCATTCATTAATTAACTCTTGATCCTGCAATATGTTAAATAACATTAATATGTCATCACTGTCTCTGCGTAATTGTAGGTCACAGAGATTAAGCTCTCGAAGTCTGTCAGGATATGGGATATGACTCACACATGGGACTAGTTTTGTTGCCCTTCTTTGGATATTATCCAATAAGTTGATGTCTTTCATCAAGTATGGGGCCCAGAATGAAGTGGACATGTATACGTTTTACACAAAGGTATGATGCATGATTTGCTTCTGGTTATAAAGGCCTTCTTAACAGATCGGATTAATCTGTTAGCAGTTAGTGCAATCTTTCTGCAGTGTTCCCCTGAGATCAGATCCTTATTGATAATTTTACCAAGATCTGTCTCTGTGTTAACTGATTTTATTGTAACACCATTTAACAGATAGTTGTTCAGCGTGTTTTTTTTCCCCCAAATGTATAATGGAGCACTTTTTGATGTTAAATGCCATTTTATTCAGATGGGCCCAGCTCTCAATGTGTAACAGGTCCCTGGCAAGTGTACCAATTTTTGCTTCGGTATCTGCTTCAGAAATTATCTTAGTATCATCAGCAAATTTTCTGATATTACACTGTACTTTGTTTTGGAGGTCACTTATAAAAATGTCAAACGGCGTTGGGCCTAACACGGATCCCTGTAGGGACACCACTAGTAACCACAATTTCCTCGGACAAGGTGTTTGTTATTATAACTTGTTGGTTACTGTCTGTAAGCCATTGTTCCACCCATCTGATAGTATATGTATCGAGTCCAAGCAGGTCCATCTTTGTAATTAGCAGCATATGTGGGACAACATTAAAAGCCTTTTGAAAACCCAAGAGTAGCACATCCACTGGAACTCCCCTGTCAATACTACAGCTTATCCTCTCATAAAATAAAGATTAGTTGCACACGATCAACCAGAGACAAATCCATGCTGTGCTGTGTCCCTTAGTCCTTTTGCTGAAATTTCATTTTCTAGTCTGTTTTAAGCAGTTTTTCCATAGTTTTGCAGACCACCAATGTCAAATTAATAAGTCTGTAATTTCCAGCTATATTTGTATTGCCCTTTTTATTAATTGGAATCACCACTGCCTTTTTCCAGTCCCTAGGTACTGTACTAGTGCTGTAACATTTATTAAAAAGTATTGTAAGTGGAAGGGTCAGCTGCTCAACTGTTTCTTTAATCAATTTTATGTTTACGTAATCCTGCCCAGGGGCAGAACTGTTTTTTTTAATGCCTTTGTGGCCCTATTAACTTCTCTAATGTAAAGAATTCATAGCTTGATTCTTTGCCACAGACAATTTCTTTTACTAGATCCTTGTTAGCAAATACAGATCTAAAATATCTATGAAAGGCTTCTGCAACTTCCTTATTTTCCCTCAGTTTGGTCCCATTTTCTATAATTGGGCACAGGCTATTATCTTTTTTTTGGTTGTGGTTTATATAAGCGAAGAATGACCTGGTTGTCTTTTGAGACAGCAAGTCTAAATTCTAATTTTCTTCACTCCTCCCTAATAAGCTGGTGTATGTTGTGGATTGATTGGGCCTAATGCATGGCAAAGGGTGAGGGCAGAGACAAATGCTTGGTGTGAGCTGGGGGGGGGAGCACATGGGTCCATGTTGCCTTGGCACAGTGACAGCTAGAAGGGATCCACTGGGGGGTCCCCTTTGTATATCTTGACACAATACATACCGCAAGGAATTACCACTGTTGTAAATATTTCAACATGCAAACATTTTGAAGAGTTGCTACATATATTTATACTGTAAAACAGGTCTGTTAGGTATGGCCACTGTGGAGGCAAATTGCCGTTTCAGATCCAAGGTTTATGGCAGTACCTATGAGGTGTAAACATCAATTCCTGAGAAAACAGGATCACCCAGAAAACATTCCTTCCCCCCATTAGCCCTGGGAGCAGCATGTGAAGTACAGTACTATGTATCATGTCCCCCATGCTCCCTAACCTCCGGCAGCCCGGCAGGACCTCCTGTTTGCAGAGAGGATCTCCCTATTCAGGAGTTTGTGAGCAGGAGTAAGGGTTCATGAAGACTTCCCAACCTTCCTTTTCCCAGTGGGAGGGTGGATTCTGTAGTTTTGAGTTACCTTGACTCTTGCACTACTGTCAGTATTTGAATCCCACCACGGCCACTGGCTACGTCTTGCCTAGGTAGTTTTATATGATAGCTGAGCGGTTCTATCTTTTAGGCACACAGTCTTTTCAAACCCCTTCTGTTTAAAATGTTAAATCACACAACCAGACCCCAGGCAGAGTTGATAAGAAAATCATAAAAGTTTACTTAAAATAAAAGCAATACAGAAAAGTCTACAGTTTGGGAGCACTTTCAAAATGAACAATAACAAAAGTAAAACTGGATGGTTAACAGAAAACACTAGATATTGTATTCTAAACTATACCTTATTTTGATGTTAAAGTTCAGACAAGATTGCAAATGTTCTTGTAGAGATAACAGTTCAATAGGCAATAGAATTTTTGTAGCAAGTCCTTGATCCAAATCTCTGGATGTCCTTTTAAAAAAAACTTCAGATGTTGCATTTGTGCAAAGTCTTGGTATCCAAAATTCTCACTTAAAAATCAGAATTTTCTGTTCGGTATGTGGCAAGTCAAACTTTCCACACACTCAGGACTGGGTTTTGAGAATTTCCCGGGCCTACACATATACTTCTGGCTACACCAGCTGGAAACAGGTGATATGCCTTCCAACTTAAACACTATTCAACTGGTCTGCATTTGAAGTGTGTCAGATATTATATTGGAGGGTCATTTTAGGACACACCCACAGTATCTTTTTCTGTGGGGTGGTTAATGATTCCAGGACAATACAGATATTAGGGTGTAACAGTTCACCTTTTCCAGTAGGTGTCACTGTGGTTCCATGTCAATCCCAGTGACATCTGGTGCATGCATTTGGCTTAACCTCTGACTCCTAGGTCATTACATTACCCCTTCCCTGTCATGGAAAGCCACGCTGTATACCTGTCTCTCTTATCTTGAAATATAACAGGTCCACACTAGCCTTTATAGAACTACCAGTTATTTTGTAGTTACCTGTTAAAGGACAATGTCTTAATTCTAAAGTACATTACATCACATACAACATGAACCCAAATAAATGGATATTGGTCTATCATGCGACACTATGTGCTTAATTATAGTACAGTAAATGAGTGTTCTGTCTACAGTTTGGAAGCAGCAGATGTGTTGTCTGCAATGCTCTGTCCCTCAAAAGTTGTTTCATGGGCTGTAAAAACTGTCTGCTGCCTGGGGGGGGTGAGATAATAGGAGGACATCTGTACACCTCTGAAGGGGATACCCTTCACCTCGTGTGCAAGGGAGGACCTCTAAGGGAGCCTGTGAGAGAGAGGCTATGGGAAGTAGGGTCCCTTATGATTAACAGCTATGCCAGACCATCATCACCACCTGCTTATTTTGGCGTAGTGTATCTTTGTTCCCTGGGGCTGCTTGGGTTATAGTGGGCTTATGATTGAGGAGCGTTGTGAGTAGGCACAACCAGAGGCACCTCGGGGGATTTGGAGGGTTTAGAAGCAGCTGTGCCCTCCATGAGAAGGTCAGTCATATTGAGGATGTGGGATTTATCCTGCAGCATGTGGCAGGGCTTAATATTTCTTAGGGCTGTGCTTCTGGAGCCCCTCTAGTTCTTGTCCAGCAAACTGTGTTGTGGTGGGCACTCTCTGACCCCTCTGTATTGACCTTCTGAGGTGCTGGAGGGCTCTGGTGAGAGACTGTAAACTTGAGATGCTGCTCAAAGGGTGCTGGACTGTGATGACAAGGCTATATGATGCAAGGATGGAGTGTATGTCTGTCTTGCCCGATGGCCATTTGAGCAGTACCTATCATTTTGTTCAGTGCTGAGCAAAAGTCACCCTCCTCTCCTTAAATCCACTGGAGTACAGTGAGCATGAGATGAACTTCCAGGCCCCATGCAGATGGTCTGCACTACCCGGAGGGGAGAGGACTGTTATTAAAGGCTGTGCAGTTTCCCATCCCTCTGCCTTACTTCACGGTCCCCTCACCATCACCATCATTCCCACTCCCAGGACTGCTGCCTGACTGGGATGAATGCTATAAATCTGATGCTCACTCTAGCAAAGATTTTGGGAAGGTTGTCTTGGTGTAAGTTTGTGGTGGCATTGTTTGGAGTCACGGTACCCCACTTCGGGGCATGGGATATGCTATGAGGGAGGGGAGGTGGATCTGAGGCCCCTTTGACAAGCCCCATGTGCAGTGTGATGCCATCACTATTGCCTGTTGAGTTGAATGGGAAGGTTAAGGCTGGGGGGGGAGTTGTCATGGCATTCATTTTGCAGTACTTGCGCTGCTGCTGTGGCATGAAGATGGAGCTGCTAGATCCACCATTTTGAGATGCCAGCCTACGACTGGGAGAGGACCTGATAGAGGGGGCCAGTAGGGCCTACAAAATGGTTGAGCTACACTGTGTGTCAGCGTGGCTCAGTTGGTAGCATATCCACCTCTGGATCAGAAGGTCATGGGTTCTCATCCCACATCGGGATGGACTTGCACCTAAAAATCACTGGCATCTGAGTGCAGTATTGGGGGATGCTGTACTGCTGGGGTATGCCATCCTTCGGATGAGACGTTAAACCGAGGTCCCAGGGAACATTCCCAGTGTCCTGGCCAACATTCTCCTTCCCCATAAACCAGTTCATGCAATTATCCAGGCTGTGTGTGTGTGATGATGTGCAATATGGCTGCCACCACACATCAGTCACTTCACTACCAGTCTAGCATTGCTTGTAAAGCACTTTGGGATACTGTGTATGAAAAGTGCTCTATAAATGCTGATTCTTCTTCTTCTTCATTTTGCAGTACTTGCGCTGCTGCTCGGGCATGAAGATGGAGCTGCTAGATCCACCATTTTGAGATGCCAGCCTACGACTGGGAGAGGACCTGATAGAGGGGCCAGTAGGGTCTACAAAATGGTTGAGCTGCACCGTGTGGAGTTTTCCAATGGACTCAGGTAGGGGTGGCGGACGGTTGGTGCAATTATATCTTTCAGTAAGCATTCTTGAACATTTGCTGGCAGAAAAAACTTGTACTGCTCCCCCCAACCAATTCAGTGACCCACCTCTCATTGGTGACTCTTACTTGAAAGTCCATGTTGATAGCTGTAACAGGAGAGGAGGAATTATTTACAAATGGAGATGGATAAGCTGGCCCGCCAGCACAGCAGTTGGATTTCCACTTATGACACTGATGACCCAGGTTCAGGAACGGACTTGGGGAGTCGGAGGGCTGGACAGGGGAGAATGAGTGAGCATTCCATGGACTGCTCTCCTTCTCTGGGAGGAGGGAGGGGTAGTGTGCCCGGTACCCGATGGACTCCTTGTGGAGGCCGGGGGAACCACAGGCAATTGGCACCTTGATGTTAGTGGGGCGGGGCAGATGCTGGATGTCATTGCATGTCCCCGCCCCGGGGCAGCTTTCAAAATCAATGGCCACCAAGGATGACGCCTGCCAGACACCATGGCTTACTGCCTCTCCGCTGATCAGTCATGGTTCCATGGCATCATCAAGCCCTGAGCCCCACCCTGGGGGGAAGCCAGGGAGATAAAATTTGTTGTTACCGACACCTTCTCCCATTGTAGATGGGCTTGACATGGTGATATGGCCCCACCCTGGGGGGTAAGTCAGGGGGTATAGGTGGGGGTAAGGTGATAGGGGAGTGAGGCAGGTGCTTAGGGGCTGAGCTGAGCAATGGAGCGGCCAGCAGCAAAAAGCATAATAAATAAAAAAAATAAAAAAAACGGAGATGGATACTTGAATGGACCTTTTGTCAGGTTTTATTTATTTATTTAGTTTTTGTTGACCGGGAAAGGAGGACTCGACAATTCTGCCTATTTTCGGCCTCGTCTTGGGGGAGGGTGATACAGATGGATGCCAACTGACATTGAACCAGATTAAGCTGTTGGTGGTATTTTTAGTGAATGGGGGAAATCTGGCCAGGACACCAGGGAAATTCCCCTGCTCTTTTCGAGAAGAGCCATGGGATCTTTGACATCCACCTGAACTACTGCCAGAACAGGCAGATGGGACCTCGGTTTAATGTCTCATCCAAAAGATGGAAGCTCAGGAGTGCAAAACCCCCCTCATGTTGCACCACAGTGTCAGTATTGGGATGTAACCCAAGTGCCTGGTGTGGGGATAGAACCCACAGCCTTCTGATCTTCTGGCCTCAGAGGAGAGTGTGAACCTTCTAAGCCACTGACACTGTTCAGTGACTGAGCCACTGACACTGTCTGTGAGGTTACTGAGGGTTCATCTATTTGTGCACTGGGGGGGTCTCCATTGGTGAGGTACAGCCTTGAGTTTCTGTCACCTTCACCTTCAGGTTTAAGTTTATTGTTCAACTTATAAAAATCATTACAAACAATACACCATAATCAATAAAATATTACATAATACATATTGCACTTTCACAATTTACGCACATATTGCACTTGTAATACATTCATATAGACCAGTGTTAACATAGTAAATCTAATATTGCACATTTCTCTTATTCTGGACCTCTAATATAATTAATGTTTAACAAACTTGGGTCTTATCATGGTGCCCAATGCAAACAACACACATTTTTGCTATAATCATAATACAGTAATTCAGTATTAAGCTGTAATCTCAATTTTCAGCAAAACTAATGTCTGAATATATCAAATTAAAAAAACATCATTTCAATGGTCTTATTTTCTGTAGTAATATGGTATTTCTTTCCATCAATTATTATGGCTGTGTGTAGAGCCTACTACCATTTTGGCATGTCTTGCCTTAAAACAGCCGATTGTGGCACCTTCCATTGGACTTTTGGAAGCATCCTTCCGAAAGTCCAACGGAGCTTGAAACACTCCGCCACGATCAGCCGCTATGGAGTAACAGCTGCACTATTTTGGCTGTTACTTCTGCATCCCAGGGCAAGAACTGTGCGTGCTTGACTCATGCACATGCACAGTTCCGCTGGCACCACCATCTTGTGAACACCACAACTATGCATGCGTGAGTGCCACGCATGCGCAGTTGCTTCACCGCCATCTTTCAGATGGCACTATTCCTACACCCTCCCACTGCTCCTGTCCTCCCCGCTCCCTACCAGCACTGGCAGCAAAGAAAACCCTCCCACTCCCTCCCACTACTGCTGTCCTCCCCACTGCCTCCATTCCCCATCCCCGCACTGACATCGGGGTGCCCAATCCCCATGTTGGCATTATGTACCCCCCAACTCATGTGGCATACTGGGAGACCACCACAGTGTGCCCAAATTTATGTTTTCATGTTCCCTGCACTGACATCATGGTGCCCAATCCCCGTCTCAGCATCATGTACCCCAACACTCATGTGGCATACTGGGAGCCCACCCCAGTGTGCCCAAATGTATGTTTTTTTTATTTTCTTTTCCCACACCAACATCGGGGTGCCCAATCCCCATGTCGGAATCATGTACCTCCCCAACTCATGTGGCATACTGGGAGCCCACCCCAGTGTGCCCAAATTTATGCCTTTTTCCCCTGTAAATAAAGAAAACCATCACTGACATGTTTTTTGTTTTTTGCTTGTAAAAAAGATAACGGTCCTTCGTCTTCGCCCCAGTCCCCCTCCCTCATCCCCACCCTCCCACTGAGCGCCCACCTCGCCGCACTCTTTATCCCATACTTACCTCTGGAGGTCAGCACTGTCATCTTCTCTGGACTAGGGCATGTCTGCACTCTTCAAAGCTTAACCGCAAACTGAATAATCAAAGGTAAGCGTGCTATAATGGCAGTCAATGGGATTTTCAACTTATGTTGATAAATCAGCCATTTTTTGGAATTTTGAACCCGAATATTCAACACAGGGTTCTTGGGACCCCACCTCATTAACACTGTCACTGTCATTTCGTTACTCAATCCTAAAAGGTGATTTCGTGGTTGCTGTGTGGAATCACCTTTTGGGGCTGACTAATGAAACAACAGTGCCACTGTTCATGAGGTGGGGTCCCAAAAAGTCCATGTTGCAAATTTGGTGAAAAAGTTCCAAAAAATGACTGTGTTTTGAGTGTGCATTGTGAAGTTTCTATGCACACTCCTAACTTCGCCAGTTTTTAATATTTTCACTCCAAATTTTCAGCATTGCCATTTTTGCACACCTCCTTATTAACAGTACAGCTGCCATTTTTCACATCCTGCCCAAAATGTGTTTTTGCACCTGTGGCACAGAATGGCATGGTTGCTCTGCAAAATCACCTTTTGGGACAAGTGAATGAAATGACAGTAGCACTCTTCATGAGGTGGCATCCCAAAAAGGCCATGTTGAAAATTTGGTACAACAGCTCCAAAAAATGGCCACGTTACACCCGGGCATTCAAAATCTTCTATGCACACGTGTAACTTTGGTCATTTGGCAGCTCATCACAGCCATATTGGCTCTTGCTAGAGTTTGTTTTAAGGAGGGAGGCCACATGGTATAATACTTGTTCATCTCTTGTTTTTAAGAGATGCGTAACCAAGTGATATGGTTCATATTCAAGATGCTTAAGATGTTCTCCGAGCAGATTAATCTCTGGTTGGAGTCTGCGTACCTCTGGTGAGAGGTGGTAACCAAGTTGGAATATTTTAATTGTATGGCAGTTTGTGCTGCCTTGCACTTTTAAGTACACAGTTGGGGTTTTAAGAGTGCTCCTATATGAAATGGAGGTTTTAAAAAGTATTTTTTTCACTGTTTATTAGCACCAGAGGAGCATCAGAAATCAGAAGTAGGAAGTAGAGTGACTTCTGGTTTCAGTGCTATTTAAGGGCCACACAAGCGAGAGGGCCTTAGATTAATCTCTGGTTGGAGTCTGCGTACCTCTGGTAAGAGGTGGTAATTGAGTGGTTCCATGTCATAAGGGCGATTGTAAAATAACGATCACCGTTAGGGTGAGTGTACATCGACGAAAATTAATTTTGGTGACGCGCACTCGTGACAAGGACTAAAAGGGTGCCCAAGACCTACGGGTTTAGTTTTTAATGCAGGGGCTGTGCCCCTCACACACCCCTACTTTTAGATTCTCAGCTCTGGGGGGTGCATGTCAGGGGGGTGAAAAACTTAAAAAAATGGAAAGCCGCCTGCTGAAAAAAACATGTGTCGCACCAGACCCAAACCCTGCACCCTGCACCTTCCAGCCAACCACCTTCCCCACCTTGCTAGCGGACCAGCTCAGCACTTGCCTGCCACACCCCTTCCCACATGCCATCCCTCCTCTGCCTCTCCCCCTGCATGTATACGTACATACTTCCTGTTGCTCTATTCACTCACCCCAGTATCTGGTAGCCCCCCCTGCTAGGTAGCCATGAACACATGCACTGTAACTGAGTCACCCTTTTGTAGGTGCCCAGTTTCTATCACCTTGTTCACGTGATACCAACTGGGTTGGAATATTTTAATTGTATTGTTATATACCATTCTACTGTATTGCTACTTTGCACATTTGGCGTGGGTCAGTGATAAGGGGTACCATTCCAACCATAACACACTCCTTGACTGTTAGAGAGAGGCACTGTGGGATATTGGTGGGCTCTGCCAGCCCTCGTTTTGCCCTCTGACTCTTAGAATGGCAGTTTGTGCTGCCTTGCACTTAAGTTCACAGTTGGGGTTGTAAGAGTGCTCCTATATGAAAAGGAGCTTTTAAAAAGTATTTTTTCACTGTTTGTTGGTACCAAAGGAGCACCAGAAACTGGAAGTAGGAAATAGAGTGACTTCCAGTTTCAGTGCTATTTAAGGGCCACACAAGCAAGTGGTGTGAGCGTGCATGGGGCCGTGCATGGAGACACGCACAGAGACAAGCGCATCTGCTTGTGTCTGCTGTGTCCAATGGGGATGACTGGGACACAGTACAAGATAACGTATATACAGGTACTACTTGTAAACCCCAATCCTCTGCTCTCAGTAATTCAACATGAATATAAATGAAGGGATTGTCACCCTAAGCACGGGTGAAATTGCAATGCCATGTATTTTATGTAATAACTTATGTTTAGAGTCCAGTTTGGGGTTTGAAGGATTAAAATGCAAACAATGTCTTGAGAATGAGAAATTAAAAGCAAAAATAAGGGAATTGAATTATACCTTACAACAGCTGCATAACAAATATGAAAGGCTGCAGTCCCAGATTAATACATCTAAAAATGATCCCAGCATCAATACAAAAGTAGCTACTAATAAACCTGATGATACTCTGAAACGAGGAAGGATGGAGGATAGAGTGAAAGACAATGACTGAAGTCCAGTTCTTACTAAAAACAAAAAGAAAAAGGGAAGGAGAGCTATGGATTTCAGTATCCCTCTCCATAGCTCATAGCAACCTCTTGCAGATCATGAGAGGACTTCCACTAGTAATGATGGGCACCCATGTAATAACAGTGATACTCAAACAACCACCCCCAGGTCTCAGAGCAATTTAAATAACAAGCCTGTTGGTAGCTTGAAAACCCAGGTAATCTCCGTGATAGTACATTGCAGTGAATCTGGCCAGAACCCTTCAACTATCACCCCAACTACATCTATAAACTTAACTAACTCTAACTCTATCAGTCCAAATGGTAATAAAGAACAGGTGAATACAGATATTACTGAAGAACAAGGCAATTCTGCCAATAATAACAGTCTGTGGAAATGGAACAACTTGATGATACTGTCTCAGATTCAAACACAAATATTAAACAGAATGTAGTTCTAGGTGACTCTATTATTAAGTATATTGATGGGCAGGTTTGCAAACAGGATCTGCTCAACCTTTAGAGGCCCATGGATCAGGGACATCGAAAGGGTTTTATCAAATATCCTAAAACATGCTGGTAGCAACCCATTGGTGGTTGTACACGCTGGCTCAAATGACATCAATACATTTGCAATAGAGGATATTCAGAATAGTTATATCTCATTAGTTAACACCCTTGAGGCAAGGGGCTGTGACATCTGTTTATCAGAAATCTTACCTGTACCACATGCAAACATGGAAAAGCTGAACAAAATTAAAAAAAATCAACGAATGGTTAAGGAAGTGGGTATTAAAAAAAGATTTCTTGCATTACACATTGGGAGAAATTTAGCACAAATAACAGTTTATTTAGCTGGGATGGTTTGCATTTAAGCAAAAGAGGTAGCTACCCCCTTGGGAAAAGCATCGTAGCTGAGATTGACAGGCATTTAAACTAAATGGGTGGGGGCAATTAAGGGATATGTCAACTCGTCCTGGTACTAAGGGTAATAACTATACTGGGTTTATACTGAGTTTATACTGGGTTATGGATGGGAGAAGACACAACTGCCCATAATAACCATCCACCCGCATTAGTGGGTCCAAATACGCCCCATATCCAAAAGATATTTGTCCAGTTGTTTCTTAAACATATTCAGATTGTTACATTCCACTATGTTACTTGGCAATTTATTCCATAGTCTACATGTCATTTGAGTGAAAAAATTAGATCTCCCATTTTTGATTGAAATATCAATTTTTAATTGCTGTTTATGAGTCCTTAATCCACTTGGTTTTTGCTATGGTATAATATCTAACTCCTGCATTGATTCCTTATCTTTTGTAATTTTATGTATCAACAATAAATCTCCCCGCAATCTCTTGGTTTCCAGACTAAATAATTTTGATTTCTGTAGCCTAACTTTATAATTTAACTTCTTCCAACCAGCTACCATTTTGGTTAATCTTCGTTGGATCCCTTCCAACCTATTTACCTCCCCCCTATAATAAGGGCTCCACAACTGGGACCCATAATCCAAAAATGGTCTTATATATGTCTTATAGAGTGACAATACCAAGGATACTGACCAACTTGAAAATGATCTTTTTATATTCCTGATCATATAATTAACTTTTCTAATAATACTCGAAAGATGTTCTATAAAAATCAACCAACTAACAATAATGATTCCACAATCCTTTTCTGTGACAACTTTCTTCATTTTTCCACATTCAGCAAGTAATCCTGTTTTTTATTAAATTTACCCATATGTAGAACAGAACATTTATCCACACTAAAGTGCACTTCATTAACCCTTGCCCACTCCTCCACCTTTTTCAGATCATGTGCCAGCTGATCCGCACCCTTAGCTGTGTCAACTGTTCCTCCTAGTTTCATATTGCCTGCAAACTTGACGAGCCAACTTTTTACATTCTCATGCAGATCACTAATGTATACGGAAAACAATGTGGGGCCCAGGACAGACCCCTGGGACACCTCACTAGTCACCTACCCCTCGTCTGATATACAACCCCTAATCCTTACCCTCTGTCTCATACTGGACAACCAATTACTAATCCACACCACCAGTTTGGAATCAATCCCTATTATTATTAATTTATCAATTAACAAATCATGAGGTACCTTATCAAAGGCTTTTTGAAAATTAAGCATTATTACATCTGTTTGAATGTTATCACTTATACGTTTATTAACTTTATTGTAAAAACTTAACTGATTAGTAATACAAGACCTATATTGTCTAAATCCATGTTGAGTACTATCACTATAGTTGAGGGTGCTTAAGTTTTTTCCTAATTTGATCTTTAGAAAGGTTTCAGCCAACTTACATATAATAGAAGTCAAACTGATAGGTCTATAATTGGAACATTCTGATCTACTGCCCTTTTTAAACAAAGGGATAACAATGGCATGACGGCAGTCATCTGGCACTAGTCCTGTACTAAAGGATGAATTTAGTAAGTAGGATAATGGTCCTATAATGGTTTTAATTGTTTCTTTTAACATCCTTGGGTGGACCAAGTCAGGACCAGCTGACTTGTTTGATTTCAGTTTAGTAGCCATATCAGAGAGTTCCTTCTGACGTATTTCCAATTTTAGACCTTTACTATTGTTTTTGATAATATTATTATGCCTTGCTTTTGTATTAGAAAAAACAGAACAAAAGAATTTATTAAATTTGTTGGCCATCTCTACAGGATCAGTTATAACGTGCCCTTTGTTTGTTAGTGGACCCACATTTGTACTCGCTTTATTCTGGCTATTAATATACACATAAAAACTGTTCCCTCCATCTTTCCTATGTGCAATATTAAATTCCACTCTTAATTTTTCCCTTCTAATAATTTTCTTTAATTTTTTAACTTCCAATTTGTATTTATTCAGTGCTACTGAAGATTGATGTATTTTCATAAGCCCTTAGGCATACCTTTTCTTATTAATCTGTTTTAACATCTTCATGGTGCACCATAGAGGTAATTTTCCTTTTTGTTATACAATTTTTTATTGGGTACAAGCTTATGTTCTATGGCCCTAAGTTTATTTTTAAATATATCCCATTTTTCCTGGGTATCTTTATTCTGAAAATCACTTTCCTAGTTCCATGCTTGTAACTCATCATTAATTTTATAAAAGTTGGCTCTAATATAATTTTTAATAATTGTCTTACCATAATTTTATTTATTTATTGTTTACATATACATGCCACAAGTTTGTGATCGCACCCTACTAAATTATCCCTTAATGTAATATTGCCAACTTTATCCTCTTCAACAGGTCTAAAATATTATTACCTCTGGTCGGTTTTCTAATCATTTGCTTCAGCCCACCAGTAGACAGTGCATCAAGAAAGAGGTTTTCCATTGCACCAGTAGCCATTGAATTTAGCCAATTTATATTGGAATAGTTGAAATCGCTCATGATTACAACATCCCCTTTCTCTGACATCTCAATTATCTTCTGATTAATTGCCTCTGTTATTACTGTGCTCAAGTTAGAGGCCCTATAAAAAATACCTAAATGTAATTTTTTTGCATATTTGGTCTCTAGTACTACCCATAAGGATTCAGTGTCTGGGTTTGCTGCATTAACAATACAGCTCTGAAAGGTATCTCTAATATAAACTGTAAACTAGAAAATCCTTCTAGACAATGCTAGGAGACTTAATGTAGTCAAAACCAGTAAACTTGCAGGTATCATGAAGCATAAAAACATTGACATAGCTGCTGTCACAAAGACATGGTGGGATAACGCCTCTGCATGGCACCATTCTATACCTGGTTATACCCTCTTTTATAAGAACAGGTATGTTAAAAAAGGTGGTGGTGTATGTATTTATACAAAAAATACAATACATACAGTTGAAATTCCAATCAATCATAATGAAGACGCTAATATAGAAGGCTGTTGTGTTCAAATTGAGGATCAAAATGGAAAGAAACTAATCCTGGCCAATTTTTACAGACCTCCACCTGCTGACTCCTCCTATGATCATAAATTACTCAAAATTATTACTGAGATTTTTGAAAGATCAGATGTTGTATTAACAGGGGATTTTAATTTGCCTAGTATTGACTGGTGTAATTTAACAGCTACATCGCAGAATGACTTAATGTATTTGGATACATTTCTGACCCTTTTCTTGGAACAAATGGTTTTATAACCCACCAGGGATAAAAATATATTGGACCTTGCCTTAACAAACCTTCAAATTGACATAGCTAATGTTGAAATAGCAGAGCCTATAGGGAATAGCAACCATAATACAGTTCTGTTTTCTATCAATAAACTAAATCCAACATAAAGCACAATGGTTATAACCTTAACTATAATAAAAGGAAATACATAAATATTAAAAAGTTCTAAATACTTATGACTGGGTTACATTATTCTATGATCTTCCAACTAATGACTGTTGGAATCTGTTAAAAAATATCATCCAAAACTTAGAACAGCTTTATATCCCACTAAAAAAAATAGAAATACAAAGGGGAAAATACCACCATGACTAACACTTAAAGTCATGAAACAAATAAGAATAAAAGAAAGGGCATTTAAAAAACTTAAACATTTCCAAACTGAGGATATCATAGCAGCTTATAAAAATGAACTAAAAAGAATGAAATAACTAATTAAAAAAGAAAGAAGGAACATTGAATTCAAGCTCTCTGTATCCAAGGGTAACTCAAAAGCATTTTACTCATGCTGTACATCAATTCTAATAAATATTGTGATTGTGATCATACAGTATCAACAATCACCCAGAATGGGGTAGAAATTGATAGCAGAAATGAAATATGTAATGCATTTAATGAATACTTTGGTACTGTATTCTCTGATAAAGATACCACATGTTGCACTATCCCCCACATTCATAATTATGATGACATAACACCGGATGAAATAAAAACAGCTATTCTATCCCTTAAAAATAACTCATCCCCAGGCCCTGTCAACTTAAAAACACATTTCATTAAACAGACCCTAAATTAACTATTGGTCCCCTTAACAATAATTTTTAATAAATCATATAAGGAGAGTGAAGTTCCTGATGACTGGCGCAAGGCAGTGGTGATGCCAATACATAAAAAAGGAATTAAAAATAACACTGATAACTACCACCCCATCAGCCTCACTTCTACCATATGCCAAATCATGGAAAACATATTAAAAAACAAAACTGACCACAAACTAGATAGTAAAGGAGTATTAGATAATACTCAGCATGGCTTTTGCAAAGGTTGATCATGCACCACTAATTTGATCACATTTTATGAAAATACCAGCAAGAACTTGGATACAAACTGCCCCGTAGATATCATATTTCTTGATTTTAAAAAAAGCATTTGACAAGGTGTCTCATAATACAATAATTAAAAAGATGATTACTCTTGGATTGAATAGCTATACCGTTAGGTGGGTTGATAGATGGCTGGATAACAGACCACAAAATGTTAGGATTGTAGATACCCTTTCAGTCAGTATTGATGTCACTAGCAGAGTACCCCAGGGGTCTGTATTGGAACCAACACTATTTGGGATATACATTAGCGATCTACATCTGGGCACATTCAACCATATTAATACATTTGCAGATGATACTAAAATATCATCAGAAGTTGACTCTGAGGATAAAATTAATAAAATCAAACATGATCTTCTGCTGATTGAAAGCTGGGCATCAGTAAATGGAATGAGTTTCAATTTAGAGAAATGCTCTATTGTACACTTAGGGCTGAGAAACCCAAATATCAACTATATACTAAATAATATTCCCATTAAATCTACCACATCTGAAAAAGATCTGGGAATTATTGTCAACAAAATATTCTCTCAGAGCGAACATTGTAGAAAAGTTGCACAAGTAGGGAATCGAATCCTAGCTGCCATTAAATGCTCTTTCATAACAAGGAATGAAAACTGCATTATTCAACTTTATAAATCCTTCATTAGACCACACACAGATTATGCAGTCTCGTTCTGGGCTCCTTGGGCTGGATATTCAAAAGGGTTGCGCCATGCGCAATAGGGTTGCGCCTGCGCAAGTCCGAAATTGCGCCATTCTGCCATATTCAGCAGGAGGCAGTTGCGCCGCTGAAAACATGCTGAGCAACAGTGCAATGATAATGAATGCATGTGCAACCGAAGGGGGTGGAACCATGCATAAAGGGCGCAGTGCGATGTTCAAAGACTTGCGCAATGCGCAACAGTGGAGCAGGCGGAAGTTGCGCCATAGTGGAAATGAGCCAAAATAAAAAGGAGCAAGGAAGAGGTGCAAGAACCCTACAGGTAAGCCACATGAGACAGAGGCAGAGACAGACACAGGGAAACAGGGAGAAAGAGGGCAGGCCAGGGAAACCACACCACACAAGAAGGGCAAGGGAAGGTGTGTGGGGCCACAGAGAGCAGAGGCCAGTAGGTGTACCCGGTGCAGGGGAGGTAGCAGTCAGTACAGCGGGGGGAACAAAGCAACATCAGCTGGGTGGGGGAACACAAGCCAGGGACATGGACAGTGCCACCTTCCACATGGATGCCATAATGAGGGGGGTGAGATGGCATGCTGCAGGGGACGTGGCCGTGGAAGGGCCCATCGGTGGTATGCCCCCAACAGGCAGTACCGAGCCCACACCAGCTATGAGCAGTACACAGATGTTGTGATAGTGGACCGGTACTGCCTGAACAGGGCAATACTGAGGCGGCTCTGTGAGCTGTGCAGTGATGTGATGCAGGCACCCACACGACGGAGTCATGCTCTGTCAGTGGAGACAAAGGTAACAGCCTGCATGTGCTTGCTCGCCATGGATACCTTCCAGAGACCAACAGGGGATACCACAGGCATAACACAGTCAGCCACTTCACGCATCCTCACCCAATTCCTCTGCACACTGCTGCCACATGCTGCGGAGTACATCCATTTCCCCAGCACTGTGGCAGAGTGCACAGCAAACATACAGGAGTTCTACAGGGTAGCACGTATGCCTGGCATGCTAGGGATGATAGACTGCACCCATGTGGCCATACACACACCACCTGGCCCTGATGGGGCCACCTACATGAATCGGAAGGGATATGCCAGTGTCAACTGCCAGGAGGTGTGTGATGCCAGTGGGCGCATCATCAATGTCTGTGCCACACACCCTGGGGAGCACATGATTCCTTCATCTGGCACCAGGCAGCACTGTGCCACTGATTCAAAAGTGGGGACATCCCCACAGGTCATCTAGTGGGTGAGTATGTATGTAGAACTGACATATCATGGGCAAGGGGGGGTATGGCCAGAGGTGCCATGGGTGTGGCCCACAGGGCTTGGGGCAGTCTGAGCCTGAACAAGACACTAACCTCCACCATTTCCACACAGGTGACAGTGGATATCCACTCCATCCCTGGCTGCTCACACCCTACAGGTGGCCCATGACCCCATCGCAGCAACGCTTCAATGAGGCACATGCCACCACACGCAACATCATTGAGCGGGTGTTTGGGATGCTGAAGGCATGTTCCCATTGCCTGGACACCTCTGGCGGTGCCCTACAGTATAGCCCCTCAAAGGCCTGTGTGATATTCCTGGCCTGTTGTATCCTGCACAACATGGCCAAAGACTGTGGGATAGCCGTACAGGTTGAAGAGGGGGACAGCGATGGGGACAACGGTGATGTCTGTGATGATGGGGATGGGCAGCCCCCCCTTGGCCGACGGGACCCCCGACTGATCCAGCTGGCACAGCTGCACCAGGACACCATCACAGAGGAGCACTTCAGCCAACACAGGTAAGTCATGGTGCCATGTGCAACCACCAGTGGCTAGGGCACAACCCACAGACATGCATGAAAACACACCAGGGATGCATGCTGGCAAGGGATGTGGCAGGGCACAGAAGCACACACATACATCCTGGGAGGGGTGAACAGTAATACGCCACATGGATGGACACACACACACATGCACACACAATAGGCACAAAGTGCACAGGGGTCAGGTGCAAAACAGAGCCGGAACGCTAACACTAGCAACACATATGTCCACAGGCCACCACGTCCACTGACTGTCTATGTGCGTGTGTCAGATGCTGGGCACCATCGCACTTTGGTGTACAGCACAATGCAGGCATCATCATGCACACATACCTGTGGACAGCAGTTGGGAGGGTGTGCAGGTGGACCATGTGTCTGTATGCAGGGCCGGGCACCCACCCGTGCACTGCCCACCAAAACACACAATGCACACAGGGCAGCACCAGACAGTGCCCACACTGGGAGACAGGTCAGTCCTGTGGCACATTGCCACATCCACCTCAGATGCATGGGCGGCCCCGCTGAGACCCAGTAGCACTGGCAGGCTGACCATGGGTCTCATGGGGTGGCACTGATGGTCCACCAGGGGTTACACTACTTGAACACTACCGTGCCCGCACAGGGGTCTGCAGCACACCAAACACACCTGCACCAGGAGTGCACGGAATGCCCACAGCTGAACCCCGGCGTTGACAGGGTGGGTGTCGCAACACTGGGAATGGGGAGTGGATTGCAAACTGTACGGTGTGAGCGACACATGGGCACCTGACTGTGTGCCCATTGTGGCCATGACAGCGATGAACACCTGTGTTTGCCTGTCAATGGCAGCGGTCACATCCTCCCGCAAATGGTCAATCCGGGAGAGAATCCTATTGGTGTCCCTGCTGTGTCACTCCTCGACCCACTCCAGGGCCACACACAGTGCCTCCATGGATGTTGTAAGCTGCATCTGCTGCTGTACTGATGCCTGCAGTAGGCAGGTGTGCTTGTCAAAGAGGTTGTCTGACACCTCGGCATCCCGTCCATCAGGGTGTGGAAGGGACTGATGTTCAGCACCCTCACCAGGACCAGGTATGGGCAGGTCCACAGGCAGTGCACAGATGCCACCACTGAACCCTGAACCCCCAGTCCCAGTGGGCGACTGCTGCTGCTGCCCCTCCGCCTGCTGTGCCCAAGGGATCAGTTGTTCCACCGCTGTGGCCGCAACAGTCCCACCGTCCTGACTAGCCACTGGTGCTGCCCCACTGGTGCTGACAGGCACAGCCTGGGACTGTGCTGACATGCTGGCACACACATCGGAACCAGCCAGGTCCATGGGCATGAGCTGGCCTGCTGTGTGTCCATTCCATGGCACACACATGTCACTGCCCATGACAGTTGTGTCCCCATCATTGGTGCAGGTCTCTGCCACAGCCACGGCATGCTGGCATCCTTGGATGCCAGAATGCTGAGACACAGGAAGTGCCTCCCCCACACCTGTCCCAATGACATCAGTGTGGACAGCCAGGCGGACCCACTGTTGCAATGCTAGACAGCTACCTGTGGAGGTGGATGGTCCCTCCTCCACCTCCAGATGACTGTCCACAGTAGACAGGCCCTCCACCGCTGACCCCTGCAGAAATGAAGGATCTGTAACAGAAAGTGAGGTCACGTTAGTGCATGTGATCTACCCTGCCCCCCCGACAGACCATGACTTACCATGCAGTGATGGGCTACCACCTGTCTGGAAGCCACCTCCTGGAATGCCCTGTATGGCACTGCGCTGCATGCTTGCAGCAAGCCTGTCCTCTGCTGGTGTCAGCTGCACCATCTCCGGCTGGCCCCCGCCTGTTGCAGCACATGCAGCCCGGATGGCAGCCACCTTCTCCTTCACCCTCCTCCTGTCGGTACCCATCTTCTTCTTACACTCCTGCACGGAGTGCTGGTGGCTGCTGTGCAGGTTGACGGCACATGCCACCCCCTCCCATGCAGCAGCATGGGCCTGAGGGGTGCCCCCCCATCCACTGAGCAGTGGCTCCTGATCGAGGTAGGCCTCGAAGAGTGCCTCTGTCTTGACCTTGGTGAAATTGGGGCTCCTCTTCTGCCCACCATCATTGTCCTCCTCACCCGGAACTCTCTCGGTCATTATCCAGCCTTTAAGGATGACAGTGGTTACCTGTGACTATGCAGTACAAAGCAAGTCCCTGATACCACAGTCCAGAACCCCACACAGCATGCAACTCACCAATAAACTGCAGTAACCGAATATGGCCACTGCAGAACAGTGTCGCTTTTTTATAGCGCAATCCATGCAAATTAGGTGAGGAGCAACTTTAATGAGATGCAAATCGTGCTGCTGCGTCTTTGCATGGCTGATCGGATGATTTGCATATGATGGCTGATTATCGTACCTTTGCGCTTTGCGCAATTGTGTTGAACATGCTGAGCCAATGACGCAGTTCTGTGGCATGCATAGTACACTGCACTGCGCATGCCCAGGTAGCTTACGCAGGCATCTGCCATGCTGATGATGTGCTGTGCACGGTAGGCAATTCAGGGCATGGCCATCATTGTGCCAGTGGTGATATGGTGAGGGTCACTACCTGGCACTGTGGCACAACTGCGCAATAGTTCGCTGTGGCGATGGCACACAGGCAACCAATCACGCTAGATGCATAGACATCCGATGGCGCTGTGTGTGGCCTTGCGCCAGAGCCCCATGACCCTGTGCCCGACCTTTGCCCCCTTGGCGCTATATGTCCGGCATGGCTGCACCTCTATCGCGCTGTTCAGTGACAGCGTGATAGGGAATGGCGGCGCTGTACCGTGCAGCACTTCCACGTGGGTGCCGTGCTGCAGAGCACCATATTGCCTACTATAGCGGTAGAGATGGCACACAGGAGAGCCCCTCAATAGAGTGCCCTTGAGCTGGCCAACCTTGTAGCCATTGTGGAGCCACATTATGGCCCACTCTTTGGCGAAGAGGCACTGAACAGGGCCAGGACTCAGGTTTGGCAAGAGGTGGCCACTAACCTGGAGGCGGCCACTGGCCACAGGAGAACTGCAGAACAGTGCAGGCACCAGTACGGGGACCTTAGAAGGAGGGAGCCGGGAGCTACTTGCCCATCTGCGGTTGCGTGCCAGGAGGGGCATGGTGCCTCGTCCAGGTGGGTGATACATCTACACACTTGTATCGTCCATATGGGTAACACTGTCTTATGTGTCCCACACATAGGGGAGGGATAGTCTAGGGTTGGCTGTGGCGGTGTTTACAGGGTATGGGGTGGTGGGTCTGGCTGGGTGGGTGGGCACACACATTGGGGCAGGGGGAATTTGCTTTGGGTTTGTACTGATGTGTTTCTCTCCTTTTGTCTCCCACAGGCGTGGCCGAGCGGAGGCAGTTGGTGGAGTGGCAGCAGAGGGAGAAGGACGCTGCACAGGGGTGTGTCGGGGACCAACCCCAATGCCATCAACGTCCCGATGAGGGTGAGTGCCATGACACCATGATTGCTATTGCATGCTGTGTGACAGGGTCGGAAGCAGGGCATGGCCACCATCCATGGACACACTGCCATGCCCGCGACATGTGACAGTCAGCACTGTCCAGTGGCACTGCATGTCTGGGAGTGCATCAATGGTGGTCCATGCATACACTGGGCACATGGCTGTGGCACTGCCTGCACACCGCATAGCCACGTTACTGTACGGCCTTGGTTGTGCTGTGCTGGACATGGGCGGTGGGTGTGTGCAGTGGTACACATGGCTGTTGGTGCCTGGTTGGGCATGTCTTGTGGACACAGTCACTGTGGGTGGGCGCGCACCATCACAGGAGCGTGGCACATGGCTGTATGCCATGCATAATGGGTGGGCTGCAGGGGGATGGACAGTCACACCTATTGACTCTGATCCCTCGTCCTAGGCATGTGGATATTCCTGCGGATCCAGCAGGCTGTCCAGGAGCTGCTGCAGGTGGGGCAAGAGTCCCTGTCCATATTTAGGGACTTACAGCAGCATGGGGTCAGGAGGAGGAGGCAGCCCAGGCAACAGCACCAGGCAGAGGAGGACCAGGCTGGACACTGACATCTGCATGACCTGCCTGCAACTACCCCCCTTTGATCAACCCTCACACCCCACCTACCCTTTCCCATATGTTCACCCCTGCCCCTTACCCACCACCACCTTGTTCCTGTCCCTTCCCCCCATGTTTGTACATAGTTTTATATAGTTATTTTTGATATGTTTTTGAATACAAATATTTTGATATGAATACTGTGGTGGTCTCTGAATTGCAGCTGGCTATAGGTGCTCAGCTGCAGTGGTGTGCATGGCATCTGGGTTGGTTCAGTCATGGGTACGTGTGTGTGTGCATGGGAAAGTGTCTCTGGTGTGGGAGTGGCTATCAGTCGGTGTCTGTGGTGTGTGTGTTGTTCCCTGTGCATTGCATTACTGTGTGCAGTGGTCCATGGTGCATGCTCTGTGTCCATTGTGCTCCTGTCAACCTGTCCTTGGCCTGTGCAGCTGACACCCTTGCATGTCTGTGGCCTGCGAGGTCTGCTGCCTTGTCAGTGGTGGCTGTCCCTGCAGGTCATCCACTGTGACCGTCACAATGCTGGGTTGCCTCCTGTCACTGGTGTGATGCATGTTTGCCTCAGATGACACTGTGGCCTCCGCAGTTGCTGTCCCACCTCCATGCTGTGGCTTGTGTGTATTGCAGGGGCTGTGCACCACTGTCTGTGACTTGTGCTCCAGGCATATGCTGGTGGCGTACAGGACCACAGTTCATGCACAGGGTGGGTGTCACCCCTGTGCCATGGAGGACTTCAAGCTGTGTGTACACAGTTTTCATGGGCCTACACTGGGGGCTTGGTTGCCACACTACTGCATCACTGTGTTAGTGTGCCCGTGGGTATGGGTGTGTGTTTGTCCCTGCACTGTGTTGCATCCGGTGTGCTGCATGCTTCCACGCACCACTGTGGGTGTCTGTGCTGGCTGCTGTGGCACGTGGCGGGTCAGGATGTGTCACTTGTCTACTGTGCAGGGTGCTGTATCAATGGTGGTGGTGTCAGGGGCACGCCCTTTCCCGTGTGGGGTACCTCTTGTGCCAACACATGTTCGGTCTCTCAGCTGTGCCTCAGGAGGATTGTGTGTGTTGGCACTGTGTCTGCCATTGTTGCATTGCCGTGTGCTGCCACCCACTGCTGGGTGCTCATGGTGGGTCTGGCTTGTATGGTTCTGTGGTACACGAGGTTGTAGTGTGACAGTCGGAGTGGTGGTATGCATGGGGTTTCCTGCAGTGGTGGTCACTGCTCATGGGGGGTGTCTTGGGGTCACAGTGCAGGGTGTGCTGTGCACTGGGGGGCTGGTGTGGCATGGGGTGGTCTGCCCTCCTTGTGTGGCAGTCTCAGATTGCCAGTGGGTGTGCTGGGGCACCATGGCCCAGCTGTGCTTTGTTTGCTTGTCCCCATGTGCCGGTGGATATTCCAGCCCTCTCCCAGTTGTGCTGTGCTTAGGGTGTGGGGGCGCATTGTCAGTTCTGCTGTGTGTTCCTGTGCCCATCTGTGGCATGGGTGGTGGGCCCCTACCTACCTCCCTGGTTGTGCAGTTACATTGCTCTGCTGCTGGGGGGCTCCATGCCTGCACTATGGCACCTCTGGGCTGCTCAGCTGGGCTGCCCTTGTTGCTCCATAGTGCATCGTATCTGCTCAGCTTCCCCTTCCTAGTTGCGCTATGGCGCAGGTTGTGCGATATTCAGACGTTAGCTGTTGGCGCAATTTGGCTTGCTCCTTTTTTGAATATCGCGTCTATTGCGCATGGGCACAATGGACTTGTGCTTGCTCCTGCTATTGCACACTTTTTGGGTGCAGTTTGAATATCCAGCCCCATATCTACAAAACAAGGTAAAAATAATTTAAAGTATGCAGGGAAAGATCACTATGCTGATACCAAAGGTTACAAATTTACCTTATGAAGACAAGCTAACTGCCCTGGGACTTTATGATTTACAGCTCAGAAGGGACCATGGGGATTTATTATTATTTAATATATTAAATGATAATACACTCATGAAAGAATGCAACATTAAATTTGCAGAAAAACCCATAAATCTGCAGTGCCATAACAGGCAGATTTTTATCCCTAGGTCTTTAACTAACAAACGGAAGAACTTTTTTACTATTAGGGCTGCTACCTTATGGAATGCTTTACAGCAGCAGTTAGTAGATATTACCAGATTTCAGAGGTTTAAAAAGGAATTGGATCAACTTTTACTAGGGCTAGATACACAATTCACCTCATTGGTATGGAGAGAGTGGTCTCGATGGGCCAAGTTCCTCCTTCCACTCTTTAAAAACCGAGTAATACTGAGTAATATTTCTTATTTTTTTCTCATAAGGGACATATCACTAAATGCACTAAATCATCCTTTCTCATCCCACATTTACATTGCCCTTCCCTTCTTTCTGTTTTATTTTCCTTCTTATATATTTCACTTTGCCAGTTACTGAAGTTACATTCAAACCTAAATCTAGTTATTTTCCTAAGGCATGGGTTTTTAATAATTGTTAAATATGGTTTCAGCTTATGATCCCTTTTATTTTTAGCGATTCACTTGCAAATTTTATATTGTTGGCAAAGTTCTATATCTTTTTGATAATAGATATCTTTGATCCTTATTGTAACTTCATTGGCAATTTGGACAAATGGGACTCTAAATATATCATTAATACAGTACAAAAGACCATAAGGCTTAATAATATTTTCCACAGGTAAAATACTGGGAAAAGGCATACTCTGTTTCATATAATGTACTGCTTCATCAATACACATCCTAGGTAATCTGGATTCACTCATAGAGTAAGCCTTGAGCCAGTACTTTACCATTCTTTGTTTTATTTTACTTTCTACCTGTAATTGGCCTAGTTCTGCTCTAACTAATGCTGAATGTGTTCCCTTAGGTAATTCTAATAAGTGTCTGTAAAACTTATTTATATGGGGTTATATATTTATTTTTGGATGTGTCCCCCAAATTTCTGCTCTGAATAGTAATTGGCTCTTTATTTTAGCATTAATAACCATTAGGTTACCTCTCACAGATTTTCCTCCATATTTGTGTGAAAATGACTTTATTACTGGAACAAAAATTTTAACCTTTTTTTTCCATTTCAGATATGTGATTTCTTTAAGAACCCTCCTGTGTAACTGTTACTCCTAAATAAAAAAATCCTTTACTACTTCTAATTTTTTATCCTTAGTAAAGTATTTATAGTTCCTTTTATTCCCTCCAAAAAACAGTACTTTTGTTTTATCATAATTCATTTGTAAATCAGCCATCTCACATTCCAGTTGGAGCTTGTGTAGCATTCTTCTCAAACCCAGTGCATTTGTAGATAAAAGTACCACATCGTCTGCGTATGCTAAGTACAGACACCTTCTCTCATCTATTTTAGGTAGATGGAAATCCTCCACATATAGTGTTTTAAGTACTGTCTCAAAAAAATGTTAAATAACATCAGCAAAATAGTGCATCCTTGCTTTACCCCTATGTTGGAATCAAACTTTTCACTGAAATCTCCTGCTTTATTAAATCTTACACAAGTGTGGTTATCAAAATGTAACCTTTGTAACATGTCTATTGTTGGTTGATCCATTTTTAATTTGTCTAGTCTCTCCCCCTATTAACCCTATCGAAAGCTGCTTTCAAATCTATAAAAGCACAACATAATTTTTGTTGTTTTATGACCTTATATTTATCTACTAAATGTGCAAGGACAAAAGATTGATCAATAGTAGAATACTGTGCTCCGAACCCTGCTTGGGCTTCATCTAGTATATTATTTTCATTAAAGTAGAAGTCCTCCCAAAACTTGAAAAAATATATGTTGTGCAGAGTGTTTTAATTTGTATGTGAAGTTCTAGTGTTTCCTTCCCTCTGACTGGTATTTGGAGTTTTTCCTAAATTAGCCTGCTAGCTTTAGGGTAGTGTTACGACCCCTGGAGATCTCCATATCAAATGGCTTAATTGTATTTCTTTGTCCTACAATGCACCTTGTTTTATGTGATGGTGATGTAGCAGAGCCCATAAATCCAGCAGAAAGCATTGTATTACAATCAGTTCACAACAATAGAGATGGCTATATTTTAAAATCTATAGAATTCAGCTTGGTGACCACCCTCATCGTAAATGTCTTACTGTCCTAAAAAACTTTGCTGCTGGTAATTTTTGTGCAGCTTGTAAAGCTTCCAAGATATTTAGTTTGTTTGGCATGTGTGTGCTGAATGTTGGGTCTCTCTTACATCGCTGTCACATGAGACAAGATGCACTGTGGGAACAAGAAATACAATTAAACGGTCAGGGATGAAGATCCCCAGGGGTCACAAAACTAGCATAAAGCTAGCAGGTTAATTTAGGAAAAACTCCTAATACCAGTCAGAGGGAAGGAAACACTAAAACTTCACATACAAATTAAAACACTCTGCACAACATATATTTTTTCAAGTTTTGGGTGGACTTCTCCTTTAACCTAGATCACTATTCTATTATTTATAATATGAGTAAATGTTTTAGCTGCACAATCTATAAGGCTTATTGGCCTATAGCAACTTGAATCTTTTTTGTCACCTTTTTTATAGATCTGGACTATTATGTTGTTTTTCCAACTACCGGGTACTTCTCCCGTTTCCCTTATGCAGTTGAAGACTCTGAAAAGCAGGAGTATCCATAATTCTTTCATTTTATGGATAACATCCAAGGGCACACCATCCAGGCCTGGTGCTTTATGTGCTATAAATGAGTCTAAAGCTATACTAATTTTGTTTTCTGTGAACCTCTCCATTCTGTTGTCACCTATGCTTTTCTTCTCTAGTTCTTTAAGTTTTTTTTAGTACAGTCGATACAATTTTTATATATGAGTTTTTTTTAAAGTGGTTCACCCAGCTATCTGCCTCAATATTGTGTTCTAACTCTTCCTGGTAATTTTGTGTACCTTTACCGACTATACTCCAAAATTTTTATTTTTTTCCAATACTGCTTTTTCTAACTCTGTCCATAAATCATTGATAAAGTTTCCTCTATTAGTTTGTAATGCTTTTCTGTATTCTTTCCTCAAATTATTCATAATCTTATTATTGTTGACATTTGGATTTTATTTTAGTATTCTCAGTTGTTTATTGAGCTGTTTTTTAGCCACCCTACATTCGTTGTTAAACCATTTGTTGCCTTTTTTTTGTTGTTATTGATGGTTATTTCTTTTATTATAATATTAGCCATTCTTCTTATAATATGTTCAAATCCTGCTATAATTAATTCATCAGAGTTTCTATTAAGGACCAATCTTAAGTCTCCTACTACTGATTTCTGAATTTTGGGGCTTTGGCTCCAAACTGTCTGTGGGTCAGCAGAGCATAACTGATTGTATTTTGGCCCAGACGATGCTATGCGTTGGCTGCCCCACTATCCCCACCACCACCCTTGGTGAACCGTCGCATTTACACTTATCCTCACAGTGCAAAAATCAATCATAGCAGTTCTCCACCTGCAGCTTATCAAAACCTTCCACTAGTGGCCACTTCTTTCAAGATTTTCCTACTAACTCCACTTCTTCTTGCAAATCGGCCCTGAGGAGCAGTCAGGAGAAATATCTACTTCTTTCTCGCTCTGCTAGCAAATTCAATTAAGCGCCACCAAACTCAGCAAAATACTACTAGTGCTGCCTTCAATCTGAGAGCAGCAGATTAGTTAAACAGTTTTCAGCCACCAGTCTTCTGACTTGAATATGGACATGGTCACCTCACCACTGGCTATTGTACATGTCTAACCCCCTCCTTTCCACTTGCAGCCCCAATTAGCTGCCCCAAAGGATGCCTGATACTACTTTCAAATACTCGCCAATTAGCCACTTTCCTAAGTTACTGCAGCCCAGCACTAATCTCTCCTTTTCTACAAGCCAGCTGCAGGTCATCTTCCCAAGAGAATCCTATCCCCTCTAACTTAACTCCCCATTCCTGACACACACTCTCACTACCACACCAAATAGCTTATGGCTACCAAACCACACACACTAATGCTGCAAGGTCTTATGCTAGGTCTTTTCCTCTGGCTCCTACTGTTTTGGTGCTCCCCATCCCCATTCAAGGCTTTCACCTCAGATCAGAATAACTTTACTTTCTCCAGTATGCTTGTTCATTCCAATATACCTGTAGAGTTGAGAAAAAATTACAGTTAGTAAATTATCAATTCCAGATACTTAGAAAGGAGACGAACAGAGACGAGACTGATGGCAGAAGAATTTAATGATTATAACAATAATCACAGCAAGAGATTACAAGTGGTACATTCTTCAAAATAACAGTGTGTGCTGGCTTGCTTATATAGTGGAAGACAGCATCATCATTTCCTATGTTTTTTTATGATTGGTTTAAAACAAGCACAAACATCAACTTATAAGGTAATACTCTTTCTTTGGTATATGTATGAGCTCATCCTTGGTCAGCACAAGTATAGATAGTGTACATTCTATTATCGTATATGGCTAGCAACAGCTGTCACCACCAGTAACCAAGGTTCAGGGGGAAGAAATAGGTTTGGACTTAGGAATGTGCATACAAGCATTTTGGCCTGTCCTGATAAGGACAAACACTAGATATAGTCAAAAGGGTAATTTGGACACTATCCTGTGTTCCTACTTGCAGTTACATAGGCCAAATGTTTGCTATTACTTACAAGATCAGCACAAATGTCAAAAGGCACTTTAATATTGCAACTTGTGGCTTAGTTTGTCTTGTGGCTTCACAAGCTTTATATGATCCAATTATATAGGCCAACATTTGTTACACAGACACATAATATTTTAGACCAAATGAGGTTAGGCTGAAATAATGGGACAAACTTCTTTATCCCTTGTTACAAGCCCCCCTTGGCCCTATATTGCCTAATTATTATTTGTGCAACAATGCAGCTCCTCGGAGCATGTACATCTCACTACGTACTTTACGAATAGTATGTCTTAAGTGACACAAGCCTATAATTACCAAGAACACTAAGACCACTTGCAACACAAGTAAAGCTTTAAAAGAGAGGACTCCTAAGGGCCCTCCTGCATAGCTATAAATCAAGTGCTCATTATCACTCTCACTGAGCAATTTATTTACAACTGCTTGTGCCTTATGGGCAGTATTTAGGATTTGTATCAAATGAGTATCTTTTCGATTTAAAAGTGACTGCACATTAAGAGACAGGGGGAGGTATCACAGCTCCAAATGATGGTGCATACTTGTTCATATCATATGCTGGTGTGGGGTATCAAATGTCACATTATAACTCTTATCCTCCAGGTTGGTAATAGGGTGCAACACCTTGTCACCAATATATACGTTATGTTTGGGAATAATACAAAAGTTTGGGTTGTGAATGGTACACATTTGTCCTTCATAAAATAAGATGGGTGTATTTGTAACAACACAGTATTGGTTAGTACCATTATAGGTTACAACTACTTGTGGGGTATACCATTGTTTTAACTGGATAGGGCACCAGGCAGTATTGTTTTTTAGCTTGGCCCATGGGAATTTCCCCACAGATAGGTTGCGTTTGTGACATGATGTCACACTGGCATATCCATTGATTATTTATTTCCTCACAGCAATGTAAGTTTGGCACTACCCAGGACCCATCATTGCTACGTACTAGGATCTCTGGGGGCGAGACTCGATATGCATAATACTGGTCTTGTAAATACCCTACGGAGTGTACTTTTACTATTTGGGAGTACACCTCCATGTTATACTCAACTTGAGGCAGTCTTACCACGAGGGACACCCTCATGGTGCAACTAAGCGTACTGTTGGGTCTAACACTTGTGGTTTAACATATACTTTTGGTTACCTTGAATCCACCACATGGGGCTCGAGCTTTAATACAAAAAGTTATACACTTACTATCATTAACATTAAGGCAATCTGGACAAAACCACAATTTTATTAATCTTGTGCTCTACCTCTTTAAACAGGCGGCCCACCTCATGTATATTATGCACAGATAAACGCTGTTCCATTGCCAAACCTTGCTGGCCTAATGTAAGTGGTAGCAAGACCCTTTCCCCTGTATTAGTATTAAACAGGTCTTGGTACCCTTTAATGGCCTCTAGGTCTGCCCTGTTCCATATACTCATTCCTGATCCAAAAAGTCCAGCCAGGTCTCCCCACAAATCTCATTTTTTTCTAGTATTACTAACCCTTTCTTTACTAATAAGAGGGGCCATCATACTCCCAGTTTTAGCATAGAAGGCACTTAACATGTCAATCAACATGGTGGCATAAAACTTTGACACGCTAGTGTCAGCACAACTACTGTTAACATTTATATTCCAACCAGAAAAATCTAAGTTTATATGCACTCTACTGTACTTCACATTATTTACCAGCATTTGATCAATAGGTGTTGATGTAAGCCCACTCTCTGGCCCTGTTGTCACATTTGGGCATTCGGTTGGTGTTACAGTTAAGTATATGGCATCTGAGACTGCAAAATGTAATGAGTTGTTTACACTAGCATAGTTACAAACACTATTATCACCCCAAAGACAGTAGGATAGAGTTAACACATAAACACCATTGTCCTTTGGTGTGGCCCTGTCTATGACAAGAGACCCATTTTTCTGTTTCCAGTCCACGTAGCTTTGCTGTGATCCAGTCTTGTGCTCTGAGGCACAGCTGGACCAGCTGTTAAGTATGTCCACACACCAATTTGTAGATATGAAAGTACGGTTGTTTTTAGTCCAGGTGGCTTTCCATGCTCGTGTCGTGTAGGCGTTTGTATCAACAGGGTCCCAATTCCAGCTGATTAACAAAGTAATGGACTGTTCATACTCATACGTAACATTAGTCTGTTCCACATTAATGTGCAGGCTGAGGATTATAGAAAATCTTATGGCTGCCACCAGGCTGATGATAATGATGTCTTGTGTCTTCATGGCTATAAACATCAAGTGTAGTATTTAATTTTTAACCAGCTTTGTTTGACACTTTTTTACACTAATCAACATGTACCCAGAATTCTTGTTTCCTATATCTCTCAGCTTCTTCCGTATGCCCAGTTTTTTCGGCATATTCCCTTTTTAATCTATGTTTTAGCCATTTGGAGTCTAACATTAGTAGATACTGCTCTTGTTGATGTCGGGTTGCAGCTGACAAAGCCCCCTCAGCTGCGGTCATGCCTCGTGTGCTTACAGGTGCCATTTTAATGGTTACTGTCCCACCCCTTTTTCCAGTAAGGAGCTCATCTAACTCAACTTGTTTTTTCTGTAACTTCTGGATCTTACTTGCAGCATCCTGGAGCTCAGTGTACAGGCGCCTAGTCTCACTAGCATGTTCTTGTGACTGTTGGTCTAACTTAATTTGTAAGAGGGCATTATTTCTGTCTAACAGACACAAATCCCCCCTGTTCTTTTATTAACTGCATTTTAAGATTACCACACTGTTGTTCTAATTCCTGATGTTGACCTATCGGGACGCTATCTTTATACTTTGATGTTAATTCTTCTAGTTGTTGTTGCAATTTAGCATTTTGATCCCTTTCATCCCTCAACTGCGCCACTTCTTTATTTCGGCGACACACAATAGTCTGATTATACTGCCACAGCCCTTGCAATGCATTTGCAAAGATTTCTTTTTCATTTTTTACTCCCTCATTACAAAGGGACACTTGCTGAGTAAAATGCAATTGTGCCTGTTGATCATCAGGCACTGGTTCGTATGCTTCCCCCTTTAGGTGTTTTCCTAGAAAACGGCCTATTATTGTTTCCATACTCATTTTTTTTTATCTTCTTGCCTGCTTAGCCTCCACAGCTGGGCTCACCCGTGCACTGGTGCCCCGGTCCGTTTGGCTACGTCTTACGGCTCCCTTGTGAGGTCCGGCTTGCAAGTCCCAGCACCTTTACTTACCTACTCTGCCCCATGAGTTCCTACAGAGTTAAGCACTACTTTTTATTTAAAACAATTTGAGAAGCATACAAAGCATACATCACCTGATTGTCAAGTGGCTGTGACTGTCTGTGTGTACCGTCTTCTCTCGCTTTGAGCCAGCAGCACCACATCTCCGAGCGTTGCCACCCTGCTATGGGGCTCGCAAGCTAACCGACTAGCAGTTAGGCGGCCTCCTCACATGCAGCACAAGCGATCCGAGTCTTTAAGGCACCAATTGTAGTGTTGTGAAAAAATTACAGTTAGTAAATTATCAATTCCAGATACTTAGAAAGGAGATGAACGGAGACGAGACTGATGGCAGAAGAATTTAATGATTATAACAATAATCACAGCAAGAGATTACAAGTGGTACATTCTTCAAAATAACAGTGTGTGCTGGCTTGCTTATATAGTGGAAGACAGCATCATCATTTCCTATGTTTTTTTATGATTGGTTTAAAACAAGCACAAACATCAACTTATAAGGTAATACTCTTTCTTTGGTATATGTATGAGCTCATCCTTGGTCAGCACAAGTATAGATAGTGTACATTCTATTATCATATATGGCTAGTAACAGCTGTCACCACCAGTAACCAAGGTTCAGGGGAAGAAATAGGTTTGGACTTAGGAATGTGCATACAAGCATTTTGGCCTGTCCTGATAAGGACAAACACTAGAGATAGTCAAAAGGGTAATTTGGACACTATCCTGTGTTCCTGCTTGCAGTTACGTAGGCCAAATGTTTGCTATTACTTACATGGTCAGCACAAATGTCAAAAGGCACTTTAATATTGCAACTTGTGGCTTAGTTTGTCTTGTGGCTTCACAAGCTTTATATGATCCAATTATATAGGCCAACATTTGTTACACAGACACATAATATTTTAGACCAAATGAGGTTAGGCTGAAATAATGGGACAAACTTCTTTATCCCTTGTTACAATACCCCATGATACCTCACCCTTACTTATACCCCACAGCTATCTATATCATGTTGCTTACACCTTTAAGAAGAGCATCATCTGCTACCCTGCCCTGTCCCCACCGCTCACCCATCACAAACTATGATATCTCCTCATACTTACCCTAATACTTGCAGAAGATATTGAACGGAACCCTGGCCCATCCACCCCCATCTCCTATTTGGATGCATCATGGAAGGACACCAAGGGACTTCGCTTTGCACACCTCAACATTAGGAGCCTCCTCCATAACCAAACTGAGCTAGAAGCATGGGTCATACAATATCACCCAGACATCTTTGTCTGTCTGAAACCTGACTTAAACTCTCCACCCCAAATTCTGCCTGCTCACTACCCAACTACCACCTCACCAGACGTGACAGATCCACATCAAAATGAGGCAGTGGTGTCACCATTTTCTATAAATCTCACCTAACCCTCTTAAACATAACCCTACCTGACCTTTCCCACTGTGAATTCATCCATGTCACCATACAGCTTGGCACCAAGAAACTCCATATAGTATGTGCCTATAACCCCCCCCAGGTGGCACCACTGGCCTTGAGGAGCTCCTCTCACATGTAGATTCCACCGTCGTACGCAATGAAGTCCTGATCCTTGGAGACCTAAACCTAAACTGGATTGGGAAACCTAACAAATCCCTCCACACTATGGTACAAGGCCACAACCTCCACCAACTTATCAATGACCCCACTAGGGTCATGCCTCCCCAAGATCCAGTACTCTAATTGACTGGCACTAACCAATCATATTGACTGCATAGCCTCCTCAGGTACCCTCATAGATGCCATAAGTGACCACTCCCTGATATATTGTATATGGCGCTCTATTAGACAGCCCAGCCCTCCACCAAAATGTATCACCTTCCGTAACTTAACAAACCTTGATCTAGCTCAATTTCAGAGTGATCTTGCCAGGCTTGACTGAAATTGCATGTACTCTACCACCAATGCCCAGGCAGCCCTAGACCACTTTCTTACCCTGTTTTGACCTCTCCAAAACACATACACACCCCTTATCACATGTCGTGTAAGCAGAACCCACACTAAATGGCTCAATAAAGACCTACTTGCCAAAATCAGGGCAAGGGACAAGAGCTGGCAGTGTTACAAGGTCTCAGGCCTACAGTCCAACTACAATGATGACAGAACACAGAGAAACTCCTGTAAAAGGAACATTCGCCTAGCTAAGAGCTCATACTACAAAGGCTTATTAATGAATGCTGCAGGTGACCCCAGAAAGTTCTGGGCTTTTATAAAATCACTCCTCGAAGCCAAACATGCCAGGATTTCCAACGATATGATAATAGATGGTGTACATTGTAACAATCCGACCACCATTGCAAATTCCTTCGATCTCCATTTCTTAGATTTAACTAAATACTTATCTTCCTCCCCCACTAAACCGTGCAGTTCTCTTACCCTGCAGACACTGGAACTTGGTATAATCACCCTCCTTTCTGTTTTCGAACCATCACTGGGCAAGAAGTCCAAAAGATGCTACTAGCCATCCCCGATAGTACTGCTACTGGCTCAGATGGTTCTGTGCCACAGCTCCGGAAATTCACCGCTCCTATTATTGCCTCACCCCTAGCTAAACTCTTTACCCTGTCACTATGCCACAGCAGTCCCCAGCATCTGAAAAATAGCAAAAGTCACTCCCATATTTAAAAAAGGAGACCCTACAGATATTGCCAACTACCAGCCCATAGCCATGCTATCCGTTCTCAGCAAAATACTCAAAAAAATAGTCACCAAGCAAACCATGTCCATTCTACTGGAACATAACCTTCTCTCCGACTCTCAGCATGATTTCCACAAAGGCCACAGCACTGCCTCAGCTCTCCTAAAATTCACAAATGATGTCTATATGGCAATGGGCAAAGGCCTCCCTACTGGGGTGGTCTCTATCGATCTAACTAAGGCATTTGACCTTGTAAGCCACTTCATTCTCCTCAAAAAGCTCTGGTCCCTTGGTTTCTCCAAGGAAGCTGTGGCCTGGTTTAATAGTTACTTGTCAGACAGGAAGCAGGCTGTAAATTATAACTCCATCCTGTCCAGTCTCTCCACCATAAACATTGGAGTTCCACAGGGATCCATTCTGCGACCCCCACTTTTTCAATTTTTGTAAATGATCTCCCCCCTCTCTCATCGAATTGCTCATCTCTGTTACATGTGGATGACCAAGTTCTCTGCTCCAGTGCCAGAAACATCTCGGATGTAAATCACTCTCTCTTCTCAGACCTCAGCCACATACAATCCTGGTTGGCAGAAAATGAACTTGTACTAAATGTGGGTAAGATGCACTTCATGCTCTTTAGCTCCCCAGCTAGACTCAGAACAAACCAAACTCCCCTCAAAATCTCTTGCTCTGATGGCTTACTTTTGGTCAACACTAGCTCTTTCAAATACCTGGAAATTCTGCTCGATGGATCTCTGACTTTCGATCAACACATTACTGCCATCTGCAAGTCCGTAAATGCTAAACTCGGGAGTGCCTACCGGACTACTTATGCCCTTACCCCATCGGCCAGGCTCACTATCACATAAGGCATTCTGCTTCTGGTACTATCTTATGGCTTGGTCACCTATCTAGGAGAAACATAGAAACATAGAATTTGATGGCAGATAAGGACCGCTTAGCCCACCTAGTTTGCCCATTTCCCTACCTGATGGATAAGCTGCAGATTCTAGTTAATCAACAGCTTACTTCCTCCTACCCCCCACTAGAATTGCCTTATGCCTGTCCCATGCATTCTTGAATTCTCCCACTATTCCTGACTCCACAACCTCCTTAGGAAGGCTATTCCATGCATCCACAACCCTTTCTGTGAAAAAATACTTTCTAACATTACCTCTGAGCTGTCCCCCATCTTCAAATTGTGCCCCCTTGTTCTTGCACATCTCTTCTTCTGAAAGATACTACCCTCTTGTACTTTGTTAATTCCCTTGAGATACTTGAAAGTTTCTATCATGTCCCCCTTCCACAAGGGTTTACATGTTCAGCTGCTTTAGTCTCTCCTAGTATGTCTTCTGGTGCAGACCCTGCACCATTTTGGTTGCCCTCCTCTGAACAGCCTCCACTCTGTCTATGTCTTTGCAGAGATGGGGTCTCCAGAATTGCACGCAGTACTCCAGATGGGGTCTCACTAACTGTCTGTACAGAGGGATAATAACTTCCTGTTTTCTACTGTTGATGCCTCTCCCTATATGCATCCCAGTATCCCCTCAGCCCTCCTTACTGCCTTCTTACATTGCTTGCTCACCTTTAGGTCATCTGATATAATTACTCCTAGGTCTCTTTCGATTTTTGTTGTTGTTATTATTAACTCACCCCCCATTGTGTACTCTTCCCCTGGGTTTTTTGTTTCCCAAATACATTACCTTGCACTTCTTTGCATTGAATCTGAGCTGCCACATATTTGACCATTCCTCCAGCCTTGCCAAGTCCCTTTTCATTCTTTCCACCCCACCTTGTGTATCAACCCTGTTGCAGATCTTTGTGTCATCTGCAAAGAGACATACCTTTCCTTCCAGGTGCTCTCCAATGTCACTTATAAAGACATTAAAGAGGACCGGTCTCAGCACCGAACCCTGCGGTACCCCACTAGTTACCCTCCTTTCTTCACTGTGAACTCCGTTTACTATTACCCTTTGCATCCTGTTGTCCAGCCAGTTTTTTATCCAGGCTACCACCTTGAGACCCACTCCAAGGCTGGCTAACTTGTATATTAATCTTTTGTGTGAGACTGTGTCAAATGCCTTGCTAAAATCTGAGTAGACCATATCCACAGCTCCTCCCTGGTCTACTACTTTGGTCACCCAGTCAAAGAAATCTATTAGGTTCATCTGACATGACCTTCCTGCTGTGAAACCATGCTGCCTTGGGTCCTGTGCCCCACTGGCCTCTAGGTACTCAACAATTCTTTCCTTCAGAAGTGATTCCATCATTTTCCCTACCACTGAAGTCAAACTAACTGGTCTGTAGTTTCCTGCCTCTGCCCTGCTCCCACTTTTGTGAAGGGGAATCACATTTGCGCTCCTCCAGTCCTCAGGTACCACCCCATCCTCTCATGATTTGCTAAAGAGAGTAGCCAGTGGTGTTACTAGTTCTACCCTTAGTTCTTTTAGAATTCTTGGGTGAATCCCATCAGGCCCATTGCTTTGTCCACCCTCAGTTTCAAGAGTTCTTTCAAAACCCTTTCTTCTGCGAATGGACTGGTATCGACCCCCCTATTCAGAGTTTCTCTCTTGTTTGGTTTAGGTACCTCCCCCTCCTCTTCCATTGTGAATACTGAGCAGAAATATTCATTCAGTATCCCTGCTTTTTCACTGTCACCCTCTGCCCACATTCCCTCCCCTTTATTAGGTCTCTGTATCCCTCCCTTGGTCTTTCTTTGCTCCCTAATGTACCTATAAAAGGTTTTATCCCTCTTCTTAACAGAGTTGGCTATCTTTTCCTCAGTTTGTGCCTTTGCTATTCTGACTGCCTTCACTGTCTCCTTCTGCTTTAACTGATAAAGTTCTCTGTCCTGCTTCTTCTGTGCTTCTGAGTTTCAAAGACGTCTTTCTACAAGTGGAACACCACTTATAATGACATCTCCAAATATGCCTCTGCATCCTCTCATTACAAGTACCACTGTCAGCTTTATGCTGACCTAAAATGGCTCTCCCCTACGGCTTATCATCTTCAGTCCCTTGGATCTCTCATTGATAGCATCACCAGATCTGGTCTCCTCAATCCCTAGCCTCCATGCTGGATGTACAAGCAATCTCCTACGGACTTTGATCCGCTGATCAAGTGCCTCTCAACATTCCTAGATGCAAGACTGTTATGGGAGAGTGTGCTTTCTCACATACTGCACTAAAATATTGGAACTCTCTCCCCCAAGCAATTCATCTTGCCTCGACCCATGCCAGCTTTAAGAAGCTGCACCACAATCATCTACTTTGCTCACTCCCTGTAAAGTAAAGTAAAACTTTATTTTCTAAGCACTATTCAAAACCAAAGCGCTGTACAAAGTTAAAACTAACACTTTAAAAGATAACAACAATTAAATAAACAGTAATAAAATAATTTTCCATATGCTTTATAGAACAAAAATGTTTTGAGCTCCAATTTAAAACTCTCAATGGTCAGGCATTCTTGTATTCGATGAGGTAGAGAATTCCACAGGGCAGGGGCAGCATAGGAAAATGCATGCTCCCCAGATGTCTTTAAACAAACCCTGGGAATCTCTAGCAATACCTCGTCAGCAGAACGGAGTGAATGAGAGGGACAGTAGGGAGTAAGAAGATCTTGCAGATATTGGGGTCCCTGTTCATGTAGGGCTTTTTAGGTCAGTAGTCTGACCTTAAAGGTGATCCACCACTGAACCGGCAGCCAGTGCAGTCCGCACAGCACAGGTGTAATATGACTAGTTCTAGACGTCCCAGTCAAAAGCCTGGCTGCCGCATTCTGCACTAGCTGCAAGCAGTGGATATCAAGCCCCAGTAGCCCTAGGTACAGGGCATTGCAGTAATCAAGGCAGGTGGTCATGAAGGCATGGACCAAGGTAGGAAGGTCAGCCAGAGGAACTAGGTATTTCACCCGGGTGATATTCCTAAGATGGTAAAAGGAAGACTTGACAATGGCAGACACCTGCGATTTCAGGGTCAAACCATCATCAATAACAACGCCTAGATTACTCACCCGGTCTGAAGTTGAGAGCTGGACACCATCAAGCCATAAACCTGATGGAACCCCAGACCTACGACCCACCTCAAGGTGACCCGGGTCCACAACCAACACCTCAGTCTTACCCGGATTTAACCTCAGCCAGCTAGCACTCATCCAGTCCTTGATTTCAGATAGATAACTGTTAAGCATGGAGATTGCATCATCCTGTCCGGGAGTAAAGGACAGATACAGCTGGGTATCATCTGCATAGCAGGGAAAACCCAGACTGTATCGCCTAATGATATCTCCTAATGGCAGCATGTAAACTGTAACCAACATGGGCGCCAAAATGGAGCCCTGCGGCACCCCACAGGACAGAGAGATAGCGTCAGAGGAATAAATTCTGGTGACAACCTTCTGTGTCCGGCCTGTGAGAAAAGATAGAAACCAATGTAGAACTGCACCAGATAGTCCACAAAGAAGCCGCAGGCACTCCAAAAGCACACCATGGTCCACAGTATCAAATGCTGCAGAAAGATCAAAAAGGACTAGAATAGTACAAGTCTTTCGATCTCTCGCAATTAGGAGGTCATTTAAAACCTGGACAAGAGCGGTCTGTGTGCATGTCTTTTCCTAAACCCTGGCTGGAGAGTATCATAGACATTGTGATTTGTAAGACGGTCATCTAGCTGTATCGCAACCACCTTTTCAATAACCTTACCCACAAAAAGCAGGTTAGAGATAGGTCTGAAGTTAACTAGACAATCTGGGTTCAAGGAGAATTTTTTAAGGAGTGGTCGAATGACCATCTCCTTTAGGGGATGAGGAAAGACCCCCTGCTCCAAAGACTTCCAGACAATTTCAGCAAGGATCGGGCAGGTAACATCTATGCAACCTAATAATAGTGGCATAGGGCCCGGATCCAAACTACATCAGGTTGGTCGTACAGTCTGAACAATCCTCACAATGTCCATGAACTTCAGCCTACTGAAGTCAAACCAGGTAGCACGGGTGTTCATTTCCAGCCACCGATCTCCACAATCCCTTAAAGAGGGAGCTGGGCCAATGCCCGACTGAATGCTGGTAATCTTATCTTCGAAGAACCGAGCAAGCTCATCACACTTATTTGTGAAAAATCTCTTCCAGACTGCAGACAGAGTGGATTGCACAATCTGTCTACAGTCTGAAAGAGTTGAGCTGGTCGATTCCGTACAGCAGCAATCTCCCTGGACAGGAACTCTGCCTTCTTACGGGTGATTGCTGATTGATAGACACCATAATGATCCATCAATCTAAACCTGTCAGCTTCCAGGCTAGATTTCTGCCAAGCTCTCTCTAGACTTTGCCCTACTCTTCTCAGCTCCTTCAAGGACCCATCAAACCAAGGGGTTCTCGGGCGCTGAGTGAGTGGTCGAACACAGGCTAAAACAATTGAATCCAGGGCATCGCTCACCGCCTTATTATAGGCAAGTACGAGGTCCCCTGGACTCATGCACTCACTTGATACACCCGATAGGTCCAGTACCACTGATAGGCCCTCTGGGGTAATTCCCCTCAAAGGGCAATACTGGACCATCTCCATAGGGGCAGGCCTATTTGGGGGTGCCCCGAAGCTGAATCTTATGGTGTGATGGTCCGTCCAGGCATTTGGTTCCACCCCAACTGCATGATCTCCATCTCCAGGAGAAACACTAGGTCCAGTGAGTGTCCCCCTATATGGGTAGCAGAGGTAACCACCTGTGTAAGGCCCAACATAGTCATAAGTTGGAGGAGGTTATTTCCAAAGTGTGAGAGTTCATCGTCGACCCAGGCATTGAAGCCGCCCAGTATTAACCACCTGGGCAACTCCAATGCCACGTCAACAATGAGATCCGCAAACTCCTTCAGGAATTCTCCACCATCACTGGGAGGACGGTAGATGAGGAGAACCCTGAACCCTACACCTGCTCCCAGGATACACTCAAAGGATCGAGTGTGACCCACTGGTACATCCACAAGACCCAGCTCCATTTTAAAGAAAATGGCTACACCCCCACCCCTACGATCCAACCTCGGGTGGTGTATCACCGAGAACCAAGCTGGAGTAGCAGATGCCAATATAGAGTCTGCATTCTCATCCAGCCAGGTCTCGGTGATGCATGCCAGGTCAGTTGTTGCAACAAGATCAGCTATAATAGTCTTGTTCCTAACTGACCTGGCATTACACAACACCTGTGCCTGCTTTCACCCTCCATAGATGCTCAAGTCCTCCACTCCCTGGCCTTCCTACTGCTTTTCTCTCCCCAATCTCTTTTCTCTACATGACCCATGTCTTCCACTACCCCTTCTCCTGCTTTCACCCTCCCACCCCCTCCCTCATCTCTCCTATGTCCCTACCTTTCTCCCCATTTTCATTCCCCTGCCCAGTACTTACCCCTCCCCATTCTTGCCTGACTCTTCTGTCTGAACTGTCACTCTAATACCCTCTTTAGACCTTAAGTATTTTGGTTTCTGCTCCACACAACGGAGTCTGCTTACGACACACTTATACAATTTTGCACTGCACTTTGTACCTCGTTCTAGCTATCTATCCCCTTTTGCTATCCCTAAAATTTTTTGGGTGAACTCGCATTTGCTATTTCTTCACTATGTATATGTTATCTCCTGTTGATTTGAGGTTACTGCGCTCCTATTTTACTGAAATTGTATAAACCTGTACCTGCTGTTTTCACCTATCGGTGTACTCTACAAACTGTTTTGTTGTCATTGTTACTACTTGTACCCTCCTTGGCTGTGCCTGAATATAGGCATTGCTATGCCTAGTGCACCTACCCGGTTACCAAAAGCAAATAAATAAAAAAAAATATTTCTAGTAACCTGACAAAATCTCTTCTATCTGTTAAGTCCCATCCTATACAGTTTTTCTTAATCACCTTAATAGGTACACTTTTTCCTCTACTATTTTTGTTAATTTCCTGATTCATAATTTCTAGCTATACCACAGTATGTGGTGATTCCAATTTGGGTACCATTTCTAAACTTTTACAATATTTCAAAATATCTTTATTGACCCAAATTAAATCTATAACTGACACCCCATTTCCCCCCATGAATGTGTAAGTACCCTTGATATCCTTTTGGGTAGTTCCATTTAATAATACTAAATCTCTAGTTTGTAAATGTTCCAGTAGATCTTTACCTCTTTTATTACAGTTATTGTCCCTAGACTCTCAGGGCAGGATTCACAGAAGGGATGTGCCCAGTGCATCCGAGATGTGCTGGGACATCCCAACATGTGCCCAAGGATGATTCTGGCAGGGTGCCAATGTGCCAGTGCAACCCTGATATGCCAGTGCATCCCAGATGCACCACATACCACCAGTAATGCTATGCGGCACAACTGGAGGGGCTGTGAAGGGCCGTGTCCATGCATACAAGGCGCAACCCCATTCACAGCCCTATTCTGTGATGCATCCCCGGGGCAAGTCCAGGGATGCTCCACAGAAAGATAAGTCTAGAAGAACTAGACTTAAGTGGGTGGCCACCCACAGGCAGGCTGCCGTACTGCAGGCAGCAGCATGGCAGCCTGCCCACCCTGGCAGTCCAGTGTACCCCCCACCCCATGCCCCTGTAGACAGCCACACCTAGCAGTGGTACATGTACTGCAGAACCCCTCAAGCCCCCATTGCAGTCACCATCCACGGCGGTGTTGACAGTAAAGAACAACCCCCTTCCCATCCTTAAGCCCTCCAATGAAGCCGCTTCCCATGGCAGCCATCCGTTATGGACAGACCCCTCCCGCACCCCCAACCCACCTCTCACCCCTCACCCCAGCAGGGTCCCACTGTCAGTGGGCGGCTCAGTCCACCCTCACACTGCTACAGCCACCGCCAACAGAGCTGTCTGGCAATGACAGCTGGTCAGCTGGTAGTTGTCATTGTCAGACAGCTCTGTCGGCACGCGGCCATGTGCAGGTGGGCTGAGCCTCCCGCCAACAGTGGGACCCTGCTGGAGTGGGGGGGTGAGGGGTGGGTTGGGGGTGTGGGGGATCTGTCTATACTGTAATGGATGGCTGCCACGGGGAGCAGCTTCATCGGAGGGCTTAGAGATGGTAGGAGGGTTGTTCTTTAAGTTCACCACCACCACAGAGGGTGGCTGCAATGGGGGCTGGGGGGATTTCTGCAGTCTGTGTACCACTGCCGGGTGCGGCAGTCTACAGGAGCATGGGGGAGCCTGCATGCCCTATACCACCGCCAGAAGCGGCATTTCCCAGGGGCTTGGGGCGGGGAGGGGGCATGCTTGTGCGCTGTCTACAGGTTGGCGCATTCTGCTGGGGCATCCCTGCTGGTGCAATGCAATTGGGACCATAATGGCATGCTAATAGCCCCACTGCGCCATGCATGCCTAATGGCCTCATTTGCATGCCCTGGCTGTGGATCGTGTTTTTGAGCGCAGGGCATCCTGAGATGCCCTGCCCCAAAAGGGTTCACAGCCAACAATGGGGGATGCACCGGTGCAGCCTGGGATGCTCTGGCACATCCTGAGTGGGACATACCTGTGTTATTCACAGAGGGGATGTACTGGGGACATCTCCCTGCACATCCCCTCTGTGAATAGTACAGGTATGCCCCACTCAGGATGCGCCAGAGCATCCAATACTAAGTTATAACCCAAGTCAAGCTTAGGAAAGCAAATAGTCTATCACAAACATTCCTTACAGGGTGTAACAGCAGAGTCGAGTCACTCAAATGGGATGATAATCAGTTAGATCAGCTTCTTCTTGTTCGAAATCTGAACCAAGATCTTCAGAAAGTTTAATATTACTCTTGAAAAATGCTCGGGCAGCATCCAAATCTTAAAAAAAATAAACTTTCCCCTGAAACTGGACTTTAAGATGGGCTGGAGAGAGTAAAGCAGTCACCACTCCAGCTTCCTTGAATTCGGAGAGGATATGAAGGAACCTTTTGCATCTACGCTATGTCTGTAGACAAAAGTCAGGATAGAAATTATTCTATGGTCTTCATAAATGATTTTCTTGTTTTGCCTGGCCATTTGAAGAACTTTATTTCTATCAGTGAGGTTTTGGAAAGTCAGTATTATATATCTGGCTCCAGTCACTTGTGGTTCAGTACCCGATTCCTTCACTTACCTTGAAATAGGACGGAATACTGATTCCAGTAAAGGTGGAGACTTCATTGAGAAAACTGTTGTGAGTGCTAATTGTGTTGCTTCTTTTAATTCCGAATTTGGAACAGCACTGGAAAAGCCAATAAGTCTAAGAATTTGTTTCAACATACTATTTTCCAGCTGTTCCAATCTTGCAGCCTGCATCAGCTGTTCATGTAAAGCTGCATTAACTGCTCCTTCAAGGGTTAGTGTTCTTGCTGTAAGAACTTTCATTTCCTTATCAGCATTTTGGATGGCTTTCTCCATGCATTCCACCCTGTTTCCAATCACCAAACATCGAGATATCTCTGAAAGTGTGTTTTCAATGCGAGAGTTTGATTGTCCAACTTCAGCCTGGAATTCAGTCAGGAGGCTTTGAATCGAAGCCAATGTTGGTTTTGCAGGTGCCTTGGATTTTGTGCCCACTTCAGGGCATATCATTGTAGTAGAGAAGCTTCCTGCTCCTGCCACTCCAAGACAGCCAACAGGCCCTCGGGCTGGAGCACCTCTCCCACTGAATTTTGGGGGAAACAAACTTATCCATAGTTTTGCTGAAGGATCCATATAACATTCGCTAGAAGATGCAAGTGTTTAGCAAGATATATAAGCATCTATACGAATTTTGTTGGTACCTCAACTGTGGAGCTCCACACAAACACATTTGAATGGATCAACGCTCAGCAGCGGTGTTGTGTTTAAGAGGCTCTTTGGGAGGTGTGTGAGGAATTGCTATGCGGGTGTTTGCTAGAGGTGGTGTTTGGGCCAGCTCTACTGTAATTGCAAGTGCGGCACTATTTGAATACTGTGAGGATGGGTGGTTCTCCAGTGAAGGGGGCTGAGGGGGCAAATCTGTTTGGGGTGGCCAATTTGGTGAATGGGACCTCATCCCTGTCTGATTGTCTGCTCCAGCTATTGCTGTGAGAGCAGAACAGGGGAAGGTTGGCTTCCTTCTTTCCTTCTCCTCTGTTGTGATTTCTCCATCTTTGCTTTGGGGGGGGGACCATAAGTCATCCTCTGGCTGTTGTGGCATTTTTGGTCGCAGGGGTAGTAGGGCCATGTCCATCAGTTGCTCTTTCATGTATTTGCTGTATGTTGTGGTGTGTTGGCTATCCATATGGGGCTGGGGTGGAGGGGACCAGTGCTGCATGATGTAGTCCATGGCTGATTCTGGTGTGCTAAAGGTGATCAGAGAGTTTCTGTGCTGAATCCAAAGTTGTTCTGGGTATCTTAAAGTGAATGGGATACCTAGTTAGTGGAGGGGGTTCCTGGCCTCTGTGTAAGCCCTTCTATTGGTGTTTAAATCCTTTGAGTAATCTTGGAAGATCATGATGTTATGGCCTTGCCACTCTATTGAGCCTAGTTCCCTTGAATGCCTAAGGAGATCCTCCTTTAATGGAAATTGGAGAGATTTAGCAGTTATGGGTCTAGGTCTCTCGCCTTTCCTAGGTACAGGGTTAAGGTCCTATGCACCCGCTTCAGCAGCCTGGGTAAGACTAGGGAGAGAAATTCAAGTGTGTCCTGTCCCTCAATCATTTCTGGGAACCCCACAAATCTTAGATTGTTGCTGTCACCTCTATTTTTGAGGTAATTGAGTTTTCCTTGGAGTTGCTTGATTGTTTTTGCTTGCTCTTTTAGCTGTGTGAGTAGCTCATGGCATGCAGTTTCTGCAGCTATGCTCCACTTGTCTGTGCTTTCCAGTCAGTCAAAGATCTCAGCAATCACTGCTGCATTTGTGTCAGCCTCCGTTTTCAGGGATTTGTTTTCCTGGAGCAGCTGCTCGCAAATCTGTTCCACTTGATCCATGGGGAGAGCAGCAGATGCCATCTGCCATGACGAGCCTCTATCGTTAGTCCAGAAGTGATGATTTGTACTGTTGCAGGGGCTGCTCCATGGGATGTAAATGCTCAAGAGAGGGTTCAATCGATTCCTCTATAGATCATGAGTTAGGATACATACTCTGAGATTTAAGCTTCTTGTACTGCCAGATTGTTATGGATAGGGGCTAATGGGGTGCAGAGGAAGGAGACAGGCAGCCATCTTGTTCAATGCTAGACCACACCCCCCCAGGAATGCCCAATCTTAAAACCCTACTGCATCGACCTTACACAAAGTAGGACCATGACCTTAAACATCAAAAAGACAATACACTTTCAAAACATATTGTGTTTACTGCTTAAGGGAGTGCAATCTGAGGACAAAAGGTACCTGTTTAACATATGGGTAGCAGTGGCACACAAAACAATAACACTGACATGGTTAGCAGATGCAGCACCTGATTTGGAAGACTGCTTTAAGGTCGGCAGTAGACTTAATGGAGTGGATCACTGCTCTATTACAACTAGCAAAGGAAAAAACACAACACTAGATGGTTACTATATTTTAAACTACTGGAGGAAAGAAAGAGGATACCCATTTTAAAGCAAATTCTGTGAGGAAGAGGAAAAAGAGAATAAGGAACTCACTTGTACTAGGGAAATAATAAGGAAGTATCATGGAAGAATAAACAAAGGAACCACTTAACTACCACAAAACAGGGATGAGGAAACATAAAGGCCCAGATATTCAAAAGAGCTGAGCCATGCGCAATAGGGTTGTGCCTGCGCAAGTCCAAAATGCGCCATTCTGCAATATTCAGCAGGAGGCAGTTGCGCCCCTCAAATCATGCTGAGCAACAGCGCAATGCTAATGAAGGCATGCACAACTGAAGGGGGAGGAACTATGCATAAACTGCACAGCCAGATATTCAGCCGGACCATGCAGAGTTATGCAGGCGCAACCCCCTACCTGCGCCTGCACAACTTTAGGCAAAGGATCGTCGAGGGCCACCCACAGGTGAGCTGCCGGCATTGCAGGTGCAACACAGCAGCTGCCACCTGTGGGTGGCCCTCCACTTGTTCCCCGTGCCCCCTGCAGCCCGACTCACAGGCATATAGTAATCCCCCATAGCCTCGATCAAGGGCAGCAGAGTAGTCCTCCCACAGCAGCCCAATCGCGAGCATAATATAATGTTTCCCCACCCCAACTAGCCTGATCACGGGCATACAGCAACTCCCCCACCCCGACTAGCCCAATCGCGGGCATACAGTAATTCATCCCCCACCCCCTGACTAGCCCGATCGCGGGCATAGCAACACCCCCACCCCCGACTAGCCCGATCGTGGGCATACAGCAACTCCCCACCCCTGACTAGCCCGATCGTGGGCATAATGTCAAACCCCCTAAAGACCAATATCCCTGGTGGTCCAGTGGACCATGAAGCCCGATCGGGGCATAAGGTCAAACCCACCCCCAAAGTCCAATATCCCTGGTGATCTAGTGGCCCCCACCCACCCACTCCACAGAGCCCCACCACCCGCCCCCATCAGCCAGCTGGTGGCAGCACCCCACCCGCCTGCCACCACCGCCCACTGAACAAGCTCGGTAGGAGCTGCATGCCCATTGGTTCAGAGCAAGAGCCAATGGTGTGCAGCCCATACCGTATAAGGCAGTCCAGATATTGTATAGGTGCACTACCATTGGCTCATGCTCTGAACCAATGGGCGGCAGCCATACCGAGCTGTCAGTTGGTGGGCGGGGTGGGTGGGGTGTGCCGCCCACCGCTGACAGGGGATCGGGTGTGGCGTCCGTGGGTGGGTGGGTGGGGCCACCAGATCCCAGGGATATTGGTCTTTGGGGTTGACATTATGCCCGTGATCGGGCTAGTCGGGGTGGGGAGTTGCTGTGGCGCCTGCAATCAGGCTAGTCGGGGTGAGGGACGACTACATTATGCCCGCGATCAGGCTACGGGGGGGGAGTTTACATTATGCCCGATTGGGCTGCTGGGGGGGACGGAATACTGTTCTGCCCATGATCAGGCTGCAGGAGGCATCGGTCCCTGATGGCTGCTGCCTGGCTGGGTGCCAGGTGCAAGTCATCAGGGATCGGCGCACCTGCATGCTAATGGTATGCAAATGGGGCCGTAATTAGATGCAAATGGCCCCCGTGCGCCTTGCATAAATTATGGCCCCATTTGCATGTCACCTTTTGAATATCGCAGGTTTGCGCATGGCGCAATGGAACTTGCGCCACCGCATCTGAATGCTCCACTCTGACCACTTGCGGTGGCGCAAGTTCCACTGCACCATACACAGTGGCTGTGGCCAGGGGGTGATATTCAAAGAAGTTGCTCAATAGTGCAACTCCATTGAATATCGCCTGAGCTACACCTGCACAACTTTTTGAGTAGCATTATGATTCTGCGCCACAGAATGATAATTTGAATATCTGGCCCCACAACTCAACTAGCTTAGTTACTGAAGTTAGGGGATTAAGAAAAGGAAGGGAAACATGGGAACTGTTGGAGAGGGGTTTTGTTCTTTTTTTTTTCATAAACTAAAAAAAGTTTAATGGTTATAAAACACTAACAGCAGAGCGATTGATGAAAAGTAAAGCTACAAACAACAGAATTATTGATTAATGGAGTAATCCTAACATTGATACTACAAAGGACCAAAGCTGTTTATTTACACACAAAGTGGCATTCTTAAAAAACATCTTCATATTCATGATTTCACAGGTACAGATTTCAGAGGTCAGAGGGGAAAGGCTGAGGTAAGTGCCCCCAGTATCTGGTCGGGATTCTTTTACATACATGTCTTGGGAGCATTAATGCATGTTCAACTCACTCTGCTGTGCAAAGTACCCCTACAGATATTAATCAATCCTGAATATGGGTCATAAGAAATGGGGAGGTAGATGAGCATTCAACAATAGATGTTATTGAGGTAAACCAAGTGTGATTTATAGGAAAAGGGAGTAGGATAAGGAAACCCGATGCTTGATGTAGTAATATGAATATCAGGTTGATCTCTGAATGAGTTTCTACCCATGACATTGGCAAGAAAGAGATACCACAAAAACTTCATTCAGAAAACTTTATTTTTATACAGGTACATACTGTTAGGTATGACACAAACCCATTCAGCAGGTCAGGCACTCTACTCCCAAAGTGCCAATGTCTGAGCGTAGTCTTGTGAACAGTTAACAGAACAAGGTAACCCTCTTGTCTGTTTTGTGAGTTTGGATCAACCTTTGGTCTCAAGTCTTAGAGGGATTCAAACTGTGAATCTCTTGCTAGCATACCCAATGTACAGACTCAGATAATTCTTTCTTCGGGGAGGGCAGATACCTTTGCCTATGGGCACCTTACCAGGTGTACAGAAATGAACCCTTAAAAACTGTAATAAAAGACCTCAGATTAAAACACTTATCTTTCCAGTTTATCACCATTCAAGCTTATGCCTAGTGTCAGCTATAACCATATATACTTTTCTTGCTAAAGAAAGAAATTCAAAGACAGACCAAGTAGGTTCTAAAATTAGAATTTTACTAAAATAGATAAAAAAATGTGTGAAACATAAAATACAGAACTATTATATCACAAGACATACAAATCTTTTAAAAGAACCAGGTTTAAACAGTACAATTTCTACTACAGTACTTATATTTGTCTCTCTCTCTCTTTAAATACCTGCTTAAAGTGCTCCAAAGATGTTTCTTTGTCAGAGTCTAGATAGAAGTGTCTCTGAAGGAAAACAGAATATTGTTTAAGAAAAAACTGTCTTGGCCAACCCTTTGTGTGAGGTCACCTGTCTCCTCCCTGTCAGAATATATATATAAAAAATATATCTATACAAAAACAGGATGTCTTTTCAAAGTATTAAATTCTGTAATCCTCAGCACAACTCATGTTCTTTTTCAAATGACATTTCTTTGATCTTATGCAGTATTCTCTTTCACACAGACTTCAAAGGAACATTTACAACTTCGCACCCATGTGTAATAACCTGGGTTTCCCTTTGAAACGTCAGAAAAGGGATACTGATTTCCTTTTTAGCAGTTAAAGCTATAATTAACTTAGAAAAACAGGAGATTTCTGATTAAGGCCTTCCAGGTAACACCTTGTATCTAAAACCTGTGGGGTGTGTGTGTGTGATCTCACATACTGCTTCAGCATTTCTCATGGGAGACAGTCCTTACACATTTTTATATTATAAAAAATGTTCATACAGCACTCAGAACTGGCTGTCCACATCACAATCCTCCCCACCTAGACTGAATTTGGGGGCTCTATCCCCTGCATGAGATGAGCTTCCCAAATCAGTTCACTCCTCAAAGAGACGAGACAGGCCATCTGAGTTCTGGTTTTTCGCTCCAGCCCTATGTACGATTGTCAGATCATACCCTTGCAAAGCAAGACTCCATCTTAGCAATCTACCATTGTTTTTCCCCATCTGTGTCAGCCAAATCAGTGGGTTGTGATCAGTCTGCACCACAAAATGTTACCCATACAAGTATGGCTCCAGCTTCTTTAGGGCCCACACTATGGCAAGACATTCTTTTTCCACCGTGTAGTATGCTTGCTCCCTGGGAAGTAACTTCCTACTCAGGTACACTACTGAGTGATCTGTCCCTTGGCTGGATGTCTGACTCAGTATTGCCCCAATACCCACATCTGAGGCATCAGTCTGAACTATAAAGGTTTTGCTATAGTCAGGACTTGTCAAAACAGAAGCACTGCACAGTGCCTCCTTTAGTTTGGAAAAGGCTTCCTCACAGGCTGGGCCCCAGGTAATTTTCTTGGGCATCCTTTCTTTGTCAGGTCAGCTAGGGGAGCAGCCAGGGCACTGTAATTGTGTACAAATTTCCTGTAGTACCCTGCTGTCCCTAGAAAACTCCTGACCTGCTTCTGTGTTTCTGGTCTGGGCCACACCTGGATTACCTCTATCTTTATTTGGTTAGGACGGAGCTGTCCCCGGCCTACCACATGCCTGAGGTATGCCACTTCTCCCATGGCCACCTGCCCAGCACTTCCCTAAGGTGGGATAGGTGTTCCTCCCAGCTGGTACTAAAGATGGCAACATCATCCAGGTATGTCACGGCATACTCCTCAGCACCATTTAACACCTGGTTCACCAACCTTTGGAAAGTGGCCGGGGCATTCTTCATTCTGAAAGGCATTACTTTAAACTCAAATAAGCCTATCGGAGTGATGAAGGCTGACCTCTCCCTAGCTCTGTCTGTCAACTCTACCTGCCAATACCCCTTTGTCAGGTTAATGGTCATAAGGTAGGTCGCCCCTCCCAACTTGTCCAAGAGTTCATCCATCCAGGGCATCAGGTGGGCATCTGACTTTGTGACTGTATTCAGTCCACGATAGTCCACACAGAAATGAGTAGAGTCATTTGGCTTAGGCACAAGGACTACGGGTGAGTCCCAGGTGCGTTGTGATCTCTGGATTACCCCTAAATCCAGCATCTCCTCCACTTCCCTCCTAATGTCCTTTTGGACAGCCTCTGACATCCGATATGCTGTCCGCCATATGGGCGTCTGTGTTCCTGTCTCCACATCGTGCGTCGCTAAGGGGGTTAGTCCAGGCTTGGCGCTAAACAATGGGGTAAAGTCTGCTAAAACCTCCCTTACTTACTGGATCTGGTCCGGGGCCAGCTGGGGAGACAAGTTTACTGCCTCCACAGAGGACTCCCACTTGCTTTCCTTCAGCAAGTCCAGAAGGGGGTCTCCTTCATCCGTCCCCTCCCCATGACTACACACTGCAAACACCATGTCAGCCCTATTTGCATATGGCTTCATCATGTTGACATGGTACCTCCTTTCTGTCTGTCTTCTGTCAGGTAACTCCACAATGTAGTTCACATCATTTACCTTTCTAACCACTTTGTACAGTCCTGCCCACTCAGCCTGCAGCTTGTCTTTCCAGACCAGAATGAGGACCATGACTTCCTGACCCATCATGTAAGAGCAAGCTCTGGCTCTGCAGTCATACCACACTTTTTGTTTCTGTTGCGCAGCTGCCAGGTTGCTCTGGGCTATCCCCATAAGCTCCTTCAGCCTTTCCCTAAACCTAAGGATGTAATCCACAATGGGAGTTCCCTGGGTGGCATGCTTGCCTTCCCAGTCCTCCTGAATCAAGTCTAGGGGCCCTCGTACCCAGCATCCATATAAGAGTTTGAAGGGGGAAGATCCTGTCAACTCTTGGGGCACCTACCTGTATGCAAACAACAGGTGGGGAAGGTATTTCTCCCAGTCCCTCCCATGCTGTTCAGCAAACACCCAGAGCACTGACCTTAGGGTACCATTGAATCTTTCCACAAGCCCATTGGCTTTTGGGTGATATGGTGTCATGCATCTCTGCACCACCCCACACTTCTCCCATAAACATTTCATCAGGTCAGACATGAAAGAACTCCCTCGATCAGTGATAACCTCCTGCAGAAACCCAACATGGGAGAAAATCCCAAGTAAGGCATCTGCCACTTTGTCTGTCCTCAGTGAGGATAGGGCGACTGCCTCTGGGTACCAGGTGGCATAATCCACCACAGTCAGGATGAATCTTTTCCCTGAGGAGCTGGGGGTATTTAAAGGCCCCACAATATCCATTCCCACCCTCTGGAATGACTCCTCCACTATGGGCAATGGAATCAGGGTGGCTTGGGTTTTCTTGCCTGCCCTTCCCTATTTCTTGGCACCGGTGACAAGACCTGCAATACTCCTTCACCTGCTGGGTGAAGTTAGGCCAGTAGAAATTCTGGGCCAACCGCTGCGTTGTGCACATGATTCCCAGATGACCAAACAAGGGAATATCATGTGCAATCTTGAGCAACTGCTCACGATACCCCTGGGGAACGACAAGCTGCCTGCCTAGCATCCCTCCCTCTGTCTGTACTGCCTGATTATACATAAGTCCATTTTCCCTATAAACCTTATGTCTGTCGTCACCTCTCTGTGTGCCATCTGAGTCTGCCCAAGCCCTCAGCTTCTCTAAACTAGGGTCATTCTCTGAGCATCTGCAAACCCCTTACACATTCCCAAGGCATGGGACAGGTCCCCTTCAGTTGCTAAACTAGGGTCCCTAGCACTAGCATCAGGGCACTCAGGATCACTGTCAATCCCAACCCCTCTGACAATGGGTCACCCATCCCTCTTTGGAGTAACCCTCTGTAGCTGTGTGGTTACTTGCTACTGGGGAAATTTCTACCCCCTCTTCATTAATCTTCATATCAGGAGACACAGGCTGGGGAACCAGCCTCTCAGTGGTTTCCACAAAGGCTTCTGTGGGGTTCAGGGAACTACAATTTTCCCTTGCCGCTTGGCTATGGGTAACTCACATACCATCCCCTGTTTTAGATTGTTACTCAGGATCACATCAACTGCTAAGGTTTTGGCTACAGCCACCTGTTGTACAGTTCCCCCTGTTTCACCCCAGTCTAGGAGAACACTAGCGAGGGGCAATGTTTTCACCTCACCAGTGAAGTCCTGTACAGTGATGTATTTATTGGGTATAAGCTGACCAGACTCTACCAGATCCCCCTTTACCAAAGTCAGGGATGCCCCTGTGTCCCTTAACCCTTGTGTCTGTACACCATTCACCATGACTGGGTGCATGTGTTCCCTCATGTTCACTGGCATGCTTCCAGGGACACACAAACAACCCACTTCTTTTCTAGCACCCAGTTGTGTACTATTGCTTGCCTTTTAGGGACACTGGCTGGCAATGTGCCCAGTTTCTTTACATAACCAACATTATTTCTTCTCTCAGAGAAATCTTTTCTTTGAAACCTGGGGCTAACTGGTTTCAGTGGAGGCAGTGAGGGTTTTGGCTGCCCTGAAGGCACGCTTTTCCCTTTCTGCACTGCCACGCCCACCCCATTCACTCTTACAGCAGGTCTACTCTTGGCATAGTAGTCCGAGAGTTCAGCAGCCTCTTGCACTGTTTTGGGATCTCGGTCCTCTAGCCAGGTTTTTAGCTCTGCTGGGCATGCCCAATAAAATTGTTCTAATAAAATCACATTTGCAATTTTATCAACAGAGTTTGCCTCAATTCCTTCCCACCAATGTTTTAAAAACAGACGTTGTTTCGTGGCTCGCTCCTCCTAACTCATATCAGGGCTTCTCCTGAGCTTACGGAATTTAGCTCTGTATGATTCAGCAGTTAATTCAAACTTTTTTAACAGTGCAGCTTTAAGTTTGCTGTAATCATCACTGTCCTCATTGTCCATTTGACCCAATGCATCCTGAGCTTTCCCGGTAAGTGGCGGGGATAGCTGGAAGCTCCAGGACTCTCTAGGAATTTTAGCCTGAATACAAACTTTACAAAAGAATTTAAAAAGGCATCCATACCCTCCCCCTCTTTAAATTCAGCTATTAATTTGGAATTCAATTTGTAACCTAGTCCTGTAGTCGCAGTTAAACCCAAGCCACTTACCTGCTCTGGTGGCGCTAGTCGTATCTTCTCCAGTTCGTATTGCCTCTGGCGCTCCTGCTCTGCACGGTCTGCATCTCGGCATTCTTGCTCTGCTTCACGGTGTTCTTGCTCTGCCTCATGGTCTGCCTCTCATTGTTCCCACTCTGCCTCTTGTCTCTCTCGTTCTCTCTTCTCCTGGAACTCCAGCTCCATCCTGCGCAACTCAATTTGCAGCCTGAGTACCTCTGGATCCAGGATACTGGTGACTTTCCCCTGCTGCTGTGGCCCTTCACTGACAGTGGCCCTGTTGCCCTCCTCATCAGATCTGGACACTGCACTGGCCACTAGCCCTCCTACACTCTAGGTCTGGTCCTCTTCAGTCATGGTCCATGACTCTCTGCTCTGGGTATCTGCTACCATCAAGGCATCTATGAGATTCTACTTGCTGGCTTTCACCACAAACGGGACTCCTCTGTCCCCGCACAACTGCTTTAAGTAGTCTAGAGTGTGCCTGTTGTAGTTGGAAGCCCTCTTCCCTGACTACTGCTACTCTGACTTGCACTTAAGGAAAAAAAATAAAACGGGTAGGAACTTGACTGTACGCCAAGTGATATAGTTCTGTTTCCTTTTTAAAATAAAATTCTGCCTTCTTCTTTCGTTGCAAGTGAGCTAATGGTCTCAAGCTGACACGCTGAACAATAAAAGCTTGTGATACCAAAATTATCCCACTGCTGCCAACCAATCTGTCACAAACCCACTCAGCAGGTCAGGCCCTCTACTCCCAAAGTGCCAACCTCTGAGCATAGTCTTGTGAACAGTTAACAGAACAAGGTAACCCTCTTGTCTGTTTTGTGAGTTCGGATTAACCTTTGGTCTCAAGTCTTGGAGGGATTCAAACTGTGAACCTCTTATTAGCATACCCAATATACAGGTTCAGATAATTCTGTCTTCAGGGGGGCAGATACCTTTGCCTATGGGCACCTAACCAGGTGTACAGAAATGAACTCTTAAAAACTGTAATAAAAGACCTCAGATTAAAATGCTTATCTTTCCAGTTTGGTATCACCATTCAAGCTTATGCCTAGTGTCAGCTATAACCATATATACTTTTCTTGCTAAAAAAAAGAAATTCAAAGACAGACCAAGTAGGTTCTAAAATTAGAATTTTACTACAATAGTTAAAAAATTTGTAAAACATAAAATACAGAACTATTATATCACAAGACATACAAATCTTTTAAAAGAACAAGGTTTAAACAGTGCAATTCCTATTACAGTGCTTAGATTTGTCTCTCTCTCTCTCTAAATACCTGCTTAAAGTGCTCCAAAGATGTTTCTTTGTCAGAGTCTAGACAGAAGTGTCTCTGAAGGAAAACAGAATATTGTTTAAGAAAAGACCGTCTTGGCCAACCCCTTTGTGTGAGGTCACCTGGCTTCTCCCTGTCAGAATATATATATATATCTATACAAAAACAGGATGTCTTTTCAAAGTATTAAATTCTGTAATCCTCAGCACAACTCATGTTCTTTTTCAAATGACATTTCTTTGATCTTATGCAGCATCCTCTCTCACACAGACTTCAAAGGAACATTTACAACTTCACACCCGTGTGTAATAACCTGGGTTTCTCTTTGAAACATTATAAAAGGGATACTGATTTCCCTTTTAGCAGTTAAAGCTATAATTAACTCAGAAAAACAGGAGATTCCTGATTAAGGCCTTCCAGGTAACACCTTGTATCTAAAACCTGTGTGTGTGTGATCTCACATGCAAGGTGAGGCTGATTTGGGGTTGGGCATGGTGTGGATGGCAGAGGCTTGACTTCCAGAAATGGAGGACACAGTCTGATCAACATACACAGTGGCATTGCCATCAGCTATGAAGGCAGTTGAAAGTCTGCTCTCCCAACTGTAGGGAGAGTTTTATTTATTTTTATTTATTTAATCTAGGATTACAAGTACCTTTGAGCCAAGGCTCTTTTACAAAGGTTCCATGTCAGGTGGAGTACCAACTTGGTGATCTTGAACATCAGAGTGGGGCAAGGCATTCTGGGGGAAAATGGAAAAACATTTTGTACAGTGCACCGTCCATGTCCCAAGTCATGGCAATTCTCCAGTCTGATTGTGATACGATCTCCTCCTGGTTCTTCAACAGTTGTCCGATCCTAAATGCAACCAAAACTAAAGCAATTGTATCTGGCTTCCAGATCATGTTGAGGCATTCGGTAGACTCTCTTGATATCAAGGCAAAAAACAGCTACCACAATGAGTAAATTAATGGTTTTGAATATTTTGGGGGTATGGCTGGATTCCTGACTCTAATACAGCAAGCAATAGATCACATCCTACCCACTGCTGGGCCAAGATCAGCTTTCTCATTGTGACCAAGGGTTGCCTCAGTGCACAAAAAGGGAAGAAGGTGGTTTTGCACTTCTACTCCCAACCAACTATGGTGACATACACAGATCACCAACTAATCCACTCTTCTAGGCATAGTTGTCTGAAAGCTATGCAAGTATATACTGTCAATTGACTTAACCAGTCATCACCATACTCTCTTTCATAAGCTCAAGTTGCTAAGTCTCTCAAACAGATGTGACTGGTTCACCTGTGTATACAACTGTATAAAAATGTAAACAAGGGCATAGCACTCTGCCACAAATGTAAAAGCTGCAAAAAAATAAATGAGGTCTGGCCAGAGCCTATAGGGCTGCAGCCGAGGAATTTGGGGTAAAAATATTGAAAATTAGTTTTTTAATATTTTTACACTAAATTTTTGACATAGCCTTGTTATGACCCTGCCTCATGAAGAAGGGCAGAGAAAATATTCAACTCCTGGCCTAAAGGTGATTTAGTGCAGGGATTGCGAAATCAACTTTCAGGATGCAAAAACACATTTTTGGCAAGAGTTGAAAAATTACAGCTGTCATATTCATGAGGTGTTGTAAAGAAATGTCTATGTTGAAAATGTGGGGTAGAAATATTGAATATTACCAATAAGCCTGGGTTTGCAAAATTCAGCATAGCCTCATAAGTTTTTTTTTTTAATATATATTTGTACACCAGGGGCTGGATATTCAAAAGGGTTGCACCATGCGCAATAGGGTTGTGCCTGAGTGAAATTGCGCCATTCTGTATATTCGGCAGGAGGCAGTGCGCCACTGAAAACATGCTGAGCAACAGCGCAATGATAATGAAGGCATGCGCAACGGAAGGGGGTGGAACCATGCATAAAGGGTGCAGTGCAATGTTCAAAGACTTGCGCAATGTGCAACAGTGGAGCAGGCGGAAGTTGTGCCCAAGCGAAATGAGCCAAAATAAAAAGGAGCAAGGAAGAGGCAGAACCTACAGGCAAGCCACATGAGACAGAGGCAGAGACAGGCACAGGGAAACAGGGAGAAAGAGGGCAGGCCAGGGAAACCACACCACACAAGAGGGGCAAGGGAAGGTGTGTGGGGCCACAGAGAGCAGAGGCCAGTAGGTGTACCTGGTGCAGGGGAGGTAGCAGTCAGGACAGCGGGGGAAACAAAGCAACATCAGCTGGGGGAACGCAAGCCAGGGACATGGACAGTGCCACCTTCCACATGGATGCCATAATGAGGGGGGTGAGAAGGCATGCTGCAGAGGGACGTGGCCATGGAAGAGCCCATCGGCGGTATGCCCCCAATAGGCAGTACCGAGCCCGCACCAGCTATGAGCTGTACACAGATGTTGAGATAGTGGGCTGGTACTGCCTGAACAGGGCAATACTGAGGCAGCTCTGTGAGATGTGCAGTGATGTGATGCAGGCACCCACACGACGGAGTCATGCTCTGTCAGTGGAGACAAAGGCAACAGCCTGCATGTGCTTGCTCACCACGGGTACCTTCCAGAGACCAACAGGGGATACCACAGGCATAACACAGTCGGCCACATCACACATCCTCACCCAATTCCTCAACGCACTGCTGCCACATGCTGCAGAGTACATCCATTTCCCCAGCACTGCAGTGGAGCACACAGCAAACATACAGGAGTTTCACAGGGCCTTATGCTTGGCATGCTGGGTGATAGACTGCACCCATGTGGCCACCACCTGGCGATCGGCCACCACTACATGAATCGTAAGGGATATGCCAGTGTCAACTGCCAGGTGGTGTGTGATGCCAGTGGGCGCATCATCATGTCTGTGCCACGCACCCTGGGGGAGCACATGATTCCTTCATCTGGCACCAGTCAGCTCTGTGCCACCGATTCGAGAGTGGGGACATCCCCACAGGTCATCTAGTGGGTGAGTATGTATGTAGAACTGACATATCGTGGGCAAGGGGGGTATGGCCAGAGGAGCCATGGGTGTGGCCCACAGGGCTTGGGGCAGTCTGAGCCTGAACAAGACACTAACCTCCACCATCTCCACACGGGTGACAGTGGATACCCACTCTGTCCCTGGCTGCTCACACCCTACCGGCGGCCCACGACCCCATCGCAGCAATGCTTCAATGAGGCACATGCCACCACACGCAACGTCATTGAGTGGGTGTTTGGGATGCTGAAGGCATGTTTCTGTTGCCTGGACACCTCTGGTGGTGCCCTACAGTATAGCCCCTCAAAGGCCTGTGGGATATTCCTGGCCTGTTGCCTCCTGCACAACATGGCTAAAGACTGTGGGATAGCCATACAGGTCAAAGAGAGGGACAGCAATGGGGACACCGGTGACGATGGGGATGGGTAGCCCCCCTTGGCCGACAGGACCCCTGACTGATCCGGCTGGCACAGCTGCACCGGGACACCATCACAGAGGAGCACTTCAGCCAACACAGGTAAGTCATGGTGCCATGTGCAACCACCAGTGGCTAGGGCACAACCCACAGACACGCATGGAAATACACCAGGGGTGCATGCTGGCAAGGGATGTGGCAGGGCACAGAAGCACACAAATACAACCAGGAGGGGTGAACAGTAACACGCCACATGGACGGGCACACACACACACACACACACACAGTAGGCACAAAGTGCACAGGGGTCAGGTGCAAAACAGAGCCGGAATGCAAACACTAGCAACACACATGTCCACAGGCCACCACATCCACTGACTGTCTATGTGCATGTGTCAGATGCTGGGCACCATTGCACTTTGGTGTACAGCGCAATGCAGGCATCATCATGCACACGTACCTGTGGACAGCAGTCGGGAGGGAGTGCAGGTAGACCATGTGTCTGCATGCAGGGCCGGGCACCCACCCATGCACTGCCCACTGAAACACACAATGCACACAGGGCAGCACCAGACAGTGCCCACACTGGGAGACAGGTCAGTCCTGCGGCACAGTGCCACATCTGTCTCGGATGCGTGGGTGGCCCCGCCGAGACCCAGCAGCACTGGCAGACTGACCACAGGCCTCATGGGGTGGCACCGATGGTCCACCAGGGGTTCCACTGCACGAACGCGACCGTGCCCGCACAGGGGTCTGTAGCACACCGAACACACCTGCACCAGGAGTGCGGCGGGATGCACAGCTGAACCCAGCATTGACAGGGTGGGTGTTTCCGCGACACGGGGCGGGGGGATGAGTAGAACTGCACAGCGTGAGAGAACATGGGCACCTGACCTGTGCCCATTAGGGCTATGACAGCGATGAACGCCTGTGTTTGCCTGTCAATGGCAGTGGTCACATCCTCCCACAAATGGTCAATCTGGGACAGGATCCTATCGGTGTCCCTGCTGTGTCACTCCTCGACCCACTCCAGAGCCACACACAGTGCCTCCATGGACGTTGCAAGCTGCATCTGCTGCTGTACTGATGCCTGCAGTAGGTGGGTGTGCTTGTCAAAGAGGTCGTCTGCCACCTTGGCATCCCGTCCATCAGGGTGTGGAAGGGACTGATGTCCAGCACCCCTTGAGGGTGGGCGCTGCTCACCAGGACCAGGTATGGGCAAGTCCACAGGCAGTGCACAGATGCCACCGCTGAACCCTGAACCCCCAGTCTCAGTGGGTGACTGCTGCTGCTGCCCCCTCCGCCTGCTGTGCCCAAGGGATCAATTGTTCCACCGCTGTGGCTGAAACAGTCCCACTATCCTGACCAGCCACCGGTGCTGCCCCACTGGTGCTGACAGGCACAGCCTGGGACTGTGCTGACACGCTGGCACACACATCGGAACCAGCCAGGTCCATGGGCATGAGCTGGCCTGCTGTGTCCATTCCGTGGCACACACATGTCACTGCTCATGACGGTCATGTCTCCATCATTGGTGCAGGTCTCTGCCACAGCCACAGCATGCTGGCATCCTTGGACGCCAGAATGCTGAGACACAGGAAGGGTCTCCCCCCACACCTGTCTCAACGACATCAGTGTGGACAGCCAGGCAGACCCACTGTTGCAATGCTCGACGGCTAACTGTGGAGGTGGATGGTCCCTCCTCCAACTCCAGATGACTGTCTGCAGTGGACAGGCCCTCCACCACTGACCCCTGCAGACACGAAGGATCTGTAACAGAAAGTAAGGTCATGTTAGTGCATGTGATCTACCCTGCCTCCCCGACAGACCATGACTTACCATGCAGTGATGGGCTACCACCTGTCTGGAAGCCACCTCCTGGAACGCCCTCTTTGGCACTGCATTGCATGCTTGCAGCAAGTCTGTCCTCTGATGGTGTCAGCTGCACCACCTCCGGCTGGACCCCACATGTTGCAGCACATGCCGCCCTGATGGCAGCCACCTTCTCCTTCACCCTCCTCCTGTCGGTACCCATCTTCTTCTTACACTCCTGCACGGAGCGCTGGTGGCTACCGTGCAGGTTGATGGCATGTGCCACCCCCTCCCATGCAGCAGCACGGGCCTGAGGGGTGCCCCGCCGTCCACTGAGCAGTGGCTCCTGATCGAGGTAGGCCTCGAAGAGTGCCTCTGTCTCGGCCTTGGTGAAATTGGGCCTCCTCTTCCACCCACCATAGTTGTCCTCCTCACCCGGTACTCGCTGGGTCATTATTCGGCCTGTAAGGATGACAGTGGTTACCTTTGACTGTGCAGTACAAAGCAAGTCCCTGATACCACAGTCCAGAACCCCACATAGCATGCAACTCACCAATAAACTGCAGTAACCAAATATGGCCACTGCAGAACAGTGTCGCATTTTTATAGCGCAATCCATGCAAATTAGGTGAGAAGCAACTTTAATGAGATGCAAATCGCACTGCTGCGTCATTGCATGGCTGATCGGCTGATTAGCGTATGACGGCTGAATATCATGCTCTTGCGCTTTGCGCAATTGTGTTGAACGTGCTGAGCCAATGGTGCAGTTCTGTGGCATGCGTAGTACACTTCACTGCACATGCCCAGGTAGCTTACGCAGGCGTCTGCCATGCTGATGACATGCTGTACATGGTAGGCAATGCAGGGCATGGCCACCATTGTGCCAGTGGCGCTATGGCATGGGTCACTACATGGCTCTGTGGCACAACTGCATGATAGTTCGCTGTGGCACTTGCATACAGGCAACCAATCGCACTAGATGCATAGACGTCCGATGGCACTGTGCATGGCCTTGTGCCAGAGACCCATGACCCTGTGCCCGACCTTTGCCCCATGGCACCATATGTCCGGGCATGGCTGCACCTCTATCGCGCTGTTCGGTAATAGCACGATAGGGAATGGTGGTGCTGTACCACGCAGCAGTTCCACATGGGGTGCCATGCTGCAGAGCACCAAATTGCCTACTATAGCGGTTGAGATGGCATGCAGGAGAGCGCCACAATGGAGCGCCCTTGAGCTGGTCAACCTTGTGGCCGTTGTGGAGCCACACTATGGCCCACTCTTTGGAGAAGAGGCACTGGACAGGGCCAGGACCCAAGTCTGGCAGGCGGTGGCCACTGACCTGGAGGCGGCCACTGGATGCAGGAGGACAGCAGAGCAGTGCAGGCACCATTATGGGGACCTTAGGAGGAGGGAGCCGGAGCTACTTGCCCATCTGCAGTCACATGCCAGGAGGGACATGGTGCCTTGTCCAGGTGGGTGATACATCTACACACTTGTATCATCCATATGGGTAACACTGTCTTATGTGGCCAGCACATAGGGGAGGGATAGTCTAGGGTTGGCTGTGGCGGTGTTTACAGGGTATGGGGTGGGTGGGTCTGGCTGGGTGGGTGGGCACACACATTGGGGCAGGGGGACTTTGCTTTGGGTTTGTACTGATGTTTTTCTCTCCTTTTTTCTCCCACAGGCATGGATGAGCGGCAGTGGATGGTGGAGCAGCAGCAGAGGGAGGAGGACGCAGCACACAGGCGTGTCAGGGACCAACACCACTGACAACAACGGCCTGATGAGGGTGAGTGCCATGACACCATGATTACTATTGCATGCTGTGTAACAGGGTGGGCAGCAGGGCATGGCCACCATCCATGGACACCACTGCCATGCACGCGACTTGTGACAGTCAGCACTGTCCAGTGGCAATGCATGTCTGGGAGTGCGTCAATGGTGGTCCATGCGTGCACTGGGCACATGGCTGTGGCACTGCCTGCACACTGCATAGCCACGTTACTGTACGGCCTTGGTTATGCTGTGCTGGACGTGGGCAGTGGGTGTGTGCAGTGTTACACATGGCTGTTGATGCCTGGTTGGGCATGTCTTGTGGACACGGTCACTGTGGGTGGGTGCACACCATCACAGGAGCATGGCACATGGCTGTATGCCATGCATAATGGGTGGACTGCAGGGGGATGGACAGTTGCACCTATTGACTCTGATCCCTCATCCTAGGTGAACGGATACTCCTGCAGATCCAGCAGGCTGTTCAGGAGCTGCTGCAGGTGGCACGGGAGTCCCTGACCATATTGAGGGACATACAGCAGCAAGGGGTCAGGAGGAGGAGACGGACCAGGCAACAGCCCCAGGCAGAGGAGGACCAGGCTGGCTGCTAATGTCTGCAAGACCTGCCTGCAACTACCCCCCTTTGACCAACCCTCACATCCCGCCTTCCCTCTCCCATATGTTCACCTCTGCCCCTTACCCACCCCCACCTTGTTTCTGTCCCCCCTCCATTTGTACATAGTTTACTGTATATAGTTGTGTTTTATATTTTACAATAGATGTATTTTGATATGAATACTGTGGTGGTCTCTGATTTGCAGCTGGCTATAGGTGCTCAGCTGCAGTGGTGTGCATGGCATCTGGGGTGGTTCAGTCATGGGTATGTATGTGTGTGCGTGGGGAAGTGTCTATGGTGTGGGAGTGGCTATCAGTCGGTGTCTGTGGTGTGTGTGTTGTTTCCTGTGCATTGCATTACTGTGCAGTGGTCCATGGTACATGCTCTGTGTCCATTGTGCCCCTGTCAACCCATTCTTGGCCTGTGCAGCTGACACCCTTACATGTCTGTGGCCTGCAAGGTCTGCTGCCTTGTCAGTGGTGGCTGTCCCTGCAGGTCATCCACTGTGACCGTCACAATGCTGGGTTGCCTCCTGTCACTGGTGTGGTGAATTTTTGCCTCGGGTGACACTGTGGCCTCCGCGGTTGATGTCCCACCTCCATGCTGTGGCTTGTGTGTGTTGCAAGGGCTGTGCACCACTGTCTGTGACTTGTGCTCCAGGCATCTGATGGTGACGTATGGGACCAGAGTGCATGCACAGGGTGGGTGTCACCCCTGTGCCATGGAGGACTGCAGGATGTGTGTGCTCAGTTTTCATGGGCCCACACTGGGGGCTTGGTTGCCACACTACTGCTTCCCTGTATTATTGTCCCTGTGGGTATGGGTGTGTGTTTGCCCCTGCACTGTGTTGCATCTGGTGTGATGCATGCTTCCACGCACCACTGTGGGTGTCTGTGCTGGCTGCTGTGGCTAGCGGTGGGTCGGGATGTGACACTTGTCTACTGTGCAGGGTGCTGTCTCAATGGTGGTGGTGTCAGGGGCACACCCTGTCCCATGTGGGGTACCTCTTTTGCCGACACATGGTCAGTCTCTCATCTGTGCCTCAGGAGGATTGTGCATGTTGGCACTGTGTCTGCCGTTGTTGCATTGCCATGTGCTGCCACCCACTGCTGGGTGCTCATGGTGAGGCTGGCTTGTACGGTTCTGTGGTACATGAGGTTGCATTGTGACAGTGCGGGTGGTGGTATGCATGGGGTTTCCTGCAGTGGTGGTTGCTGCTCATGGGGGTTGTCTGTGGGTCACAGTGCAGGGTGTGCTGTGCACTGGGGGGGCTGGTGTGGCACGGGGTGGTCCGCCCTCCTTGTGTGGCAGTCTCAGCTTGCCGGTGGGTGTGCTGGGGCACCATGGCCCAGCTGTGCTTTGTTTGCTTGTCCCCATGGGCCGGTGGATATTCCAGCCCTCCCCCAGTTGTGCTGTACTTAGGGTGTGGGGGCACATTGTCAATTCTGCTGTGTGTTCCTGTGCCCATCTGTGGCATGGGTGGTGGGCCCCTACCTACCTCCCTGGTTGTGCAGTTACATTGTTCTGCTGCTGGGGGGCTCCCTGCTTGCACTATGGCACCTCTGGGATGCTCAGCTGGGCTGCCCTTGTTGCGCCATTGCGCATCGTATCTGCTCAGCTTCCCCTTCCTAGTTGTGCTATGGCACAGGTTGTGTGATATTCAGACATTAGCTGTTTGCACAATTTGGCTTGCTCCTTTTTTGAATATCGCGTCTATTGCGAATGTGCTCAATGGATTTGTGCTTGCTCCTGCTATTGTGCATTTTTGGGTGCAATTTGAATATCCATCCCCAAATTTAAAACGTAGCCTTCTTATGACCCCGGCTCATGAATAAGATCAGAGAACATGTTCAACTACTGTCTGAAAGGTGATTTCATGCAGGGACTGCAAAATCACCTTTCAGGATGTAAAAAAAACATTTTGGCCAGGACATGAAAAATGACTGCTGTCACATTCATGAGGTGCTGTAAACATATGGCTATGTTGTATGTGATGGACATGTGACCAGAGCAATGTATTAATTTGTTTTTGTGAATGCATTTTGTAATGTAAGTATGCTTCTGTCATAGCTTCTGCTATTTGCGAAGGGGACAGAAAAAATATGGCTTAGATGGTCACATGTCCAGACAAGTCTTAAGAGGAATACTGAGGACTGCTCTGAGAAACTTTCTCATGAGCTAATCCAGGGTACACATCCTGATAGATGTGAAGGTGCAACTGCGAACTCCTGAGACATCCTTGAAGCCAGAGATTCTGTAAGTTAGATGGGAGTGCCAGGCTGAATGCCTCAGCCAGCTTAAAAGGCAAGAAGCATGGGGCTACACACCTGGACTGTCTTCAAGGCAGAATCATAAAAGTAAAGGGGACCAGCTGGCTGAATTAGGTCATTCCTCCATACACCCACCCATCTGGGGGTGGGCAGGGGTAACCTGTCACTCAAATTCAACGTAGACTCATAACTTTATTGTTTTTTAACATTTTTACACCAAATTTTCAGCATTGCCTTCTTATGACCCCACCTCATGATCAAGGGCAGAGACAATTTTCAACTCCTGCCTAAAAGGTGATTTTGCACAGGGAATGCAAAATCACCTTTTAGGACATATTTCCCTAATGTAAATGCAATTGTTCATGAGATGGGGTCCTTAAAAAGGCATGTTGAAAATTTGGGCCAACAATATGCAAAAATGCCCAAGTTATGCCACTAAGTTCAAAACCCTATTGAAATACACTGAACCGCATACCTGTTTCTTCAGTTCATGGTCCAGCTTTGAAGAGGGAAGATGTGTCTGTGGTCCAGAAAGTATTACAGTATTGGACCCCAATGGGTAAATAAGAGCTGGGGGTATGTGGGGTGGTGGGTGCTGAGTGGGAGGGTCAGGTGGGGGGACAGTAACTGTGCAAAAGACATTGATGGATGGTTTTCTTTTTACAGGGCAAAATAAGACATCAATGGACAGTTTTCTTTTTACAGGGTAAAAAAAAAGGATTAAGGAATCACCATTACATCACTGGGGGATTGGGCACTCCCAGTGTCAAGGTTATGTTTCTGGGGGTGCTGAGAGGGAGGTCTGGTGGGGGAAGAAATATATATATTTAAAAACAAAGGTCACGAAACATGATCACAACACTGGGGGATTGAGCACTCCCAGTGTTGTTATGTTTCTGGAGGGGGTGATGGGTGCTGAGAGGGAGGGTCAGGTTGGGGGGATATGTATAATTAAAAAAAAATCGGCATCATGGTGGAACACAGCACAGTCTGCTGTGACCAAGATGGCCACTGCACTGTACTGTACATGTGCTAGTAGTCGCGCATGTGCAATACAGTTTGACAGCCATCTTGGACATGGTGGAGTGTGTCATGTTCTGCCGTGACCGTCGACACAGTAAAAAAAACAGGACAGTGTGACTTCAAATGGAGACAATGAACAGAGTGCTTCATGGATGTGGAGGTGACTGTGTTGTAACTCTAACATGTTTTTCGTTCGGAAGGAATGCGCTGAGTCCTTTTCTCATAGCAAGAGGTCTGCAGGGCTACGCCCACTGCAGCCCTAAAAACTCAAGCCATAGTGAAAAGAGATCCAATCCACAGCACTTACCCCTGTGTACTGTGTGTACTTAGGAGAGCCCCTGATTATCTCTTAACTTACTCTATGCAGAAATGGTTTGACTTAATGCTGAAATGCCTACTTTCTCTGCTCATCTGCAGACAGTAGTACCTAACTTTTTACCTCCTAGAATGAAGCATGATTCTGGTCAAAAGGCCTTTGTATATTCTTCCCTGGATTCATGGAAAAGCTTCCCCTCAACATAGAAATGCTCCCAGCCTACAGGCATTCAAAACCAGTCCCTCTACTCACTTAAGTACCCCTGTACTTTTTTGGTCCAGTGTGGCGCATACCCCTGTTACGCTTGGGTTATGCCCCATAGTCCCATATACAACTCACACTGTATTCCTGGTCTATTGTACTGTGATACTGCTATTTTGCATTTATATATAGATATGAGTGCTAGGAATGTGCTTTGCTGCTAAGATATGATAATATTGTCATGCATTATATATTTTACCTCACTATAATACATTTATCTAGATTAGTTTGTCTTTTATAGATATTCCATATATTATCTACCTAATCACTGATAAGATGATTCAGAGGGATCATCAGTGATTATTGTATACTCATATTCTCATGCAATTATATGTAATGTGTATTTTACACTCAGATATGCCATGTAATAGGCCTGTCAGCAGTTCTCTTTGTCTCTAAGCAAGCTGACAGAGACAGAAGGCCTTTGTTATGTGTAATATTTTATATTGTACATAAGCAAGAAATGTAGTTTAAACTGTCAGCATTTCTTTTGTCCAAGCTATAATGCTAATGGAAGCATATTCTGTCTCATATGATACTCATTAGTAATTCTGTCTCCCAAGTCATTATCCAATTGAGAATGACTTAGGACCAATACATATTGTTTCTTATATCTGTAACTATGTTGTAATCTTTGTTGCTATGCTGTTATCTGTAGTATTTAGCTGTCCTCAACCAATCGTAGCTCTCTCGAGAGACACTACTGTAACTTCTCTAGAAGGGCAGAGAGCTGGAGCACGGGGAGAGATAGAACAAGATCATAGAGAACCTAAGATCTACAATTCTGGAGATGATGTATATTCTTCAGGAGTGGTAAGAAACCCATCTCCCTTGTGATTTTCTTTGTCACATGCTTGACGTAAGTAGCATAATAAACTTTATTAGTATTCTTTGCTTGTTTACAAATGTTTCTTGGCAGACTCCGAGACACAAGAATCTGTATTATTATTTTTATTGCCTACCCTACACACCAAGAGTGTTTAGACAACATAATGGTGACCATGAAATGGAGTCTGGATGTTTTGGCCAAGTTTCATTTAAATTTCCTCTGTAAATTAAAACACTAGGTGAGAGATCCCCAGTAAAAACAGGCTGAAAGTGTCTAATGTTTAAAATGTTTCGGTCAGTTGTGTGTTCTACAGTGCAGACAAAGCAATCTCTTTGCAGATATTCAATTTCTGTGTAATGAGTTGTTTTATTTTTGATATTTTTTTTCCTATTCTTTCTCTGTGGGAACACAGCTATAAAGGATCCGAAACAAACAGTTAGACAGCTTTCTTGTGCATTCAAATCCTAATGTGTATTTACTCATCTAGGTGTCTACATATGCCAAAGGCTGTTTGTGTCCTGTCATGAACTTTGGTTGCAAACAAAGTTTTTTGATCCACAGACAGCTAAGGGGTTCTTATCTTTAGACATGTCTAAATATATCAGTACTGAGTTGAGGCTGGATGCCTTAACAAGCCAAACTGCTAACAGTAGTTGGCTTGATTTTGCTAAAGTAGCAGAATCCAATGGTAGCCCGTTAATGGACATTATTGCCCATTATGGGAAACTGAAAAATGGTACCAACGATCCTGAAGGATTATTAATTGAAACGTTGTTTAATTGTTTTGATGCTGTTCTAAATAAGATATCTGTTTTGAAAAGAGAGTATATTGCTTGCAAAATGGAGAATTCTGCCTACAAGCAGGAGATTAGTCTGAAGAGGGTTTTTCATACAGAAAAAATAGCTGGACTACTGTCTGAGCTACAATCTGTCCGTCTAGAAAATGAGTCTCTATTTAATGAGAGAAGCAGCCACAACCTGCATGCCTTAAGAGATAATGCTGAAAAGGCAAAAGTTATTAGTAAAAAGGTTTTTCAAACTAATGGTGTTCTGGCTAGTAACACTGATTCCTTACATTTTGAAAACAAAGAACTTAGAGATGAAAAGTCTAAAGTAATTACTGAAAAAGTTAATGAGCTGGTATTTAAACACCAGACCTTGACGGTATAGCATGATTCAATATGTTTTAATTACAGCAGACTTGAAATGAAGGTTTTCAATATAAACTATGACACAGCTTCCGTCAATAAAAAGCAAGTTTTACAAGATGTGATTGTTTTGCAATCTGAAAACAAAGCACTTAATAGCATGCTAACTCCTGTATCTGAGCAGTTAGAATGTAGGAGCAAAAGTCAGATATGGCGAACTTGAGCCGTCAGCCAGAGATATTGGCGGGGCATACTAACTTAATGCCCAAAGACCTTGCCTCTTCTCATCTTGAAGAGTTTGATTTTGAACACTCACAGTATGTTGTGGGGTGGACTAGAGCAAAGGCTAGCCACTTGTTTTTCTGTGATTCACAAAATGGAGAATTGTTAGAGTCTCAAAATGGTGGACACACATGTCATCAGATTGCATCTCCATACCATCCCCAAGATGGCCACTCATGGTCATGTGATGATGGTCATGACACAATAACCCATGATGCCCATGAAGTAATCCAAAATGGCGACCACCATCTCACAGAGATTCGATCCTGCAGTCACATGGACCTGTGATTGATGCCATAACCAAACAAAACAAACCAGAGTTTTTTGGCATGATTAATAATGTTATCAGTAACACTAGTGTTTCTGAGGAACAAAAGATTCTCATTAAAAATGATGTTGATGTACTTTTGAATAAGATTAAAATGCAATCTGTCATGAAGTCAGCGTCTGATGCTGCAGAAATAGCTGATGCTCGTAACAATGTTTGCTCTATTAGCAGTGTTTATGGTATTCGAGTGTCCTTGGATAAAGAACACATTGAAGTTAATTACATGAAAAGTTGTTTTCATTTCCTGTGCAATGTAACATCAGCCGAGAAGACTGAACGTACTGCTTTTCCTATGCAGTGCATTAATACCTGAAGCTGCAACATTAAAAACAATGTTGCTACCATCCAGCAACATTCCGGTGGGTAAACCCACTCTGCATTTGATGGGGAAGGGGACAACCCTGATTCTGAAAGCCCCGTGACTGTGATATTTTCAGCATCACAGGCCTTGTTGGGGGGGAGGGTTACAGGTTTGATTTCTGAACCAGAGCTGACAGCTGTCTCAGCACTACTTTCTCCACCCCTAATGGCTACTGAACCACAATCTATAGCTGGAGAACTGCGTGCAACTTGCACACCACTTTTCTCCGCTGTGCAGGCACCCCTGATAGTGCCAGCACTGCCTGCACATGATGCAGAACCCCCTCCATCAGTGACACTTGGATCATCCCATACTGTGACTGCAATGGCAGGCACTACAGGTTAGAAGGTACAAGGTATCCTAATACTGATATCATTATCTTTTCTTTTGGGATCACTGATCATGATCCCAGCATTGGTTAATCCTAACACAGGTTTAGGGCATTATTTTGAAACTGCCACATCAGATAGAGCAATCGCAGCAGTTTTAGCCCAAAAATACATTGGGCACATCAGACCCATTGCTAATGCATCCCAGATGTTTGTCCCAGTGGAGCTGAAATACAACCTTTGTGAAAGGAATCTTTTGGCTACATACTGGACAGTGAGATACTTTATGTACATCATTGGATATGCACCCATTGTGGTGTATTCCAATCATTTGCTAACTAACGTTCTGTTGTCAGACAGAGTAAAAGATGACTCTGTATCCGATGCCAGACTTGTGCACTGGTCTCTCATATTACAGGATTATGACATCACTGTCCTTCCTATCAAAACTTCATCCTTGTTGGCCCATGGCCTACAATTTACAGGAGAGACCTATGATTGTTCACTCCAATCCCCTGACCTAACTGTCCCAGTGCCCTATCTGACAGAACCTCAGAAAGTGTTCAAAGACACTACTGTGTGTCATGTTTTGATTGATGACTCAGCCACACATGCCAATGAGGGTCAGATAGCAGGGTTTGAAATTATTTTACATTCTGGTGATGACAGAGTGTGCATGGCTAGTAATTGCATCATTGTATATGTACGATTCACAGGCAATGTTAAAACACACCTGGCAAATAAAATGAAAATCAAGGAGGCGAGGAGTCTACTAATTACCACAAATATTTGTGAATGGTTTAGAGAGCAGGAACGTCCTTGAGAAAGACACAGCTTGTGTTAAGAAAGGAATAAAAAGATTTTTCCTTGCATAAAATAATACCGGCACTCCATGAGAGGGTTAAGTTCTGCCCACTTCAAGAAATGTCCTTGAGATAATTACAGAAAGCACTGCAGATACAGTGTTTTTTATTACAGTTTCTAATTGGGACTGTTTCTCTCTAAACTGAATTTCTTTGGCAGAAGACAAACTTCTGTTCCAATTCTCTAATTTTACCTCTGAGAAATACAGTGACTTGTTTGTGTGCAACACAGCCCTAACCAGTTAAACACTGTACATTCATAAGGTTCGAGCATGTTGTGTGTATATTCTTTATGCTCTATAAGAAGGACCCTCATTTATGGGCAGTGTATAGGTTCCTTAATAAAGGAACTGGGGAATAACTTCCAAAAATAGCTCTTATAAGAAAGTGAAAATGACATTCACCTATCCAGTGATGGCATACTCATTTGGAACATCACTGCGGTAACACTCATGAAAAGTTACGGGTGATTCCTGAACACCTGAGAGTAGATTTTATCTACTGTTCCAAGTACATTGTACTTCAACTGGTGGACACCAGTGAGTCAGTAAAAACACTAGACAGACAAAAATCCTCTGTCTTGTGGCCACACATGAGAAATGATGTAGAACACTACATTAGTAACTGTTTGCTCTGTGAAAGAACAGTCCTATGCCAGCTAGGAAAAATGCATTGTTACCCCAGAAGCAAAGGCCCCTGGAACAATATCCAGTTTGACTACATTGACCCTATGCCAACCACTAAGAACAACTAGTTTGCACTAGTGATCACCGACCTATTTTCCAAAAGTTTAAAGCTATCCCAAAACAGAACAACACAGTCAAAGTGACTGCAAATGTCTTGGTAAACCTGCTATTTACCAGATAGGATTTTACCCTTAAAGGTAAATTCTGATTACAGGGATCTGGCTTTATAGCCAAAGTAATGCAGGAAATTCTGGATTTGTTATGGGTAAAATAAAAGTTTTATATCCCTTACCATCCACAGTCATCAGGACAGGTGGAATGTGTTAACAGGCAGATCAAAGTTATGTTATCCAAACTTGTTCAGAAAACCCAAAATGACTGGAATTCATTATTGCCTTTACTCCTTATGGCAATAAGAGGGATACCCTCTGCAGGTACACAGTGTACCCCATTTTTAAAATCATGACCGGATGGTCCACGAGACTCCCAGAACATTTACTTCTGGACCTGTGTGCTGCCAGTAGATAAATGAATTAATTTCTGCTCACATTAAGGAAGCAGATGAGCATCATATAGCTGGGGAAGTCCTTTGCACTGCCTATAGCTAACATGTTTTTACAACCCTTTGGTTATCTCTTCCGGGATCTGGAATTAGGATATATCATGACCGGATGGTCCACGAGACTCCCAGAACATTTACTTCTGGACCTGTGTGCTGCCAGTAGATAAATGAATTAATTTCTGCTCACATTAAGGAAGCAGATGAGCATCACATAGCTGGGGAAGTCCTTTGCACTGCCTATAACTAACAGGCAGAGATACTAAACAAATATTTTTGCTCAGTATTTACAAAGGAAGTGGGGGAGGTACCTAAAACAAACAGTAGAAACACTCTGGATACAGAAGTTGATACCAGCCCATTTACAGAAGAAAGGGTTCTGAAAGAACTCTTAAAACTGAAGGTGGACAAAGCAATGGGGCCTGATGGGATTCATCCCAGAATTCTAAAAGAACTAAGGGTAGAACTAGTGACACCGCTGACTACCCTCTTTAACAAATCATGGGAGGATGGGTTGGTACCTGAGGACTGGAGAAGGGCAGATGTGATTCCCTTCACAAAAGTGGGAGCAAGGCAGAAGCAGAAAACTACAGACCTGTTAGTTTAACCTCAGTGGTAGGAAAATGATGGAATCACTTCTGAAGGAAAGAATTGTTGAGTATCTAGAGGCCAGAGGGCTCAGGACCCAAGGCAGCATGGATTCACAGCAGGGAAGGTCATGCCAGACAAATCTGATAGATTTCTTTGACTGGGTGACCAAAGTAGTAGATCAGGAGGGGCTGTGGACATGGCCTACCTAGACTTTAGCAAGGCATTTGACACAGTCCACACAAAGATTAATACACAAGTTGGCCAGCCTGGGAGTGGGTCCCAAGATAACAGCCTGGGTAAAGAATTGGCTGGAGAATAGGACACGAGAGTAATAGTAAATGGAGTCCACTCTGAAGAAAGGGGTTACTAGTATGAGGAAAACGAGGGTTCAGTATAGGACCGTCCTCTTCAATGTCTTTATAAGCGATATTGCAGAGGGACTGGAAGGAAAAGTATGTCTCTTTGCAGATGACACAAAGATCTGCAACAGAGTTGATGCACAAGGTGGGGTGGAAAGGATGAAAGGGACTTGGCAAGGTTAGAGGAATGGTCAAATGTATGGCAGCTTAGATTCAATGCTAAGAAGTGCAAGGTAATGCACCTGGGAAACAAAAACCAGGGAAGAGTACACAATGGGGGTGAGATACTAACAACAACAAAATGGAAAGGGACCTGGGGGTAGTCATATCAGATGACCTAAAGGTGGGCAAGCAATGTGAGAGAGGGCAGCAAGGAGGGCTAGGGGATACTGGGATGCATAGGAGAGGCATCACCAGCAGAAAACAGGAAGTTATTATCCCTCTGTACAGACAGTTAGTGAGACCCCATTTGGAGTACTGCGTGCAGTTCTGGAGATCCAATCTCCGCAGGACATAGACAGGATGGAGGCTGTCCAGAGGGATGCAACTAAATGGTGCAGGGTCTGCACCGAAGACATATGAAGAGAGACTTAAGGAGCTGAATATGTATAGCCTCGAGGAAAAGAGAGAGGGGGGACATGATAGAAACTTTCAAGTATCTCAAGGGAATCAACAAAGTCCAAGAGGTAGCATCTTTCAAAAAAGAGTGTGCAAGAACAAGGGGCACAATTTGAAGATAGAAGAGGCTGCTCAGAGGTAATTTAAGGAAGTGTTTTCACAGCAGGTTGTGGATGCATGGAATGGCCTTCGGAGGAGGTTGTGGAGTCAAAAACAGTGGTGGAATTCAAGCATGCATGGGACAGTCATAAGGCAATTCTAGGGGGTGGGGGTAGGAAGAAGTAGGCTGCTGGTTAACTAGGATCTGCAGCTTATCCAATAGGTAGGGAAACAGGCAGACTGGGTGGGCCAAGCGGTCCTTATCTGCCGTCAAAATCTATGTTTCTATGTTTCCTTGATCTCATACATGACAGATGTATGGGTCAGTGGCATTGCCACATTTTGCACTTCTATTGCATGTGTTAACAAATGTTTATTTGAATCTAGCACTATTCCCTTGTCAATGGCAAGGAACCTTGGATATGTCACCACACACACCAGTATTGCTACATGTTTTGAAACTTATTCCTGCACAATCCAGGAAGCCATGTTTGTGATTCTCATAGTGTCATTGCCACATTTTCATCTGGCAACATCCATCTTTGATCGTCTGGCAACTGTCCATTCTATTGGTCATCTTGATGGGAACTTTTACCATAAAAAGGTTGAAACCACCTCCTTTCCTTGTTTACAATGAGGTCTTGGGATTGTGACTGACTCTGAACTTTAAATGTCGTACCTGAAAGGAGTATCACCTTTTATGCGGATGTGACATCTTCCAACTTGTATTACCAACTTGTGAATACAGGCCTAATAACTGAAATTAGGCTTCCACTTGTGAACTTTCAAATAAACTGTATTCAATCCAGCCAATTAAGATTCTACAATCAAGCTCATTGTTATGCATACCCTGAAGCTAGTCTGGGGTAGGGGCAATCCCCTAACTCAGCAAGAAGACTCATCACTTGATCTACAATCAAGAAATCCATTTTCTTCACTGCTTGTTTTCCGAGCCTGCCTGCTGCCTCATACAAACTGAGAACTGAGTACTGCTATTAACTTTTACACTTTGTGCAGCTGTGTGATCATCTTCAACTGAACACTGTTGCTATTCCATTGTAAAACTCAATGTGCAATCTAATGCACCCCCTGCTGAGGCCTCTGAAAATACTGCTGCCTCCGGAACATTTTGATCAACCTTTGGAAAATCTAAATGCATCGAATTTGAACTATGAATCTTCATTTAACACTTGAAGAAACCCTGGATTTATCCCTGGAACTGTTCGTAGTTTTTGCCTTGTGGACATTGACATTTCGCGTCCTGTTCAACTTACCAACTGAAAAATGCCATCCTTCAAGGTGGTATATTCTGCTGATGTGGAACATTGTGTGGTGACCAACTATACATTCTTCAGATATGGACTAAAAGTTATGCAAAATAAACTTTTCTAATTTCTGTTTTTATTCCCTAATCAGGTAATAGGTTATACAGTAATCACACCTGTTCCCATCCCGGAACCAGATATCATTAAGTCTAGTCCTAACTATCTTGATGCTCTATCTCGATTTTTTTTTACTTATTTTTAATATCCATACAGGCAACTTAAGTTTGTCTGTTCAATTGCTTCCCAATAGGATAGATACACACCTGATACATATCAATATTTACTGATTGTTTTGATATTGGAAAACCCCAATGTGAAGTTTTATTCCAAATGTTTATAGTAATACAAGGTTTACTAACATTTTCCCTTATAATTACATTTTGTTGTTTAAGGAAAACCCTGAAATACTACCATGACCAGTAACTTCCTCTATCAGGCTCATGCCTTGGGCCTGAAGATGAATGGTGCCTAACCTCCATCTTTTTGTTGTGTTGCCACTTTTGCAATTAGGGCAACAGGATTGCTACACTTGGGTTATGCCCCTACCACCCACACACACCTCACATGCACCTCACACTGTATTCCTGGTCTATTGTACTATGATACTGCTATTTTGCACTTATATATAGATATGAGTACTAGGAATGTGCTTTGCTGCTAAGATATGATAATATTGTCATGCATTATGTATTATACCTCACTATAATACATTTATCTAGATTAGTTTGTCTTTAATAGATATTCTATATATTATCTACCTAATCACTGACAAGATGACTCAGAGGGATCATCAGTGATTGTTGTATACTCATATTCTCATATAATTATATGTAATATGTATTTTACACAAAGATATGCCGTGTAATAGGCCTGTCAGCAGTTCTCTTTGTCTCTAAGCAAGCTGACAGAGACAGAAGGCCTTTGTTATGTGTAATATTTTGTATTGTACATAAGCAAGAAATGTAGTTTAAACTGTCAGCATTTTTTTGTCCAAGCTATAATGCTAATGGAAGCATATTCTGTCTCATATGATACTCATTAGTAATTCTGTCTCCTAACTCATTATCCAATTGAGAATGACTTAGGACCAATACATATTGTTTCTTATATCTGTAACTATGTTGTAATCTCTGTTGCTATGCTGTTATCTGTAGTATTTAGCTGTCCGCAACCAATTGTAGCTCTCTCGAGACACTACTGTAACTTCTCTAGAAAGGCAGAGAGCTGGAGCACGGGGAGAGATAGAACAAGATCTTAGAGAACCTAAGATCTACAATTCTGGAGATTATGTACATTCTTCAGGAGTGGTGAGAAACCCATCTTCCTTATGATTTTTTTTGTCACATGCTTGGCGTAAGTAGCATAATAAACTTTATTAGTACTCCTTGCTTGTTTACGAATGTTTCTTGGCAGACTCCGAGACACAAGAATCTGTATTATTATTATTTTTATTGTTTACCCTACACACCAAGAGTGTTTAGACAACATCCCATCACTGTACAAAATACATTTAAGGTCAAATTTTCCTTACTACTGTTATTCCACCTATGTCATCTTGTAATGAATTATGTAATGCTTGAGTCTAATTTGCTTTTATATTGCATTTCTAACATTTGTATATTGTTTGTAACTGCTTTTCTTCTGTACTGTTATTCTGATGCCTGCTGTTGTTCTCCTTGGGACCCCCATGTAAATGAGATGCTACACCCAGCTGGAGAAATTTCAAGTAAAACATACATGGCCGGCCCAGTGGTACTGAGGGTTGAGGCGCTGGATGCCACACCTCATATGACACTGGTGACCTGCATTCAGGAATGGGCCCAGGTTTGTCGGGGGCCAGCCAGGGGGGTGGAGCTGGATTGAGCCACCTCATGGTAGCTCTCTTCTCCAGGTGTAGGCTTTGGTGCTGCTTCACTAGGGAGTGGTGCAGGGAGGGGAGGACACCGTTAGGCACTTGGCAGAGGTTGTGTTCTTCACATGGCTTCTTGCCCGTGCCAGCATCCTTCAGGGTGAGGACTGGGGTTTCAGTAGCTACTTCTGTAACCACCAAAAACCCTTGTCCCACTGCCATGCCGTGTGATCCCCATAAAAGGGGATGTAAGCCCAGATGGCCGTACGTTGGTATCGGTGGCCTTGCCGGCAGACCGCAATAAAATGTATATAAAGTAAAAAATACATAAATAATAACTGTGGCACACCCAGCAGAGACAACTGCATTTAACCATGGCATATGATGTAAGTATGTGCACAACTGTTTCTTAAAAAAAACTAAAACCTGGTTGCTTCTTACCTCCCCTTAAAAAACAGTTTCAGTGGTTTGAAATGCAAGTGCACAGTTAGTAGATCATGTCTGACATGGATGTAGTTCAGACAGGTGGTGTCTGAAGATTAATTGATTTAAAAAGAGGTTACAAAAACACAGCTTTGGTGTCATGAGTAGGCCTGTTCCAGAATGGCTAACTAATTTCATCTTGCTCTCAGCAATCCTCCTCCATCCTTTTATTTACCCTGAGGTTCAGCTGCCCAGCATCTCCTTATCAGTATTTCTGGGGCATGTAAACCAACTGTGCAGCCTTTGGAAGTCTGATAAAGCCAGAGAAAAGAAAGAGATCATTTGGAAGGTTACTCACACAGTACCAGCTACTGCCATACAAGATGGCTGACACTGAAGGTGTCTGCAAGAAGGCACAACTGGCCTCAGAGTGGAAATCTGTTCTGTTAACCATGTAGACAGAATTTTGGCAGTCTGACATAGCTAAAGCACTAGAGGGAAAGATGTGCCTGTTCGGAGATGACACCAAGATATGTAACAGGGTGGACACCACTGAGGGAGTAGGCAAGATGGAATCAGACCTAAAGTAACTTGAGAAGTGGTCTGGAGCATGGCAGCTGAGATTCAATGCCAAAAAGTGTAAAGTCATGCACATAGGAAAGAGAAATCCAAAGAAAGCATATTACCTGAGAGGGGAACAACTAGCTTCCTCCAGCCAGGAGCGTGACCTCGGAATCATGATCTCAGAAGACTTGAAAGTGGGAAAACAGTGTGAGAAGGCAGCACTTAAGACTAGTGGAATGCTGGCATGCATTGGGAGGGGAATCACGAGCAGGAGGAGGGAGGTGGCCCTATCATTGTATAGGGCACTAGTCAGGCCACACCTGGAATATGGTGTCCAGTTTTGGAGGCCTCACCTTAAAACGGACAGCGACCGCATAGAGAGAGTCCAAAGAAGGGCGACAAAAATGATACAGGGATTGCACCAGATGTCATGAGGATACATTGAGTGAACTGAACATGTATTCTCTGGAACAGAGAAGGGAGAGGAGAGACATATTGAAACATCCAAATACATAAAAAGCATAAATAAGGTGCAGGTGCAGGAACTTTTTCATTTCAAGGAGGGCAGTAGAACTAGGGTACATGATCTTAGGCTAAAAGGAGGGAAGTTCACTGCTAACATCAGGAAGTTCTTCTTCACAGAGAGGGTGGTGGACGCATGGAATGATCTGCCCCCCAGAGGTTGTGGGGGCAAACACAGTAGGGCATTCAAGAATGCATGGGATAGACACAAGGGAGCCCTCACACTAAAGGGCAGCTAGGGGGTAGGAACAGATTAAAACACTGGGCAGACTAGATGGACCTGGTGGTCTCCTTCTGCCATCAACTTCTATGTTTCTATGTTTCTATGACTGTGAATATGATTCTATTCCACTTCCAAATGAGACAACAGGGTGGAATCAGAGTCAGAATTGAAATTTAGATTCCACCTCCAAAAACCAAGAAGATATTCTCAAACTCCCCCCACCCAGCACAACTCAGAAAGAAAATAAAATCAGACCCTGCTTCACCCCCCTCCCCACCCCAATTCTGCATCCAATTTCAACGTTTTTCAGAATTCTTGTTTTCAGGCTTCAGTGCTGAAATTCCAAATTCTGAAAAATTACCCATAATCTGACGAATCCAATTCTGTGGGATGGATTCCGAGCAACCCAAAAAAAAGCATTGTGGAGGAAATGTATGGGGATCTAAGACTTTAGGTTGCCTTCTCTCCAGGTGTACCATGAAATTATTAAGCCAAATATAGCAGATAGGTCTACCACTGGAGCTGGGCCCTCAAGGTGCAGCATGGCCTTTGAGAGGTTTGGCATTTGTCCTGGTGCTCAGATGAGTAGTCAGAAGCCGTTACCCATAGCAGGTAGGTGTACATTGAAGCTGGATCTTTGAAAGGAACAAACCAGCCTTTGAGAGGTTGAATGTTTGCCCTTATGGGAAATGTGACATTGGAGTTGGGCCCTTGAGGGACACAATCAGGTCTTAAAGAGGTTGGGTACTTGTCCTGAAGGTAGGTATCACATTGGAGCAGCTCCCTTGAAGATCTTGACCTGGCCTTTAAAAGGTTAGGTGTTTGCCCTGGAGGAAGATGTAACACTGGAGCTGGGCCCTTGAGGGGCACAGCCTGACCTTTCACAGGCTGGGGCAACTGCCCTGGAGGTAGGTGTAATGTTGGAACTGGTCCCTTGGGCACAGCAAATTATTTGGGAGGTTGCGTGTTTGCCCTGGTGCTGGGGCAACTACTCTGAAGCATTTAAGTGTAACTGGTATGTGTACCATTGGAGCTGGGCCCTCAAGGGGCAAATATTTCAGACTAGTGATGTAATGTGTAGGTCCAGTAGGTAAACTGGCATTATTAGAAAAGTTAGGAAATGGAAACTATATTAAATCTCCATGGAGGGAAACAGAGGGTAAGCTACTTTCTGTTGGCCTCTGAATACTGAACCCTAGAGATAAATATTGTATACTGTGCTATCAACACTTATACCTGTTTTTCTAAGCCTCTCATGGTACAACAAAACTTTTTCTGTATCTGTTCACCTGTAGATGTTGTGAAATCCCCCCCCCCAACATTTCTCTGGATCTGTTCACTTGTAGACTTCTTGAACCCAAATATGTATTAGCTGGGACTCTCCAAGCCCCACAACAAAGAAATAAATATTTAAATAATTAAGTGTTGCCCTCAGAACACTAGAAAATGTAATAAGGAAGGAGCTGGGTGTTGCACTATTTTCCTGATACTGAGGAACAGTACTTTTATTACAGTGATTTTATGTTTGTTCTATAAGGTTTTTAAACAGGAGATTAATTAAAGTAATGATTATAAAATTGGTGTAATGGGATTTGTATGCATCATAAATATCTTTTTTATTATTGGTATTGGTTTCTGTAATGAATTAAAGAAATAATAAATTTAATTGTCTCCTCCCCCCCCCCCTTATGATTTAACATACAAGGATATACAAAGAAGTAATAATTCAGAGCTGGTAAAAGACTGTTTGTAAAACCAGCTTTGGGGGAAAAAAACATAATAAAATTGGAGTCACAATGTCTGACGTTCCTAAGTCACTCATTACATATGAACATGAGAAAACTGCCAGCAGATACAGGCCATACGGTCTATCACATCCACTCGAGTGTGCAGCTAGCAGCCCATTACGCTGCAGCTGCCCCTCACCTCCCTACCCACATACCCAAATTAACGCCCTTGCTTGCCGACACCCTTCCCCCCAGTGTCCTTAGGTGACCTTCCTCCTGACTTTGTCCCATTCCATCTTAAACCTGCCCACCAACTTTATGGATACCACCTCTTCTAGCAGTGCGTTCCACCCTGTCACCACTCTTTCCATAAAGTAATGCCTTCTCATTTCCCTCCTGAATCTAGCACCCTCCAATTTCAGACTGTGACCCCTAGTGTTCCTCCTTCCCTTCAATCTAAAAATACCCTCTGTACCAGCCTTATTCAAGCCTTTCATATACTTGAAGGTTTATATCATGTCCCCTCTATCCCTCTGTTTCTCCAGGGAGTACACTGGACTGGAGGATGGCACACATTGTGCCCTCCATAAGAGTGGTCCTATGGGCAATAGTAGTGAAACTATTGGAGACCATCTTGAAGGAAAGGCTGCTGGAGTTCCTGGAAGTAAATGGCCTTCAAGATGTCCAGCAACATAGACTCATCCAGGGGAGATCTTGTCAGACTAGCCTGGCCAAATTTTTTGATTGGGTGACAAGGTCTCTGGATGATGGTCTGTTGGTTGATGTCCTGTACCCGGACTTCAGCAAGGCATTTGACTTGGTACTGCATAGGAGACTGCTAGACAAGCTGAGGAACCTGGGGTGGGGGTAAAGATGGTGAAGTGGATTGGGAACTGGCTGAGCAACATGCAACAGTGGATGGTGGGGTGGGGAGCTTTGGACACCCAAAAGGATCGCTAGTGGGGTCCTGCAAGGATCTGTTCTGGGTCCACTGTTATTTAGCACTTCCATTTTGGACATTGTGAAGGGAGTTATGAGCAAAATGAGCCTGTTTGCCAACGACTCCAAACGGAGTGGTGATGGACAGTAAGGAGCGGTGGAGGACTCTCCAGGAAGACCTGGAAAGACTGGAACAGTGGTCAGACACATGGCAGCTGGGGTTTAATGCTCAGAAGTGTAGTGTACTGCATTTGGGGGCTAGGAATCCAGGATGCCGCTACCATTTGGGGGGGGGGAGTTGGCAGTCTAGATCTAGGAGTGGTGATCACTTGCAAAATGAATCACTCAAATCAGTGCAGGAAAACAGTGGCAAAGGTAAACAGAATGCTGGGGTGTATTGCTAGGAGGATCAGTTTGAGGAGGGAGGTTATCCTGCCACTCTACAAATCCTTAGTGAGGCCACACTTGGAGTACTGTGTGCAGTTCTGGTGTTCTTACTTAAAAAGGATTTCATGCTTCTGGAGAGAGTCCAGAGGAGGGCATCTAAGATGATCCAGGGAATGGGGAGAAGCCCTATGAGGACAGACTTAGGGAGCTGAACACGTACTTCCTGGAAGACAGAAGGGACAGAGGGGATATGATCGAGACCTTTAAATACTTGAAGGGCATCAACAGTGTAAACACTGAGGGTTTGTCCAGATTGAAGGGGAAGGGTCCATGAGGAGTCATAGCCTAAAACTGGTGGGGGCGGAGTACAGAAGAGAACTGAGGAAACATTACTTCACGGAAATGGTGGTGGCACCTTGGAACATGCTACCTGAGGAGGTAATTTCAATGGAATAAGTAGGAAGTTTTAAGAAGGGACAGGATAGGTACATGGGTAATGTACAGGCGGGAAGGGGAAGTGACAAATAGGGGATCTCAGGTTGTGAAAACTTGGGGGAGGGAGAGAAAAGGGGAGGGGGTCAGCAGCAGTAACTGTACTGTGAGCTGTATCTCGAGCAGACATAATAGACCTTATGGCCTAATCTGCTGGCATTTTCATATGTTCGTATGTGCATGTTGAGCTCCCTCAGCTTCTTCTTGTAGGGTTTTCCCTCCAATCTGAGGATCATCCTAGTTGCTCTGCACTGGACCCCCAGCAATTTGACATCTTTCTTTAAGTAGGGATGCCAGAACTGAAGGCAGTACTCAAGGTGCAGCCTCACTAACGACTAACGAGTGGTAGAATGACCTCCCTTCCCTTGGGGATGATTCCTTTGGCAGTTCACCCTAGCACCTTATTAGCTTTAGCTGCCACTTTCCTGCACTGTGCTGACTGGTTCATTTGCCCTGTGATTAGCACCCCAAGATCTTTCTCCTCCTCCATAGTGGACAACTGTACTCCCCCATCTGATAACAATTTCTTGGGTTTCTTGCTCCCAAGTGCATGACCTTGCACTTCTTTTCATTGAACTCCAGCTGCCATGTGCCTGACCAGTGTTCAGGTTTAGCCAGATCATCCTGTAGTCCCTACCACCCCTCTTTGTCGTCCACCACCACCCCAATCTTTGTGTCATCTGCAAAAAGGCTGATCTATTGTTAATCCCATGTGAGATGTCTGCAATAAAAATGCCAAACACTACTGGGCCCAGTACTGAGTGTTGTGGTACTCTGCTGGTTACAGCTCTTGTAGCATTGTCCCATGCTTCTCTCTGGTAAACACAGAGCAGAAGTATTCATTGATGCTTCTGCCTGGTCTGCCCCCTTTTCCACCCACTCTTCACCTTCCCTGATTCTTACAATTTGATCTTTGTTGCTCCTTCTATCCCTTATGTATTTGAAGAAAGCCTTCTCCCCTCCACTGCACTATGAATCAGATTTTTTGCACCCTTGAAATACATTTTAATCACTTTATTGCAAGCAGCTGTACTTAAACATGAGAAGTTGGATTTGAATTGTTGCATTTGAAAATGTAGGGGTTATTTAAACATGTTTAAAATCCAGATACCTCTGCCTGATGAAGTCATAAGGCGCTATTTTGGAACTTGAAGGTTTTACCTCAATACATCTTCTGCAACTCCAGCAAGCTGTGTGTGTGCCATTCTTCTGTTTGGTTTGTTAGGTAAGGAAGGTGCAGTAAGGTACAGGCAGAAAGAACTGCCTGGGTGAAGCATGGCCACAGCCACAACCTGAGGCAGGGCACAGAAGGGCGAAGGCCAGCCCCAAATAACCCAAGTGGCAGGCAGCCACAGCAGCAAGAGCTGCATGGGCTGAGCCCAGCAGGGCAGAGGCCTGTGACCCATAATGAACCCCACAAGGCAGAGGTCTGCAACCCACAATGAACCCCACAATGCAGAGGCAGGGCAAGGGGGAAAGGAGGAGATAGCAGAAACTGGCTCCTCAACAAACCCTTGAATAAAGGGAAGTGAAGAGGAGCAGAACATGGAGCCAGCAGCAGGCCAATAGAGGGCAGAGCAGCAGAAGCACCACACCAGCCGAGAGATGAAAGAGAGAAATGGAAGACAACAGAAGCAGGACTGACCGAGAAGGAAGAGCGACGAAAGCAGAAGAAAGAGCCAATAGACTGACTCAGAGGCTGCAAGCCAGGTGAGGAGGCTTTGGGTGGGACCAAGAAGGCAACAAAAAACCAGGACATTAGGAGACTGCAGACAGGCATTGGATTACAGAGGAAGAGAAGAAGCAAGAGGATGGTGAGGCTCACCTCTAGGAGCAAGGTCCCTAGAGGCAGCAGATATGCCCTCAACCTCTGGAGCCATCTGGTAGTGGAGAAAGAAAGCCACTGGCAGGCAGGCCACCAAACAGAGAGGGGAGAATGCTGCAACAAGAGCAGCCAGAAGCTGCAGAAGGAAAAGGCAGGCTGCAATAGAAGGAGTCACAGAAATGACGATGGTAGAGCCGGCCAGGACTGTAGAAAGGCCATCTAGGGCTGCATCCATGTGGTGATGCCAGGTGGGTGGGGATGGAGGGTGGGTAGGAAAACTGGCAGCCACACTGCTTCTGCAAAGAAACAAGCATCCAAGCCCACTGCCTCACTGAACTGGAGGCATAGCCTTGCAATTGTTGCATTTCCTGGATAAAGAAATCATGTTATGCAAAGCAAGGAAACGAAAGAGAGTATTGTAGATGATAAGCCAATTTCCTTTTATCCTGATTATCTGAAATCTGTCCTTGACAAATGGATGGCATTTGACACCACAAAAGCAGGCTTACATAACCAGGGAATACAGTACTCCCTCATGTTCCCTGTTGTCCTGGTTTTCACTCAGCAAGGGAGAACACACTCTGTTATGACCTCTGCAGCAGCAACAGCAGATGCATTCCTGCAGCCTTCCCTCCTCCCCACCATCTGAACCAGAGGCCTCTCTAAGGCCCTCCTCTGCAGCTTCATCTTGACCAGAGGCCATCCCAAAAGAAGATGCAGGGAGTGTAGCTGGGGTATCTGTGATAGAGACCAGCTGACCTTCTAATGACAACTCCAGGACTCCATTTTGCTCAGCTGATATAGCAAGATTCTATCTGAGGGGCAGATGCTTTCCATAGGAGCTGTTTGTTTAGAACTGTTTCCAGTTACCTGATTTAAGACGTGTCACCAACATATTTTTATTATGCATTGCTGTTTCAGCCTCTACCTAACCTCCTCTGCTGGGATGCTGATTCCTTGTGTGCTGTCTTCCAAGGGCCATGCTAGGACTTTGCTAAACTGAGGTACTGTATTCATTTTGTGGGCCTACACTGGGTCGCTGCCAGAGTGTCATCATGGTACACAGAAACAGGAAAGTTACACCCAAGCTGGTATAGTTTTCTGTATTTTAATTGGACTCAGAGAGTGAGCTATAATTTATGTTTGTTGAAACTGCCTTGCCTGTTATAGGATCTGCCTTACAAGCCTAGCCCTAACACTGTTTTTCATAATTAATGGCCTTTTACTCCCTTGGCTAATACCATGTCCTAGATATGGGCTGTATTAAGGTTTCATGTCCTCTCATTTACATGGTTATTGGTGGTGGGGAGCAGCAGGCTTGTTGGGCCTCTCTGTGTTTTTAGTAAGGTTCTGTGTGAAGTGTGGTCTCTGGACTTCTTTATTGCTACGGTAAGATTTGCAATACCAGTGACCTCGTAGCTGACCATGTGGGAGCACTTGACTCATAACTTAGAAGTTGCTGTTTTTATTTACTCTTCTCAGGACTGGATGTTTTGGTTAGGTATAGTATTGTGTGGTCCTGTGGATAATATTATCTTCAGTGGGGGTGCTGTGGTTGGGGGAAGGGCCCCCCTGTCTGCCTTAGTGAACCAAGACATGGCCACCTATCAAAACTTCTATACTGCTACTTGGAAAGTAACAGGCCTCAACTGCCCAGTGAAAAGGTGGAAAATCCTGACTAAACTTAAAGATGTGCACTGTGATATTGCCTTGTTCCAAGAAATCCACTTCACTAGTAAGGAAGCAGTGAGCCTTTTAAGTATGTGAATTGCAGCAGTGCATTACAGGGCTTTCACTGTACTTTCAACCAAAGGAGAGTGACAGTTCTCTTCACTAAGGGGCTTTAAATAGGCATACAACAAAAGGTTCAGGATACAGAGGGGTAGTTTGTTTTAGTATGTAGAACTTACCAAGAGGAACCAATTATGCACTGTAGTTATGTGCCCAGTGACCCCTCTCTGATTTTTGTAGCTCTGGTCTGTACATAACTTCAGGGCAATTTCAGTAGAATAGTGGTGGTGGTGGAGGGGGGTAAAGACTTACCCTTAAATCCTACACTTAACAAATCTGGGGGAGGATCATACCAGAGTGAGGCTAAGGTAGCCTCTCATGCCATCCAAGTCTTTGCTAAAGTGGATCTTTGTGATGGATAGTGAAATTAATTGTACACCCTTGCAATACTAATTTTACTTACTACTCACACACCCACAAAATGTACAGCAATACTGATGTCAACCTTTTGTCCCAATAACTGATCCCTGTGAGATGGAGAACTGAACATGGCACTATCCTTATTTCAGACCATACCCCTATGATTTTCATGCTGACATAAGGGGTGACTAGTGGAAGGAGGAATAACTAGCCTACAAACTTCTCCATCCTAAATGTTCCTGTCTTCCTCAATTGGTTAGAGGTAGAAATGGCTCAATATTTCTGGGAGAATGATACCTCCTGAGGTAAGCCAGTTACTTTATGGGAGACCATGAAGCATGTCAAATGGGAAACTCATTACGTATTTTTCTAAACTGAATAGAGGCTGATTATGAAAAATGAGTGACAAAGAAGTGCAACTTAAAGCCCTAGAATGGGAAATAATCTCTAACCCTGTCCAGGCCCAAGAACTCTGCTTATCCTTAGAGGCTGAGAGAACTGAAATCCCTCCTGTCATTTTAAAAGGATTACACCTTGCTTTTCCTAAATCAAAAGTATTGGGGAGCAGGGGAGCAGCCAGGAAACCTATTGGCACAATGTCTCTGAGCACGGGAGACTAAGAAATACATCCCTTTTATTCACACTGATTCCAACTCAATGGTTATCTCTTCCATGGGAATTTTTTTCCCTAAATGCTTCACCAATTACAAAAACATGTATACCTCTATGGCATTTCCTTAGAGTGTGGCGAAATTAGCAAATTCTGAATTTATGGAATTTGCACGAAATTTTGTGGAAATTGGAAAGTTTCCAAAATTCTTTAATTGGCCATAACTCTGCTAGGCATCTGAAATTTGGCACACATATCTGGGATAGTCCCTAAAAATGTTCAAAGTTTCATGACATTTGGATGAAGGGTGTACAAGTTATACGGGCTCAAATTCTAGCAATTTAATATTCATGTGAAAATTTCTGAAAATATATATATGCTTAGAACTTAGCCACCTTTGGAGCTAGATAACTGAAAATGTAGAAGTGTACTTTCTTGGAAGATTAATAGAAACTGCAAAATAGAGATAGTAAGGTTTGGCTTCGACCTGCATCCTGACACGATTTCCAGTGGCTCTCTTCCAAACCCGGGTCATCAGCATGACAGCATGGCATACTAATGCTGGACCATGGTGGTTACCTTAACCTAACTACATTGGTGATATTATGTTCTCCAGCTTTAAACTTATAGGGGCTTAAAATTCAGCAGTTTATGTAATTGCGATATGTAATTTTAACATTTCTGAAAGTTCAGAGTCTTATACCTCAGTCACCTTTAAAGTTAGAGATATAAAACTTGGCATATATGTGTATGGGCATGGGTGATGTTACCATAATACATTTGGTGCAATTTTCATTAATGCTTTTAGTGTACATAGTTGTTAACATTAATGTTAAAATGTCTGAATGTTTGGAGGCTTATAACTCAGTCACTTTTAAAGATAAAGGTCTGAGTCTTGGCACAAACCTGTATGGGCACTGGGACAGACAATATGTTCCAAATTTGTGCAATATGGATAAATCCTTTTAAAATTAGACAGAAATAGCCAAATTGACAATTTTGGCTAAATTTCATGAAATATTCTTGGAAATGCCATAAACTTTCATGGAAGCGAAATCAGCATTTTGCCAGAATTCCATGGATGGAAGAGAAAATTTGCCAGTCTCTACATTTTGTAAACCACAGTAGACAGTAGACTTTTTTACTGATATACTGTAACCCTCTGCCATTTACCAGAAGGGGGTAAATCCATCCTTTCCCAAATATTTTAGCCTCTGGGTATTGATGATGCTTATCCATTTCATGGTAAAATGGAAATACCCCAGTCTAGATGGCAATCTGAGAAATTTTTGCTCCACCTTGTCATCCATTTTCACCCCACAACTTGTGGATGTATTAAATTATGCAATGTTACACAATACTTTGCCCCATTCTTCTACCAAAGCATTAATCGCGCTAACACCAAAGAAGGTCAAAGAGAGTGTCCTATGCTCCCAACATACACCTATCTCCCTTATTAACATAGACGTGAAGACGTTCACAAAAACCTTGGCTGCTTTTCCTGGTAAAACAAATGAAATATATCAATAAATAAATTCCCTATTTACAATTATAATATTGTGTTGTGACATTAAAGTTTGTTGCTATGGGAATAAATGTGGTGTTACAAGTAGAGCATTATGACATTAGGTTGGGAAGATGCAATAGGAACTGATGAACCCTTGAGCAACAATTATCCTGTTTTCATGCATATGACCTCAGTAATAAGTAACGAGGATAAGAAATGCAGAGCTCATATGTCTACATTCATGCTGGACCCTATCCATTATGACCAGGTAGGCTTGGTATCAAGCGCTCTGTGTTTTGATAATGTGCAACATCTCTTAGATTTGGTTTGAGAGGTCAGGGATGGGAGGGATCCCACTGTCATCCTGCTGGTGGAAGCAGACATTGCCTTGGAAAGGGTGGAGTGGTTCTCCCTCTTTGATGTCATGGCCCATCTTGGATTTCCTGATATGCTTATTTCACTGATCAGGTTGCTATACCATAATCATATGGCAGCTGTCTGACCAGCTCTGTTATCTCACCACAGTTCCCATTGGGTAATGGAACAAGGCAGGGTTGCCAGCTGTATCCCTTCTTGTGCTTGTTGGCTATTGAGTCTCTGGCTTTAAAACTTAGGGCAGCACAGGATATTCCAGGCTTTATCACAAGAAGTGTCAGTCGCACACATATTATTATCAAATCATATTACCTTTTCTCTCTCTCTCTCTCTCTCTCTCTCTCATTGTCTCTTCAGCTTTCCTTGATCGTCACCATGTCTAGTCAGAATAACTGAAGCATATATGCAACTTTTGGAGAATAGACCAAATACCACTAAAACCTGCATCTTACCTCTGAATAAAGAGTGCTCACAGCACCAGTTTAGCATGCAATCTACCAATGGTCCCCACAATGAGTCACACGCCTTGGAATATGTATCTGTAATGCTGTTCAAAAGATGATTACAGCTACGCTCTCCACATTGTTAGACCACGATTTTGGCATCTGTTATGATGGCATCGATGTTATGTGCTATTGTATTATACCATCTTTGTTTAGTTATTCTAAAAAATTTTTTATAACAATTGTGTTATGCGTTTAATGGATTGACATTGTACATAACTAACATCTTGACTGTATAATTAAAGATCTCAGGTCACATATGAAAAAAGGCCTTTGGCCCATATGTTTACCCAATAAAAAAAAAGTTAAATAAATAAATAAATACATACATACATAAATCCTGGGGTAAGGTGAACTATTTAAAATTGGTAGCTATTCCCAAATTTCAATACATCCTTGCTAATCTGCCAGTTGCTATACCCAACAGTTGTGTTAAATACATACTATCAGTATTTATAGGCTTTATCTGGTTTGGCAAAAAGGCTAAAATCTCACTTGCTGCCCTTCATGTACCCTGGCTACATGTTGGTTCATCTCTCTCTAACTTGAAAATGTACCATAAAGCCTATGTATTGAGACAGCCACTAACTTGTTATCTGACCCCTCCTGACGTACTCATAACCACAATGGATGTTTCTGGATTGTGACCAGTCAGCTCTTTGTTGCCCACCTGCACTTGTTTTTGGTGATTGGTTATTGACCACCTCCAGCCTCACCTTGCACTCGCCACATGCAGGTAGTGTGGGTCGACAGTGTCAAAACACTGGGTGGTCAGTTGTCATATTCCAGGTCCTGTCTCCTCTAGAATAACCCCCTCTCTTAGAGTGAGTGATAACCAAATCTACTGGCACACCTTGGCAGGCTGTGGCATCTCCTCCTTTGGTGACATTATTGATGAACATTCTGTGATGAGTTCATCATTTGTTCAGTTGCAACAACATTTTTATCTTCCTCAGTGGGATCTCTGGCAATACCTTCAGTTGCATAGTGTGCTTAAGCACTGGATTAGACATGGCAAATCAGTCCTTCCTGCCTCCTGTGTTAGAACAGTGAGCCACAAGCCCAGGACTCTTTGAAGGGTGCAGTGAGTAAGTTTTACAAGCTTCTCCATGAATTGAAACAACCTGTTTCAAGTGCAAAGGACAAATGGGAGAGGGAACTGGGAGTAGCCATTTCTCATAGAAACATAGAAGTGATGGCAGATAAGGACCGCAAGGCCCATCCAGTATGCCCATTTCTTTTTCTACCTTATAAATGTGCCATCGGCCTTTGCTCTGTCAATGGCCTATCTATTCATACTCCTCTGTATTGCTCCCTTATGTCTATCCCATGCCTGAAGCCCTGCACTGTATTTATATCCACCACTTCCTGAGGTAGGCCGTTCCATGCATCCACCACCCTTTCTGTGAAAAAGAACTTCCTCACATTACCCCTTAATCGGCCTCCCTCTAATCTCATGCTGTGTCCTCTTGTCCTGCTATTTTATTATATTGAAACATGTTAGACTCTTTCACCTTGTTAATGCCCTTAAGGTGTTTGAATGTTTCGATCATATCACCTCTCTCCCTCCTTTGCTCTAGGGTATACATATTGAGCTGCATTAATCTGTCCTCATATGTTTTCTGATGCAGTCCCTGCACCATTTTGGTTGCCCTTCTCTGGACTGCCTCAATTTGGTTAATGACCTTGTGATGGTGTGGCCTCCAGTACTGTACACAGTACTCGAGATGGGGCCTAACCAGTGTCTTGTAAAGAGGGATTATTACCTCCCTCTTATGATTTTTGATACCCCTACTAATACACCCCAACATTCCCCTAGCCCTACCTACTGCTTTAGTGGTCTGCTTGGATGATTTCAGGTCATCGATGATGATGATGCCCAAGTCTCTTTCTTCCTTTGTGACTGACAGCAAATCCCCTCCCAGCCTATAGGTGGCTTCAGGGTTTCTCTTCCCTATGTGCATGATTTTGCACTTCTTTACATTAAACCCCAGTTGCCACTCTTCCGACCATTTTGCTAGTTTATCCAGATCTGTTCTCATTCTGCCCATCCCATCTGGATCATCTACTCTGTTGTAGATCTTGGTGTCATCTGCAAACAGACAAACCTTGCCCTCCAGTCCATCTGCAAAGTCACTGATGAAGATATTGAAGAGGACTGGCCCCAGGACTGATCCCTGAGGTACCCCACTTGTGACTTGCATCTCTTCTGACTGTATACCATTTACCACCACTCTCTGTTTTCTGCTCATCAACCAGTTTGCCACCCAGTTGACCAAATTCTGACCCAGCCTGAGCCTACCCAGCTTATTAATCAATCTTCTATGTGGAACAGTATCAAAAACTTTGCTGAAGTCAAGGTAGGCGACGTCAACTGCTCCCCCTTGGTCCACCACTCTGGTTACCCAGTCAAAGAAATCTATGAGATTAGTTTGACAGGACCTTCCTTTTGTAAACCCATGCTGTCCTGGATCCTGTGCTCTTATGGATTCCAGGTGTTGCACGATCCTTTCCTTAAGGAGTGCCTCCATAATCTTGCCCACTACTGAGGTAAGACTGACTGGTCTGTAGTTCCCTGCCTCCTCCCTGCTACCACTCTTGTGGAGCAGGATCACATGAGCCCTTCTCCAGTCTTCTGGGACCTCTTCTGTGCTCAGAGACTCACTAAACAGTTCTGATAATGGCTCTGCTAGTTCCACCCTTAGCTCCTTTAGTACCCTGGGATGTATGCCATCAGGTCCCATTGCCTTGTCCACCCTGAGCTTATTGAGCTCTTGTAGGACCCTTTATTTTGTGAAGGGACTAGTGCCACCTCTCTCTCTCCCCCTGTGTCCATGGTGCTGAGATGTGGGCCCCGCCCTACCTTCTCTTCAGTAAATACTGAGCAGAAGTATCTATTTAGGATAGATGCTTTTACATGGTCCTCCTCCTCACATGCCCCTTAGCTCTTTTGATCTTAGCAATACCCCCTCTGGACTTTCTCCTTTCACTAATGTAGCTATAGAAAGTCTTGTCACCTTCTTTTACTGTTTGTGCTAGTGTTTCCTCGGTTTGGGCCTTTGCTTGCCTTATTGCCTTCCCTGCTTCCCTTAGGGAAGTTTGGTATGTCTCTCTATCTTCATCCCGCTGTGTTCCCTTATATTTCCTGAAGGCCAGCCTTTTGGCTCTGACCTTTCCTGCTACTGTTTTTGAGAACCAAAGTGGTTTCCTTCTTCTTTTGCACTTCCTTTTCTCTCTAATACAATGGGACGTTGCTTCAAGTATTGCATCCTTAATGCTTGCCCACTTTGCCTGTACCCCCTTACCTGTATTTCTTTTTTCCAGGGCTAGCTTAACTCTGTTAGCCATCTTATCAAAGTCAGCTCCTCTGAAGTCCCATATTTTTGCCTTGGAATGGGATGATTTAGTTCTAGTGGCCAAATTGAACCATACCATGTGATGGTCACTGGCCCCCAGGTGACCTTCTACCTGGAGATCTGTGATCCTTTCCCTGTTAGTCAGTACTAGATCTAGGACAGCTCTGTCTCTTGTGGGTTGTTGTATCAGTTGTTTGAGGCCCTCCCCCTGCAGGGAATCCACTATGTGTCTACTTCTGGCAGATGTTCCTGCTGGTATTGACCAATCTGTATCTGGCATGTTGAAGTCTCCCATTATCAGAACCTCCCCTTTAGCTGTCATGTTTTGTATATCTTCTAACAGTAATGTGTCTATGTTCTCCCCCTGGTCTGGGGGCCTGTAGACAACCCCAGTTCGTATGGCTGTCCCATTTCCTGTTTCCAGGGTGACCCACAGTTCTTCTGGCTCCTTATATGTATTCTAAATTTCTGTAGCTTTGATATTTTCATTGACATACAGGGCCACTCCCCCTCCCTCCACACTTTTTGCACCTCGGTCTCTTCTGAACAGTACATAGCCAGGTACTGAAGTCTCCCAAGTGTGGTTACTGGTAAACCACATCTCCCTAATTGCTACTATGTCCAGTTTAGCCTCTGCCATTATTGCCTACAGGTCTGGGATCTTATTTCCCAGACTGCGAGCATTTGTGTACATGATATTTTATTGGCCAGATTTTGGTGTGTTAGTTGTTGGGTGAGGTCTGGCGTTTCCCCCGTACATTGTATGGGGAGTCGGACCTTTTCCCTTAACTGGTGATGCAAATGAACTGCAAGCATGCTGAACTCCTGTTTGACCACTAGCTTAGGGGGGAGGGATGTTCTTCCCATTCGACGTATGGGGTGCTGCACCGCTCTTCCCATTTGCTAGTTTAAATATTCTGCAAAGACGTCAAACTTCTGCCCCAATGCACTGACTCCCTCCTTAGTCAGATGCAATCCATCAAATTTAAAGAACTTTCGCTCCCAAAACTGTTGCCAGTTCCCTACAAATGTGTGTCCTTTTTTCTGACACCAACCCTTGAGCCACATGTTGAGTTTCATAGTTTGGAAACGAGTTCAGAAAGACGATGGTCCATGAAAGAACTTGCCACCATTCTATTTTCAAATGGTGGAACAAAAAAACTTTCTATCACCCATAAAGGCATCAAGACTTCCTTTAAAAGATGTCATGTTTTCACTTTCGATTACATGTCTGGGCAGCGTATTCCAAGTGTTAACAACTCTTTGTGTAAACCACTGACTTCTTTTCACAGTTTTGTTATTTTCTCCAAGCAGTCGGAGGTGATGTGACCTTGTGTCTTTATAATGCATTATATTCTTATTTAAACCTATTAGTTCAAATAATTCTGGATTGTTGAAAGCTCTAAATATCAGACACAAGTCACCCATCATTGTTCTATATTCCATAGAATAGAGCTGTAAGTGTCGTAATCTATCATGATATTGTAGACCTCTGAGGGCTGTTATGCATCTAGTGGCTTTTCTCGGAACTCTTTCTAGTCTCTTTCTGCCCTGAACAGAGTAGGGGCACAAAAGGATGAATAATATTCCATATGCGGACTGACAATTGTTGTATACAGGGGAAGAATAACTGCAGGATCTCTGCTGCTTATGGATCTCAGGATACAGCGTATGATTTTATTGCATTTCCTGAAAGATATATCTGTATGATAATCAAACTTTAGGTTATTGGTAACCCAAATTCCAAGGTCTTTTTCATTAGTACTAACTTCCCAAATAGTGTATTAACTTTATATTGATAATTTAGGTTATGGAGTCCAAAGTGCATAACTTTACACTTTTTCTCATTAAACTGTAGTTTGTGTTCATGTGCCCAATTTACTAGCTGATCTAAATTACTTTGAAATATTTTTGCAGTTTCCATGTTATAGACTGTACCACCCATTTTACAGTCATTTGCATATTTGCATAACCAAGAGCCTGACAGAATTTGCATAGTGGATAGAAGGATGTTAAATAAAATTGGGCCTAATACAGAGCCCTGTGGTACTCCACTTGCCACTTCTCCCCAGTGTGATTTATAATCCCTTATTGATACACATTGAGTTCTATTATTTAGCCAGGAGTTAATCCACTTTATTATATTTGGGTGTAACTGAAGTTTTATCAATTCATGAACAAGAATTTTAATAGAAACGGCATTCCCACATCCAAAGCTGCACTAATAGGTTCAAAGAAGCATAATAGGTTAGTTAAGCAAGATCTACCAGATACAAAACCGTGCTGTGTCGAGTCTATTTGTTTTATATTTATATTTGAGCTCCCCTATCTCCCCTTCTCTGACTTTCCGTCCATCTGCCCCCCTCTCCCAGATTGGCAGGATTTCAGAAAAGGAGATGCCGGACAAAATGGATGATAGTTTGTCACCCAGCCTGGTCAGGTGTTCCTTGGTCTCCACAACTGACTGGCTGGCAAGATCATTAGTCCCTATGTGTACCAGGACGTCAATGTTTTCTCCTGCTTCCTGAACAATTTTAGCAATGTGGTCAGTGTCTCTCCACACTGATGTACCTGGGAAACATCTGACCATTACCCCTGGCTGGAGATGGGTATCAACTCCCCGAATCATGGGGTCTCCTATGATCAAAAGTTTTTTGGATTTTCTTTTTGCTTTTTTTGTTTTGGTTCCTGTTTTGGGCAAGTTTTGTTGTGCTAGCTCCTGTGCTGCAGTGTCCTGCTCCGCAGTGTCCTCTGCCCCTTTGTTTGATTTCGGAGATAGAGGCAGATACCTGTTTGTAGTTTTTATATGGTTTGTGGAGGTAATATGTTGGAGAGCACTGAGTGATGGGGCACCCAATTTGCCCCTCCTAACCACCTGCCAACCTCCGAGACCAACTACCCTCTGCGGTCGAGGTGCTTCTGTTGGATATTGGGGAAATGGCGGGTGGTTCTTATAATATATTTCCTCTCGAATATGCAATTTGAGGCACACAATCTCTGCCCATGCTGCCTGGAGCTGAGCTCTTAGATTTTCAATGGCCCAGCATGTAGGACAGTGTCCTAAATCCTGTAAAACTGCCCTTCTGAAAAGTGTTCCACAGTACCTTTAGTTAATGATAGCCATTCCAGATAAGTTGCTGGGTTTATAACCTGGTCAGAGTAATTAGAAGGAAGAAAATGAAAGCAAAAGTTTGATTTTGTGTTTTGTTTGTTTGTTTTTGTATAACTTGTTATAACAAGTTAAATTACTAGTGCCCCTGTAAATGAGGTCACTGTGTGGATACCCCACTGATCCGCCCCTTCCTGCTTTGCCACAAGAAATGTCACGACTGTGCTACCCTATAAAAGGAGTGTAGTGTGGGGTGTTTGGGGATGGGACTGGGTGGCTGGGCCCTTCCCCTGCCAAAAAAGAAGAACCACGGACGAAAGAAACAAGGAGGTAAGAGCAAAAACAATCAGCCAGCAACAAATGCAGCAGCCCTGAAAGCTGGCCTGTGGCATTTAAGGCAAATTATGAACTCCAAGTCTTTTTTTTGCAACTCAGTTTTATTAAGGATGTTGACAGCAGCAGCAGTAATGTAGTACATACATGTCATGATTGGTGTTACAAATATTGTTGGGTGTAGAAATTAAGCATGTATATTTTAACTTATGCAACAAGCGTCCACATAAATGGAGTGTGATAAATCTGTTTATCTGAGGTACTGTGTAGGTAAATATTTATCTACATAGTTACTATGTCATACTCTGTTTACACACATAGTTACTACATCCCCCCTCCCCACGCTCAGACGCCCGCCCACTGGCACTACTTTACTTTCCTTTCCCCAGCATGTCTCTTAACAGGAGGTCTCTAACAGCACCACGCTGCATTTGTGCACTCACTCATTCTACTAGTTGGTGAAACCTAGCCACAGCACAGAACATCACTATAGAAATGCTTTCCGTACTGCCCTCAAAAATAAAGAACACCGTACTACTTATTTTAAATACTTTCTTCCTCCACATGTGTCTGCAGCTCCCGGTTCTGCTCACTTCACTAGCGCCTTCGTCATCTTACCAGAACACCACTCATTGTGTGATGACCACCAGAACAGCTCATAAAAAAAAAGAAAGAAAGAAAGTCATCCCTTATCCACTCCTTCCAGTAGAAAGAATGCTTAATTGAACAACTTTCTTTTCCACTCAATATACAAAGGCAGTGGCTCTCACTAACTGGATCTGCCATCTTCTCTCAACTTTTTCAACTCACCACTCGATCAACCATTCAGCAGTGATGCTCTGACGTCAACGCAATGTTCAAATGCTTAGTCCACGGCAACTGTCACAGCAACCAAGCTTGGACAATGGCAACAAGTTACAGTTTGCTCAAAAAATCCTCTAAAACTTACAGATTAAAAAAGAAGTGATACACACATAAAAAAATCAAAACTGTCACACAACATCAAAGCCTGTTGCATAAATTAAATATGCAGGGGGTGACTGTGTGATAACTCATTTATCAGGTACCCTTGCCAGTGTCCTCTCATAATCCTTACTCGTGGCTTCACCACTCATGAGTCATGAGGATACTTGAGGTCACTGGCAACTGTGCCAGATAAATGAGTTATACAGTCAGACCCCACATATCCCTTATATACAAGATGTCAAACCCTACGTTCATTCATATGGGGCATTCTTTTATCTTCCACTGAGGGCCTATTCCAGTCCAGTCTTGCCACCCACTTTGGAGGTTGCTTTATTTCTTTGTGCTGCCAACCATGTTATACTTGAACCAAGTAATAAACTATCAACCAATAAACCTGTTCAGAACTGTGTCCTTGACTGCTTTTGTTGGTAAGTTGTAGCACATTCCCAGGTTAGTACCAGTCTGGAATGAATCAAGATGTAATACAGCATATCCTTCTCTGAAATTACCCTCTAATGAGCCTGTCACGCTTTCATGCAGAATATTGGATCCATTTGTCCCACTTTTCCACAGACATTTCCTTAATGAGTCAAAGATCATTGGTGATGTGTTCTTTGCCATAATCTGTTGCACTCTGTCTTTCATCCTGTGACTATAGACACTGATATTGTGAGCTATAGGTAATATATTTAACAGCAGCCATAAGCATTGATGGACGAGGTCATGAAGTTGGTCCCTGTTTATAGGAGGTAGTGGCTGACCTAGCACTAGGTGGGGGGAGCTCAATGGGATTGATAGACCCCATAGTTTGCACAATTCTCCGGGTATACCTTGTCAGAACATTTGAATTAAGGGCATGACCAAAAAAACATGAAGGTGGGTTCCCTGAATCTGGCAACACCCAACACCCCCACCCCCAGCAAAGATCTGTATTCCTCACTGGAAGTGCACTATTACTGTTGGAGAGTGGAAATATCTTGCAAGGATTTTCCACCTGTAATCATGCCAGACAGTGAAGATGTGACTTTCCATCCTTTATGTAGCAGTTTCTGCCCATCTGCCTGCAGGATTTCTTGACCCCATTCTATATCCCATCTATGTTTGATTCCTGTCAAGCTTTGTCTCCCTGCCTCTCAGAATAGCCAGTAAAGTACCGATGTGTGCCTGCTGGTACCATTCAGCCTGGTGAGCCAATAAAAACAGTCCTCCCATGAGGTCAATTCCCCGGTAAATTGATCTCTGTTGTCACCCTCTAAGATATTTGTGTCTAACTTGCAGAAAATGAAAGGAGTCTTAGTAGGGAAAGTTCAATCTTTGCTGAAAATCTGCAAATGAGCAGACGATCCCATTTACAAAAAATATACTTAAAGGCAGTGAGGCCTAATTGGTCCCACCTTGTGAATCCTGGGTTTGTTCTACCCTGCAGAAATTCTGTGCTACCTGCTATGATTGTGAGTGGACCCATATCTTCCAGAGTCCTTGTAAGTTTACAAATGCTTGGTAGCACCTTTAAAGACCATTTGGTCCATGGACTAGCAGCACATTGTCTAAGACTTGGTGTCCACTTCATGTACAGGACCATAAAAAGTGGACCTGGGATGGTGACTCTAGTTTCCAGCAGTTACTATCCTGTATCTACATTTTGCTTTGCCATCATTACTAATTGAGCAATTTGTGCAGCCGGGTGGTAGAATTTGAAGTTAGGCAATCCCAACACCTTCACTCCTGGGGTAGTGTGAACGTGCTAAGACCACCCTAATCCTATACCCCTGCCACAGGAATTTTTATGTTAATGTTTTCAGTCTCAGACAAAATGATTTGGGAATGGCTGTGAGGAGGGTTTGGAAATAAAATGGGAGTCATGGGAGAACTTTCATTTTTAATTCCAAGACCAAGAACTCTAGAGCTAATGGTAAAAGTGTACAGTCCTTCAGATCCTGTGCTATCTCCTCTATAAAGCACAAGTGGTTTAGTTACAGTAATTTAGATAGCTGTGGGGTAATCCTGACTCATAGGTAGTGAACTGTATTATAAGGGCCCATCTGAAAGGGAATGTAGCCTTCTGGGGCTTCCACTAGCGACCAGCCTCCTGCCCTACTGGCCACTGAGGAGCAGCTGTAGTCAATGATGGGGGAGTGGAGGGCAGCACAGCATAGCTTTCTGCAGTATCTGAGGCATGCAGTACAGCTGCTACATCATTGATGTGGTGTTTGGTGCTTTTCCCCTCTTTCACTCTCCCACCTCCCTGGCAACTGCTAGTGCTGCCATGCCATCCTGTTGCTGTATTGTGACCCAATTTGCATGGTCCTCCATGACATTAAGCCTCCACCACTTCCCATCACAGGAGGCATGCTGAGAGCAAAGTGGACACCACCATCATCCCCCTGGAATATCAGAGCAATACCTCCATATCCCACATGAGATCCCACTGGCTCTGGGTGGGGGATTCAGGACTAGGACTCAATCCCAGGTCACCCACATGGTTGAGCAACGTTCTACCAGTCAGGCACACATTAGTAATTTTTTTTGTGAATACATATGTGTATGTATGTATGTATATATATATATATATATATATATATATTGAACTGGCATGGTAAAGGAAATTGCAGTCTGTTACAATATTCATTTTGGTTCAAGGATTATATTTAATAATTAGCTCTATTATAAAAGTCAATCTTTTGAGACACCCTGCCCTTACGTACAGCTTGGGTTCGAAGTGAATAACTATATGCCACATACATAGAGTTTCACATGAGATACTGTATATGCTGAATTTAACAGTTGTGTAATTAACGTAAATCTTGAACTATTTTTGATGGATGCTATTAGTGTTTTAAATGCATTATACCTGCTAGAACCCTGATCAGCATCTCGCCACTAAAGGGCACTGTCCATGCTGGGATGGCCAGTATCATTACACATAACACTAAAGCTAAGTAATACTGCAGTAATCTTGGTAAAATTCAGACAATATCAGATACATGAATGCATTCTAGAATAGTTAAACTCCAACAGAGCTAGTAATGAAAATGGTGTACAGTTTACAGTGCTGAAAAATACACATAAAACTTGCAGTGCATATGTGTGTGTTTAATCTCTACTTTGCTAATTGTATTTTATCTCCTTTAGTTGTTACTTATGACTCGTAGATTTTGCAATTATTGAAGATTGATTTTGTTTTCTTTGTACTCATTAACAATAAGAGAGATAGTACAAATGATCTTCTACTGAGTTTATTACAAATTGCTGTTATGACAGCCGTGTGGTTGACATGCAGGAGACTTGGATTGATTCTCTGTTCCACTTACTGTCTTGTGTACTTTACATTCATTGGTTATGGGAAGGGTGAGTTGTGGTTGTGACGCTGCCAGCAGGGAGGAACACCAAGAAAGAGGAGGAACCAAAAGGCAAGGGTTGGCATGTATGTGTGCTGATGTAGTCACACTGGTGTCACAGGAGAGCCTATTGGTGGGGAGGTAAAGAGAAAAGAGGCTGCACCTAAATGATCATGCAACACCATTTTGGACTCCCCACCACCCAGGCACTGGACATAAGCATTCAGACTGAAGACCCCAGGAGCCAAGCCCTGCCACTGGGTCAAATTTGCAATGGTAACTGGATGGTGATGCAGGAATGCCATGCCAAGTAGTTGTTTGGGCAGGCACAATTAAAAATGTATTCACCCTGAAAATGCCAGTAGTGTGATTAAAGTAGAAGCAGGGGTGAGCTGGTGTTTTTGTTATTGTCATTGGAAGCACAGCTGATCATGACGGTGACTACCCACTGCAGGTTGGAGATATGATGTGGGTGTTTAACCTGTAAATTAACCAAGACTGTAGCTACTGAGTCAATTGGAGTCCCATGGGACACAAGTAAATCTCACAGGCAAACAACCTGTTAATCAGTTCACACTGGGGCTATTGACCTAACAGGAGGCTATCTGTAAAAGTCTGTCAGCAATGGGAAACAAATCACGTTCAGGGATTGCAGAAGGCTTTTGTTCTTCAGTATTGTAACTTGGCAAAGCTGTGGCTGATGAATCAAAGGAAGTCCCATGAAATACAAGTAAATGTTGCAGCTACTGTAAATGACCTGTGACCATCATACACTAAGTATTCCGACCAAAAGGAGGCTGCATGTAAATGTCTGACTGCAATGAAAAGCAAGTCAGGCTTAGGTAAATAAGTAGTCCCATCCTTTGAGTTTTGAAGAAATGGCTTATGTGCTTCCATTCTTGGTGTGGGCTGTTATGAGTTTTTGATCCTACTGGGATCTATCCCTATGGGCATCAGTGACACCGAGATCTAACAGGAGCTGTTTTATACTCTTTGTTTGTATGTGGAACAGCAAGTCAGTGCCAGGAATCAGATACTATTAAGCACTACATTAGGAAAATACGAGGGGCACTTTCAACAGACCCAGGGTAAATGATAAGGGCATTCATCCAAAGCTGCTAGCCTGTTTAGGGAACAGCTGCTGGGACAAGGGGCAAACAGGCCAGGCAGCAAGGCAATAAAATAACAAACAATGGCTGGTATACACTACACCAGATAAGAAATGTAATGAGTATCCAACAGTTGTTTAAATTAATGCAGTCCAAGTTTTATAGAGCATACTATGTTTAATATTAGTGCATTCCCTGTTTCTTGGCTATCTGGATCTATTTCCAGTTAGAAAATGTAACCCAGGTGCTTAGGTTTTGAGAAACTGAATAAGAACTGCTGGATGAAAGAATCAGTCTAAACCAAATCAGAAAACAAAATGTAAGTTGCCAGTATCTTTTGAGATAACAGCTCATTTGAAAACAGCCAAAGTGTATCTTCTTTACGGGAACCAACAGAAGGCTGTCTAGAGCATATGTTTAGCAACAACTGTTCATTCTCTTTTTCCTGAGAGTCCAGTCCAGGATTTTAAGCAAGGCAATGTAACCCACCTGTGCAGTTCAGCTGAAACAAAGAGAATGAAATCATAGATACATAGACAGTGTCGGCAGATAAGGGCCTATGGCCCATCCAGTCTGCCCATTTGAGCTTGTAAGTTCAGTTTGTTTTCCTAGAAGTCTGTTGCACCTTACCCCTGACCTCCAGAATTCCTTTATGTCTATCCCACGCATTCTTAAATCCTGTGATTGTTTCAGCCCCCACCACTTCCTCTGGCAGGGTGTTCCACTTGCCCACCACCCGTTCTGTGAATAAATTCTTTCTCATGTTTCCTCTGAATCGTCCTCCCTCCAACTTCATCCCATGCCCTCTAGTCCTGGAACATCTTTTTCGCTTAAAAATAGTGTTTTCCTGCACCCTGTTCCTCCCTGTAAGATACTTGTATGTCTCTATCATATCCCCTCTCTCCCTCCTCTCCTCCAGGGAGTACATGTTCAGTTCCTTCAACCTGTCTTCATAGGACTTAGGACTTGTGATGCAATCCATGCACCATCTTTGTTGCCCTCCTCTGAACCTTCTCTACCCTGTCTATGTCCTTACGTAGGTATGGTCTCCAGAACTGTACACTGTACTCCAGGTGGGGCCTCACTAGTGTCTTGTATAGCTGAATTATGACCTCCCTTTTCCTGCTGGTAATGCCCCTGCCTATACATCCCAGCATCCTATTTGCTTTACCTGCTGCCTTGTCACACTGTTTCCCTACCTTGAGGTCATCAGAGATGATAACCCCAAGATCCCTTTCCTGCTTGGTGCATGCTATATCCTCACCCCCCAACTGATATATTGTGCCAGGGTTTTGTGCCCCATATGCATTATCTTGCACTTCTTGCATTGAATTTCAACTGCCAAACCCCTGACCATTCTTCAAGTTTCTGCAGGTCGCTTCTCATTCTGTCTACACCCTCTGGTGTGTCTACTCTGTTACAGAGCTTTGTATCATCAGCTGAACAGTGAAATTCTGCCTTCTAGGTCCTGCGCAATGTCACTGATGAAGATGTTGAATAGGACCGGTCCCAGCACTGATTCCTGTGGTACCCCACTGGTCACTCTTCCCTCTGTGGGGTGACAGCCATTTACCACCACCCTCTGTGTCCTGCCACCAGCCAGTTACCTACCCACCACACTACTGTCCTGCCCACCCATATTCCCCAGTTTGTGTAATAGTCTTCTATGTGGCACAGTGTCAAAGGCCTTGCTGGCGTCCAGATAGGCCATGTCCACTGCCCTCCCTGATCCACCTCCTAGTCACCCAGTCAAAAATTCAATGAGGTTGGTCTGACATGACCTCCCCCTGGTGAAACCATGCTGCCTTGGGTCCTGTGGTCCATTGACAACCAGATGTTCCACCAATCTCTCCTTCAGTAGTGCTTCCATGATCTTCCCCACTACCGAGGTGAGGCTGACTGGTCTGTAGTTCCTGCTTCCTCTTTGTTCCCACTTTTGTATAAGGGGACTACATCTGCTGTCCTCCAGTCTTTGGGTACCTCCCTGTTTCCAGTGATCAGCTAAACAGGATAGCCAGAGGTTCAGCCACCACCTCTCTTAGTTCTTTAAGGACCCTGGGGTGCCTCCATCTGGCCCCATTGCTTTATCAACTCTTATTACTTCCAGTTCCTTCAGGACCCTTTCTCGTGTAAAGGGACTTGTGTCCCTTTCTGCACCATTCTCACCCCTTGTACTCCCTTCAGACCCATTACCCTCCTCTTCCTCAGTAAAGACTGAGCAGAAATACCTGTTCAGTATGTCAGCTTTACTGTTGTCATCCTCCACGCGGCCCCCATCCTCCCCTTCAGTCTCACTATCCCTCCCTTTGTCTTTCTTTTTTCACTTTATGTACCTGTAAAAGGTTTTGTCCCCTCTACCCACTGATTTTGCAATGTGTTCTTCTGTCTGAGCTTTGGCTTCCCTTACTGACCTCCTGCCTCCCTTTGCTTCTCCTGGTACTTCTCCCTATCCCTTCTGCCTGTGTCTTTTTTGTATTGCCTGAATACAATCTTTTTTGGCTTTCACTTTCTTTGCTACCTCTTTTGGAAAACCATAATGGTCTCTCTTCCTTTTCCTCTTGCTAACCTGCTTAATACATAATTCTGTTGTTCTTGTAATCCCCATTTTAAATACTGCCCACTGTTCCTCAACCCCTGATTCCTGTCCCATTCCCTTAATGCCTCTTTCAGGTATCTCCCATTTTCCCAAAGTCTGCCCCTAAAATCCAGGATCGTGTTTTGTGTGGTTTGGTTCTGCTCTTTCTGTGATTTCAAACCACATGACTGGTGGTCACTGTTTCCCAGGTGCTCCCCACTGTTACCCCCATCACACTGTCCCTGTTTGTGAGCAAAGGTCCAGTATTGCCTTCTGCGAGTTGGTTCCATGACCAGTTGCTTGAGGAAGGCACCCTGAAGAGTCCAGGATAAATCTGCTCTAGTTGATGCTGCTGCTGGGATGCTCCAGTCCCGTCTGGAATATTAAAGTCTCCAACCAGTACTACCTCACCCTTGTCTGCCATCCTTTGGATGGCTAGCATCAACTCCATATCTGTTTCTTCCTCCTGGGCTGGTGGTCTATAGACCACACCTGTCTGGATAGCTGTCCCATTTTCCTTTCCAAGCAACCCACAGTATCTCCCCCATTTGTTCCTCCTGGATCTCTGTGGCCCTTATGTCATTTTCACATACAGTGCCACTCCTCCTCCTTCCTGCCTGCTCCGTCTCTTCTGAATATGTTAGCCAGGTATGGCCATTCCCCAGTCGTGGCTATCATTACACCAGGTTTCAGTGATGGCCACAATGTCCAGGTCTGACTGCACCATGACAGCCTCCAGATCTTCCATCTTGTTGCTAAGGCTCCTGGCATTTGCACACATGGCTTTCCATGATTTGACCTCCCTAGACTGTCTCACTGTTCTACTCCAGCCCCTTCCTTGGTTGTCATTTATCCCTGGTTCTCCTTGCTGTCTGCCCGTCTGCTGAATTTTGCCCCTTTTCTGCTTATCCACCTCTTGGGCACTAATCTCCATCTTTTGCACACTGCTTTGCAGAGATAGCCACTCCTCTGGTTCACTGATTCCACTGCTAGCTGTGAACTGGCATGACCCTTTCTCCCTTTTCTTAATTTGCATCTACAATTCATACAATTAAATTCATACAATTAAATCGATCAAATTCCAAATCCACTGTAAATATGTAAACTCCTGAGTTTTAAGAAAATTGTTTACATGAAAGCGGCCAAATCTTTGAGCAAGCCCTCAGTTCTGAAATGCTAGATGTGCCTGGCAATGAGGAAAATCCACATGCATAAAGCAAGGGCTGTAAGTACAAACATTTGTTCAACATACAATAGGAAAGTCATATTTACATGGGAACAGGGCGGTTCTCTTTTCTTCGATATTAGAGATACTAACAACAACAAAAATAGAAAGAGACCTGGGGGTAGTCATATCAGATGACCTAAAGGTGGGCAAGCAATGTGAGAGGGCAACAAGGAGGGCTGGGGGGATACTGGGATGCATAGGGAGAGGCATCACCAGTAGAAAACAGGAAGTTATTATCCCTCTGTACAGATAGCTGGTCAGACCCCATCTGGAGTACTGCGTGCAGTTCTGGAGACCCAGTCTTTAAAGACATAGACAGGATGGAGGCTGTCCAGAGGAGGGCAACTAAAATGGTGCAGGGTCTGCACTGGAAGACATATGAAGAGAGACTTAAGGAGCTTAACATGTATAGCCTCGAGGAAAGGAGGGAGGGGGACATGATAGAAACGTTTAAGTACCTCAAGGGAATCAACAAAGTCAAGAGGTAGCATCTTTCAAAAAGAGGTGTGCAAGAACAAGGGGCACAATTTGAAGATAGAGGGGGCTCAGAGGTAATTTAGGAAGTATTTTTTCACAGAGAGGGTTGTGGATGCATGGAGCGACGCTTCCGGAGGAGTTGTGGAATCAAAAACAGTGGTGGAATTCAAGCATGCATGGGACAGTCATAAGGCAATTCTAGGGGGTGGGGGTAGGAAGAAGTAGGCTGCTGATTAACTAGGATCTGCAGCTTATCCAGTAGGCAGGGAAATGGGCAGACTGGGTGGGCCAAGCGGTCCTTATCTGCCGTCAAATTCTATGTTTCTATGTTTCTATTATAGCTATGCAAAACCAGCTGTGAGAATGCACAGAGCTGGGTGGGTTTAGAGGTTCCAAAAAGCTTTTTGGTTAAGTTAGGCATGAAGACAAGGCACAAGAGAGTGCAATGCTATTATAATTTTGCTGGGTCTAAGCTGTGAAACTAGAGCTGCAAATTAAGAAAAGGGAGAAAGGGTCGGCCTGTCAGCTCAGCGGTTGAATTTCCGCTTGTGACACCGGCGATCTGGGTTCAGGAATGGACCTGGGTCATCGGAGGGTCGGCTGGGGGGATAAGGATCAAGCGTCCCCAGGACTGCTTTCCTTCACCAGGAGGAAGGGGGGTTGAGTGCTTGGTGCATGAGCGGCACCCAGTGGAGGCTGGATTCACTGCAATGCACCGATGCTGGCAAGACTCCAGGCGGGCGGACACTGGACATCATTGCACATCCCCACCCTGCTTACAGAGACAAAAAATGCTGCTGAGTCATCTCCATGGCGCTCTTCCCTCTGGGCCTCAATTAGCCTCTGATACTGGAGCTCTCCCGACCAGATATTCGTAATGTGGAGCTGGTAGGGGAACAGCTCCACAACCCCACCCTCTGAGGGGTAAGCCAGGGGTGACTGTGGAGAAGCTCAGTGATTGCTAGAAGGTGGGGGCACAGAAGGACCGTGACTAAGGGCTGAGTAACTGGCCATCCAGCAGGAAAAAAGCATAAATAAAAAAAAAAGAAAGAAAGAAAAGGGAGAAAGGAATATCAAACAATGCAGGACTAATTTTTTACACATTTTATGTATGCACTTTTATCATATACGTGATGTACATAACATCCTGAACAAGTACAACAGAATGATAATAACACAGCACGTTACATTATCAAGGATGGAGAGTACAGGGTCTAGGGATCAAGGGGTAAATTACCAAAAAAAGACATCTATGAAATTAAAACCATTTTATGAGTTGTAGGTTTCAAAATTTGATATAAGAGTAACCAAACTAACCAAGGTCCTTTGTTGTTTCATATAAGCAAATGCAAGAGCGAACAAGGGCCCTCTTAGATGTAACAAAATAACTGATCTTTGTGTTAAGATGTCCAGCAGGCTGTATTCAAAATGTTGTTAAAAATGGACTAAACTGATGGTATTATCTCGAGTCTAGGTTCCCACCATGAGAATGTATCTCACTTTTTGGCACGTGACACTGAGTGTATATCCGTTGCCGGAGCCCTCACCGTGAGCATTGCAACCCACTAGCCCTGTGTGGCATGGTTAACTCACTGCCCCTGTTCCCCCATTGTCTGAAAGAAATAAAGTAAGGAAATCACCAGTGAAATAAAAAGAACCCTTTCTGTGGCATACTTGGCTTGTCTTCTCTTCCTCTAAGTTTGCTGCGCACCAGCTTTTCTTTCTTTTCTGTCTGCAGCATGGCACCTGTAGGTAATCATTCTGACGTTCCCTACTTTCCTATCTCTTTCTACTTTTTCTGCTTTCTGGCTCCAAAACATTTAGCCAAAAGACTTCTCTACTAATAACATCTGGAGCTATCCTTCCTGTATACTAACAACTCGCCTAATACGACATCTACTCCAAGAGTATGTCTTACCTAACTCTGTCACTTCCCCACAACACATCCACACAACCCAAATGAAATACACAAACAAATCACATTAAGTACAGAAAAAAAAAACTTAACTTCATCTCACAAAGCACCCAGTGTTACTTTATTTAGCATTAAAGTATACCCATCCCAACAATGGAAAGAAATCACAGAATGAAAACAGGAAACCAAACCATTAGCAAGTGAACAGCAATGCTAAGGTAAAGACTACATCAAGTCAGAACGTGAAATTATAACTAACACCCAGCAAGTACCCACACAAGTCCTTTTTGATACCAGTGATAACCTTATTTCTTATCTGATGAGCGGTGGTCTCATACTTCTGATGCTTTCTAGGTTGCTCATGAGGAAACTAATTACCCAATATTCACACCTTAAACTGATTAGCCTAAAGACATTAGGCCAAATGTTGTTAGTAGAAAACACATTAAAGCAGACATCGTCATAGACCAAAACTAGTAGACCAGATTGTATTAGATTGAAATTCCATAGGCTAAACATCATGTCACCCTGCTTTCCTTCTTAGTATGCTGCTAAATACAGCTACAAGTAGGCTCTGAGTCAGTCTGCAGAAAGTTAAAGCAGCTGTCATGGCTGCAGGTTTGTTCCTTGCTGCCTGCGAGGAAGGTGCTTGCGGGTTGCTTGTTTTTTGATGGTTTTATTTGCTCTGCACTGTTTCTTTCCTTTGGTAATAATTATGTGTTGCCCCCTTTCCTGTCTTCTCAGTAGAAAACAAAACCAGGCATCCCCTTTTCCTCTCTCCTTCTTGCATGCACAACTTTTCAAGCGCCTCTGATTACTTTGATTAGAGTGGTTTGTTTCTAAGAAGAGAATGTGACTTCTCTCTCCTCAGCCTTATAACAAGCAGTGACAAATCAATTCCCTCTGAGCTGCATCAGAAAAAGAGTGTCCTGTACAGGAATGGAAGTTGACAACAAAAACTGTTTTATCATGTTTTATGTATATTGGGTCTCAAATAAGAGAGCAGTGACAGTGGTACAGTATATGAGTCCAGGTTACAGCTCATTTCATGTAGTAAACAAGCATTGTAACATGGGGAAGAGAAAGGACTGCGCAGCATTGGTCGAACAGCATCAGGTGACCGTTGATTAATTCTCAAGTAATCCATGGTTGCCTGAGAATTAATCAATGGTAAAGTGCACCCACATTTCTGTTCCCCATGTTAGTTTCCAGTCCCAAAACAGCCTTAGCCTGCAATTCACAGTCGATTAACAGATGTCTGTCAAACAAGAATAGATATGCTTAAGTGAAATTTCTTGTAGTTCCATCATAAGTACCGTATTTCATCGTTTTGAAGCCGCTCTCATTTTCTAGCCGCCCGCGAATTGTAGCCCGAGTTAAAAATAAACTTTCTAATTAAAGCGGCCCCCGTTTTTATGCCGAAATTAACAACCAAATTAATTACAGTTAGATCCTCCGCCCCAAAGTACGATTCAGAGTCAGAGTTTTGTTTAATGGAGCGGTGGTAAAGTACAAAAGTAATAAATATTACCACTCCTTGTCAACATCCTTCTTCGCTGCAGGATTAACATTTTACTCTTCGGAGCAGCTATTCTATGCCACACAATGCAGTGTACTGTACAGCCCCCTCACCTTCTACTCCAGGGCACCATTCTGTACCTCAAAAAGCAGCATGTAGTACAGGAGTGTATGGTCAGATTCCCATAGAACAGACAACTATGGGGACAGTTTATTCTATCTACACCCCATAGTTGTTTAAACAACTTCTTTTTGTTCTCCTTTCGGGAGCACACTGCTTTGGGCTGGAAGGAATAAAAACAGACCATATTTTTAACTACCTAGTATGAAGCTTTTACTTTGAATAATGGAGCAGCTTTTTTTTTACATTTAAACAAAAAGGAGCAGTTCTGCTTGTCTGCACACAATGATTTGGTTGACTCCTCCACTTTTCTCAAAGACATTCGGCATATCGGCAGTATACTCTTGCTCTGAATTTCAAAGCTAAGCACTAAACTTTCCCAGATCAGCTGTTTGTAATTATAGCCACCCTCATTTAGACGCCGCCCTTGAATTAAAGCCTTTACCAAAATAAAATATTGCATTTAAAGCCGCGGTTACAAATCGATGAAATACGGTAACTTGAAAACATCTATATGACTATGTAATGTGTTTTTATTAGAAACATAGAAACATAGATTTTGATGGCAGATAAGGACCACTTGGCCTACCCAGTCTGCCCATTTCCCTGCCTACTGGATAAGCTGCAGATCCTAGTTAATCAGCAGCCTACTTCTTCCTACCCCACCCCTAGAATTGCCTTTATGACTGTCCCATGCATGCTTGAATTCCACCACTGTTTTTAACTCCACAACCTCTCCTCGAAGGCCGCTCCATGCATCCACAACCCTCTCTGTGAAAAATACTTCCTTAAATTACCTCTGAGCCCCCCTTCTATCTTCAAATTGTGCCTTCTTGTTCTTGCACCTTTTTTTGAAAGATGCTACCCTCTTGGACTTTGTTGATTCCTTGAGATACTTGAAAGTTTCTATCATGTCGCCCTCTCCCTCCTTTCCTCGTGCTATACATATTCAGCTCCTTAAGTCACTCTTCATATGTCTTCTGGTGCAGACCTTGCACCATTTTAGTTGCCCTCCTCTGGACAGCCTCCATCCTGTCTATGTCCTTGCGGAGATTGGGTCTCCAGAACTGCACGCAGTACTCCAGATGGGGTCTCACCAACTGTCTGTACAGAGGGATTATAACTTCCTGTTTTCTACTGGTGATGCCTCTCCCTATGCATCCCAGTATCCCCCAACCCTCCTTGCTGCCCTCTCACATTGCTTGCCCACCTTTAGGTCATCTGATATGACTACCCCCAGGTCCCTTTCCATTTTTGTTGTTGTTAGTATCTCATCCCCCATTGTGTACTCTTCCCCTGGGTTTTTGTTTCCCAGGTGCATTACCTTGCACTTCTTAGCATTGAATCTAAGCTGCCATACATTTGACCATTCCTCTAACCTTGCCAAGTCCCTTCTCATCCTTTCCACCCCACCTTGTGCATCAACTCTGTTGCAGATCTTTGTGTCATCTGCAAAGAGACATACTTTTCCTTCAGTCCCTCTGCAATGTAAACATAAAGACATTGAAGAGGACTAGTCTAACTCTGAACCCTGCGGTACCCACTAGTAACCCCTTTCTTCAGAGTGGACTCCATTTACTATTACTCTCTGTGTCCTATTCTCCAGCCAATTCTTTACCCAGGCTGTCATCTTGGGACCCACTCCCAGGCTGGCTAACTTGTATATTAATCTTTTGTGTGGGATTGTGTCAAATGCCTTGCTAAAGTCTAGGTAGGCCATGTCCACAGCCCCTCCCTGATCTACTACTTTGGTCACCCAGTCAAAGAAATCTATCAGATTTGTCTGGCATGACCTTCCCACTGTGAATCCATGCTGCCTTGGGTCCTGAGCCTCTCTCTGGCCTCTAGATACTCAACAATTCTTTCCTTCAGAAGTGATTCCATCATTTTCCCTACCACTGAGGTTAAACTAACAGGTCTGTAGTTTTCTGCTTCTGCCTTGCTCCCACTTTTGTGAAGGAATCACATCTGCCCTTCTCCAGTCCTCGGGTACCACCCCATCCTCCCATGATTTGTTAAAGAGGGTAGTCAGTGGTGTCACTAGTTCTACCCTTAGTTCTTTTAGAATTCTGGGATGAATCCCATCGACCCATTGCTTTGTCCACCTTCAGTTTTAAGGTTCTTTCAGAACCCTTTCTTCTGTAAATGGGCTGGTATCAACTTCTGTATCCAGAGTGTTTCTACTGTTTTTTTGTACCTACCCCACTTCCTTTGTAAATACTGAGCAAAATATCTGCTTAGTATCTCTGCCTTTTCAGCCACCCTCTGCCACCCTCTCCTCTTTATTAAGCCTCACTAGCCTCCTTGGTCTTCCTTCGCTCCCTGATGTACCTATAAAGGTTTATCCCCTTCTTAACTGAGATGGCTAACTTTTCCTCGGTTTGGGCCTTTGCTGTTCTGACTGCCTTCCCAGCTTCCTTTTGCTTTAACTGATACAGTTCCCTGTCCTGCTCCTTCTGTGATTCCTTGTACTTCCTGAATGCTTTCTTTTTCTCTTGAACCTTCACTGCCACTTCCTTTGAGAACCATAGTGGTTTCTTACATCGTTTCACTTTGTTAATTTGCTTCACACAAAGGCTTGTTACCTCTGTGATGGCAGTTTTTATTATTCCCCATTGTTCTTCCACCCCTCCTTCCTGCCCATTTGCTAGTGCATTCCTTAGGCACTCACCCATGTTGGCAAAGTCAGCCCTCCTAAAGTCCAGTACTTTTGCCTTTGTATGGCTTGACTCTATTGCTGTGTTTATTGTGAATCATACTGTTCGATGGTCGCTAGTTCCCAGATGGCTACCCACTTCCACATCTGTGATCCTCTCTTCATCTCCATTTGAGAGAACCAGGTCTAAGATTGCTCCCTCTTGAGTGGGCTCCAATACTAGTTGTCTAAGGCATGCCCCTTGTAGGACATCTAGAATAACCCCACTCTTTGAAGTGGCTGCTGCAACTGCATTCCAGTTAACATCTAGCATATTCAGATCACCCATCAGCAATATCTCCCCTTTTTCTGCCATTCTAAGTATTCTTTCTATCATTTCACTGTCCATTTCCTCCCCCTGAGAAGGGGGTCTGTATACAACCCCTGTGCGGATTGTGGTGCCATTGCCGGTCTCCAAATTTACCCACATTATTTTTTTACTTGGTCTATTGGCTCAGAAACACATACCCTTTCAGTAGCTACACGGTAATGTATGCCACATATGATTTTCCACATTGCCTGATTTTCCAGATTGCCTCCATACCTTTTATTAAATATTTTAAAAAATACTCTTAACAGTGGAACCAAAAAACAACAAAAGCACACACCTTGGGCCAATGTCTATGAAACTGAAAGTTTCAGGTTTCAAAGTCTCCTATTTTTTTAGTTATCAAGTGGCATAAAAAGGCTTAACATTTTAAAAAACTGAGACTTTTGTATTTCTTAGCACCTCTGTAACTTTGCCTCCCCTGAACCAATCTAAATGGAATTTGAAGGATCGAGAGTCCCTGACACAGAGGCTGTGCTTTCTAAATGTCATGTAAATTAGTTGAAGGGGGGCAAAGTTATTAATGTGCAATGCTGGATGTAAAAATCAGATAAAAAAGATGTAAGCCTCAGTGTACTACCATCTGTAGGTCGGCAAGGGAATTGCAGCAACAACTTGAACCACTGATGGATGTGTGCACTGTCCACTAATAATGCCTGAGTTCTGGGCACTGTCCACTAATAATGTCTGCATCCTGTGCACTGTCCAGTGATAGTTCCATGCCTTCCTCCCAAGACATGCACTGTGTCTTTCCGTTCAGTATTCACAGAAGAGTGGGAGGGGCAAGGGCCACAGCAGTACAGCAGTTGCCAAGGGGGTAAAGAGGTGGACAATAGTCCATTCAAAGGCAAAAGAGTCCTGCAGCAGCTCACTAAATTGAAGGTGGACAAAAGGATGGAACCAGATGGCATACACCCAAGGATATTAAGAGAACTGTGAAGGGAGATAGCAGTACCTCTGGCAGCCATGTTCACTGAGTTATTCAACATGAGTGAATTGGAGAAGGGCACATGTGGTCCCTCTGCACAAGTCCGGCAGCAGGGAGGAGGCAGGGAACAATAGGCCGTTCAGCCTCACCTCAGTAGTGGGGAAGATCATGGAGTCTGCTTAAAGAAAGGATAGTGGGGCATCTAGAAGCCATCGGAGCCCAGGACCATAGGCAACATGGATTCACAGTGGGGACATCATGTCAGACAAATCTGGTTGATTTCTTTGACTGGGTGGCAAAGGAAGTGAATCAGGGTGAGGCAGTGGACAACGCTTACCTTGATTTCAGCAAAGCCTTTGACACCATCCCACATAGGAAGCTGATAAACTAGCTGGGTAGGCTGGGCATGGGGGAAAGGGTGGTAAACTGGGTTAGAAACTGGCTAACAGTTAGGAGGCAGAGAGTGGTGGTAAATGGGGTGCAGTCTAGGGAGAGGGGGTGACCAGTGGGGTGACCAGTGGGGTGCTGCAGGGATCGGTCCTGGGGCCAGTCCTGTTCAATGTCTTCATTAGTAACATTGCAGAATGGCTGAAGGGAATTTTTTCACCAAATTTTCAACATAGCCATTTTAAGGCCTCTGCTCATGAACACTGTTACTGTGATTTTCTTAATGTGGCCCATACATTGAGTTCGCACACCAACTCCGCCATTGTGCTCTACATGCGCGGAAACACATTTTGGGCAAGATGTGAGAAATTATAGCTGTACTGCTCATAAGGAGGTGTGGTAAAATTGCAATGTTGAAGATCTGGAGTGAAAATATAGAACATTCGCAAACTTACGAGTGTGCGTAGGGTGGCGCAACTCATGCTCGTAAAACAATGTTAATTGCAGAATTCTTTCACCAAATTTTTAACATAGCCATTTTAACACCTCTGCTCATGAACAGTATCACTGTGATTTTCTTAACCTGTCCCGAACATTGATTTTGCACACCGACTGTGCCGTTGTGCACTACATACGCAGAAACACATTTTGGGAGAGATGTAAGAAATGACAGCTGTACTGCTCATAAGAAGGTGTGGTAAAATGGCAATGTTGAAAATCTGGAGTGAACATATTGAAAATTCACGAACTTACGAGTGTGCGTAGGAACAGCGCAACGCATGCTCGTAAAACAGTAATTCTTGGGAATTTTTTCACCAGACTTTCAACATAGGGTTTTTGGGGGCCTACTTCATGAACTGTGACACTGTTGCTTCATAAATCGGTCCTGAAAGGTGGTTCTGCGCAGTGACCACGAAATCAGCCTTCGGGGCTGATTAACACCATGTCAGTGACAGAATTCATGAGGTGGGGTCCCAAAAACCCCATGTTGAAAATTTGGTGAAAAAATTCCCCAAAATGCCCGAGATATGCAGTAAAGTTGAAAAAACCCTATTTATTCCATTATACAGCTTACCGGCATTTCCTCAGTTCGTGGTCGGCTTTAAAAGATGCAGGCGTGTTCCGGTCCACGAATCAGTCGCCCAGACTCGGAGGTAAGTATGAGGTGAGGTGGGGGTGTGGGAGGTAGATGCACAGAGGGTGAGTGCGGGTGGGGAGGGGTCAGGACAGTCTGCAAGGGAAGGTTTTTCTTTTAGGTGTTTTGTTTTTTTTACTTGGACGACGCTGGACTTGTACCATGCTGGGGTGGGCTCCCAGTGTGGCAGCTGGAAGGCTGTTTAGGGGTGGGGGCAGTGGAGCTAATGGGGGATTGGGCACCCCCGTCGGCCATAGGACCTGTTGCCACACTGGGGTGGGCTCCCAGCGTGGCACCTGATAGTCTTGGGGGGGGACAGTAGAGCCGACGGGGGATTGGGCACCCCCGTCAGCCATACAGGCTGCTGCCATGCTGGCGTGGGCTCCCAGGCGTGGCACCTGGAACTCTGTTGGGGGGCGCAGCACAGTTGACGGGGGATTGGGCACCCCCATCGGCTATACAGTGTATGCATGGGGAGAAGCACGAGCATGCAGTATGCGTGCGTGTGTGTGTGTGTGGGGGGAGCATGCATGAGCACGCAATCTTATCACTGGTCACTGAAGCATAGCTCTCCCTTTCAACTGTACTGCACTCCAGTTTCAACTGCTGTCATAGACAGCTGCAGCATTGAATGGAGAACTGTGGCCATGCCTGCAAACACACTGACTGAATTGGCAGAGGGCTGCCACACCTCCAAAAACTCGGATGATGGCACTATGTTTCTTGCACATGCGTGCAAGCAACATAACAAGGCTGGGTCATGTTGTAAAAAAGCATTTCGACTTAAAGTAACTGCTAAAAGTAGTTCATTAGCAAAGCCAGTTTGTTTTAACTCTTACTACAAAAGTAATTAATGTTCTTTTTTTAAGAAAGTACCATGACATACAGTTGACTGAAGGGATACAGTATGCAGAGCCTGAAAATACATTCATGCTGGAAATGGGTTAAAGCTTTGATAGAAAAAACATGTTAAATATCTTTAGGCATCCTCTTGCATGTTTTATTCAGTTGCATCCATTATTTTTAATTGAATTGGGTGGTTTGTGATTCAGAAATATTATTTTTTTATGAGGCAGTCTGTTCCCACTTTTATAGGCTGATTAGTTAACATTGCACAACAGTGTAAACTGGCATCACAGAACGTATAGGATACCCAGAAACAGTCAGCATAAGCACTGACAAGTCAAAGGGCAAAACAGTAATGCAAGTCATTTTTTGAAAGAGTAAAACCCAGGAAAAGACTGAATAGGATTCAAAAGGCAAAAGCAAGGAATTGCTTAAATATGCAAATATTTAAAATCGTTTTCACCTGTAATCAAAACTAATGATCTGGGTGAGGCAGAGGACTTTATTTCTGAGGTGTGCATGTACGGTAGCATTCTACCTAAGGAATCTATGTGATCCTGCTTTGAAATCCTGAATGTCCATAACCTCACTGGGCAGGCCATTCCACACACTGACACCCTCTCTGTGAGGTGGATTGTCTGCTGTGATCCTTCTTTCATGAAATTATCAGACTCATTAGAAATCACCGAGAACATTACATATGAGGGCTACCCAGCTAGTGCTGTATGCTGTCATTTGCTGGCCAGATATAAAGCAACCAAATAACTTTTTCTGTATATCCCCCACTTTTATTTAATTTAGCTGAAATATATTAAACCAGGTAGACATACAGCGATCAACAGGGCTGAATGCACAATGAAAGAACAGACTATCTATACTAAGGGAGCATCTCCCACCCCCAGCTTTGCATATTCTAACTAGTACCTAAAATATTTCCAGTCCTTTACAGAGTCAGTTTGCAAAAGGTTGCAGAGAATTCTACATCTAAATGCTGACATTCAAGCTATAATTAAACAAACTCCCCAACAAGTATGCTTGCTTCAACAGTATGTTTATAATAACACACTATACAGTACTCCAACTCAAACTTAGCTTCAGTAGGGTATACAAGAGCGGGTTCTCACTTAAGAACTGCTCCCCTCCCCCTGACATATATTGCAGCTTACCTGCCCTGAAACTGAGTGGCCAAAGAAGTTTTATTTATTTCAGCTCCTACTTTTCAAAAAAAAAACACTTGTGATTTTCAGTCTGGCACTCAGCTTCTGAAATGGATCTTGTTCATGGTTTCAAGACACCCCCCCACACACAAGCACGTTTCCTGACCTCACTGCATGAACAGTGCGGGGATGTGCCCCATAAGTCTTCAATGGGGAAAGTTTTTAAAATGTTTAATTTTATACATTTCTATGCCGATTATGATAAAGGAAGGCCATCGTTCAACTAACAATGTTGGTAGCAATTTCACCGGTCAGCATTTTGCCTGTCGCTGTTGGGGATTTCAGCTGTCGCTGTTGGGGATTTTGGCGTAAGTCTCCTCACAAGGAGCAAGACTCAAGCAGCATGTTAAGTCTGAAAGCTGCTGAGAAGTGCTGTAAACCGTTCAACAGAGAAAAGAACAATGCAGGTTTTTAACCAGTGGGCCTTCACTGGGGTGGCCAACTCACATTAGCCACAAGCATCCCTGAGTTCAAGCAAGTCACAAGGCAAGGTTCACCTATGCACCTTTCCTACTATATCACTCCCCCCCCCCAAAAAAGTTTAAAAATATGCCCTTTGGATGGTTGCCAACATGGGGAGAGTACCCACATGGAACTAACAGAACTACTGTAATTGATACAGAAATGAGTCTTTGCTCATAAGTGTAACCACTAAAGACGTGGTCAAATTTTCCTTTGCTGGCAAAGTCAGGAACTTCATTTATTTATTTATTACATCATTCGGACATAACCTTTGAGCAAAATGCTCTTTTTCAAAGGTTCCACGTCTTGACAGGAGGACAACACAGAAATATAGGTACAGAGTATGGGTGCACAAGTACAGAGACAAAAAATACAAGAAACAACAGCAATTGGTCTATTTACAAATTGTAAGCTATCTCATATAGAGGTACAGCTTACTGCTATTAGTACAGCCCAAGGTACATGGTGAGTGCTGTGGGTTTAAGAAACTAATTTAGCAGGAGGGAAAGCAGCCAGGGGAGGCATTGTCGTTATTTCAGGTAAAGTCTGGGGAGAGACTCAACATAGGCTTTCACACCCTATATGTTAAGGCAGCCAAGAGGAGGCTTTGTCGTTAATTCTAGTCAAGGGGGGGTAATTTTCTGTGCAGGACTGACCTAGTAGGAACACACTAGAGAGCAATGTGAGGGAGGACCTTACACAGAATAAGCTGGGGGAAGACAGGTGCATTAAGACAATCACATTTGTGTAGGGTCAATGGCAGGGGAGGGACTTAAAACAGAGTGCAGAGTTAAGGACAGTAGGTAGAAGGCTCATCGACAGGCTGTGGCTATGGAAGGCTCAAGTTCGAGGGCTGGCAAGTAGTAGGAGGAAGTAAGAGTTTAAACTCAGGGTTACTGGGCAGCAGGGTAACAAATCGGAGAATGTAGCCCAGGAGCGGCTGACTCCAACCTACGGGTGATAGTGCTACAGGTTAACTGCAGCTACAGACCTCAGCCTTGGCCAGGTGACATCTTAGTTCCACCTTGAAGATGGGGAGGCTGTTAATGAGTAAAAGGCATGCTGGGATCTCATTTAGCCAAGAAGGAGCCCTGTAAGCGAAGGACCATTGGCCAAGTGCTGTTTTTATGAAGGAGATGGCAAGTGCACAGTGGGTCTGCCCTCTAGTGTGGTACCTGGATCTACCTCGCCTGAGCAGTTCTTTGAAGGCCAATGGAGCTTTACCTAGGAGAGATTTCATGCCAAGCAGGCACATTTGGTATTTGATTCTGCTGCCAAGACTGAGACAGTTAGTGCGCTTGTAGAGGAAGCAGGTGTGTAGGAGATTATCAGCCCCTAGAGCCAGCCTGCAGGCCTTGTTGAGGGCTGTGCTTACTTGTTTTAGCCCAGTGTCAGATGCCAACCCATATACCATGAGTCCGTAGTCAATAACAGACAAGATGGAAGAGGAGACTGCCAGCCTGAGTGCCTCAGGAGTTAGGTACTGTCTGTGCCTGTAGAGAACTCCAAGTTTGGTGTTCACTGTTTTAAAGACCTGATCGATGTGCTGCACGTAAGAGAGGGTGTCATGAATAATCATGCCCAAGTATTTAAAAGAGTTGACCTGCTAGAGTGGAACAGCCTTGTTGTTAGTAATAGTAAGGGACAGAAGAGCGCTCTTGTGCTGGTGAGTGGTTATCAGCATCGTCTTCATCATGAACTGACTCACACTTGGCCAAATTTGGAGCATGGTGCAATTTATGAAACTGCTGTATGTGAGGTGCTTCACTGGCTAAAGTCAGTGCTACTTCACTAGAATAGCTGGGCAGGTCGCAAAGTGTGCAAAAGGCCGATCACATAGTTAAACTGCTGCAGGAACTACAGTGATATACAAATGGCAGTGTTTAGTCATAACCTGTTAAAGAAATGAGTAGGATGTGTCTTCATTCTGTTGTTATGGAGAAAATCAGACACAAAAAGAACATTGCTTGATTTAGAGCAGCTATGTTTTAATAGTTTGTTTTTAAGAGAGCTCACAGGTGTGATCAGAAGTGAGATGAAAGGGGCATGGGTTTGAAAAACACATTTTATTGTATGTATGCTTATTCTCAATGTTCCAAGCTGGGTTTTCAAAAAGTGTTTTAGTAAAAATATTTTTTTTTACAAATACTGATTACACATTTTCAGTGCTGGTTAACTGTGACAGGAATTGAAGTAAAAGACAATGTTTGGGGATCGTAATTTTGTTATCAGGACGATGAAGGTACATACAGCAATTCTCAGGTGTAGGCCACTACTTTTCAAAAAATTATGCCTGTCTGGCATGTTTATTCTTTCTGGAAGAATAGCAGTTCAGCAGCCTACATGCAGGCTGCCAGTGTTTCAGTAAATTATGCCTGTCTGACATGTTAGGAGGAGGAGACTTACAGTGATTGTAGGTAGGCACAGTGAAATAGGCTCATGAGGAGGAGAAGGCTTGTAGTGACTGAATCTAGTCCCACAGAATTATTTCCCTGTGGAGGATGTGTTTGCCTTGCAGTATCTGTATCAGTATAATGTATAAGTCTTGGGCCAATAGACTCACTCATCAATGACAATTTCATCCAATCGGCTATCTTTATTGTTATTTCATGTTGGAATTCCTCCCCCTCTCCATCTTCAGTATCTGAATTTGGAATCAGACAAGAATTCAGGCAGGACTTCTGATACTTCAGACTCTTCTTTAGTCTATAGCAGCAGAGAAGTTAAGTTATTGTGTGGGATTATGTGGGTATTCATTTTCATGAATGTGAGTCACTCAGAGGTTTTGACAGCAGATTTGTGGAGTTATCAGCAATGATGTCTCCTGATGAACAGAGCACTCTTTCAGAACTGACACTGGATGGTAGGCAGCTTAGCTAATGTATCTCCACAGAAGACAATGCTAGTCACTCCTGGACGGATCTTTGTGGCCCAGTACCAACATGTCTTCTCATCAATGTTCAAGTCTTTTAAATGAGTCAGGGTGCCTCCATCATATGACCTACAGACTTACATCTGATGTCCTCCTCCTTCTCAATACTCACCTGTGATAATACTGCCCACAGAGCATTGGAACTGCTACTAGACTGCCTTTTGTAAGTGGTAGTGGTTCTGGTGCTGGTGTCCAGTGTGTCCATTAATGTGTCAGTGTCATACTGGAATAATTTTGAAAGGATTAGGACCTCTGGGATTTTGATCTCATCCCTAGCTTGATTTGCTCTGCTTTCAACTGCTATAGATACACATAGGTGGTAGATGGGTCTAAAAAGTGGTAGGGACAAATATGCAAAGGGTAAATCACCCCCCCACCCAGTTGTGTATGTTTGCTTACGCTCCCTTTTATATCAATCAAATTTATAATATGTGGAGTAACTAAACTCCTTCCAAGCAACTTACAGCATCTCCCTGCTTTAGTTTCCTTGATGCCCCCCATGGGAAGGTCTGGCCCTTTATTTTCATTTCTAAAGTTTGACCACTATGTTTTAACTCAATGGGCCATGACCTCAGCCAACCCCTAACAAACACTACTCAGGCCTTCTCTTTCCAAAAGTATTCAGACACCCTGTACACCACAAAGAGAATGATTAGTAAGTAACACTGTTTACTGCCCATGCTACATTTTAAAGGCACAGTCCTTTGTAGTAATAAATTAACATGATTGCTAAAACTGATAGGGCCATGGTCATAGTGCCCCCCCCCCATTCTGACACCTATGCCCCTTTTCAATTAAGTGATTTTTCTCTTGTTGGAATGCATCTTTCTCCCCATGTGTACAGTGGGTCTAATAAGATGGCAATTTTGTACCCCATGGATTCATGGATGTACTGCAGAACAGCATTGTTATCAAGTAGTGTCTGCCTGTGTTCCATGAATACAATGCAAGCAGAATCCTGATGTACTTCCAGTTGCAGATGCATGTTTCAGAACGCCTGCCTTAGCGCACACACAGAAGTGAGACTGCTTAGCTAATACATGCCATGTGATGACAAACTGCTTGGGTGTCATGTTCAAAAGGCCATATGATGTGACTCAGGTCATCCATGAAACACCACTGCTGTGTTATCAAACTCATGGAAGCCACTAAGGCATCACAGGTGGCATGAATGAACATACGGTCACGTAGCATCTAGTCTGCCGAAACATACTGTCAATCACGTAGAGGGTGGAGTTTCATCAAGTGACCCCCTCTTATTTCATACTGTGCTGAGGCAGGTCATTTATGATTTGTGACAAAACAAAAACCAGCACCAAATGCTACAGTAATATAACAGAGTACTTTATGTGACTGAAATAGTAATATTCAGACTACAGCTGACAAAAAGTAGAGCGTACAAAAGCTTCCTTACTGGCAGGGAACTCTGAAAGTTTTAAGTAGCTCTTTGTAAAGTTGTAACTAGCAGGGCAGGTTGTACAAGATATCCAAGAGATACCATGTCTGGGGTAACATAATATTGTAGTTCATACTGCTTAACAGGGCAGCAATGTAATTAGAGTAAATACTGTTTTGTGGCTAACTTCCTATCTAGGCTAGGGCGTGATATAGGGAAACTAAAGGGTTCCAGGCAGATAGTAGGCAGGAAGTAAGTACCAGGAAGTTACATAATTAAAAAAGGACTCAAGTAGATATTGTGCATCAGGACTTGGCAGACAGTATGTAGCATAGGTACAACTGGAAGTTAGTTAGCTGCAGGGACTGTGGAGCACTCATCTCCAGGTTATACTCTAGAGAAGGGGACAATACCCTGTATGTAGGAGATTCATAGAACTTCAGGTACAGCTAGCATCAGTAATAAAGCAGTTATCAAGCACACTCTGTACCCAGGGTTAAAAGGGGCTCTAAGGTCAAGAAAAATCTGGATCCCAAGGGCTATGTCCTTTAGCATGGCCTTATCACTTAACATTGAGACATCAGTTATGTCCTTTACATTTCAGCTGTGAATTGAGATTTTTAAATGATTACATACACATTACAGAAAAAAAGTCATAAAACAGCTGCACAAAGACTAAGGTCTCCCTCACCCTCCCTATCTGTGAAATATAGTTTATCTCTTAATGGTGTTAAAAAGTTTGCTGTGCTGAACCTGGTACCACAGCAACTCATGTAATAATGATTTCATTTCCAGGATGGGCAGATTGATGGGTGTGTGGCTCAGAGGTGTTAATGGCCTGATAAGGTGTTAATGTGTGCTGGGACAGTACTACTATTTTATGGAGATTAGTCTGAAGTGTCCCATACAGGAATGATTACATGAAAAACTGGATAAGCCTGCTTTCTGCTGCCTGGATAATCCACTATGGGCTGGGGCTCCCTAGCAGGCAGTGGCCCTAGGCCTGGGTCTTGTTGGCCTATGCCATAATCTGGACCTGCCCATACTACTACTGTCCCAGAGGCCTACTGGCCAGGGGGGCTGGAGGGTGGTGGGGAGGGGGAGTGAGGGGGTGGTAACAGCAGCAATAAGAGTTCACCACATCCCAAGAAAAACTCACTTTGCACCACTGGAGGAGACACAGGTGCCTGACTCCTCAAGGGGGAACATGGAGCCAGTTGGGAGGAGTAAGCGGGACAATCCAATGGCACCCAACGGTGACAGCAGGAATAAGGTAGTCAGGAGTATCCTAGTTGTAGGAGACTCTATTAGGGGGATGGAGAAGGTGGTGGAAGGAGGGAGAAATGGGAGGGGGTGGTTAGATGCCTTCCAGATGCATCAGCAATTCTGGACATGGATAAGATAGGGAGGATGGTAGAGGAGAAGGAGGGGGAGCTTGGAGTGCTGGTGCACTTGAACACAAACAGTCTAGCAAAAAAGACTATGGAAGCAGTGAAGTGTGACTTTTGAAGGCTAGGGGACAGACTAAAGGCACATTCAATGTCCCTGGCCTCTTCTGATGTCCTCCCTGTGTGGGGTAGGGGAAGGGGAACAGTAGAGAGAGGAAATAAGAGACTGAGGAGTTAAATGTGTGGTTGAAGGGATGGCATCAGGAGAAGGATGACTGGGGATTTCTAGGACAGAAGGCTTCTCAAAGGTGATAGCCTTCAACTGACAACAGAGGGGGCTAGTGTGCTCTGGTGGCAGTACGATGCCTACATTAGCAGACATTTAAACTAAGCAGTGAAGAGATTGAGGCTGGGAAAACCCCAGTGGATGGAGGACAAAAGGGGGAGCTTGGTTACAATTCTCCCAGATATGGCAGCTAGGAGCAATGGGAATGAAAGTAGCAAGGTGGGGGCCCATGATACATTAAGAAAGGGTGTCAGAGAGGGGGGCACAAACTTTGGCTAAGAACAGGAAAATCAGGAAATTAAGGAAGGAAGGGAAAGAAAAAGCAGAGGAGTTGACAAAAAGGGAAGGAGTACAAGCAGAAGCTGGAAGGCAGTCTGCCTAAATGCCAGCAGCCTAGGAAACAAAATTAGTGAGCTCTAGGCAATGGTAGCAGATGAAGGGTTAGAACTCATGGCCATCTCAGAAGCATGGGCCCCCAGGAGTAGCAACTCAGACCTGGTGTTCCTGGGGCACACCATGTACAGGTGAGATAAGGAAAAAGGAGGTGGGGTAGCCCTCTCTTGGTCAAGAAAGAAAGGACAAGTTGCAGCTTACTCAAAACCAGAAAGCAAAGTTGAATGGTTTAGCAAAACACACCAGATTTATTAAGCTCAGTGCAGACTTAGTGTAGAACAAATAGCACAACTACTGTAGTGCTGCAACACTTTGCCATACGAGGCTTCATCAGGGGGCATGGTTCTGAGCCCAGTGAATTGTTAAATACAGGTGTCTCACTCTGACATCATTCAAACACATGGTCATGATGTTTTACATATTGTATAGATGCCATGAAGACCTTGCGCTGACATCCCTGCACAGTACTGAGGACAGAAAGTATACAGACAAGCTATTTAATGTAGAGGCAAATACTCGTATAGGCAATCTCCCATTGCTTAGAGCCAACTTGCTTTTCCAGATGTGGGATCTGCTTCAATCCGAGAGCTGCTAGCAATAAATGTGCTACTGTGGAAAAAGAGAGAAAAAAACAGAGCTATAGAGTTAGAGATATTTACATTCTTCGGCTTATTAATCAGCACAGACACTGGATAAAGCTCATTAGTTCAAGTTTGTACATGTCTGAGAACTGAGAATTCATTACATTGCTGATTGCAGGGTTAACTTTACTAGGTTTATAGGAAGGGTTAAGGTCCCAATCATAAACTTGAACGTGAACACCACTGAGTCTCTGTAGTTTCAGACTACTGAGAGAAAAAGTCCAAAAGGTTTCTCATTGTAATAATCTTTTTCAGTCTGTCTCCCCCTCCTTTTGTCTCTTTTGACAAATTCCAATCCCATAAATGTAATTACTTTTGGATTTAGACTTGTGGGAAAAGTGAGCTGTGGTTCACCATGAAAGTAACCCACACACAGACCACAACAAATGCCGGTACAGCTTTATAGATTATGTGGTCTGTGTGTGGGATGTTACAGAAGCTGAAGCCAGAGAATTTGTGAACTGGCTGAATGAGAATAATCTTAGCAGGCAATATAGTGTAGTGGTTAAGGGCACTGAGCCGCAAACCTGGAGATCTGGGTTTGAATCCCATCAGCCCCCATTTGCATACTGTGTGACCCTGAGCAAGTCACTTAGCTTCCTTGTGCTCCCAGGTTGCACCTGGAAACAAGCTCTGGCTTAGTGTGCCTTTCCTGGTTAAACAATTTCCCCTTCCCTTCCTTAACTTTTGGCTTACTACATAGAAACATAAAAACATAGAAGTGGATGGCAGATAAGGATCGCAAGGCCCATCCAATCTGACCATTTCTTTTTCTACCTTATAAATGTGCCATTGGCCTTTGCTCTGTCAATAGCCTATCTATTCATACTCATCTGTATTGCTCCCTTATGCCTATCCAATGCCTGTTTGAAGCCCTGTACTGAATTCATATACACCACTTCCTGCGGTAGGCCGTTCCATGCATCCACCACCCTTTCTGTGAAAAAGAACTTCCTCATATTACCCCTTAATCAGCCTCCCTCTAATCTCATGCTGTGTCCTCTTGTCCTGCTATTTTTATTATATTGAAACATGTTAGACTCTTTCACCTTGTTAATGCCCTTAAGGTGTTTGAATGTTTCGATCATATCACCTCTCCCTCCTTTGCTCTAGGGTATACATATTGAGCTCCATTAATCTGTCCTCATATGTTTTCTGATGCAGTCCCTGCACCATTTTGGTTGCCCTTCTCTGGACTGCCTCAATTTGGTTAATGTCCTTGTGAAGGTGTAACCTCCAGTAGTGCACGCAGTACTCGAGACGGGGCCTAACCAGTGTCTTGTAAAGAGGGATTATTACCTCCCTCTTCTGACTTGTGATACCCCTAGTAATACATCCCAACATCCCTCTAGCCTTACTACTGCTTTAGTGGTCTGCTTGGATGATTTCAGGTCGTCGATGATGATGATGATGCCCAAGTCTCTCTCTTCCCTTGTGACTGCCAGCAACTCCCCTCCCAGCCTATAGGTGGCTTCAGGGTTTCTCTTCCCTATGTGCATGATCTTTTACTTCTTTACATTAAACCTCAGTTGCCACTCTTCCGACCATTTTGCCAGTTTATCCAGATCTCTTCTCATTCTGCCCACCCTGTCTGGATCATCTACTCTGTTGCAGATCTTGGTGTCATCTGCAAACAAACAAACCTTACCCTCCAGTCCATCTGCAATGTCACTGATGAAGATATTGAAGAGGACTGCCCCTTAGCACCATCAACACAGAGCAGCTGAGTTTCCTGGATGTAACTCTCTATGCACATGGGGGTAAAATTATGAGTAAAAACTGTAGAAGGGAAACAACAACAAATAGCTAACTAAGAGCAGACAGACATTACCCTCAAAGTTTGATAAGATCCATTCCATATGGACAGTTCATCAGACTTAGATGCCACTGAAGTACAGAACAGGATTTCAGAACAGTCTGATGAATTATATTAGAATTTTAGGGAAAGGGGGTACAGTGAAGACTGCTTGAATATAGCCTTTAGCAAGGCATGTAAAATTAACAGATATACTGTTACAGCTTAAAAACAAAAAGGATGTGAGAGCCAAAGAAGGTGAATATGACAAGGTTGCTTTTGTCATGAAATTTAATCACCTGTCTCAGAAAACTGAAAGTACAGTACACCAGGTCTGGCCGATCCTGTGGGGAGACTCAGAATTAGCAGATGCTGTTAGAGAGGCACCTTTGATCTCTTTCAGAAGAGGTAAAACATTAAAGGATCACCTAGTTCACAGTTTTTACTCTGAACCACAAGTAAGTGAGCAAAGCGTTATTTATATAAGGTGCCCTTCCAAAGCTCAGAGCGCCTTAACAGTATACAGTAAAATAAATACTCATCATTAAACATTAAAACCAGATAAAACGTTTTAACATTAATTCACTGAGTCCCTTTGAATGCCTGGTTAAACAGGTACGTCTTCAAGGATTTTTTAAATCCTTCCACGGTCAGGCTATCTCGTATCCAGCGCAGTAGAGAATTCCACAGGGTAGGTGCCATAAAAGCAAAAGATCTTCCTCCTGATGTTTTAAGGATACCCTGAGAATCTCTAGTAATCCCTCACCAGAGGATTGGAGTGAGCAGGTGAGACAGTAAGGTGACAAGAGCTCTTTCAGGTAGTGGGGTCCCTGCTCATGTAGGGCCTTACAGGTCAGCAATGCGACCTTGAAGGTGATCCGCCATTGTATCAGCAGCCAGTGCAGTTCACGCAGCACAGATGCTGTATGACTGGATCTAGGGATACACTGTTACAGCCTACAAGCCAAACAGTCACATCTCATGCGGTTCCACACAAACCCAATGGCATGTAGAGGTGTGGAAATTGCACTGCCTGTGCATATTGCAAGCAGGCCAAAGAACTGACACTGCCACACGTTAATAAAACTGTTTAAATTAGAGAATTCATATTGTGCACCACACCATATGTAGTGCACATTCTGTGATGTGCGTGCAAAAAAGCTTACATTGGTAGAACAGTGAGACCTCTGAAGGAAAGAATACTAGAATACGTCAGGAATATTAGAAATGGAAATTGTGGTACACCTATACATTTCCATGAGTTTCATGCGTCAAATCTAAAACCAATTAAATTCATGGGACTGGAGTATGACAAAAGAGATAAAGGGAGGGGACAGACCGAAAAAAAGTTGTTACAATGAGAAACCTTTTGGATTTTCTCTCTTAGTAGTCTGAAACCACAGGGACTTGATGATTGGAACCTTAAACCCTTCCTATAAACCTAGTAAAGTTAACCCTGCAATCAGCAATGTAATGAATTCTCAGTTCTCAGGTATTGTACAAACTTGGGCTAATTAGCTTTATCCAGTGTCTGTACTGATTACTGAGCCAAAGAATGTAAATATCTCTAACTCTATAGCACTTTTTTCCTCACTCTCTTTTTCCACAGCAGCACATTTATTGCTAGCAGCTCTCAGACAGAGGCAGATCCCCCTTCTGGAAAACCAAGTTGGCTCTAAGCAATGGGGAGATCACCTGTATGAGTATTTGCCTCTGCATTAAACAGCTTGCCTGTTTACTTTCTCTCCTCAGTACTTTAGCAAACCTTGCGCCTTTGTGTTTGAATTTGACTTCACTGATAATATATATGATAAGTTGATAGTCAGAAAAATTGATTTCTTTACTAGGTCTTTAAAATGATGTGAAGTCTGTGTGAAGTTGTTTTTATGATGTTTCTATGTAATCAATGTTTATTATCATGCTGCACTTTTTTGACACTTTGATGTATGAATTAATTTGGGGCAGGGGTGTCAGAGCAAGGTCTTCTTGGCATCTATACACAATGTAAAACATCAAGTCCATATGTTTGAATCAATTGGACTGGAATCTGGCACAATAGTGCTGGACTTCAGGAGGGCTGACTTTGGGAGGATGGGGGAAGTGGTAAAAGGGTACCTGGCCAGAATTCAATCTAGTATGGACACTAACCAGAGGTGGGAGCTCATAAAGCTGGGGATAGTGGAGGCAACCAAAACCTGCTGCAAAGCCCAGAGCAAGAAGGCTAGGGCTAAGAAACCAATCTGGTTGAGCAAGGAGATCATGGAAAAGGTAAGGAGAAAAAGAGCTGCCTTTAGGAAGTACAAGAAAACAGGAGGGAGGACAGGGAGGAGTACTTGAGAGGAATGAAGGGAGGTGACAAGGGCAGTAAGGGGCAAAGCATCTGGAACTCAGGCTGGCACAAGGCATTAAGAAGGGAAGGACTTCTTTAAGTACATCAGGAGAAAAGGCTGTAAGGACCACATAGTAAGAATTAGGAAGGAGGGGGTTGGGTGGAAGCAGGGTGCGATAAGGCGGAAGCACTAAATGAGTACTTCTGCTCAGTATTTACTAAAGAGAAGAGGTGACACCCAGGTGTGAGAAATGGGAAGCAGGGTGGGAAGTGGTGACAGATGGGAAATCATGGAGGCAGAGTTTGAGAGGGTTTGAAGGCACTGAGGGTGGACAAGGTGCCAGGCCCAGATGGCATCCACCCAAGGCACTAGAAAAGAGCTGGCAGAGGTCCTTGCAGGACCTTTGGCGAACCTATTTAATGCCTCACTACATTCGGGTTGTAACCTCAGGACTGGAGGATGGCTCATGTGGTGCCCTCCACAAGAGTGGCCCAAGGATGAACCGGAAACTACAGACCAGTGAGCCTCACATCCATCATGGGTAAGCTAATGGAGACTATCCTGAAGGAGGCTAGTGGCCTCCTAGAGGCCAAAGGACTACAGGACAGCAGACAGCATGGCTTATCGTGGCAGATCCTGCCAAACCAACCTGGTCGGAGTTCTATGACTGGGTAACTGGGCAACTGGACAGGGGCCATGCAGTGGATGTCCTGTATCTGGACTTCAGTAAGGCATTCGACTCAGTGCCACATGGAAGGCTGGGAAGGAAGTTAGTAGGCACAGGGCGGGTGCAAAGCTGGTGAGATGGGTAGGAAACTGGCTGCAGGGAAGGCAACAGAGGGTGGTGGTGGGTGGGCAGCTCTCACACCCAAGGGCAGTGATGAGCGGTGTTCCACAGGGCTCGGTGTTGGGACCAGTGTTGTTTGGGATATTCATTACAGACATATCATTGGACATCAAGAGCAAGATCAGTCTGTTTGTTGATGATACCAAGGTAGGCGTGGTGGTGGATGACCTAGGGGGATGGCAGGGGTTGCAGGATGATCTGGCAAAGCTTGAAACCTGGTCAGACACCTGGCAACTGGGCTTTAATGCCAAAAAGTGCAAGGTGCTGCATTTTGGGATGAAGAACCCAAGGAGGAGTTACCAGCTAGGAGTGCAGCTAGCCCAGACAGAGAGGGAAGGATCTGGGTGTGCTCATTACAGGGTCAATGAACAACTCGGCACAATGTGGGAAGGCAGCTGCAAAGGCCAACAAAATGCTGGGTTGTATTGCAAAGGTATATCCTCGGGAGGGAGGAGGTGATTCTGCCACTGTATGGGTCATTAGTTAGACCACACCTGGGTACTGCGTGCAGTACTGAGTCCGTATCTGAAGAGGACATTAAGTTACTGGAGGGTGCAGCGCAGGGCAACAAAAGATGATCAAGGGGCTGGGGACTTATCATCAGAGAGGAGGTGAAGGAGTTGAACATTTACTCACTGGAGGAGAGGAGAGGAGAGACAGGGTGACATGATTGAAACCTTTAAATACATGAAAGGAATAAACAAGCCAGGTACAGAGGGCTGTTCAAAGTAAGGAGGGAGGGCCACCAGGGGCCATGATATGAGACTGGGTGAGGAAGGTTCAGGAGGAGATGAGAGACACTTTTTACAGAGGGTGGTGACTGGGTGGAATCGTTACCTGCTGAAGTGGTATGCAGTAGAACAGTGGACTGCTTCAAACGAGGATGGGACAGGACAAGGGGGAGGGTTAATGAACGGGAAGGGTGGAAGGGAGGGGCAGCTGCAGAATAAGGGGTGCTAGCTGCACATTCGAGCAGACTTGATAGACCTCTAGGCCTTTATCTGCTGGCAAATTTCGTATGTTCGTAATTAATCAATCAATCAACGTCTTTATTTAACCAGGTGGAACACCATCAAGTAGAACTCATTTACGAGATGGACCTGGAGTAGTTATACACCAGCAAAAGGTACTCAGCAGCCAAAAAGTATACATAGACAGATAAAATGCATGTACTAAACAAGAGCTGCTAGCAATACATGTGCTGCTGTGGAAAAAAAGAGAAAAAAGAGTAATAGAGTGACATCAGAGTGAGAAGCCTACTGTATATTTAACAACTCACTGGGCTTGGAACCCCACCCCCTGACAACGCCTCATATGACGAAGCGCTGTGGTACCACGGTGGCTGTGCTATTTGTTCTACACTAAGTCTGAACTGAACTTAATAAATCCAGTGTGTTTTGCTAAACCAGCCAGGTTTTCTTTCTGTTTTTGAGTGTGCTGCAACTTCCTTTTTTTGTGTATACGCAGGGTCAGCCAACCCCAGCAGCAGCACCAGCACACCTTTTTTCTGAGAAGTGCCAGCTCTCCCTCTCTTCTATGTCAAGAAAGGCCTGGAGGGGGCATAGGATGGAGCCATTATGGGAGGGAGTGTGGTGTCAGAATCACTGTGTGTACAGCTCATGACAACATCGGGTAAGAAGCTGCGAAGGGGGGTGGTCTATAGACCACAGGGATAGGAAAAAGATGGTGACAGGGACATAAATAGAGAAGGGGATTGCAAAGGGGTGGTAGTGGTGGTGGGGAATCTAAATTTACCAGACATAGGGCCAGATATTCAAAGCATAGTGCAGCACACAAACCAATTGCATGGGAATAGCGCAGGATTAGCACGGAGCAGCCATATTAAAAGGGCCTGTTAGCGCATGCCAACAGCAGTAGCACAGGGCAAACCAATAATGTATGCAAGGGGCAAACATAGAAACACAGAATTTAACGGCAGATAAGGACCGCTTGGCCCACACAGTCTGCCCATTTCCCTACCTAATGGATAAGCTGCAGATCCTAGTTAACCAGCAGCCTGGGGGGTGGCCTGCATACATGTGCTAAGGGATATTCAAAGCCCTAGCGCCACGCTAGGACACATAGTGTGACACCTAGTGTGGGGGCAGAACACCTAGGAGGAGGGACCACAACAGGAAGTGGGAATGTGTGCAATGCCAGTAGCAGTGATGCTGCCATTGATGGCAGCTGTAGTGGAGGAGAAGGAGAGGGCACAGGCCCAACATGGGCCACAATGCAGGCCAAGGAGACAGTATGCTACAAACAGGTGGTACTGGCCCAGGGTTTCCTTCGAGACCCTGCCAGATGACCACATCACTGGCCGGTACAGGATGAACAGGGGAATGTTGAGGGAGCTATATGAACTCCTGCATGAGCAGCTGCACCCAAACATCAGATGCAGCCATGCCATGACAGTGGAGGAGAAGGTGACAGCAACAATGTGTTTCCTTGCTACAAGGACATTCCAACGACCAACGGGGGACACCATCGGGGTATTGCAGTCTGCCACCTCACGCCGCCTGACCCAGTTCCTAGAGGCTTTCCTGCCACATGCTGGGGAATTCATAGTATTCCCCAGCACTGCAGCAGAGCGCAGAGAAACAATGCAGCAGTTCCATCGAGTTGCGCACCTACCATCTGTACTGGGTGGCACTGACTGCACCCATGTCCCCATCCGTGCACCACCTGGTGATGGCAGTGATGTGTATATAAACAGGAAGGGGTACCACTCCATCAATTGCCAGGTGGTGTGCGATGCGACTGGGTGCATCAGCAATGTCTATGTACAGTACCCCGGCAGTGGCCACGATGCCTTCATCTGGCACCAGTCCTGGCTGTGCCAGGCATTTGAGGAGGGCAGGATACCCAGTGGGCAACTAGTCGGTGAGTAGCAACATACAAGGCACACACATGACAGCATGGATGGGGCAGGCAGGGGAGGCCAGGGAAGGGGTGTGGAGGGCTACACAGGGGTGCAGGACAGCAACGGCCAGACTGCAGTATGGCACTAACAGCTACACATCTCTTGACAGGGGACAGCGCCTATCCCCTGCGACCCTGGCTGCTGACACTGGTACTCCGTCTGGCCACAGTGGCCGAGGAGATGTACAATGAGGCACATGCTAGCACAAGGAACATCATAGAGAGGGTGTTTGGCATACTGAAGATGCATTTCAGAAGAATAGACACATCAGGCGGTGCCCTACAGTATACACCTCAGAAGGTATGCCGTATCTTCCTAGCCTGTTGTATGCTGCACAACATGGCAATGAACCGTGGGATACAGGCACCTGTACCTGAGGGACAGGCCAACAGTGACCCAGAGCCAGTGGTCAGGGGGATAGTGGAGCAACTCGAGAGGAGGGATCCTCGCATGGCTCACAGGGCCATAGAGCACAGGGCCAACATCATCAGAACACTGTCATAGACCAGAGGGTAAGTACAGACTGCACAGCAACATGAAACAGTACAATGCTGAACTTTTTTAATGTGCACCAACAACAGAACAGTGACACCAACAATCACAAAAGAAACACAACAGAGTGGAACAGAATACATGTGTGCATGTGGGGCAATGTGGGGGGGTGCAGGTCACATGGGGGGTGGACACACAGCCATGGTATAGTGTAATTGTGGATGCATGATGTGTGGTGGGAGTGTAAGGAGGGCAACCATGGCAGTGGAAGTGTGAGTGTGCGTGGGATGGAGTGTGAGGGTGTTTGTTTGTCGGTGTGTGTGCTTGTGTGCACAGGGATGTGGGTGTGCCAATGTTGACACGGGGGGGTGATGACTGGGCAGAGGTGCAGTATGACCGTGACTATCCCTGCCGACTACCACCATGCACACGTCATGCACCACATGTGCGGGTCACAGACCCTGGGGTGCTTTGGGCCGAGGACATGGCAGAGGAATAAAGTGAGGCAGGCAGGGCAGCCCTCCTGTGCCCCCATTGACCAGCGGAGCCTGACAGGGTGGGTGGACAGCCACGGTGGCGCTGTGTGCCTGAAGAGGAGCATGACGCATTTGAGCTGGACCCAGTGCCAGCCCTGCGGCCGTGGGTTGCCCGCCTGTGGGCCCCTGTGCCATGTACACCCTGACCAACAAGCACATGCTGGCGACCCCCATGCACCCCACGAAGTACAGTGGCTACATCAACCACCGCAGCCATCAGGCCAGTAAAGCTGCGGTCAATCGCACCCACCATGTGGCCCAACCTGTCCTCTGCCCGCTGTTCGGCATGGCAAAGTCCACTGAAATGGACTCCCGCATCAGTGCCAGCTCATGCCTCAGCTCCCTCCGTAGGCCATGCAGGTCCATTCAAGCCTCCTGCTGGGATGTGACAGCAGCCTGTAGGAGTGGGCGGGCACCAGGGGCATCCTGCTTCAGGGGCGCGTCCACCTCAATGGCAGCTGACACTGGTGCCTGCTGCACAGAAGGTTCGGGATGCCGTTGCACGTCCGGCATGGCCTGCTGCTGCCGACTGCTGGTGGTGTGCTGTACAGGATGGCTCTGGACCACAATCTGTGTGGGACACCGCATGTCCAGCAGTGCACACATGTTCCCCACACTGCCCACCACCGGCTGCACAGGGACAGCCACGCCAGCAATGCTGAACACCCTCCTGGCACCTGTTCCATGGCCTGCTCCCAGCCCAACCCCTGCCTCCCCCTCCACAGGCATGTCAAGGCGGTGAGAACCCCCCGACCCGTCCGTGTCATCGCCACTGGTGACCGTCACCAGGAGTACCTGCCCAACACCCAGTTCCTCCACTTGGGCATCCTCCAGGTACTCACTGGATTCCAGCTCCCCACCTGCAGTGTGTCTCCCTTCCCCTGACAGATGCAGCCCCTGTCCAATGGAGTGCCACACATGCAGTGGCTCTGTGCGTCCTCGACTGGCACCCAGACCAGACGTCGATGGCCATTCATCCTCATCCTCCACATCCTCTGGACCAAGGGCAGACATCCTGGGCTGATCCTGTGTTTCTGCAGGCCTTGCAGACACCGCTGTGGAGAAAAATGAGACAGGGTCGGTCACCTGTACACGGACAGTGTGCCCTACCACCACCACCACCACCTCCGCCACCACCACACCATGCACACCCCAGGACATGTGCCACCTGCTGTGGTCATGCACACCCCACACACCAGCCTGTGACCTCATGCACCCAACCAACACACAGTGCACATGCCATGGCCAGGCAGCTGTTTGGCAGCCAACAGTGCACCCCGTGCAGGGCACCAACAGCAAGACTCTGCACCTATGCCATCACACCATGTAGGGTAAACACATGCGAATACAGACCTGTCCTGGGCAGTGCGAGAGGTGTCTAACAACCACCACCCGGTACACCTGCAACTGACACTGACTGCAGTGTGGATGCCACCATGGCCATGAGTGGCTCCTCCACCCACTCTTGTTGGGCTTGTGGTCCTCCACCTGTCCACATACATTCACGCAGCTGCTGTGCCTCCTCTTCCTTTGCCCGGTGCAGCAGGTCATTCCATCACTTGTGCACCGCCTCAGTCATCTTGCCATGGCTGCCGACTGCATTGACCGCAGCTGTCACCTCCTCCCAAGCTTGGTGCACCACCGCATCTGTGGCCCTGTGCATGCGGAGCACCTGCTCCCTCTCCTTCACAGCATGCACCAGGGTTTTTAGCTCATCCTGGGAGGATTTATGTGCGCGGATACGCTCTTGCCATGCTGCACTACCTATGGGACAGTTGGAAAGGGACATGTGTCAGCAGCTGTGTCAGGACTGCGTAGCATCACACATACACATCACCATGTCACCCCCTAGAATGTCACAGGCCACATGGACATGGCACTGGACAGCATGTGCATGTACGGTGCACACGGCCACATAGTTATTGGCCACCCTGTGTCTGGACAGCAAGCCCTGGACTCACAAGTGCACTGCTGTCAACCATGGCTGGCATGTGCACCCATGGATGGGGCCATTCCTATGCCCACCACCTGGCACTGTACTGTGCCCTGCGTGTTCACTATGCTGAGTGCATGGAAATTGTAGACTGGCATGTAAACAATGACAGGACACCAGGCACAGGCCACACAGTGCTTGGGCCGGTACAGCGCCGGGACCCTGTGTTCCTCCAGCAGAGTGGTCACAGCCTGCCACGCCCCACATCCAGGGTGTCATGGCAGTGAGCCAGTGCTGCAGGACACACTGCGATATTGCACAATGGCCCCTGCCTGGTGCCCCACAGTGTGCAGGCAGTGCCACATGGTGCAGTACAATGCAGGAGCACGTGCACAGTGCACTGGATAGTATGCTGTACAGGTGACCATATGTAGCTGTGCACTATTATGCAGCACAGTGCTTGCCTGTGGTCCTGCGTGTGGCTGACCATTCCCCAGCAAGTACATCTGTGGGTTGCAGTGTGGGCTGACCCTGTTCTGAGCTATTGCCATTCTGAGAGTACCACAGCAGTTGTACATACCTGCCTCTCGCTGCTCTTCCCCCTGTTGCATCTCTCCACCCATCCAGTGTTGTTCTGCAGTAACTGTAGTATGCTGCATTCCCACAACACAACACTGGCGGTGCAGTGCTTGCCCTTTTATAGCCCAGCCAGGCAATCTAGCCTGTTATGCATGCAAAGCAGCACATAATGATAAGCTAATCACACAATTTGCACCATGCATGCACAAGTACCTCCATTTGCATATGCCAGTTTAATATGGCCCAGATTAACGCTGGGCTACCACCTTAGCACTGTGCAAATGTCCACATCGGGCTACTGGGGGGAACAGTACCACACTATCCCAGTAGCGCGGCGCTCTGTGGTATAGTGTGACCACCACGCATGCTCATGAGGCCCCCATGTCTGTGCTAGCATCCTGGCATAGCGTGATATAGTGTCACGCTAGCCCACACAGCGCCATGCTAGGTACATGCATGGTATTTATCTCCAGGGTCACGCCAGGGGTCATGCATGCGCAGTGCGACCACTTCCGGGTAGCGCCGCACTACATCATGTGATAGTGCGGTGCTACAGTAGTAGTTGCAGGAGGGTCCTGGGTGTGCCAACCGCTGGGTATTGTAACAGGTGGAAGGGAATCCGTGCTGTGTGGGCAATTCCAGGCCGTGGGAGACAGCATGCTGTCGTGCACAGGGACAGGCGCTGGGGGGAGGTGGAGACAGCCAACCTGGTGGAGCTGGTCCAGAAGAGGCACCAGAGGATCTTTGGGGAGGTCAGGGAGGTGGACCGCCCATGTATGCAGGTGTGGTCCTTGGTCACACAGAAGCTGAGTGCCCGCACTGGAATCTCCCATAATGCGGAGAAGTGCAGGCACAGATACACAAACCTGCAACAGCAGCCACATCAGCAGCTTGAGCGCTACAGGCACATGGTGTGTGAGGGCACTGTGCCTGTGCCAGGTAAGTGTCGATGCATGTTGACACCCACTATCACAATCATGTTGTGCTGCAAGTAAGTGTGTGTGTGTGTGTGTGTGTGTGTGTGCATGTGTGTGCCACTATGCATTGTGCTTGGGTGCATGTGGCACCGGCCAGGACCCACATGTTGGCCCCCTAGGGGCCCGGTACATGCTGTGGCCATGGGTGTGGGGGGCGGATTGGGACATGGTTGGTGGCATGTCCTGGTGCAGCACCAGCCTGCAGCCGGCGACACCATGGTGCCGGAGTCCTGTCCCTGGGGGACTGTCGACATACACACATGGGTATGTGGATAATCGCAGGACAGCTGCAACAGGCACTGTTGCACCACTGTGACATCATGACGTGTGTGCATGGCGAATGCTCCATGGGCCATGCCACTCTCTGTATGGGTGTCCTCCATGTTCACTTCCTGTGTGTGCAGTGTTGTTGGGGTTGCATGTGCATCTTGCTGTGCTGCATGTGGTGTATGCTGTGTCATGCTCTGATGCCAATGTTTCACCTGTCCTCTGTAGAGCAGATCGAGCAGCCCATGGCCGGGGAAGGGGGCCAGAACGTGACCCAGGAGCAGTGGAGAGGCAGCCTGAGGGTGCCGTCCATGCCTCAGCGGGCGCAGTAGAGCAGCCCTGAGAGCGGTGGTGTGTTGCGTGAGTACCTATCTCATTGCTCTGTGTTCTGTGCTCTTTCACTGTGCTGTGTGTCTCATCTGGGTGTCCTGCCACTGACTGGTCTAGTGGCATGGCTGTGACAGGCAGTGGGCCAGTGGCGATGTGGCACTGTGCTGCACACCTGTGTTGCACACCACAGTCGGGTGCTGCCAGTCTGATACTGGGGAGGGGCGGTGGGGCACTGTCGCTTGCATTGCAGTGCGGGTGCCTGATGGTGTTGGGGCTCTGGCGGCGAGTGTTCGGTGAGGGTCACATGCTGTCCGCTGCCATGCCCACCTCTGGGGTCCCTCCAACTCCCCCCCAAAGGGTGTCCACATGTGCACTGTTGGCATAACCTTGCTGTCCTTTGTATTCACTGGACATACCTGCATAGCGCCACCTGTGTGCCTGTTGTGGCTGCGGGACACCACGCCCCATGCCTTCCGGGCATACCTCTCATCCCTCAGTCCACCAGCCGTGGAACATTGCCTGTCAAACTGTGGTACATATTGGTGATGTGTGGTACGTGTAGTGGATTCCTTACCTGGGTATCTCATGACGCTGTTACTGTGTTGCAGTTATGTTCCAAGGTTCTGTTATCTCTATACTAATACATTATGTGCATCTTTTACTACTGAGTGTTGCATTACAATGTTGACCTAGGCTGTGGAACATGTCCTCACAGGGTGGGACAGGGGGCATTTGCCCCATGGGTTGGGGACCTTTCCTTGTAACGTGTCACAGTTGTGTGGTATGCTTTCAGTGGCCTTGCTTGGTGGCATGTGTCGGCCCTTCACTGCCAACATCTGTGGCCTGGCTGACTGTTATCTCCTGGCCTGGGTCGGTTATTGGCAGGACACTGTCATAGTTCAGTGCTGCTCCAGCATGCCTTAAGTTGTTGTTGGTGCTGTGCTCTGCATTACAGTACATTGCCATCTGTTGGTGGGCAGCATGTCCCAACGTGTGGGTTTGTGCATGTTGTGTCATGGCTCTTGCACCCAGCTCTCCAGGGGTCCAGCTGTGTGTCTGCCGTGTCTCACTGTGTGCTGTGCCAGGGTAGGCGGTGTCACCTGTACCCTGGTGCTGTCGGGATCATTGTCATCATATCTGTTGGGGTTTGGGTTGGTGCCTGTGCCACCCTGGGCTGCCTTGTGGGCACCTCCCAGGTTGGCCTACCGGTGCAGCACTCACCTCCACTCGGGATTGTCCATTGGGACATGCTGTCCATCCCTGTATGGCCACCTGTGGCTGCTGTCTGCCTCCTGGCTGGTGTTCCTTCCTCATGGTCTCACCCTTCCCCTTGTAGGTCCACTTTGGACATCACTATGGGCGACCAGGCCAGAGGAGTCGGAGGGGATGAAGGACCTGCTGCGCTGCATTGTCCGCCAACAGAGGACTCTGATAGAGCAGCAGGCCATCGTGAGAATGGAGACGTGGAGGGTGGCTGCTGTGTTGGAGGCTCGGCTCCCAGATCCAGTGGGCAGCTAGCCATGCCCTTCATCCCATCTTGTGTTGGCTTCACACACACCCTTACTAGACATGATATTGTTTCCTTGACTGTATTCCTGTGTCCCTGTGTGCATCCCTTCCCCTTTGCACCCTTCACCTGTGCCTTATTGTACACCCTGTTAGTTTTGTACATATGTTTGCCATTTACTCCCTTGCTTTGCCTATTGTGCATTCCATTTGTTGTTCCCGTAGTGGGCTTATTGTTGCTTGGGTTGTGTGTTGGTGTTGGGGGGGGCTTGGCATGTCGCTTAGTGGGATTTGTTCTGTTGTCTTTCCTTGTTGTGGGGTGGGTCGTCCAGTGGTGTTTGGGGCATTGGTTGTTCTGTGTTTGGTTTAGTCTCTCATTTAGTATGGGTTTGCATCACTGTTCTGTACCCGTTACCTTTATTTTGAATATATGTTATTACATTGCATTTACTCCACTATACTGTGTCATGTGTCATTCTTGGGTGCTGGGGTTTCACATGGTATATACCATTCCATGGGTTCTCCACATGGGTCCGGGTTGTTGCTTGCCATTCCTGTGCATGTGTGGCATCCTCCAGGCTGTGAACTGTGGTCTGCCCCTGTTACCTTATACCAGCTTGTGTTTCATTGCATGTGTCCCAGGGTCCGGCTGTCTTACCTCTGCACTGTGTTCCATTGTGTGTTTGCACTGCCTGCCTGGGTGCTATATTCAGTGCTGTCTTATTCCCAGGCTGTTTTTGCCATGCACTCCTGGCCCTGTTTGCCCGGCTTCCTTTGCTTGCTGTATTCAGTTGGTTTTACACTGGGCTATTCCTTTTGAATATGGCTGGCATTTTGCTCCGGGCTCTGTTTGCACGCTGGGTAGTGCTACCTTAGCCATGGGGCAATGTTTTGAATATCTGGCCCATAGTGTAATATTTTAGAAGGATGACACCGGATTCTAGTTTCTAACCATTTATGTTCACTTAGGAGGATCCCAAAACACCCTGCTGCTGTAGGGTAGTGAAGCAGCAAACACCAACAAAACCAAGAAGTGTACTCCCTTCAGCAGCAAAATGCTTACTTACAACTTAAGATGCAGTCAGAAAAAAACATTCAACAACAGTGATTAGTAAGTACATCACAATCCCTTCCCTTCCCTTAAGCGGAAAACATCTTTAGTAATAAATAAACCAAAGCTAACACATTTGCTAACTAGTAAAGGGTAGACTGCTCTGAAAGGTAAGAGTGGGCACACAGAGGATTATTCTGCCTCTTAGGTGTGACCACACTCTAACAGGAGATATGTCTTTTCTAGATTAGAGGTGTAGTCACAGTGAGGATTTGTTCACTTTGGTCGAACACCTCAGCGCTGGCAGTATTCTTGATATAGCCACCATACAGATGCATCTAAGGCAGAGTTCCCCACTGCAGAGTGGTCACCAGGTGACATTTCCTCTGGTATGACTCCCACTTCTGAGATATCTAATCAACATTTCTAGAACTACAGTATCACTATGTGTTGGCCACCTTGGCAACAGTGTGACAAGCATGTCACGTAGAATCTGCACATCTGAACAGTCATTATCTTCATCCATCTTTCACAACAACTGAAAATGCGGTTCTGATGTTAACTACAGCATGTTACTTTCAATTTTAATTTTATATGAAACTGAACCCAGAGCCTCTCTAATAGTTAGATCCTTTTACGCAAGTGAGTAACTGAGCTCTGAACTTTTTCGCATACATAGATCACCCAACTGGAAGGTTTTGTTGATGTTTCACCTTATCTAATGCCCCAGAATAAATCAAGTTCAGTCTTGACCCTCTCCCCATAAGCAGTTCTGCTGGTGTTAAGTCTATGGTGGCATGTGGAAGGGCTCCTGTATTTGAACAAGAATCTGGCAAGTTTCAGCTCCAGGGCTTCTCCATTCACCTTCATTACTCCATTCTTAAATGTCTGTACTGCTTGTTCAGCTAGTCCATGTGAAGCAAGGTAGCATAGTGACGCTCATGTGCTTAATGTCATTTCTTTCACAAAATTACTTGAACTCTTCACAAGAGAACATTGGAATATTGTCTGAAACCTAAATATCAGGCAGGTGATGAGTTGCAAAGATGAATCTTAGCTTCTTTATTGTAAATGCAGCCATAGCGGACGGAACAGGAATTACTTTCAACTACCTGCTATGGGTGTCTACCACCAACAAGAACATTTTCCAATAATTGGGCCTGCATAGTCAGTATGTATCCTTGACCCTGGCCCCTCCAACCATTCCCAGATATGCAAGGGAGCTCTTGGGGGAGAATCTCTAGTCTGCTGACATGCACTGCATTGCTTGACCTTTGTTTTTTGTTTTAATGTCCATGTCCAACTGAAGCCACAACACAGAGCTTCAGGCAACTGCTTTCACGCAAGTTACTCCTGGATGCCCTTCATGTAACTCATTGAGAATTTTTTCTTGCAACACCGAGGGAATTATTATTCTGCTCCCCCACAAGAAGCACCCATCTTTAATGCCAAGTTCCAGATTCCTAGTGAATCAGGGTCTCAATGCATCATTTTCTAAGTGTCCTGGCCAGCCCTTTACTAGAACCTTTTAAGCTATAGTAAGATACTATGCTTTTTGGTATGAGCTTTTGCGATGAGATCTTTGGTGGTGACAAGAAGTCCAACACAAACAAAATTCAGTAGCCTGACCATCCCTGCTGTTGGCCCCCTTTGTGTCTTAGGCAACTGCATTTCGCTCAGAGCATCCATATTTGCATGTTGCCCTGCCTTGCTTGTATAAAAGTGTATAATTATAGGCTGCTACCTTTAGTGACCACTTTTGGATCCTTCCTGATTCCATACTTGGGTTAACTTTCTCTGGGCTGAATACAATGACTAAAAGCTTGTTGTCTGTTACAACAGCGAATGGCCTCCAATGCACATATTGGTGAAATCTCTGTATGCCAGACATAATGCTTAAGCTTCCTTTATCAAGTTGGGAATAATACTTTTTGGCTGCACTTACACTTTTTTTTTCTTTCGAGGTTCAGATGAAAAGCAAGGCTTTTTTATCATCTGAACATGATGGATCAGCTTAGATAGCCTACTTCATCATCATCATCATCATCACCCCCCTACTACCTACTTAAGGGTCCAAGTTCCCTTTCTAAACTGATCTATTACTGTGCTAAAACCTACAATGGTTATTTTGCTTCTTCAAGGTCCTTTGTAGTCTTAAGAGCCTACATCTTGCATAAAATGTTTATTAGCCTTTTATAAGTCCTACTTTTTCCTCTTTATTTAAGTAATCCCTTCTTGTATCAAAGCATGGGATGGGGCTCAAATTCTTTCAAATACTACGTCCTCATTTGATCTTCTACAGTATAGTATATTCTTTCAAGTTTCACGATATCTATCATGAAATTCAGCCAGGTTTCAAAGGCGGGGGGTATCAGGTCTTTCTATTTTACTAAGATGCATTTTTTTGCTATAATTATAGTTAGATAAAAACATATTTTTTATATAGTTATCCAACAGTTGATTAGATTCCAGAATTACGAATGGTGTTACTAACGGTGATAGAGATATTAGTTGCAGTTGCTTTTTCCAGTACTAGAGCTGCACTTAAACTTTGTGACACATATGCAATGACTGATCTGCACCATCTTAGTTTAAGTGGCAGAAGACACCAGGAGAAAGGACTGCTGTGTGACAGGACTTCTCTGCTGGGACTAAAGTAGAAGAACTTTTGTACTTGGATCTTTAATTTAGGGTAAAAAAAACTAACATACAAAACAAAAAAAAAAAGTGTGTGTGTGTCTATCTGGGTTAACTGAACTGAATGGCTATCTGAACAGTTATAGGTGTAAATATCAGGTGATTGAAAGGACTTAACTGCTGTGAGGTTTAAATTACTGGTAGAAAGATCTAGTAAGTAGGGGGAGTGGCTTAGCTAGAAGGAAGCTACATTTAAAGACTGCCTTAGAAAGATTCTGCTAATATCTTGGCAGAAGACACCAGGAGAAAGGACTGCTGTGTGACTGGACTTCTCTGCTGGGACTATATTGCCCTCCTTCTCCCCTCCACCCCCACCCAAAGCTAGTTCTATTTTTATAGGCACAGGATTTGACTGACAACAGGAACTTCCTGTTTGGGAGCAGGAAGTGAGTAATCACAGGACCACCAAAGACCCACCATCCTAGAAGGGCAGGAGTAGCTCTCCGGCCCCCTCTAGCTGCTGGAGGTCTGCCTCTGAGCAAGTAAGTGGTCCACTGAGAAATATAGGATATTCTTGTCTCAGAACAGGAAAATCAGGCGCTTAAAGGGCACACAGGCAGAAAGTAAGGAGAGAAAGAGAATAAAAACAGAGGAAAGAGTAAGGATTGAAAACAGTTAAGGGGCCAGAAATAAGACATGATTGGAGTGGTGCAGTGCAGTGGCTGTGGAACAGCAGTCTTCCGGGAGATGTTCTGGAGGATGCGGTGTTGTCCCATCTGCAGGCACCTCTCTGGGCTGAGGAAGGAGGTTGCTCATCTCCAGGCTGAGTTGACCAGGATTTGTGGGACCTCCTCTTCCATCCAGGGACCACCAGTGCCACTGTTGTTGCCTCAGAGGTTGCCAAGAAAGAGCAGTGGTTGGACCACAGTGGGCTCAAGGAGGGTGAGGGTGGTGGAACAGAGGTGCATCCCTCCAGTTGTACCTCTCCACAATTCCTATGCCATTCTGGCAAAGTGTGGTTCCTCTATGGAGGCACCCACAGTGGAGACCAAGGAGGATGCTGGGAACCTCCACAAAGGAGACCCACAGGAGGGTGGCAGGGGACCCTGCAGGGGAAGGAAACAACTCCTGGTGGGGACTCCATTGTTAGGAAGGTAGAACTGGGGAGGAAGGGAGAGGATGTAAGGTGCCTGCCTGGTGCCATGGCTTGGAGGGACAGGGAGTGAATCCTCAGGATTGCCAGAGCAGCTGCACAGGGAGGGAGCTGGATGTCATTGTCCACCTAGGGACAAATGACACAGCTAAAAAGGGATTAAGAAGTGCAGGAAGAGTTTGTGGAACTGGGGAGGGCCTTAGTCAAGTAGCATGCACGGTAACCTTCCGGAGGTGCTGCCCATCTATGGCATAGGAGGCTAGGGTGTTCGCACCATGGGATTCAATCAGTGGTTGAAAAACTGGTGTGGAGCTCAGGGATTTGGCTTCATTGGGGACTGGGGTCCACCTGGAGTGATGCAAGCCTATACTGGCATGATGGGCTGCATCTGTCCGGGAGGGAACCAGGATCTAGGTGATAGGTTTAAATGCTTCATTGGCAAGCTTTTAAACTAGCCAAGGGAGGCACTGGAAAGAACGGGAAATCTAGCCCCCAAATAATCACGGTAGTAGTCGGCAAACACCAACATAGAGGTGTCGATGGAGAAGGGCAGGGTAAATGGAGAAAGTGACAAAGGCAAGAAGGACAGGATGGGGAAAAAGGGAGTAAGGCCATCAGAAAAGGAGGGTAATGAGTATCAATGCCTATAGTCTGGGCAACAAGCTCCTGAGCTGGTGGCCTTGATGGAAGAGGGATGCCTGGATATCAGAGCAGTCACAGAAACATGGTACACAGAGAACTATGACTGGGATGTTAACATACCAGGGTACCAACCTCAGGAGAGAGACAGGCAGGGAGAGGAGGAGGGTAGCTCTCTATGTAAAGAGGGATAAAAGCAACTGAACAAAAGAGTAAACAGGGAGGAGAGGAGGCACTGTGGGTCACCTTGGAGACTGGAAGAGCACCACAATCCTGCTGGGGTTGTGTACAGACCCCATGTCGGGAAGGGAATGGACAAGGATATGATAGGAGGCATTCTTAGAATGGCAGAGAAAGGAGATACTACTGATGGGAGACCTGAATATGCCAGATGTTAACTGGAGCACATTTGCTGCAGCCACATCCAAGAGCAGGGCCATTCTTGATGCCCTACAGGTGGCAGGCATTAGACAGCTAGTTTCAGAACCCACTCATGAGGGAGCAATCTTAGACCTCGTACTCTCAAACAGGGGCAGTGAGAGGATCTCAGATCTAGAAGTGGGTTGCCATCTGGGGGACAAGTGACCATCAAACAGTGTGGTTCACGTTAAACTCAGCTACAGAGTCAAGCCATACAAAAGTGAGGGTACTGGACTAGGAGAGCTGACTTTGGCAAGATGGGAGAGTGCCTCAGAAAAGCACTAGCAAACAGGCTAGAAGGAGGTGTGGAGCAACAATGGGAAATCATCAAAACTGCCATCACAGAGGCAACAAGCCTTTGTGTGAAACAAATAAACAAATCAAAATGAAAGAAAAAGCAACTATGGTTCTCAAAAGAGGTGGCTGTGAAAGTCAGGAAGAAAAGATAGCATTCGGAAGTATAAGGAAACACAGAGGAGCAGGACAGAGAGCTGTACCAGTTAAGGCAGAAGGAAGCAGGGAGGAAGTCAGAATAGCAAAGGCCCAACCTGGGAAAAGATAACCAACTCAGTTAAGAAGGATAAAACCTTGTACAGGTACATCAGCGGCGTAGAAAGACAAGGGAGGGATAGTGAGGCTGAATAGAATGAGCGGTGGGTGGGCAGAGGGGACAGTGAAAAGCAGGGATACTGAGCGAATATTTCTGCTCAGTATTCACAAAGAGGAGGAAGTGCCTAATCCAATTAACAGAAGCACTCTTGATAGAGGGTGATCCTAGTCCTTTCACAGAAGAAAGGGTTCTGCAAGAACTCCTAAAACTGAAGGTGGACAAGGCAATGGGTCCTGATTGAATTCACCCAAATTCTAAAAAATTAAGGAGGAACTAGTGAAACCACTGGCTACTCTTTTTAATAAATCATGGGAGGATGGTGTGGTACCCGAGGACTGGAGGAAGGCGGATGTGATTCCCCTTCACAAAAGTGGGACAAGACAGAGGCAGGAAACTACAGACCTGTCAGTCTGACCTCTGTGGTAGGAAAGTGATGGAGTCACTTCTGAAGGAAAGAATAGTCCAGTACCTAGAGGCCAGTGACACAGGACCCAAGGCAGCATGGATTCACAGCCGGAAGGTCATGTCAGATGAATCTAATAGATTTCTTTGACTGGGTGACCAAAGTAGTAGACCAGGGAGGGCTGTGGACATGGCCTACCTAGACTTTAGCAAGGCATTTGACACAGTCCCACACAAGAATTAATAGTCAAATTAACCAGCCTGGGAGTGGGTCCCAGGGTGGTAGCCTGAGTAAAACACTGGCTGCACAACAGGACACAGAAGGTAATTGTAAATGGAGTCCACTCTGAAGAAGAGGCGTTACTAGTGGGGTACGCCGAGGTTCAGTATTGGGTCCAGTCCTTTTAATGTCTTCATCAGTGACATTGCAGAGGGACTGGAAGGAAAAGTATGCCTCTTTGCAGATGACACAAAGATCTGCAACAGGGTTGATACACAAGGAGGCGTGGAAAGGATGAAAAGGGACTTGGCAAGGTTGGAGGAATGGTCAGAAGTATGGCAGCTAGGATTCAATGCAAAGAAGTGCAAAAAATGCACCTGGGAAACAAGAACCCAGGGGAAGAATACACAATGGGTGGGGAGGTAGTAACAACAACAAAAAAGGAAAGGGACCTGGGGGTAATCATATCAGATGACCTTAAGGTTAGCAAGCAATGTGAGAAGGCAGTAGGGAGGGCTGGGGGTATACTGGGATGTATAGGAGAGGCATCAGCAGCAGAAAACAGGAAGTTGTTATCCCTCTGTACAAACAGTTGGTGAGACCCCATCTGGAGTGCTGTGTCCAGTTCTGGAGACCCCATCTCCATCAAGGACATAGACAGGATAGAGGTAGTCAGAGGAGAGCAACTAAAATGGTGCAGAGTCTGCAGAGAAGCCGTATGAGGAGAGACTAAAGGAGCTTAATATGTATACCCTTGAGGAAAGAAGGGAGGGGGACATGATAGAAACTTTTAAGTACCTCAGTGGAATCAACAAAGTCCAAGAGGAAGCATCTTTCAGAAAAGAGACTTGCAAGAACAAGGGGACACAATTTAAAGATAGAAGGAGGGGCGGTTCAGGGGCAATGTGAGGAAGTATTATTTCACAGAGGGTAGTGGATGCATGGAACAGCCTTCCTGAGGAGGTTGTGGGGTCTAAAACTGTGGGAGAATTCAAGAATGCATGGGACAGACATAAGGCAATTCTTGTGGGGGGTAGGAAGAAATAGGCTGTTGGTTAACTAGGATCTAGGGCCTATCCTATAGGTAGGGAAATGGGCAGACTAGATGGGCCAAGCGGTCCTTATCTGCCATCAAAGTCTATGTTTCTATGTTTCTATGTATAGGACTCCTATCCACTATGGCAATGCATCGCAAGTCAAAAAAGTTCTCTTTCTGGATCACAATGCACCAAAACTCTTGATGATTGATGGGCCTCTTTGATTCCTTATATGCTCCTCATCTAAATCACCAGTAATCAAACAATGGAGGTACACCCTACGATAGGCTGTCCATTACTCTGAAAACTTGCTGGGGCTGATGCATTCCCATATGGCAGCTGATTGTACTGAAATAATTCTTTGTGCGGATTAATTGTCACAAATTTCCTGGACTCCTTATCCAGTTCTATGTGAGCATATGCCTAAGAAAGATCCAGTTTAATGAAAGCTTTACTTCCTGACAACACAGCAAACAGTTTTTCCACCATGGGGATAGGGTTATTTGTCTTGTTTAGCTCCTTGGTTGACAGTGAGCTTATAATTTCTGCATATTCTGATTTCCCATTAGGTCTTCTGACTGGTACTATAGGTTCTGCCCAGTTAGAGAATTGGACTTGACTTGCAATTCCTTCTTCCTGTAGTCTCTCTAGTTCATCTTCCACTCTCATTTTCAGGGCAAAGGGCAAAACTCTGGCTTTGAAAAATGTTGAAATCACCTGGAAGTCTACATGAATTTTGGTCTTTACACCCCTTAGGGTTCCCATTCTGTCTTGGAAATCTGTTGGAATCCACACTGCTATTTCACTGATTTTGCCTGTACAGTTGTCACATACTTAATTTCTTTCCATGATAACTGGATAATATTATTTAGCCAGTTTATTCCTAATAAGCTAGCCCCAGACCCTACGACATAAAGTGGTAACACAGGTGCTTACCCTTGAAAGCTTGCTTACACCTGAGGTTCTCCCAGTACCTTTATGGGCTCACCAGGTCATCAAGACAGTTTTAATTGCTTTAAGCGAGGGTCTACCCACTCTCTTGTATATTGTTTCTCCAACCACTGATATGGGTGCATCTGTGTCAGTTTCCATTGTCAGATCTGTCCCTACCACCTGTAATGTGCAAAGATATAGCTTCTCTTTTATGCTGAAACACATGTAGCAACTCAATATACTTAAGATCCTCTGGTTAACTGTGGTCCACCCATTGTCCTTCATTTCCAGGTTGTCCACCCTGTATGCTGTCTTTGCAAGGCTCTGACTTTTATATGGTTTCTTGCCCTTCTCTGCCTGTCACATCCATTCACTTTGCTTTCTGTCTCTCTCTCTCTTTTTTTTTTTTTTTACAAGTGTGATATATCTCCTACTTATATTGGCAGGCATTGGGGGCATGTACTCCCCACACTGGAAACAGTTATCCACTGTTTTAACTTTCCTGGTCTGCCCTCCCTTTTGACTTTGCAGAGCATGCAAGAGAATGATGGCAGACTGGCCTTCACTCTTCAAATCTGCAACATTCTTAGCAGTTGGTTCCATACTGCTATGTCAAATGCTCTTTGAAAATTCATGTCTGCTCCCTCTGCAAACAAACAGCACTGTATCCTGTCATTTGCAATACCACATACCAAATGATACCTCAGCATGTCATCCACAATATTACCATGTTCACAATACTCTGTGAGGCAGCATAGTGCAGCCACATGGGTCATTACACTCTCTCTCCCCTAGCTGCCAATCACACTTACATACGTGATATTTTACTATAATCTTATTTGGATTTGGCTTGCAGTGGGCCTCCACTAAATCTACAATCTCTTTGGAAGATTTGTCTCCTGGGATGGCTGGTGACACTAATGATTTGATGAGAAAATATGTTTTGCTTCCACAGATGGTAAAAATATTGCTGGTTTCTTGCCTTCATCATCAATGTCATTTGCCATTAAATAATGTCCCAACCTGTCTGTAGACTCAGTCCAGCTACCACCACCCTAGTATTCTACAATCTTAGTTTAGTTTTAGTTTGTTTAGTTTTTATTTTAGATAAAACCCTTTAGGCATGTGCCTATTTTCAAGGAGTTTAAAGTCAGGTATGCACAATAAGAAATATACAAACATACAGTAGTAGATACAGGTAACAATGATGTACATGTAACGTTGGATTTGTTTAAACATTACATGACAATTTGTATAGAAAACAGTATGCAAATGACACATTGTCAGCTTACAACAGATGTTCAAGGGTAGCAATTACATGCCCCAGGGTGTGGTCATGGACAACAGCCGAGGTAAACAATTTAGAAGAGTGGCAGCCTCTTAATGTGCCCATCAGTTCATTCAAATGTTTTGCAAAATGATAGGCTAAGCTGTTTTGTCCCAGCACAGTTCTCCTGCAAGATAACAGTGGAGAGTGACATGCCATGCCCTAGTGCTATATTTATTGTCCACACAACTGAACATAGACTGTAGACCGGGGGGCCGCAGGCCCTGTAGTGCTTTATGGCCTAAGACCAAAGTGTGATAGAGCACCCCTGAGCTGAGGATTAACGAGTTCAACCTACTACACAGCACACAGATGTGGTTATCAGTTCTAAGGTCTCTGAAACCAGGGCAGTTCACTATCATTCATCGGGCCATAAACACCTACAATGTCATCAGTAATGCTTATGATAAAGCTCTGAACCAGTAGCTTCCCAATCTCAGGTAATAAGTTACCCCTGTGCCTGTAGAGGAATCCAAGTCTAGAGTTTACTGCCTTAACAAGGTAGTATACATGCTCTACAAATGACAGGGCACTGTCCAGAATAACGCCCAAGTACTTAAAAAATATTCACTTGCTCAAGTGTGACCCCAGATGAAGAGGAAAGGCCTAAGTCAGCAGAGATGTCAGGCTTGTTGCTATTATAAAACAGCATGCATTTAGTTGTCCTCTCATTCACTATAGAGTGGTTTGAAGTGAACCATTGCCAGATGGAGGTAAAGTCATACTAAAGCCTCCCCCTTAAACCATTCAAGCTCTTGCCATTTGAAAAAAATGGCAGCGTCATCTGCGTATAGAATCAAATTGGTCTATTTACAGGTCATGGATAATGTTGTTTATGACTAGACTGAACAGTAGATGTACAAGAATGGACCCTTGCATTGATCAACCTGTCATTGGATAGTACATTCCAGCATTTTACAGCTTGTAATCTACAGGACAGGTAGACTGCTGACTTTCAATGATGTCACCAATCTAACAGCAGCCTAGCTTTCAGGATCCTGCTCCCAGAGCCAAATCTGCTTCCATTCTGGCCACACAAAAGCTCAATTTTGCCAGAAAACTGAAGTTTTGCAGATCTAATTATGACAACCAGACAGAAGCTGAAAGAATTTTCTGCTCCCTCGACTTCTATACCCATTAAACAGTCACAGATGGATCTACTGTGCAGTCGGGCCGATTCTGGGTCATGAACCCTTCCTTCATCCCCATCTACCAGAGACCTGGAGAATGAAGACAATTCACCATTACCTCAAAAAAGCTGTGCACACAGCTTAAAAATATCAGCGAAACCCTCTGCAGCTCAAAACAATGCTTGCAGACGACCGCAGAGATCTCTGGATCATTGAGAAATGGATGGGAGCTGTGGAAGCCTGTTTAACAGAGTACACACAGATGGCAGATGTTCACAACATGGCCCTGATGAATCTCCATCATTGGGAGCAGGTCCTAGCTGCTAATCTTGAGAATTTAGAAAACTGCCATCAGTGGAACAATGTCCACTTGCACGGACTGCCAGAAAAACAAATTTGGAGGCATGTTTATTTTTATGGAGGGACTCTTACAAAAAGTACTGAGCCTACCGAAAGACAAGCCTTTAAACCTCATATGGGCCCACAGAGCACTATCTGCACCCCGCCGAAAGATGCCAATGTTAGACCTCGCTCCATTATCATGGCTTTTTTAGATTACCATGTGAAGGAATCTGTTCTTAAAATGGCCAGGGTGAAGCGAGGGATATTTTTTTACGATCACTGCCTTTTTTTGAATATGACTTTGCACTGACCACTATGCAATGCTGTCACCAGGTCCTGCTCATCCAGAATGAACTAAAGCCAAAGGGTGTGAAAGCTTACTTAGAATATCCAGCTCGACTGAAGGTTGTCATGCCTAAGGGGAAATTTCACTTCGCAGAACTACAAGAAGCTAAGAATATCTCCAGACCCAGGGTGTTCAGCTGGTCAAGGTGCTGTCCCAATTCACTCAACGTGAATTGCAAAACAGAGCCTGGCAGAAAACCCAACCCAACAAATCACTCTCTAAAGAAGACTCCAACCTTTTTGACACTGTACTGCAAAATTCCAAGCAACCATCAGAAACAGCTCCTGCACAGAAAAACTGAGAAACTGAACCACTCTCCTCTTCACCAGCGAACACCAATGGAGAGATTCACTGATAGTTTCCACGGCTCAGTAACAGACATCACCGATGTGACGGACTTTCCATTTTAAGTTTGCATGGACTCTAGATCCAATTAAATTTCTTCCATGAGCTTTCAGTTACTCTCATTTGAAGTGACTATATATTTTACTTGAGCGGCAGGATGGACTCCGCTTACACCCACTGCCTTCTGCGTGGGTAACAGGTGGGTGCTGGGGCCAGGGAGGTACTCAGGGAAGGACCACCCTACATATTAACTAGAATTTTATATTTACTTAAAAAGGGGCTAAGAAAGAGGACCCAGGGGCCTGGGTGCCGAGGATGGGGGCTGGAGGCAGGGGTTCCAGGCTGTTTTTCCCACCATGTGTATGGCACCACTGTGGGGAGGGGGGCATTCCCACCAGTGTAGCTGGATTGCCCAGACATTATCCTAGCACTGTAGCCTCTCTTCCGTGACCCTTGAATAGCAGAATGAGCTGGAGAGCCTTTCCTAGCAGGGGGGCCTCAGCACCATGCATTTTTTTCTTAATTCTTTCAACGGATTGAAATAGGAGCTGTTGTGGTTATTTGGAATGGATAGCTGTATGGTACAAATAAATAGTAACACCCCTTGCAAACATTTTCTCTGTGACCTCCATAGGGGGTGCAAGCTGACTGATTGGCAGGCATGAGTTATTTTTTCAAACCTTTCTCCCAAACGGTGTGGTACTCACTTCATTGACTGATAGCTGGATCAGAGGTTTGATCCCATCCTCCCAGCGGGTGGTACTTTAGATGGTTCACATATCAACAAGGGAGGTGTACACATTCTGGATACCAGTGGGTAATGTTGATAATGGCTGGGGGGGGTTGGGGATCCTGGCTTTGGGTCCCTGTTGTGATGCTGGGAGCCCTGGGTCTAATTAATTGATTACCATTAACTTCAATAGAGGGAACTGATGACTGTGTGTCCCCACACAGTAATCCGGATGGTCCTGTACCTGGAAGCCCTCCCAATGGACGGACATCATGTGCCCATCATATGGATGTGGTTTATGTAAGCAATAATACTGGACAGGGAGGGCAGTATTAGGAAATACCAGACTGCCCAGGGGTGTAATGATAGCCCCTGGAAGGTCTGGTATTTCCCAATACTGCCGAACCTGGAGGGTATTATTGTGCTTAGAAAATGGCCCATACGTTACACTTTTAATAAAATAGAAAATAAATAACAACAAACGTAGTAAATGTTAAAAATAGAACAAAGGCAGAGTGGTTTGTAAAGCAGTCCCTGTGTTGCGCTGTACTGTCCAATAAAGGGTGTTGCTGTTTAGGACAGCCTGTTGGACTGATGTGGATTTGTGCCCCATGGTTTTATGGGAGTTGTAGTCATATCCTATAGGGATAGGGAAGTGGTTCAAGATCACAGTTGGCAGTGAGACTCAAGAATCGGGTCAAGGGAAAAAAAAACAAAAAAATGTATCTGAACACTCCAGCAACTGAAGAGATCATGAAGTACTCAGGCTGCTACATAAGTTGAATCTTAATGTGTGTCTGCCATCCGGGAGTTTGGGGGAGAAACGTGGTGTGGAAACACAGGAGCAGGACTTGCGTGACTGCATCCTAGAGATAGAGTTGTGCTGCCGGGTCACAGCACTTGTAAGAGCGGCGAGGATCAGAGATTGGGAGTGGTCTGAGCACCTCAGTCCAGTCCGGTTTTCGGAGGGAGAAGAAAATGGATCATTTTTGTTCTTTCATGTTTTTTTATGCTGCAATTCTTTGAATTTATTTGTGTAGGGAGTGATCCGAGCACTGAAGAGGGGTAGGGCCTCTTACTAGTTGTCTCACTTAGCAAGCAAAAAAAATTAAAAAATTGCAGCAAAAGGTTTTTTAAATTCAGACTTGCACTTTGATACCACTTTCATATCTTTGGGCAGAGCTGGCACTTGTTTTTCAGAGGGCTCTATCTAAAAATAGATGCACTCCTCTGGAAGTTTGTCAGCCAATCAGCAGACAAGGATTTTCATTGCCACTTTCTAAGTATTAATATTTTGACATCGCTGAGCTGGTTTATGTATTTCCAACTCTTTCATTGTGATTAGGGAACATACTTATTTTATTGTTCCCTTTTACTAGGTTGCCTCCTGTCTTTGTTAATAACTTTTGCAACTTTTGAAGGACATAGTTACATAGTAGTTGTCGGCAGAAAAGGACCTCCAGGTCCATCCAGTCTGCCCTGGTTTAGCTTTAAGAAATGTCTTGCTTCCTTCCTTCCATCAGATCTTGCTGGACCTGTTTCCATTCTTCCCTTCTGTCCTAGTCTCACTAGTCCCCTGTGTATATCCCATGCATGCTTGAATGCCTCCACATTTTGTGCCCCCACTACTTCCTCTGGTAGCCTGTTCCAGGGTTTAACTGCTCTCTCCATGAAGAAGTACTTCCTCACATTGCCTCCGAGTTTCTCCCCCCTTCTAGCTGCATATCGTGACCCCTAATCCTAGTGCTCATTCTTTTCTGCAGATAGCTGGTCTCCCCTACCTTATTTATTCCTCTGGCATACGTGAATATTTCTATCATGTCCCCCCGTCCCTTCTTAACTCCAGTGAGTACATATTTACTTCCCTGAGCCTTTCCTCATAATTTTTTGATGCATGCCCTGGACCATTTTGGTAGCTCTTCTTTGCACTGCCTCCACCTGGTTGATATCTTTTCTGTGATGGGGCCTCCAGAACTGGACACAATACTCGAGGTGTGGCCTAACCAGTGACCTACATGGGGCAAAATTACTTCCCTCTTTCTACTTGTTATTCCTCTCCCAATGCATCCCAGTACCCTGCTTGCCTTACCCACTGCTTTACCACACTGACTAGACACCTTGAGGTCCTCTGTTATGATAACTCCTAGGTCCCTTTCCTGGTTAGCTGTTGCCATTTCTTCCCATCCTAGTTGGTAAGTTGCACCTGGGTTCTTGCACCCCATGTGCATAACCTTACATTTTTTAGCATTAAACCCCAGCTGCCATACCGTTGATCATTCCTCCTGTTTGTTTGAGTCCCTTCTCATGCTATTCACTCCCTCTTGTGTGTCCGCCCTGTTGCAGATCTTTGTGTCATCTGCAAACAGGCTTACTTTCCCTTCCTGTCCATCTGCAGTGTCTCCAATGAATACATTGAGTAGTAATGGCTCCAGGACTGACCCCTGCTGTACCCCACTTGTCACCTCCCTCTCTACTGATCTCCCCCATTCACTACTACCTTCTGGCTCCTGTTGCCTAGCCAGTTCTGCACCACATCACCACCTTTGCACCCACCCCAAGACTGTTCAACTAATCTCCTGTATGAGGAGATGGACTGGTTTAATTTATGACACTGCCCTCTCTGGCACCATAGATTAGGATAGTGTGCCAGACGAAGGTTTTCCTTGCGGTGAACCTAACACTCCCCCAAATGAACACTAGGGGGTACCTTTGGGTGGCACTCCTTGAAGTACTTAATCTTAACATAGACGTACACATTTCAATCAACTTGTTTTAAATGTTGTTGCTTCTAAAGTTAGCCTGTTTGTACTGCTTGTTGCAGCTGATTTTTATGTCTGCTTGCATGCATGGGCAAGACACATAGTGCCATCACCCGAGTTTTTGTAGGTGTGGCACCCTGTCTTCCAATTCAGTCAGTGTGTTTGCAGGCATGGCCACAGTTCACCAATGAAGCTGCAGCTGTATATGACAGCAGTTGAAAATGCAGTGGCGTACAGTTGAAAGGGAGAGACCACTTCAGTGAGCAGCGATAAGATAGTGTTGATTAGCATATTGCCGGCAATCCTGTTTGTATACGTCTCTGCTTTCTCATCCTGGAACATAAATTCAGTTTGAAGTGAACTTTTCCTAGGACTATCTTTCCGGGAGGAGGCAAATGACTAAAATGACATCCTTGGAATGTTTCTAAAAACAGATCTAATTGCCATCCTTGGAATGTTGAGTCAGAGTTCAGGGTAGGAGCGGCATTGACAAAAGCAGGAAAACAGAGCCCCAAAGAGACTGAAAAAGTAGACACAGTTGTTGTCTGTTGGCACACCTGATCAGTATTGTAATAATATTCCCAACTCTCTGAGTGTCTCTGAATAGTGCCCCCCGCCGGCCGCACACAGTATGGCTGACAGGGGTGCCCAATCCCCCGTCGGCTCTGCGCTCCCCCCCCAGAGTTGTAGGTGCCACACTGGGAGCCCACCCCAGTGTGGCATAAGTGAGAATGGTGACGGGGGTGCCCAATCCCCCATCGGCTCAATTAACCCCCCCAAAAGAAACAGACTTCCAGTTGCCATGCTGGGAGCCCACCCCAGTGTGGCACACATCTGTATGGCCAATGGGGGTGCCCAATCCCCTGTCAGCTCCACTGCCCCCCCAAAAAATAATCTTCCAGCAGCCACGCTGGGAGCCCACCCCAGCATGGCACAAGTCCTGCGTCATCTTCCTAAAAAGAAAACAAACACCTGAAAAGAAAAAAACAGTCCCTCGTTGATTGTCTTGCCCCCCAATCCGCGCCCATTCTCTGCGCATCCACCTCCCCACACCCCCACCTCACCCCATACTTACCTCTGGAGGCCAGCGAGATGATCTTTAGTGGACCAGGAACACGTCTGCACTCTTCGAAGCCGACCGCGAACTGAAGAAATGCTGGTAAGCTGTATAATGGAATAAATAGGGTTTTTTCAACTTTGATGCATATCTCAGGCATTGTTTGGAATTTTGGCACCACATTTTCAACATGGGGTTTTGGGACCCCTCCTCATGAATTATGGCACTGTCATGGCGTTAATCGGCATTTAAAAGGTGATTTCAGTCACTGCCGCGGAACCACCTTTTGGGACTAATTTAGGAAATGACAGTGTCACAGTTCATGAGGTAGGCCCCCAAAAACCCTATGTTGAAAATTTGGTGAAAAAATTCCCAAAAATGACTGATTTACGAGCGTGCATTGTGCTGTTCCTACGTACGCTCATAAGTTCGCGAATTTTTTACATTTTCACTCCAGATTTTCAACATTACCACTTTACCACACCTCCTTACGAGCAGTACAGCTGTCATTTTTCACATCTTGCCCAAAATGTGTTTCCGTACATGTAACGCACAATGGCGCAGTCGGTGACTGAAATCAATGTTCGGGACAGATTAAGAAAATCACAGTGACACTGTTCATGAGCAGAGGTCTTAAAATGGCTGTGTTAAAAATTTGATGACAAAAGTATAAATAAATCAATCAAATCAATCAATCAAATCTTTATTTATCCAGGTGATCACCACTGAGCAAGCTCATTTACAAGGTGGACCTGCTGTTGGCAGGGAAAATTGTACAGTTACATATAAATATACATAATACAAAAGGAACAACATGTTTACAATACTGATAGGAACAGAGTATTTACATTCTATGTCACATGTACAAGAAAGATATACTGTACATAACACAACCCAAACGTAATATATATATATATATATATATATACACAGTTCCCACAGGAGCAGGATGTGTATGGATGTCATATATAAACCATAGAAGAAAAAAAGAAAGATTATTTATATTCTGTCCAGCAGAAACACGTTACAGGCCTGGATGGAAATTCCTAAGCTATGGAGGTGTGCATAACAGTGTGTAGCCTTAGATAAATATGGCAGAAGGGGGTGGTGAATAAGAGGGATGCAGAGGGTGCTAAGGGCAAGTGGGGCAGAGGGGGGGAGTAGTAGTGGCAAGGGCCGATTTGGATAAGCAGTTGGGACTAGTGTTGAAGAAGAGAGGAACAATAGTCAAGCTGCTAGGAGTGATAGAAGCAGTTACAGATTTCAGCAAATGTTTTGTCATATAGGGTCTTAAAGAAGGCAGAACTGACAGGTGAGCTAAGTTTCAATGATTTTTGTATCCTATTCCAGAAAGTAGGCAGGGCATAGCTTATGGCGGCCCTTCCAAGGCAAGTGTTGGCCCTTGGGACATTTAAAGAAATCAGCGATTGACTTCTTAAGGCATAGCTCCTAATAGGACTAAGGGGGAGACAGTCAACAACATATTGTGGGAGTTTGTTGGTGAGGGCTCGGAGCGTCCATAGGGCTGCATTTCTATATCGCCTGTATTGAAGGGAGGGCACCCTATGGCTGCATGTAAGGAGCAGTGATGTGTGGAGTACAGGAGGCCAGTTATAAATCTCAGTGTTCTGTGATATAATACATCCAGTTTTGCAAGATATGAGGCAGGGCAATGGTCATAAATGAAGTCGGCATAGTCAATTAAAAAAAGGAACGTAGATTGGACAAGCTGTCTTTTTGCATCTGTGGTCAAGAGGCGTTTAATTCTGAAAAAAAGACCAAGCCTTTGCCTCAGTTTTTTCAGCAGTTCTTTTGTGTGCTCCACAAAAGAGAGTTTGTTGACTAGCCAAATACCAAGGTATTTGAATTTAGTCCCAAATTCAAGATTTTCTCCTAATAAAGTAGAGATTGATGGTAATGGACTAGCGACAGCAGAGTAAGCCCCTGGGCCTGATGGTGAGAAAAGAATGGCCTTGTTTTTTTTTTTTGCATTTAGTAGTAACTTTTTGCTAAGGAACTGGTACTGCAGAGTATTAAAGTCAGCTTGTAACTCAGCGCAGGTAGCTTCAGGAGATTTCTGGCTTAAGTAGAGTACTGTGTCATCAGCAAACAAGTGAATATTGGCATCTTTGATGCCTGCGTCCAAGCTGTTGATATAAATGGCAAACAGTAATGGGCCCAGTATGGAGCCCTGGGGGACACCTCTTTTTATCGGTTTAAGTGGAGAAATCTCTCCATCAGCCTTAATTTGTTGCTGTCTATCAGAAAGGTAGTCTTGGAACCATCCCAGTGTGGTTGAGCCAATGCCTATAGTTTTTAAGGTGGAGAGGAGCAGGCAGTGGTTGACAATGTCGAACGCCTTACTGAGGTCCAGAAACACGGCACAAGCAAATTTTTTGTTGTCTAGGTCCCATTGCCAATCATTAGTAACTTTTGCCAGTGACGTAATTGTACTATGCTTAGCTCTAAAGCCAGACTGCATTGGGCTGAGTAGTCTAGCATTGTCTAAGAAAGATCTCAGCTGCGTATCCACAATTTTTTCCAGAAGTTTTGAAAGTATGGGAAGAAGGGAGATTGGTCTATAGTTATTTAGGTCACAGGGGTCCCCTGCTTTAAACAGGGGAATGACGTGAGCAGTTTTCCATGAAACATAGAAACATAGACTTTGAGGGCAGATAAAGACCACTTGGCCCACCCAGTCTTCCCATTTCCCTACCTATTGGATAAGCTGCAGATTCTAGTTAACCAACAGCCTACTTCCTGCAACCCCCCACTATAATTGCCTTATGTCTGTCCCATGCATGTTTGAATTCCCCCACTGTTTTAGACCCCACAACCTCTCCAGGAAGGTGGTTCCATGCGTCCACCACTCTCTCCATGAAAAAGAATTTCCTCACATTACCCCTGAGCCATCCCCCCTCTAACTTTAAATTGTGCCCCTTGTTCTTACACATCTCTTTTTCTGAAAGATGCTACCCTCCTTGACTTTGTTGATTCCCTTGAGGTACTTAAAAGTTTCTATCATGTCCCCCCTGTCCCTCCTTTCATCAAGGGTATACATATTAAGCTCTCTCAGTCTCTCTTCATATGGTTTCTGATGTAGACTCTGCACCATTTTAGTTGCCCTCCTCTGGACTGCTTCCATCCTGTCTATGTCCTTGCGTAGATGAGGTCTCCAAAACTGCACGCAGTACTCCAGACGGGGTCTCACCAACTGTATGGAGCCTTGTGCTAGGGACAGATTGAATAGGTGTGTTATAGGTGTAGCAAGTATATGGTATGCTATTTTCAAGAAATATGGTCGAAGGAGGAAATGACTGTGTTACGAGCGAGCATTGCTCAGTTTCCACGCACCCTCGTAAGTTCATGAATTTGTAATATTTTCAGTCCAGATTTTCACTACTGGCATTTTTCCACACTTCCTTATGAACAGTACAGCTGTCATTTTTCACACCATGGCCGAAATGTGTTTTCGCACTTCCAGCGCAGAAATGCATGGTTGCTGTGGGAAATCACTGTTTGGGACAGATTAAGAAAATCACCGTGATACTGTTCATGAACAGAGGTGCCAAAATGCCTGTGTTGATGATCTGCAGTAAAAATTCCCCAAACTAATTACATTACGGGTGTGCGTTGCACAGTTTCTATGCACACTCGTGACTTCACCAGTTTTTTTAATATTTTCATTGTAGATTTTCAACATTGCCATTTTTTACACCTCCCCATGAACAGTACCGCTGTCATTTTTCACATCCTGTTCGAAATGTGTTTTTGCACCTGTGGTGCCAAATGTCACTGTGCAAAATCAGCTTTCAGCTAACGAACTGATATTGCCACTGTTCACGAGGTGGGGGTCACAAAAAAAACCATGTTGAAAATTTGGAGTGAAAATACCAACGAATGCTTGAGACATTAGAGTTTCTGACCATAACGCCCCACCCTGTAGAGACTGACAGGCATCAGGGGTGTGACTTGGGATTGTCACCTGTAATGCTCATACCATTCCACCCCCACCCACACCCTACAGCCAGTGACAGGCATTGAGGTGTGCCTTGGACTCTTCAGCCCCAAAGTTCACCCCATTCTCCTATACAGCACCCATCTCACCGTATTTCCTGATGGAATGGGGTGAACATAAGGGCCAAAGACCCCAAGGCACACCGTGACAATTGTCAGTGTCTGCAGGGTAGGATGTGGTCAAATGTCGTGGTCGTTATGCCTCACAACCCAAAGGCACACCCCAATACCTGTCAGTATCTGCAGGGTGGTGGTGGGATTGGCTTCAGTTCAATACTTCACTGCCATTCCTATTATGCAGCTCTGTAACTCCTACACTACCAATGCCAATGCCAGCAAGCAAACATTCGACATTAACAAATGCTTGTTTCTACTTGAGTTCATACTACAGTGATGAGAGGAGCTAAAGGCATGTGCCCAAGATGCTTTTGTCTGTTATCCCTTAAGCAACAAGATTATGTTTCTGCAGGAGACATTTGTCTAGTTTATGTTTGAAGATGTTTTCGTTCCTACTTAGAATAACATCTAAGGGGAGCAAGTTCCAGAGTCTAATTACCCTACAAGTAAACCGTGAGCCTCTTTTGACTGAATTTACTTTTCTATACTGCAACTGTAACGGGTGGCTTCTGGTATTGAAAACTTCCTGTTTATATTTAAAATTTATTTCTGAAAACAGTTATGGGTCATTTATAATATCCCATAGTAATAGTAAGTCACCTCTAAGTCTTCTTGTCTCAAGGGATATTACACTTAACTCTTCAAGCCTGTTGTTATAATCTAAGTTTTCAAGACCCCTAATATGTTTAGTAAATTTTCTTTGTAGTTTTTCTACCATACTGATATCCTTCTGTTTGTAAGGTGACCAGAGTTGTGAGCAGAAGTACAGTTGTGGTCTAACATATACTCTTTAGTGTGGCAACAGTATCTGGGGGTCCCTAGAACAGATACTCTTTCTTATTGCCCATAATAATCTGTTGAATGCCTTAATCAATGCATTGGTTTGTTTGGAAAAATTCAGTTTATTGTCAGTGAAGACACCCAGATCTTTTTCTACAGTTGTTTTCATCAGTTTCTTTCCACATAGGTAGGAGACATATTTTAAAACCAGGTGCATTGCTTTGCGCTTCTTCAGGTTAAACCTCATCCCCCACTGGACTGATCACTGACCAGTCCCATTTAGAGCTTCCTGAAGTGTGTTACAGTCTGATGCAGTTGCACTGATCCAACCCAGTTTTGTATCATCTGCATAATTTGCAGACCAGCAATCCAGGCCCTTTGTGAGGTCAGCAATAAAGATGTAAAAAAATCATGGGACACAGGACAGAGCCCTGAGATACACCACTGGTCACAGTGCCCACACCAGATGCACATCCATCTATCATGACCCTCTGTGATCTCACAGACGGTCAACTTGCTATCCATTTTATAAAACTACTGTTTATACCACATATGTAGAGATTTTTTAGAATAGCATCATGGGGTACTAAATCGAACGCTTTACTAAAGTCTAGCTAGAAAATGTCACATGGTATCCCTACTTCAAGATGGTGACTGATGTTTTCATAAAAGCACAAGCGATTTGTTACACATGAGCTTCCATTTATGAATCCATGTTGTTCTGTATCAAGGTTATTTAAGGAAGTGAGTATTCTATTTTTAATGATACCCTCAAGGATTTTGAATACTATTGCTGTTAGGCTTATTGGTCTACAATTTTCTATTTGCTGTTTATTGCCTTTTTAAATATCGGGGTTACATGTGCAGTTTTCCAATCCTTTGGTACTTAGCCTTGGTTTATGCTTTTTTCAAAGAGCAGTGTTAGTGGGTGGATAAGATGTTTTTTCATTAGTTTTATCATATGGCCAATGATAAAGTTAGGACCGGATGCACAATCGGATCTGATTCTGTCTAAACCTTTACTGATCTCTTCTGCAGTTACACCAATATATTCCTTTGAGTCATTTATGATAGAGGAATTATCACTCCCTCCTGTACTATATATATGCTATAAAAATAGTTATTAAATATGTCGGACATCTGTTTTGCATCATTAATAATATTGTCATTCCAATTAATCAGTCCCACTTTACATGAGTGTTTTTTAGAGAGTTAATATAACTGAAGAAGCTTTATTTCCCTTTTTTGTATTGAGGGCTAATGTTACTTCTGTATTTTTGTTAGATTCTCTGATCACAGTTTTACATTGTTTCAGTAGTGATTTATATTTTGTCCTTTTTAATTGTGAGTTATGTTTTTTAAATGCAAAAAAATACTTTTTGTTTTTTGTTTATTAATTTAGGAATCTTTTTGGTTAACCATCGTGGTTTCCTATTGTGATTATTTGTTTTTTTATACCTCTGGATGCACTTATTGCTAATATAATATGGTAATTTTTTATATGTAGCCACATTTTATCAGTATAACATTTCATCAAGGTGTTGACCCAATTGATATTTGATAAACAGTCATTAGTTTTATTGATATCTGCTTTTTATAATCATAGAAATATGAATTATTTACATTTGTAGCGTGAGACTGGTTTATAGAAAAACTGACAGAATAGTGATCACTGTTTGACAATGGCAGACCTACTGTGCATGCTAATAAGCTCATATTAGGGGTACCCAAGACCAGATCTAGGATGCCATTTCCCCAGTAGGTTCCATAACATATTGATGTAGGGATAGTTGTTCACAAACTGATATAAAAATCCTGCCAAGAGCATTGTCTGCCATCTGGTTTATCCAGTCGATGTCCCTGAGATTAAAATCCCCCATAATCAAAAATGATTTTACCACCCGATCCTGGAGAATGAAGTATTTAATCTCCTAAAGGAGGTCAAAGAAAACTCATCACGTGGACCAGATGAAATAAATGTGAAATTTATTAGGGAAACAGCAAGTGATTTAACAATACCTCTTACTGTTCTGTTTAATAAATCAATGTTAACTGGTAAAATCACATCCAATTGGAAAGAGGCTGTTGTGCCTATAGATATATATATATATATATAAAACAAGCATTTGTCAATGCCGACTGTTTGCTTTCTGGTATTAGCATTGGAAATGCAGGAGTTAGAGAGATGCAGAATAGGAATGGCATTGAAGTATTGAACTTCACGCCAACCCCACCTCCACCCTGCAGAGACAGACAGGCATTGGGGTATGCGTTTGGGTCGTTGCCCATAACGTTCATGCCATTTCACTTCACCCTATCCTGCAGACACCAACACATGTTGAGGTGTGCCTTGGGGTGTTCTATTGTACAGTCATCCCATTCCATAAGGACATTTGCTGAAATGGGTGCAGTATAGGAGAACGAGGTGAACTGTGGGGCCGAAGAGTTCAAGGCATACCTTGATGCTTGTCACTGACTGCAGGGTGGTGGGGTGGGGGTGGAATGGCATGAGCATTACAGTCAGCAATCCAAAGGCACACCCCTGATGCCTGTCAGTCTGTACAGGGTGGGACATTATGGTTAGACACCCTATTGCCCTGGGCGTTTGTTGGTATTTACACTACAAGTTTTCAACATGGTCTTTTTGTGACCCCCACCTCATGAAAGCATTTGGGACCTCTTCTCATGAGCAGTGGCTCTGTGATTTTGTTAATGTGCCCTGAACTTTGAGTTCCCACAGTGACCGTGCCATTCTGCGCCAGATGTATGAAAACACAGATTGGGCAGGATGTGAAGAATGACAGCTGTACCATTCATAGAGACCTGTGAAGAGATGGCAATGTTGAAAATCTGTAGTGAAAATATTAAAAATACTCAAACTTCCAGGCTTATGTGGAAACTGCTCAACGTATGTGCATAACACAGTCATTTAGTGGAATTTTTTCATCAAATTTTCAACACTGGCATTTTGTGACCTCTGCTTATGAACAGTGTCACTATGATTTTCCTAATCTGTCCCGAACATTGATTTCCCACAGCTATCATGCTGTTCTGCGCCAGATGTATAAATGCATATCTCAGGCAGGATATGAAAAATGACAGCTGTACTGTTCATAAGGAGGTGTGAAAAAATGGCAATCTTAAAAATCTGGAGTGAAAATATTACAAATGCACGTAATTACGAGGGTGCGTGGAAACTGCACAACGTGCACTCATAACAGTAATTTCATGGACGTTTGTCACTAAATCTTCAACACAGGCATTTTGGCACCTCTGCTCATGTGCAGTGTCACCGATTTTATTTAATCTGTCCCGAACACTGACTTCCCACAGCGACTGCGCTATTCTTCGCCGGAAGACAAAAACACATTTCGGCCAAGATGTGAAAAATGACAGCTGTACTGTTTATAAGGAGGTGTGGAAAAATGCCAATGTTGAATACCTGGAGTGAAAATATTACAAATTCGCGAAGTTATGAGCATGCACGGAAACTGCACAACGCGTGCTCATAACACAATCATTTTATGGACTTTCGCCACCAAATTTTCAAACTAGGCATTTTAGGACCTCTGCTCATGAACAGTGTCACTGTGATTTTCATAATGTGTCCTGAACACTGATTTCCCACAGCGACCACACTATTCTGCGCTGGTAGTGCGAAACCACATTTTGGTCAGGATGTGAAAAATGACCACTGTACTACTGTTCATAAGGAGGTGATAAAAAATGCCAATGTTGAAAATCTGGAATGAAAATATTGCAAATTCGTGAAGTTACAAGCGTGCGTAGCAACTACACTACGCACTCTCATAAAACAGTCATTTCTTGAATTTTTTCCACCAAAATTGCAACAGACTTTTTGAGAGCCCCCTCAAGAACATTGGCACTGCTGTTTTGCATTAATCAGTCCCGAAAGATGATTCCATGCAGTGACCGAAAAAAATCACCTTTTGCGACTGAATAATGCCATAACAGTGACTGAATTCATGAGGAGGGGTCCCAATAACTCCATGTTGAAAATTTGGTGGCAAAATTCCCAAAAATGCCTGAGATATGCACCAAAGTTGAAAAAACCCTATTTATGCCATTATACAACTTACCTGCTTTTCTTCAGTTCGCGGTCGACTTTGAAGAATGCAGATGTGTTTCCAGTCCACCGAAGATCATCGCGCCATGTTCCGGAGGTAAGTATGGGGTGAGGGGATGTGGGAAGGCAGGGTGCACAGAGGGTGGGCGCGAGTTGGGGCGGGGCCACCGGACTCGATGCGGGTCCATTTTCTGGTTTGCAGGTTAAAAAAAACAAAATAAACATCACGGGATGGTTTTCTGGTTTCACAGAGGCATTTGGCACACTGAGGTAGGCTCCCATCATGCCACCTGACTGTTTCTTTTGTGGGGGCTGTAGCCGACAGGGGATGCCTTTAAGTTTCTTTCCCCCATTCCCCTTTCAGCAATGGTTTCAGTAAAATAAAAGTCTCACCTCTGACTTTTATTTCCACTGTAGTCAATTTATTTTGGACTTTCAAAGCCTTTTTTGTTATCAGAGAAGAAATTTTATTTTATTCTAAAGATATGTACATTGTTACAGATTCCTAAGCACATACTAACTTAGTTATTCAATTTATAAGGACCTTGATTGCAGTTAGCAATATTTATTTCATTTTAAATATGTAGCCCCATGTTTTCCTTTTTATATAGCTGTGCTAACTACAACAACAACAATCTTTAGTTAGCTCAGTTCTCACTATTGTTATTTAAATCAAAATCAAATCAAATATTTATTTTTAAAAAGTGCAGTTCCAAAAGTTCAAAGCGCTTGTATAATTAAAACAAATTAAATACAAACAACATTACAAACAATACAGTTATTAAAACCCCAATTAACAAATTCAAAAATTAATCAAAACACTTTAAGTAGTCACCATAAATCAAGTAATTATTATTATTGTAGCCATTTCAACAACTCTCATAGTCTAAGAAAGCAAGCATTCTCTTTTCCTAAGTGTTTACATTAATTTTGCAATGATTATAGGCTTGTGTTTTACCTTAATTTCAGCTATATTCAGGCACTTATCTTCTGTCATTCTCTCAACTCAATTATGGCTTTTCTTTTGGAGCCTGGCTGCTTCCTGCTTCTTTATAGCAATGCACTCTGGGCAGGTCAGGTGAGAGGGGTGTGGCCACTTCTCTCTGTGTCCTGGAGGGACACCCATTCCTGCCCAGTCCATTTTAAATGGAAACTCTGCAACTAAGGCAGTAAGTGTAGATTTGCAGAGTTGGTGCAAATGGCCAATTACCTCTGGCCTCTTTAAAAAAAAAAATTTCTGGCAGTTTCTTTATTTTAGCCTAGAATATGTGCTCAACATCTTAGTGTTATTCAATTGTTTATACAACATTTTTTTGCTCCCATGTATTGTTGTCATTTGGCACGGGGGGGGGGATTCGGATCTAATAGAGTGTGAGATGAGTTTCTGGGGCTAAGGGGATCAAATCACATTATTTTTCAGACACATATCTTTGAAAAGTTCTTGGACTCAATACATACTATGTCATATTTTCTAGAGACTGATATTCTTTTTTTGAAACATTAATTCATCTATTTATTGCTATTAGTTCATTACCTTTGATTTTCATGCAAATCCTCTGATCTATATTTATTTTCTCTTTTGTGTTTTTTAAATTAGGATCTACATGAGCCCTGTCCAGTCTATTTCTTTATTTATACCATGTCTTCAATTTAAGCAACCCATCCTATCTCTCCAACACCCCTCTCTTTTAAGTAATATTCTGTTACAGTCCCTTCCTCTGTCCAGTTTCTTGACTTTTTCACAGCCCATAAATCTCAGTGTGCTGATATTATGCTTGGCCTCATTAAAATCAAGTGCAACTGCTGACTTCTCATCCTTTGTTCTAATTGCACTCCTGTGCTGACTTATTCTATTCTTAAGTGGTTGTGTTATTTTTTCCAATATAAATAAGCCTGCATGGGCATTTTATTATATAAACCACATGGTCACTGTCACATGTTATCAAATCTTGTATCAAAAATTTCTCATCCCTGCTTAAGTTGCAGACCTCTTTAGCTCTTGTGGCCCCAGAACAATGGACACATTTTCCACAACTATAAAATCCCCTGGGTTCCGTCGCTATTCTTGCTACTTTTTGGGGGTTGTTTCCAGTGTTGGGTTTTCATGATTTTTTGTTTTATGCTGATTGTTTTTCTGGCAGTTATCTAATGTTTTGTCTCAAAGCTTCTTTGTCCTGCTTCAGTGCTTTGTAGTATGTACCAATTATTTAAAATGGTGTTTTTTATTCTATAAAATTGGTCACTATATGTTGTAATCATTGAGACTTTATTCTGTCTCTCTTCAGTCTTTTTTTTGTAAAAATTCCTCTCTCTCTCTCTCTGTCTCTCTCTCTCTGTCATATTTCTGCTTTGTTCTCTGCTTGTTTTATATAGTTTTGCATTCATATTCTCCCTTTTTGAATTTTTTAATTAACTTCTCTTTGTTTCTCTCACATTTTTCCTGATTACCACTGTTTCTTTTATAGCAAATAAATTGACTATATGGTATACTTTCTACAAGTCATTTCAGATGATAACTTTTCACATGTAGCAGGGTATTCCTATCCATATTTTTTGTATATAGATCAGTGGTTAGCATGTCCCCAATTGAAATATAAATAAATAAAAGTGAGCAGGATTTGAGGATATCAATTTTCATGTATCAAAGCTGGTAGAACAGTTGTGACAGCGCTAAAGGCCTAAGGTATTAAGACAGAAAACATAAGACGGGACAGCTAGGCAGCTAGTCAAAGAGACCATGAATAAACAATAGTGCTGCTGTACTGATATTCATGTATGGTTACACAGAGTGTGTATTAAGGTGTTTATTAGGCAAGGTCACCCATAATCTGGTGCGCTTGTGCATTGCGACCTCCAGCCCAGCTCGAGGTTGATGCATGCACTGTGTGAATGTCATATAGCAACATCTGCTAGCTGCTGTAGGTGTGCAATAAAGTCTGACATAAAAGCATAACAGAAAAAAATGCCAATGCAAGTCTGATGTCTTGTGCCATGTCTCAAAATTGATACATCTGGCAATGGCTACCATTGTAATGGTAAATGCTGCAGCTGCCTGGATGGCAGACGAGAAACACAATGGACCCTTTGGACTATTTTTGCCTTTCCCCATATTCTTTCTCACTGACTCCCTGCTGCTACCCACTGCAATCAGCCCCACTAACATTTTTATTAGATTCACTCAACTTACTCTTCAATTAAAGTTTCTCCTAGTCAATCACTAAAATATTACCCTTCACCCTTACCTCTACCTGCTCACCACTTCCCTAATTGATTAATGTAAATATAAAATGACCAGGACAGGGGGACTTCCAATGATGTCAGCACTTGATGGTAGCCTAACCCAGAGAGCTCTGATGAGGGAATCTTAATCTAACCCCATCCAGTCATTTAGACTCACCATCCTGCAGTGGCAATGAGCCATCGACTCTTGGATCATGACTACAAGACAGAAATTGAAAGATCAGTTGACACCGACAGCACAAAAGCTGCAAAAATCAAAACCAGGTGACTGAAAAAGCCCAGCCTCATTGCAGCATGGTGTTGCAGTGATCACCCTCACCTTCCTTAGGCAGCAATTCAGAAGAAGAAGATTTTACTATTACTTCTAAAAAAAAACTCTGCACACAGCTTCATAATATTGGGGAGACTCTGGAACATTTAGAAACTATGGTTGCTGATGATAGATGCAATCTGAGAGTGCTAGGAAAATGCACTGGATCCGTTGAAACCTGCCTGACCCAGTACACCAAAACAATGGCCATACCTAACTATGCTTTGCTAGCCCTACATCAGCATAGTCTAGACCTAGAACAAAAAATAGAGGATATGGAAAATCACCATCAGCAAAATCAGTGTTGGGATTACAGGGGGGCTTGCCAGGGCTTGGCACCGGTAGCTCTGAAGAGAGCCCCGGTGGCTCACACATCATTGCCACTGACTTATAATGGGAAGGGGGGCTCAATTTAAAGATAGGACCTTTATGGGCCCCTCTAGCTCCCAAAGCTCAAGAAGTGTAATTCTAATACTGAGTGAAATAATATTAGATTGAGGTATGATATACATTGTGGAAGGCTTACTCTGTGAAATTCTGGATTTCCCACTTGACAAACAATTAAATCTGATCTGAGACCACTGTGCCTTCAAGTAACCCCCACCCCCGCCATCAGAAATCCCAAAGCCAGACCTCACTCAATAGTCACGGCATTACTTGATTTTAGAATAAAAAAAGGAGGTCTACAAACAGCCTGGCCCAAAAGGAAGTGTTTTTTAGAATGTTTATTTATTATTTATTTATTTATTTATTGAATTTTGATGAATTGAAGTTCTCATAACTTGAAGGGCTTCAAGTCCTAAGTCTAAGACCTATGACTCTGCTTTCCTTTGACCATGACTCCCCCCCAATAGTACAAAAATGGCACCAAGTTCTTCTGATACAATGGGCCCCTCAAGCAAAAGGGCACCACAGCATCAATGGACTACCCAGTCAGACTCACAGTTTCCAAACCAGAGGGTATCAAACATTTGGAAGATTTACAAGCAGCAAATTATTTTTTTAAAGTCATAGGTCTTAGACTTAGGACTTGAAGCCCTTCAAGTTACGAGAGCTACAAGCTTAAAAATGAAAGCAACAGAGAAATTGCAATCCCTGATCAACTTGTATGGTGCCAAATATGTGGGACTTTCTCACATCCTGTTCTCCCACCCAGAATGAAGTTAGCACTCCCACAGCTAAATCCAGCCATACTCAAGTGGGACCCTCGCAACCAAGCTGAGCATCAGTAATGGGAGTTCATTTTCCTTTTTACTACCATCTTACTGTAGGAAGGTAATTTGCAGCACACGGAGATGGAGGGACTAATGCATCTCTGTGACACTTTCCTGTATTCTATTTCTGGATGGATTGAGGACACAAGCTGCTTGCAGAGGATTTGGGGGGTAAGTTTGCTCAACCTCAGGGAGGTGGGTTAGTCAGATCAATCACTCTGCAATGCAGGGGGCTCACCTTTGCTGTCTTTTCATGTTGGTTCGATCAACAATAAGGGAACCATTTATCAATAGTGTTGTTGCCTCTCTGGGTATTTTAACTTCCCCACTATGAGGGATGTTAGACTCTAATTAATATTTTGAGGCTTAAAGAGCTGTCTCAGACACCATTCATGGTGGACAGCACAAGGTATTTAACCTATGGGTTAGATCCCATGACGCCTTGGATACCATTGGCTCTACTGCAAAGAGACAATATATACTTTCAGAATTGAGTCAAGCAGAGGTAAAATTGGAGATACCAGCAGCTCTGGGCTTCACATTAGACATGCCCTGTGGCTCGGGTGGTATGGTGGGTCCTGTCTGAGAACCCTGTCTCTATGGAAGGCTACAAAATCCAAGGCCTTATATGAATAGAGACCCATGGGTTTTTTTTTAAATAAGAAACAAGAAATTCAAGGTATAAAAGGAAATAAAATGAAAACAAGCACATGAAAAAAGTTTACAAATTACATGTTTTTTTAGAAAAAAACCTAAATAAATGCTTGCGGTTGTTGTTTTTTAGGCTCTGTTGTTACCACAGAGATGGACTGCAAGGAAGTGGCAGCAGAATTGTCTGATTCACAAAACCTTGCAAGACCATAGCATAATGCTGCTTAATACAGTGTAGTATACTAGGAATGTGATTTACCATGTGTATAAGGCCATTTTGAGGTATTTTATGAATGTAAATGTGATAACAAGAAATAAAACTACATTTTCAATGAATAACAAGAAATAACATGAAATTCCAGATAAATAAAAAGAAAAATCATAAAAAATAAAACAAATTTCATGGGGTTCTACATATGAATAAAGCTCTGTCTGCTGTCAGATCCTTAGCGCTGGTCTAACTGTGAGTTCAAATGGGTATAGTAGTCACTGAAACCTAGGTAGCGGGATAGGCTGGGCAGCGTTGGTCTCTTACCCACAGAAGGCTCAGGACTGACATGAGCCTAAACCTGACTTCTTCCTCAGTATGCAGCGCATCATGTGGCTCAACATCCCCTGTCTTAAGGCATATTTTATTCCAGTATCACAGTAAGTTCTAAAGCTTTTTGTATCTTTGTTCTCTGTTCCTTTCTCACATGATGCCTAGAGAGACTGTAACTCTTTTAAAGTTTAAGATAAGATGGGACACAAGAATTCCTATCTTTTGTTGTGAGCAGTATGATATAATGGGAATCTGGGGGTTGACAGGGAGGGTTCTATGAGAATGGCAGTGCTCTTAGACTGGCTTCATACAGATTGGCAGTTGACTGTCACATGCATAGAACAATGCACTGTCCTTCCAACTTCAACTTCAACTTTTTATTGGATAACAAATTGAGATAACAATATCTCCTTTTCAATTGCAACCAACACTTAAAAAATTTATATACAGCAAACAGACAACAAACAATTACACATAATAACAAACTGTTACATAGATCATCATTACAATGTAAAACTTACATCAGGTTTTTAAATTATCCATAACAATTACAGTGTTTATTATAAAGATTAGTTAAATTTAGCCTAAAGTGTGCCAATGATATTAATTCCTGTACCTTCAGTTTCTTGGATATACAATTCCAAGTCCTGGACACCGATGAGGACAATGTTTTTTCACCAAATCGTGAACTACATCTTGGAACACAAAAAGTGATCCAAGATATAGATCTAAGAGAATAATTTGGATCTAACCTGATTTTTATTAAATCCAATAAAAATACTGGTAAAGAACGCAGAACAAATTTATATACAAAAAGATTCCAATGGGTATCAAGCTGATCCTGCAAGGATGTAAATCCTGATTCCTTATACAAGATACGGCTATGTGTTCTATATGATAAAGCTGTAATAAACCTAAGTGCACTTTTGTAAAGCGGTTCTAATGATCCCAATACTGATTTTCTAGCATTTTGATAAATACAGTCTCCATAATCCAAAACTGTCAAAAATAACTTCTTTGTTAGTTCTTCCTCTGGGATATTTGGTAATCCCCACCCCTTGACCCTTCATACTTCCAACTTGGGCTGTCTCCCCTATCCTCTGGGCCTGACAGAGGCCTCAGCTTCAAAATGGGCAGTTTAATCATATACAATCCTTGTTGGCCCACATGTCTTCTGCTTGTTGATTTTTAGGGTAAGAGTTTTACAGGCCATTTGGACTTGACACAGTATTGCATATTTACTGCCTGAAATGCATTGAGCTCACCTACTCAGTGTTGCTAGGTTAATAATGCTGAGAGGTGGCTCTGTTTTTTACTCTTCAGAGTTCTTTCCACTTCCCACAATTTCATACAAACACACATACATACACATGGAGGTGGAGTAGGCGTTAGACCTTGAAGAGAAAACATCTTTGTGGCAACCTGGTTACCAAGTACACAGTTATAATAGTTGTTATGTTTCCATGTTGAAAAGTTATCTGCTAGTTGCAGACAGTTTCAATTGGTTTAGTGCTGGCACCAAATATATCTACAGTAAGACTGTCTGTGATCTCTTTTATATATCCACACAGCTGATGTAGATATCATGACACATAATGTCAAGGGTATAAATAATCCTATTAAGCATATGAGAATCCTAAAAGAATTGTATAGGCAAGGTGCAATACAGGCACTCCTGTAGGAAATGCATCTAACAACAGAAGAGCACCTTAAGTTAAGATGTGCGGGGGGGGTATAGTTTTCATCTTATACTCAACATCCTCACAAAAGTGGCACAGCTGTATTAAGAAAGATGCTCCCTTAACAACTGACTGGGTAGTTACAGACACCAAGGGTAGATATTTAGAGGTGGTAGGAGTGTATAAAGGACTTTCCTGTATCTTTCTGAATCTGTATGCCCTGAATGAGGAAGGTCCTAGAGGACCATTACTAACAAAAAGACTGATACTGGAAACAGTGATAGACCCAATAGCTTAATTGTCATGGGGGGATTTTACTGTGGTTCTAAACCCCCAGCTAGACAGATCAGGCATGACGGTATCTACCTCTACCCAAGGCAGAGTGGGAAAGATAATATCTAGGTTGGTCCATGAAACAGAGCTTGTGGGTGTTTGACAATCTGTGCATGCTTGGGTTTGAAACTATTCATATTATTCCTCTAGACATAATCAATACTTTTGAATAGACTGTTTCTTGGTCTCTGCCCCCTGGGTGCAAATGGTAGCTGGTTATGACATCAGAATTATATTGCCTTTGGACAACACTTTGGTGGTATTACAAATTTAAATCGATATGCTGTAAAAGAGGTTGACATGGCAGCTTAAAGGGAACAACCCCTTAACCTATTTTCTGTATACCGTATAGTTTGTAGGCATCAAGAATTACTCCCTCTCTTGTATCCCCCTAATTTCATCCTAATTCAAATATAAATAAGGTTGCTTCACTCTGTTTTGCCCTATTGTGAAAATCTGTTTGACTCCATTGCAAAGGTCATGACCCCTCATGCAAGGTATCATGGGAGTTGATGATACGTATCTGCACAAGCCAGCAGAAATGATACTTTAATTCAGTTCAGTTGCATGTCTTGAGAAGTCCCTGTATTCTCTAAAAGCATTTTGTTTTCTAACTCAGATATACTTTAAACTACAGAAAACAGCAGGGCACGTAATATGCCTTGAAAAGTGTCATGGCCAGCGTAAGACACGAACATAGGCAATATCATGGATTTTGACTGAATGGCGACCTATTAATAGAGACGATACAATTAATTCACCAAACTGCAGAACAGCTCACTCTGTTTCAATACAGAATAGGATACTTAGAATTGCAATCAATGTATCAATAGTACTTCAAAAAGAATATCATGAGAATCTTAGACAAATTCATTTCTTTATGATCTGAGCTATGTTATAAGAATGTACTTCAGTAGAAAAGTTATTTACCTAGAAAAATTTAAAGGGACACAGCTCATTAGGGTGAATAAGTGCTATAAAGCTCTTTTTAACAACCTCTCAACAGGGGTGATAACATTGCACCAGCAGAACACATAATGTATCATTTTACAATAGTATGTATAATAAAAATGGTAAAATAAGTCTATTTTATCAGCCATGATATGCAGCACAACACTATCCTTGAGTTATCAGTATGGTTTTCAAAACTGTATTTCTTCAGAAGTAACTAAGGCTGAATCACAAGGTCCTTCTTACCTCCCTCCCATCCTTCTCCCCATTTTGAATTATTGAACTTTGCATTTTAGATGTTTAAATACATTCTTATATGTATCTTTACTTTCAACATGTTAGTCTATACTTGTAACTAGATACAGTGATGGTTTCAAATGGCTGGTAAAATACATTGATATGCAAGTGGTAATTTAGATTTATCTATATATTTTCCACAGATGATACATTCATGAAACCTAATGGAAAGATCAAAGTACATTTTATATTCGTTTATACTTTATCACATATGTGGCTGTTCTCTTGTTATATTTATAAGAACTTTTTTTATTTATTAGGGCTCATTTTGGTTTTGTTAGGTACATTTGACATTAGTGTTCACTTGAGTTCTGGCAGACAAGCCTTTGAGGTTGGCAAAACAGTGGTTCTAGCATTTATATGCACAGAATGAGATTGGTATGTGGTGGCACGAGGTGTTTTATAGTGGTCTAGGAATGCTCAGTGAATACTAAGATTGATACACAAGCCTTTGGTCTTCATTTACAGCTTGAAAGTTTGAAAAATCTTGTTATATCTCTATTTAGTAAGGAGCACTGATGACATGTATAGGTATACTCAGACACAGTACTGTATACAAGCATCAGGTTAGTAATAACCCACGACAGGGTATGGGGTTATAGGCATTTAATGCATGTTTGGAGTGCATTATGAGGCATGAAGCCACAGGCCGAGTGTACTCATAGCACCCCAGGCATGCATTAAATGCCTAAAACCCCATACCCTGGAGTGGGTTATTGCACTTAAAACATGGGTTATGTTTAAACAAGGGAAAAACACAGAAAGGTATTTTTCCCCTGTTTACATAGCAAAACAGGTACTATATCCTGCCACCTTGCAAAATAGTCTCCAACAAATAATGCATATCTGATTTTTGTTATGCACATACAAATGACACAAATACATGTAAGTCCCCCACTCCTGGGGTTCGATTCCAAAAGGGTTCCACCAGATGCAAGGTGCTTGCATCAAACAGCAATGACGCAAGTTGCACCTTGTTTTTCTTACCTGCAATTGACTAAGATCTGTGCCATTGCTTCCCTCTGCTGTTCTACACTGTGTACTGTTAGCACACTTGAGTCCCCCAGTGTACCGGTGTTAGCATCTATTGCCAATTGGAGAGGGAGGAGACCCACAGCGAGCATCAGTGGAGGAGGAGGGGCAGCACCACATATAAGGCTCATGCCACTTGGACTGCATTACAGGTACACTGCAGCTGTGCACTGTAACCATCACTTACCTGCTGCATCTAACTGTGTGAACTGTGCCGGTGATTCCATCTTCCAGTTTTTTTCTGACCTGCAATTGACTAAGATCTGTGCCATTGCTCCCCTCTGCTGTTCTGCACTGTGTACTGTTAGCACACTCAAGTCCACCGGTGTACCAGTGTTAGCATCTATTGCCAATTAGAGAGGGAGGAGACCCACAGTAAGCATCAGTGGAGGAGGAGGAGGGCCAGCACCACGTATAAAGCTCATGCCTCTAACAGCACAAGTGCTGTAGCACAAGCGTGAGTGGCAGTGAAGAAAAGTTATTTCATACAGACTGGATTCCAATGCTGGATAGGGTAAGTTTGTTTTATAAACATCACTGTTTCAGTCAGGCATTTTTATGTTTTTAGTTTTAGCCTGTAATTTAAAGGTTTTAGCATAGAGATTAGCTAAATAATGTTTTAATTTGTCAAATTATCAATAGTACCCTTTCCTGCTCCATGGCTGGTTTAGTCTGTTGTATATGCTGAAATACCTAATTATATTTATATAGGATCTGTCTTAAATTGAATTTGACATACTGGCCCGGATATTCAGACTGCGCCAGGCTGTGGCGCAAGCCTGGATGCAGCGCAACTTGACTGCACAGGGGCGTTGACTGGGCAATATTCAACAGAGCTGCACCATGGCACAGCATCATTGAATATCACACCCTGGCCACCCACAGTGCACATGGCGCAGTGGTACTGCACCAGAGCAAGTGGCCAGAGTGGAGCAGGGGGATGCGCTAGCACAAATTCCATTGCGCTATGCGCAACAACCGTGATATTCAAAAGTGCACATGCAAATGGGGCCATAATGTATGCAAGGCACAAATGGGTCCATTTGCATGTCATTTTGGCCCCATTTGCATGCAGGTGCTCTGATCCCTGGCGACTTGTGCCTGGCGCCCTGCCAGGCAGCAGCCATCGGGGACCGACGCCCCTGCACAGCATGGCAATGCGCCCCTCTGCCCGGTCACGGGCATATGTAGATTTAAAAAATGTCCAATATCACTGGTGGTCCAGTGGACTGCTTGCAACCTGATTGCGGGCTTCAGTATGAAATAATATGTCCAATATCCCTGGTGGTCTAGTGGACTGCTCGCAGCCCGATCATAAGCATCTGTGTAAAAATATAAGTCCAATATCCCTGGTGGTTCAGTGGTACCCCCTCCCCCTGCCCACTGGGCCCACCACCCTGCTTCCCCGGCAGCAGCTGGTAGCACCCACCCGCCTGCCGCCCCGCCACCCACCGACTGACAGTGTATGATAGGGCTGTATGCCCATTGGTCCACAGCATGAGCCAATGGGTGTGCAGCCCATACTGTATTTAGTGTAGTCCAGATATGTGAATGGATCCATTCACATATCTGGATTGTGTAGATAGTACAGGCTGCATGCCCATTGGCTCACACTGTGGACCAATTGGCATACAGCCCTACTGTACACTGCCAGTCGGCAAGCAGCGGGGCAGCAGGTAGGTGGGGTGCTGCCTCCCGCCGCTGACCGGGGGGGAGCGGGGTGGTGGGGCTCAGTGGATGGGTGGGGAGGGGGGTACCATGGACCACCAGGGATATTGGACTTATATTTTTACACAGATGCCCGTGATCAGGCTGCGAGCGGTCCATTGGACCACCAGGGATATTGGACATATGATTTCATACTGAAGCCTGCGATCGGGCAGCGAGTGGTCCACTGGACCACCAGGAATATAGGACTGCTTTTCTTTCAACAGATGCCTGTGATTGGGCATGGGGGGGCACCACCACGAAGGTGCAGCCAGAGCTCAGGTGGCCACCCACAGGTGGCAGCTGCTGTGTTGTGCTTTGCAATACAACAGCTCACCTGTGGGTGGCCAGCAGTTCCTTATTTTTTTGGCTCACCTGTGTGCAGCACAAGTAGGGGGTTGTGCATGCATGGACTCAGCACATCCCGGGCTGAATATTGGGATGTGCGGAGTATGCATGGGCACGCCACCCCCACCTGCGCTGCATACATTACTGATGCGCTCCGGCGCATCGGGATTTGTGCCAGGCACAATCCCCATTTGAATATCATGCCAGGGTGCATCAGTGGGTTGCACATGGTGCAACACTGTTGCACCATGTGCAACCCTTCTGAATATCCGGGCCCCTGTGTTTTGTTCATATTTTATGACTTGGTGATTTTAAAAGAATTAACTATAACTGGGATAAGGACCTAGTGCACCAATTAAATCACATTGCCCTAATAAATAGTAAATTTACTGGTTTAATATTAAATCTGTGAATGGTAATGCATATTAAGAATTTGATTGGCTATTACTTTTTGTCATACGTTGTATCATTGGATGGTTTAAACTAGGTGCACTTGACCTTTGCTAATAAATTTGACTTGTTCTATTATTCCAGTTGTGTGGTTGTTAAAGTAAAAGAAATATGCATTATGTGGGTGTAGTTAGTTTCATGGTGTATGCTGCCTTGTTCTGCTTTCTGGATGTCCTGGTGCAGAGGATCCACTGGGTAGAAGAAAGTGGTACCTATGATAACAGGTTACAACTGAAGTTATCACATAATGATAATGCATCAGAGGCCTGCAAAGTGGTACTTGGGTTAATGGAAAAAAGGGAAGATAGAAGGTTAGGAGATTTTTTGAATTCCAGGAAATTGTATTTTTGTTAAAATTTCCGGTATTTTATATTCAAAAAATTGCTTGAATCAGGAGACATTGAAGAGACTCCTGGGCCACTAGATAATAATCAAATAGCAAAACGGTTTAATATTCGGGGCTTAAAAATTGCATGCTTAAATATTTGTAGTTCAATGCCAAAAAAGCAGGAATTGGAGGCCAGGATTGTGCTGCATGACACTGACTTAATATTAATAATTGAATCATGGTTGAAACCCAAATTAGATGATAATCTAATAAGAGTTATAGGCTATAACCACCTGCAAAGGGATTGTGGTAGTGTGGGTTCCAATAACATATCTTACAACCAGTTTAAGATGCATAAAAAATGCATACTTTTACGTTTATCATTTTATTGTCTCAATAAATAAAAATAAAAAAATAGTTGCATACAGAAAGGAAAATAAATGGTGTTAGTCCTTCACGCCTTCAGAACACAGGATATTATTCTTCTTCCTTCAGACAACATAAAAGAATTCCTGCAGTCTCTCCTTTCCATGAAACAATGTGAAAACTGGCACACTCTCACTAGAACCTTCTCTCACTGTGATCGGAAAGCTACTGATCACCACACCTCTGAGCCCCCTAAGAGGAGCACTTTTTAAGTCAATCAGGGTGACCTCTTTAAGTCATGTGACACCCTTATTAAGACAAAAAGATCTACTGGAGCCTTTGATACACCATACATATGTTTTACATCATCAAACAATGTGTTCAAGTCCTTATCATTTAAACAGATATTCATTTAATGCAGCACACTAAGACAGAGAGCTAAATGCTTAATTATAGGGCTAATGATGTCAGAGCATTAGCTTAGCTCCTCCCCCTCATGACATCACTCTCTCCTGGGTCTATAAAACCTGTCAATCTGTGGGCAGCCAGCCCTGTAGCAGGACTTATCTCAGCTACTGAGGACCTATCTCAGTAAACAGGGTAACTATACTTGATATTTCTATTGAATCATGTTACCTTTTATACTTTTTTGTCATTTTACTAGAAGAAGAAAAAGGCATTTATCTTGGAAACCCAAACAGACAAGGGCATACTCCTTTATCTGTTTGTTTTTGCAAGAATATGACTTTCTATTCCAGAACCATTAAGAAGGCAGAATTAACATTTTCATTTGCAAAGGACTTAGGATACACATGGCAGCTTAACTAAACAAAACCATGTCTCCTTTCTTCATTTGGAAACAGAAACCTAATGATAACTTTTTGAACAGCAGCCTTGGACTCTCAGTACACAGATACCTTTGTTTTCTTAATTACGACTAAGGAACTTGTGTAGTGAGGAACATGTTTTAAGGATGTCTTTAAGACAAAAGGGGGAGTTCAGGCTGCATTTCAGACAAGGGATAGCTAAGAATGAAGAGTATCAGGTTGGCCACCCTGATATGAATAAAAGGATAGTCAGAAAAAGGAAAGAAGATAGGAAAGAGTGAAAAGGAAGTTGAAATTTTAAGCTATGCCTGATGTTTGTTTATTCACATCCTAGCACATGGATAAACAAGGGAAAAAGGGTTGGGTCTAGTAATTTTCTAAAGATCGCCTTGAGGTAAGAGGAATACCTACACCAGTTTTGGAATCAGGATGTGAATGTCTTTTTCTAGAACTGCTCCTGGGTAAAACTAAGAAGTTAAATGTGGGCTGTGTTTATAATCCTTCAAATTCTAATGTACAGGGTCTAGAAGAACTAATGATTCGATTGGAAAAATTTAATAAAAAGGAGTTAATATTAATGGCCGATTGTAATATAAATTGGTTAGGAAATGAAGTAAATAAATACAGGAAACTATTACAAAGAGCTAATCTGGAACAATTCATAACTGATGGAACAAGACTGAATAGCAAAACAAAACAGTTAACTTTAATTGATTGGGTATTAGTCAATAATGCAAGGAATAATAGTGATTCAGGGGTCCTAACAGATGGTATTAGTGATCATCATCCAATTTGTTGTGTCTGGAGTAATGGAGACCAAGGGGTAAATACAAAATAATGGAAAACAGGACCTTAAATGAAGAGAATCTGTTAGCAATCAAACAGGATTTATCCCAGGTAAATTGGCATCAGTAAACATTATTAATGATGTAAATAAAGCTGTGGAGGATTTTTCTAAAATGCTAAATGCAATAATTGAAAAAAGAGCACATTGGAAGAAGATAAGGATAAGGGGGCTTGTAATAAATGGTTAAATAAAAAGTTGTTTAAACTTGTGAAGGAAAAGGATGCAGCTAATCAACTAGACAGGAAAACTAGATTAGAAAGGGATTGGAACCTTTTCAGGCAATTAAGAAATGAATGTAAAAGAGAAATAAAAAGAACCAAGGTTGAATATTACAAAAAATAAATAAGTTGCAACTTTTAAAGATTAAAAAACAATTTTGGCAGAGTGCGAACAATTTGCTTGCTCCAAAGAAAAAGAATAACATTGTCAGTTTGCTAAAAGATGTTCAGGATATTATGGATAATAAAGCTATGGCTGTCCATTACAACTTAATTTTCCGGTTTCAAGCAATACATTACAAACATTTTATTTTAAGAAAATTACATGGCTGGAGATTTTTTTGGGAATTAATAAAGCTGGATGAAACAGAGGGATCTGGGGTTGATCAACTTGAATCCAAAATATTTACATTGATAGTAAACAAAATTGCAGGACCATTGCAGATAATTTTCAATATATCACTTAATACAAAAATAGTTCCAAATATATGGAAAAAAGCTATTGTAATTCCAATTTTTAAAGGCAGTCAGGCTAACCTTCCAACTAATTACAGACCAATTTCTTTATTGTCAATAGCTGGAAAAATATGGGAAAAGTTACTACATTCCCAAATTTCAGAGCATTTAAAAAAATATGGTTTACTTACAGTAGCACAGCATGGTTTCCATGAGGGGTGTGGCACAGTGACGGCCTTGGTCAGGTTCACGAACAACTTGCAAGAAAATATAAATGAGGGGAAGTATACGGGTGCAGTGTTCGTGGACCTGACCGAGGCCTTCGATCTCATGAACCACCCTTTATTGAAACACAGACTTTCTGCCTTGGGTTTTAGGAACCCTGTGATTGAATGGTTACATGATTATTTGTCTCAGAGGGAACAGCGGGTTTGGGTTAATATTACATTATCAGATGTTAGAAAAGTAAAGTATGGGGTTCTGCAGGGATCAATTTTAGGGCCTTCGCTGTTTTCCCTTTATATTAACAAATTACTTTCAGTCTGTAATGGATCTTTCTTGATTTTGTCTGCAGGCGATGCTGCATTGTATGTGTCTGACAAAAATATTAATGTGACACAACAAAATTTAGAAAGGGATTATAATAAATTAACAGAATGGTTAATCGAAAACAGACTAGTTTTTAATAAGAAAAACACAAATGGAATACTCTTCTGTTCGCCTGCAAAATCAAGAAAGTTACGGGAGGATTTTGCAATAATTGCTAGTGATGGGCCTAATAATGAAATTGTCACTGAATTCAGATATTTGAGTGTGACCTTAGATAGTCACCTACTCTTTCAATCCCACTCAAATAATGTAACCAAACAGATACATAATAGAACTGGTGCCCTCTATATGGTAAAGGATTTCCTAACAGATGATATCAGGAAAACTATAACATCAACATGTCTATTGCCCATAGTAGATTACGGTACTTTGATTTGGGGTGGGTCAACTGAAAAGGTTAGACAGCAGAGAAATAGTCTTTATAATTCCATCTGTAGATTTGCCTTAATGGCTAGACATAGGGAACATCACCGCAGCCTGTATAACAGGCTGGGGTGGTTACCTATGGATCAAAGAGACACCTTGCAGATGTCATGTTTTGTGTTCAAATCACTTTACATAACCCAATGAAACATTTTTTTTAAACAAAGAACTAATTCTAGACAGCTTAGGTCCCATATTTCTGTTTCCTTGGAAATCCCATTTTGCAAAGCATCAAAAAATCAAATGTTCCTTAAGTATAGTGCAATAAAAAGTTGGAATAAATTGCCCAATGAGTTTCATTATATTGTGAAGTTTAATCCTTTTAAGACATCGTTAAAAAGATATCTATATTCAATGTCTACCTGTAAATGCACATAAAGCAGTTCTATGGTATTACCAATTACAAATTCACTAAGTCTGCTGGTTATTATAAAATTCACATCATGTTTCCATATACTTGTTATATTGTTTTTTTTTTAATCTGTGCCTGTCTGTATATTTGTAACGTTGTATGTTTGCATTGACTCTTTCCGGGTCAAGCCTATAAAAGGGACATGTGGCTCAGTGCTTTATTTACCTGGTTAACAAAGTTTTAAATAAAAAAAATATATACACGGTGTGGACATTTCACAGGCAAGCATCTGCCTTTTACTCTGCAAGTCTCTTTGGTCAAAAGACAGAATTTATTTCATGCTGACTCCCTTGAGCTGGAAAGGTTACATTCCTGGCAGCAACTACTGTGGACCAAGGTAGGCAAAACTTAGGGGCGGAAAATACTCAGAAGCACTTCCATTTCTAATTCCTTCATTTTTCTTCAAATCTTTATCAGGCACTTAATTACTTTCCATGTTCTTTACTCTCAAACTGGACAACCTTAGGAATTATGACAGCACGAGACCTTTCTGTTGTCCCAGTCCCTCTTAGGACCTTAATGTATGCTTTTTCCACTGGGGGGGGGATTACTTCATTTGGGGCATTTTCTGTACTTTCAGGTCTTACACAGTCATAAACATGGTGTTCTTTAGCAAGAACTGAACCACTGCAGACCTTCCCAACACTCATTCATTGAGGCCCCATGCCTAGAATGGCTTCCAAGGGAATTCTGCATCCTGTTCTGGAAACCAACAGCACCTCTGTGCCTGCAGTGATTCCAACACCTGGAATGCCTTCACCAAGGGTAATGCTATTTGTGCCACATGGAGCATCTGGAGTGTCTGCCACCCCGCCCGGGGTCCCAGTCAACTGTTCCCCACATGGACCTTTCCCTGCCTCCACAGGCTGCCTACCCAGAGAGTCCCAACACTGTAGCAGCCACCAGCCAGGGGAAAGGGGTAGTGCTGCCATCATTTCACCCATAACAGTCCAGGTTGCCACCTCTGGACCATGCCCATCCCCACACTGCCAGAGCAGGCCCACTCACAGGAAACCCACTGACCTTCACAGCCACATACACCTGCAGGAGAGATTACTTAACACATTGGGACCCCATCGGTGCTTACGCTACCAAAACTTCACTTGATGGGCCTCCATAAACTTCTTCCTCCCCATGCTCCAGCTCCCAAATGCACCAACAGGCCCCCCCCTTTGTTGCTCTAATGCTGCCCTTCAGACTATGGCTCAAACCGCCGCACATTGCTACATGCAGATCTTTGAGGGAGGAGGGCCAGGGTGACAAACAGCCCACCCCGCCCTGTCACGGCCCTCCAGCCAAACTTGAGGGCTGACACCCCGACTCTTCTCTCTCCAGGTCTCTCTCTTCCTCCCCGATGATCACCCATGGCATCAAAATCCCTCCTTATACACCTTGGGATTGGGCCCCCTGCCAGCAGCAAGCAAGATCAACATCCCAGATCTACTTGCACCATAGATCTCTGTCCATGCCTAACTGTCATGCAGATGTTAGAAGCTTAATGCCAAAAAGGGATTTGTTAAAGGATTTTATGCTTGAAAATGAACCTGATTTTATGGTCCTGGTTTTGTAAAAGACATGAGGAAAATTTGTTAACTATTTCTGAATATAATTTTGCTAGAGTTGATCATAATAAAAGAGGGGGCGGGGTACTGATTTATTACCAAGATAGATTTTGTACAACCTGCATGTTTTTAAACATAGATTCTTCATTTCGTGAATATTTGGCATTTAAACTTAGATTTCATTTAGGAAACCTCTTTTACTGTTAGGGCTATATAGACCCCTTCATGCTTCTCTTAAGGCCTTGGACATGATACATGATGCCCTGTTCCCATATTCACACTCCCATGACTTGCTGTTAATTGGTGATTTAAACTTAGACTGGTTAAATCCAGAAAAATCTAAAAAGTTAAAAACATTTGCTCTAGGATTAAGTTTAACACAGCTACTCTCGGAGCCTACCCGTAGTAACATAAAAAATATCAATGAATCTACCCTGATTAATTTAATACTAACAAACATCCCTCAGTTTAATATTTCAGGAGTTGCCTCAGATTTATTTAGTGATCATAATATGATTTTTTTTGTATCAAGGGGCAGCATAGAATTAAGGGACAGCCTAAATTGATACATTATAGATCTTTTAAACATTTTGATTATTTTGATTTTGTTGTGGACCTGGAGAGGGTAAACTGGGATCACTTAGAATTAATCCCAGATTTAGATTTAGCCTGGGAATATTTCCTGGTGGGAACTGTTCCAGGTCTGCAATACACACATGCCACTAAGATTAAGGAAAGTAAAACATAATTTGACTGCCTGGTATAATCTTGAGTTTAGGAAAAAGAAACAAGGTAAAGAAAGGGCATGGAAAAAGGCTAGGCAATCAGGGAAGTCTGATGACTGGGTGCATTCTAGACAAGCAAGAAATGCTCATGTTATGGCAGTACGGGAAGCCAAAAACATATTTTTTTAATAACATTTCTGAATCAACAGGGGATCCTAAAAAATGTTGGGAGCTCATTAAAGGTTTAAATGGTAAAACTAAAAAATAGATCTAATATTCATTTATCCAACCAAGAAAATTATCATAAAGATCTTCCCATTGGAAAGATTCAATACGTTCTTTGCTGAGTCTGGTAAATTCTTCGATCCTGCTCCCAAACTGATGAAAAATACTTTTAGTTCAACTGGTGTAAGCCTGTCTCCTTTTTTCTTTCCAAAAATCAAACAATATGAGGTGTTACAGTTACTCCTTTCCTTGAAAATTAGTGAAAGTTGTGGACCAAATGACATGACATCCACAATGTTGAAGTATTTAGCTACTCATATTGCTGGTCCTTTGACCTACTTGTTTAATAGTTCAATATCTCTGGGTTATTGTCCACAAAGCTAGAAATTGGCTAGAGTGGCCACCATATTTAAAGGGGGTGACTCGGGATATTTAAACAACTATTGATCAGTTTCATTATTGCCTTTAGTTAGTAACATTTTGGAAAAACTATTGGCCCGTCAACTGACTGAATATTTAGAAAATCAGAATTTACTGGACCGACACCAGTCAGGTTTTAGAAAACAACATGAGACTTTGGCTGCTGTGTTGAGGGTCTTGGATGACATCGGATCAGCTATGGAGGACAAATATTATACTTGCACCATTCTGATACATCTCTCTGAGGCTTTCGACACAGTAGACCATCGGCTTCTGCTGTCCCAACTCTATGAGATAGGAATTGGTGATCTAGCTCTAGACTGGTTCTGTTCTTATCTAGCTGAAAGACATCAGATTATAGCAGTAAATGGTATACATAGAAACATAGAGGTTGATGGCAGATAAGGACCACAAGACCCATCCAGTCTGCCCATTTCTTTTTCTACCTCATAAATGTGCCATCGGCCTTTGCTCTGTCAGTGGCCTATCTATTCATACTCATCTGTATTGCTCCCTTATGCCTATCTCATGCCTGTTTGAAGCCCTGCACTGTATTCATAGCCACCACTTCCTGAGGTAGGCCGTTCCATGCATCCACTACTCTTTCTGTGAAAAAATTCCTCACGTCTCCCCTTAATCGGCCTCCCTCTAATCCCATGCTGTCACTCTTGTCCTGCTATTTTTGTTATATTTAAACATGTTAGACTCTTTCACCTTGTTAATGCCCTTAAGGTGTTTGAATGTTTCGATCATATCCTCTCTCCTCCTTTGCTCAAGGGTATACATATTGAGCTCCGTTAATCTGTCCTCATATGTCTTCTGATGCAGTCCCTGCACCATTTTGGTTGCCCTTCTCTGGACTGCCTCAGTTTGAGTTAATATAAGCAGTGTGGCCTCCAGTACTGCAGTACTCCAGATGGGGGCCTAACCAGTGTCTTGTAAAGAGGGATTATTACCTCCGTCTTATGACTTGTGATACCCTTACTAATACACCCTAACATCCCCCTAGCCTTACCTACTACTTTAGAGGTCTGCTTGGATGATTTCAGGTCATCGGTGATGATGATGCCCAAGTCTCTTTCTTCCTTTGTGACTGCCAGCAACTCCCCTTCCAGCCCATAGGTGGCATCAGGGTTTCTCTTCCTTATGTGCATGATCTTGCACTTCTTTGCATTAAATCCCAGTTGCCACTCTTCCGACCATTTTGCTAGTTTATCCAGATCTCTTCTCATTCTGCCCACCTCATGTGGATCATCCACTCTGTTGCAGATCTTGGTGTCTTCTGCAAACAGATAAGCCTTACCCTCTAGTCCATCTGCAATGTCACTAATGAAGATATTGAAGAGGACTGGCCCCTGGACTGATTCCCTGAGGTACCCCACTTGTGACTTGCATCTCTTCTGACTGTATACCATTTACCACCACCCTCTGTTTTCTGCCTGTCAACCAGTTTGCCATCCAGCTGACCAACTTCTGATCCACCCCAAGCCTACCTAGCTTATTTATCAATCTTCTATGTGGAAAAGTGTCGAAAGCTTTGCTGAAGTCATGGTAGGCTACATCATCTGCTCCCCCTTGGTCCACCACTCTGGTTACCCAGTCAAAGAAATCTGTGAGATTAGTTTGACAGGACCATCCTTTTGTAAACCCATGCTGTCTTGGATCCTGTGCCCCTATGGATTCCAGGTGTTGCACTATCCTTTCCTTAAGGAGTGCCTCCATAATCTTGCCCCCTACTGAGGTAAGACTAACTAGTCTGTAGTTCCCTACCTCCTCCCTGCTACCACTCTTGTGGAGTGGGATCACATGAGCCCTTCTCCAGTCTTCTGGGACCTCTTCTGTGCTCAGAGACTCACTAAACAGTTCTGCTAATGGATCTGCTAGTTCCACCCTCAGCTCCTTAAGTACCCTGGGATGTATGTCATCAGGTCCCATTGCCTTGTCCACCCTGAGCTTAGCGAGCTCTTGTAGGACCCTTTCTTTTGTGAAGGAAGTAGTGCTCACCTCCCTCCTCCCTGTGTCCATGGTGCTGAGCTGTGGGCCCTGCCGTACCTTCTCTTCAGTAAATACTGAGCAAAAGTGTCTATTTAGGATAGATGCTTTTACAGGGTCCTCCTCACATGCTCCCTTTTCTCCTTTGAGCTTAGCAATACCCCCTCTGGACTTTCTCCTTTTACTAATGTATCTATAGAAAATCTTGTCACCTTCTTTTACTGTTTGTACTAGAGTTTCCTCAGTTTGGGAATTTGCCTGCCTTACTGCCTTCCCTGCTTCCCTTAGGGCAGTTTGGTATGCCTCTCTATCTTCATCCCGCTGTGTTTCCTTATGTTTCCTGAAGGCCAGCCTTTTGGCTCTGCTCCTTTGTTGGTAGAACTGGGTGTTCTACAGGGCTCTGTCCTGGGGCCCATGCTCTTTTTAATATATCTAAAGGACCTAGGGAAATATGTTGGTAATGCTTCTTACCATTATATGCAGACAACACGATAATCTATATGTCAGGACCCTCTCTCGGAGGTGTTCAACAGGTACTCCAGAACAGCTTCAGTTGTGTCCAGTCTTATTTTATCAAAATGAAATTAAAATTGAATACAACTAAAACAAAATGTACGACTTTTGGAAATTTTTCTCAATGTGATGGTAATTTTCATTTAGCTATTATGGACGATGCTGAGGATGCCCTGGAGAATGTTGACACCTACTGATATTTAGGTTTTTGGCTTGATCGATCTGGGACAGGTATCAATCATTTAGACTACTTAATTAACGAAGTAAGTAAGAGGGTAGTATTTTTATATCATCATAAGCATTGCTTGGAAGCTAATACTATAAATTTAATTGTTCGGATGCAAATCTTGCCTCTTACTGATTATGGGGATATCCTATACTGTAATTCCACCTCTGACAGATTGTATAAGTTAAATATCCTGTATAATATGTTGGCAAGATTAATATTAAATTGTCCTAAATTAACTCATCATTGTGAGATGTATCAGAAATTGGGATTGCTCTCGCTCTCAAGTAGAAGAGAGCTTCATAAAAGTATTTTCTCATACAAATGTGGGCTGGATATGGTACCTGTGTACCTAAGGGACAAAATAACCTTTAGGGATCTTGACTTATCCCTAAGGAATAGCCATCTTAGGGAAATGTTGCAACCTCATACTAAAACCAAACGATCGGGACATTTTTTTAGTCAAGTTATCCCCAGGTATTGGAACAAACTCCCTGATGTGTTAGAGATAAATATAAGAAAGCCCCCTCTGTGCATGTATTAAAAAGATATCTCATTTATCTTCCCACCCCTTGTGATTGTTCTTAGAGGGTTTTATTACTTATATGTAATGTTGTAATTTTTTTTTAATTTTTACTTTGTATTTTATATTTGTATGTTGAATTTATGATACTAAGGTCATCATTGAAAATGAGCTGTGCTCTATGGTCTCAACCTTAATACATACATACATACATACATAAATACATAAATAAATAACTACTCTTAGCAACCCAAATTAACTAGTAAGCTCCCAGCAGGAGCTTAAACTTTCCCCTCACACAAAACGTTCACCCCCTGTTGAATGCCTAACCAGGCCAAACCACCAACACCCCAGAGGAGAGATATGTTCACTCTCCCTCCTCCCAAGGGCCAGAGCACCAAGCTGGTTACACTGCCAGAATGGTTGGATTTTACATACTCAAAACCTTTCTATAACTCACACTGTACCATCTTTACTTCTCTTACTGGGGCTAAATGGTGACCCACCCACTGGTTCCCACGGTCACCTGCCAGGTTCTAAAGTGGAGGTGTCCCATCCCCCCTCACTACTCATTCTAGCTACTCTATTCTCCAAAATTAATAGAGAATTGCTGCTGCCAGGAATGGGTACACTAAATTTTTTAAATTCCCCCAAAGAATTTGCATAACTTTAACAATTGTTAACAACGCTTAGGCAGGAGTTGTAAATTTTAAACTACTACGGTGCCAAGGAGCATTTTTAACATCCTCCTAATTCAAAGCAATCATTCCACCACTCATTCTTTAACTGCCATCCATATGCTTCATCAACTCACCACCAACAGGCACACTTCAAGCACACTAATTGTATACTTTTGATTCTAAAATGATAAAGATGTCCATTATAAAAAGTCTATATAATACATAATTTTCTCTTTTGTCTTTTTTATTCATTTTCATCCTCCCCCCCTTTTTCCCCCAGACACAGAATCAAAATGTCATTGATTAAGAAGCGGATACATTAAACCCTTAAAACACTTCAAAACACATCAACATTAACCCCAAGGGGTCGATCATACCCAGCCTCCAACGTGGGGTCCCAAAGTTGATCAGTCCTACGTTGTTCTCCAAAATTACCACCAGCGCCAAGGAGCAGATTTTAAACAGTCATAGGCTTTCTCTCTAAGGCCGGACAACATAGGTTGAAATTACTTTAAGTGAAATACAACTTGGGGTCCGGCTTGGTACACTCCTCCCCGGAGGCATTCTCACAGATAACATAATATTTTGTTCTTTGACCCTCCAAATCCTGAACCATGGTGAAAGTTTTGAACAGTCACACCGGTCCATACAGCTGACAAAAACATTTGTCTGGCACTCTTGATGGCTTCTTGCTTGTGTCCTCCCAAATCTACTGCACTTTCATGGCTGTTTGTTTTAACTTTGTCCAAGGCAGCCTGGAACACCCAGTCTTCTCATTTCTCATTGTTCACATCCCAATTACATTTGGTCAGGTAAGGGAAATGTTCCCCAGGATAGTCTTTTCTGATGCAGTGATGGACCCAGTGCTCAGCCTGTGACCAGTCAGGAATACTGCACACGCTGGTTCTTGGGGCCATACCCTTCAGCAGCCAACTCCCCAAAGTATACTTGAGATAGCAGGAGTCAGAGGGTCAGAGAGTGTCTATGTCCTTATGGTGCTGGATACAGACCTGCCGCAACTGGGGGGTATTATCTGGAAACATTTTGCTAGGGAACCGGTGGGCGTGAGGATATCCTGTTCCCATAACTGGTCATCAAAAGTATAGCCCTTATGCGGCACACCAGGTGGAGGGGGAAAAATATACTCTTGGTCTTCTCCTGAACCACAGTCTTCCTCTGAGATGATTTCTTCCACCACCACATCAGGACGCTGAGTTACTGGGGCCTCTGCAACCACGGAGGGTGGTCCTCTATATTTCTTTACAGGGCCTGCTGGTGCAGGACTAATGTAGAGGATGCAAATAGCTCAGTCCTACCTGCCACCCCACGGCCTCTCCATCTGCCATGGGGAGGGTCAGACCCTGTGGGAGGTGAAGGGCTGGGCAGCAGCTATCACCCCTTGCACCCTGAGTTGCCTCTCTAGCAGCAGCCCCCACCAGTTCCCAGTTGCCCAGACTTGATGAGGCCACACTCACAAGGGCAAATGTGGTGGCCATACTCCATGCAGGCTGATACTTGATAGCAGGCCAACCTGTAAAAATGGCACCACTGCCAGTACAGTCCAAACAAATGGGGAGGACCTTCACTACAATGGCAGAATGATGGCAGATCACATATTTCTCCTGCATTACCCCTTTTTGGGCAACCTCCCATAGCCATGAAAGAAAAGATGCAGGCACCAGAACCATCCGGCTACCATCTCCCAAGGCTTCAGCCATGGTGTGGTTATCAAAGTTTTTAGAAAGTGGCTTAGCAATGTCTGAGTCCAAAACAAGTGGCTATCTCTTGGCTCTAGCAACTTGTGGCGCAATTACTAGGGTTCACAAAATGATATCCCTTGCTCAAACCAATGTGATCTCCAGTCTCGGCTCAACAACCTTCAACCAATCAAAAGGGATCCCAATGTTCTGCATACATTAAAGGCATGCTAAACAGTTTATGTTGCAACGTGGCCCTGCATCAAGGCATGGAGTGGCATCAGATCATAATGGTGTCTGTACAACATGAAAGCCTCCATGCAGCTCCCAAAAGTTAGTTCAGGCACATAACTTGCTCCCCAAAGTTCTTTTTTCAAATCCCAGATGAGCCCTCATGTCTGTAAGTCCCTCACTCCTGGTGTCTGATGGTATGCCTGATGGTGACGTGATGGGATGGGGTACTGTACAGGCCAGAAAACACAGTCCAAGAAAAGTGAAATAGCTCATTACATGGTTCTTCTGATGACAGCGAATTGCCTTCGCTTGTATTTGGGAGCAGGCACACATGGTAGTTCTTACGATGGGCTGCAGGGGGCAAGTTTAGTTAGCAGACACAAGTTGCCAGGAATAAATGCACCAGGAAAGTTAGGGATGCAAAGGCTGCCTTCTACCTCGCCGAGCTCGACTCCTCCTACTATAATCCTACTAGGTTTTGGGGCACCATCAAGGGTATGATGGGACAGGATGCTAACAACCCCCTTCCAACTCAACTACACAATAGTTATGGCCCTATCACTGGCAAAATGGAAATCCTGGACGCATTCAACAACCACTTCACAACGGCTGGCCTTGCCTTTGACACCTCCCCAGCTAACCTGCTGAGGGACCAATTAAGCTCCCACTACATTGGTGATCAAAGAGTTGACTCTTCCTTTATCTTCAAACCTATACTGTTGAAACAAGTTGAGGATCTATTATGGCATCTGGATACCAAAAAAAGTGCAGGAGCCCTCTGGACCCCTTCTTTCTAAAGATTGCATGCCATATACTTGCAGTCCCCCTAACACACCTCTTTAACCTTTCCCTAAACTCTGGCTCTATTCCCACACTGTGGAAGACAGCCCAAGTGGTCCCCCTTCTAAAATCAGGGGACCCTATGGATCTTAATAATTACAGGCCCATTTCCATTCTACCTGTGCTATCCAAGATGCTGGAGAAATTAGTGAGTAATCAGCTAAGGAATATCTTGACAATGCTAACCTATTAAATCCAGCTCAATCTGGATTCAGGGCCAAACATAGCACTATCACTACATTAGCCAAGGTCACAAATGACTGGCAAATCGAATTGGACAAGAAGAATAATGTCTGTGCAGTATTCCTGGACCTGAGCAAAGCATTCGATATTGTGGACCATGAGCTGCTACTCTCATCCCTGCACTCCCTTGGCCTAGATCCACCCTCCCTTAAGTGGTTCAGATGCTACCTCTCCGGTAGGTCACAGCAGGTAAAAGCTGAATGTTACCTATCCCCATGAAGACCACTGTCAAGAGGAGTCCCCCAAGGCTCTATTCTGGGTCCTATCCTTTTTGCCATTTATATAAATAACATTGATTCAACCCTTACCAAGTCCTCAGTACACCTCTTTGCTGATGACACTGTTCTGTATGTCAGCAACCCTTCGCCTACAGTTGCTCATGAAATCCTACAAACAGAATTCTCCTTGTTACAACATCAGCTACTCGAGAAAAAGCTTCTGCTAAATGCAAAGAAAACTAAAGCAAAGATGTTCACAACTCAAAACTCCACCAGCACATCCTTTTCAATCACTCTCCCCCAGCTATGCACTATACTTGGAGAAAATCTGGAGTATGTTGAAAACTTCAAATACCTAGGTGTGTGGATTGACAACAGACTCGACTTCACCCATCATCTAGAAGAACTGTTAAAAGCTTCACAAAGGCTTGGCCTCCTATAGATTAAAACCCTTCCTTAACAGAGACTCAAAGATGAGGTTAGTCCAGGCCATCTTTCTATCAGTTATTGACTATGCAGACTTCCTTTATAGTCACTGCCCCATCTCCTACCTTCACAAGTTAGATACCTTATATCATAGTGCAATAAGGTTCATTACAGATCTGCCATATAATACCCACCATTGCTCTCTTTATGACGCAGTTGGATGGGTTTCCCCTTCATATCAGGAGGAGCAGAAATGCAGCTCTATGGATTTACAGAGTTTTATCAAAAAAACTCCCAAACTATATCCTGGACTGCTTCAACCAGACCACTCCTAGCTCCTATGCCCTAAGAAGCAACAATATCATCCTGCTCAAATTGCCCAAAGTCAGCACCAGACTAGGGAGGGCAGCAATCAGCCATTCTCTAGCTGTAGCATGGAACACCCTACAAAAATCCTTAAAACTGTCCATTATGATTCCATTTGCATCCTTTAAACAGCATTGTACAGCCTTCTTCACAGAGAAATGCAGCTGCTACCGCTACAGCTAGATTAGTCATCCTACAAATCTGGCTTCCAATCATATATGGCATATTCCTTCCAGTCAGACACCCCCAGCTTATGGCACCCAATAATACCTTCACCATCCTAGTATGCATTATGTTGTGTGTCTGTCATGGCCCCCATTGGGATATGTATGTACTGTACATACTATAGATATTAGTTTAACCTTCCTTTAACCGAGTTTTAACATGTGAATTCACTGTACATCATTGTGTTATAAACATTATTTTTCTCTGTATGTATAACTGTCTTATAAAGCGTATGATGTATTTGCTGTGTATCAACTATTGAACCTTGACCTTATCAGGTCCATCTTGTAAATGAGCCTTGCTCAATGATGTTCGCCTGTATAAATAAAGATTTGATTGATTGATTGATTGATTGATTGATTGAAGTTGCACAATTCAATTGATTAAATTCACTGTTTACTCCAGAATCAAAGATGCAAAACAGATTTAATGAACCATAAAATCAAACAACGACTCTATGGAGCATGGGGGTAAATATACATGGCGGGGACACTTCACAGGCCAATGCCTGCCTTACACTCTGCAACAGTCTCTTTGCTCATGCAGCACTCCATTAAGCCAAAAAAGCTACATTCTTGGCAGTAACTATATTGTGGACCAAGGCAGGCAACGCGTAGGGGTGGAAAATTCTCAGCAGCACTTCCATTTCTAATTCCTTCATCTCTCTTCAAGTCTTTATCAGGCACTTAATTACTTTCCACTTTCTTTACTCTCAAACTGGACAACCTTAGGGACTATGACAGCGCACATGAGATGTTTCTACTGTCCCAGTCCCTCTTAGGGCCTTACTTTATGCTTTCTCCATCGAAGGGGGGGATTACTTCACTTGGAGCATTTTCTGTACTTTCCTCTTACACAGTCATAAATATGGTGCCCTTTAGCAAGACCTGAACCACTGAAGACCTTCCCGACACTCAGTCACTAAGGCCCATGACTAGAATGGCTTCACAGGGAATTCTGCATCCTGATCTGGAAACTAACAGCACCTCCGCTCTTGTATCGATTCCAGCACCTGGACTGCCTTCACCAAGGGGAATGCTGCTTGTGCCACATGGAGCACATGGACATTCTGCTACCCTGCCCGGGGTCCCAATAAACTGTTCCCCACATGGACCTTTCCCTGCCTCCACAGGCTGCCCAACCAGAGAGTCTCAACACTGTAGCGACCACCAGCCATGGGAAAGGAGTAGTGCTGCCACTGCTATGCCCACAACAGTCCAGGCTGCCATCTTTGGACCATGCCCGAGGCCTACACTGCCAGAGCAGACCCACTCACAGGAAATCCACTGACCCTCACAGCCACACATGCCCACAGGCGAGACTACTTAACACATCGGGCCCCCATCAGTGCTTACCCTACCAAGGTGCCAAAGTTCACTTGGTGAGCCTCCATAAACTTCTTTCTCCCCAGGCTCTGGCTCCCAAATCCACTGACAGGCCCCCCCTTTGTTGCTCCAATGCTGCCTTTTATACTATAGCCTGAACCACTGCACATTGCTACATGCAAGTCTTCAAGGGAGGAGGGTCGGGGTGGCAAGTAGCCCACTGCGGCAACACCGCGGCCCTCTGGCCAAACTTGTGGGCCAACCCCCCAACTCTTCTCTCCCTAGGTCACTCTCTTCCACCCCGATGATCCCCCTTGACACCAAAATCCCTCCTATTTATGCCCCTTAGGGTGGAGCCCCCTGCCAGCAGCAAGCAAACTCAACATCCTGGACCTACTGGTACCTTAGCTCTCTAATCATGCCTAACTACTCTTAGCAACCAAAGTTAACTAGTGAGCTCCCAGAGGGTGCTTACATACAGTATTGACAGGATTTGTGACATTTGCTGTGCATAATATGCTGTATTACACTTCAAACGCCTCTTACATTGCTGTCCCCACCACAGACAATCCATCAGTGTTGTTCTGCTTACACACACACACACACACACACACACACACACACACATGACATTCACAGTCCTATGTGCTGCTGTCTGTCTTGCTCGCTGTCACCATCTCTCTCACTCGCGCCCTCTTACTGGAGGTGTAGGTCTCAGTGTGGGCTAAGAGTTCCCCACTCACTTTTGGACCACCAGATGCTTGGGGTTGGGGGCTGGCAGTTGCTGTGTCAGCACTCGCTGTCTTGCCCATGCTACATTTGCCACCTCTCGCCCCATAGAACACTCACCAGTGAGCTGGCCAGTTCCATACCAGCACTCTCTCTCTGGCTGACCCTCACTCTGAAGCACCACGGGGGACACACCATTTCTGTGTTTCACTCTCGGACATGATCTCTTGGCTGGCAACTGATTCCCAGCTTATGTAGTGAACACTTCAACAGCGATCACTTGACCACACAGATAGAGACAGTGAGCATCGCAATGTGCTTCTTACAGAAACACTTACCATAGGGAAGTCAGTGATCGACTCACTGAAAAGCGGAGAGAGAGAGAGACACACACACACACACACACAGAAACTGCAGCAATGCTCTGCAGCTGGTTGGACCACTCTCCCCATTTTTGATTCTTGGGGTTGGCAAGTGGCACCTGCAATTTCACGTACAGTTGCTCGGGGGGGTCTCTCTCTCACACAACACTACGAAGACTTCAGCTGCACACCGACTTGGTCAGGGTGGGGGCCAAGTGTGGGGTTACATATCTGATGTTGGGCACAGCGGGAGGATTTACTGTCCCTCTCGTTCTCTCTCTCTTTCTCTCTTACATAGTGTCACAAGTGGTAGTCCACAGCAATCACAGCACCACAAGATAAGATTGCACACACCTGCAGTGGGAACTGCTTGAGTTATGACGTGTGCTTGTGCCATGTAATGCACATCCTGTACCTTGCATAGGTGGCACATTTTTACTTTTAACATATGCCATATGAGGTGGCCGAATACTGAAAAATTGACTTCCATGGCCACACTGTCTGTTTCTGATTGCTGCTTTTGGGCACACACAGTGGCTTCTAGTCCAGTGTAACTTTGCTGGGTTGGGAAGGGATCTGCACAACAGGACTGAGCTCAGCATTCCTGTGCTCATAACGAGTTCAGGCACTCTAACCGTGCATTAAAGAGTGAATTTAATGCACGGTCAAATGCTGCTACTAACCCAATGAGAACAAGAAATACTCTCAACCTATGTTATAACTATTATTAATTGTATCATTACCAGTATTTTAAATGGCATTTTTGTTTGCATTAAAATTTTCAGATTCCTCCTGGAAGAAGCCTTTAGAACTGCGGTGAAATTTTTGGGTATTTAAATAAAAGAAGATTTAAAGAAAAGATTTTCTGTATTGTGGAATTTCCTTCACCGGAGAGCAGTCCACCATCCTTTGTTTGCAGTACAGCCATTTCGCAAGGACCAGCTCCACACCCAAACATTTTCTAACTATAAGGTGATTTTCCACCAGGACTCTTTTACTTTGGGATTTGGTTCTCACTACCTCATTTTCTGGGCATGCACCCTCCTCCTCCTCCCGTTTTGGCATTAACTAAATTGGGCAATACTGGACATTTATTTATTGAAATGTTTCACCAGGAAGGCACGCTGACCAACAAGTTGCTCATCTCCCAGTGTGACCTGGGGAGGTAGGGGAACATGAGTATAGTTTACAGAGATTTGGTACATAATATAAATTTACAGTAGATTACATTCAAATAATTTGAGCAGACTGTACAGGAGTAATGAAATAGTGGGATGCTAACAGTTTTGAACTAGATAGATACTATGCCAACACTTTTGGACTACAGAGATACAACAACACAAAATAACATTTAGGTATACACTAAATGACACATAACTGTGTAGCTAGAAAATGGCTGAATAGAATTGTTGTAGTTTGATCTAGGGAAGTTAGTGAGGAGTAAACACAGGCAGAATAAGTTGGTTAAGGTATAACAGAAGTGCAGGTTAACTACAAGTGCAGTAGAGATTAGGGGTCAGCCATAGCTAGGCCTACATAAGGGGGAGAAGGGAAGGTGAGAGGTAGGTATGTCGGTAGGCAGAGAAGCAGGGAGGAGGAAGGGGATAAAAGGAGGAGGTGAAGGAAGAGGTTAGAGGAGAAAGGTCTGCTGGGGCCTGACCCTTCTAGTATGCTGAGGACCCTGCCTGCACAAGGCAGGTGTCAAGCACGACAGGAGGGGAGCAGGCTGTAGCAGCGAAAGGTAGAGTATGATAGGAGGGAAGCAGGTTGTAGGCAGCTGGGGGAATAGGCTTGGGAAAAAAACAGAAGAGAGGGTGAAGGTGAGAGAAAAGAGAGGTTGAATCCCAGCCCTTCAGGATGTGGAGAAGTGGAGGGAAGAGTTGGGTTAATGGTGTAAGGATATGGTAGGGACAAGCCCTTGGTACAACTTTGGATGATTAAGAAACCACAGTAAGAGAACATTGGAAGATCTGAAGGGAGAGAACTGGGGGAAGGGAAGGGAAGGAATGCAGGTTTTTAGGTGATTGGGAGGTGGAGCTGCAGCAGGGGCATTGCATGGGTACTGAAGAGGGGTAGGGTTTGTCAGGGGCTTAGAGGAGGGAGTTAGGGAGGGTCGTAACAGGAACAGCTAGATGCAAGGAAGTTTTTGAGGGCAGAGCTGATGGAGTAGTAGGAGGACGAGTGATGAATTTGAGGGGGGAGGGAATTCCATATTTTTTTGAGGTGGTGAGAGTAACCAGATAGGCCATGGTGAGGGCTGCGGAGACCTCCAGAGTACAGGAGTCAGATGATCTAAGGAAGTGAGAGGGAGTGAGGGGGTGTTATAAAGAGGAGAGGTACAAGAGTTCACCCAGCCCAGTGCTTGGAGGTGAATTTAGCGCAGTGGGAGAGTCATCTATTTGTGAGGGAGGGGAAGGATAGGGCCTAACAGAGATCACAGATCTGGTTGCGAGAGGGAGCATCAAGGGTAAACCGGTAGAAGGAATTGAAGAGGGTATCTGATCTGACCAGGGAGGACTTGGAAGCAGCATTGTAGACTACATCACAGTAGTCAAAGATGGGAAGGATCATCTTCTGAACAAGTTCACACCTAACCATAGAGAAGATGCAACTACGGTTCCTGAACAGGGCACCAAGCTTGGGGCGCAGTTTTTTTGGATGGCATCAATATGTCTGGAGAAGTTTAGGTGTTGATCCAGCCAAACTCCTAGGTACCTGAAGGAGGATGTGTGCTCAAGTAAAGTCCCATCAAGGGTGTGGAAAGTGGGCAGGAAGGGAAGCCAAGAGAGTCTCTGCCTTGCACTAAAGGTCATGGAGACAGTCTTTTTGGCATTGAGAAAAAGTTGATAATTAGCAAACCACAGCTGAAACTTGTCAAAGTCTTGCTGCAAGTTGGATGTAACCTCAGCTGGGCAATAGCCAGATGCATACAGGATCGTATCATCGGTATATATATGTGTATGACGTTGATGGAGGAGCAGACAGATGGAAGGTCATTTAGGAAGATGGAGAACAATAGGGGCCCTAACATTGAGCCCTGAGGGACTCCAGTATTAATTGGGAGGAGAGAGGAAATGACATTAGAGATCCTGACTGACTGGGTTCTACCAGTGAGGTAGGCCTTGAACCAGATAGTGGCTAAAGGAGATAGGCCAGTTGTTGAGAGGGTGTCAAGGAGAAGGAAGTGGGAAACAGTGTCAAAAGCCTCGGTGAGGTCAACAAATATGGCTGAGGTGATCTGGCCATTGTCCATTCTGGTAAGGATAGAGTCAGTGAACCGAAGTAAGGAGGTAGCGGTAGAGTGATTTTTCCTGAAGCCAGATTGGAAAGAGTGAAGTAGGAGGTGTCAGTTAGAAATGAGGTAAGCTGGGAGAGGACAAAGTGTTCTTGTAATTTACCTAGGGTAGGGAGGAGAGCGATAGGGTGGTGATTTCCAGGGGAAGATGGGTCACCGCCTTTGGTAAGAGGGAGGACCAAAGCATGTTTCCATGGGGTAGGGACTGAGGCAGTAGAAAATGAGAGGTTTAGAATTAGAGAAAGGGGTAGGCAATGGCCGAGGCAGAGGGAGAGAGAGAGGAGTTTGGGATCTAGGCCATCGGGGAGGAGCTTTTTGAGGGGTTAATAGTGAGGAGGGCTTGTAGCGTGTCATTTGGGGAGACTGTATCGAAGGAGAAGAGGGAGTGGGAGGTGTAATGAGTGGACCTACTCCATGATAGAAGTTCACAATTATCTATATTGAACACTCTGAGAGTATTACAGCCAGAGCCTTGTTTCCCCAAACCTCCTGGGGCTCTATTGACCCCTACCTGTCTGGACCCCTCATGACAGTGGTTACATCCATATCATTACATCTCCCCTTTTTTAACCAAAGGACTGTTTGTTTGTTTGTTTTTTATCACTTTTAAGTTCTCAGTGTTATAAGCCCAGTTTTATGTTGGGTTTGCAATTTCTGCTTGGATAACGTCTTTCAGTAGTTACCTGCGGTGCCGTTTCCTGTGGAGCGATCACCTGTGGGGCCGCTATCTGCGGGGTTGTCACCACCTCCTGTTCTGGTGGCATTGGACCTTCAGGTACAGGGTCTTCCTGTGTGTTTGTTATAATGCCTTCTTTTGTTTTGATGATTTCTCTTCTATTTCTTCTGAATTGTTGTACTCCAGTTTCCACTATGTATGAATGTGGCTCTGGGCTCATTCCTACTAGAGTCGCCGGTTTCCACAGGGTGTTCTCCCTCAGTCTCACCATGTCACCTGGCTTCAGTTCTGACAGGACTCTTGATTCTCTGTCATAGTATCTTTTTTCTATGTCTTGATTTCTCTTTAGCCGTGTTTGTATGTAGCCCAGCTCTCTGGCTTAAGCAGCTTTTGTGGGTAGGAAGTCTGGTTTTTGTTTTACATCCCATCAACATCTGCACTGGTGATGGTAATCCATCCAGTGGCGTGTTGCGATAATCCAGCAATGCAAGATGGGGGTCTTGTTTGTCTGCTTTGGCTTTGTTCAGGAGGTTCTTTGCTATTTGGACCGCCTTTTCAGCTTTCCCATTGGATTGCGGGTATTTTGGTGAGGACGTGGTATGCTTGAATCCGTAATCTGCACTGAACTTCCTGAATTTGTTCGATGCATAGGCTGGTCCATTTTCCGACACTAATTCATCCACAATTCCATGTCTGGCGAATTGTTGCTTGCAGATCTGAGTGATGGTTTGGCTCTTCATGTTGCTTGCTTTGTTGATCTCAATGAAGCTTGAGAAGTAGTCAACTAGCAGTAGGTATTGCTCTCCCTCAAACTCAAAAATGTCTGTGGCGACCTTTTGCCATGGTCTGTCTGGCAACTCATGCTCTATCATGGGCTCCTTACGGTTTTGTCTCCTGTATGTGTTGCATGTGGGGCACATGGAAATAATGTCTGCAATTTGGGCAGACATTCCTGGCCAGAACATTATGTCCCTTGCTAGCCTTTTTGTTTTTTCTATCCCTTGATGACTGGCATGCAGTTTTGTCAGGAGGAGGCATGGAAAGGATGAAAAGGGACTTGGCAAGGTTGGAGGAATGGTCAGAAGTATGGCAGCTAGGATTCAATGCAAAGAAGTGCAAAATAATGCACCTGGAAAACAAGAACCAAGGGGAAGAATACACAATGGGTGAGGAGGTAGTAACAACAACAAAAAAGGAAAGGGACCTGGGGATAATCATATCAGATGACCTTAAGGTTAGTAAGCAATGTGAGAAGGCAGTAGGGAGGGCTGGGGGTATACTGGGATGTATAGGGAGAGGCATCAGCAGCAGAAAACAGGAAGTTGTTATCCCTCTGTACAGACAGTTGGTGAGACCCCATCTGGAGTACTGTGTCCAGTTCTGGAGACCCCATCTCCGTGAGGACATAGACAGGATAGAGGTAGTCCAGAGGAGGGCAACTAAAATGGTGCCGAGTCTGCAAGAGAAGCCGTATGAGGAGAGACTAAAGGAGCTTAATATGTATACCCTTGAGGAAAGAAGGGAGAGAGGGGACATGATAGAAACTTTTAAGTACCTCAGTGGAATCAACAAAGTCCAAGAGGTAGCATCTTTCAGAAAAGAGACTTGCAAGAACAAGGGACACAATTTAAAGATAGAAGGAGGGCGGTTCAGGAGCAATGTGAGGAAGTATTATTTCACAGAGAGGGTAGTGGATGCATGGAACAGCCTTCCTGAGGAGGTTGTGGGGTCTAAAACTGTGGGAGAATTCAAGAATGCATGAGACAGACACAAGGCAATTCTTGTGGGGGGTAGGAAGAAATAGGCTGTTGGTTAACTAGGATCTACTGCCTATCCTTGTAGGTAGGGAAATGGGCAGACTAGATGAGCCAAGCGGTCCTTATCTGCCATCAATGTCTATGTTTCTATGTTTCTATGTCAGCATCATCTTTCGTAGGCTGTTTGGAATCACTATTCAGTTGCATTTGAATATTAGGCCGTCTTCAATAGTCAATTCACTTTTGTAGTCCCAGTACAATCTTGCTTCGTCCGGTGTGTCCCATCGTTCCTCTGGCCAACCTTGAGTGATTAGCAGTTTCACATTTTCGAGTGTTTGGTCCTTTTCCGCTTCTGTTAGTATTTCTTGTAGCATGTGGGTTGCTATGGGTAGGCACATTACAGCACACACCTGAATGTCGTCCTGTGTGTCATCAGTTTCTGTGTTTTTCAGATAGTTTCGGCTTAGGGCGTCTGCCACATACAGTTCCTTTCCTTTTTTGTATTTCACAGTCATGTTGAATTTTTGGAGCTTAAGAAGCATCTTTTGTGGTCTGAGTGGTGTCTCGGCCAAAGGTTTTTTAAAGATCACTTTCAAAGGTTTGTGGTCTGTTTCAACCTTAAATTCTCTGCCACAAATGTACTGGTAGAATTTTTCACAGCCAAATACAATGGCGGCCAGCTCTTTTTCGATTTGTGTGTATCGTTTTTGAGTGTCTGTGAATGCTTTTGATGCAAATGCTATTGGGCATTCTTCTTGAAGTAACACTGCTCACATGCTGCAGCTGGAAGCATCCACACTTAGTTTGACTGGCTTTGAAGCATCAAAGAATTTTAGAACAGGAGTTTCCGTAATCATCTTTTGTAGCTTGTCAAAGCTTTGGTCTTGTATTGCTCGATTCAGCTCTTGCTATCTTTTCAAGAAGTTTTCAAGTAAGTGTGACGGTGGACAGATGTGGGAATGAATTTTCCAAGGTACTGAATCATTCCTAGGTACTGCTGTAGTTCTGTCTTGTTGCTGGGTTTGTGCATTTTCCTTACCGCTTCTACTTTTCTGGGTCTGGCTTAAGTCCCTTGGCAGTTAGGGTGTGTCCCATGTAGCTCACTTCTCTTGACTTGAATTTGCATTTCAGTGGGTTCAGCTTGATGTTCTTCTCCCTTATTCTTTTCATCATTTTTTCCAGTCTCTGCTCATGTTGTTCTTCATTTTCACCCCATATCAGTATGTCATCGACTATCACTTCCACACCTTCCATGTCCTCAAATATTTGCGTCATAATCCTTTGGAACATTTCTCCCTCACAATTGATCCTGAATGGCAGCCTTTTATAGGCAAACCGACCAAAGGGACTGTTGAATGTGCATAACTTTGAGCTTTCTTTGTCTAATTTTACCTGCCAATATCTGCACTGTGCATCCAGCGTTGTGAATACTGCTGCTTTTGGCATTCTTGCCACCACCTCTTCAATTGTTCTCATTGGGTAGTGATCTTTCAATGACTGCATTTAAATCCTTTGGATCCATGCATATCCTCACCTTCTTTTTTTCAGGTTTCCATATTGTGACCATGCTGTTCACCCAGGCTCTTGCCTCCTCCACTTTTTCTATCACCTCCAATTTTTCCATTCTCCTCAGCTCTTCCTTCACTTTATCTCTGAGAACCACTGGTACCTTATGGGGGGCGTGTACCACTGGCTGCGCATCCTGTCTGACTTTAATGTGTTGTTCTCCATCGTTGCATCCAAGTCCTTCAAATACATCAGCGAACTGTTCATGGATGTCTTTGCCTTGCAGGTTTTTTACCTCTCCAATCCACTTAATGAGCCCCATTTATACATGTTTTTAGAACCAGCAATGGCTGTACATTCTCCTCCAGTATTTGGCATTCAGTGTTGTGATATGTCCCCTTGCATTCTCCTAATAGTTTGCATTTCCCTTTAGGCTTCAAACACTGCCCTGCGTAGGTGATCAGTTTTGCCTTTGACTTCTCTAACTTGGTGCAAAAACAATTGTGCACTGATTGGGGAATCACACTGCATTGTGCTCCAGTATCAATTTTAAATCTTACTTTCCTTCTATTCATCAAGATGTCCACATTCCAGTCATCCCTATCATTTGATTTCATCATGTCCACGTAGAACTCAGTTTCTGAATCTGACTATTCTTCCACTCTGTGTACTTGTTTTCGGTATGACTGCTGTTTTGACATGCATTTATTTGCAAAATGATTATTTTTTCCGCAATTTTTGCATTTCTCTCCATATGCTGGACAATTACCTTTGTTATATTCTCTGCCACAGTAGTTACAGTCTTGTATTGTTTCTTGGAGCACCACTGTCAGTCGTGTTCCGTGTTGGACCCCTTAGTTGCTGTAATCCTGCACACCGTAGGCTCTGCCTGTGCTCCCTGCATCTGATCTATCTGTGCGCGGCTCGCCTCTGCTGCGCGGCAAATTTATACAGCTTTTGGTAAGTCTAAGTCTTTTTCCCTAAGTAGCTTTGCTCTTAATTGGTCATCCCAAATTCCAACTACTATTCAGTCTTTAATTAGGCTGTCGCACAACTGTCCATATTCACATGACCTGGCTTTAGTTTTAAGATCCATGACATATTGATCAATTGTCTCCCCTGATGCCTGCATTCGTGTGTTGAATATGTGCCTCTCAAACGTAACATTTCTTTGTGGGGTAAAGTGTTGGTTGAACTTTTCAATAAGTACCTTTACATCTTCTTTGTCTTCCGCTTCTTCAAAATTGAATGTGTTGTATATTTCCAGGGCTTCATCGCCGATAACGTGTAGCAACGTGCAGCTTTGCACTTTTTTAGATTTCGTTTCGATACCTGATGCAGTCATATACAATTCAAACTTCTGTCTCCATTTCATCCAGTTATCTGTGATATTTCCCTCCACTATTAGTGGATTAGGTGGCCTTAGTCCTTCCATGTTAGTCTAGAATTCTTCCGTTTCTCTGACACCATGTAATGAGTGGACCTACTCCATGATAGAAGTTCACAATTATCTTTATTGAACACTCTGAGAGTATTACAGACAGAGCCTTGTTTCCCTAAACCTCCTGGGGCTCTATTGCCCCCTACCTGTCTGGACCCCTCATGACAGTGGTTACATCCATATCATTACAGGAGGAGGGGGGAGGAGAGGTACCATTGGAGACAGGAGAGGAGTGAGGGTAGGAAGGGAAGGATTTCAGTAGCTCATTGGCACAGGTGGTATAGTAGGAGTTAAATTCAGCAACTATGGCACTCGGGTCGAACACAATGGTGTCACTTATTTTAAGCATGGGGGTGGGACTTGGGAGAAAAGAGGGCATGTACCACCTTCCAGAACTTGGAAGGTGAATTTATGTTTGTGAGGAAGATAGTGTTAAAGTATTTGGACTTCGCTAGCCTTGTGGCCCTGGTACAGACATTTTGAAGCTTGCGGTAAGTCATGAGATCGCTAGGAAGCTGGGTTGCTTTATGAAGTTTCCAGGCACAATATCTAGCTCTGAGACAGGCCAATAGTTCTGGAATAATCCAAGGTAAGTGGTTTCCCCTAACCCTGGTTTGTTTGAATGGGGCAAAGGTATTCCAATTCTCTATGACTACATCTGTAAAATAAGCAAGGGTCTTATCAACCAATGGGATGTTGACATGGGGAGACGAGTCAAAGAGGGCTAGGTTGCACAGGAGAGGTTCTAATTCTAAGGATTTAAAAGAGTGTAGCTGCAAGGTTTTATGCAAGGATTTGAGTCTGTGAACTTTTCTGACTACATATACTGGATTATGGTCGGTGAGTGCATCAGGAACAATACCAGAGATGATGACTCTGTGGGGGTGGGAGGTAAGAGCCTAGTCAAGTAGGGAGTGATGTTGTGTCTTGTGGTTGGGGTGAGTGGGATTCAATATTAGCTGTGTGAGTTTATGGGCTCTGATTTAATTATGTATTTTGGTTGTTTTTGGTGACAGCCAGTTTAAATTGAAGTCATCTAGGATGTACAGCTCCCCAGAGTGAGAGAGGGCAGTGATGGAAGTTAGGAGGTCAAGAGCAGTAGAGGGCTGGACGTTTGGGTGGCAATAGATACCAGCTATAAAGACAGGAAGAGTAAAGGGAAGGGTAACATGAATCACTAGAGCATTGTGGGTCGTTGGGTTGCAGGATGAGTAAGTTATGAAGTATTGGAGGGAGGTAAGGATGTACTTGGTGACACCACCACCCCTGCCAGATCGGTCTTGCCTTAGGAGGGAGTAGCCAGGAATGGAGACCGAGTGGTCAGGGATCGTGCTTTTAGCCATGTTTCTGTAATGATTAGGATGTCTGGTTTTAGAGAGGCCACCATAGTTTGCAGGAGGTCAATTTTTAGTGCTAGGCTACAGATATTTAGATGTAGGATCTGGAAGCCTCTTGGGAGGGATGTAGGAGCAGAGGAGGAGGCAGCAGCATCTGTGGAAGCGCCAGAAGTGCTGGAGGCAACAAGACCAGGGTTGGGATGGGTGTCCCCATAGGAAAACAGGAGTAGAGCAAGGATGAGGAAGTGGAGCTTTGGGGATTTGTAAGGAGAATCCAAAGAGGCTAGGTGTTTGGTGGGGAATGGAGGGGTAGAGTAAGGGAGCAGTAGATGAAGAACAGCAAGGATAGATGGCACAGATAGTAGTGATGCATAAGGAATCATAGAGAAGTGAGACCATAATTCAGAGGGGGGGGAGAGGGAGTAATAGGGAGAATGTAAGTGGGGGATTTGAGGAGAAGGATGTGGGGGGTTGTTGTGTTATTTTGGATTGGCATGTTGTGAGCAAGTGGGGCTGGTAGAGAGAGGGATAGAAATAGAAAAAGGGGGACGGAGGAGAGAGGAATCTGCATTACAACAGGGGCCCGATTTTGGGGAAAAAAAACTAATATAAGAAGGGAGTGTGAAGAAGATGGAATGACAGCACCACAATGAGATTCAAGGCCATACTCAGAAAATGGTTGGATAAAGAGCTGAGCATGTAACTGCAGAGCAATCTCAGAGTGAGTTGACTGAGAAATATCTTCTTACTTTAGTCATGTTACAAAAAAGAACTAAGCACCCTCTAGTGGCAGAACTTTATAATCTGCTAATGGGAAACATGACACAAAAAAAAAAAGAATTGAGCAGCCTTTCCCATTAAAATAAGCTCACAGAAAAAGGTCAATTTGCAGCAACCTACAGAGTACAGGGCATAGAGAGAAACAGCGAAACACGCACACCAATGAAGCTGAGAAACAGCCAGCAGATTTAAGCCTCAGATGTGACCTTAATTCAAAGTAAGGAAAACTCTACTGGTGTTCCGAGGTGGCTTCTGTCGTGGCAGAGGAGTTTAGGTGTACCTGGGATCCAGATGATGCAGCTGAAGGTCCTGGGGTGGGTGGCAGCTGAAATGCTGGAAGTGCCACAGGAGAGAGGCAGTACCCTTTTCAACCTGGTCAGAGGGAGGGCTGGGGTCCAGAGGATGTGGCTGAAGGTCCTGGGGGGTGGGTGCCAGCTGAAATGCTGGAAATGCCACAGGAGAGAGGCAGCACCCTTTCAACCTAGTCAGAGGGAGAGCTGGGGAGGACATACAGGGAAACAAATCCTGGGCATATTTGGAGAACAAGTGCTGGGATTTCCCACCATATTGAAGGATCCCAAATAGCAACAAAGGCTGGGCAACATCCTTTCAGTGGCAGCACAGAAATGCATCACAGTGAAATGGTTTACTCCACAAATATCCATTTGACTACTGGAAACCAAAACTTCCAGAGCATGAAATGATGGCACGGATAACTGCTGATCTTTAATTGAATAGATAGAGACGTGTGGATGTAAATTTCATGGTGCTAATACTTTTTTCTCATTTAATCTGTTTTTACTCTTAAAGAAGGTTAAAGAAGGTTTGTAAAAGGTGATTTCGCAGTCGCTGCACGAAATCACCTTTCAGGCAGGAAAGGAAAGTTTTCTGCACTATTGTTTATGAGGTGGGGTTATAAGAAGGCTATACTGAAAATCTGGGGCAAAAATGTTAAAAAACTATAAAGCTATGAGCCTACATTGGAATTTACGAATGCAGGCTCGTAACTTTGGTAATTTTCAATATTTTGCTCCCAAACTTTCAACATAGCCATTTCTTCACAGCATCTCATGAATGTGACAGCTGTCATTTTCCAAATCCTTGCCAAAATGTGTTTACGCACTCCAAAAGGGGATTCACAGTTGCTGCATGAAATCATCTTTCTCACAGGAGTTGAAAAATGTCCCCACTATACGAGCCTATGTTGGAATTTATGAATGCAGGCTCATAACTTAGGTAATTTTCAATATTTTGACCCCAAACTTTCATCATAGCAATTTTTGCACATCACCTCTTAAACATAACGTGTTATTTTTTAAATCCTGTACAAGATGTGTTTTCGCACCTCTGATGAGAAATGACATTTCAGACAATATACTGCAAATGGTACATGTCATGCCTATAAAGCGAATCCTAAAACAAATTTCTTCAAAAGTTGGGATCAAAACGTTAAAAAAAATTGTTTACAAGCATCAAACATTCAGCATTGACAAATACTTGTTTTTTACGGAGGTGTTGGCAGATTAACATACTGCATTAGAATGCCATCAGACAATCAGCTTCAAGGATTTTCCTAACCCATTTTCTAAATTATGTTGTTCAACCTTGGTTACCATTACAAAAGGCAGTATATGTTAAAGGGACACTGTCAACCACCTTAGGTTTCAAAGTGTCTCTAGTTTAAACAAGCATTTGTCAATGCTGAATGTTTGCTTGCTGGCATTGGCGTTGGTAGTGTAGAAGTTACAGAGCTACATAATAGGAATGCTGTGAAGCATTGAACTGAAGCCTACCCCACCACCACCCTACAGAGAGTGACAGGCATTGGGGTGTGCCTTTGGGTCAACAGGCATAACGGCCACGCCATTTCACCACACCCTACCCTGCAGACACTGACAAGTGTCACGGTGTGCCTTGGGGTCTTTGGCCCTTATGCGCACCCCTCCATCAGGAAATACGGTGAGATGGGTGCGGTATAGGAGAATGGGGTGAACTTAAGAGCCGAAGAGTCCAAGGCATACCTTGATGCCTCTCACTGGCTGCAGGGTGTGGAATGGTATGAGCATTACAGGCAAGAATCCCAAGTCACACCCCTGATGCCTGTCATTCTCTACAGGGTGGGGCGTTATGGTTGGAAACCCTAACACCTCAGGCATTCATTGGTATTTTCACTCCAAATTTTCAACATGTTTTTTTTGTGACCCCCACCTCATGAACAGTGGCAATATCAGTTTGTTAGCTGAAAGCTGCTTATGCACAGCGACTACGGCATTTAGCACCACAGGTGCAAAAACACATTCCGAACAGGATGTGAAAGATGACAGCTGTACTGTTCATGGGGAGGTGTGAAAAATGGCAATGTTGCAAATCTGCAGTAAAAATATTTAAAAAACTGGTGAAGTTACGAGCGTGCATAGAAGCTGTGCAACGCACACCCGTAATGTAATAAAGTTTGGGGATTTTTTACAGCAGATTGTCAACACAGTCATTTTGGGACCTCCGATCATGAACAGTGTCACTGTGATTTTCTTTATCTGTCCCGAACAATGATTTCCCACAGCGACCACGCATCTCTGCGCTGAAAGTGTGAAAACACATTTTGGCCATGTTGTGAAAAATGACAGCTGTACTATTCATAAGGAAGTGGGGAAAAATGCCACTGGTAAAAATCTGGACTGAAAATATTACAAAGTCATGAACTTACGAGGGTGCATGGAAACTGCGCAATGCTCACTCATAACACAGTCACTTTATGGACTTTTGTCACCAAATTTTCAACATAGCCATTTTAAGACCTCTGCTCATGAACAGTATAACTATGATTTTCTTAATCTGTCCCAAACATTGCTTTCGCACATCGACTGCACCATTGTACGCAACATGTGCGGAAACACATTTTGGGTGACATGTGAAAAATGGCAGCTGTACTGTTCATAAGGAAGTGTAATAAAATGGCAATGTTGAAAATCTGGAGTGAAAAATTGAAAATTCGCAAACTTATGAGCGTGTGTAGGAACTGCACAACGCACGCTCGTAAAGCAGTCATTCTTAGGAATTTTTTCACCAAATTTTCAACATAGTCATTTTAAGACCTCTGCTCATGAACAGTGTCACTGTGATTTTCTTAATGTGTCCCATACATTGATTTTGCACACCAAATGTGCCATTGTGCGCTACATGGGCGGAAACACATTTTGGGCAAGATGTGGAAAATGACAGCTGTACTGCTCATAAGGAGGTGTGGTAAAATGGCAATGTTGAAAATCTGGAGTGAAAATATTGAAAATTGCAAACTTACGCACGCAGCGTAGGAACTGCAGTAAACGAGGTGTCAAACAGTCATTTTAGGAATTTTTCCACCAAATTTTCAACATAGGCTTTTTGAGAGCCCACCTTATGAACAGTGGCAGTGTCATTTCATTACTCAGTCCTGAAAGGTGATTTCGCACAGTGACTGCGAAATCACCCTTCGGGCCCGATTAACGCCATGACAGTGACAGCATTCATGAGAAGGGGTCCTAAAAACCCCATGTTGAAAATTTGGTGCAACAATTCCAAAAAATGCCTGAGATATGCAGCAAAGTTGAAAAAACCCTATCTATGCCATTATACAGCTTACTGGCATTTCCTCAGTTCGCAGTCGGCTCTGAAGAGTGTAGACGTGTTCCCAGTCCACCGAAGATCGTCGCGCTGGGGTCCGGAGGTAAGTATGGGGTGAGGGGGGTATGGGGAGGCAGGATGCACAGTGGGTGGAGTGCAGGTGGGGGGCAGAGACAGCGAGGACCGTTTTTGTGTTTCAGGTTTTTTTTTTTTTTTAAAGGCAGTGACGATCGCGGCAAGGGGCGGCTGTTTGGGGGCGGAGCCTACGTGGGATTGGGCACCCCCATCAGTGATAGCATCTGTTGCCACACTGGGGTGAGCTCCCAGTGTGGCACCCTGTACTCTCTGGGGGAACAGTGGAGCTGCTGAGGATTAGGCACCCCGTCGGCTATCTGATGTGTAACCATGCTGGGGTGGGCACCCAGCTTGGTATGTGGAACTCTGTTTGGGGGGAGCGCAGCACAGCTGACGGGGGATTGGGCACCCCCGTTGGCTATACAGTGTGTGTGTGTGGGGCGCGAGCATGCAGTGTGCCTGCGTGTGTGTGTAGGAGGAGCGTGCATGAGCAGGCGATATCTTATTGCTGCTCACTGAAGCGTGGCTCCCTCTTTCAACTGTACTCCACTGCATTTTCGACTGCTGTCATAGACAGTACCAGCAGCCATTGGAGAACTGCAGCCGCGCCTGCAAACACACTGACTGAATTGGAAGAGGGCTGCCACACCTCCGAAAATTCAGATGATGGCACTATGTTTCTTGCACAAGCGTGCAAGCAAACATAAAAACATATTTTATGATTGCCAACATTCTGTAAAGATTGTTAATGTAGCTGGTAGTTTGATTCTGATTCTTTTTTTCTTTAAAAAAGTGAAAAACAGATTGCCCACCATACTGGTGTTGCCACTCAAACACAGGTTTGTTTACATTCCTTGATCAGTTCCAACTGCATCTTTCCTGGATTTGGGAACACTCACAGCACTGTCTAGCCACTCATGATGCAGTGAGAGTTTAGGAGGCCATTATATCATGAGTGACTGCACTGTTTGTGGGTGCTTTTAATGTTCAGGAAGTATTCAGTAAGAACAGATCCAGGATTGTAAACAAAACAAGGCTGTTTATAAATACACATTAGCATGCATTTCAGTTCTACTAAACAAGGAGACAGACAAAACAAACAGCAACATCAATGACTTTTAGAGAAGGTAAGCAATCATAAAATGTAAGTTTTTAACTAGAAATAATATGATGAAAAAACGGTTGACAGTGTCCCTTTAAGGCTTATGAGTGGCAATATATTTTTGCAGGTACAAGAGGCTACAGAAAATAGAGGGTGGGTAGCGGAGGCTTTATTTGCCCTGCTAAAAAGATGATTTAATCTGTTCAGTCTTTAGTAACCATCACTGTTATTATGACTAACAAAAATTAAATGTAATAGTTAAATGACCACTAATCAAAAAACATGATGCTGTGGAAATGGTGACTGTAATAAATAATACTTTATTATGATCTTAGATCACCATGATTTGTCATAATTAACTGTGTCAAAATCCCTCCATTAAATTTGGGAAAATAAATATGTAGTTTCCCTTTTTTTTTTTTTGCAACATTGTTAAACCATCTTAATTAGACACCCATATTGGAATCATCAGTTACAATGCATCTTCCACCCAGATACCCAGTTTTCAGTTATTCTTAAGATGCCCTTCACTATCTCACATGTAGTAGGGTCAGCCATAATACAATGCAATAACTTGCAGTAAGTGACATGTCACAAAATGCTACATGACAAAAGGGCTTAATTGCCATTGAATTACACTATAGTGTATGATGGAACATTATTATACATAAAAATCCATCATTCTCCCAGCATTTTTATACTGCATCAGGCACCTCATTTTCATTGCTATGCTGCAGTAGCTGCATAACAACATAAAACTGATCCTTGTGCTTTGTTTTGCATTCATCTGTGCTGAAACAGAAGCTGTCAGTTGCCCGCTAGTCAATTACCTTTGCAGTCATACTAATTAGTGACAGCAAACGCGGATATTATGGCAGCCACTGTGTTCTCAAAAGTTTTGTCCAATCGAGAAAAATTTATTCTTGAACAGATCAAAAAACATTAAAAAATACAACACTGATCTGCATGACATCCCATCCTGTAATGTCCCCTAAAGTAATCCTGCCAAACCTCTTGAAATGTTCAATTTCAACTGTGTCTTCCAACAGGGTTTCATAGTGAATATTTAAAACTACCTGTCAGATACAAGAAAAAGAAATCCAGAAGATGCAAACTCTGACTAAGGTAATTCCAGCTGTTTTGAATGTCGTGAATATGCCAAGCTCTACCCTTTAACCTTTGGCTTAACATTTTTTTTTTCTCAAGGCACGCAGGATGAAGATTGCAAGAGTTCTAAACAGACAGATGCTTTTCCTGATTGAAATTATGGACATTATTTATTTTAACTCCGACAAATTGTTGTTTCTGTTTTAAATTTAGTAGCTGTCTTTAGTAATCAACTTTTTTAAATCCATGACTCCTCGTGTACTGCTTGCTGTTCATTGGTGGTATCGTAAGTAAACAAAACTTTTTACTGGCACTTTATTTTATCTCTGTGTGCTTACTAACATATTTTTTACTGCTGTTGGGGCATCATGCACTATAAAAGACAAGGAATACCTTCCCTGTCAGTAACAAGCGTGTTGGATCATCTCGAGGTTGCCAGTGGAGGCCAAACCTCTCAAGCTGCGTTCTCGAGGTTCATAAGGTCACCATGACAACCTATCGATGATTCAACATGCTTGTTACTAATAGGAAAGCATTCAGTATCCTCTATGTTTCCTGTAGCATAATACAGCATTTTCTGTTACAAGGCAGCATTACTTTGTCGCATCCTGGCTGGGGCCGCTGTATCTCCAGGTTCCTTTTAGGTCATGGTGAGTTCCTATATGTGCTTGGTTTATAGTCAAACCTTTCTTATAGTCTACAGACTAATACTGTCATTTCAAAATTATTTTGTTAGTAGAAATCACCATTGTTTTTGGTTCATAAATTGTGTTTATGAAATATGCAAATTAGTTATGCAAATATCTACACTATATTAAACGCAACATTTACTCTTCTTATAAAGGTATAAAGTAGGTAGCACATATCACAGTTAAAAATCTGTTTTTAATAATATCCATAGCCCCATATTTTGCCACAGCTGGTACCGTCACACAAAAGATAGCGCAGCATGCTAAACAGCACACTGGCAGACGGACGGTACAGTTGTACATGTATAGTGTCACTGTATGGCACACACTGCATGAATGAATATAGGGCTGTGGCAGCACAGTGCAAAGTTCAGAGGTACAGAACACCCCAGTCCCATGCTGGCAACAGGCACTCATGAGCTAAGGGGCTAGAAGTCTCAAACAGGTAACTGCCTTAGCTTCTGGCTGTCCTGTTCGAACACCAGCATGCTAATGACCATATGAGATATGCAAGGTGCTAAGAGGCTATTTGTATGCCATTAGCCATGATGTTGCAATTAGCATATCTACAGAATGCCTCCCTGGTGTTGTATGTGCAGAGACGTTGTATATAGAGAGACATTTGGTGCCCCCTTTTGCATCCTAGTAAACTCCATGGTGATAGTGGTACCCCCCTCCCTCCCCTAATCTTAACATAAGTGTAATTTCCTGGTACTAATGGTACACCCTACCACCCCAATCCCAATCACAAGTAACACAATTATAATTCCCTGGTGCTAGTGGTACCTCCCTCCCTTCCTCACCTGATCCCTGATTGCATAACAGAAAACTATCATGGTGTCCAGTGGTCCCTCCTCCCTCCCAGTATCTTTCTGCTCAATTCCACCACAACCCCCCCCAAGACAGTGACCACCACTTACCCTCTACTTTCATCCTTGGCTGGTTGCTGTTTGACCCACACATGTCCTATATCAATATACAAAGCTGCATATTGATATAGGACTTGTAGCTAAAAATGAAAAAAGTCTGCATACATTGGTTCTGTGCATCATGCATGCAGCCGTAGTTCATTTTCACAGAATCTACTGCTGTTACCCATAACTTTGACAATTGCTAAGCTTGTGTCACCAAACATGGGTAACAGCTTTCAGACCACCCACACTCGTGATGAGTGGTGCCACATATCTTCTACCCAAAATGGGTATTCAGCACTTGCCACCTGGACACCCATGTTGGGTGGGAGTTATGTGGCACCATTCATGTGGTCATGAGGGGAGTGGGTGGTCCACAAGCTATCACCCATGTTTGGTGACAAAAGCTTGGCATTTTTCTAACGTTATGCGTAATAGTAGTAGATTATGTAACCATGAACAAAATCTGTGCATATGCACATTACTTCTGTATGCAGACCGTGTTCATTATCAGTCATAAGTCTTGTATCAAATATAGATTTGTATATAGTTACAAGACAGTGGCCAGCCAGGGAGGTGATCGGAGAATAGGGGCTGGTCGCAATCGAGGTGGGGGGTTGGCATTGGGGTAGAGGGGACAGGAGGCTATTGGGAGGGGAACCACTGGACGCTAGGAAGATTTTCTATCATGCAAAGAGGATCATGTGTGGGAGGGGCTTACACTAGCACCTTGAAACTACAATTATGTTACTTATGATCAGGGATCGGGGAAGACGGGAGGTACAACTAGAATCAGGGAATACACTTTCATGGGGCTTGGATGAGGGAGGGGGTATCACACACACCGGTGAGTTTACTAGAATACAAATGGTGATCAGGTGAGGGAGGGGGAGCATTTTATTTTTGTCTTTTTATTTCATTAGGCACCAGTGCTGTTGGAGTGGAGGGTTGTACACCACTGTGTGATTTGTAAGAGGAGGGTTTTGAAAGCATTAAATAGCACTTAAACAATAGTCTTTTAGCTCTTCCAAAATCCTTTCAATATCCCACTGCAACCTATATGCAAGCATTTTCTCTCATTTGCATGGGCGCAGTGTATATTTAGTGTTATCACACTGACCACTTAGTGCTAGTCTTTGGGTCTCTGAATATATCAGCGGCTGCGTGAGTAGGCTGTCAGACATGCCACATACACCCAGAGTGGCACAAATCCAGTTAGTACCATGTTAAGTGTTTGAATATGGGGGCCACATGACTTAAAATCTCAAACTCACATCATAGGACTGATATATTCCTCAGTGATCATCACTTGATTATTTACGTATCATCAAAGTGCACCTTGCTGATTTAGGCTTACAGAGACAATCCCTAATCAATAGTCCTTGATTTCAAGGTTATATTTTTAAGTATCAAATCATTATCTAGACTCTAGATAAAGGTCTTAGAGATCATTATCTCCCTTGATGATCATATGTTGACATTTGATGATAGATAGTGTTCAATCATGACTGACCTTTAATAAACATGAATGATGACTGGCCTGGGTGTTCTCCTAGATAGCGTTTTGCAGTATCTACAGCACTGGGTACTCAAATTAAAATCCCATCACAGTAACTTACTCACTGTGTGACCTTGAGCAAAGTTCTCAACCTTATAGTGCTGCAATCATCCTACAGTAGCTGTACACTTGGGTAGAAACAGGACCACACTGAAAATGAAATGGCTTAGTTGGGTTGTTCTGGGTAAATAAATGATAAAATATGACAACATGTATCTGTAGCTAAAAGCTCTAGATTTATTTAAAGACCTTAAACCTGTTTAATTTTGTTTTGTAATGTTTGACCAGGGAAGGCACACTGAGCTGTGTTAGCACATTTCCATGAGTGTGGGTTACATGGACATGTTTTTTTGATGGGGGAATGTTAACCAGGACACTGGAAAAAATCCACTACTCTTATGAAAAGTGCCATAAGATCTTTGACTTCCCCCTGGACAGCCATGACAAATGGACAAAAGAAGATCTATCATGCTCACAGAGTGTAGGTGGGCATGTTACCCCAACCCAAATTTCCATCCAGGTGCTGATACTGGGGCAGAGGATGGTTCTAAGCGTACAATTTAGAATTTCTTCAACATTCATTTTTAGTTGTGTACCTCCACAGAAATCCTCTTGGAATAACATCATTGGGCATAGGGGACCTCAATTGGAGGACTTCTCTGAAGGATAGCACTGCAATAGTGTAGAAGAACCCCCTAGTGTTGCACTACAGAGTCAGTACTGGGTATTATACAATGGCAAGGAAAATTTATGTATTCTGATTGGTCAGTGTGTGCCTGGCACAGTGATGATATTACACAATAACATCACTGTATTAAGTCCAGGCACACACATGACCGCATGACACACCATAAAACAATGCCTGTCCTGCAGAATTCACTACCGCTCTCTGCCGTCACTATAAAAAAAACTTCAGCCCCCCCCCAGTCACACTAAATGACTTCAATCCCTCCCTCAAACAAACTTATCACCCCACAAATAGCAATTTTGTGAAAAACTCAACCAGTCACTACCAATACTGGCTACAACAAAACAGAAAGCGCACCAAGCATTGTCGTTTAATACACTGACACATCGAGCGACTTCTCTGCCGCGCGCTCATAGATCCTCGGCTCCCGCCTCTCACAACTCACTGCTGCACCTTTGCCATCCTCCTGTAGTGTTCTCCCGGTACAAATGAGGAAAGCTAGTTAGTGTACCGGGAAAACCTAATCTACAGCTTCATGTATAAAAAACCGTCTTGTCCTGCTTCTCCTGTACTCACCACTAAAAGTAAATGAAGCACGTGACACCTCAGTTCCAACAGCACGATTACGAAATTGGGACATCGAGTGTGTCTCACAACTGCCAACGGACTCCAAATGAGCTAATTAAACCGAAAAATAAAAAGTCAAACAAACGTCAGCTGTATCCCATTTTCACCGGCGGAAGAATGGGGGGTACGGGTCAAACTATCATAACCAAATTAAATTGCGAGCAGTGTCAGACTGGGCAGACCACACTGATTCTGCTAACAGCTCCATCTACTGGCAGAAACAAATACTGGGCTTTTTTTTTAAAGCATAGTCCTCCACCCTTAAAAAAATTAAATAAAAATGCATAAAAATGTTTTTTATTTTCTTTTTTTCTGTATAATTAACAACCAAGCCATTGTAAAATAGCAATAAGGCACTCCAGGAGTGACGTTATTACACAATAACACACACCCTGTCGTGCCTTATTGCTTAATTAGCACATGTTCCCAGTGTGGTACTAAAACCTATGTCCTTCGATGTTCTGGACCGACAGGTGAGCATGTTACTTGCAGAACCACTGACTCTGTTTATCTGGGCAGTTGTGTATAGAACAACAAAGCCTGTCTGGAAAGCAAAAATGTAATTAAACTCTTTTACAGCTTCCTGTTGAACCAGTTCAGATCACAGAGAAGGTACTGTACCATATATACCATATATACCGTAGTACAGGACAGTATCTGAAGGTTTGTATAGGATATTTTAACAACACTTACAGGTTTGTTTATCTTATGATTATTCAGCACTAAAGGCAATGTTCTGCAGTTCCAGACTGATGAGGAGCAAGACAGCCACATTGGCAGATTTAATGTCTTGCTCTTTACTTGATATGGCTTGTATAATGGAGATCTGGCTGAGTGACGATGCTGGTCCTGTTCTGGAGGTGGCTGTCCCAGCCATATTCTCCATGGTGCACTGCACATGGAAGGACTATTGGGGGTGGTCATCTGTAACCCCCCTGCAACTGGGGGTTCCCAAAAGTCTTCCAGGAGCTTGTCTGAATGCTCAAAGTCTGGGCGGTGTTCGGCATCTGAGCTGTTTAAATGTGGTTCCAAGTGAGTGCTATTTGAGCCTCCACGTACTGTCTCTTTAAGAGCTGTCTGCTTGCAGACTTAATTAGTTTGTATGGGGGGGACTGTGTATTTAATGCTCAAATCCCGCCCAAGCTGCTGTCAATTCACTCCGTCTCTGCTGTCGCTATATGTGTAGAGGGAGCCTTGTTGAAAGATATAACTGTTTGCCAGAAATCATTTAGAGTGCCTGAGAAAATGTAGTTTGTCTAACCTGTCTTCATTTCAGCACAAACTGTTTCAGTGTAGCTCTTTCATTTTGGTCCTGAATTGCTGACTTGTACCAATCAGGATGATAGGGAGACCTTAAGATGGAGCCTGTGGACGAATCGGAACTTGGACTCTCAATTTTGAGCCAGCCACAAGGGGATTGTACGGGCAGTTACTCTGGGAAATGTAGTTTTGACCTTGGCACCTTTTTTCACCAACAGAGGGAGTCTTATTGTGAGTGACAGCTGAACCAGCCAACAGAATGGTGTGGAGCTAAAGGAAATGCCCTGCTCTGTTACTGGAAAGCTCAGATCAGTTGTAACAGTGAAGAGAGAAGGAGCTCTGTGCTTCTGCGGTGTACAGTTTCACGCGGGAAGCGCGTGTGAGGCCCTGAGGTTCTGTCTGCAGCCATTGTAAGTGCCAGTTCAGACTGAATCCAATTTGTGAGGAGAAAGAAGGAAGTCTGAAGAGTGGAAACCAGGCTCACCCTGTAGAAGACTGGAGAAATTGCTGAATCACGCTCAGTCTGTCAGGAACTGAAGCTGCTGTGTGTGCTCCTGGGTATTTTGCAGTAATTGCGATTGGGATCAAGAAGCAGCCTGCCTGGTACAGTACTTTCCTTTTACATATGGATGTGTATAGTGCTTGTGGGGAATCGCTATTTCCAATCCCCTGTACTGTGTGCTGTGTGTTGAAGCTGGAAGCAAACCCCAGCTTGTCTCAGACTAAATCCTTTTGCTATCAACTGCAGTGGGGTCCAGTTACAAGGACCTTGTCTCCATGCCCTGTTGTTTCTGGCAATCCAGAAGAACATCCACCATCAGTTCTCAGCTTGGGTATTGTGAGTACAAATCAGGGTATTCCTCTGCAGCCTGCTATCAATTACAAGGGTGTCATCTAATTGTTGTTGCTGTTTCACTTCTTCATGTACTGAGCCATCTGGCTCCGGATTACAATTGGGTGTTGTGCATATATTTTCTTTCTACAGGGCCCCATCCATCTGTACCTGCTGGCCAACCCCAGGCAACAGACCTAGCTAGCCCACCACCATCCTGGGTACCCAGAGAGTGACATTTTGGACCCTATATATATGTGCACAGTACTGTGATTTGAACTTGGCCAAAACTAATCAACCTGATTGCCCCTCCCGTGTTACTGTTCCCTAAATAAATCAGATTTGTTGTTACTATCCTATATACTGTCTGTGGTGTTGGTACTTATGAAACAGTATTGCCTTTTGCTCTGTATGTTGATTAATGTTGTTTTACAGGGGGTCCTCAGAGACATGCTGCAGAATCAGTCTCAAGGGTAAGTGGTACTTTATGAGTGAACAGTGTGTATATGTGGGGTATTGGGGCTGCAACTCCTGTGTACTGTGTGAGCCACTAGAGGGAACCAAAGGGAGTCACAGTGTCCCAGAGGGCTGTGATCAAGCTAGTCTAACCACTACAAACCCTGACCTCTGGGTGGAGGCACCCGCCATAGAACCTAGGCCCCTCAACCTGTCAGTAGTCAAGCAGGCAGGGGTAGTAGCCCTTGGGATAGCACCACCTGGGGTTTACAAATCTGTTTTAGATCTGAACTGAATTTAACCATGCACCCAGCTGGGTTACTTTTTCATTTGAATGCATGGCCGTGCATGGTGGTCCAGGTGCAGGTTGCAGGATCCTTCTTGTTTACTGGCCTCTGGGACACAAGAGGGTTTTCCTGCAGGAAATTGTGGACTTCATCAATGAGAGTGTGTTGGAGTCACCCATATGGTTAATTCTGGGTGACTTCAATGCCTGGATCAATAATGAGCTCTCACAGTTTGGTTAGGATTTCCTCCACTTGATGGATTCACTGGGCCTTGCACTGTTGGTTACCTCTACAAATCAACATTATGGTCATGCCTTGGATTTAGTATTCTGGCTGGGGCTTGAGGTTAATAACCTCAGGATTGACCCAGTAAGTTGTTTGGATCATTGCACGGTGAAGTTCTCTTTTGGGCCCTCCCCACACACACACACAGTCCATCCCCCATGAAGATGGTTCACTATATCCTTTGAAGGTGTTGTCCCTGAAAGAATTCCAGGTAGTAGTAGATTTGTTGTACATAATGGCTGCTTATACAACTCAATTGGAAGAGGCAGTGACAGCTTATAATAGGATCATTGCCTTGGCCTTTGAAGCAGTTGCACCACTCCATCTACAACCACAGACTTCATACTGGAGATCCCCCAAGTTTGACGGGGAGCTCAGGGAGCTGTAGTCTAGGGGTTGGAGGTTGGAGTGTTGAGTCTGATGAGGACAAACTGGCTTTGAAGACACACTACGGTGAGTATCAAAGGGTGCTCTCCCATAAGAAGGCAGTATTCCTGCCCTGGGAGATCACTGCAAGGAGAAACTGTCCAGCTCATTTCTTCCATGTTGTGGACTGACTTCTAAATCCAGTCTGTCTGAAACTGGTAAGAGCAAATTCATCTGCTTATTGTGAAGATTTTGCTCATTTTTTTCTCTGACAGGGTGCCCTTGATTTAGTCAGGGATCTCTCCAACTGGGTCACCTCAACCCTGCCGTAATGATCTGGTGAGGGCTGGATGCCCTGTTTCTGCCTGGAGCGAGTTTAGACCAGTTTTGGTGGAAGAGGTTTGTGGAGAGGGGTCTCAGAGCTGTGACCACCTGTTTCAAGCTGGATCCAGGCCTGAGTTGCTTATTAATTAGGTGTGTTGTGTTTCTGGGTCAAGTGTCCACCGAGCTGATCTGGTGTTCCCTTTCAGTGGGGGTCTTTCCAAGGGCATTAAAAGCTGCTCAGTGAGATCTCTCCTGAAGCAATCACTTTTGAACCCAGACTGTTTGGCAAATTATAGACCCATTTCTAGCCTCCCCTTTTTGGGGATGGTTATTGAGAAGGTAGTGGCTCTGCAGCTTGAGGAACATCTCATGGCCACTGACATCTATGAACTTCTCCATTCTTGGTTTAAGTCGAGGCACAGTACTCAGATGGAATTGGTCATGGTGCATAATGATCTTCTCAGGGCTAGAGACTGAGTAGAGCAGTCAGTCCTGGTTTTCCTTGTTCTCTCATCAGCATTTGACACTATGGACCATGAGTTTACCTCAGGAAGTACTGTGGACTCACCAGCACTATAATCTGCTGGTTTGAGTCCTTTCTCAGAGACAGAATACAGATGGTGATGATGGGGAGTTTCTCCTCACTCCTGAAGACCCTGCACTGTGGTGTGCCCCAGGGGTCGAGCCTCTCTTCCATGTTGTTTGTGGTGTATATGCTACCCCGGGGAGGGATCATTAGATGATACGGTTTGGGTTTTCATTACTATGCTGGTGATAGTCAGCTGTATCTGCCTTTTGCACCTGGGATGCTTGATGCTGTCAAGGTACTTAATTTGTGTCTGTCTGAGATCTAGGACTGGATGTCATCAGGCTGGTGGAGATTCAATCCAAGATAAAATGGAGATACTGACTGACCATTTAATGACCCACGGTATACCGAGCAATTTTCTAATGAGGTAGAGGGGAGATACAGTGCTAGTACTACGGATACACTAGTTTGGATCCTCTCCGATTACCATATCTAGGCTAAAAGTAAACATAGGCAATTGCTACCGCATACCTGATAGGGGTGGGGGGTATTTTTGGGGGTTGGTTTGGAGGGGAGGACATGAAAAGGCTTTGGTCGACCGAGGTGAACAGGTTATGTGAATCAGACTAAGACCAGATTTTTGCTTAATATTGGATATTATTAAGTAGTGTGCTCCAGAGCAAATAATGTAATAAGACCTTATCACACAATGTGTTCATATGTACTGCTAGCATGTGCTTTTCTCTGGTCACTGTCTACTACACAAGATCTGTCAATTCCTCCTACAAACAGAAAGGAGGAAATAAGGGAAAAATAAAATAAAATATATTCATTTTGAAAAAAAAAAAATGGAGATACTGGTAATTGAGCCTAATTGGAGGTGGCCGATAGCTAGGGTCCTCTGGGTTGGTGGCCTCTACTAATGTCAAGAATCTGGGGGTCATTCTGGACAAGAAGCTGACATTTGAGGCTCTGGTGTCAGCTGTTGTCCGGAATGGCTTCTACCATCTCAGAAACACCACCTGGATTAAAATCTTGATTCTGCCTGAAGACCTGCCCTCACTGGTACATGCATTTGTCACTTTCAAACTGAATTACTGTAGTGCTTCATACTTGGAGTAAGTGGAGGTGTCCTATTGGGGTGAGTGGAGGTGTTCTACAATCTCTGCAGCTGGTGCTGAATGCAGCAGCTCAGTTATTCACTGGCCTTTCTAGGTTTTATCATATAACCCCGGTCCTGCATGAACTGTAATGGCTGCCAGTGAAGTGGCATATCACCGTCAAGATTGTCTTGCTGATCTACAAGGCCCTATACGTCCTGTGCCCTGGCTACCTCAAATACCTACTGACTTCTTATCAGGCCTCTTTCCCCCTCCACTCCTCCAAGGTGGGCCTCTTAGCTGTTTCTAGGGTAAGACTGAAATCCTCAGGAGACCAAGTCTTTTCACTTGCCAGACCTACCCTATGGGACAGGCTTCCTAGGGCCTTAAGAGAGGCACCCTCAGTGTAGGCCTTCAATGGGGGCTTAAAATCTTTCCTATTTCAGGAGGCCTTTTGCACTTTCTTATTTTCAAGCTCAGAACTGCCACACTTCACTTCTCTTGCATACTGCATTGCAGAGTTTTTATATATAAACCATTTATAATTTAACTTTTTTATGCATGTAATGTTTTATTAATGGTAACTGTATTTTATGATGTTGTACAGTGTTCAGAGACCCTGGCATTGTGTGCTTAAGGAATAAAGTCTACTACTACTACTGGAGCAGAACCATATGGCACGTGATTTACGCTAAGATAAAACATTTCTGTATGGCATATGACACAAACTGATGCATTTACTGTAACAATGAGTCTTCACAGAGAAGCAGATAATTGCTAATGTGATGGACCCTGTGGCAAGGCGTGCCTGGGCCATACACACAGCACTTCCACTACATTTGGTAAACTGGTGCAGTCTGGTAAATGGTGGTTCAGGGGTGAGTGCTGGAGACACTCTAATCGATGGAGCCACAAGGGTTTCAGCTCTTGGTGGGCTCAGTAAGGAAACCATGAATTTCTCTATAACATGGGGAGCCAATAATAACCAGCCCAAGTTTAACTGAATAAGCACAGCTTTAGTAACAATCTGACCACCTGCAAGAAGCAAGCTTAGTGCAAATGTTAACTTTAAACACAGTCCTTTTAGGAACCCTTCTAGGCAGGCCAGATCTACCCTTTCCCACCTGGTACCAGGTTTTAAAAAGACCCAAATGTGAGTTCCCTTAAGTCAGTGTACTGCAGGTACAGAATCACTGCAGGCCCGTAGATGTTGCCGCGGCTTGTCTGGCACTGGTATACTTTAAACAGAGCAACATGCTCAATTCCCCAGACTTCACAGGCCATGCAATTACTTAAATGGTGAAAAAAAACTCAACACAGGGTATTTGTAATCCAAACTGTGAAACATGGTGAAACAACAAGTACTGTACCTTGAAACAATGCCGCACTGTGGCATACCCGTGGTTCCCGTACCCAGATGGCTCTTTCTAATGCAGTAGGTCACTGGATTTCTACAATGTAGGTAGACTTCCTCCCTCAGCTCCATGCTAAACCAGCTACCTTGGGCACTGATGGCAGGCTATTCTGATCTACTTCCACTTGTTCTGGACTGCTGAGGCCTCAATCTGACCCTCACATGTCTTGCTTTTCAAACCCCTCGGTCAGAGGCAGCCCGATACCATGCTGTTGTGTCTGTTACATGACCTGGATCAGCAGCCCTTGGTCTTTTTCTCCATGCTATATCTTCAGCATCACGTATATGCTGCCTTGCACACGGTTGCCACTCTCTTCCTCTCCAGAATTCAGTAGCTCTGCTCACAGTTTACTGTCCACCTTTGAGGCCTGGAATGACACAGCTTGTGCCTGCCATCAGCACTGTTCACTTTTCCAAAATGAAATCTCCACCAGATCTGCCCTCCTCCAGCAAAGTCCTGCTTTCATAGGCTCTGCTCACAGTCTGTCTCGATTTGTGCCTGGGACTGTCACTCTAGAAACTAGACAGTCCAAGGGACACACAAAAGGTGCCAGAACCTGTTGCTCCTCCTTTCCCCACAAGTCTCCAGGAGTCGGAATCTCTTCCACTGTGAGGTCTGTGAGCCCTGGGGCAGGCCCGCCTGAGCGTATCCATTACACTAACAACAGGAATGATAGGGACGGGAGAAGGGGAGCGGAGTTGCTATGTATGTGAAGGAGGGGATTAAAGCAACAGAGGTTCAAGGGTCACAAGAAAGAGCTGAGGCACTGTGGGTCACCCTGGAGGTGGGAAAAGGACATCCATTCACACTGGAGTAATTTACAGGCCTCTGGCACAGGGAGAGGAATCAGATGAAGCTCTTGTGGAAACCCTCCACAAAATGGCAGCCAAAGAGGAACTGCCACTAATGAGCAACTTCAACCTGCCTGAAGTAGATTAGAGCACTCAGACTGTGAGTACAACAAGGGGCAGGGACTTCGTGACTGCTCTGAATGGGGCAAACATAAGACAGCTTGTAGCAGAACCAATCTGCGAGGAGGCTATACTGGATTTGGTCTGGACCCACAGGGACAGTATCACAGATGTGGAGATGGGCAGTCCCCTTGGTACCAGCCAGCGACCACGGGACAGTGTGGTTTAAGGTAACCACAGTAGAGGAGGCAAGCCATACAAGGATAAAGGTCCTAGATTTCAGAAAGACTAACTTTAAGGAGATGGGTAGAAATCTCAGCAGAGCCCTAGCAGCAGAAGGTACAGGGGGAGATGTGGAAAAACAGTGGTCTAGACTCAAGCGAGTCATAACAGAAGTAACAGGTAACTGTGTCAAAATGCATAGCAAAAGTAAAAGAAAAAAAGGTCATTATGGTTCTCGACGGTAGTGGCCAAGAAAGTAAGGGAAAAGAAAAGACCCTTCAGAAGATACACGGAAACACAAAAGGATGAGGACAAAGAACAATATCTGGAGAGGCAGAGGGAATCTGGGAAAATAATTATTTATTTATTTATTAGCTTTTGGTGACCAGGTAAGTGATTAGGCAATAATCCTGCCTAATTTCAAGCACGACCCAGGAGAGTACAAGATACAGCAGGCATACAAACAAACACAGTTCAGATACAAAGCCATTCTTAAAGGCTTACAATAGCTCCGGGAGCGTACAGGTGTACAAACAATCACAGCTCGACTACAAAAAGTCCTAAAATGCTTACAATAGTTACTCCCGCAGGAAGAGACAAGAAAAATTACACATGCAAGTAGTAGCCATCCTCGCAGGGATGAATAGGATGTGTGACAAACCAGGTAATACAATCGAGTTTAGGAAAACCAAGTAGTGCTAGGTGTGAAAAAGCAGGAACAGATGTCCAGGGGAGGTTAGTTACAGTCACAGGAATCAAATGCATGAAGGTAGAAAGGCAGTCTTGAAAGAGGAGTGAGATAAGGAGCACTTTAAACTGGCAGGTATGGAGTTCTAGAATTTGGGGCCAAAATGGGAAATTAGAAGGGCTAAAGCACAGACAGGAAGGTATAGCCCAGGCTATTAAGAAAGGCAACAAGACTTCTTCAGATACATTAGCAAGAGTAAAAAGACCAGAAATGGGATTGTTAGGCTGAAGAAGGAAGGAGGAGAAGGGGTGGAGGATGACCTAGAAAATGCTGAGATATTGAACAAGTACTTTTGCTCAGTATTCACAAGGGAAGGGGAGGGTGAGGGACCAAGACTTAGAAAGAAAGGTATTCAGGGGAGTGAGGTAGACACCAGCCCATTCACAGTGGAAAGAATCCTAGAAAAACTCTGGAAAATAAAAGCTGTTACGGCAATGGGGCCAGATGGGATCCACCCCAGAGTACTAAAGGAACTCAGGGAAGTGCTGGCCGAACCACTGTCTGCCCTTTTCAATGCATTACTAGAGACAGGAGAGGTACTGTACCTGCAGACTGGAGGAGGGCAGATGTGCTCCCTCTCCACAAGAATGGAAGCAGAGAGGAGGCAGGTAATTACAGGCTGTAAGCCTGACCTCAGTAGTGGGGAAACTAATGGAGTCCTTACTTAAGGAGAGGATTGTGAGGTGTCTGGAGGATAGTGGGGCACAGGATCCAAGGCTGCATGGATTCTCAGCAGGAAGGTCCTGTCAGATGAATCTTATAGATTTCTTTGACTGGGTAACCAGGGTGGTAGATCAGGGAGGGGCAGTGGATGTAGCCTGCCTGGATTTCAGCAAGGCCTTTGACACTGTCCTGCACAGGAGATTGCTAAATAAACTGGGGAGCCTGGGAGTGGGTCCTATGGTAGTAAATTGGGTTGGGAACTGGCTAAGGGACAAGAGTGAGAGGGTGGTGGTAAATGGCATGAAATCTGAGAAGAGGGAGGTGACCAGCGGGGTGCCACAGGGGTCAGTGCTGGGTCCAGTCTTATTCAAATGTCTTCATCAGCAACATTGCAGAGCATCTGGAGGGAAAGGTGTGCCTCTCCACAGATGGCACCAAGGGCTGCAGCACAGTAGACACACCAGCGGGGGTGGAAAAAATGAGAAAGGACGTAAGCCTATTAGAGGAGTGGTCGGGTATCTGGCAGTTTAGTTTCAATGCTAAAAAATGCAAGATCATGCACCTCAGTCACAGGATTCCAAGGGAGGAGTACAGGATGGGTGGAGAAATTCTGGCCAACACAAGTCAGGAGCGAGACCTGGGGGTTATCATATCTGATGACCTGACGGTGATCAAACTGTGTGAAAAAGTGGTAGGGAGGTCCAACAGAATGTTGGGGTGCATAGGGAAGGGCATAACAAGCAGGAGGAAAGAGGTGGCGATGCCACTGTACAGATCACTGGTGGGGCCTCAGCTAGAGTACTGTGTCCAGTTCTGGAGACCACATTTCCAGAAGGGCATTGACAAAATAGAGGCAGTCCAGAGAAGGGCAACAAAGGTGGTACATGGACTGTATCAGAAGTCCTACGAGGAAAGACTTAAGGACCTTAATATCTATTCACTAGAGGAAAGAAGGAAGAGGGGAGATATGATAGAGACTTTTAAGCACAAAAATCAATATTATACAATGGCAAGAAAATTTTCTGGACTCTGATTAGTCAGTGTGTGCCTGGCACAGTGAGGTTATCCCAGCACAACCTCACTGTCATTGATTAGCAATAGCTTTTTTTGCCCTTGTCATTAATTTTCATTAGCTTTTTTGTCTTTGTCATTGATTTTCATTAGCTTTTTTTGCTCTTCTCTTAATAAACAGAGATACACTGCCTAACTAAAAATCTACTAAAAACATTTAAAACACCTGTTTTTTATTTTGTATAAAAACGAGCCATTGTATAATAGCAATAATACACTCCAGGGTGTGGGTTGTGCTGGGATAACCTCACTTCTGGGACGTTGGATTCACTCAGCCTGTGGCCTCATGCCCAACCACCCAGGCGTGAGGTTATCCCAGCACAACCCACACCCTGTCATGCATTATTGCTTAAATGAGTGCGCACAGGGTAGTAGTGCTCAGAAACCACATATGAATTAGCAGTCCAAAGGTTTCGGCACTCACATTTTTGAGGCTGTGAGTGCCAAAACTTTTAGACTTTTAAGTACCTTAGGGGAATAAACAGGGTACAGGTGGAAAGCATATTTCAGAGAAAACTCTGCACAATAACAAGGGGGCATGATATGAAGCTGAAGGGTGGAAGGCTCAGGGGTAATGTTAGGAAGTACTTTTTCACTGAGAGGGTGGTGGAGCCATGGAACAGCCTTCCAGTAGAAATGGTGGGTGCAAAAACAATACAGGGGTTCAAGAGTGCATGGGATCGACATAAAGGTACCCTGGAGATGTGCAGAGCAGGACAGCCACAGATCAAACAGGATCTGGTGCTGTAGCAGTGAGTAGGGAAATGAGCAGGCTAGGTGGGTCATATGGTCCTTATCTGCCAACAGATTCTATGTTTCTATGTAACAGCACAAATTATTTTACTGTAGAACTTATTTAACCTTGGTACACCAGTCAGAGTCCAGGCACTGATGGCACACTAGGGGTGGGATATTCAGACTCCGCCAGGCTGTGGCGCAAGCTGGGCACAGCGCAACTGGCATGTGCCAGGGCACTGACAGGGTGATATTCAATGATACTGCACCATGGCTCAGCACCATTGAATATCGCTCTGTGGCCACCCGCATTGTGCATGGCGCAGTGGCACTGCACCAGCACAAGTGGCCAGAGAGGGGCAGGGGGATACCCTAGCGCAAGTGCTGTTGTGCTAGGCGCATCAACCACGATATTCAAAGGTGCACATGCAAATGGGGCCATAATGCATGGAAGGCACAAATGGGGCTATTTGCATGTCATTATGGCCCCATTTGCATGCAGGTGCACCCATCCTCGGCGACTTGCACTGGCGCCCCGCCAGCTGCACCGTCACGCTATGGCCCCTGCACAAGCGGCAAAGTGCCCCACTGCCCGATCATGGGCAAAAGTATAAAACTAATACACTCCCATATCCCTGGTGGTCCAGTGAACCGCTCCCAGCCTGATCGCGGGCATATGTATAAAAATAAAACGTCCTATATCCCTGGTGGTCCAGTGGACCGCTCGCAGCCTGATCGCAGGCATATGTATATAAATAAAATGTCCTAGATCCCTGGTGGTCCAGTAGACTGCTCACAGCCCGATTGCGGGCAGAAGTCCAAAAAGATTAAATCCATCCCTGGTGGTCCAGCGGTCCTCTCCCACCCTCCCACTGAGCCTCGCTACCCCTCCCCGGTCCAGCGGCGGGCAGCACTCCCCACCGCAAGCTGCCTAGCTACCCGCCGACTGACTATGCACAGTACAGCTGTATGCCCACAGGACAGCGGGGCCAATGGGCATGCAGAACGCAGCTTGATGATATAGTCCAGATATGTGAATGGATTAATTCACATATCTGGACTGTGTAGTATGGTATGGTCTACACGCCCATTGGCCCACGCTGTGGAGCAATGGGTGTACAGCTGTACTGTACGCAGTCAGTCGGTGAGTGGCCAGGGCTTGCAGGTGGGGAGCTGCTACCCGCCGCTGACCGGGGGGGAGGAGAAGGGTGGCGGGACCCAGTGGAAGGGTGGGGAGGGGGGTACCGCTGGACCACCAGGGATGGGATTTAATCTTTCTTTAGACTTCTGCCTGCGATCAGGCTGTGAGCGGGTCCACTGGACCACCAGGGATGTAGGACATGTTATTTTTATACATATGCCCACGTTCGGGCTGCCAGCGGTCCACTGGACCACCAGGGATATAGGACATTTTAGTTTTATACATATGCCCTCGTTGGGCTGGGAGTGGTCCACTGGACCACCAGGGATATGGGACTGTTTATTTCCTACTTCTGCCCATGATCGGGCATGGGGGGGCGCTGCCTGACGGAGGGTGCCGCCGGAGCTCGGGTGGCCACCTACAGCTGGCAGCTGCCATGTTGCACCCTGCAATATGGCAGCTCACCGGTGGGTGGCCTGCTGTTGCTCCTTTATTATTTGGAAAACTGTATGCGGCGCGTGGCGGCGTAGCGCCTGTATGGGCCCGTACATCCCAGGCTGAATATCGATGTGCGGGTATGCGGGCATGCCCCCTACTTGTGCCGCAGACACATTACTGATGCATCCCGGCGCATCGGGATTTGTGCCACACATTTTCCCCTTTTGACTATTGCGACATGGCGCATCAGTGGGTTTCGCATGGCCCAACTGTGTTGTGCCACGTGCAACCCTTCTGAATATCCCACCCTAGGTGTACAGAGACAGAGTGTGTTTTTTGAAACCTGTACTCTCAGAGTATTTATCAGCTAGAAAAGAGAACCCTTCCAGTCTGCAACTGATTCTCATATATACTGGCATCAATTGGCTACAGAAAACCCAACAGATTTTACATAATATGACAGGTAATTTATTATTGTCTATTCATTGCTTGTCTCAGGAAAAAGATGCAAGCAACTGGTAGGATAGTGAATGCCCAAGCATTTTCCTATGGCCTAAAAATCCCACAGGATCTTGCTTCTGACTGAGTCACAGAATGCAGGCATTTTTAACGTAGTCATATCATTTTTGCTGCAGTTTGTTGACTTGACAGTACAGGGACATTCTGCAGTTGTTTTAGCACTTTATAGCCATGTGTTTGAAAATTTTGCCAAAAAACAGCTACAAAGTGTTAGAAACAGAGAATGTGATCTAACCACATGCACCCATTAAAACGCCACACATAACAGAAGATAAAAAAATTAGCACAACACCTACATGCAGAACATATGTGCTACACTTAAACTTTATCTTTTTGGGGCTTTCAGAATTATTATTATTTTTTTTTATTATTATTATTTTTTTAACCAGGAGAGACACACTAAGCTGAAGGCTTTTTTACAGATGCGACCTGGGAGCACAAGGAGGGACTTGCTCAGGGTCACACAGTGTGCAAGTGGGGACTATGGGATTCAAACCCAGGTCTCCAGGTTTGCAGCTCAGAGCCTTAAACCACTGCATTATACTGCCTCCGATTCAGCCCTAGGTTTGTTTTTTCATTTTTATTTCATTTTATTTGTTTTACCAGGAGAAGCTCCATTGAGCAACGCTCATTTGCAAGGAGGTCCTAGTGAGGACAGTATAGTACAGAAAGATTACAGCGATTACAAAGATGCAAGATACGGAATAGAACAACATTTACAAGTGGTGTATAGTCTGAAAAATCAAATAAAAACATATAGCAACAAAAAAAAATATATATAAAACATAATAAGATGGCAAGGTTGTTACAGTCAAGACAGCTTTAAAATAGCAATCAATTTTCAATGACTAGCAATAGAGGGCTAGAAGCAGGTACAACTATCAGTGTAATAGGTATCGATCAATATTTTGTTCAATTTCTTTTCACTTTATCACTTTCAATTAACATAAAAGCATCAATTCCATCAACATGCATGTATTACATAATGTACCCCTTTCGATTTCCCATATATCGAGACAGGCTGCTCAGGTGCCAAAAGGGTTAAGCTGTGGGTTCCTCCTGGACAGATTTTGTTCTGTGACATGATCAATGGGACCTGGGGTGAAGCCAGCCTGACTATCTCTGTGTAAAGCGTGGGTTTTCAAGGGAGTCAAGTTGTGTTAGTCTAGGCAGTTGTGGTTGTGGATGGAAGGAGTGTAGTTTCTTCCCCTATAAGAATTGTCTTGTTTCTGCCCAGCTGACCTGGCATCAGCTCTTCAGTCAAAAGTCCCCCCTTCCAGAAGCTCTAAGTTGCAATCTGAGCCCTGAGGTTTTCTGACATGAACTCCTAAGTCATGGTATGTGAATAACTATATGATATTGGCCTGTGCTCCTTGTTGATGTAGTGCCTCTGCTGATAATTGATGGGATTCCAAATTGCTCCAGTGCAAAGTTCTGTCATCCCAAATTGCTTGCTAATGATATTCAAGTTCCCTGTGTTACACTGTAGTGCCAATTTTGACTGCTTTTGGCTGTAAAGTGCTCGGCGTAGGCGGTCATGCTGAACTACCTATAATGTACCCAGCAATGTAGTACTGTCTGCATCTAAAGTGCCCAGAGATATGTTGTAGTGTCCATGTTCTCATAATTAATCAGTTCTTGCACAGAGCTATAAATGTGTTGACAGATAAAAGGTAGATATATATATACATTGCAATGCTTTGGCAGTCTCCTATGGAGCTGTGTACCTCAGCTGATGAATTATCAGATGGATGGGATTCGAAGATACAGTAAACTTGCCATGTTACTTGACTCTATCTCTGTGTGGACATGAACTTTGTTGAACCAGTGTGCTACTGGTGCCTCTCAGACTTCACACCCATTGTCCAGCTATTACTATCTTAATGGACTCAGGCTGACCCTCTCCCATGGTGAAGGGTCCCATAGTACCTGACTGCCAGGAGTCAGTTACAGTAACACAGCAAAAATATGTAAGTAGTAAGCCACAGCAGGGCATTAGTGTTATAGGATAACCAAACACCCTTGGTGCATAATGAGGCACAAGGCCACAGGCAGATTGCCTTTCACACCTAGGTGTATGGTTATCCTGTGACAACCGATATCCGAAGTGTCTTACTGCACCTATAAAATGGGTTTTGTAGGCAAGTTTTAAATAATAAAAAGAAAAACATATTTGTTTTACTGTTTAAACCTTGAGAGCTATTGATTTTTTTTAATCCAGTTCTCATGTGGTTGGGCTTTTTTTTGTCCTGTTGGGAGCAGAATTGATTTGTTTAAACTCAGCTGTCTGGCCTGGCTGTTCTGATCACTGAGTGACATACGTGATTCATGCCTTCTACTCACTACACCCTTGGTGCTGGAATGAATGACAATTTCTCTGTGACAGAAGCAGAATTTATTTGTTTAGAGATGGCCATCTGGTGGGGCATTTCCTGTCGCTGAATGACATACTTGACACGTGCCTCCCACTCGCTACACTCCCGATGCTGGAGTGACGCTGATAGTGCTCCTCGGTTTCTCTGTGACATGCACTGTAACTGCATTTTTTTGACTGGAAGAGTAAACACCACATTGAGCAAGCACCTGTTAGTATGAAACAGTGGCATAGACAAGAATGGGTCACGAGAAGGAGAGACTGCGTGAGGCAGCAATGCTCCCAGATTGATTTGGCCTTTTCCTTGCAACTCCATGGCAATTTTCCTGGGTTTTCCTGTACATTACATTGTTTCCTATGGAAGATAAGTTGCTCTATTTTCCTGTATAGCTAATGCAAGTCTATGGGAACAGTTTCCCTGGAGGTGGGCCCATTTTCCTGTAAAATACAGGAATCCCTGTAGATCTGGGAGCCCTGGAGAGAGCGATGAAGGGAGTAAGGAGTGGGAGAATGTGTACAGTCAGCTGCCAAGGAACTGGTGGCATTGTGAAGCCATGTAGATGAACTCAGTAATGGAGGTATAGAGACCTGTAAACAAAACCTGGAAAAAAGGTGCCAGGAAGGGTTTGAATGATTGTTGAATTTTGTTCTGTATTTGAAGTGATGACTAGTAGGTGGGGGTGGAGTTTTTCCACAGTGGCAACATGGCTGCCAGAAATTGTTTGTAAAATGTTTCTGGGAGGCATGGATATGTGGCTGTGGTGTATCCTGGTTGCTGAAAGAAGTACAGAGCCATTGGCTGTCACTCCTTAAATGCACATGATGTGTACCCTGTCCATCAGTCAGGACACAGGGTATTCTCTACCTATGTTATAATTAAGCAACAATACAAGACAGGGTTTGGTTTATCATAGGATGCTGTCATGCCTTCAGTTTGTTGTGTGGTACAAGGTGAAGCTGAGTGCCTTATACACCCGAGAAGTAACAATATCCTATTATAAAACATGCCCTGGAGTGTATAATTGCGATTATGAACTGGATCCCACAGTAAAGTAAAAAAAAAAAAAAAGACAGAAATAATATAAAAACTTTTTTTACTGTTTTTAATAGCTCATTTTAAGAGGAATGCAGTGAGAGCTAAGTGGAGCCGTGGAGGCAGTATAGTGCAGTGGTTTAAGGCTCCGAGCTGCAAATCTGGAGACCTGGGTTTGAATCCCACAGCCCCCACTTGCATACTGTGTGACTCAGAGCAAGTCACTTAACTTCCCTGTGCTCCAGGTCGTACCTGTAAACAAGCATTCAGCTTAGTGTGTCTCTCTCCTGGTTAAACAATTTGAAGAAAAAAAAATTTCAGTGGGACTGAATCCAGGTATGACTGTTGGCCGGCAGGCAGAGTAATACTCAGGTGAGTAAAAAAAAATGTTGGCAAGACTTACTTTGTACCCATGAATTTATGGTTCAGTATTGTCACAGGTAGAAAATACAACCCACCCAAGGGGTGCGGAGGTGGTGCAAAAGTTGATATCTTTCTTTACAGAAGTCCACAAAGTGAAGAGCTGGAGTATCCAAGTGACACCAAAGATGAAGAAAAAAAATATTTCCAAAAATATTGAGTAGCAGGCAAGTATGCAAACAGCAGCGGCTCTAGCCACAGATGGTTACCAGGGCACAACAGATGGTAGCCAGGGCACTTATATATTGTTACTATGGGGGAGTCTCTGCACCATATGGGGCACCAACTGGGGCACAGCATTTTTTTACCAGGGCACGTGCCCTGGCGGGCCCTGGTGTAGAGCCACCACTGTATGCAAAGCTGTCACAGCAATCAATTAACTTTAACCTGAAAGACAAAAAAAAAATGCTAGATGTATAAAATGTATAGTTTTTGGTGAGTAATTTAAAACAAGAACCACAGTGCAAAAGTGCCGAAGCATAGATTATCCTGAAAGGGCCCTAACAGTAGAGAAGCTGCAGAGAGGAGACTGACTCACTAGGAAACAAGAAATACTGCCTGCCACAGCGTGAAGATCCAAGTGAACAAACAAAAAAGTGTGGTGACACAACAATACTGTACCAACATGGAAACAGTTAACATTTCCAGTCTCAAGATATTTACTGAAGAAATGTTGGCAACAAAGAAACACAGATAGCACAGGCAATAAGAAACTCAACACTCCCATGCTTTGCCCCGCTCTGTGAACTAATTACCATCTAAGACTAACAGTCTGTACCTGTCTGTAAGTCATTGTTGTTTCCTCTATTTATTTATTTATTTTTATTTATTTATTTCAAGTCTTGGATTACAACCTTTGAGCTAAGAGCTCATCTACTGAGGTTCCAGGTCAAGCAGACAAATAAAACACATAGGATACACACAAAGTTACATTAGTGAATTTAACATGAATACAGTATTCAGGCAAAAATCTAGGTAGGATAATAATTATTCAGAAAAGCTTTAGTTCAAGTTCAAGTTTCAAGTTCAAGTTTATTGCAGGAAAACTCCATTGAGCAAGCCCATTCACAAGGAGGTCCTGAGACATGTACACTAATAAATAAAAAACATTACATACAAATGAAAATACTTGATAGTACAATGGTATAACATGTAACACACTTGCCAAAACTTTAGATGAAAATGAATGAAGCAGGAGGAATTCCAAAGAATGATAGGAGGCGATTGGGTGAAGGGAAGCAGGGAACTGGCGAGACCGGTTCCCGTTGTCGAGGAGGGGTAGTAGGAACAGGTAGTAAATAAGTGGATTAGAATCTGAAGACCTGAGGAGGGGGACAGAGTTGGGGGGGTTAAGGGAGTGTGGATATAACTTTGGGAAGAAAGCAGAGTAGAGATGGGGGTTATCTACTTAAACTGTATATCTTCTTTGCCTTTAGGCCACCTTCTCCCTGGGGTTCTTTCTTGTATTTGATGTTGCTTGTATTTTGTAATCCTTGGATTGTATCAAATATGTAGCCTGTTACTGTTTGTGTACTCTGTAACAACCGTGTTGTGCCTGAAAATAAGCATTTTATTACCTAGGTTATCTAACTGGTTACCAAAATCTAACTAAATAAAAAAATAAAATAAAATTTCAACTGCTTCCAAGTTGGCAATGTTGTGCTGCCACTTTGTTTGCACTGGAACAAACCCATGTTTCAAAGAGAGAAAAAAAATTACACATACCCCACACAAAGCATCATGGGTAAAATGTGCAAATTACCATTAAGGGATTTATGCCGGCTCATATTTTAGCAGGACTGGATGATGCCAAAAGTGAGGCCACATGCTGGTCTACTGTTAGAATGTGTGGAGTGTTTTAAGCACCGTGGTCTGTAGCTAGAACTAAACCAGAACTTTACAGATCACAGCAACAGAACTGTCAGAGAAACCCGCAACAAACATGTTGCTGTCCTTCGAGTCATGAGTTAACACAAAATTCCAGGAAAATATGCATTAATAACCCAAAGTAAAATAATAACGTTTTCATGAAAGAAATCAACAGTGTGGTAGGTTCTCCAAATGGAACAGTTGACCGATTATTCCAAAGTTCTCACAACATGGCAAGTGCAAAAATATATCAGACTCATTTGACGCAGCAGAACTTGATGCCAGTTCTGTAACCATTACTGACTACTGAATTGTTGGTAACTGTGACAGTTGATCCATACCATAGAAAATGTGCTTTTAACCATTATGGAAAAGTTGACACGGAGTACAGCAGTGGTAACTGTGCCCTTGGTTCAATATCTCTGAGTGATGCCAAAGGGATCTTTGTCATCTCGCCTAGGTTGTTGGGCAAACAACAATGTAACTGTGCTATTTACTCACTTTTTTGAAGGCACAGTGAGTCAGAGCTCGTTTCCAGATGTGGCCTGGGGGAGGAGGAACAAGGGGGTTACAAATAGGAACAGGGTACAATTGTTGTAAGATAAATAAGACAGCAAATTGCAGATACATTTATTTACAAAAAATGCAAAACACAGAATTACAAAACAGTTGCAGGGCACAAGTGCCTATATATCATACAGAGTAGGAGTGACTTTAAAATTTAGACTGTAATAAGGTACATTTCAGACAAAATAAAATAAGCTGGAATAAAAATAAAGAATAAAAATAATATACCATTGATCTTGAAATTGAACAGTACCCCATCTCTTTATTCTAAAGGCTCCAAAATTGTAGGACTAACCTCAGATTTCCACCTGTCATGAGCTGATATAGAAGGCACATCATTAGCGAACAGTCCCATATGCTGATCCACTTGTTTACGATGTATACCAACGGAGCTGCCAGAGACTTCAGTGGAATAATTCTAAAAGCCTGAATAATTAATAAAACATATTTTGAAGGAATATTTTTATGTGCAGATCTTGGTTACATGCCTTCCACAGCTCAGCTATCCTTTGAATGACAGCAAGCAGTGTGGCTTTGTGCCAGGGAGGTTGTGCCAGGCCAACCTAATACCATTTCTCGACTGGGTCACTAGGGCAGTAGATAAAGGGCAGGCAATAGATTTGCTCTACTTTGACATCAACAAAGCCTTTGGGTTGGTGCCACACAGGAGGCTGCTAAAAACCTGGAGGATTAAGGAGTAGAGAAGGATTTATTTAGGTGAATGGGGAACTTAACAGAGGATGAAAGTAAACTGGGTCAAATCTGGGAATGGGGTGGTCATGAGTAGGGTGCAGTGGGGATCAGTCCTGGGATCTGTCCTATTCAATACATTTATTAGTGACATGGGGAGGGTAGCTAGAGCAAGATGTGCCTCTTTGTTTAAGACACAAAGCTATAGTATGTGGCAGGGTAGACAGTGACGAACAGGTGAGGGAACTTCAACACCATGTAGAGAAGCTGGAAAGTTGGTCAAAGATCTGGCAGTTGCAATTCAGCACCAATAATTGCAAGGTGATGCACTTAGAGAAAAGGAACCCACACATGGATTATTGGATGGAAGGAGTTAGAGGGATCTGGGTGTCATCATCAGTGACTCCCTCAAGCAAACCAGCCAGTGCAATAAGGTGTACAGTATAATAAGGCATCAAGTGTAACAGGAGAAGTGAAGTCATACACCCAGTTTACAGGTCTCTGGTAAAGCTTCACCTAGAATACTGTGCCCAGTTCTGGAGCCCTCAGCTGAGAATAGACACAGACAGGCTGGAGTCAGTGCAGAAGTTCTAGGAAAGAAGCACTTGTCCTCCGGTGCAGGGTCAAGTGTGTTTACAGGGGTAGCCAATGACTCAAATTACTAGCAACCAAACAGATGAAACAATTGAAGAAATGTACATACCACAACAGGTTTAATGCTGGCTCCAAAGATCTATCTCTTTAGAAACTTCCTTATTTAGCCATGTAGCTCCAGACGTTTACATATGCATTACTAATGTCACTAATGTAGAAAGGAACTGTAGGAGGCATAGGCCCATATGTGCTCCTATGTAGGGCGATAATAGTTTATTGTTCTGCCTCCCAACATCAGATTATCAAGACCCCATTTAAAGGATTTTTTTCTTATTACATAATACCATGCTTGCTGATAAACCATTCCATGCATTCACCACTCTCTCGGTGAAAAAACACTTCCTTTTTTTGTTCTGAAATGACCACCCTGGGCCTGTAGTGGATCCCCCCTTATGTTATAGTTTGACTCTCTCATAACAATATCCAATTCCCTACTTAGTATCGGATCCTTTATGAAGTCATAATAAAACAGCAGGTCACCCCTCTTCCGTCTCTCCTCCAAGGAATATAGACCCAGTTTATCAATTTGGTCATGATATGGTTCATGTTTCACCTCAGTAATAATTTTGGTCATTCTTTGTCGTGTTTTTTCAATCCTCATTATGTTCTTTCTTTTATACGGATTTCACAATTGGCTACGCTACAGTATTCCAGTTGTGGTCTAATGTGGGATTTATACGGTGGTAATATAACCTCTGCACGCCTACTCTTATTGTTCCTTCGTATTGATCCTGCTATACAATTAGCTTTGGAGATTGCATTGGTGCACTGCAGACTAAAATCTAAGTTAGTATCTACTAACACACCCAAATCCTTGTCACTATTTGCCTGGTTTAATTTGGAGTTGCTAAGAGTATATATGTTTTGTTTATTGTGTTTTCCCTAAGTGCAGAATACAACACTTTTCAGTGTTGAAACTCATTCCCCACTTATATACCCAGTCAGTTATTCAATCCAGGTCATCTTGTATTGACTTTACATGTTCATACGTTTCGCAAGAACCACCAAGCTTGGTGTCATCAGTGTACTTTGTTAGTTTTTTATATTTTCCCCCAAATCTGATATAAATAGCCGGAAGAGTACAGGGCCCAGCACGGAACCCTGAGGCACGCCACTGGATACACACTCCTCTCCTGACAGAAAACCATTCACAGCAACTCTCTGTGTTTGGTCCACCAACCAATTACTTATCCATTGTACTATATAAGGATTTACCTTTATTTGATTTAGTTTGTGGATAATAGCCCAGTGTGGTATCATATCAAATGCTCTAGGAAAAATCCAATAATACAATGTCTGCTGGAATGTTTTCATCCAAGAGTTTACTGAATGTTTCGTAAAAGGACACCAAATTAGTCAAACATGAACGCACAGTGGTAAACTCATGCTGTGATGTATCAATGTTATTAGTAGATTCCATGTGCATGTTCAGTCTGTCTTTAATAATTGATTTGAATATTTTACCTGGGACTGATGTTAAGATGATAGGCCTGTAGTTTCTAATACTATTTTTGGGTCCTGTTTTATGGATTGGGGTGATTTTAGCAGTTATCCAGTCTGATGGAACTTCTCCAATACTCAAAAAGTTTGTTGAACAATATTTCTAATGGCCAACAAATACTGTCTTGTAATATTATAAGAATCTGCGGGGTTATATTGTCAAGGCCTGGGGCACACATTTTTTTAGATTTCTAATTTTGGTCTTCATTTCCTCCTTTGTACAGAACAGAGCTTTACTATTATATACACCAGTTACTTTCCTCACACTAGGTTCAGAGTAGATAGAGCAAAAGTATACATGAAAAATATTTGCCACTTGTGTTGGGTCAGAAATGGTTTGGTTATCCTCAATAATGGAAGTCAGCCCTGTATCTGATTTCTGTAAAGAGTTAATGTAATTAGTATGCATTAATATGCCATTGATGAAGTGCATTCAGTCACAATTAAAAAAAAGGGTGTCTTCATCAAAAAACAGTTTGCAGAGGCTTAACATTAACAGTGAGTTTCAATATGTTACCAGAATGGCCACTTATGCCTCGACGCTGCACCCTTTACAGAGCTTCATCAGGGGATTAAGTTACTAATACAATCAATCTTTGGAGCCAGCACTATCTGCAATTGCATTTACTCTCCTGCATGGAGTCAGTGCAGAGAAGGGTTATAGAAAATTATCCAGGGCCAACAAGGCAGATCCTAGGAGAAATGGCTGGTGGTCCTGAACATAGAAACATAGACAACGATGGCAGAAGAAAACAATTGGTCCATCCAATCTGCTCATAAACCCCTAACTAACCTGGGACTTATTGTCCATACTGGGTTCTAACCCACACTATCCACCCCTATTCTCCCCCACCACCACCAACAACACTTTCACCCTAAGCCACCACTAAGCCTTTCACTCTGTCCCAACCATGTTTGAAACCATTGATAGTTTTGATACCCACCACATCAGCTGGCAGACTGTTCCACAACTCCACCACCCTTTCTGTAAAATAAAACTTTCTCACTTCCCTCTTGAACCTCCCCCCATCAATTTCCTCTCATGCCCCCGTGTTCTTGATCTGCTACTCATGCTAAATAGTTCCTCACATTTTATCTTGTTCATTCTTTTCAGGAACTTGAAGGTCTCTGTCATATCTCCCCTCTATCATCTGGCCTCCAGCGAGTACATGTTCGGTGCCTTGAGCGGATCCTCATGAGCTCTGCCCTGCTGGCCTGGATAATTTTGGTCACCTATGTGACAATCCACCTCTCCCTCTGGGCTGAAACAGCTTTTAGAGAGGTGTCTGTCCTCGAGTATTCGCTGCCACCAGCCGGACTTTCCTTCCAGCGCCTCTTTCAAGTGTACAAACTTGAATAATTAAACGTGCAATTGCACAAGTTAAAGTCTGGTAGTGTCTCTCTCGGGTGGGATGCTACACAGGTTACCTCAGCCAGTGGAAACCAAATATTACCTTAGAAAAATGACATCACAGTCACAACTGTTGAGCAAATAAATAGCTTTTACTTAACAGAAAGTGCACTGAGCATTTACATGATATGTATTTATAACACAAGAGAATAACACTCATACAGGAAAAGTAAACAAATGTTTTTAAATAACAGATGGCAAAAGAAGAAGGCTATTACTGAAATATGCTATCACTAAACTTACCCTTCCCTGTCCTTACAAGAGACACTGGACCCTGTTCTAACTGCCAGCTCCCACAGACATAGCTACAAGGTAGGCTCCAAGTTTAGGTTTCCCCTCCCAGCTTCCAAAGCACAAGAGAGCCTTCTCTGCCTTTCAGAAGGTTATATACTCTGTGGAGAATAGGCCATTCCTATTCTCCCTTTAAATGCACCAACCAACTAACATGTTTGTATTTAATTGTCCCAATCAGAGTGAACACCTATAAGGGACCAATTATATTCCCTTTTCACCTTAAGTTTATATTTGAATGATCCAATCCATTCAAACTGCCCTGTGTCCACGTCTGCAGGTCTGAGTGTGTCTGGAGATGTCCACTCGAGATTTATGACCCAGCTCTTATCTAGCAGCTAAGAATTCCACAAGCTGGATGCTGCTGGACAGAGGATTTCAGCCTGACTGTATTTTTTCCAGACTGCTAAAAAAATAAAGCACCTACAGAATCCAAACAATTAACTCTTTCCTGCCCATTTCTGTCACATCTCCTCTCCCCCCCCAGATAATGAAGGCGTGTCCCTTGGGCCACCCCATGTGACACAGCCATTCATGCAATTACTAGGAAGTGCCCAAAAGTATCCAGCTAGGCCATTAGCCCTGCCTAGATAGCCCATCCGCATTTGCATTTTGTTTGCCACTGAATGGTCATGTTGTATGCCTGCAGTACCAAACTCCAATGTAGTAGTTTACCATTTTGCCCACTGGACCTATGAAGCCAAATCAGGGGATTATGATCTGTGACCACAGTAAATTCTCTTCCATATAGGTAAGGCTGCAGCTTCTGAAGGGCCCACACTATTCCCAAGCATTCCTTCTCAATTGTGGCGTATGCCTCCTCTCTGGCAAAAGCCTTCAGCTGAGGTACACAACCGGGTGCTCCTCCCCCTGCTGGGTAACTTGGCTCAGCACAGCCCCCAGCCCATGATCCGAGGCATCCACATGGACCATAAACTTCAAACTATAATTAGGGCTAGCCAATACAGCTGGGCCGCTTAAGGCCTTTTTTAGCTCCTGAAAAGCGATCCCACAGTCTTCTGACCTCTTCACTGTATCTGGCTTTCCCTTCTTGGTTAAGTCTGTCAGGGGCTTAGCCAGATCGCTATAGTGGGGAACAAACCTTTGGTAGTACTCTGCTGTCCCTAGAAATGCCCTGACCTGTTTCTTTGTGGTAGGAGTAGGCCAGGCCAGAATGGCATCAACCTTGGCAGGCTCCAGACGAATGTGTCCACTACCCATCCGGTGCCCAAGGTAGGATACTTCTGCCATACCTATCTGGCACTTCTCTGTCTTGACTGTCAGACCTGCCTTCTTTAACCTGTGGAACACATCCCGCACATTCTTGATGTGCTCATTCTGGGTCTGGCTGTATATGGCTATATCATCCATATAAGCCAATGCAAACTCACCTACCCCAGACAGAATGCAATCTACAAGCCATTGAAAGGTTGCAGGTGCATTCTTCATTCCAAATGGCATTACCCTAAATTCATATAAACCAAATGGAGTAACAAAAGCTGATCTTTCCCTGGTCGCAGGGGTCAGAGGTACCTGCCAATAGCCCTTTGTTAGGTCTATTGTGGTCAAATACTTGGCTCCCCCCAGTCACTCCAGGGTCTCATCTGTTCTGGGCATGGGATAGGCATCAGACTCTGTGCAGCTATTAAGCTTCTGGTAGTCCACGCAGAATCATGTGGTGCCATCCCTTTTGGGGATCAGTACCATGGGTGATGCCCAGGGGCTACTGGATTCCTGGATTACCCCCAGTTCCAGCATCTCTTTGAGATCTTCTTTCACAGTCTGCTTAACATGCTCAGGTACCCTGTAGGGGGACTGTTTCAGGGGAACCTTGGTCCCTGTATCCACATGGTGCTCTGCCATCGTGGTGTACCCCGGTTTCCCTGTGAACATGTCCTCAAATTCTCTCAGCACACCCCTAATTTCTTGCACCTGGGCTGGTGTCAGTTGTTCCGAGAGGGTAAGGTTGTCCACAGAGGATGCAACCCTGGCCTCTGCAAGTAGGTCCACCAGTGGATCTACCTCAGTTTCCTCCTCTGGGGCACTGCATACAGCGAGGACCATTTCCTCCCTGTCATGGTAGGGCTTCAGCATGTTGACATGATACACCTTTCGTTTGCATCTCCTATCTGGTAGCTCTATCATGTAATTGATATCACTAACCTTTTGGACAATGGAGAATGGCCCTTCCCATGCTACCTGTAATTTATTCTGTCGGACAGGGATGAGTGCCATCACTCACTGTCCCACCTCATATTCTCTGGCTCGGGCCCCATGGTCATACCAGACTTTCTGCCGCTGTTGTGCAGTGGCCAGGTGCTCCTGAGCAAACCCCATGAGCTCTCTAAGGCAGATCCTGAAGTTCAGGACATACTCCACAACCAACTCCCCTTGGGAGGCCCAGTCACCCTTCCATTCATCCCGAATCAAATCTAGGGACCCCCGTACCCTATGACCAAACAGGAGCTCGAAAGATGAGAACCCTGTGGACTCCTGTGGGACTTCTCTGTATGCAAATAGGAGATGAGGCAAATATTTGTCCCAGTCCCTCTTATGCTGGTCAGCAAAAGTCCTTAACATGGTCTTAAGGGTTGAATTAAACCGCTCCACTAGATCATTAGCTTGGGGATGGTATGGGGATGTTTTGAGCTGCTTCACCCCACACTTTTCCCACAAACTACTCATTAACCCTGACATAAAATAGGCACCCCGGTCTGACAGTATCTCCTGGGGAAAGCCCACCTGGCTAAATATTCCCAACAGTGCATCTGCCACTGGTTCTGCTTCAGAGGATGTTAGAGCCACTGCCTCTGGGTATCTGGTGGCATAGTCTACAACTACCAGGATATACTGCTTGCCAGTGCAACTTGGGGTGCTCAGTGGCCCCACTATGTCCACCGCTACCCTCTTGAAGGGTTCATCAATAATGGGCAGGGGCATCAAAGCTGCCTTGGCCTTGTCCCCCATTTTCCCCACCTGCTGGCACTGAGGACAAGTCCTGCAATAATTTGCCACATCCTTGCCAATGCCAGGCCAGAAGAAATTGTTGGTTAGACACTTTTTCGTGCACCTCACCCCCAAGTGCCCTGAAAAAGGGATATCATGGGCAAGGGCCAAAAGCTGCTGACAGTGAACCTTAGGGTCTACCAGCTGCAGGAGTATCTCACCATCTAGTCCTTCCTCTGTTGTACTTTCTCTGTACAACAGCCCATTGTCCCAGTAAATGGACTCTTTACCCCCTCCTGAGGATGCTCAGCCCTATGAGCTATTTCTCTCAGTTTTTCCAGGGTAGGGTCAGTTCGCTGTGCAGCATTCAGCTGCCCTCATCTGACCCTTCTCAGTGGCCCTTCTGAAGGAAGTCCTGTGGGCTCCTCTATTTGTGACTGGGGTTCTGGACTGCTGTTTCTAGCCAGCCCCTCCCCTGTGTTAGACACTTCCTCAGCTGCTGAGGGTGTGGCTGGACCACCCAGAGTCAACCCCTCTTCACCCTCAGAAGCTTGCCCTTGTGCCTGACTACAAGTTACAACACACACCAGTTTTTTACTGGGGTCCAAATCCTTCCCCACAATCATACTTACAGGTAGGTCCTCTACAACTCCCATCTCCTTTTCTCCATTGCCCCCTTCCCAGCTCAGGAAGACTCTAGCCATTGGTAATGGGACTGGTGGCCCTGTGAATGCCCAGACCTTAGAGTATTTCCCAGGCACCATCTGCTCTGCCCAAATGAGATTCTGCCTTACCAGGGAGATTTTAGTGCCTGTGTCCCACAGTCCCTGTGTTACTATTCCATTAACTGTAATGGGACGCAGATTCTCATCAGAGGAGAGTGGTTCTTCAGATTGGACACACCCTACAAACAAACCAGTGCTCTTTTGATCACTGCCTCCCCCATACCTCGGCCCTTTAACCAGTTTCTGAGGACAGTTATATCTCAAGTGTCCCACTTGATTACAAATATGACATTTCTTGGGTCCTATTTCTTGAGTCCCCTTAGAACCAGAAGGCTCTACTTTGGGCTCAGGTGCAGGCTGGTTTCCTTTGGACTGCCCCCATGGGATCCCTTATAACCATGTGCTGCCTCCTCACCATAAGACTTACGCTGTGTATGTGGCCGGCTAGACAGATACTCGTCAGCGCTTCCTGCCACCTCAGTGGAAGAGGCACATGCCCTGTCTATGAGCCATACACGCATGTCCTCAGGTACAATTTTAAGGAATTGTTCTCTCACCAATACATCTTTAATCAGTTCCACAGTGGTTGCTTTAGCCCCCTCCATCCACCTATCAAGGTAAGTACACAGTTTAACCTGCAATTCTGCATAACTGTCTTCTGGGCTTTTCTTTAACTCCCTAAATTTCCTTCTATAGGCCTCAGGAGTTAATTCAAAATGTTTCAACAACACTGTTTTCACTTTATCATAATCAGCATAGTCTTCATTACTCATTTTAGCAAATGCATGCAAGGCTCTCCCTGTCAGCAAGGGTGTGAGATAAGTTGACCAGGAAGCCTTAGTCAATTTTAATTGGTCGCATACTCTCTCAAATGACCTTAAAAATAAATCAAGGTCATCTCCCTCTTTAAACTGAGGGAACAATTTAGAATTCATTTTGGCTTCATGAGGTAAACTCACTCCACCATTACTCATGGTTTGCTGACTGCGGAGGGTCATCATCTCCTTCTCGTGCTGTTGTCTCTGGAGTTCATGCTGTCGTTCTTTCTCTCTGTCTTTGCATTCTTTCTCTCTGTCTGCCAGTCTCTTTTCTTCAAGTTCTTTCTCTGCTTCCTGTCTTCTGGTCTCTGCTTCCCATCTTTTTGTTTCAACTTCCAATCTTTTTGTTTCTACATCCAACCTTCGTGTTTCTGCTTCAGCATCCAGTCTTTTCGCCTCCAACGCCCTTTCTTGCAGCACCAGCTGCAGTTGCAGTGCCTCAGGCTGGTTTGGGGGGTGTGCTGCCTCAGTTCCTGATTCACCCCCAGTGACTGTCTGCTTCAGATCATGTGCCAAGAGAGTAGTTATGAGGTCTGCCTTTTTCTTCTGCTTTAGACCTTCAGGCTGAATCCCCTTTTCCTGGTACCTTTCAAAAAGCTGTGGCACAGTAAGTGAGTCATACTCCATGGAGCTCATTCTCTACTGCTACTCTTTACTGTGCTAACTAGAAACAAATAAAACTGTTGTACAAATGTATCCTCTTATATATCCTGTTTTACAATGCTAAGGTAACTGTTCCACTGGCAAACTCTGTATCTCAGTGTGCTACGCAGTCCGCTGTCATCACCCCACCACTGCCAACCAATATGTGACAACCCACCTCTCCCTCTGGGCTGAAACAGCTTTTAGAGAGGTGTCTGTCCTTGGGTATTCGCTGCCACCAACTGGACTTTCCTTCCAGCACCTCTTTCAAGTGTACAAACTTGAATAATTAAATGTGCAATTGCACAAGTTAAAGTCTGGTAGTGTGTCTCTCGCGGGTGGCGGATGCTACACAGAGTTTACCTCAGCCAGTGGAAACCAAATATCACCTTAGAAAAATGACATCACAGTCACAACTGTTGAGCAAATAAATAGCTTTTACTTAACAGAAAGTGCACTGAGCATTTACATGATATGTATTTACAACACAAGAGAATAACACTCATACAGGAAAAGTAAACAAATGTTTTTAAATAACAGATGGCAAAAGAAGAAGGCTATTACTGAAATATGCTATCACTAAACTTACCCTTCCCTGTCCTTACAAGAGACACTGGACCCTGTTCTAACTGCCAGCTCCACGGACATAGCTACAAGATAGGCTCCAAGCTTATGTTTCCCCTCCCAGCTTCCAAAGCACAAGAGAGCCTTCTCTGCCTTTCAGAAGGTTATATACTCTGTGGAGAATAGGTCATTCCTATTCTCCCTTTAAATGCACCAACCAACTAACATGTTTGTATTTAATTGTCCCAATCAGAGTGAACACCTATCAGTGACCAATTATATTCCCTTTTCACCTTAAGTTTATATTTGAATGATCCAATCCATTCCATTCAAACTGCCCTGTGTCCATGTCTGCAGGTCTGTGTGTGTCTGGAGATGTCCACTCGAGATTTATGACCCAGCTCTTATCTGGCAGCTAGGAATTCCACAAGCTGGATGCTGCTGGACAGAGGATTTCAGCCTGACTGTATTTTTTCCAAACTGCTAAAAAAATAAGGCACCTACAGAATCCAAACCATTAGCTCTTTCCTGCCCATTTCTGTCACAACCTATGTTGCACCGACTCCAGCCTGTCATAGATACATAGATACATAGACAGTGTCGGCAGATAAGGGCCTATGGCCCACCCAGTCTGCCCACTTGAGCTTGTAAGTTCAGTTTGTTTTCCTAGAAGTCTGTTGCCCCTTACCCCTGACCTCCAGAATTCCTTTATGTTTATCCCATGCATTCTTAAATCCCGTGATTGTTTCAGCCCCCACCACTTCCTCTGGCAGGGTGTTCCACTTGTCCACCACCCGTTCTGTGAAGAATTCTTTCTCATGTTTCCTCTGAATCATCCTCCTCCAACTTCATCCCATGCCCTCTAGTCCTGGAACATCTTTTTCGCTTAAAAATAGTGTTTTCCTGCACCCTGTTCCTCCTGTAAGATACTTGTATGTCTCTATCATATCCCTCTCTCCTCCTCCTCTCCTCCAGGAGTACATGTTCAGTTCCTTCAATCTGTCTTCATAGGACTTGTGATGCAATCCATGCACCATCTTTGTTGCCCTCCTCTGAACCTTCTCTACCCTGTCTATGTCCTTATGTAGGTATGGTCTCCAGAACTGTACACTGTACTCCAGGTGGGGCCTCACTAGTGTCTTGTATAGTGGAATTATGACCTCCCTTTTCCTGCTGGTGATGCCCCTGCCTATACATCCCAGCATCATATTTGCTTTACCTGCTGCCTTGTCACACTGTTTCCCTACCTTGAGGTCATCAGAGATGATAACCCCAAGATCCCTTTCCTGCTTGGTGCATGCTATATCCTCACCCCCCAACTGATATATTGTGCCAGGGTTTTTGTGCCCCATATGCATTACCTTGCACTTCTTTGCATTGAATTTCAACTGCCAAACCCCTGACCATTCTTCAAGTTTCTGCAGGTCACTTCTCATTCTGTCTACTCCTTCTGGTGTGTCTACTCTGTTACAGAGCTTTGTGTCATCAGCGAACAGTGAAATTCTGCCTTCTAGGTCCTGCGCAATGTCACTGATGAAGATGTTGAATAGGACTGTTCCCAGCACTGACCCCTGTGGTACCCCACTGGTCACTCTTCCCTCTGTGGAGTGACAGCCATTTACCACCACCCTCTGTGTCCTGCCACCCAGCCAGTTACCTACCCACCACACTACTGTCCTGCCCACCCCCTATTCCCCAGTTTGTGTAATAGTTTTCTGTGGCACAGTGTCAAAGGCCTTGCTGAAGTCCAGATAGGCCATGTCCACTGTCCTCCCTGATCCACCTCCCTAGTCACCCAGTCAAAAATTCAATGAGGTTGGTCTGACATGACCTCCCCTGGTGAAACCATGCTGCCTTGGGTCCTGTAGTCCATTGACAACCAGATGTTCCACCAATCTCTCCTTCAGTAGTGCTTCCATGATCTTCCCCACTACCGAGGTGAGGCTGACTGGTCTGTAGTTCCCTGCTTCCTCTTTGTTCCCACTTTTGTATAAGGGGACTACATCTGCTGTCCTCCAGTCTTTGGGTACCTCCCCTGTTTCCAGTGATCGGCTAAACAGGATAGCCAGAGGTTCAGCCACCACCTCTCTTAGTTCTTTAAGGACCCTGGGGTGCACCCCATCTGGACCCATTGCTTTATCAACTCTTATTACTTCCAGTTCCTTCAGGACCCTTTCTCGTGTAAAGGGACTTGTGTCCATTTCTGCACCATTCTCACCCCTTGTACTCCCTTCAGACCCATTACCCTCCTCTTCCTCAGTAAAGACTGAGCAGAAATACCTGTTCAATATGTCAGCTTTACTGTTGTCATCCTCCATGCGGCCCCCATCCTCCCCCTTCAGTCTCACTATCCCTCCCTTTGTCTTTCTTTTTTCACTTATGTACCTGTAAAAGGTTTTGTTCCCTCTACCCACTGATTTTGCAATGTGCTCTTCTGTCTGAGCTTTGGCTTCCCTTACTGACCTCCCTGCCTCCCTTTGCTTCTCCTGATACGTCTCCCTATCCCCTTCTGCCTGTGTCTTTTTGTATTGCCTGAATACAATCTTTTTGGCTTTCACTTTCTTTACTACCTCTGTGGAAAACCATAATGGTCTCCTCTTCCATTTCCTCTTGCTAACCTGCTTAATGCATAATTCTGTTGTTCTTGTAATCCCCATTTTAAATACTGCCCACTGTTCCTCAACCCCTGATTCCTGTCCCATTCCCCTTAATGCCTCTTTCAAGTATCTCCCCATTTTCCCAAAGTCTGCCCACCTAAAATCCAGGATACGTGTTTTTGTGTGGTTTGGTTCTGCTCTTTCTGTGATTTCAAACCACAATGACTGGTGGTCACTGTTTCCCAGGTGCTTCCTCACTGTTACCCCATCACACTGTCCCTGTTTGTGAGCACAAGGTCCAGTATTGCCTTCTGCCGAGTTGGTTCCATGACCAGTTGCTTGAGGAAGGCACCCTGAAGGGAGTCCAGGATAAATTGCTCCTAGTTGATGCTGCTGCTGGGATGCTCCAGTCCACGTCTGGAATACTGAAGTCTCCAACCAGTACTACCTCACCCTTGTCTGCCATCCTTTGGATGGCTAGCATCAGCTCCCTATCTGTTTCTTCCTCCTGAGCTGGTGCTCTATAGACCACACCTGTGTGGATGGCTGGCCCCATTTTCCTTTCCAGCTTAACCCACAGTATCTCTCCCCCATTTTGTTCCTCCTGGATCTCTGTGGCCCTTATGTCATTTTTCACATACAGTGCCACTCCTCCTCCCTTCCTGCCTGCTCTGTCTCTTCTGAATATGTTGTAGTCAGGTATGGCCATCTCCCAGTAGTGGTTATCATTACACCAGGTTTCAGTGATAGCCACAATGTCCAGGTCTGACTGCACCATGACAGCCTCCAGATCTTCCATCTCATTGCTAAGGCTCCTGGCATTTGCACACATGGCTTTTCATGATTTGACCTCCCTAGACTGTTTCACTGTTCTACTCCAGCCCCTTCCTTGGTTGTCATTTATCCCTGGTTCTCCTTGCTGTCTGCCCTTCTGCTGAATTTTGCCCTTTTCTGCTTATCCACCTCTTGGGCACTAATCTCCATCTTTTGCACACTGCTTTGCAGAGATAGCCACTCCTCTGGTTCACTGGTTCCACTGCTAGCTGTGGGGGTGAGCAAGTAGGTACCCTCCTTGCTGGCTGCCACCCCTTTGCTAGTTTAAATGCTTGTCAATGTAGCAATTAAACTTATCATTGAGTGCTTGATTCCTCCAGGATGGATGCAGGCAGTCAGGCTTGAACAAACCTCCATTCCTCCAGGTGGGTCCCCAGTCACCAATGAATCAAACCCTTCCTCACAGCACCAGTTCTTCAACCATGAGTTAAAGTTCCTGGTGCATGCACTCTGCCTCCTTGCCTCTCACAGGTAGTACTTCTGAGAAAGTGACAGAAGTAGCTACTTGCTTGAGACCCTCCCAGTTTCCCAAACTCTTTCTGAACTTCCTTTGGCTCCCATTTGCCAGGTCATTAGTACCTAGGTGGATAATGACATCCAGCTTACCCTCCTGTCTTGCCTTCCCAGTGATCCCCGATCTTCCTTCCATCCTTCCATGCCGTGGCACCTGGTAGGCATCTCACCTCCTGTCCTCCCCTCCTGTGTTCCTAGCTGGATCCCTCTTATGATGGAGTCCCCACCAGGATTCACTTCCTCCTCCTCTGGGGTCCACTGCTTTCCCCGCTGAGGTCACCTCCTTGGCTAACCTCCACATCCTTTCCTTCCACTTCTCTGGGTACCTCTATTTGGTTGTCCTCATTTGCCAGTGTGGCATATGAGTTCTTGAGTGGAATAGGATCTGGGATGTGCCTCTGCCTGACTGCTCTAACTCTCCCTGAGCCCACTGTCATCCAAGTGCTCCTCGTTCTCGGCATCCTTTGAGGCAGTTGCATTGGACTGGGTGGTCCCTGGATAGGGTGATGGTACTCGGACCCAGTTTACTTCTGCTCTGAGTCTGGCTACCTCCTCCCGAGTCCAGAGAGATGCATGCAGATAGGGCAGCACCTCAGTGTCCAGAAGGTCTGCCTGAATATGGCTGCCCCACAGTCACTGCATTGCACCACTCCCCACATTATACTGCAGTTCCACTACTTGTCTGCTACTGAAGCTCTCCTAGTTCCCTTTTTATTAATTTACTGTCCTAAAAATCCTGCCACTGATCCTCAGATAATTTTTTTTTTAAAGAAAAAGAAACCAATCAATAAATAAATGAATCAAAACACTTGTGCTGAGGGTGGGCTTCTTCCCCCTTATGCCCCTCCTACTTCACACCCCTTACTATACCCTGTGTTTAGCTCCTGTCAATCAGATTTAACAGGGCATATAATTAAGAGTTGGGGGAAGGGGGGAGGGGCGAAAAATTTGTAGCACTTAAAGACAGCACAGAATTACACCACCACTATGTTTTAAATTTTCAACAGCCCAAAAACAATTATAAGTAAAGACAACAATGAAAGTATAGTGTCACTAAAAGCCCACAATCTAAGTTTAAAAGAAAAATAGCAATTACCAGTTACTCTAAAGCACTGAATTGAATATGTTTCATTCCTTCCCCTTCTGGCTTCTTCTGAGAAAAAAAAAATCCTGTCCTTATCTTTTCTTAGGTGAGAACCCTAGAAATGGGCACAATAATCCAGGTGGAACCTCACCACTGACCTACAGAAAGGTAGTAATACATCCTTCCTTCCTTCTGCTGTCACAGAGGTTGTGCCCAGATTTACCCCCACCCACCCATCCAGTACTCTGTTCTGAGGTTCTTGTTCCCTATGTGCATCACCTTGCACTTTTTGGCATTGAATTTCAACTGTAAAAGAGAAAGGTGGCTAAGGGGATCCATTTTCGAAGCCCATGTAACATAGAAACATAGAAACACAGAATTTGACAGCAGATAAGGACTGCTTGGCCCACGTAGTCTGCCCATTTCCCCATCTAATGGATAAACTGCAGATCCTAGTTAACCAACAGCCTACTTCCTCCTACCCCCCCACTAGAATTGTCTTATGTCTGTCCCATACATTCTTGAATTCCCCTACTGTTTTTGACTCTACAAGCTCTTCAGGAAGGGCGTTCCATGCATCTACAACCCTCTCTGTGAAGAAATACTTCCTCACATTACCTCTGAGCCGCCCCCTCTATCTTCAAATTGTGCCCCCTTGTTCTTGCACATCTCTTTTTCTGTAATATAATTTTTAATGTAATACATGAAACCAGTATTCAGCAAAAAACATGGCTACATGAACATTAAAATGGTTTTAAAGCTAGAGATTTGACTATACTAGGTTCATACTAAGGAAGGATGGGAGCTAATAGGCTTGCAACCATAGTGCTCCATATTAATTATAATATTTAATTATACCTCTGTTTGTCAGGAATTTATCTAATTTATTTTTGAATTCAGCTTTTGGGGTGCTGATTATTATATCCAATGGTAAGGAGTTCCATCGATTAATGATGCGTTGTGTAAAAAATAATTTCCTTTATTTTGTTTTAAAAATTTGTGCCGATAATTGAAGGGGATGTCCGCATGTATTTTAATTTGTTTAAAGGTTAAGATAAGTTCTGTTATAAGGTAGGGATCTTGCATAATTTGTTATAGTATAATTAGGTCACCCCTCAACCTTCTTTGTTTGAGTGTCATTAAGTTTAAATGAGATAGTCAAGACCACTGGAATTCTGTGATTCTGCGGTTGTGGAATTTTCTGCAGAATTTGCATCACGCTGCAGAATATGTATAGTGCCACATAATTCATTGTTCTTGGTGAATTCTCATTCAGATACACAGTTTTTCCATAGTATCAGACTCCTTACCCATCTTCTTTAGCCTGAAGCACATCCTCTATGCTTGACATGTGATGTCATCAGTGACATCACATCATATTTTAGCCAATGGCAGGACTCCTTTCTTCCACAGAAAAGAATAAATCATACAACAGGAATCAGAAAATGCTGCTGTAGCAGCCTAGGAGCCCTGCTGCAGTAATCAAAAAACGCTGCCGCAGAGCACTAGGGCCCTGGAGATAGTCTATTCTCATACAATGAATCTCTAATGGCACTTTTTGTTTTGTTGCCTCTCGCTGAATTCTCTCTACACTGAGTATATCCTTTCTCTTGTATGGGAACCATACTAGGGTAGCATAGTCTAGTTGAGGGTGAACATATGCCCCACACAATGGAAATGTTACATCCCTGTCTCATTATTTTATGTTTTTTTTTAATGACCCACAACACCCTGTTCGCATGTGTAATGGCTTCAGAGGTCTGGCTTGCTTGTTCAGATTTTTCAGTTACAACAATGCCAAGGTCCTTCTCATTGCTAGTTTTTGTTAACTGTTGTGCCTCACAGGATATAGGATTGCATTTTGTTATTATTCCCCAGGAGCATAACCTTACACTTGCTGGTATTAAAATGAATCTCCCATGTAATAGCCCATGCCGAGATTTTGTTCCGGTCTCCTTGTGTCAGCATGTAATCATTTATAGAACAGTATTTGCTGCCCAACTTGGTGTTATCGGCATATCTAGTTGGCCATTATGTTAGGTCCTTGGTTAGGTCAGAGATAAAGATGTTAAAGAGCAAAGACCCCAGCACTGATCCCTGCAGAACTCCACTGGCTATGCTAACTTCATATGATTTATGGCGTCTAATTGTCACACATTGTAATCTGTTATTTAACCAGCTGGAGGTCCAGTTTATCAGCCTGCTGTTTATATTTTTCTTATGCATCTTATGCATTATTGCTCAATGTGGCACGAGGTCAAAAGTCTTGGAAAAATCAAGACAGATGTTGTCACACGGCATTCCTTTATCTAGTGTGTCACTTATTTTTTGTAAAAACTGCATGTTTGCTACACAGAATTTGCCTGGCGTAAAACCATGTTGGTCTAAATCCTTATTTATGTTATTGCTGATTATGTTTTTAAATTTGCCTTCTAGGTTTTCCCCGGGATGGATGTTAGACTAATAGGTCTGTAATTATTGGGGTCTGTGTTATTGCCTTTCTTGAATATTGGGGTAACATGAGCTCTTTTCCAGTCCACTGGAATCTGTCCAGAGTTAATGGAGGCTTCATAAATAATTTTAAAGGGGTAATTATATTTGTTGATATAATTTTGAGTATTTTTCCCGTGATGTTATCAGGACCTGGTGCCAAGTCAGGTTTTAATTTATATATGCATTCCTTGATTATTTCTTCAGAAACTGATATTTGGTAGGGGTCAGAAATGTTAACCAGAGGTATGATTTTGGTTTGTGAAACATATACCTTACATAAATATTTGTTAAACATTTTGCCCATTTTCAAGGGGTCCATGAATGTTTCATTTCCATCTGAAATTTGTCCAACGGTATGTCTTTGGTTTGTGAGTAAATTAACATAGCTATAGAAGGCTTTGCTATTGGATTTACTTGCACTTCTTGCCAGCTTTAGCTCCATTTTTTTTGCCTTTTTTAATTATGTTTTGGGATTTTTTAACACTACTTTGAATTGTGTCCATAATGCAGGTTCTTTATTTTTTAAGTATTTTTTATAGGCTCTATTCTTTTTATTGATTAGTTTCTTCACTCTGTTCCTTAAACACCTTTGTCTTGTCCCTCCATTAATGTATTTTTTGATTTTTGGAATATATTTATCACAGATTTCCAATAATGTATTTTTTAAACTCCTCCCAACATTTCATTAGTTTCTTTGTTCCATAGTGACTCATTCCAGTTTATTTTGTTCAGTCCTCTTTTTTTTCCAATTGTTTAACCAGGTGAGACACACTAAGCTGGAAGCTTGTTTACAGGTGCAACCTGGGAGCACAGGGAAGTTAAGTGACTTGCTCAGGGTCACACAGTATACAAGCGGGGGCTGTGTGATTCAAACCCAGGTCTCCAGATTTGCAGCTCAGAGCCTTAAACTATTTATACTAATTGTGTCAGCTTTTGAATCTAAGAACATTTCAGTGATGCTCTCAGTTTTCTGTTTGAGTGTCTTTATGTTAAACAGTATAGTGTAATGATCATTGTTTCCTAATAGAGGCCCAGTGTGACACATGATTATGTTCAGATTATCTGATGGTTGGACTAAATCTAGGATATTCCCTCCTCTTGTGAGCTCACACACATGTTGTTTCAGTGCCAAATGTTGGATTGCTGTGATGAGATTTTTCCCAGCAGTAGATGAGGCAATATTCTTTTCCTAGTCAATGCCTCCCAAATTAAAATCTCCCATACGCAGACTATCACCTAGCTCATTAGCTTTCTCAAGTTCTGCTAGTATTTCTGATGTCATTTCTGTATTTGAGTCAGGGGAACCTATTGAAGAGACCTACTATTATTGGAGAGATTGAAAGTGAAGTAAGTTTAACCCATAAGGTCTCAATACAGGCAGAGCTGTTTTTTCATTTTAGAGGAGATATCAAAAGTTGTTAGGGTGTCATGAATGAATAGTGCCACCCTTCCCCCTTGCCTGTCAGTTCCATCATGGTAATATAGGGAGTATCTGGATATAAACTTTCCCCACAAACAGGTGTTGTCCCACCAAGTATCAATGATGGCTGTAAGGCCAAGGCTTCTATCTTCATTTACTGCCATTAGTTCCTTAATCTTATTGGTTTTCGACTTGAGCATTCAAAACCACATTTTACTGTATTAGTGCTAACTTTAAAAAATATATATATATATATCAGTTGGTTTATTGTTGTTATGTTTGGTTATATCATCTGATTGGAACACTGTATAAGTCCCCCCCCCCCCATTTAGTTTAAATGTACCAGATTAAGATGTTTCAGAATTTATTTCCCTAGCAAATCAGCCCCTTATTCAGATGCAAACCATGTTTAGCATACAAATGGTGTTTATTTTGGACTGTGCATCTGTTATCAAGAAAGGTCATGTTGTCTCTCTCTTACACCAGTTGGAGAGGCTTGTGTTTGTGCATAAATGGTGCATTTTTTTCTACACATGCTCTTGGCTCAGGAAGTATTCTCGAGATAGCAACATCGCATCCCTTTGCTTTTACATGGTTTCCTAGATCCAAGAGCTCATAACAAATATCCTTCTCATGAGATCTCCCCATGTAATGAATTCCTAGGTGTAATACCACTTTGGTATTTTTTTTCTGTTGATTGTTTTTATTGAGGTGTCTACTTCATTCCCCTCTTCCCTTTTTAAGCATCGATAGATACGCAATGCATTTCCTACAGGTGAAGGAGTCGCTTGTCAGATACATGGGTTTCAGTGTGTACATACTGCATTTATCACATATCACAAGGGAGCTGTCACTACACATGAGATTTAGAATGTGCTCTGAGTTATCCATATTTTTGCTGGAAACAAAACAGAGCAACTACTACCTAGGTTCTCCTGACACAAGCAATTTTCAATGCATCCTAAGAACACCCACCAGACACACTCAGTATCAGAACTTCCTGGCCCTTGTCCCTTCTGTCCTGGCTGGCATGGCAGACACATGCTTGCCTTTGTGCACATTACCTTCGCTGCATGCGCTGGCTCCACTTGTGCTTGGCTCCACTCACTAGCAGCTGAGCTTTTAAGCTTGGAATCTGGAAGTGAGTGTGAAAAGAAAAAATTACTCACCATAGTAATGTTGTTTCTTCTAATGGAGTCTTGCTGTATTCAGACATAATGCAGTTAGCCCCAGCACTTGAACTGCCCCGGAGAGGAAAGAGTTAACTCCATGCAGAAGCATGGAACGTTGAGCTCTAGCTCGGTTTTCAAACCTCTGTCTGTGGTACTTACCAGTGCAACTGTCAGATTCTTACGAGCAACTAACTAACGTGATACTAAAATGTGGAAATTGTTTGAACACATAGCCAAAAGGCAAAATACTTTTTGGGGTCCAAAAAAGACTCAAGTCGAGAATCCAAGAAGAAATAAGGTAGTGACAATTCAAACTATGCAACACAAGAAGAAAAAACATAACAGTTACCCCACCAAGAGGGAGGGTACAAGGTACACCCCTGAGGTGCAACACTGTGCCTGCCAACCCACTTCCCAAAAAACAGGTTCTGAGATGGGAGGCAGGGGGAGATCTGAATATAGCAAGACTCCATTAGAAGAAACAACATTACTATGGTGAGTCATTTTTTCTTCAAACAACATGAAGTCTTGCTGTATTGAGACATAATGCAGACTACCAAGCAGTTCCCTATGGAGGAGGGAATGCAGAACCTACTTTGGGAACAGGCTGTGCAGTACTGTTGTGCCAAACCTAGCATCACTCCTAGACTGGATGTCCAGAGAGTAATGCTTGGTGAATGTATGTACTGTTTTCCAGGTGGCTGCTTTACAGATCTCTAACAAGGGTATATCTCTGGCCACAGCTAGAGTAGCAGCTGTACCCTAGTCGAGTGAGCCCTCAGGCCTGAAGGGGTGTTCTACCCAATTTGTCATAGCAAAATTGTATACAGGAAACAATTCACCTGGCAATAGTTCTCTTAGTGGCAGGCTTACCTTTCCCCACTTCACCATAAGTGAGGAACAATTGAAGACAGTCATTTCTGTGTGCTTTAGTATGCTCTATGTAGTAACTAAGTGCCCTTTTAACATCCAAACTGTGTAATCTTCTTTCCCCTGTGGAAGAATGGTCAGTGAAAAATACAGGAAGAGACATAGACTGGTTTAGGTGAAAATCCAATATCACTTTAGGCAAGAACCTCCTATTAGTTCTTAGGACCACTTTATCCCTATGGAAGGATATGAAGTCAGGTTCAACTGACAGGGCCTGTAATTCACTATTCTGCCTGGCAGAAGTAATAGCTACCAGGAACACAGTTTTCCAGGTCAAGTACTTCAATTCAGCCGAAGCCATAGGCTCAAAAGGTGGCTGCATAAGCAGAGCAATGCAGACATTAAGATCCCAAGGTGGAGTAGGCTCCCTAAAGGGAGGGTTAATGTGAACCAGACCTTTGAAAAACTTCCTGAAAACAGGATGAGATGCCAGGGAAGAGCCCTTCCCTGCTGAAAGGAATGCAGAGACAGCTGCTAGATGAACCTTCAGAGAGGTAGGCCTAAGGCCTAGACTATTCAGATGAGCTAGATAATCTAAGGTTGTGGAAATGCCTGCAGAATCAGGCACAATACCTTTCTGAGAGCACCAAATACTGAACCTCTTCCATTTGGAATTGTAAGTTTTTTCTAGTGGAAGATTTCCTGGAGACCTTCGGAATATCCAGAACTCCCTGAGAGAGATGTAGAGCTGCATATTCTAACTCTTCAAGAGCCAGGCCTTGAGGTTGAGAGACTGGAGATTGGGGTACCAGATCCACCCCTGGGAGGAGGAGAGAAGATTGTATTTCCTGGGAAGAGACAGGGGACATGAGACAGCCAAGGACAGCAGTAGAGGATACCAGGGTTGTCTGACCCAATCTGGAGCCACCAGTATCACTGTGCAGGGTTGAGTTCTTATCTTGATCAGAACTCTGAGCAGGAGAGGGAAAGGAGGGAAGGCATAGAGAAACCTGCCCTTCCAGTTCAGAATGAGAGCATCCTGGGGAACTGTCCCCAGGGCTGGAGGTCTGCAGCAAAACAGAGGAAGTTGATGATTGTCTGGTACTGCAAATAGATCTATTTCTGGAATGCCCCACTTGGAGAAAATGATCCTCAGAATGTGAGGATTCAAGGACCATTCATGATGCCCCTGTGAAATCCTGCTCAGGGCATCTGCCAGTGCATTGTCCTTCCCTGGAAGATGAACTGCTACCAGGGAAGTCTGAAGGGAATAGGCCAGAGACCAAATCTTCATGGCCTCTGTGCACAAGGCCGTGGACTGAGTGCCTCCCTGCTTGTTGATGTACCACTTTGTGGTAGTGTTGTCCATCCTGACTTGGACCACCTTGCCTTTGACTGAATCCAAAAAGGTCTGAAGGGCTAGAAAAACTGCCCTGAGTTCCAGGAGGTTGATATGAAGAAGAGACTCCTGCAGGGACCAGATCCCCTGAGCTGTTAGGGCTCCCAGGTGGGCTCCCCAGCCTAGTAGAGAAGCATCCGTAGTCAGTACTACTGATGGAAGTTGAGGGAGAAATGGAACCTCTTGTCTGAGGTTGTCCCGGTCCAGCCACCACTGGAGAGCCTGGACCAGAGTTCAGTTCACTGGAATCAGTTTGGTGAGAGAATCTGTTCTCTGTGACCAAAAAGACCTTAGATGAAACTGAATGTCCCGCATCTGAAATCTGGTTCCCTGAACCATTGCAGTGGAGGCTACCATGCGGCCCAGGAGTTGGAGGAACTGTCTCTCTGGAAGAGAAACCTGAGGCCGAAAGGAGGAAACAAGGTCTACTAAGGCCTTCACCCTTGCCAGAGGAAGGAAAGCTTTTGCTTGGGTAGTATCCAATTCCACCCCTATGAAGGTGAGAAGCTGTACTGGTTTGAGGACAGATTTTGGCAGATTGAGAAGAAACCCCAAGGAACTGAGCAAGTCCTGAGTGGTTTGCAGAGCTGACCTGACCTGAACTGAAGACTGCACTACTAGGAGCCAGTCGTCCAGATATGGAAAAATGGTGATATCCTGTCTTCTGAGGTAAGCCACCGCTACTGCAAGGCACTTTGTGAACACCCTTGGAGCTGATGTTAGGCCAAAAGGCATGGCCTTGAACTGATAATGGCCTGAAGACAACTCAAACCTGAGGTATTTTCTGTGGGAGCACCTTATAGGAATATGGAAGTAGGCACCCTTGAGGTCCAGTGATGCTAGCCAATCTCCTGGCCTTAAAGAGGGAAGGATTATTCCCAGAGTTACCATTTTGAACTTGGGTTTTAAAATGTGTTTGTTCAGATACCTTAGATCCAGGATGGGTCGCCACTCCCCTGTTTTCTTTAGGGAGAGGAAGTACCTGGAGTACAGGCCTTTTCCCCCTGTGTTGAGTAGGAACCTTCTCTACAGCTCTGAGAGCCAGGAGAGAGGAAACCTCTGCTTCTAGGGCAAGGGTTTCTGGAACTGATGCAGGTGGAAAAGACTTGGCCCTCCTTTTTGGGTACCTTTTGAAGCTGAGGGCTAGTCCCTGGCTTACTACTTCCAGGACCCACTTGTCTGAGGTAACAGACTTCCAGACCTGAAAGTAATAAGCCAGCCTGCCTCCTACTGGGATTGGAGAGTCGACCCGGGCTGATACCTCAGGGTGTCTGCTTGACAGGAGCCTTAGATTGGGAGGAAGAAGCAGCCCTGCTCATCCCCCTTCTACCCCTCCCTTGGAAAAAAAACCTTTGTGGGTAAGACGAGGAGGCCTGGGCTTGGTAAAAAGGCCTGGGAAAAGGCCAGCCCCTGCCCCTGGGTTGCTGCTTCTGAGGAGTGGCTTGCCTTTCCTTGGTCTGTGCACTCCTGTAAGTGGTTCTATATTCATCCATTTTCTTCATGTAAGTCTCTGTCTGCTCTCCAAACAGAGAGTTACCAACTACAGGAAAATCCATAGTCTTAGACTGGGTGTCCTGTGATAGGCTAGTACATCTGAGCCAAGCATGCCTTCTGAGAGACACAGATGTAGCCATGACTCTGGATGCCACATTATTGGAGTCAACAGCAGCATGAAATTGTACTTTGGATGCCTCAATTCCATCCACAGCCACCTCCTCCAGCTCTTTGGCTAGCTGGGGGGAGGCCTTTTTAGCCAGTTCCAGAACCGTATCCCACCTGGACTTCTGATACCTGGCTGTGTAAGCCATATAATTTGCCTGCCTGAGTCCCAAAGAGGATGCCAAGTATAGTTTCTTGGCCATGGCATCGACTTTTCTGGAGTCCTTGTCTGGGGGGTGTGAAGCCAAAGGAATGTTTGTCCTGTCGCAGGCTGCAGCCTGCACTTCACCAACATGGCTGCTATGTGAATAAAGGAACTCCGCAGCTGAGCCTGATAACATGTATCTCCTGTCCATTTTTTTATCTACATGAGGTAAAGAGTTAGAAATCTGTAGAGTCTTTTTTGTCTGTTTCCCTAAGGACTTGTGAAGGGGAATAGACAACCTTTTGGACTCTGGGATGTCCATCATCTCCACAAAATCAGGCTCTTCTTCCTCCTCCTCCTCAGCAGCTTCAACCAAAGGGAGCTGAAGGGTTTCAGCCACCTTCTTGTAAAACAAGAAGTGAGAAGGGAACTCAGAAAGCCTGGGAGGGGAAACATCAGAGGGTCTGTATGGGGAGAAGTCTTGTTCAATGGGTACATCTAGACCCCCACCATCGTAGTCATTGTCAAGATAGTCTTCGTCTCCCTCCCACTCCTCATAGAAAGCATCCAGATCATAATCCAAAGGAGCTGGTTCTGACAAACTGACCGCCTAGCCGGCGGCACCAGTTCAGATGGAACCGGACGAAGCAATTGGACAATACTAATAGCTTTGGCTATCTCATCCGTGGTTGGAGTAAGCGGTACTGGATCCGAACTGGTGGACTTTCGTTTCTTTTTTGACAGAATTGAGCCCTCAGAGTCAGCTCTCCTTTTGCCTGAGGAGGTAATGCCTAGGTCAGTAGGCACCTCCCCAGGTTCAGCCGTAACCGAACCGGGCTGGCCATCCGGGTCTACGGACTTATCGGCCTCCCTTTCCTTCAACCTACTCAGTCTTTTTTCCTAGAGTGGTTTTGGGAAAGTTTTTGCAAATTTGGCAGTCTGACTGGAGGTGGTCAAACCCCAGACAATAAACACAGATGAGGTGGAGGTCGGCCTTGGCAAAGGCCTCCCCACAATCAGTACAGTATTGAAACCCAGTGGGACCGGTTTTCTTTTTGGGTTTCTCAGACATGGCCAACCTACCAAAATTACCCTATAGAAGCGTTCAAGCCAGGTAATACCAACCGATCGGTAACAACCGTGTCACGGGTTTGGAAAAGAACCAAAAAAGAGCCCGGTTCTTTTGAAACTGATCGGTACCAGAACACCACTCTAAAATAATAAATTTAAAATTAGAAGGAAACACAAGGTCGGTTCCTAACCGGACCGACCGGGAAGAAACTGAAGAAACCGACAATTTCCACAAGTTATTTAAAATAAAATACAGTCACTACCTATCTACCACACTACCTGTACTGTAGACAGAGGCTGGAAATCCAAAAAAACAATAAAGAATAAGTTTTAAACTGAACATTTTACGTTTACCGAACCGAGCAGAGGAATCGCCGGAGCGACTTCACTGTTAGGCGGAGTAAAGAATCTGACGGTTGCACTGGTAAGTACCACAGACAGAGGTTTGAAAACTGAGCTCGAGCTCAATGTTCCATGCTTCTGCATGGAGTTAACTCTTTCCTCTCCAGGGCAGTTCAAGTGCTAGGGCTAACTGCATTATGTCTGAATACAGCAAGACTTCATGTTGTTTGAAGTGCTCTCACACCCCAAAAGTCACCTCACAAGTTAAAACTCGATTAAAAATAGGACTGCCAGCTTTTTTAACTTCAGTATTGCCGTCCTACTAAAACTGCATCAATGATGCCTTAAAACTGACCCTTTTGCGAGACTATAGTTCGTGAGCACTATCATGGAAACTACATCTCCCAGCAGCCCTTGATCCTGTTTCCTTGGCAGCCATCCTAACAGTAGTACACACTGCCTGCAGCTCTCTCTAAAGTGCCTTTTTTCTTTGTATTTTTTCATATTTTTATATGCAAACACCAACAGCCAGTTACACAGTGTGGGAATTTTGGGGGTTAGGTAACACTCAAACATTTTGCTCTGCACTTTGACAAGGTCACACAGTAGCCCCTGCTCTAGCTCAGCTGCACTCACTAGTGGTCAAGCTTTTCAGCCTGGGACCTGGAAATGAGTCTGAAAAGTGCTCTTGCACCCCAAAAGTCACTTCACAAATTAAAACCTGATTAACAAGCATTTGTCAATGCCAAAAGTCTGCAGTTGGTGTTGTTGTTATACCGGGTGGGGCAAAACTACAGTTGGCTGCTGGTTTATGTACAGTACATATGCTTTTTAGTGCTTTTGAAAAAACAAATGTTGTGGTCCCAGGTCCACCCCCCCTTCTCCAGACCCTGATTAGGTGGTTTGGGGGTTCAGGAGCATGGGGGAAACATCTGTGTTGCTGCAGGAGCAACTTTAAAACAAGCATGTGCTTCCCTGTGCTCCCATCCCTCCGTAGATGTGTATGTGCACAGTATGTTGCTGGGAGAGAACAGGACCCTACAGGACAACAGTGACCAAATTGTCAGCATAGACACCTTATAACTCTATGTCATGTACTCCATACAGAAATTTTTTAAACCATTGTAAATATAATTCTGTGCAACTGCAACGCCATTCCGTCCCACAGGTGCGGAAACACATTTTGGCCAGGATTTGAAAAATAACAGCTATGACATATATTAGGTGGAGTAATACGAAGGTTATGTTGAAATTCTGGAGCCAAAATATTTAACATTTCTGAAGTTACAAGCAGGCATAGTGAAATTGCAACAAATGGCCATAACTTTGGCATTTTTACATATTTTGACCCCAAATTTTCAACATAGTTTTCTTATGACCCCACCTCATAAACCCTTTAGGTGAAAAGTTTCAGTTCCATGCCAAAATGCTATTCCGTGCCACAGGTGTGAAAACACATTTTAGAGAGGATGTGAAAAATGACAGCTGTACATGAGGTGGTGTGAAAAAATGCCTATTTGAAAATTTGGAGTCAAAATATTGAAAGTTACCAAAATTATGCTTCTGTGTAGAAAAATTTAAATGAACGTACATAACTTGGCCATTTTTTTGAATTTGTACACCAAATAGTCAACATGTCCTTTTTGGGACCCCACCTCATGAACACTGGTGGTAAAATTTCAGTATTTGGTCTCAAAAGGTCATTTCGCGAAGGGACCATGAAATCATCTTCTGGGCCCAGTTAATAAAACAACAGTCACAGTGTTCACGAGGTGGGGGGTCACAGAAAGGCCATGTTGAAAATTTGGTGAAAAAATTCTAAAAATGCCAAAGATAGCAACATAAGTTAAAAACACCACTGAAATACATTGTGCAGGACTTATTTATTTATTTATTTTATTCAGATTTTGTTAACCTGGTAGGCCCACTGGTACCCGAGGATCCCTTTTTCAGGGGTGACCCGCCGTTAGTTACATATAAGCATAAGACAGTGCATACAGTAAGCAGAGATCATACAAAAATACATAGGTAGGCAATTTAAGTCAGACAGGACAAGATGCAAAAGGACTAGACAATTTAAGGGGTCATTTAGCACAAGGCAGTTATTACAAAGCAATTGTAAGAGGCACATTTTTGAAGCACTTGAGTGGGGTAGAGCCCCGCATAGGTAGTTCAGAGCAGTTAAAAGTGACCATTGTCACTGCTGCACTCTTGTTCCACTCAGGCTCATTTTCAGGTACAGATGCACCTCCTACTATTTAACAAGTGACCTCGGAGCCCAGTGTGGAAGGTGCCCAGTGAGTTGGCTGTTTGCAGGGCAGTAGGGAGCTTATTCCATAGCAGGGGTTCAGAGTAGGTAAAGGATCTGCTACAGGCAGTTGTCCTTGCCCCGGGCACCACCAGTAAATATCTGCTGGAGGCCCTGAGCATCCTGCCAGTCCTTCTGGGTTTAAGGAGGCAGGCAAGACTCCCAGATGGAGGGTCACACAGTAGTTTGTAAGCATGGCACAGGAGTTGGTAGTAGAGCCATGGTCGAGTGAAGGCCATTTAGGGAGGCTTGCACATCACAGTGAGGTGGGGTGGGCTGCAGAGCGGGTGATCTTATTATATAGTGCCTGTATCCTGCTGAGCTCCTGTTTTGGCATCGAGTGCAAGATAGGAGCGACATATGTAACATTGGGGAGTAGGATACTGTTGGCTATAGTTATCCTTGTTTCCAGGATCATTTGCAGGCTCAGTCTGCATAGAAGCCCCAGTTTCTGATGGGTTGACTTACCTTTATTCCTCAGTTCGTGGTTCAGCTTTAAAAAGTACAGACATGTCCTGGTCCGCAAAAGATGACATCCTACAACCTCCGCTGGTACGTATAGGATAAGGGGGGTGAGGGGTGCTGGGTGCTCAGTGGGAGGGTCAGGATGGGGAAGGGGGTTGGTGGCAACGACAAGGGACCATTTTCTTTTTTTTTTCAGGTAAACAAACAAAAAAGACATCGGTGGACTGTTTTCTTTTTTCACAGGGTAAATACCTAAAATAAATATTTCGGGACACCGGAGGTGGGCTCCTCAGTGTTCCACACTAGTAGGGGAGCTTGTAAAGCCAACAAGGGAATTGGGCACCCTGATGTCAGCAGCATAAAATAAACAATGGGCTGCTGGGTTGGGGGTGGAAGATGAGGAATGGTTGGCGATCGGAGCATGGGGGAGTGCCAAAATACACCAGGGACAACGATCGGAGTGTGGGGGTGCCTCATTGGCAGTCAAAGTCAGAAGACTGCCGGCAGCCATACTGTTGGCAGCATCGCCACTGAAACTGAAAGTGATGACATCAGTCACATTATGACACTGATCAGCTGTTTGCTGAGTGGTGCCCTGTAGATCAAAGGAAAAAGCCACTATATTATTGGTTCGGCTTTTTCTTTGGATTTCCACGCAGTTTCCACCCACCAAGGCAAAATTGCCGTAAGCATTAGCCTCGATGATGATAGGTCTGGCACTGTCTCACCCATTACAGACCACTCTGCATTGGACAGACAGCGTCACACCCATCTCAAAGCCACTTGTAGGAAGAAGTTCGCGTGCGTGTGTGTGCGAACTTAAAAATGGGACTGTCAGCTTTTTTAACTTCAGTACTGGCATTCTACTAAAACTGCACCAATGATGCCTTAAAATTGCCCCTTTTTTGCATGACTGTAGTTTGCGAGCAATATTGGGGAAACTATACCTCCCAGCTGCCCTTCATCCTGTTTCCTTGGCAACTGTCCTTACAGGTGCACACACTGTCTGCAGTTCTTTCTAAAGCACTTTTTTTTTATTTTTATGCGCAAACAACAACAGTCAGTCACACTGTGTGGGAATTTGGGGGTTAGGTAACACTCATACACTTCATTCTGCACTTTAACAGGATCACTCAGTAACTCCCTGCTCCAGCTCCAGCAGTTTATAGGATTCAAACATAGTTTATTCAGTCCATGGATGCTGGTGTAGGTGAGTTTTGCTACTTTTAACAGAATAAACTATATTTAAATATTACAACCAAGTCTCTAGTTTTATAATCATTTTAGTGTTCACGTAACTGCAGTTGTTGCTGAATATTGATGTGACCCCCTCCTGCTCAGTTTCAAGCAACTCTCAAAGCTGCACAAAAGGTAAAACTGCTCCTCCCCTGAGAACACAAACTTTGGGGACACTCAACAGCACTGTTATGCCACCAATTCACCCCCTGTCCCATTAGATGGCAGCAGACATTGGGAGGCATTGATCCTGTTGGCCAGAAGCCATGCCAAGGGATGGAAGCACGATAAAATAAAAGATAAAGTGAAAGACTACAAAAGTAGCCATGTCTGTAAGTTCTGTAACCCAACTACAGAAAAGGGGGTCAGAGGACATGCAATCTGGTTAGGAATGCTAGGTGTTCCTGTTTTTAGCACTGCAGAGCCAGCCAGCAGCAAACTAGCTCAGGTTTCAGTACATTCTGTCTCTGTGAAACTACAGCTCAGGTTTCAGTACATTCTGTCCCTGTGAAACTGACATCAGTTTGGAGATTAGTTTAGCACTGCTAAATTGCAAACTGACTCAGGACTTGCATGCATGCTTTTCCCCAGGAACCGCAGCCACTGAGAGCCAGGGGTTTTAGCATAATGAATAATGTACTAGATGCTAGCCACTGATATTTGATCCCTGGGTTTCCACACAAGGGAGAAACACGTGCAATAAAGCAGATCTGTCTGGGAGACACAAGGAGAAAGACCTGTGAGTAAAGTCAGCAGCTGGAATAAAACTGCCTAAAGAATCTTTGCAAAAAGATTTCGGTTTCCTCCAGGAACAACACCAGAGCTCCGGCCCTGGGCTTTGTGAGCTATCAGAAAGTGTCCTGCCAGAGGGTCTAAGTCGCCTGAGGCCCTAAGTGATTACTTACTCCTTAGGGTTGGGTGAAGGCAAGTCCCTTGCTCAGTGAAGAGGACATCGGAGACCATCATGACCCACACTTCTCACCACCTGGAAGCGTTTTGGGTCTGCTTCACCTGTACCATTGCCTGCATCTGCAACCCTGAGAGAGACATCCTGACCGAACCAGCCTGCAGAGTTTGCTAAGGTCATGAGTACTGGGTCAGTGCCCCTCCAATTCTTCTGCTCTGCTAGTCAGGAACAGATAAGAAGAACTGTTTTCAGAATATAAACACACAAACAATGTCTGCAGAACATATTATAATATTACAGGATACCACCTCATGCATTAAGGGTTCTACACCTTTTTTTATCCTTAATTTCAACAAGTGGGGATTTAACACAGCCTATGGCTACTGCAACAGAGATATATCTTTTTATGATGCAGCCAGAATGGCCCCTCTCTTGATGTTGCTGTTGCTGTTTCATTTTGCTTGGAAAACATTTTGGATACTAGCTTTAGAGAGTTAACTGTTGAGGAAACACTGCAGTACCTTTTAGAAATGAAGGTGAAATCATGAAATGGGGGTGATCTTTGACTTCTTGTTTTGGTACTGGATCTAATGGTTTCCTTCCCTAATGGTTTTGTTTAATTTTTCATTAGTTACCAGAGAGGTCTCTGGCTATGGAAGCAGGTGACTGCGGTTCCTATTTTTAAGGTGGATGATAGCACCATCACCAAGAATTATAGACCGATTTCTTTCTTGGCCCCTTTGTCGAAGACTCTGGACAGAATTGTGTATGATCAGGTAGAAACATAGCTGGATTGTGCTGGTGCTGTGACTCATTACCAATATGGTTTTTATGAGGATCACAGCACTATGTCAGCACTGACTGAAATTACCAGTTTTCTCCATTGAGCCTTGGACAATGGGAACATGGCTGGCGCACTTTTTCTTAATTCATCGAAGGCTTTCAACCTGGTTGACCATGGTCATCTACTGTCCAAGCTAAGGTTCCTTGGTTTACCTGTCTCCAAAGTGTCTTGGTTTGACTGTTACCTCTTAAACAGATTGCAGAAAGTTCTTGTTGCTGGAACTGCTTCTCCACTGCTAGGTGTCAGGGACTGGACTCCCTCAGAGCTCCATCCTTGGGCTGATACTGTTCAGCATGTTTTAAAATGAGTTGCCAAATTTTATCTTTTTTGTCTAAAATTCTTATAAGTCATGATATTCTCCTCACTGGCACTGGATATAGCTTTGATGATGAGGCTATTGTGATACAGAGGGACTTTACAACCAACCAGAAATGGCTGTCAAGTAATGATCTACTTCTAAACATATCTAAGACCAAGTACGTGAAATTCAGCTCGAGGCATATGATTTTGAAATCTTCCACTGGTTTACAGATCTGTGGGCATGATGGCACTGTCATAGAGACAGTTAAACATTTTGAATATTTAGTCATTTGATTTGATCAAGCTTTTTCTCTCAGTATTCACAAAGACATCGATTGTACTGTCATTTGCACTTTTGGGCCCCCCCCCTTGAAAATGAGCACTTAATGCTCTTGGGGTTACCCGATTACTAAATTTTAAATAAAAAAACAGACGTTTGAACACTGTTGTAGTTCTCTGACCAGTATCCCATATGGTTTGATTTCCTGTGTCTGTTCCTACCTTGAGCCTCCTTAGGTGAATAGCTAGCCAAGGTGTCAAATTGCACCGAACCTTGTTCCTCTGTTACTAAGGGACACAAATGCAAATAAAGGGGAAAACTTGTCTCATCTGAGATCTGTTTAAAGTTGAACTCCACCTTTTTGTGCTTCTATAAGCAACCATTACTGCCCTCATGACATAATGCCGCACAGGATGTTTACACGTGGCATGTAGGTATAAATAAGATCATATGCTGCTTAATAGGGGTTCAGAGAGTCTCCCATGATATTCACCCCCCCCCACATTGCTGGCCCCATGTGCCTTCTCTACCCAGTTTCAGCCATTCAGCTATTCTCTTCACCACACACAGTATGTGTGGTTATTAGTAGCATGTGTGTGTTCTCATTTTATGGTGATGGGAGGACCTTGAAAAAAGAACTTATGTACCCTCCATAGCATATTCTAGGGCGCTACTTGGCCCTCCTCCTTGCCATAGGGGGCTGTGAGGCATGGGCAAGATGAGTGGAACATTTCTAAATTACATTTTCAAAACTGCTGGGGACACAGCATTCAGTAATGATCTGCTAAAGTTTATATTTACATATTTATTAACAAGCAGGCAGTATAGCATAGTAATTAAGGGTACTGAGCTGCAAACCTAGAGACCTGGGTTTGAATCTCATCAGCTTACACTTGCATACTGTGTGATCCTGAGCAAGTCACTTAACTTCCTTGTGCTCGCAGGTCACACCAGGAAACAAACTCTAGCTTATTGTGCCTTTCCTAGTTAAACAATTTCCCCCTTTCCCTTCATTTGCAAGCTGGGCTGTCATACCCATAAAGTCAGTGGGGGCACATGCCCCTCTAATTTCCATCCAAGTATTACATTTTTGGCATAAGAAGGGCCATAACAGTATAATTCCTTGTCCTCCTTTCATTATTTTTAAACTGTGCACTCCACCAGAAATTATTTCAGCATTAGGTCCCTGTCTGTAGGTGTGGTGCCTGGTCCAATGATTGGAATGTCTCTCCCCTCTTGCGACCCAGCCCTCTGGCATGGTGCTCTGCATAGGTTAAAGGGGTGTCAATGTATGTATTTAGGTTTTTCGTTGACTGGTAAAGGAGGGCTAGACAATACTACCTATTTTCAGACTTGTCTTGGTGGTAGGGATACAGATTGTAACAGGGTGCTACCTGTTATTAGTATACAGACCCAGGAAATAAAGAATAAAGAGCCATATGTGCCTGTTCTTGTCCCCCTTATGTTATTTCCCTCAATCTTTTCTAACTTCTCATTTTCCTTCTTTTTCTTTTCTTGTTTCTTTGTCAGGGTGGCCAACCTGATAAAACCCTAGCCTTTTCTTTGCTGTCCTTTTTTCCAAAAAGACCCCTTGCTGTGCACATTGGACCAGAAACTATCTCCCATCCTGGAGAGTTTAAAAAAAGCCCAGAATAAAGGGCTGATGAATGGTGTGTGCCACATTGAAAATACAGTCCTGTAGTGTCCCCAATATTTAAAAGAATTAAAACAGTCTTGTGACAGCCCCAGATAGGTTGTAACTGGGGCCGCCTGTAAAATAAAGCATATTTGGGTAAAGAGGGCCAAATAAAAAGCCCGTGCACGTTAAGGCATGGGATAATATGGAAACTCCCCCTATTACGTAATGTCATGGCCAATGGGAACTTCTCCACAGAGAGTGCTGTAATCCCTAGGGCTATAAATAGGGCCCACCACTAGGGGAGAAGAGTAGAGTCGAGTCAGCTGGTGTACTGACAGTGAAGGAGGAGAACCTGTATTATGTGCTGAGTATTTCACACCGATATTTCAGAAAACAGTGTAAGAAGGATAGTCTACTCAGGTATTGGCTGAAGTTAAGCCACAGGCTCTACAAGGGAAGTAGAGACCTGGAAATTTCTTTTGTTCCTGGTCTCATTTTCCTGATCTTCTTTTTGTATATATTTTGGACTTTTAATAAAATGACAGACACCTTCCAGCGTCTTTTATGCACCTGAGCTCTGCCTGCTGTGTCAAGTTTGTATCCCACCATGTTCACACTGATGTCAGAAGTGGGATACCTGGTGCGATTTTAGACTGCCTGGTAAAAATGCTGCTGGGGGGTATAGTCATATACTCGACGCATGAGCAGAGAAAAAGGTGTTGGAACGAAAGAGTTCCAGTGGACCAGATCCAAGGTCAAACAACTGGGGTTGAAACCTATACCAGGAATGGAGCCAGTCATTCACCCCAAAGAACCACTAAAGAAAGAAGATGTGGAATCCCCAGAGGAGGAAAAGAAATGGCATGCTGGGGAAAATAAGCGATTAGAGGAGGAGGAGCAAAGACAAAAGGAAGACCCAGTTCGAGAGGATCCAGGTGACCTGTTGCGTTGGCTTTGCCTGAGACAGCTGGACATGGAAAGGGACCGAGAAGAGGACCGGTGGCAGAGAGAAGAGGAACGGAGGAACGAAGAAGAGGAAAGAAGATGACAGGATGCTAGATGGCATGATGCCTTGCAGGCCATTCAAGCAATGAACCCAGGGCAGCCTAACAGAAACATCCCTCAGGACATCAAATTGACCAAGCTCACCGAGGCAGATGACATCAAAGCATACTTCACTACCTTTGAGCAAATTGCTCAAACCTGTACCTGGCCCAGAGATCAATGGGTAATAAGACAAGTACCACACTTATCTGGATGTGCCCAGCTGGTGTACAGCCATATGATAGCACCAGATACCAATAATTATGACTGGGTAAAGGAAAAGATCCTTAGAAGGTATGACATTAATTCTGAGACATTCCAGCAAAGGTTTAGATCACAGAAAATGGTGGGTCAAGATACACCAAGGGAAACCTTTGCCAGATTAGAAGGCTTTTGTCTCAAATGGTTACAACCAACAGTTAAAACAGTTGATCAGATAATGGATTTCATTATCATCGAAGTTTATACAGATTATGCCCCAGGATGTGCAGGTGTGGATAAGAGAGCACAAACCTGACACTGCCGAGTGAATAATAACTCTGGCAGAGGACTACCTGGTGGCCAGACCTGCAAGGATCAGAGGAACCCCGAGCCCCGCAGCCCAAATTATGACACCTGTAAGACAATATGATCAAACTTACCAAAAAACAGTATCTGGTGGGGGAGCAAGTTGGCAAAGATAGAGACCCTACCTTGCTGATTTTATTTGTAGGATATGTGCAAGAAAGGGACATATCATACAGAACTGCCCTAGTAAGGGATCGAATATTTCCCATTTTGCTGTGACTAACTGGGGCTATATTACCACAGTGGGAATTGGACAACAAAGCTTACTGGGCCTCATAGATTCAGGGAGTAAGCAGACTTTAGTAAGAGCTGGTTTTATTAATGACTAGGAGAAATGAAGGATTTAAGTCTAGTCCCTCTACTTCCTGTGCCCATGCTCATTGGCCAGGACTATCCAAAGTTTGATCAACTGTTAAAGTCTCCCCAAACAGGTTACCCTTTGGTTGCTGTCACCACCCGGGCACAGGCTAGAAAAGAACAGTCTCCTGATATGTTCCTTTTTGATCCAGAACTATTTCAGATCCCTAGAAAATCCAGAAAACCAAGAATGAAAAAAGGAGGGAAAAGCAGAAGTGGAGAGACACTCATAAGACTGCGATACCTGAGATTCCTGAATAGGACCTGATGTTAAAAGGGGCCAACATTCAGGAGGAGCAAAACAGGGTGAGACATTAAAACCTTTTTTTTTCACAGGTGGACCAAGTAGCTGTACAGGGTCAACCTCAGCATGTATTGTCAAATGAGATATTGTACAGAATATGCATTAATCCTGTGACAGGAGAGCAGCTGAAACAAATGATTGTTCCCCAGAGGTATAGAGATAAACTAATGGTACTGGCCCATTATATCCCTATGGCCAGTCATGAGGGCCAAGATAAAACTCTGGGTAGGTTGACCTACCATTTTTTCTGGCCAGGGATTCATGATCAGGCAACGGAGTACTGCCGGACATGCCCCGAGTGTCAGACGGTGGCAAATGGAGGAAAGAAAGATAAGGTGCCCCTGCAACCCTTACCAGCTGTTATGCAACATTCAAAAGGAAAGCAGTGGATGTGGAAGGCCCCTTAGCCAAGAGTACTAAGGGTAACCAGTTTATTCTTGTGGTCTGTGATTATGCCACTTGCTACCCTGAGGCAATACCTATGTGCACTGTCACTGCCCCTCGGATCACTGAGGAACTGGTAAAAATGTTTAGTAGGCTAGGTATTCCTCAGGTTATCCTCATGGACCAGGGTACAAACTTCACCTCCATCCTCCTAAAGGAGTTGTATAAACTTTTGGCGGTTACAGCAGTGTGAACCTCTCCTTACCACCCCCAGACCGATGGACTGGTTGAGAAGTTCAATAAAACATTGAATCACATGCTGCAAATATATGTCCAGGAGGAAGGAAGGAAGGGATTGGGACAAGTATTTGCCGTATCTATTATTTGCATATCGTGAGGTGCCCCAAGCTACCACTGGTTTTTCTCCCTTTACTCTTTTGTATGATAGGAACCCATGGGATCCCTTGGACGTAGTAAAAGAACATTGTGAGGAGGGGAAGGAGGTTTGCCACAGTAACATAGTTGATTACATGACCAACTTAAGGAAAACATTGGTTACATTTGTGCAGGTAGCACATCAGAATGTGATTTAAAGACAAGCTGATCAAAAATCTGGTTATGATGAAGGGCTGAAAGACAAAGGTTTTCATCCTGGGGAGAAGGTGTTATTGTTATTACCTACCCAGGAGAATAAACTTTTAATGAAATGACAGGGTCCCTATGATGCAATCAAACAGGTGGGGAAGGTCAACTATGAAATTAAAACACCAGAAAGAAAAACAGCTTTGAAAGTGAACCATGCTAACTTATTATGTAAGTGGCAGGAAAGAGCAAACTCTGTGCTCGGCTGTTTTATGTACCCTGAGTCTGAAAGCAGTGAGATGGATGTAGCTTATGAAAGGCTGGACTCTAGGTCCCAGGTGGATGAGGTGCAAATCAACCCCAAGCTGAATGATGCCCAGAAACAAGAAATAGGGGAACTGTTACAGTATTATGTGGCTACCTTTACTAGCATACCAGGTAGAGCAAAGGGGGTGGTACATAACATACATATGGAACAAACAAAGCCTATTCATCAGTGACCTTATCGCTTGCCTGAGAAGGTCAGACAGGATGCTGTCACTGAAATCAAGCACATGGAAGCACTAGGGATAATAATCCCATCCCATAGCGCATGATCTTCACCCATGGTAATGGTACCCAAAAAGGAAGCAGGAATCAGACTTTGTCTGAATTTTCGTAAGTTCAATTCCCTTTTTCCCCTTTGATAAGTATCCAATGCCCAGGGTGGATGACCTCTAGATAAAATCAGATCAGCTAAGTACATTAGTACCCTGGACTTAACAAAGGGGTACTGGCAGATTCCATTATCTTTACAAGCCCAAGAAAAGACTGCATTCAGTACCCCAACAGGGCTATTCCAATTCACAACAACACTATTCAGATTACACGGGGCACCGGCCACCTTCCAGCGCTACATGGATAGAGTTTTATGCACCCATACCTCATACAGTGCCGCTTATTTGGATGACGTCATTTTTTCACCTGATTGGCAGACTCACCTAATTCATCTGAGCGCTGTTATACAGCCATTACTGATTCAGGCCTCACCATCAACCCTGAAAAATGTGCCGTAGCCAAAACTGAGACAAAATATCTCAGGTTTATAATTGGAAAAGGGATTATCCGGCCTGATATCAGTAAAGTAGAGGCAGTGGCAAACAGCCCCATACCACAGACAATGAGTCATGTCCACTCTTTCTTAGGCCTAGTCAGCTATTACAGATGTTTTATCCCTGACTTTGCCACCATCGCCACCCCACTGACAGACTTGATGTGAAACAGATGTGCTGATAAGGTCCAATGGACTAACGATTATAATGAGGCTTTCTTAACCCTCAAAGCTTTACTCTGTTCCTACCCTGTGTTATGTAGTCCCGATTTTACAAACACCTTCGAACTTCACACTGATGCCTCTGACACAGGCATTGGGGTGGTGTTGTCCCAGAAACACAAAGGTGAGGAACACCCGGTGATATATATAAGTAGAATATTACATGAGAGAGAACAGGAATATTCTACCGTTGAAAAATAATGTTTGGCGTTGAGATGGGCAGTAGAAGCACTCAAATATTATTTGTGGGGCAGGGAATTTACAGTGGTGATGGACCACAATCCCCTGTGTTGGCTTTAACAAATGAAAGATAAAAACGGTAGGATCATGCAATGGTACTTAGCACTGCAACCCTATTGCTTTACCATCACACACAAGGCGGGTTCCAAACACCTCAATGCCGACTTTTTGTCCAGATATGGGGCAAATGTGATGGAAACAGGATGAAATATATGTGATGTTAACATATTTTCTTGCTTTTTGTACAAAATGTTAAAGTGAACTCCTGAAGTAAAATAATAAAGAAAGAAATGAAGGTTACATGTTGAGAAAATGTGTTTACACCTCAGGGAAAATGTACAGAGTATAGATAAAGTTATATCTGTTATATATTACTGTACTGTTTAAGGGTCCCTGAGGGGGAGTTTCTGAGAGTGGGTGGGCGGAAGCTCCGACCCTCCTAGGGTTTCAGGAGGGTGTTTAAACAACATAAATCTGTTGCCTCTTGGTGGGGGAGGTGTGTAACAGGGTGCTACCTGTTATTAGTATACAGACCCTGGAAATAAAGAATAAAGAGTCATCTGTGCCCGTTCTTGTCCCCCTTGTGTTATTTCCCTCACTCTTTTCTAACCACTCGTTTTCCTTCTTTTTCTTTCCTTGTTTCTTTGTCAGGGTGGCTAACCTGACAAAACCCTAGCCTTTTCTATGCTGTCCTTTTTTCAAAAAGACCCCCTTGCTGTGCACATTGGACTGGAAACTATCTCCCGTCCTGGACAGTTTTAAAAAAGCCCAGACTAAAGGGCAGATGAATGGCGCTTGTCGCGTTGAAAATACAGTCCCGTAGTGTCCCCAATATTTAAAAGAATTAAAACAGTGTTGCGACAGCCCCAGAAAGGTTGTAACTGGGGCTGCCTGTAAAATAAAGCATATTTGGGCAAAAAGGGCCAAATAAAAAAGCCCCTGCATGATAAGGCATGGGATAATATGGAAACTCTCCCTATTACTTAATGTCATCTTGGCCAAAGGGACCTACCCCACAGAGAGTGCTGTAATCCCTAGGGCTATAAATAGGGCCCACTACTAGGGGAGAAGAATAGAGTCTATGAGCTGATGTACTGACAGTGAAGGAGGAGAACCTGTATTGTGTGCCGAGTATTTCACACAGATATTTTGGAGAAGAGTGTAAGAAGGATATTACGCTCCTGTATCGGCTGAAGCTAAGCCACAGGCACTACGAGGGAAGTAGAGACCTGGAAATTTCTTTTGTTACTGGACTAATTTTCCTGATTTTTTTTTTTCTGTATATATTTTGGACTTTTAATAAAATGACAGAGGCCTTCCAGCATCTTTTATGCACCTGAGCTCTGCCTGCTGCATCAAGTTTGTATCCCACCACGCTCACACAGATGAAGACCAAATAAAATTAAAGTAGATTATTCTGTGGGTGACATTATAGAGAATGGTGGAAATTTGACTAGGACACCGGAGATATTTTATTATTTATTTATTTAAGTATTCCGAAACAACCTTTGAGCATAAGCTCATTTACAAAGGTTCCATGTCAGGAGACACAAACCAATGTACAGAGAAAATTGAAATATTACACAGAGTAAATAACAGCAGCGTACAGGGACATTAGAATAACACACAATGTAAATTAAAGCAGGCTGTAATAATGCTGGGATCTATAGCTTTAGGTACAACGGTAACACAGGGTTCAACTAAAATGAGCAGGCTAAGGCGAGTACTGCTGCAGCATGAGGAAAGGAGTAAAGTACCAACTGTGTTTCTGGATGGCAGCATAGTAAGGTGGGGCAAGAAGAAGTGGCAGGTAAGAATAAGCAGCCTCAAATACCAGGCCTTGTCCTCAGAGTAGAAAAGGTGGGTGGACAGATTTGGGCGTCAGGCTAGGGTGGGGCTTCCAATCTAGATAGATTGGGCAGGTTGGCAGGTGAGGCAACAGGGGGACGAGTGAGGAGGGGGGCTTGGAGTGGGCCTAGTGGAAGGGGAGCAGCATAGCTTGGGGGAGCACCAAGGTTAAATCGGGGTGGTGTTAGGAAGAGTAGGGTAAGGGAGGAGTGGTGCGAGAAGAGAGTGAAAAGAGAAGAGGGGGACAACTTTTGAGACCTGAACAACCACCAAAAAAGGCAGATGGGACCTTGATTTAATGTCTCATCAAAAATGATGGCACACGTCGACAGTACAGCATCCCCCAAGTACTACAATTAAGTGACAGCCTTTATGGTATGAGCCCTATCCTGGCAATGAATAGTGCATTCTGCCAGCATATAATGATCAAGGGCTGGCATCACTGTGGGATGCTCCACGGGAGGCAATGCATGAACCACAGGTAGCCTAACTCCTATAGTGAACTGAGCCCTAATACGTAGATAGATCACTTAAAGGACAATGTCTCCCTCCCTCCCTCTGATTAATATAATGGAGTTCAGAGGCTCTACTTAACAAAAATACCAGGTCAAACAATGCTTTATTACTTACTTTAGTTAGGTATTTTTATCTGGTTGATCCTGCATAGCCCCCCCCGCCATACCAATGTCACTCCCCTCTCGCACCATTCCTCCCTTGCCGCTGCTCTTCACGCTAAGCTAATATATGAATCCTCACCATCCCTTCTGCTTGTCACCCTATCCCTGTCTCCCCACCAACCACCCAGCCTATCCTCTCACCCATCTTGCCCCACCCACCCCTTTATTCCTATCCCAACCCCCTTTACCCATTCTGCCTCCTAGCACTTCTTCCCTTCCTCCACCTCCCTGTCTCCCTACCCCTCCTCCCTACCCCAGTCACTTCCCTCCCCTCGACCCCATCCCTGTACCCCCATCTCTGTGCACAATATTCCTGTCCTGCTGAACCAACCACCCTCTCCATTCTTCACCTCCTTGTCTCCCTACTCCTACCCCAGTCACCACCCTCCCCTAGACCCCCCATACCCTTATCTCAGTGCACAATATTCCTGTCTCTCTGAACCTACCACCCTCCTCTGCGATGTCATCTACAGCCCCATGTTTTCACTTTTTTCTTTTTTCCTTTTCCTTCTGCCTCCAGTGAAGACTTGTCTCACTCTATGTGTATCATCTACGTGCACATTAGCGTAGTTAGTTTTTTGTATGTAATGTATCAGTTATTTGCAATGATCCAAGTTGTACCTTATGATTGCCATTGCTGTTTACTTGTGCTATCCAAATCTGTTTTGTATAAGATCATGTATGTCATTGTATTGTTTGAAATCTCCAGGATCTCCTTGTGAATGAGCTTGCTCAATGGAGTAATTCCTGTAATAACAAACTTGAACTTGAACTTGAATATTGCAGTGTTCCCTGTAGCTGATGTCAGCAAGGCACTAGGTTTCAGGGGACATCAGAAGGTTGCAGAATCATATACAGCCAGTATCAGTGCAACTGCAGTGCTGATTGCTGCTGGCACAGCTCATAACATTGGCCCTCCCTGTGTCCGTGGGGAGGGAAAGTGTTACCACCAGTATCAGCAGTGATCAGCACTATGGTTGCCTCGATCCCAGCCATGGCTGTGTCCCTCACTTACATCAGTTATGGGGGAACTCTGGGATATTACTGACATTTTTTATTTATTTATTTATTTTAATAATCAGGTAAGTTCACTGGAACCAGGTCCCTTTCACAGGAGTGACTCATCCACAAGTGGATGGTAGAAGGAGGCGCATGGGATCAACTTCATAAAAATGCTGAATTAAAGAAACGTAAGCAGTGAAAAAAAATTAAGCTTGCATTCTGGATAAACATAACCTCCCTGCCCCACTATAACAATCTTGCAAAGGCTTATAGATGTAGACAGTGTAGAAGCAGTCCAGAGAATGGCAACTAAAATGGTACATGTTTTGCATGACAAACCGTGTGATGATGACTAAGGGATCGCAATATGGGATATATTACAATATACTGAAACGTGGTTCCCCAAGTTTCAGTAACCTGATGCCAGCAGCTCAAAACACAGCTGCCCAAAAGGTGAAGTTTTCCCACGGCAGAGTTTTTTTTATGTTTCGGGGGCTTCTCCCCCCCACCCCTTACTTTACATAACCAACTCCACCACGGGTAAATTTCACCTGTCGGGCAACTGTGTTTCAGGCAAACGGTGTTGGGCTAATGAAACTCGGGGAACTGAGTTTCAGTTAATCGAAATACTACCCTAAATATGTACACCCTGGAGGGGAGGAGGGAGAAAGGGGACATGATAAAGACCTACAAGTACATCACAGGAGTATGAAGTACATATTTAAGCATGGGGCTTAATGTTAGCTGTCGCACCTTTAAGAGCACTTAGAACACGCATGTTGCCAATTGTTGCACTGCCTGGCAGTGCCATGTAATTCCAGGAACAGTCTGGGAAACCTCTCAGTTTGAGGTAAAACCTCATGGTGTACTTCTCCTGTGTCTGAGAATAAACACTGTTTTCTACATTTACTGTATGTGTCCACCTCTGTCATTCGTATGGTCTAGCACGGCATCCACCAGAGCAGCAAGAGAAGGGCATGGCAAACATGAAGAGGAGGTTAGAGTCCTTGTGGAAGACCAACACCAAAATGCCACACATGGTGCAGAATGCGGCCCTTCTCCTGCTTTAGCCCTAGCTCGACTGCCTGAGTCCACCCACAGCCCCGGATGCAGTAACAAAAGATAAAAACTCTACTGTGCTTTCTGCAGTAGGCTGCAGCCCTACTGCATGACTGTGACCTACTATATTAAAACTGTGGGACATTGCTTGTCACCTAATAAATCGATGCTTTGCCAACAATTATTTGCAGGCACCACTGGAGCTCTGAATCTACAACTCCCCCACCCCACCCCCAGCAGATCACACCTCACGGCAACTATGGCCTGCATCGGATCCCTCCAGCTCTGGGATTTCTCCCTATAAGTCACTTCTGTAATGCCCTATTCTGTGCCTCTCCTTTTGCAACCATAGCATGGCATCCGTGTTTGCACTCTAAATGAGCAAAAGCAATTATGCAAATAATCTAACCTGCCTCCGGGAATGTATGACTACAGCATGCACTGCACCTTCCCAAATGTAGCTCTCCTCCAAAATGCTGCACTCTAGTGAGGACGAAAAGACCTGGCTGCCTGCAACAATAGGGCTCACTCAGAACCACTCCTCACACCAAACTCTCGCCAACAGCATGTTCTTACTTCAAGCTCCTGGCAGCACCAGTGACTGCTCCCTGCTGACCGCGGCTTCACCTAATGCTGCAACAGTAAACAGCCGCTCAGTCCTTCTGCACCAGGCTCAGCTGCCTGCTCAGCCCCGCTCTAAGTTAATGCTGCTCCGTACCCCAGTAACTCAGCTGTCTACAACATGGCTCAACTCTGTGTTCTCTTCAACTCACCAGCTGCCACTCAGCCACGCTGAAAAACGGCCCTTCAACAACATAAATTAATAACAAAACATAAATACAGGACTGCACACAGAGCGATCCACTCTCCACTTAGCCACTCTACACGGGGGCCATGCAACCACAGAAAAAATAAATTAATAAATAAAAAGGAGCAGAGAAATTAAAAAAGGAGCAGTTAAATACACATGGTGCAAATAAGTAAACTGGGGCAGCTATAACTTAAACAGCAGGAGCTAATCATGCAGGGCAAGGAAAAATAAAATACCATAAATGAGGGGGACAAACCTGAGAGAACCATAGAAAACAAACAAAGGCTGCACAATAAACAATCAAGGAGCAGTAAACAAACACCCCAGTAACCTTGTTTCACTCACCAACAAAAAAAAATCAAAGCCCGCCATTTTTCCTGTGCCAATTGGGGAAGAAGGACAGCCACGCAGCAATCGCCATTTTGGTCATTGTAGTAGCTCCAAATCACCCTCATGGCAAGCAGTAGCCATCTTTGTTTGGGCACAGAGTGCATAAAAGGAAGTGCCCTCTGATCTCAATAGGTGGCCATCTTGGAAAGACCAACAGTATGGAACAGGGCTGTCCAACGCGTGGCTCACGAGCAACATGTGGCTCGTGAAGGTACAGGAAAAAAATACTGATTTTGTGCTTGATTTTTGCCTGTAAGCTTCATTTTTCTTTTTGCAGTTCCGTTTTGCGGTCAGACAGAATTATTTATTCCCACTGAATTTTGCCTGTTTCGCCTGCCTCTGTGGCTCCCTGAATGCTCTTGAATGTGTCTTGTCGGAAACACCTTGTTTGCCGAATATAAAAATAAATCGGAGATTCTGAATGTCATGAAAGATGTCCAGCTTTCTAGTAACATTGTTGCAAGAAGGACTGAAGCAATGTCACATGATGTGGAGAGGTACTTAAAAAAGGATCTGGAACCTTGCGAGTTCATCAGTTTCCAAATGGATGAATCTACAGATGTTATGGACACTGCCCAATTAATTGTGTTTGTCCTAATGGTGTTCCAGGATTTCACTTGCAAAGAAGAACTTCTGAAAATAATTCCACTGAAAGGCAAGATTCGTGGAGAAGACATTTTCCAATAGATCATCACAAACCCATTCATGATGACTGACATAAGCAAAATTGCCAATGAAATTTCAAGTGTTTTAAAAGTAAATGCAGCAAAACTTGAATTTGAAATAATCGACTTATAGACAGATGTACAAATAAAGGCAAGATCCTCTTAGCCAGACTTCTAGTCATTAGTGGATGAACTCAGATTTCCACTTCTGAGAGAGTTGTTTCTTCAATTAAGTGTCTGTTTTGGCTCTACATATCTGAGTGAAGTTGTATTTTCAACAATGAAAATACTAAAATCAAAGTTAAGGTCCTCTCTGACAGATGACCACCTCAATGATTGCATGTCAATGGCTGTGACACACTACACACTGGACTACATAAAGTTGTCTGATAATATGCAATGCCAGAGCTCCCACTAGAGTAGAAATGAATAAAGATTCATGAATAAAGATTTTAAAATGAAAATTATTTTTAAAAATACTTAATAAAATCTGATTGATCATTCAATATTGACTACTGCTGTCATTATTTTAACTACAAATCATTGTCAATATGTGTAAATATGGTAAATATGGGCATTGTATGTGGCGCGCATGTGAGGACCGGCATGGGCCACATGTTTTTGTTGCTCTTGCCTTGACTCAGAAATTAAAATGTTACTCCCAACCCCAAAAAGATTGGACACCCCTGGTACAGAAAGTCTATGTCACAGTCAGACAGCCATGTTTGTGAGGGGTACCAGTTTGTTTGACAGGGCTTCACTTCATAGGATTCAATGGTGGCCATCTTTGTGAAGAGCAATCCCCACTGACATGAATTGACACTGAAACAAATAGCCGATTTTGCAAATAAATCTTTATTTAAATAACAGACAACAAGGATTTAGGCTGGAATTGTTTAATAAAGATGTCATTAGATGGACTTTGATTACAAATAATTGTATGTTTGTCTGCAATAATATTTTCTCTGCGGCACTCTATCTACTCCATGACGTCCCGTCTCCTGCATGATGGCAACTCCTTCTTATACTTAAAACCTTCGCTGTGTCAAACGAAACTCATCTCCAACCACAATGTCTGAAGAAGATGCAGATATGGGCACAGGAGCATCCGGAGGTCCACCTTCACCTACCTCGGGAGCACAGGGCTACAAAATTGAAACCCTCCCATAAGACAGTCTTCCCTCTCATCACAGGGACCACCAGCTATGCAAGCCATTCCAGATTACCTTGCTTACATTAAAACTATCTCACCTCAATCCACGGTCCATACCAGCCTACAGCCAGCACCCTTCTCAGCCTTGGCTTATGAAGACGCTGTTGACTGGCTCAATCAATTACAAGCCTGGATTGCTTTCAGTGGTTGGACTGATCCCTTGTGTATTTCCAATGCCTTGCACTTGCTTCTGAGAGGGATTCCCATTTCCTGGTTTAACACACTTCCAGAACAAGTTAAAGGAAATAGTGTCACTCTGTATGCAACTTTTAGAGATCATTTTGTCCAAGCACATCCACCCTGGTTATTGGAACAACAGCTGTGGGAATGCACCATGTAGCCCTCTAATCTTTGGAAGCCTTCACAGTTGGCATTGAGTCATGCTGCAAACATCTCCAGAAAACAGAGAAAGATCAAATCATGGCCTTTATCCGGGGACTGCTCCCACAATTTCATCCTTATTTGGTCCAACAGAAGCCGACAACTTGGATGGATACAATCCAAGCTGCATGACTTGCGCAGGAATCCATATCAGTGTTCCAAGCCACTAGAGTACAAGCACCTCAGTCCTCATAAATGGCTGCACTTAAAACGTGTCCAGCAGCAACAAGCAATGATAGACAAGCTCATCATCACAACTGTCAATAGTTTACACTTGAGCTCAACTTCTTCCTCTGCTACTTCTGTCAATGCTCTGCAACCACAACAGCCACCTGATCCACCTCCTCCTTCTTGAGAGCCCATTAGCTGTCAGTGGTGTGGATTCAGGGGACACACTGCTGCAGTTTGCTGACAGCTGAAGTATTGCAATCAAAATAAAACTAACCAAGGACATCCACCACAGCATCAGCAGCAAGATGATTGCAACTAAACTCAGGATCAGGAAAACAAGCACTGCCCAACAAACTAGGAACTTTTGTTGGGCAGGAGAACACTGCAACTGACTGCCCCTCCAACTCTGACAATTCATGCAAACAGCATCCTCCAGCTACCAACTCTGGCACTATCTTGTTTCCAGGAGCAAATGTACTTGTCATTAGATCACCACTCCTAGCAAACTATGTCCCAGTGACCATAGAAGATTGGTCCATGCATGCCTTGGTTGACACTGGAGCAGAAATCTCAGTCATCAACACCAATATTATGAACAACAAAGCTGTTCATCAATTACCTACTGTCCCTCCAGCAAATACCGCTACAGTACTTATTACAGGTATTGCCCATAGCAAGCTACACTTTGACTCACAGCAAGCTACTGTCAAGTTCTACCTAGTACCTGATCTACAACCATCAGTGATTCTTGGCATGGACTTTCTCAAATCTCACAAAGCCATCCTTGACTTTGCATCACACAAACTGTCACTAGACCCTCGGAGACAACTCGCTATTATAGACTCCATCACTGTGCCTCCTAAGACAGAAATGGTTTTGATTGCCAAGATTCAAGGTGAACCAGTCCCACAAGATGTTGTTGGCACTGTTATGGTATCCCCTGCTCTGCTTTCATCAGGTCTTCTCCCAGGAAACACCTTGTTTGCTGTGCATGACGACACAGTATTCCATAAATGGTGCAACTTTACAGATGAGCCAGTCATCATCTCCAAGGGTGCCAATGTCAGAAAGTTTGTTTTCTTGTCTACTGGGGACCAGCTCCATCTTATGCAAGTACCACAGCCTGGTTCCACCAACTCTCATCCTGTCAGTACTGTCACGACCACTCCAGCTTCACCAGAGTTACCCCTCAGTGAGCGACTATCCTCTTCCATACTCTCAGCATCTCCAACAGAGAAACAGCTTTTGAATTTTCTGAAGGACTACCCAGATGTCCTTGTTGGTTCAAATAACAAGCTTGGATGTTGTGATATCCTGCAACACACAATCGAGGAGCAACCCAGTCAAAAACCCATCCTTCAGTGAGCCTACAAAGTGGGACACAAACACAAAAAAGTCCTAGAAGATGTGATCAAAGACATGCTTGAACAAGACATCATTGAAGAGTCTACAAGTCCCTGGGTTGCATCATGCCTGCTGGTGTTAAAGAAGGACAAGGGGTAGTGCTTTGTGGTTGACTACAGAAATCTCAATGCCTACATGGTGTTGGATGCTTATCCCTTAGCCACAACCGAAGATACCTTAGAGAGTCTTGGAGTGGTCAGCCCAGTTTACTTCACCACTCTGGACCTTCAGAGTTGGTTCTACCAAGTCTCCATAGCTCCAGTATCTTGCCCATACACAGCTTGATGCTGTCACTTGGGACTTTTCCAATTCAAATGACTGCCTCTGGGACTTTGAAACAGTCCAGCTACATTCCCATGTGTTATGGAAGCCATACTACATGGGTTGCCTTGGAAATCCTGTCTAGTTTACCTGGACAATGCTATTGTCTTCAGCAGAACTTTTCCAGAGCATCTCCAATACCTCAAAAAAGGGTTTGAACATCTCTGACAAGACAACCTCAAACTTCACCCAGAGAAGTAGTGTTTTGCACAGCATCAAATTCATTATCTGGGGCATTTGTTAGTTCTCAGTGCATCTCTCCAGACCCAGACAAGCTATCAGCAATCAAAGACTATCCAGAACCTAAAAACCTTAAATACCTTAGAACTTTCCTAGGCTTGTCTGGATATTACAGAAAGTTCATCTGTAACTATGCCAAGAAAGCAGCTCCACTGTACGCCCTCACTAAAAAGGGATGTGAATATGCCTGGACATCTGAGTGCAAAGAGGCCTTTGAAATCTTAAAAGACAAACTAGTCTCTTCTCCAGTATTGACCTACCCGAGGTTCAACTAACCCTTCAAACTCTACACAAACGTTAGTTCTTTTGCAGTGGGTGCTGTGCCATGTCAAGTGCAAGATGGAACAGAACGAGTTGTTTCCTATAGCTCCCTTTCCTCAGCTGAGCAGAACTATGGCATCACGGAAAAAGAATGTCTAGCCATGGTATTTGCCATAAAGAAATTTGACTGTTACCTTCACTGCTCCTCCTTTATAGCTATTGTTGATCACTCTGCCCTCAGATGGTTGTTCGAAATGAAGGAGCCAGTAGGAAAGTTTGGCCAATGGATTGCCATACTGCAGTGCTACAACTTTGAAATTCAGTACAGACCAGGTAGAGTTCACTCCAGTGTTGATGGTGTTAGTCAAAGAAGATATCCCTCTGCATAATCCTCAACAGATGAGGAATCCTGCTTACAAGCTTTTCCTTTCCACGCCACAGATGTGCTTCCTGTGAACACTCCTATAGCACTTCAAGTACTTTGCTGCTACCAACTGCTTCTTCAGAAAGAAGCAAAATCCTCACTTACTACATGCAGCCATAGAGCTTCTCACCTCCTCAGCATCTGGTCTTTCCCCTGGCAACTGTCAAAATGCAACAAAGAGCAGATCCTCAGTTCACAGACATAATCTTTTACTTACAGTATGGAAATCTATTGCAACAGAAGCAACATGACCAGGACGTACTTTTCTTTGCTTCACAATACTGTACTTCCTCAATGATGGTGTGGTTTCCCACATCTGGACCAAGGTAGGCAAAGGCCATCACATGGACAAAACTTATGTACAGTTAGTTGTGCCAGCCTTTCTAGTAAACAAAAGTTCTTCTCTCCACTCATGCCTCTCCACTTTCTGGAGATCATATGGGAATCCACAGAACTCTCAAAACAATAAGGCTCCACTTCTTTTGGCCTCTCATGAATGAGGATATTGTCCGATTTGTCAAATCCTGCCAGCCCTGCTCCCAAAGAAAGCCTTCTGCCAAACTGACAAAGGCACACCTCATTCCAATGCCTGTAGCCACAGAACCATTTCAGCGTGTCAGCACAGACATTCTTGGATCTTTACCAACATGCTCTGACTCTGGCAACAAATACATTCTTGATTTTGTGGACTGCCTTACAAAATACTTAGAACTAATTTCACTACAAGACATCAAAGCTGCTACAGTAGCAAATGCCTTCCTCAACACAATTATTTGTTATCACAGTACTCCCTTGTACCTACATTCAGAGAAGCACTATCTTGCAACAATTGTTCAAGAAGCTTGCAAACTCCTTGACATAAAAAAGACACACAACACTCTATCACCTGCAATGCAATGGACAAAGTGAAAGAATGATGTCTACCATTTTAAACACACTCTCCAAGTACCTGGATGAAACTCATGACATTTAGGATCACTTTGTTTCTTTTGTTCAATTTGCCTACAATACAAGCCCGTATGTCAACAGTATAGAGTACACAACATTTTTTCTTGGTCCATGGACACCATCCAAGAACTCCATTGAACATGGATCTCTCACTGCTAGAGGTTCCAAAGTCTGCTTCCTCATACAGTATTCCTGTACTGGAACAAGTTGAACTTGCCAGACGTGCTGCAGTCACCACAGGGACAGAGAAAATCTGCCATGCAGAAAATGTCAACAGTCTAGGCACATTAACCTTCATTTTCTGTGGGGGACACTGTTTATTTGTATCGACCTGCCTTAGTTCTAGGTGCCACAAAGAAACTGCTTCGCCCTTGGACTGGTCCCTTCTGCATTTTGGAAAAGCTTTCTCCAGTTCACAACCATCTGCGACGCAATCAGATAAGAAGCTTGTGCTTAAAAGACAAATAAATAAGCAATTTAACACATCGATCAAATATCAGATGCTCCCGTGTATTTATAGCATATGGCATGCTGATTTACAATATTCTAGAGTTTAACTTTATTTTGTAGATTTACATCATTCTCATCAAGTTTAAAACTTTGGCTGAAATGTAAACAAAAGCTCCATTTAGCCCCGCTACTGAGCGCTACTCGAGAAACAAAATAAGCGATGACGTGCCGGCAACATGATGACATCATGCGTGGCAGTCATCCACTTCTTCTATTACTACCTGTGGGCACTGTTGTAAAATGCAGGATATTGGCACTATATTTGGTTATCAGCGTATGTGAGCCGATGCGCAGCTTGTGCACAGAGTCTGGTGCACAAGCTAAAGTATCGATACATAGACTGATAACTAATACTGCAATATCTGCATAACAGTGCCTGAAACAACAGAAAAGTAGACAGACTCACCATTATCACATAACACGTCATCACGACTATGACGAAATAGCAGGCTAACGACTGTTTATTCAGCAAAGGTAAAGCAACTAACAAATCACAAATAAAAAATTCTAGAATATTGTAAATCAGCATGCCATATGCTATAAATACATGGGAGCATTTGAGATTTGATCGATGTGTTAAATTGCTTATTTATTTGTCCTTTAAAGTCCACATCATTACCTGAAGCACGGGTACTTGAGTAACACCCTCCCAGATGATCCCAGTTCTCCCAGCAATGAAGTTGCACTTGAGCCTGCCATCATGTCAGAATCAGAAATTCCACCTGATAACCTGTAACCAGTGCCTTCAGAAACTAATCCTCCAGACTCTCTCCAGCTGGATTCTGTTGCCCCGTCCTTCCGTCAGATGAATTTCCTGGGACTTCTCAGCCCTCTTCTCATGACTCTCTTGTGCACACCCCTGTGTACCAGTTCGAGAAGATTTTTCAAAAGAAGTTTGTAAATGGATCCTGGACTCAAATGGTGTGATTTTCACAGCTCTTAAAATTCTTGGGTTGCTTTTTACGGACCTTATCCCTTCCTGTCTAGAATCGGTTCAAACAACTCATACCATTGTTCCCACTGAACAGAAAAGTCAATGGAAATCTTGAACTTTTAAACAACTGAACTCAGCGTGTTTTGGGACTAATACTTCTACTGTCCATGGTATTTTACCTGTGCTTAATTGTTTTCCTGCAGTAAATGTCTTATTTTACCTGTTTTTATGCACATATTTACTAATGGTACTACATGAACTGCATTTTCTTCCTCTGTAATGTTATTTCACTTGTTCTGCAACACTTCATATAAAGTTTGCATATTGTAATTCTGGGTCATCTCCAGCTGCTACTACCCCTTTCCCTCTCTTCCTTTCTTTCTTCTCTGCACTGTGGCACTTGACACTCTGGCCAAGCTTCAGGTTGCTATGGTGTTTCCCCTTCCTCTGGTACTACTCTGACTGGCCACCATTGTAGTCCAGATCCTTCCCCCCTCCCCTGCAGTGGAGTACTCTTATGTTCAAAATGTGCCATAAAATGCTTGATTTTTTTTTAAACAGTTTTCGTGTGTATGCTGTTATGTTATTGTTTGTTCTAGTGGTACTTTCACAACCCCGGGAGTGATGTGAAGTACACATTTAAGCATTACAAAAGAACCCCAGTGCAAATGCCCTGAGGCATGGGTTATCCCAGAGGATATTGGCCATACAGCCAAATTTTAAAAAAAAAAGCACAATTGTACATACCCCAATAATGCAAAGCATCATGGGAAACATATGCAAATCCCAGTGAGAGAATTTGGACTGGCTCAACATTAAGCAGAATTGCATGGTGCCGGAAGGCCTCACAGTGCAATCAGCAAAGGCTAAGAACAGCAGACACATACACGTGTTTTGTCCTCATTTGGACTCATCAGTGTGCCATATCTGTGTCTTAGTCCAGGGAGAGGGAGCCAGCCACCCCTTAAGGGGGATGTTATATGTTTGGGCCATGGGGAGCCCAAAATAGGGAAGGAAAAGAACTACAAAAGAACCCCAGAGCAAATGCCCTGAGGCATGGGTTATCCCAGAGGATATTGGCCATACAGCCAAATTTTAAAGAAAATACAATTGCACATACCCCAATAATGCAAAGCATCATGGGAAACATATACAAATCACCATGATTTAAGCATGGGGCTTAATGTTAGCTATTGCTTAATGTTAGCTGCCTGTCAGTCTCTACAGAGTAGGGTGTTATGATTGGAAACCCTAATGCCCCAGCTGTTTGTTGGTATTTTCACTCCAGATTTTCAAAATTAGATTTTTATGACCTCACCTCATGAACAGTAGCACTATCATTTCATTACTCAATCCTGAAAGGTGGTTTTTCACAGCAGCCATGCCATTCTGTGCCACAGGTGTGAAAACACATTTCAGGAAGGATATGAAAAATTGCAACTATACTGTTCATAAGGAGGTGTGAAGAAATGGCAATGTTGAAAATCTGGAGAGAAAATATTAAAAATTGGTGAAGTTATGAGAGTGCATGGAAACTGCACAATGCACGCTCATAGCACAGTCATTTTTTGGAATTTTTTTCCAAATTTGCAACATGGGCTTTTTAGGACCTCCCCTCATGAACAGTGGCACTGTCATTTAGTTACTCAGTCCAAAAAAGTGATTCCACACAGTGACCACGACATCATCTTTCGGGACTGAGAAACTAAATGACAGTGACGTGTTCATGAGGTGGGGTCCCAAGAGCCACATGTTGAACATTTGGGGCCAAAATTCCAAAAAATGGCTGCGATATCAACCTAAATTGAAACCCCCATTGCCTCCCATTATAAAGCTTACCATCATTTCTTCAGTTTGCAGTTCAGCTTTGAAGAGTGCAGACGTGTCCTGGTTCAGAGAAGATTGTGGCTCCTGACCTCCAGAGGGTAAGTATGGGTGAGGGGTGTGTGTGGAGGTGAGTGCACAGAGGGAGGGTTGGGATGGGAGAGGGGGACGAGGGAGACAACGGTGAACCATTTTCTTGTTTGCAGGGGAAAAAAAGACTGCGAGGGAAGGTTTTCTTCATTTACAGGTTACACACACACAAAAAAAAATACTCACACAGGTGTGGGCTCCCAGTGTGCCACAATTCTGGGGGGGTGCCGACACAGGGATTGGGCACCCTGATATCGGCAAGGCATATAGATGGGGGGGTCTGACACCGGGAGTGGGCATTCCGGTGTCAGAAAGGAAAGGGGAAACTGTTTAACCAGGAAAGACATACTAAGAGGAAAGACACACTAAGAAGGGGGATGCCGACACGGGGATTGGGCACCCTGAAGTTGGCTTTTTGAGATATGTGGCAGGTGGCAGGAACTGCCATGTTACTGTGTGCCACATAATGGGGGGGACATGCCGACACAGGGACTGGGCACCCCGATGTCAGCTTTCTGGGCAATTGTGTGGTGGATGGCATGAGCTACCATATTTATTGAAATGTTTCACCAGGAAAGGCATGTAATGTAGGCATGTCATCTGCAGCTGCAATGATGAGCCTGTCTCTGATTGCAGCGGCAGATTCATTTCAACTCCATGGCTCTCTTTCTCTGAAACTGTTGTCATCGGCAGTATGCCCACTGGTTGGCGGCCGAGGAACACACCCACTAAAGCATCTCCTGCATTCGCCACAACACTGACACACCTCTGAAATGTGTTACTACCACAAGATGTTGCTTTCATGTGCGTACAAGCCAACATAAAAAAGGGGGGAGGGTCACTGGAGACCAGTTAGGGACCGCTGGGACAGAATAGACAGGGGGAAAAAAATGGGCAGACTGGGTAGGCGAAACAGTCCTTTTCTGCCAACAAATTCTATGTTTTTATGTTTCACAGATGTGAGTGTTCTGTATTAAACACTGTTTATGCAGACACCTCTGGCAACTTTTATTTGAGTACCATGGTCTCCAGGCCCTGTATCTGGGGCTCCAAACCACCAATGTGGGCCACTATAGAATCTGAACTTTAAAATGATGTATTACCACCACCAGTTGTTTATATGATTGACTGACCTCCTTCCAATTGTTGAGTTCTGGATCTGGTTTTATCATCACCATAGATTTCACTGTTACAACTGAATTGATCTCTTTTCTAGCTGCTACAGCCATACCTACATGTTTACTTTCTCTCTGTTCATGGACTGGTGTCAGAAACTTATTGATCAGTCCCAAACTAACTGTATTTTATTTTATTACTTCTATTTTGTTTGTTTCACTAGGAAAAACTCCACTGAGAGATGTGATTTACAAGGATGTCCTGGTTGGGACAGGGACATTCTCTTTAATTCAAGAGGAGCTAATTTCCTGTTGTCAGTCATTTTTTCAAGTACTTGATCATGAAGCCTTTCCCCTATTTTAGCCAGTTTACTTTTTCTCAGGAACAAACAGTACACTTGTAAATGTGGCTTACAGGTCAGTGGCCATCTTGGATCCATATTTTTATTTACAGTGCACTACCTCAGGGAGAGGAATATGATATGATTGTTGGAGTTCCACTGCCTGAGTTTGTTACTCCTTGCTGTTTGGTTGTTGGGTTGTGCACTGATAAATATCAACTCTTGTTCCACTCTAAACTGTTTTCTCTCATCATCAGGAAAATTATTGCACACATAACAATAGGCAAGACTAAGAAACTGTGTTCTACTGTTTTTGACCTCTTCCCAAATATGTACACACATATTATAAACATAGAAACATAGACTTTGACAGCAGATAAGAACCGCTTGGCCCACGTAGTCTGCCCATTTTCCTATAAGCTGCAGATCCTATTTAACCAACAGCCTATTTCTTCCTACCCCCCACAAAAATTGCCTTATGTCTGTCCCATGCATTCTTGAATTCTCCCACAGTTTTAGACCCCACAACCTCCTCAGTAAGGCTGTTCCATGTGTCCACCACCCTCTCTGTGAAAAAATACTTCCTCACATTGCCCCTGAGCCATCCCCACCTCTATCTTCAGTTTGTGTCCCCTTGTTCTTGCACATCTCTTTTTCTGAAAGATGCTACGCTCTTGGACTTTGTTGATTCTACTGAGGCACTTAAACGTTTCTATCATGTCCCCCCTTCCCTCCTTTCCTCAAGGGTATACATATTAAGCTCCTTTAGTCTCTCCTCGTATGGCTTCTCTTGCAGACCCTGCACCATTTTAGTTTCCCTCCTCTGAACTGCCTCCATCCTGTCTATGTCTTTTCGGAGATGGGGTCTCTAGAACTGGACGCAGTACTCCAGATGGGGTCTCACCAACTGTCTGTACAGGGGGATAATAACTTCCTGTTTTCTGCTGGTGATACCTCTCCCTATACATCCCAGTATCCCCAGCCCTCCCTACCGCCTTCTCACATTGCTTGCCAACCTTAAGGTCATCTGTTATGATTACCCCCAGGTCCCTTTCCATTTTTGTTGTTGTTACTACCCCCATTGTGTACTTTTCCCCTGGGTTTTTGTTTCCCAGGTGCATTACTTTGCACTTCTTTGCATTGAATCCAAGCTGCCATACTTCTGACCATTCCTCCAACCTTGCCAAGTCCCTTCTCATCCTTTCCACGCCTCCTTGTGTATCAACCCTGTTGCAGATCTTTGTGTCATCTGCAAAGAGGCATACTTTTCCTTCCAGTCCTCTGCAATGTCACTTATAAAGACATTAAAAAGGACAGGACCCAGTACTGAACCCTGCAGTACCCCACTAGTAACCCCCTTTCTTCAGAGTGGACTCCATTTACAATTACCTTCTGTGTCCTGTTGTTCAGCCAATGTTTTACCTAGGCTACCACCCTGGGACCCACTCCCAGGCTGGTTAATTTGACTACTAATCTTTTGTGTGGGACTGTGTCAAATGCCTTGCTAAAGTCTAGGTAGGCCATGTCCACAGCCCCTCCCTGGTCTACTACTTTGGTCACCCAGTCAAAGAAATCAATAGATTCATCTGACATGACCTTCCCGCTGTGAACCCATGCTGCCTTGGGTCCTGTGCCCCACTGGCATCTAGGTATTCAACAATTCTTTCCTTCAGAAGTGATTCCATCGTTTTCCCTACCACAGAGGTCAAACTGACAGGTCTGTAGTTTCCTGCCTCTGTCTTGGTCCCACTTTTGTGAAGGGGAATCACATCCGCCTTCTTCCAGTCCTCGGGTACCACACCATCCTCCCATGATTTGTTAAAAAGGGTAGTCTGTGGTGTCACTAGTTCTCTGCTTAATTCTTTTAGAATTCTGGGGTGAATTCCATCTGGCCCCATTGCTTTGTCTACCTTCAGTTTTAGGAGTTCTTTCAGAACCCTTTCTTCAGTGAAAGGACTGGGATCGACCCCCCTCTCCAGAGTGCTTCTGTTAATTGGATTTGGCACCTCCCCCACTTCCTCTTTTGTGAATACTGAACAGAAGTATTCATTCAGTATCCCTGCTTTTTCACTGTCGTTCTCTGCCCACCCACCATCCATTCTATTCAGCCTCACTATCTCTCCCTTTGTCTTTCTACGCTCCCTGATACACCTATAAAAGGTTTTATCCCCCTTCTTAACTGAGTTAGCTATCTTTTCCTCAGTTTGTGCCTTTGCTATTCTGACTACTCTCCCTGCTTCCTTCTGCCTTAATTGGTACAGTTCTCTGTCCTGCTCCTTCTGTGTTTTCTTATACTTCCTAAATGCTATCTTTTTCTCCCTAACCTTCACCGCCACCTCTTTTGAGAACCATAGTGGCTTTTTCTTTTGTTTTGATTTGTTTATTTGCTTCACACAAAGGCTTGTTGCCTCAGTGATGGCAATTTTGATATTTCCCCATTGTTGCTCCACCCCTCCTTCGAGCCTGTTTGCTAGTGCTTTTCTAAGGCACTCTCCCATTTTGCCAAAGTTAGCCCTCCTGAAGTCCAGAACCCTCACTTTTGTATGGCTTGACTCTGTAGCTGAGTTTATCGTGAACCACACTGTTTGGTGGTCACTTGTTCCCAAATGGCTACCCACTTCTAGATCTGAGATCCTCTCACTGTCCCCATTTGAGAGTACGAGGTCTTAAGGAAAAAATATAGGATAGTGTATGAGGGACTATGCACAACAAGGATATTCTCAACTGAGTGGTTACTAAGCTGACCGAATGACCTCGAGAGCGAAGCTCGCGAGGTCTTTTGGTCTGCATTGTAACTGCAAGGTCGAGATTAGCCTTGTTGTGCATAGTCCCTCGTACACTGTTATGTAAAGTGTATGGTAGCCCCCAAAACGAAGTGTAGATGGATCAATTTATGTTTTTTTTTAATTGAAAAACACTTTTCTGCTGAGAGCTAGCCCTGGTTGCTAGGGCACGTTGCATGGTTGCTAGGGACCTGGTGTCCCTATGCTTTAATCGTGGAATACAATTGGCTGACTTGCAGGTTTGGGTGGGGTTTTGAAAAAAAAAAAAGGCTACTGTTCCTCTCGCTTAGCTGGAGGATGTTCATTGTGAGTGAGGACTGGGTGTTCAACTATTTTTATCGTATCTGGTTGATCCTGCATTTCTTCTGGTATCAGGTTTAACCTGCCTATGTCTGTTCGTTGCATCGCCACTCCCTAATCTGCATGAATGAGGAACAGGAAGGGAGCATTGTCAGCTGACGTCACTACTGAAACAGAATGAAAAGTCGTTCTGCTGCAATACGGATGTCACTAGTGCTGCAGAATGACTTTTACACATCATGGAAATCCATGCTGAACTACATTCTACCATACACTATAAGCTGATTGTCTGACAGCTGTTATAAATCTCCAAACATAATAACAGTAAAAAAAAAACTCCAGTCATGGACCTTATAACAAAAATCTCTACACTGTCATTCTCTTAAGAGGAGCTTATTTTAGAAGGATGAGAGTCACAGCAAAATGGCATTCCTAAGGTAAATTTAAAACTATTTAAGTGTTAGCTTCTGTTTTTTAAACTTTTACTTTAAAGTAGAAATCAGGACTATTTTTTCTTAAATAAGTTCTATTGAATTTAAAATTCTGACTATTTCAAGTCCTCTTTTTTCATTGTATAATACCAATAACACACTCCTGGGTGTGTTGTATTGTGAGATATCATCATTTATCTGATGCTTGAATCACTCGGCTTGTGGTCTCATGGGCCTCAATGTGTCCAGGTCGTGACAATATCTCATGATATACCACACCCTGTTACATATTATTGCTTAATTATAAAACTACTTAGAAAACCAACCTTCTGACTGACTGCGGCCCATGTGGATACTACTGTTCACATGAGTTGGGCACACCCTGCCATTACCAGATGCAAGGGCACATTCATGGGATCAGGTTGTAAGCTTTTAAAAAATGTTAACATATATAATTGCTGTCAAAATGCCTTAAAGCATTTCATAATAGCAGTAAAGGGACTCAGGGGAGCGGTTGCCTATTCCTACTTCCGCCTCAACAACGAACCACACTTGCCTCCAGCTCCTGTGGTTAGGTATGTGGGTGCTTGGATTATTTTATGGTAACCCACCACTGTCATAAGTTACCTCTTAAAGGAGAAGTACAGGCTCACTGCAACAAGCAACTGCTGCATAGATCAGGGCATTAGTAACCTAATCATACATATAGGCTAGTAGTTTTCAAAATGGAACCCTAATAAAAACCCTAGCTACAGAAGCAGCAGACAGGCATTTCATGTTATGCCTGTGGGTTCATCCACATTTGAGTGCAGTTAAAACCTGTGCAGTCAAAAAAAAACCTGCTGTGCAGAGACCCCAAAAGCACATGGTCAAAAACTGCGCTAAAATTATATAAACTAACTCCAAACTGCGCATGCTTTTTTGACTGCGCGGTTTTCAACTGCACGGCTTTTTCTTTGTGATCTTGATGGGATACCCTGCCTGTGCCTGCCCCCCCACCCCCGAGATCCCAGTGGACTATAGCACTAACACCACACTATGATGTTGCATGATTGCCCCTTCTAACACACATGGATGGGGGTGGCAAATGTGGGGGAACATTCTTAAAACATGGGGTTACCAACTGTTAAAAGCATCTATATACATATTTATTTATTTATTTATTGTATAATCGGATTTACAATCTTACCATATACAGCACAGTCCTCTTAAAGAAATAGTTAGTAAAGCTATAAACCTTGTCAATTTAAACAGTACTGAGGAGTGAGTTATTTATTATAGATATCTGAAGTGCTGCATGAATAAATATGTCAGGAGACTTACAGAATGTACATACTGACGGAATATGGGGTCGTGCCAGAGCAGTCCAAAGTGAGTATTGGCTTCACTGACATGGTCCAAAGCCACATATGGCCCCCAGGAGGTAGTGCACCCAAACCAGGATAGTACCAGGGCTCCTGTAGGTCATATTCAGCCCTAGCATGCAAATTAGCCCACCGAGCATGCGAGGCACTAAGGGGCCATCTGCATGCCCATTACAGATTCACTTACATGCAACACAGTGCAAAGTCCCTCATTGGTAGTGAATAGCCCTGGTAGCCTAGTGGACCCCCCTCTCCCTGATTGCCTATGTTCCACATGGCTATCAGCTTTCCTGGCATCTAGTGGACCCCCACTCCTGCTTGCTCATGTTCCACTCGAATATCAGCTTTCTTGATAGTCTAGTGGACCCTGCAATTGCTTACACAGTGGCAGAACCCCCTGTCATATATCCCACCCTAATAGTCCAGTGCCCCACCCAATGAGTGCCACCCCATCCATGTGTCATCCCTCCCCCATGCCCCTCCCCACTGTGGACCCCCTGCCCCACACTGTCCTCATCCCAGTCACCGGTTCCACAGTCAGTTACAGTGACTTGACACAGCTCTCTGGTGGCCTTCTTGGTCTGCAGTCGTCTGACCTGCACAGAGTGTGATCACTGGTACTGTAGAAACAGCTAATAGGAAAGTTAATGCATTGCTAAACATGTTAGTGATGTGCTAATTAGGTTTTGGGCAACCAGATGTGGTGGGGCCATATTCAGTGGCCTCTGGTGCATGCTGCTAAGTGAACAATGCCTACATGCAGAATATCCTGCTGTGCCCATGCAAATGAGGGATCCCCTTGTGTACAGCACACAGCGGCATATTCATAGGTTTTAAAAGTATTAAAAGGCCACTGCCACAGCACAGTTTAATGTTTCCAAAAACCTTGCTCTTATTAAAGTGCACAGTAGAGCGTGATGAGCCGGGTAGCAGACTGACAGCAAGACTGTCAGTCTCTGTCAGACCTATGTCCCCCAACCCTCCTGATTGCCATATGAATTCTATGTTTTTTATTACCTACCCCATTCCCAGGTAGTCTAGTACTCCCCCACCCCATATCAGCATGCCAATGTGTAGTTGTAATGTTCTAACTTATTTCCTGGTATTCTAGTGGTCCCCCACACCCCAGTCACCATACTGATGTGTAGTTTTAATGTCATTACTCATTCCCAGGTAGTCTAGTGGTCCTCTACCCCCAATCATACCTCTCAACTTCCCTGATTTTGCTTCAAACTTTTCCTAGTAGTCTAGCGCCCCACCCCTGTCCAATTGCTGTTCAAAAATCCGCATCCAGCCCACCCACTCAGCACCCCCCACCCCATCAGCATCTGACTCATCCCTACTTACTGTGGCCTGTAGATACCATAGGTCAAGAGACAGTGACTGGTACAGCCCCTTTGCTTACCACTTCAGTGGCCCATTGTCTAACTGACAGGGAATGAACACATACTTACTGTACAAACAGCTGTTTCTACAGCACACACACACACACACACACACGCTTGCTCCTTATCAGTCAGACAGCAGCCATCCAAAGTGGTGAGTACTACAGTATCTACTGATCACAGTTAGGAGGGATGAATCAGGTGTTGATGGGGGTGGGGCATTGAGTGGGTCACTGGATGGGCCACGGAGGGTTTTTTACAGCGACTGGTCAGGTGAATGTAGGGACACTAGAATAGACTATCAGGGAATGAAATAGGACATTAAAAGTAAGACTCAGTATGGTGACTGGAGGTGGGGGTTCACTAGACTACCAGGGAATGGGTTAAGGCATTAAAACTACACACTACACAGTAGGTGGGGGGTGCCATTAGGCTACCAGAGAGTAGGTTATGCCATTAAAATTACACATTGGTGATCAGGTGGTGAGGGACCACTTGACTAGACTACCAGGGAATGGGTTAATTAAACATCACTATGGCAATGGGAGGCAGGGAGACACTGGTTTGACAGGAACAACCAACTTACTGTCAGTCTGCTCCTCTTGGATCAGGTGGGGTGGGGGTGGCCAGTCTGCGCATAATGCCGCCACACATTTTGCATGGCGGCATTGTGTAGAGATGCTGATGGGCACATAAAGACATGCAAATAGCCTCACAGCGCCTTGCATGTCATATGTGCAAATTAGCATTCTGGCCCTAAATATATCTCACAGGAGCAAACGCACTATCCCAGTTAGGACATGCTGTCTCCCTTTAGTCCTGTGAGTCACTTTCCTTCAGGGGGCTGCATTATTGCTGTGCATAGGCACTAACACAGCCTCACAGCCAGGTAGTCAGTAAGCACCAGTTGGAGAATACTGTCTGTCTCAACATAACTCCCAGTCCGGTCATGTGCAGTCTCATTTGCACTGCTAATGGGACTGTGACACAACTGGACAGCTTTGAAAATGGGGCCCATAGTTCCCACAGTCACACTTCAAATAATTGTTTTACAATACGATATCTCCAAAAAGGAACTGGCATTTATTTTCTCAAAGACAAAAGGATAGCTATTATTTTTTGGGAGTCGGGCACAAGCTTGAGTTTGATACACATTTGAGACCTAAGAACAGCTTCTACCTCAGAACAACTCCCCTGAACAACCACAGAGCACATATAAAATGCCACTGACTTGAGAAAGAAGATAGCTTTCTGGAATAAAGGCTTTTATTTAGTAAAGAGGATGCTCTGTTTGCAGTCTCAGTAATTTGTAGCCTTATGACAAGAGCCTAACAGTTTACAGCTTGGAAGCCTAAAGTGAAACCTCTGGTGGTCCCTGAAATGACCTCCAGCTGTCATCTGGGACTGTGGCCTACCGAATGAATCATGGCAATGCATGGTTAACAACTGGTACCCACCATGCACCAGTTGACTGTAATCATCCAGAGAGAGAGCAATGGGAGCCCATCATCCCACCCAAGCTACTTAGTCCAGTTGGGCCACAGCTGGAAAAACAGAATGCTATGAGAACAACCACGCAAACAGCAATAAAACTGACAGACATGATTATTCAATTTCTTTCTCTCGAGAAGATCATAATTGGATGAGTGAGATCAAAGTCTGGAAGAATTGGATTAAGTGGCGGGCTAATGAAAAAGACATCTGATGAGTAAGGCAGAAAAAAACAAGCAGTTTTCTGTATTTTTTTCCTCAACATCTTGCACCTGTCATTGGAGAAGTGACAGTATCTCTTTAAAACCTCTTTGTCTTCTAAGGCATTTTACAGTGTCTGCAGATGTTAGCTGTGTCCAGTGTGCTGCTGTTAGCAGGCAGAGACAGAACTAGAGAGAACAAGGAGGAGACCTCAAGTGGTGCAGATCAGGTTGAAAACTAGACCCAGCAACACAAGAGAGAAGGCAGCACACCTGACTGTCATTTCATTTACAGTAATTAAGGAAATTGCTGAGCACATTAGTGAAGTCGAATGATGGACGCTTTCAAAGAAGGAAGGGAGAAAGAGAGAGAGAAACAGAGTAAAACAGGATGAAGGAAGGTCATACCTCATTTGTCCAAAGCAAGTATATCAATTGACTATTGAAAAGCAAAAACAAGTTTTCAAAACAAAAACCATATTTACAGGACATTCTGAATGGACACCTTGAATTTAGATGCCGAAAGATGTAAGGTATAGTAACATTTTTTTAACTTATCAAAAAACAATGTAGCCCATTACCAAATGTACATTTTATCAGGTAATTACTTTCTTGATAATTATGTGCAATATCTTTTGTACTTAAAATGTATACTACTTTTCCAATACTACTTTTTCAATTGGAAATAGTTTTTTTACAGAACAAGTTTTGACGGAGCTCAGATTACTAAAACATCTTTAGGGGCATACTGTGAAGTCTTACTATGGAACATGGCATTTGGTGTGTAAGAGCTAGCTGTTTTAACAGCTACCAAAACACTTGTCTATTAATCACCCTCGCACTAAAAAAAATGCAGTATTCTTTTTTTAAATCAAAGATGGATGTAGACAAACTTTCTGAGTGAACTGCAGCAGACAGAAGACTGGCATTTAGGATGATACTATAATGAGAGCCTGATTTTTGGATCAGAGATACAAAGGTATACTAGCAAGTCATGCAACAAACTGATCTATGATAGTAACAGCATACTGGTTTTATTGAGTTAATACCTTTGTATACTGTAAATAATGTTCAGGGTCTTTGTTTGTTTTAATATGCAAATCATTATTTGGGGGTCCATAATGATGTCTAGGTGCTGTCCTGTTTTCCTTTCTTATATGAAGATGATCCCAAGACATCCTGGCAGAGCTTGAAGACAACCACAGGTATATATAACAATTTCAACACATGTAGTTATTATGTGGCAGAGATATTGGGCAGCATTTTTTAAAGGATCCTTCTGTGATCCCCATCATTGTTTTTAAAGGGAAATCCTCCCAAACTTAGACAGTCTGTTAGATTGTCTGTGACTGAATCTTGTGTCTGAAAAATATGAAACTGCAGCAAACAAATTATGCAAAATGCTTTTTTTTTTTTACCTCAAATCATGACAAATCTTTTGTCACAAAGGGGTGCATCTCTTGAAAATGGCAGCAGGTATTTGGACATAATTGGGCAAACACAGATGCAGGCATAGAATGCATTCATGTCTATGTTGTCCAACCCTTTTGAAAATCAGGTGTGGACCATCATCTCTTGCTGCTGTTAGAATGGCTTCAATAAGCTGAAAGCAAATACTAAAAAGTCAACAATCTGTTTATTTTGGCAGACATTGTTTTAATTTATTTAAATATCACAACATCCCCCCAACCCATCTCTCCCTCCCTCTACCCCTCTCTGTCTCTCCTGCCCCCCCATCTTTCTATCTCTCCCTCTCTGACCTTCTTATCTCTCCTCTCTATCTTTCCTTCCTATCTCTCCCTTTCTCACTTCCTCTCTCTCTCTCTCTCTCTCCCCTCTGTTCCTCCCTCTTTAAATCTCTCATTCTTAGCTCTCCCTACCACTTCCTCTCTCTCTCTCTCTCCCTCATGTTCTCTCTTTCTATCTCTCCCTCTCTCTCTAGCTCTCCATCTCTCCTGTCTCATCTCTCCCTCTCTATCTCTCATTCTCGCCTTATCTCTTAATATCTAGCTGTCCCTCTCTCTCCCCTTCTTATCTGTCACTGTCTTTCTAATTCTATCTCTCTCTCTCTCTCATCTCTCACTCTCTATCTGTCAATTTCTCACTCACTCTGTCTCTCTTTCTTACTCCCTCTTACTTCAACCTTCCTTTCTCCTCCACTCTCCTCCAATCTCCCTCTCTCTCTCTCTCTCTCTCTCTCTTTCTCTCCCCTCACTCATTATCTCTCTCCTTCATACCCCCTCATATAATTCTGCATTATGTAAATCAGAATCAGTTGTCTACTAACAGGCTACCAAATAGTGGCTGTTATGATGTGTCAAAGACACATCCTGATGGAACCCTTAAATGTATAGTATGAAACTGATCAGGTTAAATTGTACTGCTTCCATTTTATACTTCAAATCTTTGGGTCAGAGGACTATTTTTTTATATACTAAACATAATAGCAATGTTTTCAGATTTTAACCAATGGAATTACTGTACTTCCAAAGACAAAAACATATCTGAAGCTCAGCCTCTTTCCAAGAACATCTATGAGTGGCTCCAGGCCAAGGCCAGATGGGGTATATGCCCTGGGAAATAATCTGCTGTGCCCAAGGTGTGTCCCAGCAATGAGACACAGCAGGTGGGAACATAGTTTGGGTTGAAATCCACCTACATGCCCAGACACAAGCTCTGTTTTATTCCACAATCTGTTTATATGCCCCAGCTGAGGCAGGCTTGTCTCCAGTCTGCTCTGCCCCACTGGCCCGCACCATCTACTCCCTCCCCAGGCTTACTTTAACTGGTTCAGTACCCCCATGGATTACCCCCCCCATGGCAGAGCCAGGAATGGGAGGGATGCCCCCCCAAAGTCATAATCCATTGTGATCAGCAGGTGTTCTGGTGGGGGGCAGGTGATGGATCAGTGTGCAGAGTGTCATTGACTTCTGCCTCATCATAATTTTACACCTCTTTTCACCCTTTCTTAGCTGCAGTAGCTTGGGCTGCTCATGTGCATGGAGGTATGCATGCAAGCCGGAATCACAGCTCCACCTTCCCTGACATACATCTGCCGCTTGTGCATCAGCATTACCACAAGGCCTCCACCTGGTGGCAGCCAAGAGTCAGACAGCCAGCCACCCCTACTTGGGAGAGGAGAGCTGCCTGACGGTTGCTTAGTTCACACCTGGCCCCTCCCCTACTGACTCTTGGTGTCTCGAGCTCATTTCTGAACAGCGCCTCAAGCTCTGCACCAGTGGGCTGGCTCAGACACAAGCTCTCATTACCATGCTTGTACCCGGGCCATCTTTAATTCCTGGAGTCGCCACTGAGTACATCTTTAGGTGACTAGCCCCTTTCAAGTTTTTTTTCTCTTTTCGAGGATAGGTGTGATTAAAGTAATCTACATTGACAACACAAGTACTATCTCTCTTGTGCTTTTGTCATAGTCTTACAGCAGCATCAGTACGCAATTTAAACCTCCAAATTACTTTTTCTCTTTATTGCAAGGCAGCAGTACTTTAAAATATTGTGTTACACTCTTACACTGGCTGCTGTGTAGTGCTTTCATTATTTTGCCATTTGCATTTCGTTTGTGATATATTCAGCATGCATGAAAGGTGAAAGACTGACAGCACTGGAGAGTGAAGCTGTCTTTTTATCTTTGCTGTACAATTCAGCTAGAGCAACTTGAACCTAGCAAGGAGGGAACATCTGCTTCTGAAGTAGGAGAAAAATTAATTTTATGCGCTTAGTACTCTTAGAAGGTGACATAAAGAAGCTGGAGTGGAAAGCTTTTGTCTCCTCACAGGCAAAAGTGCTCCCCCAAACAAAAGACACATACACAAATGCAAATCCTGGTACTCCATCAGTTATGGGACTTCAGATCTGCCGAGCTGAGGGGGAGTGAGTAACCAGTGGTGTAGATGGGGTGGGCCAGTGCTCTAGGATGCTAGTAGATGGGAGCATCACGCTCCTGCTGAATTCTAAATTGATAATATATTCACTGCAAGTTATAGTATCTGCTACAGAAGAACCTTTCATGGTGGGTAGTGGCAGTTTGAATCACTTCTAGGGGATATCTGATCTTGCTAATTACATGTTTATGCATATTAGTTGTTTTTTCTGACTGTGCATACTGTAAGATATATTGCCGAGCCTGCGTGACACATTGACTAAATGAAGACTGTGTCTCATGAATTTGAGAGTGCACTGCTGAACTGTTGAGACTGGGACAAATAAAACTATTTGCATTTTATGTTTCTATTAACATTTAAATGGAATGGGAAGCCTTGCAGCATTTCCAATTCATATTTTCTAATGCTTTGTTCTCTTTTTGTACTTATTTGTCTCTGTATATGGATGAAAACCAGATTGTCAGAACCAGATTAGACCAGATTGGTAAAAGCCAGTCTGGCTGGATGAGATGGACCAGGTGTAAAGTGTAAAAATTTTGCTGGTCCAGCCAGTCTGCCCAACTGGCTTTTCTGGATTTTACTAGTCTGGTTTGGTCCAGCTCTAGCAGTCTGGTTATTTTGGGGGGCATCACAGGGACAGTATTGCATAAGTTAGATATCCAGTATAATAGATTTGCAAGATTTGCACTAAATGCACACTGGAGAAAACACCACTGCATACTTTATAGGGAATTAAACTGCCATTAATTGGGAAGCTGTCGGAATTTGCATACCATAGAAATGATGTATAAAGTAGTTAAAAAAACAGTTATCTAATTATATATTAGAAACAATGCAAGTCAAGAAAGGTAGATTGAATTTAAGATCTTCAGAGGGGATTGAAGTTTGCAATATTCTAAGAAGGACCTGCGTAGGCAGGGCATCATTTAACTATAGAGGGCCAGCTGCATGGAACTCTTTACCAGCTCAAATTAGGTGTAGTACAAGTCCAATATACTTTGGTAATATAAGAAACTGGCTGATTCAAGAACGTCTCAAACCCCAGAGCTGTTGCCCTGATTTTAGGATAAGATAGATGCTTTTTTTTTTTCATTCTTTATGCCTTGAGCGATTGTGCAGTCCTAGCGTCAATTTAAGCAATAATGTAGTTCTAACGAACGCTCGTTACTATGAATGTATTTTGCGAAATGTAAGTTATGTACATGAGTGGGAGTATTATATCTACTATGTGTATTTGTGTATGTGTATATTTGCAACATAGGAACATTTCACTGCATATAGTATCCATTATAAATGAGCCTTGTTGCTCAACTGGGATGTAACCATGTTCATGCTTTTTCACACTGATTAACATGAATAACATTTTAGGTAGGTAAAACTTTATTTTTATACAGGATAGTTCATGTCATTTGGACTTTTCAGTCCGGTTTACAAGACAGTCCTGTATCAAAATTATATATTGCTACAATAAATAAAAACATTAATGACTAAAAAGGTCACATATATCTAAAAAGACAAACATAATACTTGACTATACAAATACAATCACTATTAGAAAATGGCCAGAATGGATTCTAGATCCTGATTGGCTGATACAGCCTCCTAGCTGGGCATTTATTTCTTAATAGATGCCCACCTTAAAGTAAGTACCAGCCCAAGTGCCACCTCACCACATACCCTTGTACAAGAGTGCTCAGCCTAGTTTGTCATTGGCTGAAAGTACTTGATTAAATTACAAATCCCCGCCATGTTTTTCTCTCGCTTAGCGAGAGCTACTGGACAAACTACCCCCAAAACTCTCACTCCCTCTTCACAAAAAAAAACAAAAAACAAAAACACTGCACTTATTCTGCGGTAGGGAAGAGTAACAAAATGTTTTTTTCTCACAGCTGCACTCTCCTGACCACACTCTTGCAGTACGGAGCTTAACCGGAATTAGAATGAAACCATTGCTCCAAACAGTTTCTCGGTGAGAAGCAGGATTTTAAAAACTGTACTATGCTACTGCCACAGATGCCAGAACTCCCTTAAAGCACAATGCTCCCACAGTTATTCGATCTAATTTAAAATAAACAAATCATTTACCTCGGGTCTGTTCCTCATGGCAGACACTTGTTATCCACAGGTCGCGCACTCAGCAGACGCGACATGCAACTGCAGACCAATCTAAAAAAAAAAATCTTACAAAAACACAAAACTTAAAAACGATGTCCTCAAACTGCTACTGGATTTCTTCTTTATGTGGATGTGTGTGTGTGTGTGTGTGTGTATGTGTGTGTGTGCACGTGGGGAGGAGGGTAATAGCTGTGGGGAGCAGCAACAGGACCTGGAACAGCCTTATAGAAACATGGACTACTTTTTCAATAATTTTGTTTCTGCTAATGCTATTCATTTTTATCGTAATCATTTCTTCTCTTCTTTTACCACTTGACTAAAACTTAGTAAGACAGACATTTTCTAAGTGCAATAATACCCTCCAGGGTGGGCATTATTGGGAAATACCAGACCTTCCAGAGGCTATAAGGCCCTCCGCCTGCAGCGTCGGGTCTCATTACACCCCTGGGTGGTCCAGTATGTCCCAATAATGCCCACCCTGTCAGGTAATATTGCTTACTTAACAAATATGTACAATATTACCTACCTCCTACCGAACCATACTCATGATTTTTCACACTGATTAACATGAATAACATTTTACTACTACTTCTACTTCTACTAGCCATGCTAAGGACTAGGTGAAAATCAGACTGTCAGAGCCAGAACCAGACCAGATCAGTAAAAGCTGGACAGGCCCATTTGGCCAGATGTGCTATACTGGCAAAATTTGCACATCTTGCACCCAGTCAGGTTCCAGCTGTCCAGATTTCACCATGTCCCTCTCTCTTTTTTATCTATCTTCCTGGGGCCCGATTTTCAACTGCCCAAAAATCACGCTGATGCAGCAGGAAATATTGTGCAACTTGGGGTTGGGGGGATCATGTTGGTGTGTTCCTGCAGTTCCTGCCAGATGTATACAATTTTCAAAAAGGGTGCCTTTTCATGACCTTTGTCCCTCTTTACTGCGGCTTTCAGTTGTTCTTCTGTGCATGTGCTACCGAGTGTAGAATCTGTGCAGAAAAGGGGAGGTGGTGCCCTTGTAGAGAAACTGCTGAAAATAGCAGTTTCTCGGTAGGCTGCCGATGGGAAATTTTTTTGTGAAGCGAGAGGCAATGAACTGCATAGCAGGCATTCTGTGTTGTTATAGATGAAAGGAAGGGATGGGGGCTGCTGCTAGTTCTGAAAAAAAAAATAAGAGCCTAACTGTTCCATTTCAAGTTTGTTAAAATATTTAAACAGGATGGGATTGCTAGGATATTGTCCATTCTCAGGATGGTCTTGTATTGCATCAAACAATGTACATTGTTACAGGTTTGACAGTACATAAATCCATTACATATTTAAATCAAGATAATAACATGCAATACTATGCATATAAAACAGTGTACTGCAAGTATAAGTGTCTCTATTTACTTTGTTAATTTGTTAATGGGAAAGTCCCCTCAACCTATTTTCTATATACCTGTGTAGTCTGTAGGCAAGAGTTGCACCTGGAAATGAGCCTCAACTCAGTGTGCCTTTCCCAGTTACCAAATTTTAAATAAATAAATAATGATTTCCTCTGTTGCATCCCCCTAATTAATTCCATCCTAATTTAAATATAAATGAAGTTGTTTCACTATGTTTTGCCCTGATACGAAAATCTGTTTGTCTTCATTGCAAAGGTCATGACCCCACTCATGCAAGGCATCGTGGGAGTTGATGTGTACATGCACAAGCTAGGAGAAGTTATACTCTTATTCAGTTCTGTTGTATGTCTTATGAAGTTCCTGTATTCTCTTAAAGCATTTTCTTCTAACTCAAATATACTTTAAACTACAGAAGACAGCAGGGCATTTACTATGCCTTGAAAAGTTTCATGGCCAGCACAAGACAAGAACACATTGACTATCTGCAGAGGACAGCAACTGCACTGACTAATACAGTGTAACTACTGCAGGCTTTGTCACCAAAACATCATAAAATTCCAGGATGCCTTACATGAGTCAGGTCATGACCATTGTAATGGAATTAAGCAAGTTTTCACACCAGACTTACGTACCTTCATTTACATTTAAATCCTGATGAAATAAGAAGGGTGCAATAGAGGCAATCATTGTGTATGCCTACAAACTACACAGGGAAACAGAATAAACAGCTGAGGGGACCTTCACTTTAAGGGAAAAACCCTGTTAAGAAAATATTTTTTACAAACTAATTGCAGTGGGACAATACATTCGATGAAATGAGCTTTTTATGGCTAACTGTTGGGAAACCAAGATTGAAATATAACAGCCCTTCTCTAAAATGAGAGAAATTGGGGCTAAATTGAGAGAAAAACCAATCTAGTTTAAAGGAAATGTCAAAGATATGATAACACCAATTTTGGTGTTTATTTTTCCAGCTATGATCCTTGCCCTGCTAATTTTGTTCTGTCCTCTCCCTCATGCCAATTCTCTGTCCCCTTGTGGGGTTCTTAGCATCCCGAAGGGGTGATGACCTTTGGCTGACCTTTCCCCCTCCCACCCCTTGTTCCTCTTGCTGATCTATACTCGTACCTTTGTGACTATACAAAACACATGAATGGGTTGGCTATTGCACTTTATCTGCTCATTTCCATCATGGAAATATATAGAATAGCACTTTGCTTGTGTGAAATTTGGTTTCACCGTAATTCTAGTGTATATACTAAGTCAAAGCTTGTCCAATACTGCATATCTGAAATGTATTGCATGTCCTGTGAGTGCATATGTGATTTTGACTCTCTGTGTATATACTGTATATGTTCTAAGTATAAAGTAGTATACTTCTGTATATTCTTCCTGTTTCCTATCTGGATGCCATAAATTTTGCTGTATTCTGTCTGTCACATTATGCTTTCCTGCACCCTCCTATGTATCCCCCTCCCCCAGGACACATCTGGAAATGAGCTGTTGCAGCTCAGTATGTCCTTCCTGGTGAAACTTTTCAAATAAATAAGTAATAAATACATTTTCAGAGGACTACAAAGCTACCTTATGTCTGCAGGAGTTCAGTAGCAATATATTGTAGTAATAAATAGTGTCCTTCAGTAGAGAGAAGGAATTTGTCATTTGGTCAGCCAATCCCTTCCACTTCCTGGTGTGCTGGCCCTGCCTCCATGCTTAGATGTTTTGTGACATCTGACATGGGAGAGTGTGGAGGCACTCTCCATAGACGTAGATGGGGACATTTTTCCCACATTTTTTAGATGTAAGACCATCTTTTGATGTAAATGAAAGCCACTGCTCAACTAACAAGGGACTTGTTTTAGGGCCTGTAACTTTTCCTTGGCCTACAGCTGAGCCCTAGCAGTTGTTGCAGGAAGTGCCGGAGGCCTAAAACAGGAGTCCCTCGGAAGCTGAGTGATGGATCACACAGCTTGTGAATCCAGAGACAGACAACAATCAGAGTGCATCCAGAGAAGAAGTAATGCTGAGGGGCTTGCAAAACAATAATGCACTGAGAGAAAGCAATTCCACCTTACTTGTGGGGGTCGATGGGGTAGTGCCTGCATCCTAGTCCTGATGTAGTCCTCCAGTAGGATTTGTAGAAATCCTGTTTACCACCTCTGCTAATGTGGGTCACTGTGATACAAGACTACAGGGGAAAATACAGTACCCCAAAGAGCCAGTAAATATTGGAAATTAACTGGAAAGTAATTGCTGGAGACCTTCCTCCAGTCGTCTCTAAATTTAATAGAAATGCAAAGGAGCATTGCCAGCCCATCAGTGCAGCGGTAGGACTATCTGCTTACAGTGTTGATGACCTGAATGCAGGAACGAGCCTGGATCATCGGGGCCACCCAGCGGGAGAAAGATTCTTTGAAGGAAGGAGGAATGAGCAGCCACTGTAGCAGTGCCACCTGGGTAACCACAGGTGAAGCTGCAGGTGGGTGCACTTGGAGAAGTAGGGGAGACACTGGCTGATGCCACATGGCAGTATGCTCAGGTGTGTTGCTCATGTTTGGTGTCATTTGAGCCGATGTTTCATGGAGGGGCAGAAAAGGTGAAAAGGGGCTTCAGCTGCCATAGATGATGGATCCTGATACATCTGGACCCCAACCCTGCCACCTGACAAACAGCTGCTGCTAGGGGTATATTCCTCACCTCGAACCCACCTGGAGGGCAAACCAAGGCTCCATGGAGGGTTAACGGTGTCAGTGGTGGGGACATTGGGTCCAGTAGTTTGCCATGGGCTTCAGAAGGAGTCTGCCATCAGAAAGAGAGGTAAGGGGCAAAATAAGGTATAGATTTAAAAAAAAGAATGCAGAAGAGCCCTGAGAGGCCAGTGCAGCACTGTTTCTCATTGTGGGAAGGATGGATGTTGATGCTGTATGAGGATAGTTCGACAGTACAAAAGGTAAGTCAAAAAAAAAATCTGCCAATGTCCTGGTGTACCAGTATGCTAGTGTGGTCACATGTGTGTGCAAAGCTCTTCTGACATAGACTACAGTATTCTTGCTGTCTAGTGATTTCCAAGAATGTTGGCCTGTCTGAGAAGCTTACTTGGCATCTGTGCAGTTTTAGACAGACTCTTCCAGTTTTTTGGGTCCTTATCTGGTCATCCACAAACCCCTCATATAACGAACATGGATTATGGATCCTGAGCACTTTGCCACTTTGCCATAAAAAATAAAAATATTTCAATCTGTCATTTCCTCTGCAGACGTCTGCAGACTCAAGCAGTAAGTGTAAAGCGCTCAAGTGCAGGCTGCAGTCACTTACAGTCAAGGACTGTTAACTGTGGTCACAGAAGTACTGTAGCACTGTAATTAATTAAGAGCAATTAACTGTAATTAACCAGCCGCACTACATTAGCAGCACAGAAAGTCAGCCGGTCAGTCAGTTCATTCAGTTTGTTTGGATTGTGCTCACTAACCTGCTGTGCTGTGTTCTTCCACTGTGCTGTCTAATCATGAAAAGATCAGGCTACACTGTAGAAATGAAGCTAGCCATACTAGACAGATTGCAAGCTGGTGAGAGTTTGAAAACAGTCTGCCAGGAAACTGGCTACTCAAAATCCACGATTTACACCTCGAAAAAACAGGAGTCATCCCTACATGAGTTTGCAGTGGCATGTTCAGACATGCAGGGCATGGCAAGGAAACAACTGAGAAAGCTAGATGAGAATGAGATCGATCAAGCAGCACAACTATGGTTTCAACAGGAAAGGGCCATAGGTGTTCCTGTTTCAGATGTAATCATGAAAGATAAAGCAGAACCATTTTCAAAAGCAATCCATGGAGCAAACTTTAAATTCTGCTCCTCATCCAGCTGGCTCTGGAGATTTCAGTGCAGGCACAGTATCCACCGTGTTGCCATCACGGGGGAACAGAGATCCTGTGACGATCAGGCTGCCGGAGAATTTTTACCAAAGTTGAAAGAAAGCATGGAGACGCAATCAGGGGACTGCTGTGTGGGCTGGGCTGGACTGGCTTCAATGTCAGGAAGCAGACTCGGTTAAACTCATTCAGCCATGCCACATCTTATGCTATGCCAAGGACTTAGCTGCCAAAGCTACAAAGCAATCCCAAATAACTTTGTTTTTCCATTCCATGGGGACTGATGAGTAAGGTACAGTACTGTATTGCTCTTGCCTCTGTTGTCCATTATCCATGGAGAGAGAAACATGATTTTTTAATGTTTAAACATTACAGATTCTAAGATTTTTGTCAGCTTGAGCCAGTAATAATAAAGCTTTATATATATATAAAAACAAATGGCATGTTTTCTGTGTGGGGGTGTATGCTAGAAGCAAAAGCAGCTTCCCGAAAATATATTCCCTTGATATAACAAACAAGCCGGTATAACGAACACAGGTCATGGCTCTGGGCTTGTTCATTATAGAGAGGGGCCAGTGTACTCTGGTTTTTGAGCTGTTTGGAATGGCTTCATACCGATAAAGCAAGTACTGTCAAATCATTCTTTATTTTAGTTGCCCATCTAGGTTGAATGTAGTTATCTGAAGTCATACAGACATTTACTTAGGATTCCAGCCCATGAGGGAGATGAAAAGTAATGTAGTTAAGACCCTTAATAGTAGATATGAAGTGGCATGTGCAATACAGAATATCAAACAGCACAAAGTGCAGAATTTACCAAAAATGCAAGAATTTATAGTGGGGAAAAAGTGACAACACAGTGTACAACACTGAATATCAGATGGTACAAAGTACGAAAAATTTGCAAAAGTACAACAGTTTACATTTTGAAATGGTAGTAAATCATTAAAGCAGTGGAACAGCACGAGGAGTGCAGGGAATGGCAATGCTCAGCCAAAGCAAGTGTCAGAGGGTAGTGTAGGAGGAGGGCAGGTGAAAATGAGCCAGTTAGAGTCATTTAAGAGAAGACAGCACAGATGAGGGGTGAATAGTGAGAGGAGGATTATTATAGAGTCAGAAAGTGAACAGAATAGGCAGACTGACCTGGAAGTTTTGCAGCAATGAATGTTGAAAAAGCAAGCGTCAGATGAGCAAAGAGAGTAAGATGATGGAATGGAAGGGCCAAGGACAGGAGGGACAGGAGTGTTGGCAAGCCAGTATTTTGCCACGAAAGAGAAGTACTGGGAGGGAAGAGGGGGGTAGGAAATAGCCTTAGAGCTGGACTCACATATCTAGGGGTATCTGGTTGGAACTTTCCCACTAGACTTGACCCCTGTGAGATATTTTCCCCAATCTATTTTTTTTCCACACCTAGTAGGCACTGCCACTGGGGTGCTGGCTATCTCAGTCTCTGTGTCACCCTGTGGAACTGCTCTGGCTATGCTACACTGTGCCCCTTCAGGGGAGACCATTCATCATCTTCTCCTTCTTTGATCTGTGCCATTCTTTGCACAATGCCAGCCAAGACACCTTCACTACCCTCTCACCAGCTAGACAGGTCGCAGATCTTGGTCTCCTCTCCCTGCCCTTGGCTCCTGGGCTAAATGGAGTCACCCTTGGTTGGTCAAAAAATAAAAGTCATTGTCGCACAGTACAGTTAATTCCTGGCAAGGCAGCTCGGGATGGGATAAGTTTGTTTTAAACTTGAAATAATTAACTTTTCTTTTTAGTTTGCATTGGGCCATTTTTGGTAGTTTAGTTCTGTGTCCTTTGTAGTAACCAGCAGAACACAGGGCATGACACTAGAGACTTTAACTTTGCTTTCAGAATACCAAACTTTTATTTGCAATGTATAGTGCACACACTAGGTTTGCTACAAGGGTCTACAGGGATGGAGCCCTGACTGAACCCACATGGAGGGCCCAGTCATGGATACCATCATTCCTCATCTGTACAGTTTCCAAACCATCCAGCCATGAGTACATGTTTAGCAGCAGGTATTAAACATGTTTACAGTTCCAGCACAGTGACACAAATCAGAGATCCCCTCTCAGCTGCAGGGGAAAAGCAGACCATGGGATGTACCTTGTCAATTAAGGTACAGCATTTTCTTAGCACCTTGAGCAGAGGTTAACACAGGAGGGGTATAGCCTCCTAAGATGAGTATGGTTCCCAGGCAGAACACTTTAGCACTGTGGTAGATAACTCTTGCAGCTATACCTAGCCCCCTGATTCTGGGGTTCAGCATCATAATGCTTGTGGTGATAGTATGAGGCATACCATGACTTACTGCATCCTGTCTGTTTGCTCTTGTGCACAGATGTTGCAGCATGTACCTCCTGCACTGATCTTACATGAACCTTTACTCTAAAACAATTATTTTGCCCTTGTTGCCTCTGCCAGGAACATTTCACACTTCCTTCTTGCTGGCAGTAATGGGACAGTGATGCAGACACCATCAGGCAGCACGCCTTGAGGGTGAACCACCAACAGGTCCCCACTGTCCCCAATATCAGACCCTGGTTGGGATCCAAGCCTCCTGACACCCATAAGAGAGGAAGCCACTGCCACTGCAGACCCCAGGACCCTACCACCATCCTGGACCCTCAAGCCCTCTGTAGCCACTTGCAGCCAGAGACAAGTGTACTCAAAGCTGCCCAGAGCCCCTTGGCTTTGATATTAGAACTTCAAAAGTGGAAGCACTCAAACCCCATGTCAACTGAGACTGGGTCCTTTTTATAAGCTCTGGGTGGGCGTGAATGTATACCAGCTAGGAAAGGGCTACACCAGTGGGCACAGACCATGCATGGTACAGTGGAACACTTTGTCACTAGGCAGAAACACTGCACAAACAGGAAACACATTCTTTACATTTCAGACAACAGGATAGAATGTTAACCCTTTGGTGAAAAATCTTGAGCACAGTTAGAGAAAGGGTTAAACTAGTATCCTTTATTATAATAGGCAGGTTACAGAGAGGTAAGAGAGGCAGAGAGGCAGTTAGAATAGCAAAGGCCCAAACTGAGGAAAATATAGCCAACTCAGTTAAGAAGGGGGATAAAACCTTGTATAAGTACATTAGGGAGCAAAGAACAACCAAGGGAGGGATAGTGAGGCTTAAGAAAGGGGAAGGGGGAGATGGGCAGAGGGTGACAGTGAAAAGGCAGAGATACTAAACAAATACTTTTTCTCAGTATTCACAAAAAAAGAGGATGGGGAGGTACCTAAACCAAACAACAGAAGCACTCTGGATGGGGGGGGGGGGGGTCAATACCAGTCCATTCACAGAAGAAAGGATTCTAAAAAGACTCCTAAAACTGAAGGTGGACAAAGCAATGGGGTCTGACAGGACTCACCCCACAATTCTAAAAGAACTAAGGGGAGAACTAGTGACACCACTGACTACCCTTTTTAACAAATCATGGGAGGATGGTGTGGTACCCGAGGACTGGAGGAGGATGGGTGTGATTCCCCTTCACAAAAGCAGGAGCAAGGCAGAGGCAGGAAACTACAGACCTGTTAGTTTCACCTCTGTGGTAGGGAAAATAATGGAATCACTTCTGAAAGAAAGAACTGTTGAGTACCTGGAGGCCAGCGGGGCACAGGACCCAAGGCAACATGGATTCACAGCGGGAAGGTCATGTCAGACGAATCTAATAGATTTCTTTGACTAGGTGACCAAAGTAGTAGACTAGGGAGGGGCTGTGGATATGGCCTACCTAGACTTTAGCAAGGCATTTGACACAGTCCTGCACAAGAGAGTAATAAACAAGTTAAAGTCAATAAAGTCCAAGAGGGTAGCATCTTTGAGAAACAGAGATGTGCAAGAACAAGGGGGAAACAATTTGAAGATAGATGGGGACGGCTCAGGGGCAACGTGAGGAAGTATTTTTTCACAGAGAGGTTGGTGGACACATGGAACGGCCTTCCTGAGGAGGTAGTGGGGTCAAAAACAGTGGGGGAAATTCAAGAATGTGTGGGACACACATAAGGCAATTCTAGTGGGGGTAGGAGGAAGTAGGCTGTTGGTTAACTAGGATCTGCAGCTTATCCAATAGGTAGGGAAATGGTCAGACTGGGTGGGCCAAGTGGTCCTTATCTGCTGTCAAAGTCTATGTTTATATGTTAAGATAAAGAGAGCAGTGAGGAGTAAGAGGTGGAGCAAGAGGGTGAAATTATAGAAGAAGTGGAAAAGGGGGATCTAGTCTGGCCAGGGTTTATTTGGAGGCAGCACTGTAAACTATGTTAGTGTATTCTAACAACTGGCACTATCATCTTGAGGATTATCTCAAGGCAGATTGGTAGTGGCAGGCAGAATGTGTTGCGGAACAGTGTGCCAAGTCTGCATCAGAGTTTTTCTGCATGGCACAAATGTAATCTTCATATTCATATTCGACTGAATATAGCATCTTCGGACACCTGGGCAATCGCAAGGTGCGGCACAAATTTTTGAGCTCTGCTTTGCACAAATTTGCATATCGGGCTCTAGGAAACCAAACTGTCACATCCTATTGTTGCTTTCCCCAAAAAACAGACTGCAGAAAATCCTCAAACCTGTTGCCCACATGGAATCATGTTGCATTTTTCCCTCTCCACTCTTACTTAGCAGTTGCTCACACCCTCTTTCTCCCAGCCACTTGCACCATATTCTCCCCCTCCCTCACTGTGACCCCTGCTGTTTTTCACATCACTCACTGTTTTCAATCCCAGCAAAAATAAATAAATAACTATTTTAAATGCTTGCTCAAATGAGAAAAAACAAGCCGTGTGGGAGATGGCTTCTTCAACCATACTCTGCCTAGCAACAAGGCACTATTTAAAATACTGTAGGACGGAAGGGTATTTCTATCAAGAAATTTAACAAATTAAATACTGTGTATATTTAAAAAAAATCTCAATTGAGGGATTCTAGTGATATCTGAACCATGATGTTTGCTCTCAAGGGTCTGATGTGACTAGTAGAATCCCTCTAGGGAATTACAGCCTTTTAGCTGATGGCTAGCCATCTGTATTCTATTTTTAAATATCCCAGGCTTGAGCAATGCAAGCATACCACATTCAATTTATTTACACAAAATAGCCCAGATGAGATGCAGTATCTCATTTTAAGTGGAGTTCTGCAACATTTACCCATTTCTACAGCTGGGTGGCCTAGAACACTAAGATGTTAAGTGACTTACTCAAGGTCACACAATGAGAGTTTGAACCTGTGATCTTGAGGTTCTCAAGCCGGTATTCTAGCCACCAGACACACTGGCCTGTACTCAGGAACCTTTTTTTCCTAGTAGTAATATCACTTTACTTTGCCTTTGCTAACCTGATTAAACATGATGCTATTGAAAAACGTGGGAGATTGACAAGTTCAGTTACTTAAAGTGGTGCTAACACTGGAGGTCATCTTCATTAACAGCCCACTGCTTCCTAGGAGAGGCACTTAGGATGGGCATGTAAACATACAGACAAACAAATGTGTAGATAGTAGATTTGTAATTTAGAGTTGGAATGGACTCGGGGTCCATCAGGTCTACCTCCGCCCTGCTCATAAGCAGGAATAAAGCAGTATGCTATGCAACATGTAGTAATTAAATGAGGTCTATCGGCAGACTTGAAGCTCTGATCGCTGTACAGATTGGGGCTTCAGTAGCCAGATCCTCCATGCTATCACAATATGCACCACCATATTTATTTACCTAAAGACTCATAAAAGTCATTTCCACTTCATATCCACGAGTCTTCAGGTAAATTAATTCAGTGCTGCATACTGCGATTGCAGGAGTGATCTAGCTACTGAAGCCCCGATCTGTGTAGCGATCGAGGCTTCAAGTCTGCCAGAAGCTCTCCTTTAATAGGGATTCTAGCTCCAGGCTCCCATATTCAAATGAGACATGCGGCACAAAGTGGAGATGCACCGCGCATCACAGAAAATGTGCGGAGTCATGATAAGCACACAGCAGAGATGTGTCACGCATGTCGGAATGCACGATCATGCATAGATAATGTATGCAGCACAGAAACAGGGAGCAGGGGAATATTCAGCCAAAATATGTGGTGCATGTGCCATGCATCCAAGCGATGTGCCACTCAAAGCTAGGATGACAAAAGGATGGCTTAAATCAGTCAGCCACCCACAGGCAGGCCACAGAACTGCAGACAGGCACTCCTGAGACAACCCTTGGAGGTGCACCAGGATGTGCTCTAGGCACCCACACATAGCAGTCATATCAGGATGGCAGTACCCAAAGCCAAAGGTGCTTTGGCACCCCTGGAACCACCCAGATGGCCACCCCACACACTGTGCCAGGGACGTAGATGCCCAGCTGCTATATGCAGGTGCTGTCAGGTGCACCCCTGGCACACCAGCAGTGCAGACAGCCACAATGCAGCACATGTACTAGGAGATATGGCCTGCACCCATGTGGCCTTCAGGGCATCACCTGGTGGTGGCATGTGCTCATGGTGATGTCTGGGGCAATGGTGCCCAGGTGGCCCGATGGCACTCGTGGCAGCATGGTATGGTCCACGGTCTGACCAGTGGCACACACCCACGGTGGTACACCATACACACCGCACCAGCACCTCAACCTCCACCACCACTGGGCCAGCCAGATGAAGCAATTCTTCTGCCACTTTACCACGAAGAGCATACGGCACAACACGGAGTCAAAAAAATTGGGGTTGAGCCTCCGGGCTCACCACAATTTGGGCATGCACTGCAAAGTCCCTAGTCCTGGTCCTACTACACACAAATTGGCATGGTTAACAGACGACTGCCTAATACATCTATCAGACCCAGCAACCTCACTTTCACTGCTGTAGCAGGTGCTTTTACTGCTGTAGTATGTAAGAAACAATCAGTGTCCTTGCTGGCTACCAAGTTAATACAAATAAAACAGAACTGCAATTTCGCTACACACCCACTGTTATAAAGTGATCTGCATATTGTAATTGTTATTTGTTCCCTAGTTAGTGTTCACTGTGATTTTGTAGTCCCTGCAAACTCTCACTGATCCATTACTCTTGATCATGGGCACAATGGGAGGTCAATAGAACAAACCACAAAACCGTTCCAAAGGCTCTCGTGTGTGCTGGAGATATAAAAACTGTAGCAAACAACAAATCTCTGCGCCACACAAGCACAGGTATCAAAATAGCAGCCTTTAATGTATATAAAACAAAAATGCCAGACAGCGCCCACTCACAATACCTCTACTGGTTTCACAAAAGTTGTGTCATCAGGAGGTGACCATTGCATCTAAAGTGGATCCTTAAATATGTGCAATTACCACAATACTCTAAAAATTTAAAGTGACAGTACCAAATTTGTGCTGAAATACATACAAGACATACACAAATTAAATTGTTAAAAAATCAAACACATAGTTAGATCCTATTTTGTGTTTTTCTCAAAAAGAGGGAGTACAAGTAATACTTTGTAAAAAGAAATATTTTAGTCCTACTTATCCTGAAGAATGGACATCATTATAGTGCAATACCATTCTGTTCTTAAATTTCAGTAGTTGGTGCTTGAGGTACCATGGAATTCCAATGCACCCTAGGAAAAGAACATAAGCACATGAGCACATTATTATACAAAAATTAATGGAGAAAACAATATAAGAGCACTGGAACATGTATAAATATGTGAAACAGGTTACCACATATAGATCTCAAAACATTATCTATTATGTCTAATGCATGGCAACAGTTCTATACAGTCATTTAGACTGGGAGGTTCCATAGCACCCAGAGAGAAAATCCAAAAAGATTCACGGTATAACAATTTATTGTCTAAATTGCCACCACGTGGCCCTAATATGACCTTTTCAATTGCACAAAATTTAAAAACAGGTTGGCCAGTTTTATTGTTTTTTACATGACATGCCAGGGCATTCTTTTCATCGCCCCTAGTAATAGCCCTTAGATGTTCCCCGATACGCATCTTGAAAGGTCTGGTAGTTTTCCCTATGTAAAATGAACCACATTCACATGTAGCCAGATATACAATGTTGTCAATACTGCAATTAAAAAACTCATTTATTTTAAAAGGTTTTTGAGTATTGCATGTAGTGAAGGTATCAGTTCTCATGATACTCGAACAAAATTTTCATTTCCCACATGTGAAATTTCCCATAGGTAATGGGAGTAGCCAGGTCTTGCTAGTCTGTTCTTTGTTCTCCAACTTACCATGATGACTATGAACAAGTTTATCCCTTAGATTCTGACCCCTATGAAAAACCATCCTGGGTTTATTTTTAACAATCTCAGTGAGTAATGGTTCATTTCCCAAAATCTGCCAGTTAGTATTGATAATGCCCTGTATCACATGTGCATGTCATGAAAATTGTGTTAAAACCTGACTCTTTTGTCTATTTCATCTGTATGCTGTTTACCTTGAAACAGACTATTTCAAGATAAACAGCACACAGATGAAATGTAAATGCGGGAAATGCAAATTTTGTTTGGGTATCATGAGAACCGATACCTTCACTACTTGCAATACTCAAAAACCTTTTAAAGTAAATGAGTTTTTTAATTGCAGTATTGACAACGTTGTATATCTGGCTACATGTGAATGTGGTTCATTTTACATAGGGAAAACTACCAGACCTTTCAAGATGCATATGGGAACATCTAAGGGCTATTACTAGGGGCGATGAAAAGAATGCCCTGGCATGTCATGTAAAAAACAGTAAAACTGGCCAACATGTTTTTAAATTTTGTGCAATTGAAAAGGTCATATTAGGGCCATGTGGTGGCAATTTAGACAATAAATTGTTATACCGTGAATCCTTTTGGATTTTCTCTCTGGGTGCTATGGAACCTCCCGGTCTAAATGACCATATAAAACTGTTGCCATGCATTAGACATAACAGATAATGTTTTGAGAGCTATATGTGGTAACCTGTTTCACATATCTATACATGTTCCAGTGCTCTTATATTATTTTCTCCATTAATTTTTGTATAATAATGTGCTCATGTGCTTATGTTCTTTTCCTAGGGTGCATTGGAATTCCATGGTACCTCAAGCACCATCTATTGAAATTTAAGAACAGAATGGTATAGCACTATAATGATGTCCATTCTTCAGAATAAGTAGGACTAAAATATTTCTTTTTACAAAACATTACTTGTTCTCCCTCTTTTTGAGAAAAACACAAAATAGGATCTAACTATGTGTCTGATTTTTTAACAATTTAATTTGTGTATGTTTTGTATGTATTTCAGCACAAATGTGGTACTGTCACTTTAATTTTTTAGACTATTGTGGTAATTGCACATATTTAAGGATACATTTTAGATGCAATGGTCACCTCCTGATGACGCAACTTTTGGGAAACTGGTAGAGGTATTGTGAGCAGGTGCTGTCTGGCGTTTTTGTTTTATATACATTAAAGGCTGCTATTTTGATACCTTTGCTTGTGTGGTGCGGAGATTTGTTCTTTCTTACAATGAATGGTCACCCACTTTGAAAACTGGGCAGGTTCCAGGATCCCTTCCCACTCCAGATGAAGCAATTCTTCTTTTTTTTTTCCATATAGATTTTTTTTCCTTTGTGAGCCCTGGCAGGTGGCTGTAGTCCTTCACACAGAGGAACTCACTTCTCCGGTCCCACGCATCCCCGCTCTGTCAACCCCCAGAAATTCCCCTGTGGATTGTCCCACACTGCAGGGCCAGGGAGGAGGGTGCTGGCTTTCCCACCTCCTCAGAGACCAAATCCAGACACCACGTGCGGCCCTCAGGAATGCAGGGCCATCATCAAACCTGCTAGGCTCTGTTTTCCTCTCCCCCCTCCACTGATGTAAGGAGATCGGTACATGCTCCCAACCCGTATTGCCCTCCAGCCATCACCAGAAGGCAATCAATGAGTGGGATGACAAATCTCCCTCCCCTTGAGAGTGGAGAGCAGTCCTCCAGATGCTCAATCCTCTCTCCCCCCTGCCGACCCCTGGTGGCCCAGGCTCAATCCCAAACCCGGGTCACCAGCATGTCATGAGGTGTAGTGACCAGAGCCTCCTTGGCCAGGGCAATGTCCACCACCCTGTTGGAATCAAGCACTGTCTCCACCAACAAATGGCACTGAATGTATTCATCCTGCACACCACTCACCAGCTGGTCCTGGAGCATATGATCCAAAGTGTCTCAAAATTCACAAACCTCCACAAAACGCCTCAACTTAACCATATAGTCTGCAGTTGTCTCCCCTGGCTGATGCATCCTGCCATGAAACTTAAATGACTGCACAGTAGTTGAAGGTCAGGGGCTGAGATGGTTTTCAACCAATGTGTACAGTTCCTGAAGGGTTTTAGTCCCTGGCCGCTGAGAAGCCACTGACTTACAGGTCAAAGAATAAGTCTTTTGACCACAAACAGAGGAAAACAGAGCATTGTTGATCCTCATCTGTGATTTTATTTGCATTAAAGAAATGTTCCAAATGCTCCACATATTCAGACAAGTCACTTGTGCCATCAAACTCTGCCAAAGCCCCAAACATCACCATTCTGATCCTGGATTATCCTTGTCACCAATGTAGTAAACGCCAACACACCTCAGTTGCTTACCAGGCTTTATTCTCAACATCAACTCAGTTCAACTTCTGCATGCAGGAAGAATTCCTGTGTCTTGAACACAGGAAACAGGAAAAGACAGTGTCAGGTTTCCCCTAAAGGCACTATCTCTAAATATCACTATTATTACACAGTGAATACTAACTAGGGAACAAATAATAATTACAATATGCAGACCACTTTATAACACCCACCAAACAGGAGAGACTAAAGTAGCCATATAGATGTGATCTACTGTATCTCAGCTCGGCTACCTGGAGGTGAAGATCCCATTTAGCCCCGAGCAACTCAGATCTCTAAGATACAACCCACTCACACAACATATAGCCCAAGATCTCCAAATTTGGAACACCATCCCTCTTGGGTTGACATGGTGCATTGAAGTGGTCCAAATGAATATGTTGCCTAAGCTCCTCTACCTTTTCCAGACTCTCCCGATACCCCCCCAACAGGTTAATTTTGTAAAGGATGACACATGTTTCTTATAGCTTATCTGGCAGAGGAAGCCCCCAAGAATGCACTTCAATATATCACAATTTCCTATGGCTAAAGGAGGCCAGGCACTTACTAACATATCAAATTATTATAAAGTAGCTCAGTTATGAATAACATTCTACTGGGTTGCCCCCTTATACTCGGCACCTCGGAATGAGTTAGAACCCCAGCAAGAACAGCTTCTATCCCTAACTAAGACACTGGTCTACTGTCCTTTTATAAAACGTGGCCTTATTCATCAGTGAGAACCCTTAGACAGCTGGCCCCATGGCTCTGAGGGTTGAGGCACTGGACGTCACCCCTTGCACCATGCTGGTGACCCGAGTTCAGGAGCAAGCTTGAGCCTCCAGGGGTTAGCAGGGGGAGGACGGAGGCTTGGGTGGCTGATGCAATGTCAGGAGTGTGGAAGGAGCACTCAGTTTCTGAGAACATGCGTGTGCCTCCACGCGTACACACTCATCATGCATTCCACTGCTCTGGGTGGAAGAAAGCCACAGAAAAGCCCATGTCTCTCTGTGGCCATATGTGATGGTCCCCAGTGCTCTCTGACCTTGCTCCTTGTGGATCCCACTGGTAAGACAGTGGGGGAAGAGGCTGACAGTGTCAGTGCCCAATGACAGTAGTAGGTGGCCATGGAGGAGCAAACAACTTAACAAAAAAAAAAGAACCCTTATACAGAAACTACCCTGAATGTCTGGCAGTTAGCGATTAGTAAATCTAAGGACTCCTCTCTTTTTTTTCCCATTTCCAGGCACTGCCAAGCTCATGTACAGTACTCTCACACTTTCTTACAGGCTAAACTAGACACTAAATATGAGCGATGGAAGAGAATAGAGCTAAGCCACTTCTTTCAGTTTCCATCTGCAGGTCATATTCTCTCAGTTGAGGATTAACAAAAAACTGTATCAGACCATATCTCCTTGTCTGCCACTTTCTTCATATGCACTAACTCCTCTGTATAAAGGACATGGAGACACCACAACTTAATAACATTTTGCAGCAGATCCTTATCTTCGTAACCCCTCCTAGGTTGATTTCTCAAGTCTATCAAGCTTACAACAGTTGAGTAAGGCAAGGCAACTTTTATTTCTTTGGCCCCCTTTCCGAATGGCTCAGAGCACCTTACCTGGAGAACATACCATAAAGTCACAGCATAAACAACACAGCTAAGAATAGTAGGCAAGTTCAAAATAATATGTTTTTAAAACTCCCTTGAAAGCATCCACAGTGCAGGTTGACCAAATACTAGGTGGAAGGAAGTTCCATAGAACCAGCCCACCGACCTCAAAGGTTATCTCCCAAAAGCTTCAGTCGGGAGTGATGAACTGCTAGGAGACCTGCATAGGAACTTCACATTCCTGGTTAGGGATAGATGGATGGGGGAACTGCAGTGCCTAGTCTCTGATAAGGAATAAGAAAGGGCACTAAAGGAAATATATCATGTTACGAATGCTCCAATCTACTAGGAATTTGCCTGGAAGGTGGCCATGAGATACATCAGGACCCTGGTCATACAAGCCAAATACCAGAAAACAATGATGCCAACTTTTCTGGTGCCAAAGTGGCTCCCCAAGGCCAACCATGTACGTATTTTCTGTGACTATATGGCTATTCAACTGTTTCCATTAAAAATTTTCAGTGAATTACAAACTATTGTTATTTTACAGTCCAGTTTGTTGCCTGAAGATATGCATTGCTGGTCTTCCCAAAACATTTGAACGATTGGAATACAAAATATTTCTTAAGGATTTTCCTTTCTATGGATAAGAAGGCTAAAAAAAATAGTTTTCTCCAACAAGCCCACCAATTTGACAATGGTGGAAGCTAGTAATGAAGGCTAAAAAATTTTTTGTAAGACTAATACACTATAATTCCACGGGCCCCAGCTCTCCTCCCCAACATCTCTTACCAGTTGATAACACAGAGACCTACAGTAACTAAATATGACTTTTTTACAATATGCTTAAAGCTAAACAATGTATATGGTTATTTGTGTTACTATTCATAGAGATGTTATTTCAATGTTAACTTTTGCAAATAGTGTAAACTGAGACTACTTTTAAATCCAAGTAGGACTGGGCTCGGCCCTCCAGCCAGAAATGTATTGTACACAGAGTGGTTCTCTGACTACAAAATAAATAGTAAAAAAAAAGGCTAGTAAAGATGGAATATTAACAGAGTGTGAACCAGTAATTTAAAATATTATTTCTATTGGAAAAACAACATGCAGGTTCAACAGAGTTCTCCTTTAAAGGCCACCAGTCCCTCCTTGTAGCTTTTATCCTCCATACCCCTGATCATTTTGGTGGCCCGGCGCTACCCCCTCTTGATTGTTTCAATGTTCTTTCAGCATTCAGTGGCCCAGACCTGCATGAAGTACTCCAGGTGGGATCTGACCAGTGACAGGGTTACTGCCCCTGCTCTGTAGGTCATCCCCTTAGTGCAACTGATCATTCTGGCGGCACTCTTGGCAGTGGCCGCTCACCGCTTGTCATCCTTTAGTTCCTTGTCTATCATGGCCTCAGGACCTTTTCCTCTTCCACTGCAGAAAGAGAAGTCTTACACTGGGTGTGGGTTCTACCTCTGTTTTTCTTCCCAAACTGTAGCACCTGGCATTTGGCTGTACTGATTTGAGATGTCAGGAGTCCAACCAATGAGCCAACATATTCAGGTCCTCCTGACATTTGCCCCAATCCTAAAGGGAGTCCACCACCCTGTCTAGCACGGTGTCCTGCGTGGTCTACTGAAGACCTCAGCTGCTGGATTGTTGATAAAAATATTGAACAGCAGTAGCCCCAGCACTGACCCCGGAGGGAGACTACTGAGTATCCAACTACATTTGGTATATTTGTGTGATTTCTTTGTTTGTGTGGTTTCTTTGTATTGCTCTAGTATCATTGTAATGTACTCACTGTACATTATATGTTGTATTACTTCCAGGTCATACTTGAAAATAGGCATATGTTTGCCTAGCATACCCATCTGTAAACAAAAGCTAAATAAATAAATAAATATTGCCCATCTGTCACAACCCCCTGATTCCTGCCCCAAGACTGTCACCAGGGGGGTGGGAGGGACACACAAAAAGGGAAAACCTCCTACAATTAGTGGCTTTATGACAGAACAAGTGGAACCCACCTCAGATACCACTAAATGCCTGGACACTCCCCACTCCCCAGATGCAGGGTACACTGTACACAAGGTAGCTTGCTAACTGACTTGGGGGCAGGATGCAGAGGGTTGCAGAGGATGAACAATATTCCAGGTTGAGAAGGGGACTTAGCAGTGTCCCTCAAGGGACTGTGCTGAGGCCAATGCTGTTCAACATTTTCATCAACAATCTGAAAAGAGAGCTCTCCAGTAGACGTCCCTGGGGGCTGGCAGTGTGGGCCAGTTGCATTTGCCCCGCTGAGGGGGGTAAGTATTGGGAAAAGCAGTTGTGTAATGGTTCAGGATATTAGTGTTCTGGGTGAGTAGATGTGCATGGGTGGGACACAGCAGCACACTGGAGTCTGATTTCTACAATGTATATGCAGGACTGAAGTAAAAAAAGAATCCTTCCTAAAGCACATATACACATTGAAACATTCAGTGCTCAACCTTATTCAACATGGCAGTTACAAACTGAATGAGACCAGATTTAAAAAAAAAAAAAAAACAGTGTGGTTGTGTCTTGTTTTAAATACCCAAGTATTGTTTGATGAGAAAATCCCTGGTAATTGCACGTAACAACTGCAAAATGTCCTCTGCTCATCTGAAAGATTTAATGCCTTTTGGATAACTTCCATCTACATTCACTCAGTGCCACCAACTTATCAAGAAACTGCAGCACTACCAAAAAGGTCAGTGGAACATAGTTATCTCCAGTCATTTGTTTGCACTCTGCATTCTCTGGCCCCCATATTCAGAGTCGGCTGGATGGATGCGCAAAACAGTACACCGCGCATACAACTTAGGCCAGCCAGCTCTGGTGCCATTTTCAAACAGATTGCATGATCCTAACAGACCATGCAAACTGTTTGAATATCAGACCCTGGTTGCATGGTGCACAGCAGGGAGTCACCATATTCCTTGCAGTGCAACCAGGGTGTGGGGCTGATGACTGCTCATAGGGGTACTGTGCAGAGCACACTGGTGTGCTCTGTGGCCTCCATATACAATATTCAGCTCAAATATGCAGATGAGCCCATTGGGTATGCACAGCACAATGGGGCCATTTGCATGCCAATTATGAGCTCATTCATATGTGTGCACTGCCATGGAGTGCACCGGGCCAGTCCCCCCCCAGCCCCAGTCCTCGTTCATATCTACACATTCTACCCAGTGTCTCTGATAGTGTAGTGATCCCCCACCCCAGCCCTGATCACATTTCTAATAAAATATACCCCGATTCCCCTGTCCCTGTAGTGCAGTAATCCCCCTCAGCCCCGATCAAATATAAAATTTAATAAACCCCAATCATCATTTCCTTGGTAGTGTAGTGGTTCCCCTCCCCAGCCCCATTCACATATACTATTGTAATAATGCCCCAATCACTGATTCCCTGATAGTCTAGTGGTTCCCCCCTCCCCAGCCCCATTCACATATACAATTGTAATAGTGCCCCGATCACCAATTCCCTGGTAGTCTAGTGGTTCCCCTTCCCCAGCCCCGTTCACATATACAATTGTAACAGTGCCCTGATCACCGATTCCCTGGTAGTCTAGTGGCTACCCCCTCCCCAGCCCTGTTCACATATGCAATTGTAATAAATGCTCGATCGCCAATTCCCTGATAGTCTAGTGGATCCCCCCTCAGCCCCATTCACATATACAGTTGTAATAGTGCCCTGATCGTCGATTCCCTGATAATCTGGTTCCCCCACCCAGCCCTGTTCATAGTTATAATAAAGCCCAATTTGTGGATTCCTTGGTAGTCTAGTGGTTCCCCTCCCCAGCCCCATTCACATATACAATTGTAACAGTGCCCTTTCACCCAATCCTGGTGGTCTAATTGGTTCCCCCCTCCCGGCCCGTTACATATAATTGCAATAAAAGCTCGATCTCTGGGTCCTGTAGTCTAGTGGCTTCCCCTCCCAAGCTGTGATCTGTATAACAGTTGAACTACCTGTCCCTGGTAGTAAGTGGCTCCCCACCCCACAGGCAGTGACCCACCACCTCCCTCCTCCTCCAAGCTGAACACAGCTGGCAACTGGTACAGTCCACCCACATCACCACGGCCAGCCACTGACTGAACTGCACAGGAACACATACAATACACAGTACACACCCATTGGTTGACGGGCATGTACTGTATACAGTATGTGCTCCTGTGCAGTTCAGTCAACAGCTTGCCGTGGTGGTGTGGGTGGGCTGTGCCAGACACCGGCTCTGGCTGGGTTGGGGGGGAGCATGGTGATGGGTCACTGCCTAACAGGGTGGGGGGCACCACTTGACTACCAGGGACCGGGACATTTCAGTTTTTATATGGATTGGGGCTCAAGGAGGGGGGAACCACTAGACTACCAGGGAATCAGCAAGAGTGGCTTTATTACAATTCTATATGTGAACGGGACTGGGGAGAGGGAACACTACACTACTGGGGATAGGGGGATTGAGGGTATATTTTTATTACAAATGTGATCAGGGCTGAGGAGTGGAGATCACTAGCCTACCAGAGACATGGGGATCAGGAGAGAGTGTTTTATTTTACAGACAGTGATTGGGACTAGAAAGGGTCCACTGTACCACTAGGGTTCCCTGCCCTTCACAGTGGGCAGCCAGGTCTGTGCACTAGTTAGGACAGGGTTTCAGAAGCATAAATCTGCACCACTGCTGGGAGCTGATTTGTGCTTCTGAATCATTTCAATATTGTGCTGCGCCACATATGCTTGTGGGACCCCTCATTTGCATAGGCGCAGCACAATATTGTGTGTGTGTCAGCGCTGTCGGGGGTGCACCATACATCTGTGCCCTTTGAATATGGGCACAGCCCAACAGCGGGCACATTTTCTGGTTTGGGCAGTGCATCCCGGGTTGCACCACCCAAACCTTTTAAAAATGGGGCCCTCTGTTTCTCGTACTATGGTTGACTGCTGCTCTTTCTCCTTTAACATGCAAACTGACCATTTAGCAGCTGCAGTGTGCAGCAATCCACATGACATTCTTATCTCTGTCTGCATGATGCTGCTTCCCAAAGGGTCACTGCCCCATATCCACCTCCAGCTGCATTTTCTGTCAGCGTTTGTCACTAGCAAGATATCTTGCACAGCTCTGTGTCTATACTGTTGGAAGTTGCCAATATCATTAGAATAACCAAGCCCATATCTGGGTATAATAACTAGTCAGCAGTTTTTTTTTCTAAGGCTGACCCAGTTATTATTCAACATAATAACCAGCAGGTTAATTATGGTGAACACGCGCTCTGTCCCTCAAACTCGAGCGCTCCCTCATTTGCTTTCGTCCTCTGTGTAGGTGGGGCAGAACACTTGCTTTAACATGGCGGATCCAAATCTCTGTTAAGCGAGGAGCCACCACTGCAACAATGGTCCCTCTTTATTTATAATTATTTTTTTTAATTAATCTGGTTGATCCCATCTTTTACATAAAAAAAATTCTGTCTGGTTAATCCTGCTGTTCAGACGTTTTAGGACTTTGTGGCTGTGAGGAGGAATGGGCTATGCCTTCACTAGCAATAGCGCTCTCGATGGACACTAAAAACAACAGTAAGTTAAAAAACATAAAAAACTTAGTCTGGGAAGGGATGGAGGAGGAGGAGGAGGGAGGAGACAGGCACGTGTGTGTGTGTGTGTGTCTCTCTGGATGTGACACATGGTAGAAATCGGTCTGGGAAAAAATTGCTGACCACTTAAATACAATAAAAGATAAAGAAGTGTACATATGTGAATTTAATGCACACCCTTGGTGTGGGATGCTTTCATACCGTCGGAGTTTATGTAGCAACCCACACCTCGGGTGTGCATTAAATTCTCATATGACATACTTCCCCATCCTTTATTCTATATTTATTCCACCTTTAAATGAAGGTACTCCACCCCCCGCCATCTAAATGACACATGTGTAGTTTGGGGTGTGACCTAAAATCAGTTGGGTAATAAATACCATATCCAGATTTACTAAAACATGAAGAGCCCAGGTCAGTGGATTAGTATGCACATTATCCACGGTGGATTTCTCGGTCTGCAGATAATCCACGTTACAGTATGATGGGGAAGCACAGCAGCCCTCTAATTATAAATTCCTTCAAATGCTTTAGCCCTAACCTTATTCTGTTCTTTGTTTATATCATAAGAAGTTACAGCAGTAGCAAAACTAATTGCAGAAGGGTTAGTTTGAACAGATTTCAACAAATAAACCCCACTGGGGATAATTACTTTTTTAGGCTTTTGTCAATTATCTGCACATCGTTTGCTCCTTCCCTCCTGATCTTTAGGCACTGTTGCTTCCAGCGATACTTACAGGAGGTGACAGGGTGATGATTCCAGTGTCGACTTCTTTAAACCAGTGCGTGCTATTAGTTCAGCAAGGTGTGCCTGTATAATTGGCAGTAAATTACTCTAATGATCCTGCAGTATAGTTTCTTTTTTCTCCAATGGGGCAATTGTTCTGGAGTATCCTTGGAGCCACAGGACTAATTAAGAAGAACTTCCGGGCACATTTAAATATGCTGCCAATAACTCTAGTGTATGAAGAAGGAGAATATAAACTTTCCAGTGACAAGCCATCAGTTCCTCTGCATCTGGCATCCCATTGCTGTTACAGTGTTAGCATCACGTGGTTGCTTTAGTTGCAGGCGTCTGGTAGTTATTTACAGCAATCTACTGCAAGCAGCATATTGACATTGTAAATGCTCCAAACACACACTTTATAAACTGCAGAGGGAAGCTTTCTGAGGAATGTTGCAAGTACCAGGAACAGCTCTTTCATTAAACATGAGAGACTGATATGGTACTGATTTATTTTTTTTAATATACTCTTTATTCTTCTGCTGCCAGCTACAGCCCTCATCTGTAGTTTGTCAGCTTCCCAGCCGCATCAACTGAGCTTGAACCCTGGGGATGTCCTTTACATGCCCTGTGGGTGTCCTTCTGCGGTAGAGCCTTCACAAAGTGGCAACACACTCTGTAGTTCTCCAGAGTCAGTGGCAGGTATGCCTTGTGCCAGGAGGAGAGGCTGTGTGGGGGCCCGAACATGCCAATGCTTCATGCTAGTGAGCTAGGATATATCCTGTGTATTCATACTCTGAGACATCAGCTGTGAACGCATACACCGTAGGCATGTAACAGGCATGTGCAGTATGCAGAAACTAAGCATCTCCCCACCCTTATGCCACCCCAGCTGCCTGGCTCCACGTTTGGGCCCCCAGGTGGTGCACCTGCAGCAGAGAGCAGATCACCTTCCACCTTGAGGTAGTGAGCATCCTCTGAGATGCTCAGTCCTCACTCCCCCCCGACTGGCCCCTGACAATCTGTGCTCATCCCTGAGCCTGGGTTGCCTGTGCTGTGAGCTGAAACCCTACCACTGTGCCAGCTGACTAACTCCATGGTACTGATGTCTTCACTTTAAACATACCCTGCTTCAAGAATGAGGTTTGCTTCATTCATGATGATAACAATGCCCCCTCCAAATTTGAAGACATTACCTTGAGTGAGCCACTAACTTGTGGTATAAACTATTTATTTTCTATTAAGATGTTGATGCAAAATATCCCAACAAGATGCATCATCTTGTTTTTGAGAGCACACTGTGGACAGAACTGATGATGCTGCTGAAATGTCATCTCTTAATCAAATTCCAGTGTCTGGCAATGATCTGATGAGAATTTATTAATACGGTGTTCCACTCTGGTAAAACTAAAGTAGGAGTATACTTTGACAATTCATGACACTTTACACAGCAATGGAGCCCTCTTCAAAATAGAGTTTAAAACAGATGTAAGTTTTAGAGACCTGGAACCCAATAATCAAATATTTGCAAAGTGGAGTGCAGAAATTTGTGCTGTGCCTTGTGCTTATCCGGGTGCCTGAAGGTGCTATATTCAGTCGAATAGTGCACCGGCGCTATTTGACTGAATATAGGGTCATGTTGGCCCAGCACTAAGCCACGTAGCGCTACCCTGACAGGGCTCCCGAAGTACAGTATGCCACCAGAATGGATAGTGCCAGAGTGCTATTTGCAATATTCAAAGGCACTCATGCAAATGAGCCCATTGGTCATGCTAGGCACTAAGGGGCCATTTGCATGGGTAGCTAGGTAGATTAGTGCTGCACCGCCCCCACAGTTGCCCGGTCCAAGAAGTGTATATGACCCTGGTGCTAGTGGTCCCCTCCTCCAATCCCCAGACCCATAAGTAGAGGTATATTCCCTGATGCTATTGGTATCCCCCCTCCCAGTCCCCAGCCATGTATAAAGAATTAAATGCCCTGGTGCTAGTGGCGTCCCCCCCTTCCGATCCCCAGCTCTGTAGGTAGAATAACATTCCCTGATGGTAGTGGTGCCCTCCCTCCCTCCCTCCAGTCCCAGGCCCATACATAGAATAACATTCCCTGGTGGTAGTGGTTACCCCTTATCACCAACCTGGATGTACAAACAACCCCTCTTTGACATCATGTGGTCCCACCATGGCACCAGGCACCACCCACTCACTGTATCCTCATAAGTGGTGCTGCAGGTATATACGGTGACCAGCACAGCCCTCCTTACAACTCCTCAGCTAGCCACCGTATGTACAGGCAGGGAGCGTGCCTCTTATTTATAGGACAGGATGACACTCCCTGTCCTATAAATAAGAGGTGCACTCCCTGCCTGTACATATGGTGGCCAGCTGAGGAGGTGTGAGGAGGGCTGTGCTGATCGCTGTATGACCATGTGGCACCACCAATGAGGATACGGTAAGTGGGGGGGTACCCAGTGCTGTGGGGGTCCACTGGACGCCAGAGAGGGGTTGTTTGTACATCCGGGATGGCAATCGGGGGGGGGGAGCCACCAGGACATATATCTCTACTTATGGGGCTGGGGAATGGGGGGGGACACCACTAGCACCAGGGAATATACTTCCACCTATGGGGTTGGGGTTTGGCAGGGGGGTGCCAGGGACCACAGGGGATGGTTGTGCTCCTCCAGCAGCCAACCAGCTTGGTGGCCACATTACCTCTGGCAGCTGCTAGGGTTGCCTGGAGTTGGGGTTTTGTTCGGCGGTATTTGCACTTCATAAAAGGATTGCACTAAAACCTTTTGTGCAGCGCAATGCTGCTAAATATGGGGTAGCATGCATATTCATGGCCATGCCCCTCCCCTTGCCCACATGCATATGTTTTACATGGGCACTAACCCACTTTGCCCATGCAACTGCCCCTTTTGAATATGGGGCTTCAGCGCAAACCCCGGTTTGTGTGGGTAAAAACCCTTTAGCGCCTATTCAAACTCTGAATATCGGAGCCCTGATTTATAAGACAATTTACTGCTCACATAATTCAGTTGTACAATGGACTAACTTTGTAATATTTAAAACTGACTATACAACTGATGGGGAGAAGTCGTTATTATCCTCATTAGCATGTATTTGAGGGCCATTCATCTTTGCTCCTACAAAACCTTGTTTTCATGTTACCACAGATGTAATAAATTAAAAGTGGATTACACTGACCCTTTGGATAAAATGGACTACATTTCTACCTCTATTGGGTGGGGGTTAGCCTGAACATTACTGCTACTAGCACCATTCTATTGAGGATGTAGATTAGGTCTAGAAATACTAATAGTGTACTCAGTCTTATGTACCCTAAAAATGATGTTAGGAAAGTAACTAAGACTATTGTCCCTAAAACAAGCACCACCTGAACTGGTAGTTCAGTAAGTAGTGGACACATAGAACTGTTTAATCTTTTATCACAGGTGTTATATGCATTATTTCACTTAGAAATCTGGATGCACTGTAGACAGTTTTAAACAAAATTAATTTATGCATCGGTTAATCTGACATTTTTACCTCCAAAAATATCAGCTGTTTGCCTTACTTGTTTTTTGTTATTTTAATATCTCCCAAATGCTTTTTGGGGGGGATAGAAGCACAAAATGTTTAAATTAAACCTGAAGCGTTGCAATTCTGCTTTTATTGTAATATATTGTAGATGCTCCCAATAGGAAGAATCAATTTGATTCCAGAACAGAAAGTTTAATTGAGTGTGAGAGCTGACTTATTATGACACCTAATGGCAGGTCAAGGGACATGGAGTTCAGAGCTTTGGAGAAATAGCTTTCATGGCACTGTCTACAACTGCACTGAGTAATGTTAGTTAGCTGAACTCTAAGAGCGCTTTTTGTCACTTGCTTGAAAGAGACACAATGAGACAGGCATTTTTTCATTCAGTGGTACCTGACTGTCATTAAATTCATGGTTGAGTACACAGAAAATGATCTTTTATCAGATTGCTTGGCCTTGTCTTGAGTATAGTGTTCTGGGATTGTTGCCTGGAGCTATTAGTGACCTCATTCCTGTACTGCATGTCTTCAATGCATTCAGTGACCATGATAGTCCTTGCAGTTCAACAGCAAGTCTCTCTTGTCAGCACAGAGGTGGTGTTAGGCACAAGCGAACTAAGCAGCTACTTGGGGTGCCAGCACAGAAGGGGTGCACTAAAGTAGAAAGCATAAGCAGAGATCAACTTGAAATGCAAACAAATGGTAATGTAAAACCCAAATTATTGTCATCACCCTTGTATTCATAGAAGTTTATTCACTTCTTGGATTTATGCGATGGCAGAAGGGGGAAGAGGGGGCAATGGGAGTGGTGAAGGGGGCACCAGAAATATTTCTGCTTGGTGTGCCATTAGGTCTAAAATGGGTCCAGTGGTCAGCAACTCAAAAAAAAAATCACACTGAAAATTTCTCAGAAAAGCTGGCTCCATGGTGCCGGGTGATCTCCTGGCATGCTGGTGACCCAGGATCATGACCCAAGCCCAGGACGTCAGGTGCGGTCGCTGGCACAGAGGGTATAGGGTGTCTGAGGGGGGTGAGTGTGGGTCTGCACCTCTCTGCAGTGACCCCTGGCAGTGGTGCATGTTGCAGTGTGGGTGCACACACGCCACCTGTGCATCATGCTGGGAGGGACGCTAGGTGCGACCGCTTTAGGTGGGGTTGGGGGGACCCGAAAACTGGAAAATCTCCTCCCGATTGGCTGGATGATGGCTGCTTGGTCCCCTGTTACCACGGTAGCCCAGGATCGCCCTGAGCTGACCCTACAGGCCCCGGGATATGTTAGTGTGCCTACGGGCACTTCTTCCTTGGACGGTCACGTCAGGTTACCCAGGGGATAACTACAGTGGGGCAGTGGATGGCAATGGGGGCGTGGTGGTGGCAGTGGAGAATAAGCAGCCCAAAGGAGTGGCTGGTCAGTGGGTCGGGAGGAGCAAAAAGAGAAAATTTCTCTGAGAACAATTAGTAACACTTGTGTATCTTTTATTGTAAAGCACTGCATAAAGTAAAGGGAACTGACTTGTCAGTGAATATTCCAGCATCCCGCTATCCCTTCCTAGTGCATCACACTTAGCATTTTTGTTGTGGGGCTGTATGTCCTCTTGACACTTGCAAAGAAGTGCAAAGTAATGCACCTGGGAAACAAAAACCCAGGAGAAGAGCACACAATAGCAGGGGAGGTACTAACAACAACAAAAATGGAAAGGGACCTGGGGTAGTCATATCAGATGACCTAAAGGTGGGTAAACAATGTGAAAAGTCAGTAAGGAGAGCCGGGGGATACTGGGATGCATAGGAAGGGGCATCACAAGTAGAAAAAGGGAAGTGGTTATCCCTCTATACAGACAGTTGGTGAGACCCCATCTGGAGTACTGTGTGCAGTTTTGGAGACCTCATCTACGCAAGGACATAGACAGAATGGAAGCAGTCCAGAGGAGGGCAACTAAAATGGTGCAGGGTCTGCAGCAGAAACCATACGAACATAGACTGAGAGAGCTTAATATGTATACTCTTGATGAAAGGAGGGACGGGGGGACATGATAGAAACATTCAAGTATCTCAAGGGAATCAACAAAGTCCAGGAGGGTAGCATCTTTCAGAAAAAGAGATGTGTAAGAACAAGGGGGCACAATTTAAAGATAATGGGGGGACAGCTCAGGGGTAATGTGAGGAAATTTTTTTTCACGGAGAGAGTGGTGGATACATGGAACTGCCTTCCTGAGGCAGTCGTTGGGTCTAAAACAGTGGAGGAATTCAAACAAGAATGGGACAGACATAAGGCAATTATATTGGGGGTACGCAGGAAGTAGGCTGTTGGTTAACTAGAATCTGCAGCTTATCCAGTAGGTAGGGAAATGGGCAGACTGGGTGGGCCAAGTGGTCCTTATCTGCCATCAAAGTCTATGTTTCTATGACACAAGTGAAGTCTGCATATCTATCACATCATACATACAAGTTCAATTTCTAACCAGAACATTTGAGTTGAGACTGATGTTTGTATGTTTTAGTACCAGTTCTTATGCTTTCATATTTTTTTCTGACTTTTTCTTTTACCTTTACTTTGTCAATTGAAGCCTGGCAATGCATCTTACTAGGTATTTAGTTATTTTGCTCCTTTTTGAGAAAGATTATCTTCCTCTAACATGTTGGAAATTCCGTGTATTCATGTGATTTAATTTCTTTAAATACTGGCTTCAATTATTAGAAACACAGAAAAAGAGAAGGACAGACAAAGCACTGAATAGTTCATGCAGTCTATCCCAAGATCCTCTAACCTGGAGTCTTCTTAGCATCAAATAGGCACTCCTAGCCACTCATTCCCCTCCCACATTATCTAGTCTAATAAATCCTTAAAATGCATACCAATTTTTCTTGAACTCCACTATTGTATTTCCTTTCAGAACATTGTCTGGAAGCTTGTTCCACCTCTCTGTAACACTTTAAAGGAGTAGTACAGTCAGAATTTGCAAAAACATATGTTGTGCAGAGTGTTTTGATTTGTGTGTGCATGTGTAGTCCTGGTGTGTCCTTCCCTTTGCCTGCTGTTGGGAGTTTTTTCTAAATTAGCCTGCAAGTTTTACAGTAGTTTTATGGCCCCTGGAGATCTCCATCTTAGCGTGGTTCATTGCTCTTCTTGTTTATGCATTTCCTCCTGTCCCATGTGACAGTGATGCATCTAGGACCATGGATTCAGCAAGCACTGGTTTAGTCAATTTACAACAGCAGAGTAAAATGATATTAAGTAACTTTCCTTTCCCAGTGGACACTAATGGCAACATTTACAGTTTAGCAAATACTTGGGGGCTAATTGAGTGAGTTATTCTGTAAGAAAATAGCTAGTGTCTTGGGGTGATTTGTGTGCTTTTTATGATTGTGTGTAGTTTGATGAAATGAAAATTTCTAAAAACAAAACATTTGCTCCTGCTAGCTAGACCTGACAGACACATAGAAAACAACAACATTGAATTAGAGCTAGTTAGTGGAGGCAACAGAATCAGGCTCATATCTCTAGTACTTGCTGAATCCATGATCCTGAGTGCAACACTGTCACATGGGACAGGAGGCATTATAGGAAAAAGAAGAGCAATAAAGCATGCTAAAAATGAGATCCCCAGGGGCCATAAAACTACCATATAACTAACAGGCTAATTTTGAAAAAAACTCTTAATAGCAAACAAAGGGAAAGACACACCAGGACTACACACACAAATCAAAACGGTTACCCCCCCCCCGACAGTGACATTTCACCAGCGAGGTCCCCCATAGCGACTACAGCGCCATGCCGCTGTGGGAAACCCGCTGGCACCAGGTGCTGTCTGTCGGAGGTCCTGCACCCCCCCAATCAGCTCCGACTCGGAGTTGATAATCCTTAAGAGGAGGGGTGTGGGGGGTGCAGCCCCCTGTGTGGGGGTTTCAGTGGGCGAAGCCCCCGAAGAAAACACAATCAGTCTGTGGGAACCAGCAGCTAACTGCAGAATGTGGTCGACCTGCCGGTGTCGCTGATGGGGCATTCGACAAAAATTTTGTCTAGCACCCGTAGTGGATCCAAATCAAAACACTCTGCACTACTCCTTTAAGTGAAGCTGTACTTCTGAACATCTTTTTTGAGCCTCCCTCTTCTAACTTAAATGCATTACCTCTGTTGAACAAAGTTTTTCTCATATAAAATAAACTTGTTGAGTCTACTCTATTAAACCCTCTCATAAACGTGAAAGTCTATGTCATGTCCCTCCTCCCACTTTGGTCCTTCAGTGACTAGATGTTAAAAGTTAATCAACCTGTACATGTATGTCTTTCCATGTTGCTCAAGAAACATAGAAACATAGACTTTGACAGCAGATAAGGACCACTTGGCCCACCCAGTCTGCCCATTTCCCTACCTACTGGATAAGCTGCAGATTCTAGTTAACCAACAGCCTATTTCCTGCAACCCCCACTATAATTGCCTTATGTCTGTCCCATGCATGTTTGAATTCCTCCACTGTTTTAGACCCCACAACCTCTCCAGGAAGGCGGTTCCATGCATCCACCACTCTCTCTGTGAAAAAGAATTTCCTCACATTACCCCTGAGCCGTTCCCTCTAATTTTAAATTGTGCCCCTTGTCCTTACACATCTCTTTTCTGAAAGATGCTACCCTCCTGGACTTTGTTGATTCCTTGAGGTACTTAAAGTTTCTATCATGTCCCCCTGTCCCTCCTTTCATCAAGGGTGTACATATTAAGCTCTCTCAGTCTCTCTTCATACGGTTTCTGATGTAGACCCTGCACCATTTTAGTTGCCCTCCTCTGGACTGCTTCCATCCTGTCTATGTGCTTGCGAGATGAGGTCTCCAAAACTGCCATAGTATTCCAGATGGGGTCTCACCAGCTGTCTGTATAGAGGGATAACCACTTCCTTTTTCTACTTGTGATGCCCTCCTATGCATCCCAGTATCCCCTGGCTTTCCCTACTGACTTCTCACATTGCATACCCACCTTTAGGTCATCTGATATGACTACACCCAGATCCCTTTCCATTATTGTTGTTGTTAGTACCTCCCCTGCTATTGTGTACTCTTCTTCTGGATTTTTATTTCCCAGGTGCATTACTTTGCACTTCTTTGCATTGAATCTAAGTTGCCATATGTCTGACCATTCCTCCAACCTTGCCAAGTCCCTTCTCATCCTTTCTACCCCCTTGTGTATCAGCTCTGTTACAGATCTTTGTGTCATCCGCAAAGAGGCATACCTTTCCTTCAGACCCTCTTCAATGTCACCTATAAAGATGTTAAAGAGACTGGACCCAGTACTGAGCCCTGAGGTACTCCACATAGTAACCCAGCTTTCTTCAGAATGTGTTCCATTCACTATTACCTTCTGTGTCCTGTTGTGCAGCCAGTTTGTTACCCAGGCTTACCACCCTGGGACCCACTCCTAGGCTGGCTAACTTGATTATTAATCTTTGTGCGAGACTGTGTCAAATGCCTTGCTAAAGTCTAGGTAGGCCATATCCACAGCCCCTCCCTGGTCTATTACTTTGGTCACCCAGTCAAAGAAATCGGTGAATTTGTCTGACATGACCTTCCTGCTGTGAATCCATGCTGCTTTGGGTCCAGTGCCCGCTGGCCTCTAGGTACTGAACAATTCTTTCTTTCAGAAGTGATTCCATCATTTTCCCCACCACTGAGGTCAAACTAACAGGTCTGTAGTTTCCTGCTTCTGCCTTGCTCCCACTTTTGTGAAGGGAATCACATCTGCCCTCCTCCAGTCCTCAGGTACCACCCCATCTTCCCATGATTTGTTAAAAGTGTGGTTAGTGGTGTCACTAGGTCCTCCTTAGCTCTTTTAGGATTCTAGGTGAATCCGTCATGAGCCCCATTGCTTGTCCACCTTGAGTTTTAGAAGTTCTTTCAGTACTCTTTCTTCTTTAAATGGACTGGTATCAACCCCACTATCTAGAGTGCTTCTACTGTTTGGTTTAGGTAACTCCTCCTCTTCTTCTTTTGTGAATACTGAGCAAAAGTATTCATTCATTATCTCTGCCTTTTCACTGTCTCCCTCTGCCCACCTCCCCTCTCCTTTATTAATCTTCCCTATCCCTTCCTTAACCTTTCTATGTTCCCTAATGTACCTATAAAAGGTTTTATCCCCCTTCTTAACTGAGTTGGCTATCCTTTCCTCGGTTTGGGCCTTTGCTTTTCTGACTGCCTTCCCCACTTCCTTCTGCTTTAATTGATACAGTTCCCTGTCGTGTTCCATCTGTGATTCCTTATACTTTCTGAATGCAGCCTTTTTCTCCTTAACCTTTCCTGACACTTCTTTTGAGAGCCATAGTGGTTTTTTATTCTGCTTTGTTTTCTTTATTTGTTTCACACAAAGGCTTGTTGCCTCCATGATGGCAGTTTTGATTTTTCTCCATTGTTCTTCCACCCCTCCTTTCTGGCCATTTGCTAATGCATTCCTCAGGTATTCACCCATTTTGCCAAAGTCAGCCCTTCTAAAGTCCAGTATCCTTGTATGTGTATGGCTTGTCTCTATGGTTGTGTTTATTGTGAAGCACACTGTGCAGTGGTCGCTTGTTCCCAGGTGTCTACTGACTTCTAAGTTTGTGATCCTCTCTCCATTTGAGAGTACCAGGTCTAATATTGCTCCCTCCCGAGTGGGTTCCACCACTAGCTGTCTAAGGCATGTCCCTGTAGGGCATCGAATGACCCTGCTCGTGGATGTGGCTGCTGTCCATGTTGCCCAGTTAACATCTGGCATATTCAGGTCCCCCATCAACAGTATCTCCCCTTTTTCAGCCATTTTGAGAATGCCCTCTATCATTTTCTTGTCCATTTCCTCCCCTTGAGACGGGGGTCTGTATACAACCCCTGTGCGGATTGTGGTGCCATTCCCTGTCTCCAATGTGACCCAGAGTTCCTCTTGTCCTCCCCCTTTACTTTTTAGTTCTGTTACTTTGATCCCTTCCCTTATGTAGAGAGCTACTCCACCTCCTTTTTACCCCTCCCTGTCCCTTCTGTAGATTGTGTACCTGGTATGTTGACATCCCAGTCATGGTTCTCCATGTACCATGTTTCTGTGACTGCCACAATATCCAAGTGTTCCACTTCATCAGGGCTACTAACTCTAGAAGCTTGTTTCCAAGACTACAGGCATTGGTACTCATTGCCCTCCATTTAATGTTGGCTTTATCCTTTTTTACCCCATTCCTGCTCTTATTGCCCTTGTCCATTTTTCCATTTACCCATGTCCTGCCCTCTGTCAAGCTCTGTACCTCAGTGTTTACCCTACTACCTGCCATGCTTTGCAGGGGGAGGCTTGAACTTTCCTGTTTCCTATCAGCACCTCCCCCCTTGGCTAGTTTAAAAGCTTGCCAAGGAAGCCTTTAAACCTGTCACCTAGGAGCGTGGTTCCCTTCCTGGACAGATGCAGACCATCATGCCAGTATAGACCTTCATCTCTCCAGGTGGACCCCCAGTCCCCAATGAAGCCAAATCCCTGTGCTCTGCACCGGTTTTGCAACCATTCATTAAACCACATGGTGTGCAGTACCCTAGCCTCACCCCTGCCATAGACTGGCAGCACCACTGAGAAGGTTACCGTGCTTGCTACCTGTCTGAGGCCCCTCCCCAACTCCACAAATTCATCCTGCACTGCACTGATCTCATGCCTAGCTAGGTCATTTTGTCCCAAGGTGGACAATGATATCTAGTTTCCTCTCCTGTGATGCTGCTTCTGCAATCCTGAGGTCGCTCCTGTCCCTCCAAGCCATGGCACCAGGCAGGCACCTTACTTCCCTCTCCTCTCCCTTTCCCAGGTCTACACCCCTAAGAGTTGAGTCCCCTATCAGAAGCTGTTTCTTTCCCTTGTGTTGTCCCTTGCCACTCTTTTGTGGGTCTCCGTTGTGGATGTCCACAACATTCTTCTTGGTCTCCAATGAGGGTGTCATCATAGAGGAACCTTGATTTGCCAGACTGACATATGATCTGTGTAGAGGTGCAACTCGGGGGCTACGCCGCTGTTCCACCACCCTCACCCTCCCAGAACCTACTGTGGTCCATCTGCTCTTCACACATGGCAACCTCTGAGGCAGTGGTTGTGGAACTGGTGCTCTTTGGGTGGGGGAATCCTCTTTAGTCCTTGCCAGTTCAGCCTGGAGGTGAGCAACCTCCTCCCTTAGAGCTGACAGTTGCCTGCAAATAGGGCAGCAACGCAGGTTCCAGAATCTTTCCCAGAAAATTGCTGCCCCACAGCCAGTGCATTGCACCACTCCCCACATGTCCCTCTTTCTTATAATATACAATGAGTAATATACAATTATTTTTTTTGTGTGTATACTTACGCTTTATGCACTGTGCTGGGTAATTAAGAATATGACAGTTCTGCTCCAAGACCTGTTGAGGAAGTGATGTCAGAACCTTGGCTATAAAGAAATGCCACACCTGGGGTGGGTGGGGTGAGGGTAGGGTGGGTGGGTAGGCCACAACCACTGGTGACTGTTAGAAACAATCAAATACACCACTGCTCCACCACCTTGGTAAGTACTGCCCTTTATAGTAAGTCAACCAACACCACAATGCACTAGACCACTGCTCCTACACAAACCACTCTAGTGAGTCCAGGGATAAAAATGAACTCACTGTTCAGCCAGCAGGACACTTCCAAAATATTGCACAAATAACCTTCCAAATCCTATGTGTCTAACACAGAAATCAAGCAACTTCAGTTGTATTACAACCCCTCTGGTTATAAAATTACTACACTTTAATGGAATCCTGCAATTCTTAATGCCAATAAGAAAATAATGAAACTTTCTGTAGAAAGTGTAGCTTACCTTCTTAGTCCCCTACAATATCATGTTTTATCAAGTTACCAGTTCCTCAAATGCGTTCTAGTTTGTTCTCTGCAGTATAGCCAGTTTCTCAGCTTCCAAAAGGAACAGCAAGTCTACTGACTGACTTTACTCTGTGTAGTATGCCTAAACAGAACAGTGATAAAGCCCACCCAGAATCAATTGATTGACTAGTGACACCTGTGATGTAAGCAGGCCTTTCAGTGAAGACAATTTGCTATGTCTGCTTCTAATACACACACAAACCCTTTATCTGAAACCAGGGATAAACTCACTGCTTAGCCAGCAGGACACTTCCAAAATATTGCACAAATATCCTTCCAAATCCTATGTGTCTAGCACAGAAATCAAGCAACTTCAGTTGTATTACAACCCCTCTGGTTATAAAATTACTACACTTTAATGGAATTTTGCAATTCTTAATGCCAATAAGAAAATAATGAAACTTTCTGTAGAAAGTGTAGCTTACCTTCTTAGTCCCCTACAATATTATGTTTTACCAAGTTACCAGTTCCTCAAATGCGTTCTAGTTTGTTCTCTGCAGCATAGCCAGTTTCTCAGCTTCCAAAAGGAACAGCAAGTCTACTGACTGACTGACCTTTATAGCTCTATGCTACATTGTTTCTTATCTTTTCTTTTTCTTCCTTAGGTATGGGTTCCAGAATTGCATATAGTACTCCAGCTGTGGTCTTACCAGTGAGCTATACAGTGGCACTATTGCATCCGCCCTCCTTCTGCTAGAAATCCCTCTCCCTATGCACCCCAGGATTGTGTTAGCCCTCCCGTTTACTTTATTACACAGAGAAGCAACTTTTAGGTTATTGCTTATCACTACTCTACAGTTTCATTTTTCATTCATGCTCTCTGGGGTCCCATCAATACAGTACGCTGTTTCAGAACTCTTCCCCCCCCCATGTGCATCAGTTTGCACTTTTTTTTCATTGAATTTCAACTGCCATATACTAGACTATTTCTCTAATTTCCTCATATCCTGTCTCATAATGTTGACCCTTCTTGCTATCAACCCTCCCACAGAGCTTAGTATCATCTGTCAACAAATTTACTTTGCTCATGATAACCTCTCTTACGTCATAAATATACGTATTGTGATGGAGTGGTCCCAGGACTAACCAAGTGGCACTCCACTAGTCACTGCCCTGCACTCAGAAAATGTACCGTTTGACTGCATTCTCTGGGCTCCATCCTTTAACCAGTGTTTGATACAAGTTATTCCATCCCCTAACCCTACAAAAGTCTGCTTCGCTTCTTAATTAATCTTTTATGTGGTGCAGAGTCAGATGCTTTACTAAACCTCAGGTGCAGTCCAACCACTTACAGTCTGAACAAAATGATGCACTAACTCAATAGATAAGTTGCAAAATACATTATTTTAATAACAAGATGCGTTAATAACAAAAGGTAGAAGAAGAACCACCAGGCATTACCAGAGGGACTCCCACAATGATACAGAAACACCTTGTGGGGGTGTCACTGGGGAGTCTTATGGTAAGGCCTGGTGACTATTTTAACCATTATCTTTGCTATTTAAGTGCCTTGTTATTACAATAAAATAATTTTCACCCTATCTTGTGAGCTAGTGCTGCACTGGCACCTGTTGCTAATGATTCATGGAGTAATAGTGATTCTCTGAGCCTGGCATCAGCTTTGTGCAGAATCTTTTAACTGGTTCGAGGACTTATTTATTTATAAAGTCTAGGATTACAAATACTTTTGAGCCTTGGCTCTTTTACAAAGGTTCCACGTCAGAGAAATACAAATTATGGGGAACATCAAGACAGACATTACAACAATGTGGACACTGCAAACATAGTACAGATTAATACATTTCAATGGTAGCATTGTAACAAGGCAGCCAGTGGCATTTGTCAGAGAAAATAGACAACAGATAAGAAGTGCCAGTGTCATAGGAAAAGGGAAGGGGGGGAGAAGGAATGTAGGAAGGGTGGGGAGAGGGTGAAAAGTGCAGCATTGGGTATACCAAGATGTGAGGGTAGAATCCAGTGAGGAGGGGAGGGGGACACCACTAGAGCAGGAAGGGAAGCGGAGAAACAAGGTTAGGTTGGGCAGTCACAGGAGATGTTGGTAGTGAGATAGTCCTGGAGCCTAGTTTTAAACATACCAATTGTTGGAGCAGAGGAGATGGTTGGGCTGAGGCCATTGAACCAGAGTGGCACTCGATAAGAAAAAGAGCATTGTCCCTGTGAAGTGTGACAGTGGGAGACTTTCAGTAGTTGTAGCATGGATCTCCTAAGGCACCATTTGTTAATTCGGTGTTGTAACAGAGTTGAGATCCCAGAAGGTGCAAGGCCAAGGTAGATTTTTTTTGCCATGGAGCAGGTGAGAAACTTTATGTGGTTTGATAGTTGGAGCCAGCTGGTCTGAGGGTATAGGTCACGTGTGTGGGTGAGACGGTGAGCACCAGTGATGAGCCGACATGCCTTATTTAAGGCAGTTGAGAGGCGTCTAAGGGTTGTGGTTGTGGCCGAGCCATAAATGATGAGACCATAGTCTATTACAGAGATCACAGAGCTCAGGACTGCAACCTTCAAAGCTTCTGGCATGAGGTGTGGCCTGTGTTTGTAGAGGAGACCAAGCAGTGTATTTGCAGCTCTAGCTACATTATCTACATGAAGTCCATAGGATAGATTAGGGTCAAGCTGTATCCCTAAGTATTTGAAGGACTCCACCTGATCTAGAGTGTTCCCCTGGGTGGTGGAGATAGCCAAGTGGTATAGCTTGTGTGGGTTATGAGAGCTGCAGAAGAGCATAGATTTGGTTTTCTTGTCATTGAGGACCAGTTTATGATTAACAAACCATGTCTCTACAGAACTGAAACCAAGTTGAAGGTTGTGTTGAAGAGTTGCAGGATCTTTGTGAGTGGAGAATACAACAGCATCATCGGCATATAGTATGATCTGCTCAGAGCAGTGGTAAGGGAGGGAGTTTAAGAAAAGGCTAAAAAGGAGGGGGCCCAGTATGGATCCTTGTGGGACACCCGAATGAACAGGCAGGGTGTCAGAAAGAGCGTCCGCAATTTTTACTCTCTGCGACTGGTTTTCTAAGTAGCTTTTAAACCAGAGAGAAGAGTCAGGTGATAGCCCGGCATTCAGTAGTTGGTGTATTAGTAGTCCATGGTGTACTGTATCGAAGGCCTTGGAGAGGTCGACGAAAACGGCCCCTGTGAGAAGGCCATTGTCAAGGGATTTGTGCAAAGCTCCAGTGAACTCAAGAAGGGCTGTGGTGGTGCTGTGACCTTTCTGGAAGCCGTGTTGTTGTGGACAAGGTATATTGCATTTATCCAAGTGGTCAGTAAGTTGACCAGCCACGATGCGCTCGAGTGCCTTAGAGAGTGGGGGAAGTATGGAGATAGGGCAATAATTTGAGTGATTCGTCTTATCCCCACTTTTATGGATGGGTGTCACAGTGGCTGTTTTCCATAGGTCTGGGAATTTTCCACAGCTGAGAGAGAGGTTTAGGATTTTTGTTAATGGATGAATTACCTCATCGAGGGTGAGCAACAGAAGCTTAAGGTCCAGGGTGTCACTACTAGATCTAGATTTAGAGATAGCTGCAGTAATATAGCGGCGAGCTTCATTCAGCCTTACCTCCCTGAAGTAGAAGAGGGGATGGTTAGACTGAGGGGCTGAGGTATTTGGGGAGTAGGCCCTGTTTTCAAAAAAGTCATGGGGTAGAACAGCACTAAGGTCTGAAAAAGCCGTGTTAAAGATGTTTGCGATCACCTTGGGGTCGAGGGTTGAGGATCCATCAACCATTAACATGGCCAGAGAGGTTTTTGGCTGCTTCCCTGTGACATCCTTGATATTGTCCCAGAAAGCACGACCATTTCCCCATATATCGGTGACAGCGTCTTTGTAATAGGTGGATTTCATTAGCCGCATGACTTTTGTGCAGGCATTTCATGCTTGTTTGTAATTTTGGATGTCCAGTTGTTTGCCAGTCACCCTGGCAACTGCCCAGAGGTGCTCGCTTAATTTCAGCTGTGAGAGAAGAGCCGCAGTGACCCATGGGTTAGAGATAGATTTTGTTTTGCGCCTTTTAGCAGGGGGCAAAGAGGTTGCAGGCTTTGTTGAAAATTGAGACAAAGTGATCAAGAGCCAAGTTAACATCTGTTGCTTTATAGATGGGTAGCCAGTCTTGTAGAAGCAGGTGTTGTTTGAGATGTGGAAGTTTTCCATGAGGAAGGACTCTGCTAGCGATAATTTTGGGAGGGGGCTTAAGGAATTTGTTAGACCATGCACACATGACTGGGGAGTGGTCACTGAGAGAGTCTGGGAGAATGGTCGTACGAGAAATCCTTGTGGGGTGAGTGGTGAGGACCCCATCCAAGAGGGTACTGGTGACAGTCTTGTAGTTAATCCTAGTAGGGGAGTTTACCATTTGCATGAGGTTAGCAGCTGAGGTGGAGTCTTTATAGGCACTGGCGCTCGATGCTAACCAGTTTATGTTGAAATCCCCTAGTAGAATAAGTTCAGCTTCGGGAGGAAGAGAGTTGATAAAGTTTAGGACGTCGTTGAATCCTTATTTAGGGTCCCTGGGCGGGATGTATACAGAGACAATAGTCAGGGCTTTATGGTTGGGACCTAGGACGATTTTTATTGGCAGAATCTGGGCCGAGGCAGAAAGTGATGGAGTTGCTACAGGGTGCCAAGACAGGGAGTCTTTGATATAGATTACGCAACCACCACCTTTTTTGGATATCCAGTCCAGCCTGTGGACATTGTAGCCCTGTATTGTTACTACTGAGTCAGGAACATTAGGTGTCAGCCAAGTTTCCACCACTGCAAGGATGTCAGGGTTGTGTTGGCATATGAAGGCTTGGAGTGCATCCAGCTTTGGTAGTAGGCTGCAGATAGTAATGGTTGCAAGGATAAGGGCACCTGGAGTTTGTGTGTGGCCTGAGCTTCTAGGGCCAGGATTGGGATGGATGCTGCCTGAGATGAGAAGGAGGAGGAGTAGGAGTTTTAAGGAGCAGAGTCGCAGCTCTTTGAGAGATAGTTTTGATCGTTGTTTCTGGGAGTAGAGGTTGCAAGGTTCCAGGCAGTATCCCATATGGACTGCAAGGTGGTACAGTGTAGAGAGGTGGCCACACTTGTTGAAAGTAGTGGTCAGGTTAAGTAACCAGGAATATCCAAACGGTGCACCAAGCACAAGTCTCGAGTGGAAGTGGAGAGTTCTCTTGGAGTAGCAGTGGAAACCAGAGTAGAGGGTGGCAGGGGTGGGGGTGGCTAGGACCAGGGAGAGAGAAGAGGGGACAGGGCAAGGAGGAGGAGGAGAGGGGAGAGAAAGGCAGAGAGAACCCACATGGCTTACATACTAGATAGAGATAGAGATAGAGCTATAGCCCTCTAGTGGTGAGAAGATGTAATCTCCTAATGGAAAAGTAAAAAAAAAAAGTCATAGTGAATCAAGAATATCGCATAACGCAATGGAAAAATAAAAACTGCCAACACAGAGCTTCCACAGACAGTCCTAGTAATTATGAGAGGTCCACACCAGAGGGACAGAAGCTTGCAGAAGGCTAAAGCTTGTAGCCCCTTACGGATCCCTGAACTGGGGACTGTTCATTGCTTCTCCGATCTAAGTCATTTTACTTGGGAACATAGAAGAGTGTTTCTCCCACTACTTTAATGTTTCCACTACTTAAAATAATTTAATGATTAATTACCATTAACACAGTAGATTTCTGTACTTTTGTACCTCGCACTATTTGATAGTCTCTGTTACTACACTTCACGTGTTACCTTTTGCTGGAAGTTTGTAAATGTTGTAAATAAATGTTGTGCACTGCCCATCTGATATTTCATCTTGTACACTGTATATTACACTTGTCTTTTTTATTTTGTGTTATACATTGTGTTTGTCACTTTTGGTTTTTTGTATTTCTTACCTCCGTTTAACCACCCCCATCCCTGGATTGCACCTGGATAGGAGCTCTGCCTCAGTGTCTCTCTGCCAGTTAACACATTTTAAGAAAATAAATGAAAGAAAGAAAGAAAGAAGGAAAGAAAGAAAGAAAGAAAGAAAGAAAGAAAGAAAGAAAGAAAGAAAGAATGCAGGTGCTGGCAAAACTGGGGATTATACATTCACTTCAGCTACTGGCAAGGTTAAAGATCTATGGATGGAAGCAGTTTCTGTTCAATGATCCTAAGAAAGCAGGTAAAAGGCTGGAAAAAAAAGATTAAGCAAGACTTTTAACCACAGAAAGTCAGAATAATAATTCGGACACTGAGGACTGAGGGAAAGGGTAGTGTACTGCACACCCTATAGGAATGTTCAGACAATGTCTTATAATAACATGCTGCACTGAAGCCTAATACTGTTGTGAATGTTATTAAATGTTCTTATGTTTACTGTTAACTGATAGTGTTTGGTGGTGGCGTGAATGAGTTTGGTTCCATGTTGCAATATTCTGAACTTTTTGACTGCACACAGGCTCTAGTATTTGGCTCGAGCTTGAGTCAAGATGGCGCTGGCCTCATGGCTCATTGATGCTCCTGGAGGTAATGGGGGGCAGGAGTACCAGAATTGAGGAGCCAGGAGTCAGTAGCTCCAAGCCTACTCGCCCCAGCCACAGCAACTTTAAACAGGTGGTTATGTCTAGTCATATCAATGGTGTATATTAATATACTGTTTTTAACCTGCAATTTGGTACAGTAATACTGTTATCAGCTATTATATCAGTTATACTTAGTTATGTGGTCGCAGCGGGAGAAGAACCCATGAAACAGATGCTGTCTTATTATGGATTGATTTACATATTAACCTCTTCTGGACCATTATAGCTCCAAATACAGCATTTTCTTTGGTGAAAGGGACATTATGTTGGACTTATTTTTAAACTCCTTCTTCTTTATAGGTCCAGCATCTTGCTGCAATGGCCAATCTGTGTAGGATTTTTGAATGGACTGTGTTTAACAGCTTATCAAATTGTTTTCCCTCATTATGTCATAACAAAGCTGTCTGTCAAGTATCCTAACATAGTTAAGTGCTGTGATCAGTTCTCAATGTCTCTCAGCTATGTAAGCTTGCTTTATTTGTAATGCTTTATGGCAAAATTAATAAAACAAAGTTGAAAAAAAATAGTGGGGTATCTGCAAATATGTTAAGTGTCAATGGAAACAAATCATTAAAATATTGGAACAATGTGGGAGGTGCAGTGGTGGCATGGGGAAGATCGTGTATCAGCCAAAACTGGTAAGAAAGGCTAACTGTAGGAACAGGGTAGGGAGAGATGAGCAAATAGGGGTGGCTTAAAAGAGGAAAGTGAGTATGAAAGACAAATAGGGAGAGGAAGATTGTTCTGGAGAGTGGTATAGCCTACAGGTTAGAGTAAGGAGCTGCAAATGAGCTTGGTACCTCCAGCAGACCTGGGTTTGATTCCTATACCTTCCACTTGCATACTGTGTGACTCTAAGCAAGTCATTTACCCTTCCCAGTGCTCGTGGGCCACCCTGAAAACAGGCAATTGTGCCTAGTTAGCCTTACCTGGTTACCAAAGAATAAAAAAGAAAAAAAAAAAAAAAGGGGAATATCAGTAGAGGTGTTGCTTCAAGGGATATGGAAAGAGTGAGTGTCAGAAGAACAAAGGGAGTATGATGACAAAATGGAAGGTGTGAGGAGGAGTAGAGGTAGAAAGGGATGGAGGCAAGCCAATACTAAGGCAGGAAAGAGGAGTAGTGGGAGAGACACGTCAGGGAGGAGGAGAGAGTCGTTAACATACTGGGAGCAGTGAAGGGTTGTTTACCTTACCAGTCTAGGGTGAAGTTCATCTGGTCCTGTTGATTTGTTGACTGTTATTGCCTCTGGAGGGCCAGCTGGTGGGCTGGCGCTGGTGAATAATCTAGGTTGCGGTGATGAACATTTCTGGCCGTGGTCCCTAAGGATGGGTTTTTTCAGGCCCATCTGCACCTTGCTTAGTAGATCCTGAACATTATCTGGAGGATTTCTTTCCAAACTACATTTAAAATGGTCAGACCTCAAATTTTATTTACTTTGGCGATTTGTATTTTTTGGTTATCAGGCAGTGAGAGTGCCTGTTTCTTTTCGATACCCCAGGTAGTGAGAGGGCCTGTTAGGGTCTGAAGGCATTTGCCATCTTTTTTATCATTTGATGTTTGCACCTTAGTGAGAGGAAGTGCATCTATAACCTTATTTTGTACACTGAAACTGGTCTTAGTTACAGTCTATGCAAGTACATTATTTATTTTTTCCTGTGACTTGAACTGCTCAAGTAGATCTATCTTTGTCCGGGACTCTGGAGATTGGCCTGGCAGCCCAAATATTTGAGTGGCCATTTATCATTTTTAACTCACTATAGTTTACTGTTTGAGTGGGTTGGGGTTTATTTTAATTTGGGAAATTTATTTGGGAGTCTAATTAGTTATTTAATTGGGATTTGTTCAGAGGTGTTTTGATATTATTGGGTCTTAGTATGTGTAGGATGCCTGTCCCCACGGTCATGCGCTATTCATCATCCGCTTTTTGTGCCCTCCGCCCTTTCTCCCTCCTTCCATTACAGCTATCAACATACCAATGCTGTAGAGTGTTGGGTATTGTTTGTAGCGGGAGGAGGGGAGTTGGGGTGTGCGAACATTGGAGGTCGAATTAGTGGGGCCAGCATATTGGGGTAGTGAGATCCAGAAGATGCCCTGGGGTGAAATGGAATCTGGAACGGAGTCCTTCCTGTCTGGTTTCCATACCCATGGACGCCACCAGTATTGGTGGGCAAGCAGTCCATGCAGCTCCAGAGGCCCGTCCTACCCGAACGGTGCTGTGCAATGCCAGATCCATTAAAAACTAGACTGCAGTTATTGTAGATCTTGTTGGGTCAGTGGATCTGGTTTGCATTACCGAGACCTGGCTGGATGAGATGCAGGCCCTATATTAGAGGCCGCTATTCCGGCTGGGTACTCGGTGTTGTACCACCAGTGGTTGGACCATGGCAGGGAGGGTTGCAATCTGTTTCAAGACCGAACTGGGCCTCACAAGTGTACCAGTTGAGGGGGCTGAGTGATTTGAATGTACTGTAGTGGCAGGTGTGGGTTGCAGAATCGCTATCATCTATCATCCACCAGGTGATGAGAAGCGGTTTCTGCAGGAAGTAGCAGACTTTGTGATCAACATGGTGTTCGAGTCACCCAGGCTGATGGTCCTGGGCGACTGCAGAGCCTGAGCTGATGACGAACTCTTGCAGTTTGGACAACACTTCCTCCATTGATGACATCTTTGGTCCTTTCACAAGTTGTTACTTCTGCCACTCATAAAGGTGGTCACTCTCTGGACTTAGTCTTCCTCTTGGGGATCGAAGCCTTCGATTTGGGGGTGGAACCTGTCAGATGGTCTGATCATTACACTGTGGAGTTCAGTTTTGTTCCCCCCTTCATATGCCTACCCCTGTGGAGAAGATCAGGTACCGCTCTTTGTGAGATGTAAGCTCTGAGGGCCTGGCAGTGGTGCTTGACCTAGCAGAGCTTTCTGGAGTGGGCAGTGATCCAGATGCCTTGGTTTTGGCCAATAATAAAGCCATCTCTTCGGCTCTGGATTTAATTGCTTCCATCCGTGTTTGTCCTCTCCCCCTTCACCCTTGGTCCCCATGGTTTGATGGGACTTTGAGGGAGATGTGGTGACATGGACGAAGACTACAGCACTGCTGGCGGAGATCCGCCCTTGATGCCAACCATCTTAGATTGATGGAACATTATCAAGTCTATCGTTCTGCAATCTCCTGTAAGAAGGTGGAGTTCCTGTCTGGGAAGATTACGGCTGCACAGAACTGACCAGCTCAGCTGTTTCGAACTGTAGACAGATTGTGCAACCCAGCCTGTCTGCAGGTTTGAAAAGCTTTTTCACAAGTTGAGTGTGAAGAGCTTGCTCGCTTCTTTGTGGCTAAGGTGGTCGACATCAGGGTGGTACTCCAACCTACATTCTCTATGGGAGAAGCTGTGGATCAGCACCCAGTCACGGTCCCTAGGCTCTTCTGGAGTTCTTTTGACTGGCCGGAGTTTATTGATGTCATGCGTATTGTCCAGAGTATGCACCCTACATGCTGTAGTTTGGATCCGGGTCCAACTTCCCTGATGAAGGGTTGTTGTGATATTATAGGCCCAGTCCTAGCACAGATAGTCTGGTGCTCCTTGGAGATGGGTGAGTTCCCTAGCTCCCTGAAGGAGGCAGTGGTAACGACCCTCCTGAAGAAAGCTTCTCTGGACCCAAACTGCCATGCTAACTACAGACCAATCTCTAACCTCCCCTTTGTGGGGAACGTGATTGAGAAAGTAGTAGCCATGCAACTGAAGAACCATTTGACCATCCATGACATTTGTGAACCACTCCAGTCTGATTTTCGAAAGAGGCATAATACCGAGACGGCACTGGTTCGGGTGCTCAATGATCTTTTGATGGCAAGAGATTGAAAGAGCTGCTCCATCTTGGTTCTGCTCGATCTCTCTTCAGCATTTGACACTGTGGACCATGGGGTACTTCTCGAATGCCTGAGGTTCATCTGTGGCCTGTCTAGTACAGTCCTCAGGTGGTTTAGACCTTTCCTCACAGGCAGAACTCAGAGGGTGGTGTCGGGGATTAATTTATCTGGTCCAGTCTATCTGTCTTGTGGGGTTCCTCAGGGTTCGGTGTTGTCTCTCATGTTGTTTGCAGTGTACATGCTACCCCTCAGAGACATTGTAAGAAGGTATGGGCTGAGGTTTCACCACTATGCTGATGATACCCAGCTCTACCTATCTTTTGCACCTGACCAGGCTAGAGCTCTCTCAGTATTTAACAACTGCCTCACTGAAATCCAGCACTGGAAGAATTCAAGCTGGCTGAGGTTGAACTCAGAGAAGACGGAGGTGATGGTTGTGGACCCGGGTCACCGGATAGAGGGGATGGGAGCTAGTTTGCCCTCAGGATTTTTCTGGGTGGCATTCAGCTCCCTACCTTTGAATGGGTGCAGAACCTGGGGGTGATTTTTGATTATGAACTGACACTGCGATTGCAGGTGTCAGCAGTCATCAAATCATCTTTTTACCATCTGAGGAACATCTCCAGGATTAAGCACCTAGTTCCATCTGGTGATCTGTCTTCATTGGTCCATGCCTTTGTGACCTCGCGCCTTGATTACTGCAGCTCCCTGTATCTAGGGCTACCAGGGGTTGATATCCGCCACTTGCAGCTCATGCAGAATGCTGCGGCCCAGTTATTGACAGGTACTTCTCGTGCCTGTCATATTTCTGTGGTCCTGCGCGATCTGCACTGGCTGCCAATACATTGGCAGATCACCTTTAAAGTCAGTCTTCTGACTTATAAAGCCCTACATGGACTGGGCTCGGACTACTTGAAAGAGCTTCTGGTACCTTATTGCCCTAGGCAATCGCTCTGCTCGGCAGACGAGAGGTTGCTACAGATTCCAAGGGTTTCCTTAAAATCTTCGGGGTCCCGTACATTTATGTACGCAGCCCCTGCCTTCTGGAATTCTGTACCCTGTCTGCTTCGGCAGTGTGCATCCATGGAGGAATTTAAAAAGGCCTTAAAGACCCATTTATGGTCAGAGGCTTACCCCCTGATGATGATTTTATTATATTTTAAAATGTAGCTGTTATTGGGTTTGTGTTCATGTTACTGTTGTATGTAGTTGTTGTAAAGGCGCCTTGGTTTTAAGAAAGGCGCAGTATAAATAAAGTTTTATTATTTTATTATTATGTTTATTGACTGTTATTGTTTGTTTATTGACTGTTATTGTCTGTTTATTGACTGTTACTGATTTATTGGGGTTAAAAAAAGTCTTCAAATGACCTTTAAAAGTCAGCAAAGAGGGGGCTTGACAAACATAGTGGGGAAGAATTTTCACATTTATGGTGCAACTGCAGCAAACACACAATCACCATTTGATTTTATACTGTACAAGAGCATACAACTATCAGTATCAGAGATATGAAAGATAATGGAACAAGACTTTCTCAGCTAAGATAAACTGTAGAAATAGTTCTATTTTTCCATTTACATATATTAGGATCCTCTCATAAAAACAGAGAAATTTAGGAAGCAGACTCAAAATCCTGTAGGGACCATCCTCTGTTAGCTTAGTAGTATTAACAATTTAGATCATTCTCCCTCATAAATATGTCTAGATTTCCCTTAAAGATACTGAATGACTGTGACTCCACTACTTTAATAGGTAGATTATTTCTTACCACCTGGGAGTTTTTTTGACATTGTACTAGTAGAATGCAATCAAATTGTTTTATTAGCTGCTGGCAAAGTAAGGTAGTAAATCTACTATTTGTATTACGTAAACAAAAACATACCTTTATAAAACAAACACCTCAAAATTTCTGAACTAAGGTTAAACTGTTCTATAATACATAAATATAATCTAAAAAATGAAAACAAAATCAGGTTTCCTATGTAGGTAAACCTAATTACTACAAAACTGGCATTGGCATAATGCAATTAAGTTCTTAAAGTAGCAGTGTCTAGAGATCTTTGCTCAGGCTGATAGATACATAACATACAGTATATTTTCACATGTTCTGCTTTATTGTATTTTATGTTTTGCTAACTAATGGTAGAACTCTGGTCTTTATCTGTAGATTTGCTATATAAATCTCCTGTGTAACCCCTTTACCAGGAAGCCTCAAGAAATGAGTTGGTGTTAGCTTGGCATTCTTTTCCTACTGAAAACTTTTAAATTATTACAGTAAATCCAGGAATAAAATATAAGAAGCACTAGTGAAATGTCATGAGAATTATGAGGTTACAATTTTGCATATGAGAGGAAATTTAATATCTGGTCATCATTACAATGAAACTTAGAGCACAAAGTTATTGTCTTGTTCTATTAACAGATTACAGTTTAATCACTTAACCATGTGAGTATGCTGAGACTGTATTTTGTAATGTTCATCTATTGCACTGTTAAATGTATAAACCCTGGGCTGGATATTCAAAAGGGTTGCGCCATGCGCAATAGGGTTGTGCTTCAATATATAAAGTGCCATGTTCTGCCATATTCAGCAGGAGGCAGTTGCGCCCCCAAGTCAAGCTGAGCAACAGCAAGAATGCTAATGAATGCATGCTCAACCAGAGGAGGAACATATAAACTGCACAGCCCGATATTCAGTGGGCTGCATGCAGAGCTGCAGGCGCAACCCCAACCCGCGCTTGCACAACTTTTGAGCTGAAAAAAAGGAGTAAGTCGAGGGCCACCCACAGGTGAGCTGCCGATTGCAGGGCACAACACAGCAGCTGCCACCTGTGGGTGGCCCCCACTTACTCCCTTGTGCTCTCTGCAGCCCAATCGTACATAATAGTAATCTTTCTCGACTGGTCGCAGGCATAAGTGAAAACATCCCCACCCCCGACTAGCCCGATCACGGGCATAAGTGAAAACCACCCCGACTCAGCCCGATCGGCGGGTGGGGCCACTAGATCACCAGGGTTGGTGGACCTTGGGGTGGACTCTAATGCCTGCGATCGGGCTTCGCGTCCACTGGACCACCAGGGATATGTTCTTTGGGGTTGAACTCTTTTTATCCGCCATCGGGCTAGTGGGGGTGGGTTTTTTCACTTATGCCTGCATCGGGCTAGTCGGGGGATGTTTTCACTTATGCCCACGATCGGGCCAGTCGGGGGTGGGGATGTTTTCACTTGATGCCCACGACCGGGCCAGTCGGGGTGGGGGATTTCAACAGTTATGCCCGCGATCGGGCTGCAGGGGCGTCTGTCCCTCGACGGCTGCTGCCTGGCAGGGTGCCAGGCGCAAGTCCTCAGGGATCGGCGCACCTGCATGCTAATGGCATGCAAATGGGGCCATAAATAGATGCAAATGGCCCCTGTGCCTTGCATGAATTATGGCCCCATTTGCATGTCACCTTTGAATATCGGAAATTTGCGCATGGCGCAATGGAACTTGCGCCACCGCATCTTGAATGCTCCACTCTGACCACTTGCGGTGGTGCAAGTTCCACTGCGCCATGCACAGTGGCTGTGGCTGGGGGGGTGATATTCAAAGGAGTTGCTCAATAGCGCAACTCCGTTGAATATCGCCTCGGCCACACCCCTGCACAACTATTTTGTGCAGTGCAAGGGCTTGCGCCACAGAATGGCGCAGTTTGTATATCCAGCCCCCTGTGTTCCCAAATACCATATGGGATAATCTTTCAGTGGCATTGACTATTACCAAATATACACACAGGTATAGAATGCTCATGCATCAGCATATCCTGTGTGCAGCTATGTACCAGCACCCAACGTCTTGGCTGTCAACTGCAGATGGTATTGCTGTGGTGGAGGGATCTGTTCACTCACTCAAAGTCTATTTATTGATTGATTGATTGATTGATTCTATAAGTTTTTACAATGAATGGCACACTGAGCTGACTGTTCATTTACATGGTCACCCAGTCTACCGTGCAGGATGCATGGGAGCTCATAAAGTCTCGAAGAAATTTTACTCACTTCATCCACCATGATGTTTGCTTGTAGTACTGAGTCCGGTGGCTAGAGTCAGCACCAACAGCAGAAATGGCCTGGTTTATAAACTACCTCACTGGGAGATCTCAAGTGGCCTGGGGGCTACCTCCAACTAAGGGTTTATAGTGGAGTTCCCCAAGGGTCCATACTGGGGCATCTCCTGTTTTCCCTCTTTGTTAACCACCTCCTCACAGATGGTATGTGCTGCCACATATTAATAGATGTGGATGGTCTTATTCTTTACTGGAGTGACAAGAACTCAAAGGAACTATCCCTTTCCCTCACTAGGGAGTTTGGTGCTACCCAAAAGTGGTTTGCTGCAAACAGACTACTTGTTAATGTCAAAAAATAACAAAGGCAGTGTTTTTTGGGTCTAAACCAAGGTTCGCCAAATGTTCAGGGAAGCAAAATTCTCTTTCCCCCATGAGCATGTGGGCTCCAGCTGGGTCCTACCTTGAACAGGCAACTGCATTCAAATACCTTGGGGGAACGCTTGACCACTCCCTAATCTTCGCAGATCACATCAGGCAAGTTGCCAAGCATGTGAACCAGAAACTGGGAGCCTGCTTTCGGCTAAAGAATCTTATGACCACAGAAGTGCGACTGGTCATTGTTCAAGGAACACTTCTACCCCTCTTGGATTACCGCTCCCCTATTCTTACCAGACTTCCAGTGGCAGCCTCATTAGACTCAACACAATACACCATAACAATATTTGTAGGTTTGTTTCACTGGCTCTGTACAACACCCAGCATTGCTCCCTATACATGATGCTTGGTTGACTATCCCTGCAGGCCTGCCATGATGACCTTATAGGTACACTTATTGAAGAGTCCCTTCAAGATAGGCAGAACTCCCTCCTATCAAGCCTCCTCTGTATTAGGACTGGCATATGGGAACTTAGGTCCTCCTCTCAACGTCTCCTTGAACATCCCCTGACATCAACAAAGATGGATCAGAGAGCCATCTCCCTTGCTGCCCCCAGGCTTTGGAATGGTTTACTGGGCACACTGAACTCATTGGGCCCTCCCCCCCTCTTCAAAACACATTTTAAGAATGACCTTTTAACCACCACAGTTTGTAAGTGTCCATCCTGACATGGGATGCGGGTAATTTCCCATACCTGGCTCAGACAGTTGGTCATGTTTTGAAGCAATTATCTATTAGTGTATTCCTTGTGTATTTTTATTTAACCTATGCTACTGTTTATTAGCCAGAGTTAGCCTCTCAACCTTTTTTATTATTTGCACCTCTGGCCTATGTTTCAATCTGGAGGCCCAACTCTTAATTTGGTGCTTATTGCATTCACTGTATGGCTGTTTGTTTCTACCTATATACTGTAAATTGTTATATTTATGCTTGGGTTGTACTGTATGTGCCACTTCAATTTGTACGCTGCTTTGACTGTATTGTATGTACCATCAAGATGGCCCAAGTCGTACCTGAAAACGGTCCCTCAGACCAGTGTACCTACACGGTTATCAGATAAATAAATAAAAATCATTACTGGTGAGCAGAACTCCTAAAAAACAAACAAAGGTCTTGCACTTGAAACAAAGATAAACACACAAAGCAGCTGTTTAAGCTATTAAATAGGTTTATATTACTCCAGGAAGACTGGACCACTGCCTCGGGGCTTCGACCAGCAATCGGTCTTCATTGTAGGGTGGAGTCATGAATGCTACCTTGCAAGAATTTATATTTAACATTTAAAGTGACATACCATTATTTCAGTAACAATGATTCATTATAATAGGAAAACCAAGTTGGGAGATGTGGAAAAGAGGATATCAGCGAACAACTTGTTAACACTTTAAACATAATATAAACAACATGGCAACCATAACCAACACAATTCCACTGCACTGACATTTTGATGCTTAGTAGGAAAGTTAGCTTTGTAAGGTAATTTTATCATATAAATATTAAAGCTTTGTATTTTTTTAAAAATGAGAATTTCTAACTATTCACTATATCACTTGAAAAGTGATAAACAATAAATGCATGGGATTGGAGAATTCCTTCTCTGGTGCATCGCATCACTCTGATCAGTAAAACATTCTTAGCAGTGAAAGAAGCCAAATTCAGTTATCACCTGTAATTAAAAGACAATATATAGCAGTGAGGCAGCATTACAGGGAGATTCACTGAAAGAACATATATACTTACTTTAAATAGGGCACATAATCACATACCTGTGATGCGCTGCTTTTGAGATTACCTGTATTGTTTTGCCATGCAGCTGCTGCTGGGGACGCCAGTTGGTGTATTACATAGGCAGCTTAGCATCTGGAACACTGGAGCCGGGACACACTTTGGGGATATCTCCTCACAGGATGTAATTCAAGGACATAGGGCCCAATTCCAGAAGGGGATGCCCTGGCATAAGGTGAGATATGCCAAACCCTATGGCGTATCTTGCTGCTTACACCAGGCAATACACTAGCCCCTATTACAAGAGGTGAGATGGTGCCTTGGCATCTGCGGGCTGTGGCAATCACAGGATACGCCAATACTTATGCCGCAGCCAACAACATCTGGCACAACTGTGGGTTACGACAGCAACATAGCCCAATTCTAGTAGGGCAGCTGTCATAACCCACAGTTGCAACTACAAGAGATGCAGTGGCGTACCTAAGGTATGACAGGTCGGACCTGTCTTAAGTGGCATCTGACGGCTAGCACCATCAGATGCCACCACACAGTGCCCCAGCAATGGCACTAGGTCAACCCCCAAGCCCCTACTAACACACTCCTGCCCCCCAACTCCCCAATCTTCCCTGACCCCCAAGGGTCCATTTCTGGTGTGCCACCCCCGGATGCCTGTGCCATGCGTTCTGCCCCTCCCATGTCCCTTGGTGTCTGCTGAGGTGGTTCAGGGCTGGGGGGGGGCTTCAGGTGTGCCATCTGATGCTTCCATGAGTTATAACATTCAGTTGAGATATACCATGCATGGGCTACCACCACACACATGGCATATCTCTCATGTCGTAACTGCTGGGACCCTGCCACTTCTGGAATGCGGCGTAGGGTTCCTGGCATAGGGGCAACCAGCGTAACTTGCAACTGCATGCAAGTTACACCAGCCTTCCTGGGAATCATTCCCATAGTGTCTACTTTCACAAAATTTTATAAAAAAACAGCCACAGTGAGCCATTAGAGACTGAAGTATGTAACTGGCATTATGTCACAGCAACAACCAACCAGAAGTGATATCACGGTGAGAGCAAGTACTGGTGCCAGGGGAAATGTTAATTTTGAATGCCTGGAAGACTGGGATTCCACAGTTGAAAGGAAAGAATGCCTTATGAATTCTCGTTTCACAGATGAGGAAGAAACAGATGTACAGAGAGAGCGTGAACCGAAAGAACTATTTAACTTACTTAAAAACCGTGGGGAAAAAAATAAATGAATCATTATTACAACAAGAATAGTCTGGAAAGATACCTAGAGAAAGTCTGGTCCCTATGTGGCCTATGAATAGACAAATGACCTGTGTGTGGGTCAGAAGATCCTATCCTTAAAACTGAATGGGAAACTACATTGACCACCTGTACTGTTGAGTTAAACTCTCTCATCAGGAAGATGAGAGAAAATGAACAAATTTAAAGAATGAGATCAGGGAGGTCCAGAATTAGTTAAAAGAATTTAGTTTAAAAAAATACAACTTATTAAAAACTTTTATGATAAAATGGCCTTACAGAGCTAACTTTCCTACTAAGCTTCAAAATGTCAGTGTAGTGGAACTGTGTTGGTTATGGACAGGTTGTTATGTTGTTTTCATTATATTTTAAGTGTTAACAAGTTATTCACTGATTTCCTCTTTTTCCACACACACACACACACACACTTGGTTTTCCTATTATAACGAATCATTGTTATTGGGATAGTGGTATGTCACTTTAAATGTTGAAGAAAAATTCTTACAGTGTAGCATTCGTGACCCTGCCCCCTGATGAAGAGCAATTACTGGTCGAAATGCCAGGCAGAGGTCCAGTCTTCCTGGAGGAATAAACCCATTTAATAGCGTAAATGGCCATTTTGTGTATTTATTATTGCTTCAGGTACAATACTTTTTTTTTTAGCTTTGGGCTGGCAGCCCATTCTTGCACTAGTATCTGTGACATGCTGTTTCTGAGATTGCCTGCAAGGAAAACACCTGCCTGCATTAGTGGGCTCTGCAGGAATCCATTGTTTCTGGCCAGTGCAATACCTGCCTGCAGTAGTGTATCTATTAACAGTAAGCTTACCTGGTAAATTGTTAAATTTCGTGTAGTAATGCATAATAAATTGCATAGTACAAATGTAGTGTCTTGCTAGGAGGAATGATAGCAGTTAATTTCTAATTATAATAATGATTTGTCAATGCCAAACGTTCGCTTGCTGGTATTTGCATTAGTGTTTGGCATTTATGCAGGCCCCCCTCCCCCGCATACCTCTCAACCTGTTGTCACTGAAATGAGGGACAAGGACATTTTTGGACACTCAAAATGAGGGACAATGAGGGACACAGACCCTCAAAATGAGGGACACATCCTCAAACTTTGAGATACAAGCTCAGAACACTGTGAAAACCATGTTTACTTGTACAAAGTTTATTTTGGGTTTAGTATTTTAAAATATTAAGAGTTTCTGCTTTAAAGTCTGAATTTTCAGCACATTCTTTGTGTGGGCAGTACCTTTTCCATGAGGGACAGAGCAATTTTAAGGGGCAAAATGAGGGATGTCCCTCGTAATGAGGGACACTTGAGAGGTATGCCCCCCCGTTGTATCCATGTCCCTTCAGCATCCATATCCCAACAGAGTACCTCTCTGCAACTCCTCTTGCATCTGATTAACATTCCACCCTCATACTTAAGTGTCTGTCTTAGGAACCCTAACACCCTGGTTGTGCTCAAGGGAAAAAGTCTGTGTGAAAACTGTGGCATGCACGCTTGTAACGCAGCCATTCAGAGAAATTATTTCACCAAATTTTCAACATAGGCATTTTGTCACGTCTGGTCATAAATACTGTCACTATGATTTTCTTACTGTACCAAACACCGATTTCCCACAGGGATCACGCTATTCTGCGCCGGAAGTGGGAAAATACATTTTGGCCAGGATGTGAAAAATGACAGCTGTACTGTTCATAAGGTGGTGTGGGAAAATGCAAATGTTGAAAATCTGGAGTGAAAAATATAACAAATTCTCAAAGTTACGAGTGCGCGTGAGAACTGCACAATGCATACTCATAAAACAGTTATTTTATGGAATTTTTTCACTGAATTTTCAACATAGGCATTTTAGGACATCTGCTCATGAACAGTGTCACTGTAATTTTGTTACTCTGTACTGAACAGTGATTTCCCACAGCGACTGCACTATTGTACGCCGGAAGTGCGAAAACAAATTTTGACCAGGATGTGAAAAATGACAGCTGCACTGCTCATAAGGAGATGTGGGAAAATGCCAATGTTGAAGATCTGGAGTGAAAATATTACAAATTCACAAATTTACAAATGTGCGTAGAAACTGCACAACACATGCTCGTAACACAGCCATTTTATGGACTTTTATCACCAAATTTTCAATATAGGCATTTTAGGACCTCTGCTCATCAATAGTGTCACTGTGATTGTCTTACTCTGTAGCGAACATTGATTTCCAGCAGTGACCATGCTATTTTGCGCCGGAAGCATGAAAAGACATTTTGGCCAGGATGTGAAAAATGACAACTGCACTGTTCATAAGGAGGTGTGGAAATATGCCTATGTTGAAAATCTAGAGTGAAAATATTACAAATTCGTGAACTTACGAGTGTGCGTGAAAACTGCACAATGCACGCTCGTAAAACAGTAATTGTTTTGAATTTTTTCACCAAATTTGCAACATAGGCTTTTTGAGAGCCCACCTCATGAACACCAACACTGTCGTTTCGTTAATTGGTCCCAAAAGGTGATTCCATGCAGTGACCGCGAAATCACCTTTCCAGACCAAATAACACTATGACAGTGACTGAATTCATGAGAAGGGGTGTCAAGAACCCCATGTTGAAAATTTGGTGCCAAAAGTCGAAAAAATGGCGTGATATCCACCTAAGTTGGAAAACCCCTATTTATGCCATTATACAGCTTACCGGCATTTCCTCAGTTCGCGGTCAGCTTTGAAGAGTGCAGACGTGTTCCCGGTCCACCGGAGATCATCATGCCAGGCTCCGGAGGTAAGTATGGGGTGAGGGGGGTGTGGGGAGGTGGGTGCGCAGAGGGTGGGTGTGGGTTGGGGGCAGGGACTCACTGAGGGACTGTTTTCTTCTTTCACAGGACTTAAAAAAAAAAAGAAAGAAACGGATGCTTTTGGCACACTGGGGTGGGCTCCCAACATGCTACCTACGTGTTTGTTGGGGGGGAGTGGAGCGCGGGATTGAGCACCCCGCCCGGCCATACAGTGTGCATTGCGGGGCATGAGAATGCTGGGGTGGGCTCCAGCGTCCAACTGGTTGTTTGTTGGGGGCTGCAGCCGATGGGGATTGGGCGCCCTCGTCTGCCACACAGTATGCTGGGGGGAGCATGAGCCAAGGGGGATTGGGCACCCCCCTCTGCACACAATGTGGGGCTGGGGAGAACACTAATGAGGGAGGGAGAGGAGATTAGCAGAGGGAGGAAGCGGGAGGGATTTCATGCCGAGCTGTGCATGACAGCAGTTCGGCTGATGTCGGTATGCAAATTGCATACATGCTACCACCACTGCAACAGACCTTTTCTTAGAAGTGAAGACCAACACAGCCGAACTGCTGTCATACACAGCTCGGCATGTATTGGTCCCCTAGGGTAGCACCTGCTACACTGAGCACTGCACTGGCAAGGAGGATTACATGCCTCCAAAAGTCCTACTGTTGCAAGATGTTCCTTGTGCATGCACACAAGCGAACATAAAAAGGAGCTATAGAATACAGCCTCTAGACAGGATCCCCACGTTACAGGAGCCTTAGCCTTTTGCTACTATATCTAGAGCCTTTGATACAAAAACATCTCTCCTAATTCAAAGGTAAATAATTTTTTACTCAACCCAATGTTCATAATAGCAGTAGGGCACTCCCAGTGGTTACATTCATGGTTAATTAATTACCCCCTAGGGGCATGTGACACTTGGCTGTGCCTCATGCCATATTACACCACTAGGGTGTGAGTAACAGGCAATTAATGTAACCCTTGGGAGTGCTGTGTTGCTTACATAGATCATAACTGGAGAACATTTTATTTGAGTTGTTTCCATGGCAACAGAATCCTGTGTTTTCTAGTTTTGCTGCATACCAGCTGTAACTCTCTGCAGGCAGAGAGTAACAGAGCAGGATAGAGAGATACATAGTCTGTGATGAAAGCTATACTGTGATATAATTTATTTGCCATGTTCTGAAGTTTAACTAAGGAGTACTGAAAGATGTTGGACTGATGTCTTCCTTTGTGCACAAACCTGAAATTTATGGCAAGGACAGACCTAGTATTTGTTAGGCAACAGACCATTTGATCATATAATGTTTTGCAATTAATGTATTTCTGACATCCTTCCACTCACTACGTATTTCTGACATCCTTCCACTCACTATCAGTGTAATTTTAATTCCCTCAGATATCTTAAAAACAGCTTTCGTTATTAATTTTGCAATTAATTACATAAATCTAGAAATATGGCCTCCACTAGCAATTTTTAAAAATCTCTTCTGGTACTCGTATTTTTTGAATGTGCAAACTAGATTTGTACAGTGAATATATTAGGATGGTACTGGACCACATCTCTGATAACTCACTGGTCTAGCAGAAGACTAAGTATGCAGGAAGGCTTCTTCAGCATAGTAGTATCTGTGCTTCTGGATTGCATGAGGTTACTGAGTATGGCTCATGGCTCAGTACTGTAGTTGGTAGGAGGAAAATGATAGACAAGTGCATGGCCTTTCATGCTTTGTTTCAGAGGAACGATCTGCCTTCCAGGGCATCAATGGTATGGAACCCTCTTGAGGGGTGTTCTACCCCTAGAGGTGCCACAGGAGCGAGCTCCCATGACTAAAGGTACCTTAGGGAAGATGCCCAGATGAAGAACAGTGGGCTGCCAGAGGAGAACAGGGTGGATGATGGGAGCAATTAAACATGCATCCAAAGGACACTTGAGGTATGCCAACTATTTATAGAAGGTGGAGGTGTTGCATGTGTCACCTACTACCCCCCCAAGTACCAAGCATAGTTTGGCAATTCACTGGTGCAGAGAACGACTATGTAGGAATACTTGCGCAGCATAGTAGTGGTTGGACTATGGAACTGAATGAGGATACTGAGTGCAGTCAGTAGTGCAGTACTGTGGTTTGTGGGAGGTAAAGCAATTTATAAGTATATGGCCTTTCACGCTGTCTGTTCCAGAGAAATTATTAGCCTTTTTAGAGTACTGATGCCACAAAACCCTCTTGTGGAAGGTTCCACCCCTTGAAGTGTCACAGGAACGAGGTCCCTTGGCTAAAGGTACCTTAGGTAAGATGCCCAAAAGTCAGAGCCAATGGCGTAGAACAATTGTAGAGACATCAGTTCCACTAAGGACCAAGGGAAAGCTTCAGTACTGGATTGAGTAAAATGAGCCATCATCTGAATGCCACTCAACTGACATAAAAAACTAACAAACATGAATTAACTATCTCCTTTTATGACCTTTAGCACAGAGGAGAGGAAATAACCCCTGTGGAGGAAACCTCAGAGTCTGGGGATCCAAGGGTGTAGGTAGCCATGCCTGCAGGCTAAGCAATCGATTATAAATCCTGGCATGTAATGGAACCTACAATGACCATTAAAGCCTAAATTATTGAACCCATGACACACCGCGGAAATTACTTGCAAAATCGACAAAACAAATTGGCCAGTTCAAATGGCTTGGGTTTCCATACAATCAGAAGAAGGGAATGTGAAGTTGCAAACATTAGAGGATTGAAAAAAACACTCCATCCTTGTAAAAGGATGATCATCCTCCAAGGTATCACAGAGCTGATTTCATATGACTAAAGTGATTTGTCCTTGGAGAAAGTTGGCCCGGATTAATCTTCAGAAAGGATGATTATCCTCCTGTGAGGAGCTGAACTCTGCTGTGAGACATACCCAAACAGTAGTCCTTAGGAAGCCTACACCTAGGTGGGTGAAGCAGAGTTGCATTTATATAACCAAAGGAGCCCTTGGACTTGAGGGTCTGTGACAGGTAATGTGTAACCGTGTGGCCTAGGCTACTCAGGAACATTCAAAATGATAGGTCAGACAGGTTTCAAAGTTTAGACACCTAAAACTCTTTATTTTATATTTGAACAATACAAAATGAAATGATTTCTTTTCCAGTTTTCAAAAAAAAAAAAATTTAATCAGTGATTTCCCTTTCTTTTACGGCAGGAATGAACGGCCTCTCCCTGATCCTCTTTGACCACTAACTTTAGGGTCCCAATTCAACCTGTACTGGATTGTTTCCCTCTCTCTGGCTTTCTTCAGCTCTCCCAGTTTTCAAGCAAGCCTCCAGGCAAACTTCCCCAACTCTGCTTGTCTCCGGCTTTTAGGTTTAATCTCCCCCTATACATTCAGCAACAAGTTCTTCAGAGCTCCCCTTCAGCTCTGTGCTCTGCAGGATTACCTCTTCCCTCCCTGCAGATTTCAGCCCAAAATTCATAAAACAATTTCACACTGAGGTATGTTCATTTATTCAGTGTATCAGCTGCTGTCAGTTACACAGTTAAGGGCTGGCTGCAAGTCTACAGGTCTCCCTACACAGCATTCTGAAAAGCCAACTTGACATGGCTCCCACCAGAGCTCCTGACAAAACCCCTGCTGGCCCTAAAAGTAATGAGGGAGGGCAAAAAGCAGACCTACCCTGTCACAGGGCCCCACACCAAGTGACAGTTGAGGGACATGATTCTGGAAAAAGAAGGGAATGGGCAGAGGCTAGGCATAAACATAGACAGGTTTAGTGGAAAATTCAGAGCCAAGTAAAAGCGAGCTGCCCAAACACCTCCTGAGGTCAAACATTTGGAGGTGTCACAGAGTTGCAGTTGTATGACTAAAGGAACCCTTACACAGGGTTCCACTCCTGTGCTATACTCAGACTACAGGACATCTGAGCTACTATTCAGCTGATAAGACATCTCAGGCTAGACCTACATGCTATATCACAGAATAAATCTGATTCCCACAGTCCCTTGGCCCTTAAGCTATCCCTAGACAAACTAGGCCTTAACCGAACCCAGGAGGAATGGAGGTAGTGCTAGGACAGTAAAGAGCAGGCTGAGGGTGAAACTGATCCCCCCTTCCCCATGAACCTCCACAGTTTTGTTGTTTGTTTGGTCAGATCCCTCCAGAACCACTTGATCACAGAGACTTTCTTTCTGTGAATGGCCACATCCACTGATTGGGCCATACTCTCCATGATGTGGTATAAAATGAGGCGTGATAGTCCAATAGCCCACCCCCCTGATAAAGTTCTAACAAGTGAAGCGCCAAGGCATTTTTCACTAGGTGGCTGGTTCCTACATCGCTACCTTTGTACATACACTATGCATCCTTTCAGTGAGCCAAATAACATTTTTACATAGCTTGCATATGCATTTGCTTGGTGATTGCCTACTACCTACAGTGCAGTTTTATAGGAGTGCGGTACTTTCTTGTGTTGCCAGCAGAAGATTGCAAACAGGAGGAAAGCCAAAAACAGCAAACAGCAAACTCGATGAACCAGAGGGAGACGAGCAAGTTAGTGGGGTGGTGGCCAGAGAGAAAACAGGAGCAGAGCACACAGCAGGTAGCAGAGCACAGCAGCAAGAAGCCAGAAGCCCATAAATACAAGAGTACAAACACAGTAGAATGGAACCACAAGAATTAGAGCAAGTTGGGGAAGAGAGGCAGGGCCTCAGCCAACCAGCAGTGAAACAAATGTCTGAAGGATGCTAGGAGCTTGAATGCTATTTGTAGTACTCAGAGGCAGCATGAGTATCACCCACTGCCACACCAAACCCCACACATTGCCTGGCAATTATCAGCATAGCACCACACCAAAATGTTCAATGTGTCCTGGTGAAAGTGGTGAGACTGCAGGAACTTGTACATAAGATCATAACCACATTCGGTATCTCAGTTCAGGGATTAAATAAAATGAAACAAACCATGAATTTCTTTATGTTCTTGTCTGAAATAAATGATTACTAAAAACTATGTAGTGATCTTTTTTGCCAGCTAACACATACTGCTGCTTTAAATGCATATAAATTCTAAACACAAAGACATACAGGTTCTATTGAATAACACACAAACATGCACAAACACTTTTACTCTGGAATAGATACAGCAGAATGAAACCAAGGCCACTGGAACATTATCCACTATTGGCAGGATAATAGAACAAAATCCCTGCCGTCACTTGCCCATGTATCACCAGTGGGGGACTCATAAATGTAGTCAGACTCAGAAAGATAATCAAGAATTACTATGCTTGCAAACGGGTGAAAAAGATTTACCACATTAGAAGGAAATCAGCCCTGTTCCATACCTGCTTGTTATCGTTCAATGCTTTTGCAGGCATAAAGATCTATTTTCCTCTCAGAGGTCACCCACTGACACTAAACAGAAATACAGAAACACAGAATTTGACAGCAGAAAAGGACAACTTGGCCCATCCAATCTGACCAGATGATCCCTACCTAGTCTGCCTCATAGAAACATAGAAACATAGAATTTGACAGCAGATAAGGACCACTGGACCCATCCAGTTTGCCCACTTTCCTTACCTCTATCAGTGGCCGCTGACCCTACTTGGTCATCGGCTTTAGCCTCTCCTTCCCAGCTCTAGGGCTCCCTTGTGCCTATCCCATGCATTTTTGAATCCCCCCACTGTGTTTGCTCCCACCACCTCCTGGGGTAGGCTGTTCCATGCATCCACCACCCTTTCCATGAAGAAAAACTTCTTTCCATTCCCCCTTATCATGCCTCTCTTCAATCTCATATCATGCCCCCTTGTTCTTATAAATCTCCTAAACTAAAAGCTGTCTCCCACTTACACCTTGTTGATGCTCTTAAGGTACTTGAAGGTTTCAATCATATCCCCCCATTCTCGCCTCTCCTCCAGAGTATACATATTGAGGTATTTTAATCTCTCCTCATATGCCTTCTGTTGCAAGCTCTTCACCATCTTAGTTTTTAATTTTTTATTTTAGTTTTTGTTTAGTAGTTGCCTTTCTCTAAACAGCCTCCACCCTGTCTATGTCCTTCCGCAGATGCGGCCTCCAGAACTGAACTCAGTATTCCAGATGAGGTCTCCCCAGTGTTCTGTACAGTGGCATCACTACCTCCCTTCTTCTGCTAGTGATACCCCTTCCTATGCACCCTAGCATACCACTGGCCCTCCCCACTGCCTTTGTACACTGCTTGGCCACCTTTAGGTTATCTGAGATGATTATTCCAAAATCCCTTTCTTCCTTTATGACCATAAGTAACTTCACCCCACCACCACCACCACCCTGTAACTCTCAACAGCGTTTTTTTTGCACCCCAGGTGCATGATTTTGCACTTCTTCACATTGAATCTTAGTTGCCATACCTCAGACCATTTTTCCACCTTCCCTAAGTCCCTCCTCATTTTCTCCACCCCTTCTGGAGTGTCTACTCTATTGCAGATCTTGGTGTCATCTGCAAATAGGCGAACCTTCTCTTCCAGTCCTTCAACAATGTCGCTCAGTATTTACTGAAGAGAAGGTAGGGCAGGGCCCACAGCTCAGCACCATGGACACAGGAGGGAGGGAGGGAGGGAGGTGTGCACTAGTCCCTTCACAAAAGGAAAGGTCCTACAAGAGCTCGATAAGCTCAGGGTGGACAAGGCAATGGGATCTGATGGCATACATTCCAGGGTACTAAAGGAGCTAAGAGTGGCGCTAGCAGGGCCATTATCAGAACTGTTTAGTGAGTCTCTGAGCACAGAAGAGGTCCCAGAAGACTGGAGAAGAGCTCATGTGATCCCGCTCCACAAGAGTGGTAGCAGGGAGGAGGCAGGAAACTACAGACCAGTCAGTCTTACCTCAGTAGTGGGCAAGATTACGGAGGCACTCTTTAAGGAAAGGATAGTGCAACACCTGGAATCCATAGGAGCAAAGGAACCAAGATAGTATGGGTTTGCAAAAGAAAGGTCCTGTCAAACTAATCTCATAGATTTCTTTGACTGGGTAACCAGAGTGGTGGACCAAGGGGGAGCAGTTGATGTCGCCTACCTTGACTTCAGCAAAGCTTTCGATACTGTTCCACATAGAAGATTGGTTAATAAGCTGGGTAGGATCGGGGTGGGTCAGAAGTTGGTCAGCTGGGTGGCAAACTGGTTGGCAGGCAGAAAACAGAGTGGTGGTGGTAAACAGTATACAGTCAGAAGAGATGTAAGTCACAAGTGGGGTACCTCAAGGATCAGTCCTGGGGCCAGTCCTTTTCAATATCTTCATCAGTGACATTGCAGAAGGACTGGAGGGTAAGGCTTGTCTGTTTGCAGATGATACCAAGATCTGCAACAGAGTAGATGATCCAGATGGGGTGGGCAGATTGAGAAGAGATCTGGATAAACTAGCAAAATGGTCAGAAGAGTGGCAGCTGGGGTTTAACACGCAAAGAAGTGCAAGATCATGCACATAGGGAAGAGAAACCCTGAAGCCACCTATAGGCTGGGAGGGGAGTGGCTGGCAGTCACAAGGGAAGAAAGAGACTTGTGCGTCATCATCACAGATGACCTGAAATCATCCAAGCAGACCACTAAAGCAGTAGGTAAGGCTAGAGGGATGTTGGGGTGTATTAGTAGGGGTATTACAAGTCGGAAGAAGGAGGTAATAATCCCATTTTATAAGACACTGGTAAGGCCCCATCTCGAGTACTGCATGCAGTACTGGAGGCCACACCTTCACAAGGACATTAACCAAATTGAGGCAGCTCAGAGAAGAGCAATCAAAGTGATGCAGGGACTGCATCAGAAAACATATGAGGACAGATTAACAGAGCTTAATATGTATACCCTAGAGCAAAGGAGGGAGAGAGGTGATATGATCGAAACATTCAAACACCTTAAGGACATTAACAAGGTGAAAAAATCTAACATGTTTCAATATAAGAAAAATAGCAGGACAAGAGGACACAGCATGAGATTAGAGGAAGGCCGATTAAGGGGTAATGTGAAGAGAAGTTCTTTTTCACAGAAAGGGTGGTGGATGCATGGAACGGCCTACCTCAGGAAGTGGTGGATATGAATACAGTACAGGGCTTCAAACAGGCATGGGATAGGCATAAGGGAGCAATAGGAGATGAGTATGAATAGATAGGCCATTGACAGAGCAAAGGCCGATGGCACATTCATAAGGCAGAAAAATTTTGTTGTTTATGACCAATCAGGTCCATCTTGTAAATGAGCTATGCTCAATGATGTTCGCCTGAATAAATAAAGATTTTGATTGATTGATTGATTGATTGAAAAAGAAATAGGCACACTGGATGGGCCTTGTAGTCTGTTTCTGCTGTCAACTTCTATGTTTCTGTGTTTCTACTGTATGTTAATCAAGACATTAAAAAGGACTAGCCCCAGGACTGATCCCTGTGGTACTCCACTGGCCACCCCCCATTCCTCGGATTGGACCCCATTTACCACCACCCTCTGCTTTCTGTCCCTCAATCAACTACTGACCCAATTCACCACCTTTTGGCCCACACCCAAGCTCCCCAGCTTGTTTACCAACCTCTTATGTGGAACGATGTCAAAGGCCTTGCTGAAATCAAGGTATGCGACATCCTCTGCTCCCCCAATCCACCTCTTTTGTCACCCAAAGAAATCTATGAAATTTATCTGACATGAACTCCCTGCTGTGAATCCATGCTGCCTTGGATCTGTATTCCAAGTGTTCCACAATCCTTTCCTTAAGAAGCACCTCCATAATCTTCCCTACTACTGAGGTGAGACTGACCAGCCTATAGTTGACCACCTCCTCCTGCTTTTATAAAGGGGGACTATATGCACCCTCCTCCAGTCCTCTGGAACCACACCTGTATTGAGGGATTCATTAAAAAGGTATGCCAGTGGTTCCGCTAGCACCATCCTTAGTTCCTTTAATATCCTTGGGTGTATGCCATCTGGACCCATTACTTTGTCCACCCTCAGTTTTGTGAGTTCCTCTCGGACTCTCTCTTCTGTAAAAGGACTAGTGTTCACCTCCCTCCCCACTTTGATTCTGGTGGCTAGTTTCTGCCCCTCTCCTTCCCCTTCTTCAGTGAATACAGAACAGAAGTATTCCTTCAGTACTGATGCTTTTTCTTGGTCACCCTCCACACACTCCCCTTCTTCCCTTCTGAGCCTTACAATCCCACCCTTGGCCTTCCATTTTTCACTGATGTACCTATAAAATGTGTTGTCTACTTCCTTTACCATCTGCGCTGTCCTTTCTTCCATTTGCACCTTTGCACTTCTAACTGGCCTTCCTGCTTCCCTCTATCTATTTAAATACACAACCCTTTCTTCTTCCTTCTGTGACTCCTTATATAATTTCTGAAAGCCAATGTTTTGGCCCTTACCTTCTCAGCCACATCCTTTGAGAACCATAGTGGCCTTTTCCTTCTTTTGACCTTGTCTCTTTGTCTAATACACTGGTTTGTTACCTCCACTATAGCTCCTTTTAGGAGTGCACATTGTTCCTCCACCCCCTTCTGGTTTCCTTCCTTGCCAGGGCTTCTTGGATACATATCACCATCCTAGCAAAGTCTGCCCTCCTGAAATCGAAGACCCTCGCCTTTGTGTGGCTTGACTGTCTCCCTGTACTCATATTAAATCACACTGTGTGGTGATCACTGGACCCCAGGTGCCCTTCCACCTGGACTTCCTTAAGTCTGTCTCCATTAATTAGCACCAGGTTCAGAACTGCCCTGTCAGGTTCTAGCACTAACTTCCTGAGGCCTGCCCCATGTATGGTTTCCAGGATGTCTCTGCTCCTGGCTGATGTAGCCGCTGGAATGGTCCAATCCATGTCTGGCATATTAAAGTTGCCCAGCAGCAATACATCCCCTTTTGCTGCCATCTCATGGATTTCTTCCACCATTGCCCTATCCCCCTCCTCCCCCTGTGCTGGAGGCCTGTAGGTCACATCTGTGCAAATTGCTGTGCCATTACCTGGCTCAAGGGTGATCCACAATGCCTCGGCCTCCCCCTGTCTACCCTATACTGCAGTTGCTTTTATGCCTTCGCTGACATAAAGAGCCTCCCCCCCAACTCTATTTTTACCCTCTCTATCCCTCCTGAATAGAGCATACCCTGGTACAGTTACCTCCCAGTCATGGTTCCCCATGTACCACGTCTCGGTTATTGCCATTATATCCAAGTCAGCCTCCACCATCAAGGCCACCAGGTCTGGGATTTTATTTTCCAGACTGCGTGCATTTGTATACATGGCCTTCCATGTTTCACTGCCTTTCCCACTGCTGTTCCTGCTTTTGCCCTCCTGTCTCCTTTTTTGACTCCATTTTCTTTCTCTTGCTGCCTCTCTTTCTGTGCCATACCCCTTGTAATGAGTTCAGGTTTACCTGTCATCAGGTTATCTTCCTGCTCTTTCCTTTTGGCTGCTTTAACCTATGGGGGTGGGCCGCTTGAGTCTCCCTGCTCCCATCCGGCCCCCCTGGCTAGTTTAATGCTTGCCAAGGAAGCATTTAAATCGTTCATTGAGGACCACCATCCTCTCCCTGGATGGGTGCAAACCATCGTCCTTGTACAGGCCCACATCCTCCCAGATGGGTCCACAGTCCCCAGTAAAGCCAGAACCCCTCTCACTGCATCAGCCCTTCAGCCAAGTGTTCAAGTTTCTGATGTGGAGATTCCTAGCCTCCCCCTGCCATGGACCTGCAGCACCTCTGAGAATGTCACAGAGCTCGCTACCCCCCCCAGGTGCCTTCCTAACACCTTGAAGTTCTCCTGCACCTGCTCTACACTCCCATCATCCCTGGCTAGGTCATTTGTTCCCAGGTGGACAATGACCTCCAACCCACCCCTCCTTGCTACTGCTTCTGGAAGGCACTTTACCTCCCTCTCCACCCCACTAGCTGTGCCCAAATACATTCCCAGGACTATTGAGTCCCTATTAGGAGTAGCTTCCTCTTCCTCTGTGGTCCTCTGCTCCCCACCCCTGGGTCTCCCTCCTGGAGGACACGCTCATCCTCCCTGGTCACAATCTCGGGTGCCCCTGTGGGACTCTCTTGCTCCTGCAGGACAGCAAAGGAATTTCTAAGTTGGACCAGATGGGGGATGTGCCTTTGACCCCCATCCCTCAACCTCCCTGAGCTCACCATAGTCCAGACAGCCCTCTGCCCAGACAGCCGTTGCGGTAGTGGCTGTGGACATGGTGGCCTCTGGGTGGGAGCCAAGGTTGCCATTACTCCAGCCAGCTAGGCCCAGAGACTGGCAAACCCCGCCCTCAGCCTGGAGAGGTGGCTGCATATGGGACAGCACTGCAGTATCCAGAACATCCTCCTGAAGACTGCTGCCCCACACCCACTGTACTGCACTACTCCCTGCATCATTCCCTCTTGATCTGGCAATGTCCCTCCTTTTATCCTATCTAATCCCACTTGCTGCCAAAGTTAGCCCCTGGTCCTATTTCTTTTATCCTATGCCCTAGATGTATTTCTATCTTATGCTTTGCTTAGCCCTCTTTCCCAAGTCTGATCTCCTGTTTTTTTTAGGTTTTTTTTTTTTTTTTTTTTTACCTGTTCCTGCTTCCAGGCAGGATGTAGTACCTATCAGCTGCCTATAAAGGTGGACGAACCTGGAGTGGGTGGGAACTACAGTCTGGTTCCAGAGACAATCACCTTTCCCTGGCAAAACAAAGACTGCAAATCCCAGTCAACTCTGCCCCAATACCTGCAAACGAGCCAAATGTTAGAGTGATTTATTCATGTTTCCCAAATACCATTTTCACAAACTAAGCCATTGCCAGGAATGTTTCAGATGTTGAAGCTGCAATTTGTTTTGTAAAAAACATCTGTCATAGTCAGTTTTTTTATGTTTTACCAGCGCTTTGTTTCTGGATGGCCTCCAGTTTTCTGTGTGCAGCCACATCCCCAGAATGATATTATGCAAGGCAACCGTCAATGTTTTACATACAGCAACAAATAATTCTGGGCAAATAATAAAGTTGACTTAAATGTTCCTTACTCAGAGGTGCAGTCTTTTATTTAAGTAGTGGTGACTGCAGCATAGCACCTTATATGTAGATATACATAGCAATGCACTGTGGGTACAATAAGAAGCTATTTTCCAGTTTCCTTACTGTGAGGTGCAGCCTCATATTTCTGTAGTGGCTTCAACAATCTAAGCTCCCATATGTTTATTTTCAAAACAAGGCATTGTGCATGCAGTATCTAGCTGACAAGATTTCTTCACTGAGTGATGTAGTCTCCTATTTCTGCAGTGAGCACAGAAATATAATAACCTGTATACTAATGTACATAGTGAGACATTGTGGGTATAGTCAAAAGTCAAAATCAAAGTTTATTGATGTACAAACAAATACAATTACATAATTTATAACATTTCATACTTCTTATTAAAATATACACAATTCTCATATCATTAACAAGCATTTGTCAATGCCGAATGTTTGCTTGCTGGTATTGGCATTGGTAGTGCAGGAGTTAAAGAGATGCATAATAGGAATGGCAGTGAAGTATTGAAGTAACACCAACCTCCACCCCCACCCTGCAGAGACTGACAGGCGTTGGGGGTGTGCCTTTGGGTCAACGGCCATAATACTCACGCCATTCCACCTCACCCCACCCTGTAGACACCAACAGGTGTCACGGTGTGCCTTGAGGTCTTTGGCCCTTATGCTCACCCATTCCATAAGGAAATAAGCTGAGATGGGTGCAGTATAGGAGAATGGGGTGAACATTAGGGCCGAAGACCCCAAGGCACACATCAATGCCTGTCAGTGGCTGCAGGGTGGGGGTGGGGGTGGAATGGCATGAGTATTATGGCTGGAGACCCCAAGTCACACCCCGACACCTGTCAGTACATACAAGGTGGGTGTTACTGTTGGAAACCCTAACACCCCAAGTGTTTGGTGGTATTTTTGCTCCAGATTTTCAAAATAGACTTTTTGGGACCCCACCTCATGAACAGTGATGGTATTATTTCGTTATTCAATCCCAAAAGGTAATTTCGCACAGCGAGTGTGTGCGAAAACACATTTCGGGCAGGATGTGGAAAATGACAGCTTTACTGTTCATGAGGAGGTGTGAAGAAATGGCAATGTTCAAAATCTGGAGTGAAAATATTAAAAAGTGGCAAAGTTACAAGTGTGCATAGAAACTGTGCAATGCATGCTCATAATGCAGTCATTTTCTGGAATGTTTTCACCAAATTTTCAACATGCCCTTTTTGGGACCTCCCCTCATGAACAGTGGTTCTGTGATTTTGTTACTCTGTCCCAAAAGTTGATTTCACACAGCGCCTGTGCCATTCTGCACCACAGGTGCAAAAACACATTTCAGGAAGGATGCAAAAAATGACAGCTGTATTGTTCATTAGGGGCTGTGAAAAAATGGCAATGTTGGAAATTTGGAGTGAAAATATTAAAAGTTGATGAAGTTACGAGTGTGTGTAGAAACTGCTCAATGGACGCTTGTAATGCAGTCATTTTTGGAGTTTTTTCACCACATTTGCAACAAGGGCTTTTTGGGACCCCACCTCCTCATGAACAGTGGCACTGTCATTTCATTAATTGGTCCCAAAAGGTGATTCCGTGCAGCGACTGTGAAATCACCTTTTGGGACTGAGAAATGAAATGACAGTGCCAGTGTTCATGAGTTGGGGTCCCAAGAACCCCATGTTGAAAATTTGGGAACAGAACTCCAAAAAATTGACTGAGATATCAACCTAAGTTGAAAACCCCTCATTGAATGCCATTATAGGGCTTACCGTCATTTCTTCAGTTTCAGTTGGTCTTTGAAGAGGACAAACATGTTCCCGATCCACAGAAGATCGCTGCTACTGATATCCAGAGGTAAATAATGAGTGAGGGGCATGCAGAGAGGTGGGGAGAGCAGAGGGAGGGTGTAAGTTGAGGGAGGGGGCTGGTGGGAATGACGAGGGACCATTTTAATTTTTTTTTCAGGTTAAAAAAAAAGACGCTGTGGGACTGTTTTCTTTATTACAGGTAAAATATCAACAAATCTGATTTCGGCACACTGGGGTGGGCTCCCAGTGTGCCAGAGTACTGAGAGGGGGGGATCAATGCTGACCCAGGGATGGGGCACCTCGAGGTCAGCTGAGAACATAGGGGCATGGGGGGGTGGCGCATCTGACACTGGGAGTGGGCATCTCGGTGTCGGAAACATCAAAGAAGTATTTTTTGGCACATTGGGGTGGGCTCCCAGTGTGCCACATTAATGGTGGGAGGGGGATACATGCTGACATGGGGATTGAGCACCTCGATGTCTGCAGGGGACAGAGAACGTAGGGTGTGGGGCGGGCAGCAACAGTGTGAGGGAGCTAACATTTAAATTTGTTGTCCTGCTGTGTGTCTGGTTGGGATGGAGAGGGGACTGCCACAGCAACGACAAAACTGCCCCTGACTGCAATGGCAAATTTCTTTCAAGTGCGGTGCTCCGTCTGAAACTGCCATCATCAGCAGCTTCAGCATTAATTGGTAGCCGAGGGATGAGCCCATTAAAGCGTCCACTGCATTGGCCACAACACTGCCACAACTCTGCAATGCTCTACTATCTCAATATGTTTCTTGTGCACTGCACATGCAAGCACACATAAAACTAAGAGCAATTCTTACACTCACAGTTTAACAAGATATTGCACATTTAGAATACGTTTATTAAATCTTAACTGCCATCAAAAATTTAGCTAGCCCAAATGTTTCTTTTGTTTTATCTAACTTTAGTAAATTCATATAGATAACAATAGTTGCCTTATGTCTTAGTGATGAGCATAGAGGTGTCACCCATTTATTCCTTTCTTCTTCCCAGAAATCGCAATTAAAGATGCCATGTAACATTCTTGGGTATGCCATATTAACACATTTGCAATTATGCACATTCATTGTACCATAACCACTGTTTTAAGTGTGACATATCCACTCCTAATGTATCTAACCTAAATTTACATAGGGTATTTCTATGGTAACTGTTTTCACAGATCATTAAGTATTTCTCCATACCCCAGAACTGTTTGATACCAGTATATAGACCAAATCTATCTATGTCATGGATTTTTTCAAAGTCCCTAGATATAGCTATGTCTTTTAATCTTAGGGTTGCATCATCCACATATCTGGTTGTATTATTTTTTTTATCTTGTATTTATGCTCCTCTGGCCCCGTGCCAGCTCCTATTATCAGGGTCCTCACTCACGCCCTGCCGACTAGAGGCGGAGGATATCACTCCCCTATTCTGCTTGTGCCCCTACAATCTTGACCACCCCAGATTACCCCCTGAGCAAGGGGAGGAGGATCCCCAAACCCCCTCCTTACCTGAGATAAGATGGACAGACAGATCAGAGCTCCTCCTAACCTCTTAGTCGGTGGCACCGAGGCCAGTCTCCAGGAGCCTGCATTGGGTGTTTTTTCCTCCTGATTTTTGTCCCATCCCACAGACATTGGCATGTAAGGAGGGTCAAGGAGATGAAGGAACATTGAAACATGCCTTTTCACTCCGATTCTCAGCCAACATCTTCCCTTCCCATTCTGCTGCTGCCTAACTGCACAGCCACCCGTGATCTCCTAGGTGGCGGTATGGCAGTAGAAGCGTGCAGCCCTCCAAACCTGGAGAAGGAGAGCAGCCCATTGGGCACTCAATCATTCTCCTGCCCTGCCAATCCCCAGCGGACCGTGCTCATTCCTAAACATGGATCACCGGTGTAGCTTGAGGTAAGGCGTCCAGCTCCTCAGCCCTCAGCGCCACCAGGCAAATCTGGTTGTATTTTGAACTGCCCTATCAGACTATAACTCCTCCAGGCCCACTCTTTTTAGAGTTGTATTTAATCTTGTAAACCAGTTATCCCTAGCTATTTTGTATTGAGATTTAGTGATAAAATCCCACCAACTCATCTTTGGAAGTCTTTCATTATCCGTTGCCAAAATTGTACCCCAGTAATTAACTGCCCTTATCTGAATTGTAGTTGTTAAGGGAAACATACCCATTTCCACCCTTAAAAAGGATGAGGGGCAGTCCCTAGGAAGATTCAGGGTATATTTAATACATTTATTTTGAATTGCCTCGATATTGTTAGTATTATCAATATAAACACCCCAGATGTCAATTCCATACATTAACTGGCTGACAGTTTTAGCCTTGAATGTAGTTTTTAAGGACCTAAAACTATTACCTTCAAATCTGCTAGCAAATAGCCCCTGTAGTTTTATAGTATTTACTTTTTACTTACATTAAATGTGGCTTCCAAGAGTGATTTCTATCTACAGTTACACCAAGATATTTATACTCTTTAACAACTTCTAATTCTATCCCATTTATAACCCAATGATCTTTTTTAACATTATTTTTACCAATTATCATAATCTTGGATTTGTCCACATTTAGGTCCAGATCTAATTCCTTTAAGGAGGACAGAATACTGGTAATTCCTCTCTTTAGTCCAAGAGGAGTTCTTGATAATATACTTGCATCATCTGCATATAATAACACTTTAATTTCTTCATTATCTATGATGGGGCAAAAGTATCTGTTCTTGCAATTTGTTTTATTAATTTTTCAATATATAGATTAAACAAAAAGGGTGCTAACAAACAACCCCTTTATGACTCCTCTAGTGATTCTAATTTTTTTAGAAAGTGCACCATCCTTAGTATATTGAACCTTAGCAGTGATATTAATATGCAGCATTTTTAATATGGTCAGTAGTTGTTTATCAATTTGCAGATTTTCCAGGATCTCCCATAGTATTACCCTGTTTACTGAGTCGAAGGCAGATTTTGTATCGATAAAACATATGTACAGCATATGGGCCCTTTTTTCCTCTGCTACATACACATCAATAATATAGTTTAGGGTAAAAATTAAGTCTATAGTGCTATATTACTTTCTGAACCCGCACTGAACTTTGAAATCAAATTATTCTCTTCTGTACAAGTGTTTAATCTGTCTCGAATCAGTCTTGTATATATTTTTTGTACTACAGGGAGCAAGGTAATTGGTCTATCATTTTTTGGTTCCTGCTTATCGCCTTTTTTGAATAGTGGAACAATAACCCCTTGATTCCAGTTGTGTGGGAAAACTAAATGATGACTTATCATAGTAAATAATGGTGCCAATAAATCTGACCAAGAGTCCAGGCTATGGAAAAATACTTCTGCTGACAGTCCATCATGTCCAGCTGCCGTATTCCTTTTCTGAGACAGGATAGCCCCTCTTACTTCGGCCACAGAGAATATAAATTGATCTACATATTCATTATTTGAAGAGTGCTTAAGCAAAGGTACATTCTTTTCACATGCTTTTGGATAGTGTATATTATTGAAATATGCAGCCCCTTTTTCTTCAGTGATCATTCCATGCAAGTTATATCTTATGTTATTCTCATCACATCCATAAGCGACTAATGTCCAAAAAGCTGTAGAATATTTTTCCTAAATAGCTTTTTGTAGCTGGTGCCAAAGCTCATTTTTGTACCTTTTTTTTAAAGTTTAACAGGTTTTCTATACTCTGTTTTTAGGTTCTTATGGGCATATAATACAGGCGGCATAGTTTAGATCTTAATTTTCCAACTTTCCAAATTTCCACCCTGAATTCTCTACATTCTTTATGAAACCAAGGTTTGGAAGTACCAGCATTTGTTGATGACCCTGGTCTTTTTCCTTACGCAGTTGATTTCCATAATTGTCCATAAAGGTATCAAAAGCATTTAATACCTTGACACAGGTAGCCCTATCTGCCTCAGGTGTAAAAGACATTGGCCCAGATATTCAAACTGCGCCCAAAAAGTGCACAATAGCAGAAGCAAGTGCAAGTCTATTGTGCCCATGCACAAGAGACGCGATATTCAAAAATGGAGCAGGCCAAACTGCGCCTACAGCCGATGACTGAATATCGTACCACCTGCGCCATAGCGCAACTAGGGAGGGGAAGCTGAGCAGATCTGATGCACCATAGCGCAACAAGGGATGTTCAGCTGAGCAGTCCAGCGCCATAGCACAACCAGGGATGCCCCCAGCAGCAGAGCAATGTAACTGCACAACCAGGGAGGTAGGGGCCCACCACCAATGCCACAGATGGGCACAGGAACACACAGCAGAACAGACATCGTCCCCCCACACCCCATGCACTGCACAATTAGGGGAGGGCTGGAATAACCACTGGCCCATGGAGACAAGCAAACAACCCACAGCCGAGCCACGGTGCCCTATCACACCTACCGGCAAGCTGTGACTGGTACACAAGGAGGGCTGACCACCCCGTGCCACACCATCCCCCCCAATGCAGAACACACCCTGCACCGTGGCCCCCAGACACCCCCCCATGAGCAGTGACCACCACTGCAGGAAACCCCATGCATGCCACCACCCCCACTGTGACACTGCAACCCTGTGCACCACAGAACCATGCAAGCCAGCCCCAACACGAGCACCCATCAGCGGGTGGCAGCACACAGCAATGTAACAATGGCAGACACAGTGCCACCACGCACAGTCCTCCTGAGGTACTGCTGAGAGACCAACCATGCATCGGCACATGAGGTACCCCACATGGGACAGGGCATGCCCTTGACACCACCACCAGTGGTACAGCACCCTGCACAGTAGTCCAATGACACACCCTGACCCACCACTGACCACAACAGCCAGCACAGCCACCCACAGTGGTGCGTGGAAGCATGCACCACACCGGATGCCACACAGTGTATGGACAGACACCCACCCATACCCAAGGGCACAACAAACACAGGGATGCAGTGCTGAGGCAAACAAGCCCCCATTGTGGGCCCATGTAAACTGTGTACACACAACCCACAGTCCTCCATGGCACTGGAGTGCCAGCCACCCTGCACAGGCACTGTGGACCCGTACACCACCATCAGTCGCCCAGAGTACAAGTCACAGACAGTGGGGCACATCCCCTGCAACACACACAAGGCACAGCATGGAGGTGGGACAACAACTGTGGTGCCCACAGTGCCACCCGAGCCAGGCATGCACCACACCAGTGACAGGAGGCAACCCAGCAATGTGACAGGTACAGTGGCTGCCCTGCGGGGCTGCCACCACTGACATGCCAGCAGACCGTGCAGATCACAGACATGCATGTGTGTCAGCTGCAGGCTATGGACGGGCTGATGGGTCGCCATGGACACAGAGCACACACTATGAACTACTGCACACGGTCATCCGGTGCACGGGGAACAACACACACCACAGACACTGACTGATAGCTACCCCACACCATAGTTACCTCACATGGACACACACACACACCCATGACCACACCACCCTGACGCCATGCACACCACTGCAGCTGAGCACCTATAGCCTCTGCAAATCAGAGACCACAACAGTATTCATATCAAAATTAAATGTATTGAAAAAATATATAACAATCAACTATATACAATAATACAAGAACTATATACAATATAACATAGGAACTATATATACAAGGTTAGGGGCCACAAACAAGGTGAGGGGTGGGTAGAGGGCAGGGGTGGACAAATGGGATGGGGAAGGAGGGGTGTGAGGGTGGGTCCAGGGGGGTAGGGGAATACTGGGAGCAATCCATCCCTAGCGGGAGCGCCTCTCCCCGCTCTGGCTCCTCCGGGCCCTGTGCCTCCTCAGGTCTCATCTATGCATTGCAGGATGTCCAGCGACACCCGTGCCACCACCAATATCTCCCGCAGTGCCTCCCGGATCTTACGAAGATGGTGGGTACTTAGGACAAGGGAGCACAGTCAATAGATGTGAATGCACAACCCCATACAGCCCGCCCACTGTGCATGGCATACGGCCATGGGACATACCACTGTGATGGTGTGTGACCACCCGCAGTGATGTCGTCCACAGGACCTGCCCACCCAGGTGCATACAGCCATGCAGAATGCTGCACACACCCACCAGCCAAGTAATGCACAGCACCACCATGGCCGTTTAGTGACATGGCTATGTGGTGCAAAGGCAGTGGCACAACCATGTACCTGGTGCACGCATGGACCACCATTGACGCACTCCCAGACATGCATTGCCACTGGACAGTGTTGACTGTAACAAGTTGCGTGCATGGCAGTGATGTCGATGGATGGTGGCCATGCCCCGCTGCCCACCCTGTCACACAGCATGCAATAGTAAGCATGGATGTGTGGCACTCACCTTCATCGGGCTGGTCAGGTGTGCGGTGAGGGCCCTCACCCCACCTGGCTGCACCATCCTCCTCCAGCCACCGCTCTTCCCTCACACGGCGGTGTTCCTCCAGGCCTGTGGGGCAAACAAGGAGAGAGGAACATCAGTACAATCCCGAAGCAAAGTCCCCCTACCCCCAGGTGTGTGCCCTCCCACCCAGCCAGACCCACCCACACACCCCACACCCTGTGAACACCACCACAGCCAACCCCGGACAGTCCCTCCCCTATGTGCTGGACACATACAACACTGTTACCCATATGGACGATCAAAGTGTGTTGTCGGAACCCCTACCTGGCCGTGGCACCATGCCCCTCCTGGCACGTGCCTGCAGGCATGCCAGTAGCTCTGGCTCCCTCCTCCACAGGTCCCCGTATCAGTGCCTGCACTGCTCTGCACTCCTCCCCTGTCCAGTGGCCTCCTCCAGGGCAGTGGCCACCTCCTGCCACACCTGGGTCCTGGCCCTGTCCAGGGGTGCCTCCCCGAACAGAGGCCCATGGTGTGGCTCCACAAAGGCCACTAGATTTGCTAATTCAATTGCAGACCACTGGGCTGCCCTTCTGCATGCCATTCTTTCTATTCTAGTTGGCAGCATGGCGCTCTGCAGCGCGGCTCCCCAAGTGCAGATGCTGCGGCGGTACCCAGTGTTGCCATTCCCCTATCGCGGCTGTCACCGAACAGTGCAAGAGGTGCACCCATGCCTGGCGCGTGGTGCCCAGGGGCAAAGGTCGGGGCACAGGGTCCAAGGGTCTCTGGCGCGGACCGCGCGCAGCGCCATTGGGTTGCCCACAATCGCGTAGTGCGATTGGCTGCCTGTATGCCAGTGCCATAGCGGCTTACCATGCAGTTGGCCCATTGTGCCTATGATGGCCCAGTGCCACAGCGCCATGTAGTGGCCATCGCTATAGCACCACTGGCACAATGGTGGCCGTGCCCTGCATTGCCTACTGTGCACAGCATGTCATCAGCGCTGCAGACACCTGCGTCAGCAACCCGGGCATGCGCAGTGAGGTGTGTACTATGCATGTCACAGAACTGCGCCATTGGCTCAGCACGTTCAACACAATTGCGCAAAGCGCAACAGTGCTATGTTCAGCTGTCATATGCAAATCATCTAATCAGCCTTATCAATGGCGCGAATTCACTGCATTGCATCTACTTAAAGTTGCTCCTCACCTCACTTGCATGGGTTGTGCAAAAGTGTGACATTGTGCTGCAGTGGCCATAGTCGGTTACTGCAGTCTATTGATGAGTTGCATGCTGTTTGGGAGTGTGGACTGTGGATTTAGGGACATGCATGGGACTGTATAGTCACAGGTAACAACTGCCATTCTTACAGGCTACGTAATGACCGAGCAGGTTGTTGGAGAAGAGGAACACAGTGGGAGGAGGAGGAGGAGGCCTAACTTTACAAAGGCCGAAACCGAGGCCCTGTTCGAGGCCTACCTGGATCAGAAGCCACTTCTCAGTGGACAGCGGGGAACACCTCAAGCCCATGCTGCTGCATGGGAAGAGGTGGCACAAGCTGTGAACCTGCATGGCAGCCACCAGCGCTCCATGCAGGAGTGTAAGAAAAAGATGGGCACGGACAGGAGGAGGATAAAGGAGAAGGTGGCTGCCATCAGGGCAGCATGAGCTGCGACAGGTGGGGAACGCCGGAGGTGGTACAGCTGACCCTACAGGAGGAGAGGCTTGCTGGAAGCATGCAGCGCAGTGCCATTGAGGGTGTTTCGGGTGGTGGCTTCCAGACAGGTGGTGGTCCATCACTGCATGGTAAGTCATGATCTGTCTATGGGGGGACAGGGTAGGTCACATGCAGTAACGAGACTTTGCTTTCCCTTACAGCTCCTGAGCATCTGCTTGGGTCAGCGGTGGTGGGCCTGTCCACTGAGGACAGTCAGCTGGAGTTGGAGGAGGGCCCATTCACCTCCACAGGTATACGTGGAGCATTGCAACAGTGGGGCCACCTGGCTGTCCACACTGATGTCATTGTAACAGGTGCGGACCACTGGTGTCTGTTCAGGACAGTGGGACTGTTGCAGCCACTGCGGTGGCACCACTGAGCCCTGGGGAGCGGCAGCCAGAGGGGCAGCATCAGCAGTTGGCCAATGGGCTTGGGGGTACATGGTTCAGCGGCGGCGGCTGTGCACCACCTGTGGACATGCCCAGACCTGGTCCTGGTGTGCAGCACCCACCCTCAAGGGGTGCTGATCATCAGGGCCATGCACGCCCTGAGGGACAGGATGCTGAGGAGGCAGATGACCTCTTGAATGAGCACACCCACCTACTGCAAGCATCAGTCCAGCAGCAGATGCGGCTTGCGACGTCTGTGGATGCACTGCGTGTGGCTCTGGAGTGGGCAGAGGAGCGTCGCAGCAGGGACACCACTCTGATCCTAGCAGGGATGGACCATTTGTGGGAGGATGTGACCACTGCCATTGACAGGCATGCACAGACATTCACTGCTGTCATGGCCACAATGGGCACACAGTCAGGTGCCCATGCATCTGGACACCACGCAGTGCACTACCCACCCGCTTCCTGCGCCAGCGACTCCCCACCTGTCGAGCACCACATTCAGCTGTGGGCATCCCGAGCACCCTGGTGCAGGCATGTTCAGTGTGCTGCAGACCCCCTGCACGAGTGATTTGCGCTTCACACAGTGGAACCCCTGGGGGACCATCGGTGCCACCCCATGAGGCCAGTGGTCAGCCTGTCAGTGCTGGCGGGTCTCGACGGGGCCGCCCACACATCTGTGGTGGCCGGGCCACTGTGTCACATGACTGACCTGTCTCCCAGCATGGCTACTGTCTGGTGCTGCCCTGTGTGCATTGTGTGTTTCAGTGGGCAGTGCACGGGTGGGTACCCGGCCCTGCACGCGGACACGCAGTCCACCTGCACACCCTCCCAGCTGCTGTCCACAGTTGCATGTGCATGATGATGCCTGCATTGCGCTGTACACCAATGTGCAATGGTGCTCAGCATCTGACACACGCATGGACAAGCAGGTGCGTGGTGGCCTGTGGACATGTGTGTTGCTAGGGTTGGCGTTCTGAGTCGGTGTGCCTCCTGCCCTCTGTGCACATTTGGTGCATTGTGTGTGTGCATGTGTGTGTGTGTGTGTCTGTCCACATGGCATGTTAATCCTCACCCATCCCTGGTTGTGTGTGTGCTTCTGTGCCCTGCCACTTCCCTTGATGGCATGCACCCCTGGTGTATGTCCATGCATGTCTGTGGGTTGTGCCTTAGCCACTGGTGGTTGCACATGGCCTCATGACTTACCTGGGTTGGCTGAAGTGCTCCTCCGTGATGGAGTCCCAGTGCAGCTGTGCCAGCTGGATCAGTCGGGGGTCCCATCGGCCAAGGGGGGGGCTGCCCATCACCATTGTCACCAGAGTCCTCATCATCCCCATTGCTGTCCCCCTCTTTGACCTGTATGGCTATCCCACATTCATTGGCCATGTTGTGCAGGATGCAACAGGCCAGGAACTGCCCGCAGGCCTTTAAGGGGCTGTACTGAAGGGCACCTCCAGAGGTGTCCAGGCAACGGAAACGTGCCTTCAGCATCCCGAACACCCACTCGATGACATTACGTGTGGTGGCGTGTGCCTCATTGTAGCGTTGCTGCGATGGGGTCGCGGGCCGGCGGTAGGGTGTGAGCAGCCAGAGACTGAGTGGGTATCCACTGTCACCTGTGTGTAGAGGGCGGAGGTTAGTTTGGTGATCAGCATCGCCCTGCCCCAGGCCACGTAGCCCACTATCCATGTCACCTCTGGCCATGCCCCCCCAGGCCCTATGATTGTCCATGTGGTTTGCATACTCACCCACTAGGTGTCCAGTGGGGATGTCCCCACTCTCAAATCTGTGGCACAGTGCCGACTGGTGCCAGATAAACTAATGGTGTGCTCCCCCAGGGTGCGTGGCGCGGACATTGATTATGCACCCCCTGGCATCGCACACCACCTGGCAGTTGATGCTGGCATAGCCCTTGCGATTTATGTATGCAGCCCCCTCGGGGTCAGGTGGTGTGCGTATGGCCACATGGGTGCAGTCTATTGCCCCTAGCATGCCAGGAATACGTGCTACCCTGTGGAACTCCTGTATGTTTGCTGTGTGCTCCACCGCTGTGCTGGGGAAATGGATATACTCTGCAGCATGTGGCAGCAGTGCGCTGAGGAACTGGGTGAGGTGGAGTGACGTGGCTGACTGGGTTATGCCTGTGGTGTCCCCAGTAGGTCTCTGGAAGGTACCCGTGGTGAGCAAGCACATGCAGGCTGTTACCTTAGTCTCCACTGACAGGGCATGGCTCCGTGGTGTGGGTGCCTGCATCACATCACTGCACAGCTCACAGAGCTGCCTCAGAATTGCCCTATTCAGGCAGTACCGGCCCACAATCTCAGTATCAGTGTACAGCTCAAAACTGGTGCAGGCTCGGTGCCTGTTGGGCATACTGCGACGGGTTCTTCCATGGCCACGCCCCCTGCCGCCTCGCCTTCAACCCCTCATAATGGCCTCCATCTGAAGGTGGCACTGGCCATGTCCCTGGCTTGTGTTTACCCCCGGCAGCTGTTGCTGTATTCCCCAATTGTCCTCCCTGCTACTTCCCCTGCACCAGGAACACCTGCCTGTGCTGGCCTCTGTGCTCTGTGGCACTTGCCCCTTCTGCAGTAGCTGTAGCTCCCCACACCTTCCCTGTGCCTGGCTGTTCAGAGTGCCCTTTCCCTGGTCTGCCCTGTTTGTGCCTCCTGCCCTGTCTGTCTGCCTATGGTTCTGCCTCATGTGGCTTCCCTGTAGCATTCTTGTGCCTCTCCCTTGCTCCTTTTTATTTTGGCTCATTTTTGCTATGGCGCAACTTCCGCTTGCTCCCCTATTGTGCATGGCGCAAGTAGTTGAATATCGCACTGCGCCATTTATGCATGGTTCCTCCCCCTTCGGTTGCACATGCCTTCATTGTCATTGCGCTGTTGCTCAGCATGATTTTGGGGGCGCAACTGCCTCCTGCTGAATATCGCAGAATGGTGCAATTTCGGACTTGCGCAGGCACAACCCTATTGCGCATGGCTCAACTCTTTTGAATATCTGGGCCACTATGGCCAGAATGGTATTATTACTTATTATCCTATCCACTGTTGCTTTAGTATGTTCATTCCACTTTATTTTTTTTACCATACTTTATACGCATTGTTTTATTTACCTCTTCTACATTTTTGTCTTTGACAGATTTTAAACATTCTAACCTGCTTTTACATTCAAGCGGGAAATGATCACTGTCCCAAATCGTATGTATTTTACAGTATTCTACATTAAGATAATCAGAGGCATCTACAATACAACAATCCAGCACACTTCTCCCTTTGACTGTAGGAAATGTTATTTCACCTATCCAGTCTTCTTTTATATGGCCATTTAAGACTCTAAGGTCATTTTTACTCAAGAATCGCATCAGAAGTTTACCATTAGCTGTAACTGTTTTGTCTCTGGAGTGTCTAATCAGTATATTTAGAATATCATCTATTCCCCATTCATTTTTTCACTCTTCAATCATGCCACCAATGCGTATATTAAGATCACCCACAATGAATATAAAAATACCTGGATAACATGACTTAATAGAATCCAGCTCATCACCTAACATTTTTAATGCATCACTGAACTCTTTTTGCTTTAACTGAAGCAGAATATAAATATTAAAGAATGCCACAATTTTACTAACAGCTAATATTATATACATAAAAAGTCGTTATATAGACTTGTTTCAATACTTTTAAGACCACGAGTTATATCGATAAAAACAGCCAGTCCCCCCTTACATCTTCCATATTTACTTTGCCTGTATGCAGGGATACTGCAAACATTATAGCCCTCTATCAAGCACTCCTCCAAGCTACCCATCCATGTTTCTTCAAAAATCAAAACTGGAAATTTTGTCAACCACTCAAAGCACCCTTTGTCTTCTGACTTAGTTTTTAATCCTGCTACATTCCAGCTTATCAAGGATGTGAAACTGTGTTTTGCAGTAGATTTCAGACAGTTTGACTAATCTATGATATTTATAGTGCTAGCCAAAGAGTCACTGGTTGCCGTTGAGGAGCCACCCTCCCCCGATAGGGTGCTAATATCAGAAGAGTCTTCTATAGCAAGCACATCACTAGTATTTTCTATTACCTAGCTGCTTTCTGCCTCTTAAGTACACTGGTTTAGATTCCTGTCCTTCCAAACTAAGTACTGTTTCTGCTGGTTTCATGTAATCAGTAATACGAGACTGTTTAACTGCAATACCTTCCTTTCTCCCATTCTGTAGGCCTTTAGGGTCTTTTCCCCAACTGATGAGTTGTTTTTTTTCAGGGAGGGGGATGTTACCGCTTCTCTTCTCTTATCGTAGAATCCAGCATTATTCCCATTGCAAGAAATCCATTCCTTTCTGCCATTAAATGTTGTCTTTTTGCAGATTGCTTTAGTACAAGGCATATCTATCCTTGTAGAAGTTTAGCCTTGTACCTATATGCAGATACAGTATCCCACCATCCCATTTTATGGCCCATTGCTCTCTTTATTAAGTTATAGGTTGTCAGTTTCAGAATATACGAATTTTCATTTTTACCCTTAGGGATGCCCTTTATATCAATCAATCAGTCGATCAAACTTTATTTAACTAGGTGTAGACACCATTGAGCAAGCTCATTTTCAAGGTGGTCCTGGACATCAAACAGGTTACACCATGGATAGACAAAAACACAAAAGTACATTTGAAATATCAGTAGGGCCATAATATGCTAGATGATAATATTACAAACAGTTGAACAGACATAAAAGCCATTATACATGTATGCGATAAATCATGCCAAAATAGAGAAAGAGAGAGAGAGACAGAGTGTGTGAGAGAGAGAGAGAGAGAGAGAGAGAAGAGAAGAGAGAGAGAGAGAGAGAGAGCGAGAAGGGAGGATACACAAAAGTCATTGTACATGTGTGAGAATTATCCGGCCAGAAAATTCTGGAGCTGTATAGTTAAATACAGGTAAGTCAGCTCTAAAATGGAGGCAGAGGAGGTAAACTATTAGCTCCTCTGCACTTACTGGCTTGCGAAGGCCCATACGTATGCTTCTGTATGTAGGCTGGTGTATATTCAGTTGTAGAACTTGGGGGGAGGGGTAGAGAGAGAGAGAGTGACAGAAGGAACAAACAAGTGCTGGGTGCCCTCTTTCAGGGGAACTGAGTGTAACTAAGTGTCAGAGCATTCGCCAGAAGTATCAGAGATTAAGGGAGCTTGGTCACCTAAAGCAGTTGCAGGTTTCTTTCAGATACTCAGTTATTAGTGCTGTGAAGGTGACTGGACCAGGGAGGGTTGAGAGTTTTAGAGAACTTTACAAGGTATTCCATAGGGAAGGGAAGGAGAATGTAATTGCAGCCAAACCATGGGATGTTTTTACTCTAGGTGTCTGAAAGCATAGTATAGAGAAGCGTCTCAAGCCATAAGACCCATTGGCGCACTTGAAGAAGCTTGAGATGTACGCAGGAAGCTTATCAGACAGTGCTCTATAGCACCAGAGGAGAGCATTTATTTTCCTGCATATAGAAAGGGGGGACCATCCCAGCTCACGGTATAGCAGGCAATGGTGGATGTGATAAGGTAAGTTAAGGATGAACCTCAAAGCCCTGTGGTAAAGAGTGTCAAGTTTACTGAGCGCTGAGGAAGGACAGTTATTGTAAAGGAAGTTGGCATAATCCAGAAGTGGCATGAATGTGGATTGCACTAGCCTCTTTCTGGCTTCTTTGGTGAGGAGGTGTTTAATGCAGTAGAATATGCCTAAGTATTGTCTTAGTTTTTTTGGTGACCTCATTCAGGTGGCATGAGAAGTTAAGCTTGTTATCCAGCAAAAACCCTAGGTATTTAAAGTTATCTACAGTATTGAGGGGTTCGTCCAGTAGAGTTAGGATCTTGTGGTTACAAGATGTACCAGGGGCCTGCCTTTGGCGAGAGAATCATGCCTTTGGTCTTTTTTTGCATTGAGTAGGAGCTTATGTTTAATTAGATTATGCTGGAAGGAAATAAAGTCTTGCTGTAAGTCCTCATAGGCCAAGTCCAGAGTGGAGTTGAAGGTGTAGAAGACAGTATCGTCCACGAATAGGTGTACATTAGCTGTGCACAGTTGTGAGTCAAGATTGTTGATATAGATTGCAAATAGGATTGGGCCCAAAATGGAGCCTTGAAGGACACCTTGTAGTAGTAGTTTTAGGGGAGACAAATCTCATGTGGCTTTGACTTGCTGAAATCTGTTAGTAAGGTAGCTGGTGAACCATTTAATAGAAGAACTGTCGAAACCGATGTTACTCAGAGCATTAAGCGTAATGTCATGGTCCACGGTGTCAAAGGCCTTACTGAGGTCAAGGAAGAGAGCAAACACATACTTCTTAGAGTCCAAGGCCATTTGCCAGTCTGTGGTTACTTTAGCAAAGGCAGAGACTGTGCTGTGCTAAGCTCTAAAACCTGATTGAATGGCGTTTAGGAGATTCTGAGAGTCCAGGTGCTCCCTGAGTTGGGTATTAACAATTTTTTCAAGTAATTTTGAGAGAGTAGATAGTAGGGAGATTGGCTGATAATTGTTCATGTCGCTCAGGTCCCTAGACTTGAACAAGGGAATGATGTGTGCAATTTTTCATGAATTGGGTAACGTGGCTTGCATCAGGGAAGAGTTGAATAAATGGGTAATGGGCCGGTCAGGTAGTAGTAACCCATTTTTAGGAAGAAGGGTTCGATATTGTCAGCACCCACACTCATTTTTATATCCAGTGTCAATAGGAGGTCCTATATATATAGACAGTTGGAAGCATATCTCCTGACTCTATCAAGCGATTTTTCCTTTCCTCATCTGATTCTTTTTTCTTTTCTACACCATTTTCACATTTGTTAGTGTTCCTATTGAACGTTATCTTTTTGTTAGTCCTCCTACCTTTCTCTTATCTCTCCTTCATTATCTTATTTTTTTGGGGGGGTCGTTTATCACTGTTATCTACACCAAAACATTCTTTTTTGGGTTTTATTTTGTGTGTTAACAGCTTTATTGTCCCTCTTTATTTGATGTTTTCTTTGAGTTAATTCTTTAATTAGATGGTCTATTTTCCTTATCTCTTTACTAGCTTCCTCTTCAATTACTGTTTTTATTGATTTTGTTCCTGTTCCTACCTCAACTGGCATAACAGTTGGAACTTCATGTTGACTTTTTGGTTTTTGTGAGTATAGTAAATAGCTGATTTTTCTATCTAAAACTAAAAACTGACAGTGTCCCTTTAATAACTTTGCTTCCCTTGCATGATGTCACAGTTCGAGGTTGCAGCACTGAGAAAAAAAAGGGGCAGGGTTATGAAAATGAAGTAAAGCACAGAAATAGAAGGATTTTTTTCATGGAAAACAGCGCTTTGTGGCAGTTTGAACGGTAGGAGCCTGATTCACAACTCTTACAGGTCACTACTCCCATTTTTCATGGCAAACATGCATAAATCACTTTAAAGAAAAAAAGCAAAGACTGTAAATTCCCGGGGAAACTCTGCCCCTGCAGTTAGTAACTGCCAGAAAATGAATAAGGCAACTAAATTCTAGTTAAGTAAAACACACAGCAATTTAAAGGCAAGCACCTAAAATCTGATCCCTGTTCTTCCTGCTGCTGAAGGTACAGACACACCCAATTAGAAACTGCCAGAAAGTTCCAGAAATATATCAGCAAACAAAAGCCCTTACTTCTGCACAAACAAAATGGCTAAGGCAACTAAAGACCCAATCTGGTCTCCATTGACCTTCCAACCTCAATGCCTCTTGTTCAATATACCTGTATGTCTGTCCTATACAAGCTTAAAGCCCCCCACTGTTCTAACATTGGCTGTGTATGCCAGGCATCTACCACCCATTCAGTGAAGAAATATTTCCTCACATCACTCTTGAATCCCCCAAACTTCACTGCATGTCCCCAATCCTAGTGCTTATTCTAATTTGAAAGAGACTCCTCAATCTTACCCTGTTCACCCCTTTGAGGTACTGGTATCATGTCATCCCCCTCTCTCCTCTCTTCCAGGGTATACATGTTGAGATACCTCGATCTCTCATTGTATGGCTTCTTGTGCAAACCATGCACCATTTTAGTTGCTCTTCTCTGAACAGTCTGTAACCTGTCTACATCTTTTCAGAGGAGTGGTCTCCAAAACTGAACAAAGCACTCAAGGTGTGACCGCACCAGCGAGCATTATAATGGCAATAGCCCCCTTCTTCCTCCTGCTGGAGATACCCCTCCCTATGCAACTAGCATCCCACTAGTCCAACCCACTGTCTTGTCACACTGCTCTGCCCCCCAGAGATCCTCAGCTGTGATAACCCCAAGTTCATGTTCCTGTTTAGTGACCATTAGTATCCCCCACCCTACACTCAGCACTTGGGTTTCTATGTCCTAGGTGCAATATTTTGCCTTTTTTTTTCATCTACTGCCATGTTTGTGACCATTCTTAAAGTTTCCCAAGATCCCTGTGCATTTTTTTTCATAACCTTCTAAGTGTCCGCCCTATTGCAGATTTTGGTGTAATCTGCAAAAAGACATGCCATCCCTTTCACCTCTTTTGCAATGTCCCTTATGAAGATATCAAAAAGGATTGGTCCCAGAATGAAGCCCTGTAGTACTCCACTGATCACACTCACCTCCTTAGAATGAGTGCTGTTAACCACCACTCTCTGTCACCTATCCTTTAACTGCAAGAGGTAAAAATCTGCCAAGTACATTTCATTTTGTGATTTACAAATTCTCCCTAAATATGTGTATTAAAATGTTAAGCCTAAAATATAAAAAAATGTGTTGCACATTGCACTTTAAAAGATCTAGAAGATATGCAGAAATGAAAATAGTCTTTTTGGCTGGCCAGTAATGATTGTAATTTTGGATATAAGTATTACCAGGATGTCCTTGAAAGTACAATTTGAGAAGGGCACATATATGAATTTGGTTTGAATTATATGGCAATAATGTATTGCAAACTGGATATCAGAAAAACTTTGTACAGGATGCAATGAATTGCCAATGTAGTCTGAGGGAAAGGAGAATTTAAAGCAAATGGCTTGCCTGAGTCCCTGGTATTCCAAGGCCAGACAATGTTGGTATGGTCTAGTATTTTTATCCTTACAAGGGGTTGTGCTGGATACTATCCTCCTTGTTTTATTAACTACAGAAGATGACTGGTTTATAAATAGGCCAGCAAACTATTTTAATGCTATAATGAAAATAAAAAAAATATTTATTAAGAAGTAAATCAGATCAAACAAACCTGATAGATTTCTTTGATTGGGCGACTAAGGTAATAGATCAGGGTGGTGCAGTGAATGTGGCATACATGGATTTCAGTAAGGCATTTGACACTGTTCCACATAGGAGACTATTAAACAAGTTGAGGAGCTTAGGAGTAAATCAATAGGTAGTAAACCGGGTAAGAAGTTGGTCGGGAGATAGGAGACAGAGAGTGGTAGTAGATGAAGTTCACTCTGAGGAGAGGAGGGTGACCAGCTGGGTGCCTAAGGGATCAGTTCTGGGACTGGTCCTCTTTAATGTATTTATCAGTGACATTGCAGAAGAGCTGGAAGGGAAGGTCTGCCTCTTTACAGATGATACCAAAATCTGTAATGGGGGGGTGTGTGGAAAAGATGAATAGAGACCTAACAAAACTCAAGCAGCAGTCAAGGGTATGGCAACTGGACTTTAATGCAAAAAAGTGAAAAATAATGCATTTTTTGGGGTATGGAAACCTAGGACAGAATACAAAATGGGAGGGGTATTACTGACAACAACCAAGGAAGAGAGAGATTTTGGTGTAATCACCTCAAATGACCTAAAGGTAACCAGGCAGTGTGACAAGACAGTTGGAAAGGCAACTGAGATGCTAGGTTGCATAGGGAGGAGGATTACCAGCAGGAGGACAGAGGTGTTGCTGCCTTTGTATAGGTCACTGGTAAGACCTCATCTGGAATACTGTGTACAGTTTTGGAGACCACATCTACATAAAGACAAAGACAAAGTGGAGGTTGTCCAGAGGAGGACAACTAAAATGGTGAGAGGTCTACATCACAAGCCCTACGAGGACAGACTGAAAGAACTCAATATGTACACCCTGACAGGAGGGGGGGTATTATAGAGACCTATAAATACCTAAATGTGGTAAATAAAGTACAGGAGAGGAATATTTTTTGAGAAACAAAATGTACTCAAGAACAAGGGGACATAATATAAAGATGGAGGGGGTAAAGTAAGGAGAGATGTTAGAAAGTACTTCCTGGTGGATTCCTGAAATTGCTTACCAGTCAAGGTAGTTGGGGCAAAAACAGTGGAAGGGTTCAGTCTGGGATAGACATAAGGGTATGTTAATGGGATGAAATGTGGGTAGGAAAAAGGAGCCGGAGATCATAGGGTCTGCGGTGATACTGCAGATAGAGAAAATGGGCAGACTAGGTGAGCCAACTGGTCCTTATCTGCTGATAAATTATATGTTTCTATGTTTTAAATATAATATGTTTGCCGATGTTGATTTTTAAGCATATGAATTGTATATGCCCCTGGTGGATGATTCTTTCTGAATGAAATGTACATGCATTTTATTTGACTACTTTGTTATTGTTTATGTTGTCAGTGTCAGTGGCTCAGTAGGTAGCACACTCGCCTCTGAGGCCGGGAGATCAGAGGGCTGTGGGTTCAGTTCCCACATCTGGCACTTGGGTTACTATCCCAGTACTGACACTGTAGTGCAGCATGAGAGGGGTGCTGCACTTCTGAGGTGCCGTCTTTCGGATGAGACGTTAAACCAAGGTCCCATCTGCCTGGATTGGTGGTAGTTCAGGTGGATGTTAAAGATCCCATGGCACTTAATGAAAGAGTAGGGAATTTCCCCGGTGTCCTGGCCAAATTTCCCTCATTCACTCAAAAAATACCACCAACAGCTTAATCTGGTTCAAGGTCAGTTGGCATTCATCTGTATCCCCCTCCCCCGGGTCGTGCCTGAAAATAGGCAGGATTTGTCTAGTGCACTTACCCGGTCAACAAAAGCTAAATAAATAAATAAAATGTCCTCCTGTGAATATTCTACTGTATTTATGGAAACATTTTATGTATATGACTGTATTTTGTATTATTATGTTGTAAATATCTGTGGAAATGATCAAACAATAAACTGTACTTAATGAAACAAATAAAAGCAAAGCAAGTAACTTTTAATTTTCTCTTCACAGGTAGGAAGAGTGATGGGACAACTGTACTGTTCTCAAAACTATGTGCTGTAAGAACATTTTGAAAACCCTCCTATTTCTCTATTTGTGATGTCATCCATTTTTTTCCTGCCAACTTCAGCCCATCTGCAACCAGAAGAAGATGTGAATTAATGCACAGACAGTTTATCAGAAGAAACGTGCATCTCATGTAACAGGGTTGAACATTTATGGATTTGATAAAATTGCAAAAATGAAAACTTCTGAGTATACAAATATTTATTAAAGGGTGTTACACCTTCCTGTACATACCAAGAAAGGTGAGGAAAACTGAGACATGATCAAATTGTGAAGCCTCTATTTTTGTGGAACATCTTTGAGGCAAAGTGTATGTGCAGTGTATGAGTTTCCAAGCCTCCCCTTTCATATGTACAAATGAACGAGAAAGGTTGGGCTGCAAGAAAAAATTCATGCCTTATGGCCAGCTCACGGTTATCATACTAAGCCCCTACTGCTCCATTCCTTTCCTCTCCCAACCCAGACACCTTGTTCCATAACTTCCATATTGCAGAGATCTCACTACCTGATTGTGTGTTCTGTAAAGGGGAGACTTCCATTGAACCCGAACAGGGAAAATATAGACTATCAAAATCTAAGGACAAGTTCAGATTTCAAGCAGCCTGGTGCAGTTTATCTAAGCAGCCTCACTGAACAAGAACTGCGACCAATATTAATAAAGAAACAATTACTAAAGAAAATGTGAACTTTAATATATGAGTAAGTGTGTCTGAAATTGCCCAGCCAGTCTTTCAGAAGCCCATAGGGAGGAAGACCGAGCTTTGTATTAAACATCACAGTTTCCATAAAGTGTTAATGAAGACCGTGATTATAAGTACTGTATTTCTGGGAATAAACAAGGACGAATCCTAACAAAACTTTCTTACAAGCACTGACTGGAGAGCAATTAAATATGGAAGACCATTGCACTAATTTTTCAGACTATGGTGGCACAGGTGCTATGAACAAAGGCCCTCCATGGAACCAGAGTTGTGAATATAATTACTTGACATTTCCTGGGGAGGAGGGAGGGATTGAGGCTGGAGACCGTGCCCTTTTTACAGCCAGGGTGTTCATTGGGGCTACACTAGTGTGTGTCATGGTAGTGTGTGGAATTGGCAACTTCCTGTTCATCATAACCTTGGCCCGTTTCAAGAAATTGAGGAATGTCACCAACCTTCTGATAACTAATTTAGCCATCTCTGATTTGATCGTGGCAATCATCTGTTGTCCCTTTGAGATAGACTATTATGTCATCAGAGAACAGTACTGGACTTTTGGACATGTGCTCTGCTCTTCAATCAACTACCTGAGGATGGTCTCCCTTTATGTTTCGACCAACGCACTACTAGCAATAGCAGTGGACAGGTAAGTGTTTTTTAAGTTTGCCAAAAAAACATAATGAATTTAGGGGCTTGTGAAATCTGCGAAATGGAACATGTTCAATATATATGGTTAGGAACATTGGTGATAGTGCTTATCATGGTGAGAAATGGTAAAGATCATGGAACTTGATTTTCAGTATAATGAGGAAATTCACAGAATTTCCCAGGATTCTGCATTTTATACCAGAGAAGTACACCTACGTTACATGCAAAGTGATACAAATTGTTTCCCCTACCATTTTCCCTTTGTTTTTTTCTCAGTATATATAGGGTATAAACAATGACCTGTTTCAAAACATAAATGATAATAAACTGTACATTATTTGTCCAGCCATTCTGTTTTTGATTTGGACATGATCAGTTTACTAGTTCTGACTTTTAAATCTCCTGTCTGTGTGAAGATTTATATGTTTCTTTTCATTTAAACTGCTGACTTTAGTGCCACACGGGGCTATTGCAATGAAAACTGCTCTTTGATTGGTTCAACATTTCACTGTCATACAGCTAAACTTTCAATATATTACCTATAACTTACCCAGCAGTAAAGAAAACATTTTATGCTGAAGGTTGAGCATGTAAGATAACATAGTTTGTACAACAATTGGGGGGAGGAGTAAACAAGACAACATAAGAGTAATATATTGACAGGACAACACAAAAAACAAGATTTTAAAAATGTGTTGTTGTAAGCGTATATCTTGGCTGATGACAACCTTAACAGCAAAATAAAAAAATATATATTCTAAGCATCATTATTTATATCTTGAAAGTCAATAACATCACAGTCGAATACTGAACCAATAAAATAGCAGCTTTCACAATGCTTATGACACCACAGCAGCCCTGTGGAGCACTGAAGTCATCCATTGAAATCAAAGGGAAATTATTAATTCCACAAACAAACAGCCATTTTAGAAGTTAGAATTTGTAAACTGATGTATAAATCAAATTTGCAATGGCCTGACTCAAAATATGCAGTTTGTTATTATTTGTGAGGGGCAGGACTTTTGTAACTCACCATTGGTTCTGGCACTTGTGAGTTATGATCCTTCCACCTCACACTTGAAGATGAACTGCAGATTCTGAGTTACCCCAATGCATATTCTCTATCAGTTTTCCTAGATTTTTTAAGGATGGTGTTGTATAAAAAAGGTATGAGGGCAAGTCTGTCACCACCGTTGATGTACAGTATAAATATATTTTTTTTATACTTGTCTAATTAGTCTCATAACAAATGCTAGAAAGCAGAATCCTGGTAAAATCTGGAAACTAAACTAATGAATTACAGGTACAATCTCAAAATTCCAAATCATGAAAATGCTATTTAATTACTTCACTCACTGAATTACTGCCCATGACTGTGGTGTACTGAAGCTGGAAGGAGGACATTTTACTTGTAGTCAAAATTATCCTGAAAAACTCGCCAGTGCTGAGCTACCCCAATAAGTTTAATGTCCAGTAAATTAAGGAATCTAGCAACTTTATTCTGAAATGATTCCTTCTGCTAAATGGTGGTCAACATAGATTCACTGAGGGAGCTTCTGCAAGTCCAACTTGTTGATTTTCCAGGAAGAAACAAAGGCACTCTGGGGAAAGACCATTGATGTACTACACTTAGATGTCATTGACTACTAACTCACACAAACATAGAAACATACAAAGTGTTGGAGAGAAAAGGACCAGTACGCCCATCTAGTCTGCCTTGTTTTCTCTGCCTAACACTACACCCTGGACCCTACTTGATCAAAGATGTCCCTCCCTCCTTCTTAACCTCTATAATACACCATGTGGCTATCCCATGCATGCTTGAAGCTCTGCACTGTCTTTTCCCCTACCATCTCTTCTAGCAGGCTGTTCTAGGCATCTACCACCCTTTCTGTGAAGAAGTATTTCCTCACATCCCTCTTACATGTCTCCACCTCAAGTTTCATAGCATGCCCCATGTACTGATGTTCCTCCTCCTTTGAAAGAGGCTCCCCCTGCACTTTATTCACCCACATAAGATAGTTATAGGTCTCAGTCATGTCCCCCCTCATTCTCCTCTCTTTGTGGAAGTACATGCTGAGCTCTCACAGTCTCTCCTTGTACAGCTTCTCATACAAACCACACACCATTTTAGTAGCCCTCCTCTGGACCGCCTCCACTCTGTCGATGTCCTTACAGAGGTATGGCCTCCAGAACTGGATGCAGTACTCTAGGTGGTCTCACCAGTGATTGATACAGAGGCAACACCACCTCACATCTCCTGCTAGAGAGTCCCCTCCCTATGCATCCTAGTATCTGCCTTGCCTTCTGCCCCTTGCACTGACCTGCCACCTTGAGATCATCAGATATGATTACCCCAGGTTCCCCCCCCCACTTGCTTAGTAACTGTAAGTACCTCTCTGCCCACCTTGTATGCAGTCCCTGGTTACCCAGCCCCAGGTGCATGACTTTGCACTTTTTGGCATTGAAACCCAACTACCACTCCCTAGACCATGTCTCTAGTTTCTTCATATTCCTTTGCATTCTCTCCACCCCTTCCTGGGTGTCCACCCTGTTGCAGATTTTTGTGTCATCTACAAAGAGACACACCTTCCTCTCCAATTCCTCAGCAGTGTCACTTATGAAGACATTGAAGAGGACAGGGTCAGTACCGATCCCTGTGGTACTCTACTGGTCACTCTCCCATCTTCTGAGTGACTGCTGCTTACCACCACCCTTTGCCTCCTATCTCTCAATCAGTTTGACACCAAGTTTACCATTTTCTCCCCATCTCCCAAGCTGCTAAGTTTCTTTATCAGCCTCCTGTATGGTACAGTGTCAAAGGCCTTGTGCTGAAGTCAAGATAGGCCACATCCATTGACCTCCACTGACCCACTTTCCTAGTTACCCTCGCAAAGAAATCTATAAGATTTCTTTGACATGAACTCCCCCCTCTGAAGACATGCTACCAATGGTCCTGCAGCCCATATGTCTCCGGGTACTCCATCAATCTCTTCTTCAGCCGGGGCTCCATTAATGTCCCCACTACTGATATGAGACTGACTGGTCTGTAATTGTTGGCTTCCTCTCTGCTACCACTCTTGTGGCGAAGGACCACACCCGCCTCCTTGCATTCCTCTGGAACTACTCCTGTCTCCAACGATGTGCTAAACAGCATTGCCAGAGGAATGGCTAGCAAAGTGCTTAGCTCCTTACACACCCTTGGGTGGATCCCAGTTGGCCCCATCACCTTGTTTCCCTTTAGGTCTTCCATCCCACAGCAGACTCTCTCTTCCATATATGGACTTGTGACCACTCCCATCCCCCACGGTGTCTGTTAATGCATGTTGGCCCATCCCCCACTTCGACTGTGAATACCAAGCAGAAATATTCATTTAAAATTTTAAATAAAGTAGTTATTCAGTGCCTTCACTATTTTCCTTGCCTTACACAGCAGTCACCCCCCCACCCCAAAGAGATCATGGACTACAGTGTATCCCTGACTCTCCTTTTATGTATTGAAAAAACAGTTAACTTTTTCCCTACATCCTTTGCACTATCCTGTCTCCCAGACAAACCTTAACCTGTGCATTCAGAGCCCTGCATTCCTTCAGAAATGCCCTATACTCCACTCTTTTAAATTAGTGACATTGTTAAATTGCATGAGCCTTTATATCTAAAATGAATCATGTAGTTAAATTACTTTGGCCCATATTCTTAAAATGACTCGGAAGCTCTCTTACAGTTTATTCAATTAGACTGTTTCCTCCCCCTGAGTTAAATTATTTAGCTCTGCTCCTGAAATGTATTAGCCATCATCTCTGGAAACAGATGGGCTGCTAGCAGAAGAGGTGGGCTACTAGACAAATAGGTAGATTGCACACTGAACTAGGAAGGTGGGGAATACCTCTGTAATGATAGGGTCTGTAAGTTAAATTGGGACCAGACAGGAAAGATTGCAGTAAATACTAAACTGTGTGGTGCCATGATGTTGGGGCGGGGGGGGGGCTAAGTGAATATTATCTTCACCCAAGCTCTGGGGTTAGGAGGCACCAGGAAGTATAAAGGGACATTTCCTATAAGCAGCAGTGAGCTTGTCACTGGAATCATGCCGCTCAAATAAGTGCCAAGTGATTAAGTGCCACGAAAACTTGAGAAGAGAGGAATTAGGGCAGGGAATGCTGCTCAAAAGTTTCCATAACTGATCAGTAGCTTCAGTGGTTACTGTCACCATGATCAGGCAGGTAGTCAACTGCAGAGGAAGTGGCACAACCAGTTTCCAGGGGATGCTCTAGAAGGTGGGAGGGGGACAGTTGAGTAAGAGGTTTGAGATATTTACAGCAGAAAACTCACCTCAGAACTGATGTTCAGTATCTGAGGGAAGAGCAAGAATACAGGACTCAGGTATTTGTTGTTCCATTACCCCAGAGGCAGACTATGGTCCTCTTTAGGGAATGGGCTGATGGGGAAGGAAGAGAGGCAAGATGGTTTGGGCAGGACAGTATTCCCGAGAGTACACACTCAGAACTTATCACCTTAGCTCAGAATGAAATTGTGGACCCTCTAACTTATATTTTTAACAAATCACTCATGTTAGGTGAAGTACCAATGGATTGGAAAAAGGCAACTGTGGTTCAGTTTACAAGTGGGGCAGGAAAAGTTTAAACAACTAGTAGTCAATCGGTCTAACCTGTATCCTAGCAAAAACCATGGACTCAATAATAAATGATGAAATCCAAGAATATACTGGCACTTTTAACCTCCACAATTCCTGCCCCCTCTTCTTCTACCATTCTTTCTGCAGTGCCCTTATAACTCCTCTGACAGCTCTAGGATATATTCCTTAAATAGGCCTAGCCTTCTAAGGCTGTCAGAGGAGTAACAACGGTGATCAACTCTTGGATCTTTACACACTCAAAGTGTATAACTATACTTTAACTATATTACATGTATATTAAATGGTAGCACTCCATCCAAGTGCACTCCAAGGTAATTTAAAGTTTGGCATTTCTGGAGTACAAAGCCCATTCATGGCATTTAGGTTGTAAGGACAAAATGTGGCATTTAGCTTTAAGGACAACAGGGGAGATTTAGTTTTGGGAAAAAAAAAAGCTGTTCATTGTGTTCAGATTAAGTGAGCACTAGGTAATATTGAGCCATTCAACTACTTTGAATAAATCTGAATTAGGAGCCTTTTGTATTGTTATTTACAAAGGTAAATCTCTTTTCTAATTTGTAAGGATGCTTTAATGGGGATGCGCAAAACACAAAATAAACTTACATCTGACCCTGTTACTGATTTCTATAAAAATGACAGTCTCCCAAGTGCCATTTCTTTAGCAATAAACCTCCGGGGGCATCACTCACTGCATGTAAGTGAAAATAAGCGGAAAATGATTCACAGAAGGCAGTTGATGTCACTTATCAATGAAGCTTCAGAGCAGCTATATCGTTATCAAAATAAAAGGCACTCAAAGAATAAGCTTTAGAGCACTCAGGGAATAAGCTTTAGAGGATTACTGTAGCCACATGCTATACTTCCCAAGTAATCCGTATCAAATGGAAGTCCCTGTATCCTGTATTGCTTTTTTTTTTTACTCTTATGTTTATAGCCTTTCCAGGTCTGCTCGACGGCACCACTCCCAGCCCTGTTACTGACCTTCTCCCAGACTTACTAGTTATCTACCCACTTATGCTGAACCCTGTGGGTGGGTAGCCAGATGTATCGGATCATGCAAGAGCCAGGGGGAGGGTTCAGGCTAGGAGCAGCCTGGCACCTATTTTCCTCTGGATCTTCTTCCCTGGGCTGGAACACTGGGACGTGTGCACCAGCACGTTATGCTCCAGCCCTCCCCCATATTAGTGTGCCCTCCCAGTGAACTACCGCCCCAACCTCTGCCAGGTGACAGTCCCTGCAGCGGGAACTACTGTCTCCCCTCCCCAAGTAAGGACAGTGTCTGTCAGTTGCTTGATTCTCCCTCACTCCACCGGCCCACCAAGTGACCTCTGTCCATTCTTGAACCTGTGTTGCTGATATGGAGAAATACTATACACAGCAAAGTATTCAGGCCTTTTTATGTTGGCTCGTGCTTGCGCACCAGCCAATATCTTGCGGTAGTAGCAGATTTGGAGGCGCGGTCACTGTTAGGTGAATGCAGGGCACGCATCAGTAGGTGCGTCCCTCATTCCCCAGTAAGCCAGCAGCAGGTGTTGACACCATGCATCCCTAATGTGGACATCAGATCTAAGAAAAGGTCCGCTGCAATGAGAGTGAAGCTCTCATGCAGCGGGACCACAACACGCCTCTCGATGTGCACGCAACATGGCGGCAGTGACTGCCACCGCATGTCACAATGCCAATGGGGGAGCCCACTCCCCATTGGCATAATGACCCCCCTCCCATTTAAAATGTATGCCAAGGGGGTGCCCAATCTCCCTCAGCATCATGTGCCCCCCAACAGTCTTTCTTTGCCAAAGGGGGGGCCCAATCTCCATCAGCTTTAATCCCCTTTCCCCGTTTATTTTGCCGACTGGAGAGTCCACTCCCCATCGGCATAATGTCACCCCCCACTTTTATTGTGTGCTGACGGGGGTGCCCAATCCCCCATTGGCTACAGCATCCCCCCCAAAAAAAAACACTTAGGTGGCACACTGGGAGCCCACCCCAGCATGCCAAATCCCCTGAAAAGGAAAAACCATCCTGCAATGTTTTTTTTTTAAACCTGTAAAAAAGAAAATGGTCCCTCGCGATCTCCCTGCCCCTCCCCCAACCTGTGCCCACCTTCTGCATACCATGACTCCCTACACCTCACCCCATACTTACCTCCAGAGTCCAGTGTGACAATCTTCGGTGGACCAGGAAGAAAAAATTACTCACCTTAGTAATTATGTTTCTTCTATTGGAGTCTTGCTGTATTCTGACAAGTGCAGTTAGCTCCAGCATTTAAACTGCCCCGGAGAACAAAGGGTTAACTTTCTATGCAGAGCATAGAATGCTGAGCTCGAGCTCAGTTGATGTCTCTGTCTGTTTCCCTTTGAAATCTAACCGTCAGATTCTTACGAGCAAAACCCTAATAGCTATTCTATGTGGAAATTGTAAAATTTTTAATAGCCAACTGGCAACAAAAAGTTTTGGATCTCTAAAGGAAGACTCAAGTCAGGAAACCCAAAACTCAAAAACCTAACCAAACAAGTATAGTAATAAAACAACACCCAAACAAAAGAAGATGGTGTAAAAGGTGCACCCCTGAAGTGCAACACTGCACCTGCCCACCCACTTCCCAAAACCAGGTTCTGAGAGGGGAGGCAGGGAGGGAGGTCAGAATACAGCAAGACTCCAATAGAAGAAACATAATTACTAAGGTGAGTAATTTTTTCTTCAAACAACTTGAAGTCTTGCTGTATTCTGACAAGTCTGAGACTTACCAGCGGTACCTCCATGGAGGAGGGACAGAACCTACTTTGGGAATAGGCTCTGAAGTACTGTTGTGCAAAACCAAGCATCACTCCTAGCCTGGATATCCAGAGAGTAATGCTTGGTAAAGGTGGACTGTTTCAGGTGGCTGTCTTGGCAAATTTCTAGAGGTGATATCCTGGCAGCAGCCAGAGAAGCAGCTGTACCTCTTATAGAGTGAGCCCTCAGGCCTGAGGGTGGAATCTTTCCCAGTTTTTCTTAGCAGAATTGTATACAAGACACAATCCACCTGGCAATAGTTCTCTTAGTGACAGGTTTGCCCTTTCCCACTTCTCCATAAGTAAAGAACAACTGAAGGGAGTCAAACCTGTGACCCTTGGTACGCTCTATGTAGTAGCTAAGGGCTCTTTTAACATCTAAACTGTGTAGCCTCCTCTCTCCTGAGGAAGAATGATCAGTGAAGAAAACAGGAAGAGACACAAACTGATTCAAATGGAAGTTTGAAACCATTTTGGGCAAGAACCTTCTATTGGTTCTAAGGACCGCTTTTATCCCTGTGAAAGGAGATAAAATCAGGTTCCACTGACAGGGCTTGCAATTCACTGATACACCTGGCAGAGGTAATGGCTACCAAGAACACAGTTTTCCAAATCAAGTACTTAAGCTCTGCTGAGGACATAGGCTCAAAAGGAGGTTGCATAAGCTGAGCAATGCAAACATTCAAATCCCAGGCAGAGGCAGGGTCTCTAAAGGGAGGATTGGTGTGAAGCAATCCTTTGAAAAATTTACAGAACACAGGATGAGATGATAGTGAGGAAGACTTCCCCACTGACAGAAAAGCAGAAACAGCTGACAAGTGTGCCTTGAGAGTAGCTGGTCTGAGGCCTAGGCCATTAAGATGGACCATATAATCCAGAACCATATGCTATTCAGCAGTATCTGGGGGAAATATGCTTCTTGGAACACCAAATGCTGAATCTCTTCCATTTGGAGTTATAAGTCTTTCTGGTGGAGGGCTTTTGAGCAGCTTTGAGAATATCCAGAACCCCCTGAGAAAGATGCAAATCTGAAAGCTCTAACTCTTCAAGAGCCATGCCTTGAGATTGAGAGACTGAAGATTGGGGTACCAAATCCTCCCCTGAGAGGATGTTAACAGATTGTAATTCCTGGGGAGAGACAGGGGAAGATGGACTGCTAGGGACAACAACAGGGAGTACCAAGGCTGTCTGGCTAAGTCTGGAGCAATCAGAATCACTTTGCAAGGTTGAGACCTTATCTTGACTAAAACTTTGAACAGGAGTGGGAAGGAAGGGAAGGCATACAGAAACTTCCCTTCCCAATTCAGAATCAGAGCATCCAGGGGGACTGAGCCCAACACTGGGGGTCTGCAACAAAAGAGAGGAAGCTGGTGATTGTCTGGGGCTGCAAAGGGATCTACCTCTGGAGTGCCCCACCTTGAAAAAATCACTTTCAACACCTGAGGGTCCAGGGACCATTCGTGATGGCCCTGAGAGATCCTGCTCAGTGCATCTGCTAGCACATTGTCCTTCCCTGGAAGGTGAACTGCTATCAGAGAGATTTGCAGGGAATAAGCCAGGGACCACAATTTCATGGCTTCCATGCACAAGGCCATGGATCGAGTGCCTCCCTGCTTGTTGATGTACCACAGGGTGGTGGTGTTGTCTGTTCTGACCTGAACCACCTTGTTCTGCACTGACTGAGAGAAAGCTTTCAGGGCCAGAAAAACTGCCCTGAACTCTAGAAGATTGATTGATATGGAGAAGGGATTCTTGGGGGGGGACCATAATCCCTGGGCAGTGAGGGCCCCCAGATGGGCTCCCCAGCCCAGAAGAGAAGCATCCATGGTAAAAACCACTGAATGAGACTGAGTGGCAAATGGGACCCCTTGTCTTAAATTGTCCTGATCCTGCCACCACTGAAGAGCCTGGATCAAGGTCAGAGTCACTGGGATCAGTTTGGTAAGGGAATCCTTCTTCTGAGACCAAAAAGCCCTCAGATGGAACTGAATATCCCTCATCTGGAATCTTGCCCCTTGGGCCACTGCTGTTGAAGCTGCCATGTGGCCCAAGAGCTGGACAAAATGCCTTGCTGGTCGAGATACCTGAAGGCTGAAGGAAGAGGCTAGTTCTATAAGAACCCTTGCCCTTTCCAGGGGAAGAAAGGCTCTTGCTCTGACTGTGTCCAGTTCTGCCCCTATAAAGGTAAGAAGCTGGACTGGCTCGAGAACTGACTTGGGAAGGTTGAGAAGAAATCCTAGAGAAGTGAGCACTTGCTGGGTCACTTGCAGGTGAGACTTGACTTGGTCTGGAGACTGGCCCACTATTAGCCAATCGTCCAGATATGGAAAAGTGGAAATCTTTTGCCTTCTTAGAAAGGCAGCTACTATTGCCAGACATTTTGTGAAAACCCTTGGGGCTGAGATTAGGCCAAAGGGCATTGCTCTGAACTGATAGTGGCCTGAGGACAACTCGAACCAGAGGTACTGTCTGTGGGAGCCCCTGATGGGAATGTGAAAGTAGGCATCTTTGTGGTCCAGGGAGGCTAGCCAGTCCCCTGGCCTTAGAGAGGGAAGGATTATTCCCAGAGTTACCATCTTGAACTTTGGTTTCAAAAGATGTTTGTTTAGGTATCTTAGGTCTAGGATGGGTTGCCACTCCCCTGTCTTTTTTGGGGTAAGGAAGCACCTGAAGTACAGTCCTTTTCCCCAGTGTAGGTTAGGTGCTCTCTCTATGGCTCTTAAGGCCAGCAGAGATGAAACCTCTGCCTCTAGGGCAAGGGTTTCCGAGAGATTTGCAGGTGGAAAAGACCTGGCTCTCATCTTTGGAAATTTTCTGAAGCTGAGAACCAGTCCCTGGCTTACTACTTCCAGGACTCACTTGTCTGATGTAATAGACATCCAGTCCTGGACAAAGTAAGCCAGTCTGCCCCCTACTGGAATAGGAGAGTCGACCCGGGCAGGCCCATCAGGGTATCTGCTTGGCAGGGGCCTTAGGCTGAGGAGTGGATGCAGCCCTGCTCATCCCCCTTCTGCCTCTCCCTCTGAAGAACCCCTTCTGTGAAAAGGGAGAAGAGGCCTGTGCTTGGTAAAAAGGCCTATGAAAAGGCCTGCCCCTGTCCCTGGACTGCTGCCTTTGAGGAGTTGCCTGCCTCTCCTTGGCCTGAGCACTCCTGTAGGTGGTCCTGTACTCAACCATTTTCTTCATGTAATTCTCTGTCTGCTCCCCAAACAGAGACTTACCCACTACAGGAAAATCCATGGCCTTAGCCTGGGTATCCTGCGAGAGGCTAGTACATCTGAGCCAAGCCATTCTCCAAAGAGCCACAGATGTAGCCATGACTCTTGATGACACATCATTGGAGTCCACAGCAGCATGAAACTGAGCTTTAGATGCCTCAATCCCATCAGCAGCCACCGCCTCCAGCTCCTTGGCTAGCTGGGGGGAGGCCTGTTTAGCCAGTGCCAGTACAGTGTTCCACCTGGACTTCTGGTACCTGGCTGTAAAGGCCATTTAATTTGCCTGTCTGAGTCCCAAGGAAGATGCCATGTACAGCTTTTTTGCCATGGCATCAATCTTCCTGGAGTCTTTATCTGGGTGGGGTGAAGCCAAGGGAATGCTTGCCTTATCACAGGCAGCAGCCTGCACAACCCCAACATGGCTGCATTGGTGATATAAAAACTCCGTATCTGAGTCTGAGAGTGTATATCTCTTGTCCATTCTTCTGTCCACAGGAGGTATAGAATTGGAAGACTTCAGAATTTTTTGTGTCTGTTTCCCAAAAGATTTGTGGAGGGGAATAGACAGTCTCCTGGACTCTGGGATGTCCATCATTTCTACAAAATCAGGCTCCTCCTGATCCTCCATTGCCTCTTCCATAGGAAACTGGAGGGTCTCAGCCACCTTTCTGTAGAACATAAAGTGGGAAGGGGACTCAGAAAGCCTAGGAGGGGAAACACCTGAAGGTCTGTCTGGGGAGATGTCTGGTTCCACAGGCACATCTAGACTTTCACCATCACCATCATCATCTTCAAACTCCCCTTCCTCCTCAAACTCCAGTTCATAAAATTCTTCAAGGGTATAGTTGTGAACCGGGGGAACCAACCGAACCGAGCCGCTGCCAAAAGGTGCTGGATCGGTCATAACCGGGCGAAGCGATTCCACAATACGAATCACTCTGGCTAGTTCTTCGATGGTCAGAACATGGACTTCTGGATCCAAACTGGACGATTTTTCTTTGCGCTTTCTTTTAGTAGGAACCGACCCCTCAGGATCTGCTCTCCTTTTGCCTGAAGAAGTATTGCCCTGGTCAGAGGGCACTCCTTCTGGTTCGGTCGGAACCAAACCGGGCTGGCCATCCGGGTCAGCGGATTTCTCGGCCTCCTTTTCCCTCAGTCTACCTAATCTCTTTTCAAGGGTAGATTTGAAAACATTTTTGCAAATTTGGCAGTCTGAATCGAGGTGTTCAAACCCCGGACAATAAACACAGGTGGTGTGGGGATCGGCCTTAGCAAAGACCTCCCTACACTCACTGCAGTGTTGAAACCCAGTGGGCCCGGTTTTTTCCTTGGGTTTCTGAGACATGGCCAACCTAACCAAACTTACCCTTTTTTCGGCAACTGCCAGGCAAGACTCCCTTATCAGTTCCTAACCGTGTCACGGGTATTGGAAAAAAATGTCTCAAAAACATTTTTTTTTGAACCGATAACTACACACTAAAGTTAACACAAGAATTAAACAAATGATCGGTTCAGCCGAAGCAATCCACACTTTTACAAGTTCCACACAGAAAACACAGTACAAAACCTATCTAGTACTCACGGTACCACAGACAGAGACTGAACCGACTATGTGGAATAATTTTTCAGTTAGAAACTGATGAAAAACCAACACTTCAACAGACTTTCGAACCGAGCTGCAGGAGAAATCTCCGGAGCAACTGTTCAGTGAGGCGGAGTAAAGAATCTGATGGTTAGATTTCAAAGGGAAACAGACAGAGACATCAACCGAGCTCGAGCTCAGCATTCTATGCTCTGCATAGAAAGTTAACCCTTTGTTCTCTGGGGCAGTTTAAAGGCTGGGCCTAACTGCACTTGTCAGAATACAGCAAGACTTCAAGTTGTTTGAACATGTCTGCACTTTTCAAAGTCGACCGCAAACTGAAGAAATGCCGGTAAGTTGTATAATGGCATCAATAGGGTTTTTTCAACTTTGGTGCATAGCTCAGCCATTTTTGGGAATTTATGCACCAAATTTTCAACATGGGGTTATTGGGACCCCTCCTCATGAATTCAGGCGCTGTCATGGCGTTATTCGGTCCCGAAAGGTGATTTCATGGTCACTGCATGGAATCATCTTTTGGGGCCAATTAATGAAATGACAGTGCCAGCGTTCATGAGGTGGGCTCTCAAAAAGCCTATGTTGAAAATTTAGTGGAAAAATCCCAAACTGGCTGTTTTATGAGTGTGCGAGTTGCAGTTTACCTTCGGTAGAACTTTGTGAATCTGTAATATTTTCACTCCAGATTTTCAAAATTGGAATTTTCCCACACCTCCTTATGAACAGTACAGCTGTCACTTTACATATCCTGGCCGAAATGTGTTTTCGCATGTCCAGCGCAGGATAGCACGGTCGCTGTGTGAAATCAGTTTTTGGGACAGTTTGAGGACATGAAGGTGACACTGTTCATGAGCAGAAGTCCTAAAATGCCTATGTTGAAAATTTGGTGGCGAAATTCCATAAAATGACTGTGTTGCAAGTGTGCGTTGCGCAGTTTCCACGCACCCTTGTAACTTCACAAATTTGCAATATTTTCATGCCAGATTTTCAACACTGGCATTTTCTTACCTCCTTATGAACAGTACAGCTGTAATTTTTCCATCCTGCCCTAAATGTGTTTCGCACCTGTAGTCGCACAGTGGCGTGGTCACTGTGCGAAATCAACGTTTCGGACGAATTAACAAAATCACAGTGCCACTGGTCATGAGGGGGAGGTCCCAAAATGCCTATGTTAAAAATGTGGTTAACAAAATCCCAAAAATAATTGGGCTGCGGACATGTGTTGCACAGTTTATATGCATGCTCATGACTTCACCAACTTTTCATATTTTCACTCCAGATTTTCAACGTTGCCATTTTTTTACATCTCCTCATGAACAATACAGTTGTCATTTTCCACATATTGCCCAAAATGTGTTTTAGTCCCTGTGCTGCCAAATGGCATAGCCACTGTGTAAAACCACCTTTCAGCTAATAAACTGATAGTGCCACCTTTCATGAGGTGGGCTCACAAAAAGCCCATGTTTAAAATTTCAAGTGAAAATACCAACACACGCCTACGGTGTTAGGGTTTCCAACTGTAGGACCCCACCCTGTAGAGACTGACAGGCGTCAGGGGTGTGACTTGGGATCATCGGCTGTAATGCTCACACCATTCCACCCGCCCCACCCTGCAGCCAGTGACAGGCATCGTGGTGTGCCTTGCACTGTTCAGCCACAAAGTTCACCCCATTCTCCTATACTGCACCCACCTCAGTGTATTTCCTTATGGAATGGGGTAAGTATAATGCCCAAAGACCCCAAAGCACACCATGACACTTGTAAGTGTCTACAGAGTAGGGTGAGGTAAAATGGCATGAGCATTATAGCTGATGACACAAAGGCACACCCCATGCCTGTTGGTCTCTACAGGGTGGGGGTGGGATTGGCAACACTTTAATACTTCACTGCCATTCCTATTATGCATCTCCAACTCCGGCACTACCAATGCCAGCGAGACAACATTCGGCATTGACAAATGCTTGTTTTAATAGTGAAATATTATATACAGCAAAGCATTAGGCCATTTTTTTAAATATTTGTTTAACTGAGTTACATGCATTAACAAGAAAACAATGATTAATACAGTATTAATATATAAATTAACAGCGATTTAATAAGTTCTGAACAAATATAGAAAATATATTTGTATTTCAGGTGGCATCCCTGTAGTCCTGCATTCACCCTTTTAATATAATAAAAATAAATTCTGTTGAAATGTGGAGGAGTCAGTATTTTATTTAAATTAATTAATTATCTTCATGACATCAGTATTTCCAAAAAAATCCCACTGTTTCCTTATATAAGAATTCATACTGCTTTTAATTAAGATCTGCAATTGTTAAGATGTATATAAACTACATAAGGTGCACTCAGTCTGCAGTTTTTTTTATATATTTATGGAGCCACTGTGTAGACAATGTTTGATATGGATTACAAGTGGTATATTTATGATAACATATTTAATTTATGAAAAGAATACATTTCCCACTGTTATCGTGCTTTTAATATAAAGGGATTAGCAGAGCATCCTTTCTTAGAAAAACATTTTCTAATCTAGAGAGGTTATTCATTTATTTAGCTTTTGTTTACCAGGTAGGTACACTAGGCAATGGGATGCCTATTTTCAGGTGCCACCCAGGAGGTTACTACGAAGAATACAGACAGTGGAAATACAATATATTGAAATATACATTGACAAGAAATGAACATCTAATAGAACAGGGTAAATCTAATAAGAAAGTATATAGTTTGCAGTGCCATCATTTAGAGAAACAAGCTTAGAAAATATGCAGTTGTATCAATAAGGGACATACATAGATTTGCAGTACATGCTATGTGCTGGGAAGGGAGCAAAACAAAAGTAGTTTCATGTCAATATGTCTGTAATGAAAACCATAATAACAGCACATTGACGTAATATAGAGAGTCACAAAACATTAGGGAGAGGGAAGGGAGTCATAGTCATAGTAATTACTTCAGTAGGGTGCTGTTTAGAAGCTGTTACGTCAGTAAAATTCCCCTTGGAAAAAGTGCACATGGGGAAGATGCTAAAGTACCATGACAGGAGCAGAGTGCCTGGCTATGGAGATGTTCACGATATCTGAGATGGAAGGAATGTATAGAAAGGCATCGTCGGACATTAGGAGGAATGGAATTCCATACTTTGGGGGCAGAGTAGGTAAAGAATGCTTCACCAGCTTGAGTTTTAACTCTAGGGACAGTGAGCAGGGCATTTTCAGTGGATCTCAGGGGGTAGCCATTTTCAATAACCTCTCTATCAGGTTACTGACAACAGAAATTATGCTTATTATTTTTGAGTGAAGGACAGATTGACCTGATGAAGTGGGTTGCTCCCACGAAGCGTCGGCATATCAGATATTGTTTAGTTGAATCAATAAATCCAGAAAATACATATCTGTGGTGAGTGGCCCTTATTTTCAATGTTTTGGTCTGCATTTTTGCTGCCGTTGGAACAGGCTCCTCCCATTGTTGTTTATCTTGGGTACCAGCAGTCACACAGGCTGACTTGATATATTGATAATCTTACATAATATTTTCCACTAGAGGTGATTTCCTCCTTTAAATATCTGGATATCTGGCTAGACTCTTATCCTGAACTCTCCTACAATATTGATACCATCTATAAGAAACACCTTCCAAATCACTGCTCCTTGTATAGTACTCCTCCCTCTCTCCCATCACTCAAGGGCAGTCACTTCCCTCACTGCCTGTCCCTTATCCCCAAATTCTGGTTTGGTTCCCTCCCCTACTTCCTCAGCGCTATCCTTTCCTATCCCCTCTCTCTCCTCCTGCCCTCTCCGAAACTTCAACACCTGCTCTTCTTCTTTTTCCAGTACTAACGTGCCTGTCCGGTTTCTTTCTCCTATAGACTTCCATGGCTTTGGAATAGTCCCCTCCCTCTGTTTGCTTCTCATCTTCCTCTGCCCTGAAAACTTTACTCCTTGGTCACGCTTCTCGTGTCTGTACTTGCACCTGATGCCCCTCTCACACCCTCCCCATCCTCCCTCCCCTGAAGTCTTTAACCTCTGTCGCTTACTGTACAAACTCATTGCCTCTCTATATCTAGATCTAATTTATTTTCTCAGCCATTCATTGCTTTGTTCAGTCCTGCCCCAGTTAACCAAGTTTTTATTTTTATCCATACAGCTGTTTTAATTGATTTCCTATTCACGGGCTAGATAACTGTGTCATCAAGGCACAGGTCGGGAAGCACAGGAAAAAACAAGATCAGTTGTAGAATTCGCAACAAGAGTTTTATTTATACTAGCAGTTACATAGATAAAAACAAGCATTTGTCAATGCCGAATGTTTGCTTGCTGGTATTAGCATTGGGAATGCAGGAGTTAGACAGATGCAGAATAGGAATGGCAGTGAAGTATTGAACTTCACGCCAACCCCACCTCCACCCTGCAGAGAGGGACAGGCATTGGGGTATGCATTTGGGTCATTATCCATAACGTTCATGCCATTTCACCTCACCCTATCCTGCAGACATGGACAAGTGTTGAGGTGTGCCTTGGGGTGATCGGCTTTACAGTCACCCCATTCCTGAAGGACATACGCTGAAATGGGTGCAGTATAAGAGAATAGGGTGAATTCTGGGGCCAACGAGTCCAAGGCACATCTCAATGCCTGTCACTGGCTGCAGGATGTGGGGTTGGGGGTGGAATGGCATGAGCATTACAATCGTCAGTCCAAAGGCACACCCCTGATGCCTGTCAGTCTGTACAGAGTGAGACATTATGGTTAGAAACCCTAACGCCCCAGGCATTTGGTAGTATTTGCACTACAAATTTTCAGTATGGCCTTTTTGTGACCCACACCTCATGAAAGCATTTAGTACCTCTTCTCATGAACAGTGGCACTGTGATTTTCTTAATGTGTCCCGAACTTTGAGTTCCCACAGCGACTGTGCCATTCTGCGCCAGATGTACGAAAACACAGCTCAGGCAGGATGTGAAGAATGACAGCTGTACCAATCATAGGGAGGTTGAAGAGATGGTTATGTTGAAAATCTGTAGTAAAAATATTAAAAATGCTCGAATTTCTGAGCATACGTGGAAACTGTGCAACGCATGCGCATAACAGTCATTTAGTGGAATTATTTCACCAAATTTTCAGCATAGGCATTTTGTGACCTCTGCTCATGAACACTGTCACTATGATTTTCTTAATCTGTCCTGAACATTAATTTCCCACAGCGACCATGCTATTCTGCGCAGGATGTGTAAATGCATATTTCGGGCAGGATATGAAAAATTACAGCTGTAATGTTCATAATGAGGTGTGAAAAAATGCCAATGTTGAAAATCTGGAGTGAAAATATTACAAATGCGCAAAATTACGAGGGTGCATGGAAACTGCGCAACTTACGCTCATAAGGCAGTCATTTCATGGACTTTTGTCGTTAAATTTTCAACATAGGCATTTTAGCACCTCTGCTCATGAACAGTGTCACTGTGATTTTCTTACTCTGTCCCGAACACTGACTTCCAACAGAAAACCGCACTATTGTGTGCCAGAAGTGCGAAAACACATTTTGGCCAGGATGTGAAAAGTGACAGCTGTACTGTTCAAAAGGAAGTGTGGAAAAATGCCAATGTTGAAAATCTGGAGTGAAATATGACAAATCTGTGGGTTACAAGGTGTGTGTGGAATTCATGAATGCACGCCTAACATAATCATTTTATGGACTTTCATCACCAAATTTTCAATATAGGCATTTTAGGACCTCTGCTCATGATCAGTGTCACTGTGATTTTGTAATGTGTCCTGAACACTGATTTCCAGCAACCGTGCTATTCTCGCCAGAAGTGCAAAAACACATTTTGGCCATGATGTGAAAATGACAGCTGTACTGTTCATAAGGAGGTCTGAAAAATGGCCATGTTGAGAAATCTGGAGTGAAAATATTACAATTCAGCGAAGTTATGAGGGCGTGGTAACTATCAACGCACAATTGTAAAACAGTCATGTTTTGGATTTTTTTTCACCAAATTTGCAACATAGGCTTTTTGAGAGCCCACCTCATGAACAGTGGCACTGTTGTTTTGTTAATCAGTCTCAAAAGGTGATTCTGTGCGGTGACCACTAAATCATCTTTCGGGACTGAATAACGCCAGGACAGTGACTGTATTCATGAGGAGGGGTCCCAATAACCCCATGTTGAAAATTTGGTGACAGAAGTCCAAAAAATGGCTGAGATATCCACATAAGTTGAAAACCCTATTTATGCCATTATATAGCTTACCGGCATTTCTTCAGTTCGCGGTCGGCTTTGAAGAATGCAGACATGTTCCCAGTCCACCAAAGATCATCGCACTGGGCTCTGGAAGTAAGTATGGGGTGGGGGGTGGGAGGTGGGTGCACAGTGAGTGGGTGCGGTTGTTGAGGGGGCACGAAAGATTACGAGGGACCGTTTTCTTTATTTCAGGGACAAAAATAATAAAAAGGACATCATTGGCAGTTTTTTTTTCAGGCTTCATTTGTGCATTTTGGGGAAAGGGGGGGCTTAAGCCGATGGGGATTGGGCTCCCTGTCAGCAAATAAAGACTGTGTGGGGGGCATGATGCCAAGGGGGATTGGGCACCCCCCCAGCACACAACAAATGGGGGGGTACATTATGCCAACAGGGAGTGGGCTCTCCCATCAGCAAATTAATTGGGCAAATGCATTGGGTGTTGAGCCATGCACTTGCCACACACACTGTAAAGTAAATGAGCTGTTCAGATGGAGTGGTGACATGTAGGCAATTTGCATACTGCCGACGGCAGTATGCAAATTACTTGCCAATGGCAGTATGCAAATTGCCTACACATTACCACTGCTGATTGTAGCGGTGGTTTTCTCTGAACTGTATGCCACTGCATCTGAACTGCTATCATAGACAGCTTGGGCATTCATTGGTGTGGTGCGGCTGCACCTGCAAAAGGAAGCAGGGCATTGGAAGCGGGGGTGGTTAAACTACAAAAACTCGTATGGCAGCACTATGTTTCTTGCAGATGCGTGCAAGCAAACATAATAATATTGCTCCGTATAACTATTTACAAAGGCCAAAAACACAGAAAAAGTCCATCTGAGTTTTTCTTCAATCTCTGTGTCCATCTAACCTACAATTGCAGCTCAGCTCTCTTTTAAGTCCTTCCAACCCCCATTCTTAACAAGCATCCTGTTTCTTCCAAAGTGTTCTTGTACATTTCAAGCAGGTGCTGCAAGAACACAGTGTTCCAGAGCCGAGGCCTCTTTTTCACAGCTCTTCTGTAAAAGGCTTAAAAATTTCACTCAGGTAACCTCTTGAGTTTCCAATAGCTTTTTGCAATCATCTCAAACCACAATTACATACATTTCAAAAGTAACATTATATAGTTTTTAAACAAAAGGGATCCCAATATCAGTTAGATTTCCATACAGTGATTTGCATATATTTTTATATCAGCAGATATGCAAGGGAGGAAAAAGACAGAAAAGCAAGGGAAGACTGAGTGACAGTGAGAGACAAAGAATTGCAAGACTGTCGGGGCTATCAAATCCTAGGTCTCACAGGAAAATTTGGTTGTGCAACCAGACAGATAAGAGACAGGCAAGGAAAAGATTAGAACACAACAGATCCTTGCATTCAAACTCTGTACATAACAACTGGGACAGGGTCCTATTTAACCCTGTCACAAACTGCATACCCAGATGTCAACTGCACAGTAGGGTTTGTGCTGTTTGCTCCTCCTGCTGCTGCTGCAGTGGCTGTATCCAATCAGAGCACGACCATACATCCAAGCTTATCAACTGGCATGCCACCTTTATTCGCACTATATAACCCTCAGTGTTAGTGCTGAACCTGCATCTCCAGAAATGAAAGAATGATAAAGTAATCTAAATAATGGCACATTCTATTAATTGGGCATCCCACTCTACAGCTGAAATAGGCTCCCCTATTACACAAACTCCTACTCACTCAACTCATCCCTCAGCCCACCAGGTTATACAAAAATGGTAACACCTCTTCCCTCATAGACAGGATCCTAGTCCCAAATGCTGACAAGATTGGCTGCTCAGGTATCCTGCCTGACGCCCTAAGTGATCATTCTCCTGTATACTGTGTATGGCATACTGCCATGCTCAAAGTCCCACCTCACATCATCCACTTCAGGGATTTCTCTCAGCTTGTCCCTTCCCAGTTCAAAGCTGATCTGGCCAGCCAAAACTGGCCCCCACCATCACTCCAGATTCCAAGGTTGATGGGGTACACTGTAACAACCCTCTTACCATTGTGAAAGCCTTCAACAACCTCTTCTCTGATCTCTCCTCAACCTGATTGACAACAATCAAGGAGCCTCCTCCTCATTATCGCTGATTCCCTCTAGCTGTCACCCCTCCTTCTTATTCAAAAAGGTCTCAATGTCAGATGTCCTAAAGCTACTAAGAAATATCCCTGAATTGAAGTCAGCAGGCCCTGACTGCCTTGAGCCTAGACTTCTGAAACTAGCTGCAGACAAGCTTGTGGCCCCTCTTGCAAGGATCCTTAACATCTCCCTCTCCACTGCCACTGTCCCCTCTGCCTGGAAACAGGTCAACATCATCCCAGTGTTTAAAAAAGGCAGTTGCAAAACCCTATCAAACTATTGTCCAATTGCCATCTTACCAGCCCTAAGCAAATTAATGGAAAGAATTGTCGCCACCCAGCTCACTGCATATCTTGATTATTACAACTTACTCTGTCCAGCACAACATGGTTTCCATAAATGTCACAGCACCACCACTGCCACGCTGACACTAACAGATGCAATCGGTGCATCCCTTGATAAGGGTGAATACATTGGTGCTGTGTTTATTGACCTGACAAAAGCTTTTGACATGGTCAATCATAAACTACTACTCCACACGCTAAACTCCCTTGGAATCCCCATGCATGATCTCCCCTGGTTTGCCAGCTATCTAGCTGACAGAACACAGAGAGTTAAGGTAAACAATACATACTCCAACTATCTTACTACCTCCCTGGGTGTCCAGCAATGATCAATTCTTGGCCCACTGTTATTCTCTCTGCACATAAATTCCATACACCTGTGTTTCAACAACAGCACTCCTCTCCTGTATGCTGATGATCTTGTCTTCATCAGCCATGCCCCTGATACTAATACCATTAATAACACACTCTCCACTGATCTCCATGTAGTCCAATCTTGGATGGCTGAAAATAAGCTCCTGGCTAACATATCCAAAACTCAGGCGATACTCTTTGGCTCACCCTCCAGGCTACGTGCCTACAACACCCCTCTGTAAATATCCTGCAGAAATGGCACCATCCTGGAAACAGTCACCTCATTTAAGTACCTAGGCTTCACCCTGGACCAGTCTCTGGACTTCACCTTACATATCTCCTCTACATGTAAGGCCACCAACTCCAGCCAAGGTCTCGCATACAGAGCCAGCAAAAACCTATCTCCTGCCACCAGGCATACCATAGCACATACCCTACTGATACCAAGGCTCACACATAGCCTCCCTATCTTTGCTAATGCCTCCAGCTCCAATATGCGTAAATGGGTGGTCGGTTATAACAATATATGTCACTTTGCCCTCAACTGTCACTACCTCACCCACCACTGTCAGTTGTATGAAAAACTTGGCTGGTCCTCTCCCTCCACTTTAATGGACCAAACAGTGGGTAAACTCATCTACAGCATACTAAATACAAACAAACCCTCCTCCCCTGCTTCATGCCTTGTGACCAGCGCTAGTCACTACTCTCTCAGATCATCCGACACCGCTAAACTCACTATCCCCTGGTCCCACACCAGCTTTGGCGAGATGTCTTTCTCATCTACAGCCCCCAAACTCTGGAACAGTTTTCCCCCTCCTCTGCAGTCAGCCCATAATGCAGCCTCCTTTGACTACCAACTACGCGCTCATCTTGCACAGTGCCACAAATGCACTTGCTCCAATAATCATGAACATACTGCTCCTCCCTAGGTACTCCTTTCTGATTCCCCCTCCACCACCATTCCCCCCAATCTCAAAGGGCTATAGAATCTGGTTTAACTATGCTAGGTCGGGGCTTGACTGTTATTATGAAGCTACTAAGCACTGTATCTGGTCTGCTGATATTGTACACTTTGCCTGTACCTTGCATTATGACCTGCATGACTTGTACAACTTCTTTCTTATATCTGTTACCTATACTGTGACCCATGTATTGTACTCATTGATCGTATACTATCTGCCTTTTGACATTACTGTCATCAACAGCATTGTTTACTGTGTATCTTGTGCTACTGTAACCTCCCAGGTCATGCCTGTAAATGGGCATATATTGTACTCCTCTGATTGTATACTACCTGCTTTTTGACGGAAGCATCAAATGTGGTCGACAGTAAATCTGTCGACCACCCGCACGCGATGGCACAGTACCGATGCAGGTATTGTGCCACCCAAGCCCAGCGTTTTCTGCGGGGTCTCTGCCACCCCCAGACTTTAGGATTCTCAACTCAGGTCAGAGTTGGTCTGGGGAGGGCAGGACACTGGGTGAAAGCAAAACACGGAAGCGACCATTACAGTGGCTGTCGCTGTAGTGGTAATTTTCTGTGTTTCCCCGTTGGGGTGTCGGGCAAAAGGGGACCACCCCTTTTTGACATTTTTGTCATCAACTGCATTGCTAATTGTGTATCTTATGCTATTGTAAGCTCCCGGGTCATGCCTGAAAATAGGCAAACTAACTGCCTAGTGTACCTTACCCGGTTACCAAAAACTAAATAAATAATGTATCTATTTTCTGAATAGTTTCACATAATTAGGTTTCTCCTCTTCTAACTCATTTTTCTAATGTTGTAGGTACTTGGTTATTGTCCATCCTCTGAACCCTCGCATGAACTACCAGACTGCCTGTGGTGTCGTCTTCATGGTGTGGGTGGTCTCACTTCTCATTGCTGTTCCTTCAGCCTACTTTGCCTCAGAAATCATACTTGGAGACGTGTCTGATGCCAACAGCAAAATCTTCTGTGGACAGGTCTGGCCAGCAGATAAAGAGGTTTTTTACAAGTCATACTTTGTGTTCCTCTTTGTGGTTGAGTTTGTGGCACCGGTTGTGACCATGTCCTTGTGTTATATACGCATTTGTCGGGAGCTCTGGTTCAGAGACTTGCCCGGTGTCCAAACAGAACAGCTCAAAAGTCGGCTTCGTGCCAGAAGAAAGACCGTTTTAGTCCTTGTTGGGATATTGTCTGCCTATATCCTCTGTTGGGCTCCATATTATGGTTATGCTATTGTCAGGGACTTTTTCCCCAACATCCTTCTTAAGGAGAAGTACTCCCTTTCTGTCTACTATATTGTGGAGTGCATTGCTATCAGCAACAGCATGATTAACACACTCTTTTTCGTGACCGTGAAGAACAACACAGGGAAATATGTGAAAAAATTCCTAGTTCAGCGGTGGAAATCTTCCTACAGCCCAGAGACAAACAATACAGAACAAGAGTGCCGAACAACCTTACCTCCTCCTTCAGAATAAACTGTGCCTGTAAAAGCAGTCCATTCCCCAAAAGTATTTAGAGTCTGCGTGAGGGTGCCTTGTGCTTTTTTATTTTGAGACACTATGCTTTTGGTTTGATGTGAGCTGCCATTGTTTTTCCAAACCCCAACCAACACCATGCTTACCAACATGTTAAAACCAGAGTCCTGGTCCCCAGGGCTGTTACAGTTACACCATTTAGGAGGCCATAGAGAGGAAGAATAACGAAGTAAAGGAGACAACTGGGACAGGGTCCTATTTAACCCTGTCACAAACTGCATACCCAGATGTCAACTGCACGTAGGGTTTGTGCTGTTTGCTCCTCCTGCTGCTGCTGCAGTGGCTGTATCCAATCAGAGCATGACCATACGTCCAAGGAGAGAAGGAGAAAAGGAAAGTACTTCAATACACAAAAATAAAAGAAATACGCATTTAGAGAAACAAAATGGAGAGACTTAGAGAGAAAAAATGATACAGTACATCTTGTAAATCTGTTGCTATGTCCATATCATGATACTTTTTTTCCTTATACTTTTTATGGCCCCATGTCACTGATGCTTCCCCTTTCATCCCAGACTCTCAGCCCTGTCCCATCCCATCTGTACCACTTACCTCACCTCCCCATTGCAACAGGCACAGCTTTTGCTCTGTGGTAGTTTCCTGGGGGGTCTTCTCTCAGCTGCTCCACCTCCTTGTTCCTCTAGTGCACGGAGGGAAGCAGTCAGTCTGGAGGGCAGGACCCGAAAGCATTGGGTGTCAGCATGTTCACTTCTGGGGTTTTCCCTGTTCTGTTACTCCTCATCCTTAGGATGCCAGCTGTAAGGGTTCGAAGTGTGCTGGTGTATGCAACTGCATAGCTGTGCACAGCACCAGCCAGCATCCTACCCCCTGAAACCTTTCTGATTGCACTACCAGCTGTGGGCACTCAGGTAGCAGTACTGCACTAGAGCGTGCTGCCCTGCCTCCCCAGAGGAGCAGAGCATCCTGATCATCTTCCCCAAAACCGACCGCTGATGTTCCAACCTCACTCCTGAAGCCAGGTTATCTGCGCCGTGAGTGGCAATTCTGCTGCTGTGCCAAAAGACCAGCCTCATACCATTATTCCTTACAATTTGTCAGGGGGAAAACACTGATACAGAAAGTTCTTTGAGGATGACCACAGCTCAGTGAGTTGTAGCTTGAATTAAATAACAGATCCAGCAGACTTTGTTTTGATTCCCACAACCTCCACTTGTGTACTGTGTGACTCTTTGCAAGTCACTTAACGTCCCCAGTGCTCCCGGGTCATTCCTGAAAACAGGCATTGTACCTAGTGAGCCTTAGCTGGTTACCCAAAAAAAAATCAAATAAGCCACTGGGAGCTGTAACGAGCTGTTCCTTGGACTCTAAAAAGGGGTGTAATGGTATACCATTACTGTAGTATTCTGTGGTATATACGTTTGCCAGGATTGATTTGTTCTATAGCATTGCTATTTTGAGATGATCTTACTTCAAAGCTTGACCTGTGTGAAAAATGTATATATATTTTTATGTTTTTGACATATTCATTTTTTAAACAAATACAGTAGTAAGGCAGGAGAACGAGTGGGATACCATCAAGTAATAACACACCCCTACAAGGCAGGTCAGGTTGCTTTCACAGGTGAAAAGTAGGGGGTGATTATCAAAGGCAGCCTACACTATGCAGTGCCTTACTGTTATTTTCATTATTTTTGGTTTATTCACCTCTTTTTGCTCTCCAGCTTGTGGCTTTTCATCCTATTATTTGAGATACTGCAATCTGTATCTGCCCAACTGGAAAGCTCCATGGCAATGGACAGTTTCATTATCTAATTTATAGTCCAGATACAAAACTGATATCTGGACTACGTGCAAAATACATATTTTCCATCTACTAGTTCTAAAGATTATTTGTAAGAAGAGTTGAAGTTTGGCATGATTCTGATTAAGTTAATCAAAAAAGGCTAACAATTTTGAATTTATAGTATTGCAATGGGACTGATTTTCTTATAATATTGTAATAACTGCTGTATTTTTTCTTTCACTGACGATAATGTGCCATCAAAAATGTATATTGTGACATCCTTACATATAAACTTAACCACATCAGTGCTTGTCATGTAGATTGGTCATGTAATGGATGTTTTTGGTGTATGGATCTGTATTTCAAAAAGGAGCACTATTAATCATTTTTCTAAACAAGTTACATTTTATTCTTGTAAATCAGTGTTCATATGACAAAAGTGTAATGAAGCTGGCAATGTAAAGCTTTTGATAAATAGAGGTTTATGACTACCTTCAGGCAAAGATTTGGCAAATATTTGTATTAAGCAACATAAAATATTTATTATTGTTATTCAGCTCAAAACGTATTTTACAGCACGTGTGACATAAACACAGTCTGCAGCCCCAGCTGGCTAAGGCAATTCCCATTTCCACCTCCCACCTTACTCAGTCATCAACTGCCTCCAACCACCTCTTAGGTCCTCCAATGCCTTAAAATAATCATATCTGTCCTTCTGTCTGTCTCTACTTCCACCCTCAGCACTGTCTTTTTAAAGCCCCCTCATCTACCTAAGCTAACCACATCTAGTCCCATATTAAAGATGGGGCAAAGATCCCTGTAAATGTCTTCAACCTTCTCCCGCAAACCCTTGATCCATTAGTGTCAGTGGCTCAGCAGGTAGCACACTCACCTCTGAGGCCGGGAGATCAGAAGGCTGTGGGTTCTATCCCCACACCAGGCACTTGGGTTAATATCCCAATACTGACACTGTAGTGCAGCATGACGGGGGTGCTGCACTCCTGAGGTGCCGTCTTTCGGATGAGACGTTAAACCGAGGTCCCATCTGCCTGTTCTGGTGGTAGTTCAGGTGGATGTTAAAGATCCCATTGCACTTCTCGAAAAGAGTAGGGGAAGGTTTTTATTAATAAACAGAACAATAAATCAGAAAAACAGTAATACAATTCATGGAAAATAAGAAAAAAAAATAACAAAGAGAATATCAGCAATACTCAATTATCTGACAGCATAATGATTCAACCTATTTTGTCTTTCAAAAAAGGAACCTCTATCCACCTCATAAGCCATACATTTTTGGACAAACATTTGCTTTCAGAATCACATTGTAACAACAAATCATGTTCAACATGTTGAAGAACTTCAAGTGGTGAGTGGTATAACTGTTGTAGAGTAAGGTGACATCTGGCATGCCATAAATGAAACTTGAACATAGCGAACAGCAGCTGTACTACACCCGCATCCAACAAAGTAGAATGTAGCAAAAAACCTCCTACAACTTCCAGATATGTAACAGCCTGCCAGAAAGGCTCGCTCCAATGGGCAGAAAGGGTCATCCAGAATTCTTGCACAAAGGGTCAGGAAACAAAAAAATGGGACATTGTTTCCTCCTGATTAATGCAAGTATCCCTCGGACAAGTACATTCAGTAACCATTTTATGCTTTTTATTCCCCCTAACACTGAGTCACCCATGACAACTAAGCCATAAAACATCCCATAATCTAGGTGGAATCTGTTTATCTACCAAACTTTTAAGGAGGTTATCAACATGACCATCCGGTACATCCTTAAAAACGGGGACTATGGAATGTGCTTTAGATTGTAGGACATCATAAATATATTTGCGCGATTTGCAATACACATGGGCCGGAAGTAACTTCCATCTATTAAGTTTCGATATCACAGGTCTGACATAAATCAGGTAACTAGAAGTGTGTAAATTTTTCTGGCTCAAACCTGGCCATTCTGAGGGCAATTTAGGTAACCAACCATACGCACAAATCACCCATAACACAGAGTGTGGATGACTAAAGTCTAGTAAATTCCAATGAAAAAAAATACTATAGTAAAAAGTAATCGGATTCACACAATTCAAACCACTCTGTGCAATAGGAAGATACAACACATCTCTTTTAATGGGATTTGAGCGACTCCCCCAAATAATTTGAAAAAAAAAGACCCAATAAAGTGGCTTCCAAACCAGAAGGAATGAGGTATACCGCACTAAGGTATAAAAATTGAGGGAGAAGTAAAGATTTAGTAATGATAACCTTTTTCTGTTTAGTTTGTTGCCAAGACTTCCATAATCTGATTCTGGACTGAACTGCCTCAATTTTAGCTGACCAATTAAGTAACACATTATCACCTTTACCAAAATCAACACCTAAAATTCGGACTGGGCCCAGTATAACAGGAACGCCTTGCAACTTCGTAACCTCTGGAATGGCAGTATGCAGAGGATAAAAAAAAACTCTTAGATTTATTAAAGGAGGAACCTGCAACATCCGAAAAATTAGAAAAATGATGTAACACCTTATCTCCAGAGGTCAAATCAGCAACAAAGACACAGACATCATCAGCATAAGCTGAAATTTTGGCCTCAAGGTTACTATGAGGGGAAGCAATACCAAGAATCCGCACATCTTGGGCAATTGTACGTAAAAGCGGATCCAAACTAAAAACATAAAGCAATGGACTCAGAGGGCAGCCTTGTCTCACCCCCCGATGAATAGGGATATAGTAACCCAAATAACCATTTACCAAGGGCATAGCATAAGCATGACTATAAAGCAAAGCAATCCAGGTTATAAAGCGATCAGGAACTCCATAGGTTCATAAAACCTAAAACAAGTAGCTATGCGGGACCTGATCAAAGGCCCTTTATTGATCCATGGACATAACAAAACCCTTTATAACATCAACTTTACCAAGCTCTATTAGTTCCTGAAGCAAAAGGAGATTATTATAGATAGATCTGCCCGGTACTGAACAGGATTGGTGTAGGGAAATCAAGTGTGGCGCTATGGACAACAATCTGGCATTCAATATTTTCATTAAAATTTTAAAATCCGTATTAAGGAGATTTAAAGGCCTCCAATTGGAAAGTAAAGTTCTATCACCTTTCTTATATAACAAAATCTGAATTGAAGTACAAAAATGGAAATCGAGAGTGGGATGTTGCAAAACCCAATTAAACACTACTGTGAGCACATCACAAACCAAAGGACTACAGATTTGATAAAATTCTGCAGGCAAGCCATCAATACCAGGTGCCGTGTTATTCCGTAATTGGGAAATTTCCCTTTTAACCTCATCAACACTAATCGGAGCAACTAAAGCCTGTAATAGTATATCAGAACAAGGGGAAATATAGAGAGAGGAAAGGAATTGTTCTACACCAGCGCTATCCACTGGAGATGCAGCATATAAGTCTGAAAAATGCGAGGAGACTGCTTGCAAGATATCCGGAAATGCAGTGTAACTAGTACCAGCAGTATCCACAACTTCAGTCAGAAGGCGATCCGCAGAATGCCTATGACTACAATCCAAAATATCCCCCAAAGCAGATTTATTAGCAGAACAAACCCTATGTTCATGTAACAGGGAAGTAGCTCTAGTATACTGTAGTGTAGCCATTTCTTTTTTTACATTCTGTACCTGTGCTGTCAAAGATAAGCCTTGTGAGTGTATAGCTGAATATAAAGTTTCCAACTGCATACATAAAGACAAATATATCTTATATTTAGTCATTGCAGCATATTTAGACGTCCCCCTAGCCAAAGTAGAGATTTCAGATTTAGTGAGTAGCCACCAATCTAACAAATCCTCAGAAAGTCCAGATAGTGACAGACGAGCTTTCAACAAATCATGAACTTGGGCCAAAAACTTTTCATCAAGTAGCAGTAAAGAATTCAGTTTCCAATATCCCTGCCCCAGTTTAGCATGAGGGCCTACCCCTAACGTGGCAGTTACCACATTATGGTCTGAAACCTCCACTGGAATGGCTTGAGCTTTAATCACCCTCAAAGCTGCAGAGACAAAAAGAAAATCAATCCTAGTGGATAAGGAGCCCTTAAAAAAAGTACGTCCACCAGTAGGATGACAAACCCTATAAACATCCTGTAAACGACCCTGGACAATAATGTGATTGAGACAATGTGTATCACAGAAATCCTTATCAGTCCAGGCCCCCCGATCTGATTTATGCACTACACAATTAAAGTCACCACCCCATATGAGAAAGCATGACGTGAACAAAAAAGGCTGCACCTCACAAAAGAGATCCACTCGACCTTTCTTCATAACTCGTGCATAAATCACAATTAATCTCCAAGTGTAATGTTAATAAGTAAAATCCAATATTAAGGCCCATCCCATAAGCAGTTCAACCAACTTGGTAACATGAAATCCATCACCCTTAAACAACACCCCAACACCACTACAGGTGTCTAATCCTAAAGAAAAAAAGAAGGACCCCATCACCAAAGCTTTTTGGCCATATTAACCAAAGGAAGGGTATTGAGACGAGTATCCTGAATAAGGCAAATATCACATGCCAAATCACTCAAAAATTGAAAAGTAATCCGGCGCCAACGAGCATTTTTCACACTGTTCACATTGTGGGTGGCTACAGTGAGATGAAATGCCATGGCCATGAAAGAGAATCAGATAAAGGGTCGAAATAAAAATAAGTCAACATCAAGTAACCCTTCCTTTTCTAGTACTTCTCCGGGGTCTTACCCCCGACCGTGAGGGTCGGGTATCCATAGGCAACTCCTTTGATTTATCATTCTCAGAATCAGAGGATACCATAGGTTGTGAGGAGGTGTCAGAATCAGCTTCCATATCAGAAGACTGAGTGTGACGGGACAGGACCTCAAATTTATTACTTAAGGGTTCAGAGCCACCAGGAGAAGACGCTTTAGCCATTTTGGCCATACCTGTAGTCTGTTTTTGAGCCCGTTTCTTTGTCTGAACACTAAGCTCAGGAGGGGGCATAATAATAATATCCAGAGGTTTGTCAGGGACAGGCACAGGTTCAGCAGGAACAGGAGAAACAACAGGGGGAGGGGGAGGGGGCATAGAGGAAGGGTCCTGTACAACCGGTCGTGGAACTTCCTGTAAAGGAGGCTCAGAGGAAGGTTCAGATATTCAAATCACTGACTGGGGAGTAGGCACCGCAATATCAGGGCATAAAGGGGGACCAGTGACTACCTTAACATGCGAAGAAAGGGATTTCGCCATAACAATATCCCTTTTCTGGGCATTAAGAAGGATTACATCCTGATCCGGGCTATCGTCCCTGTTATGGGAAGCCCAAGGACAGGATCTAAAACCATGACCTAGTTCTTCACACAGGTTACACTTTAGTTCAGAATTACAATCTGCACTAGCATGGCCAAAAGATAAACAAAGGGAACATCGTAGTCTATCACAGGCTGCACTGAGATGGGAAGGCGAGCCACATTTAAAACAGGTACGAGGCTGCCCCACATAGAAGCAATGCCCCATTCCCTACCTAAAAACAAACTATTAGGTAAGTGTATGGGACCCACATTCGTATTTCTAAGTCACACCCTATAACGCCAACCACCAGTCCACAAGTGTTCAGAGTCAAATATAGGCTGTGGCAACCCCAAGACATCACAGCGTTTAGCTAACTAATGTGTAATATCACTAGCTGCTACATTCTCATTTCTAAACAAAATGGTTACAGTTTTAATAGAAGGTCTAGTAAGTGGGATAGCCCAAAATGGTAGCCACAACTCAGTGTATTTAAGAGTATCATACTTCGTCCAGAATTGATCTAATCCTCTAGGGTTTTGAAAACTAACGCCATATAAGGAAGAACCTGATACATGAATCAATGCAAATATTTAGTTTGTAAAAAAAAACAAAGATTCTTTCAAAAGTGACTTTCCCACATAGAGATGGTCTGGAGCTACATCAAGACCCCCAATATACTGACGGCGGACCACATTCCTTCGTTGAAGAGGAGGGGGGAGTTCCAAAACATATCCCTTCTGTGAAATTCTTCCCAAGTAGATTTAGCCTTGTCCCCAGGGTCAGAAGAAGGGCCCGGAGGAGGGTCAGAGAGCGGGACATCCATGTCCATTCTGTCACCCCACGCTGGTCCCCTAGAGCTAGGGCCTTCATCACCCAAAGAAGAGGGAGGCAAAGAAGGAACTTTAGCCAGCAGAGTAGTATCCAATGCAGGATGCTGAACATCCTCAGCCCGCAAATCCAAATCCGGGCTACCAGGCAAAGGTGGAGGCATAACTATCAAGGGAACTGCTGCCCTTCACAACTAGGTATCGGGCTATTGGCAGGGTGAGGTATCCAATGCCCTGAAATGCCTGGTTTCCAACCTGCACTCTGCAGGGAGGCCTCTAAAGAGACAGGTAGTGGGCTAGAACAAGGCAACAGAGCGGGAGGAGGCAAAACAGGCAAGACAGTCTGCGCATTAGGAGGTGAAACACACGGTCTAGGATGAATAGAACTCACAAGTTCGCCAGGCAAAGTCACTGCCGAGTTCAAAGGCGGAGAAGACACTGCTCGATCCAGATTTGTATGAACCAAACATTCCAACAGAGCATGGTGCAACACTGGTAGGACTGGTGCTACAGAAGATTGTTGCCGACTCTGCACCTCCAAAGAGCCCAAAGGTACCGCATCCATAATGAAAGCAGGAAGAGCCTCCACAGCCCCTAGTTCTGGTGACAGAGTCCATGTCCCAGGAGAGGCAGACTCAAAAGGGCTAACGGCATCAACAACAGAAAGTACCTGGTCCCGATGTGCAGCAAGGAGGGACTTCAACCAAAGTTCATCTGCAGGCAAAAAATCTGACAATGCAGAGGCAGACTGAGCAGGTAAAGATTCATCTGGTACAGCAAGATCCACAAGCATATCAACAAAATGGTCAGACGTCCTCAGTACTTCAGGCTCCAAAGCTGGACCTGCAGGAGCGGAGCTCTGCTCTCCTGCAGGTACACCAGCAGAATGACTGGGTCCCACGAATGAATCCATGGTCCAACAACGCCCCCACACAGAGTAGGGGAATTTCCTCGGTGCCCTGGCCAAATTTCCCTCATTCACTAAAAATACCACCAACAGCTTACTCTGGTTCAAGGTCAGTTGGCATTTCATCTGTATCCCCCCTCCCCCCAGGTCGTGCCTGAAAATAGGCAGAATCTGCCTAGTGCACTTACCTGGTCAACAAAAATTAAAAAAATAAAAAATGATGGCATGATGGGGTGGGAGGAAGAGGTCTAATGTCCTGTGGGCACTATTTAGCACATCTGGTCTTCTGCCATAGAGAATGTAAGTGGCACTGTGGGCAGGGGGATACTGACTGAACAGCTGGTATTTCAATTTTAGCCTCCCCTCATGTACAATATAAGGGGTTGGAGTGAAGACAAGACAAATGTGTAAGCATTGTTCTTTTATTCCAGTGTCAACTATTAACATTGTGTATCAGGAATACATCAAGTTAAGAAACTGGGGTGAACATAGGAAATAATTTCACAGAAAGACATAGCATTTATACAGAGACCTCTTCTTTGATTTACACATCCACAGGATTCCTTGGTCATGCCAGAAATTCTGTAACTTTTTTTTTTTAGGAAAAACAAAACTGCCTGTGAACAGATAACAAATCTGCTGAGAATAATGGGTTGTTCAGTGCACAGCTCTGTAGAAGTCTTAAAAATTAAATATTTATGGGTGTGAATGAAAGGGCAGGTTATGAAGTAGGTTTAATTGTATTTACTTTTTCAACTGAATGTTAGTAGCCCTTCACGTGACGTCCCAGCACTAAAGTAGAAAAGAAGTGGCTGTGTTTATCGTTGATCATGACTCATAAGTTATATATTTGGTTTGTAGTTCTTTAAAAAAAAGATTTTGTTGTCCTGTTGCTTTTATCAAAATAAAAAATATTAACAGGTTGAAACTGTGTATTATGTTTTTATTTAATTAAAATAGTTAGGATACCATTCACTAAAGAGTGTTTCTTCCATAGTTTTCCCAATGACAAAGTGTTTAAGACTTCTACTCATTTATAATTGTTTTTATTCCTCAGTTTCCTCTTGGTTCCCCATGTTCCTCACCCTCGCAGTCAGGGTCATCATGGTAGTACCTTCCCTCCAGCTAGGGTTGTCACTACATTACCCTTCATATAGCTGGGGAAAGAAGTAGCTCTCTTCACAGCCATTGCCAATGTGCATCATTATTGGCAGGCAGGCCTGTGTGGGAATTCTGGGGCAGCTAGTGCTCTCCCTCTCCACCAGCTGAATGCCTCCCCTCCAAGAAATGCTTGGCCTCAGTCAGCTGCAGTGAGGGGCTTGCACAAAATCCCTGGTCTCCCAGGTGACTGCTGTCACACCACTGGCCTGGGCCTAGAACAGTGCTCTTTTTTCTTCTACCAAGGTTTCCTCCCTCCACACCCACTTGGATCTGCTTTGGTCAGACCCACCCTGCCTGATAACTCACCTTTTCAGGGCTTATTCCCCCTGCTTGCCCTCTTGATTTACCCATCGTGGCAGGGTCCCTGGATGAAACCTTGACCCCAGGGCATCAGAATCCAGTTGTTGGGATTGCCTAGATGGTAGTGTTGGGCCTGTGAAGGTCTGATGCCAGTCAGCAATGAGCAGGTGGTTTTCTACCTTCATTTTCTCCCAGAGCTCCGATATGTTACCACACATGGGCACTTGCATATGTAAAGCATATCATGTGTCTGTTAAAAGCTCTTCTTCTTGTTATTGAGTTCCAGGCTGTGCTAACACCTAGGCTCCACTGGGCACCAGTTGAGCAGCTAAGCTGGGAGACTCCCTTCCACAAGGGAGGGCAACTGTCCAAGGAACACAATCCTTTCTTCCTTGGTCGTGCCCTCAGTGGCCTAGATCCACTCCCAAACCCTGATCATTGGTATAGCGAGCAGTAGCACTACTGTTGTGCTAAAGACCAGCACAAGATAGTGCTCAACCAGGAAACATCCCTTTTGTGGTAAATCCTCAAAATGACTCTTAGAAGATCCTTTAAATTATGAGCTCATCTAAATGTTAACCTGGGCTACCAAACATGCGTTTAAAAGTGGGTCATTGGTTAAGATATGCCAGTTTTTCACTATTACATTGCAAATGTTCCTTGCAACATCTTTACTGAGTAGAAAAGGGGATAAGATTTTTTCAGCACTATGTTTTACCTTTGTTTCTGACAGTTCTATTCTTCTATGGTGTCTGCTTTGAGTTCTGCTTGCTTCATCCACAACCTTATGGGCCCCCTAGTCAAAATGGGCCCCCTAGTCAAAGGTGAGCACGAGCACTAATGGGTTAGCACCAACGCTAACCTGGGATTGCACCAGCACTCCTAGCAGGGCCATATTCTGAGGCCCCTGGAGTGCCGCCCAAACTTAGCAGCAAGATTGCACTACACATACCACTGCACTTATGCAAATGAGAGAGTCCCTCATGCATAAAGGCACAGCAGTATATTCAAAAGTTTGCAGTGATGTTAAACAGCTGTGCACTATCACAAGTGCAGTGCAACAAGCTGCACTGCACTTGCGGCCAGCTGTAAATATGGCAGCCTATATGCATACCACCTTTATATAAATCTTAATCTTAAATCACTCATTGACTTTGTGAAATCCTTCACTGTAAAACGTTTTAAAATTGGTTTATACCCATTTACTGTCTGGTCTGGCTCTCCGCGGAACCTCTTGCATCCACCCAGCCCTCTCCTACCTTCTGTCCTGTCAATTTTTAGCCTCCATGGAGCCTTAGATAACCCCCTAGCTGGGGAACAGGGTGGAGGGATATATCTCCATTTGAGCCATTCATCGGTTGGCAGAGAACTGAAGCAGAGGGGTTGGCCTGGAGGTACTGGGGCCTTCGAGAAGTTGAGCTAGGGCCATTTCTATGTTTGCTTGCTCATGTGCTGCAAATATTTTGTTACAAGAATGGGATTTCAGAGGTATGTCACTGCCAGGTCCAATGCAGCTCAGGTGAGGATGATTATGACATTGTTCTCAGCTTGCTGGGTGGAAATTTTGTGTAGTTGAAAGGAAACAGCCACTCCAATTGAGATCACAATAGAGTGGCTCTATCTTTTCATCTGCATGATGCTGCCCAGCAGCCAGCTCAGTGACACCATGATCAACCTGCTGGTTGTCCTCCTTTCCCAACCATAAAAGCACTTCCACCCTCTGCCAAGTATCCCTTCACCTCCCCATCACTTCCTATGCCCCTGTCAATCATCTCAACCTCTGCCAAGTATCTCTCCCACCTCCCTGTCATGTCCTATGTCCTGTGACCCATTCAAACAGATCCCACCCTCTGCCTAGTATCCCTCCCACCTCCCCATCACTTCCTCTGCCCTATAAATATTAAACTGACACTGGCGTGCCCAACCCCCAGGGTCAGTATCTGAAATAAAGTAAACCATCTCTCGTAGTCTTTTATTTATTTTTTTTACACACTGTAAAAAAAGAAAATGGTCCATCGATGTCTGTTGCCACCCCGGTTGCCACCCTCACCACCGTTATCCTCCCCCAACCTGCCCGGCCCACTTAGCACCCACCACCCCACACCTCCCACGCCTTACCTACTGGGGGCCTAGTATCATAATCCTCCATGGAACAGAGACATATCTTTACTCTTTAATGCTGGACAGAGAGCTGATGAAATCTGATATTGTGCAGTCAATGTATTTCAATGCATTTTATATTTGTACTCAAAACTTAGTTATTTTTTTATGTTTTTCCCCAAAATTTTCAACATGGCCTTTTTGGAACCACATGTGACGAACACAATGGGTTAAGTTTTTCAAATCTGGCCCAAAAGGTGTTTTTGCAGTCACTCCACAGAAATCACCTGTTGGATGGGATTTGAAAACTTTCACCTACTGGGTTCATGAGGTGGGGTCATAAGAAGACCATATTGAAGATTTGGGGTGAAAATCTTTAAAATAAATGACGATGCTCGCTCTTAACTTAGGCAATTTCAAAAATACTGACCTCACGTTTTTCGCATAGCCATTTTTTCACACCACCTTGAGAATGTGACAGGTGTTGTTTTTCAAATCCAGACAAAAACGTGCTTTCGCACTTGTGGCGCAAAATGACATTTCAGCCAGTGTTTTTTAAATTACACCTATCATGTTCGGAAGGCTGGGTCATAAAAAGACTGTTGAACATTTGGGGTCAAAATGTCACAAAATAATAAAGTTATGAAGAAACATTAACATTTTTAAATGTTACTCATAACATTGCAATGTGTGCCGATTTTGGTCCCCAATTTTCAACATAGCCCTCTTGTTTCCCCACCTCATGAAAATAACAGGTGTCATTTTTCAAATCTTCTCCAAAACATGTTTTCATGAAAGCTACAGAAATACAGGGAGAGTAGGAAACATAGAAACATAGACTTTGATGGCAGATAAGGACCACTTGGCCCACTCAGTCTGCCCATTTCCCTACCTATTGGATAAGCTGCAGATTCTAGTTAACCAACAGCCTACTTCCTGCAACCCCCCACTATAATTGCCTTATGTCTGTCCCATGCATGTTTGAATTCCCCCACTGTTTTAGACCCCACAACCCCTCCAGGAAGTTGGTTCCATGCATCCACCACTCTCTCTGTGAAAAAGAATTTCCTCACATTACCCCTGAGCCGTCCCCCCTCTAACTTTAAATTGTGCCCTCTTGTTCTTACACATCTCTTTTTCTGAAAGATGCTACCCTCCTGGACTTTGTTGATTCCCTTGAGGTACTTAAAAGTTTCTATCATGTCCCCTCTGTCCCTCCTTTAATCAAGGGTACACATATTAAGCTCTCTCAGTCTCTGTTCATATGGTTTCTGATGTAGACCCTGCACCATTTTAGTTGCCCTCCTCTGGACTGCTTCCATCCTGTCTATGTCCTTGCGTAGATGAGGTCTCCAAAACTGCACGCAGTACTCCAGATGGGGTCTCATCAACTGTCTGTATAGAGGGATAACCACTTCCCTTTTTCTACTTGTGATGCCCCTCCCTATGCATCCCAGTAACCCCCCAGCTCTCCTTAGTGACTTCTCACATTGCTTACCCACCTTTAGGTCATCTGATATGACTACACCCAGATCTCTTTCCATTATTGTTGTCGTTAATACCTCCCCTGCTATTGTGTACTCTTCTCCTGGATTTTTATTTCCCAGGTGCATTACTTTGCACTTCTTTGCATTGAATCTAAGTTGCCATATGTCTGACCATTCCTCCAACCTTGCCAAGTCCTTCTCGTCCCTTTCTACCCCCTTGTATCAACTCTGTTACAGATCTTTATGTCATCTGCAAAGAGGCATACCTTTCCTTCAGACCCTCTGCAATGTCACCTATAAAGGCGTTAAGGAGGCCTGGACCCAGTACTGAGCCCTGAGGTACTCCACCGTAACCCCTTTCTTCAGAATGTGTTTCATTCACCTTCTGTGTCCTGTTGTGCAGCCAGTTTGCTATCCAGGCTACCACCCTGGGACCCACTCCCAGGCTGGCTAACTTGATTGTTAATCTTTTGTGTGGGACTGTGTCAAATGCCTTGCTAAAGTCTAGGTAGGCCATATCCACAGCCCCTCCCTGGTCAATTACTTTGGTCACCCAGTCAAAGAAATCTATTAGATTCGTCTGACATGACCTTCCCACTGTGAATCCATGCTGCTTTGGGTCCTGTGCCCCGCTGGCCTCAAGGTACTCAACAATTCTTTCTTTCAGAAGTGATTCCATCATTTCCCCTACCACTGAGGTCAAACTAACAGGTCTGTAGTTTCCTGCTTCTGCCTTGCTCCCACTTTTGTGAAGGGGAATCACATCTGCCCTCCTCCAGTCCTCAGGTACCACCCCATCTTCCCATGATTTGTTAAAAAGTGTGGTTAGTGGTGTCACTAGGTCCTCCCTTAGCTCTTTTAGGACTCTAGGGTGAATCTCGTCAGGCCCTATTGCTTTGTCCACCTTGAGTTTTAGGAGTTCTTTCAGTACTCTTTCTTCTGTAAATGGACTGGTGTCAACCCCACTATCCAGAGTGCTTCTACTGTTTGGTTTAGGTAACTCCTCATCTTCTTCTTTTGTGAATACTGAGCAAAAGTATTCATTCAGTATCTCTGCCTTTTCACTGTCTCCCTCTGCCCACCTCCCCTCTCCTTTATTAATCTTCACTATCCCTCCCTTAACCTTTCTATGCTCCCTAATGTACCTATAAAAGGTTTTATCCCCCTTCTTAACTGAGTTGGCTATCTTTTCCTCAGTTAGGGCCTTTGCTTTTCTGACTGCCTTCCCCACTTCTTTCTGCTTTAATTGATACAGTTCCCTGTTGTGCTCCATCTGTGATTCCTTATACTTTTTGAATGCAGCCTTTTTCTCCTTAACCTTCCCTGACACCTCTTTTGAGAACCATAGTGGTTTTTATTCCGCTTTGTTTTCTTTATTTGTTTCTATAAAAGCTTGTTGCCTCCATGATGGCAGTTTTGATTTTTCTCCATTGTTCTTCCACCCTCTTTTCTGGCCATTTGCTAATGCATTCCTCAGGTATTCACCCATTATGCCAAAGTCAGCCCTTCTAAAGTCCAGTATCCTTGTCTTTGTATGGCTTGTCTCCATGGTTGTGTTTAATGTGAAGCACACTGTGCAGTGGTCGCTTGTTCCCAGATGTCTACTGACTTCTAAATTTGTGATCCTCTCTCCATTTGAAAGTACCAGGTCTAATATTGCTCCTCCTGGGTGGATTCCACCACTAACTGTCTAAGGCATGCCCTGTAGGGCATTGAGAATGACCCTGCTCTTTGATGTGGCTGCAGTCCATGTCGCCCAGTTAACATCTGGCATATTCAGGTCCCCATCAACAGTATCTCCCCTTTTCAGCCATTTTGAGAATGCCTGTGTCATTTTCTTGTCCATTTCCTCCCTTGAGGCGGGGTCTGTATACAACCCTGTGCGGTTTGATGCCATTCCCTGTCTCCAAGGTGACCCAGAGTTCCTCTTGTCCTCCCCCTTTACTTTTTAGTTCTGTAGCTTTGATCCCTCCCTTCCCTTATGTAGAGAGCTACTCCACCTCCTCTTTTACCCTCCCTGTCCCTTCTGTAGATTGTGTACCCTGGTATGTTGACATCCCAGTCATGGTTCTCCATGTACCATGTTTCTGTGACTGCCACAATATCCAAGTGTTCCTCTTCCATCAGGGCTACTAGCTTTGAAGCTTGTTTCCAAGACTACGGGCATTGTACTCATTGCCCTCCATTTAATGTTGGCTTTATCCTATTTTACCCCATCCCTGCTCTTATTGCCCCTGTCCATTTTTCCATTTACCCCTGTCCTGCCCTCTGTCAAGCTCTGTACCTCAGTGTTTACCCTACTACCTGTCATGTTTTGTGGGGAGAGGCTTGAAATTTCCTGTTTCCTATCAGCACCTCCCCCCTTGGCTAGTTTAAAAGCTTGCCAAGGAAGCCTTTAAACCTGTCACCTAGGAGCGTGTTTCCCTTCCTGGACAGATGCAGACCATCATGCCAGTATAGACCTTCATCTCTCTCCAGGTGGACCCCAGTCCCCAATGAAGCCAAAGCCCTGTGCTCTGCACCAGTTTTGCAACCATTCATTAAACTGCATGGTGTGCAGTACCCTAGCCTCACCCCTGCCATAGACTGGCAGCACCTCTGAGAAGGTTACCGTGCTTGCTACCTGTCTGAGGCCCCTCCCCAACTCCACAAATTCATCCTGCACTGCACTGATCTCATGCCTAGCTAGGTCATTTGTCCTGAGGTGGACAATGATATCTAGTTTCCTCTCCTGTGATGCTGCTTCTGCAATCCTGAGGATATGCTTCCTGTCCCTCCAAGCCATGGCACCAGGCAGGCACTTTACTTCCCTCTCCTCTCCCTTCCCCAGGTCTACACCCCTAACAATTGAGTCCCATATCAGAAGCTGTTTCTTTCCCCTGTGGTGTCCCTTGCCACCCTTTTGTGGGTCTCCCTTGTGGATGTCCCCAGCATTCTTCTTGGTCTTCAATGAGGGCATCATCATAGAGGAACCTTGATTTGCCAGACTAACATATGATTTGTGTAGAGGTGCAACCCGGGGGCTACGCCTCTGTTCCACCACCCTCACCCTCCCAGAACCTACTGTGGTCCATCTGCTCTTCACACATGGCTACCTCTGAGGCAGTGGTTGTGGAACTGGTGCTCTTTGGGTGAAGGAGGCCTCCTTAGCCCTTGCCAGTTCAGCCTGGAGGTGGGCAACCTCCTCCCTCAGAGCTGACAGTTGCCTGCAAATAGGGCAGCAATGCAGGTTCCAGAATGTCTCCCGGAAAATTGCTGCCCTACAGTCAGTGCATTGCACCACTCCCCACATGTCCCTCTTCCTTATTATATACAATGAGTAATATATATTTTTTGTGTGTGTGTGTGTACTTACCCTTTATGCACTCTGCTGGGTAATTAAGAATATGACAGTTCTGCCCCAAGACTTGTTGAGAAGTGATGTCAGAACCTTGGCTATAAAGGAAAATGCCATGCCTTGGGTGGGGCGGGGTGAGGAAGGGTGGGTGGGTAGGCCACAACCACTGGTGACTGTTAGAAACAATCAAATACACTGCTGCTCCACCACCCTGGTGAGTACTGCCCTTTATAGTAAGTCAACCAACACCACAATTTACTAGACCACTTCTCCTACACAAACCACTCTACTGAGTCCATGGATAAAAACAAACTCTCTGTTCAGCCAGCAGGACACTTCTAAAATATTGCACAAATATCCTTCCAAATCCTATGTGTCTAGCACAGAAATCAAGCAACTTCAGTTGTATTACACCCCCTCTGGTTATAAAATGACTACACTTTAATGGAATCCTGCAATTCTTAATGCCAATAAGAAATAATGAAACTTTCTGTAGAAAGCGTAGCTTATCTTCCTCACTAGTCCCCTACAATATTATGTTTTACCAGGCTCCCAGTTCCTCAAATGCATTCTAGTTTGTACTCTGCAGTATAGCAAGTTTCTCAGCTTCCAACAGGAGCAGGCAAGTCTTTTCTGACTGGCTTTTCTCTATGTAGTTTGCCTAAGACAGCACAGTGATATAAGCCCCACCCAGAATCAATCGATTAACTAGTGACACCTGTGATGTAAGCAGGCCTTTCAGTGAAGACAACTTGCTATGTCTGCTTCTAAAAACACACACAAACCCTTTATCTAAAACCAAGGATAAACTCACTGCTTAGCCAGCAGGACATTTCTAAAATATTGCACACATATTCTTCCAAATCTTATGTGTCTAGCAGAGAAATCAAGCAACTTCAGTTGTATTACATCCCCTCTGGTTATAAAATGACTACACTTTAATGGAATCCTGCAATTCTTAATGCCAATAAGAAAACAATGAAACTTTCTGTAGAAAGTGTAGCTTACCTTCCTCACTAGTCCCCTACAATATTATGTTTTACCAGGTTCCCAGTTCCTCAAATGCGTTCTAGTTTGTACTCTGCAGTATAGCAAGTTTCTCAGCTTCCAACAGGAGCAGGCAAGTCTTTTCTGACAGGCTTTTCTCTGTGTAGTTTGCCTAAGACAGCACAGTGATAAAAGCCCCACCCAGAATCAATTGATTGACTAGTGAGGTACTGTTCTTCACCCTGGAGACATGGAGGGGGGCCACTATTTGCACAGGAGTCATCTACAGACCTCCAGCACAATGGGGAGAGGTGGATAAATATATGATGGAAGCAATCTAAAGGATAGCATGCAAAGGGGAGGTGTTGCTGGTAGGGGAATTCAATCTACAGTACATGATTTGGAGCTTACCAGCTGTAGTAAGTCAGAAGTAGGGATATCCTGGACTCCCTGGAAGGGGTGATCCTCAGGCAATTAGTTAAGGAACCCACTCATGGGGAGCAATACTGGACCTGGTACTGGCAAATGGGGACAGAGCTGCTGACATCACAGTGAGTGGCCACCTGAGGACCAGTGATCACCGTACAGCATGGCTCAATATAAGTGTCATCCCCGGTACTGGTAAGGATCTTAGGCACCTTGGGGAATGTTTGGTGTTCTTCCATTAAAGGGCAGCACCTTTGGGAGTATATAAGACTGGGGAGGAGCTGAGTAGGAGTGAGAGAGGCAGAGGTCGGCGGCTTGGAAGTAGGGCAGTTTCTACAGGCTTAGGCAGGTCAGCCTTACAGTAGCAGTGTGCCGGTCCATTTGGGGCTCCAAGGGAGGGAGCGAGTTCAGGCAGCAGCAGCAGTTGTTTGGGGTTCCAGAGGTTTTAAGTCCACCCCACACCCTGGGGAGTTCGGCAAACACTTGTTTCTGGAGGTAGAAGGCCCAGGGAGGTCAGAGTGAGAGAAACATCTGGGGAAGACAGAAGATCTCAGCAGGAAAATGGGGGCTCTGGATTCCCTCACAAGGTAGGAGTACTGGGCCAGTGGGGCTGTTGGGGTGGTGGTAGGACCACAGCAGAGGGTGTCAGTTGGTGGTAGCACCAGCGTGCCTTTTCCCAGGTGACATATTGGCCCGGGTGCATGGTTAAAGGGGAGGAACATGGCCTGGGACTTGATGGGGCCTGCTGTGCCCGTGTCTGGGGCAGGTCCCAGGACCCACCATGCCTGTGTCTGGTGTGGGTCTTTAGGTCGTAAAGGGTCAAGGTTCCTTGGGAAACTGTAAGGCAAGGAAAGGAGCCACTGCAATTGTTTTTGTGAGCCACTTGGCTCTAGTTGAGAACTCAAGCTTGGAAGTTCAGAGATAACTATGGTACCTGTAACAGCTAAGGAAGGAATTAAAGAAATTTGTGCTATTTGGGAGCAACTGTGGAGGCTAGGCTGCTCATTTCCCCAGAGACCACACTTCCTGGTAGCACTATAGGAGTAAATCACTTCCCTGCAGAGGAATTAAGTCATGGAATGAATTTGGAAATTGTGCAAGGAGGAAATGATAGGTTGCTGTGGAAGAAGCTGGGTACTTACTAAAAATGCAGGCTCTATCAATTAGCCCTTGAAGCTGTAGAAATCTGATGTACGTTGATTTAAGAATTGTGCCTTAGTGCTGCCATGTGCTCTCTCCTTGATTTATGTTAATAGTTAATAGCCCCATGGAGCTTTGTTTAACTTTTGAGTGAGTTTGCTCTTGGGTCTTTAAATCATTATAGGAACTCAGGAAATAAATGTGCTGGTTTTTGGCAGAATCTGGTGTCTGATTCATTTGATTGTAGCATTCACTTAAATGAATTAGCTATGTTTTATTTCCAAGAAGCTAATTAACTTCTCCATGGCTCCGACGGACGCAGTGGAAGGGTGAGAGACAGTGGCTCCTTCTCTGTGGTGCTCCTGCTGGGGTAAGCATTATTCAAGGGGGTTCAGAGACATCTAGTGCATCTGTAAAGACATCTACAGGTAGGATGCTCTCTGTTGTCATTTTATGCTTCAACTTGTATGCTCAGAAGATTGTTCAGGATGGCACTTATTGTCTGGGCCCCCTTTCCCCTCCATACCATCAGACACCACAGACAGCAGGGAAGGGGGGCTTACAGATGTGGAGGCTCATTCAGGATATTTTCTGTGCCCTGCAGAGTGTGAACCCTTCCCCCAAATTTTGAACCTAGGAGGGTTGGCAGGATCGACTGGTCCAACCCTGGAAAGTGTGGCGCAGTTACAATGGCGGTGGGGCCTGTTCATAGTTCCTAGGCCTGCTTGCCCTCTCTTGCACTTCTGTGATGGAAGGATGATCATGTGCATGAATTTGGATAATCTGATTGGTTGGAGATCAATGCATTAAAGGGGAACTGCTGTTGAGGTACCATTTTGTTGGGAACAATGACAGCGAAAGGGAGAGAAGCAAAGAGACATCTAGAAACAGTTTTATCTGGACAGTGGTACAAAAACTGCAAGGTAGAGGTGTTGCCTGTGTTAGTGGAAGACATGGCAGAAGGTTTCTCTCCAGAAGAGGAACCTCAGGGAACGGTTCCTTCATCCCTGCTTACATGGCTGTGGAATTCTGCAGGAAGGGGACAGGCTGAAGATCATTGTGTTAGATGTAGCTATCATGGGGAAGGAGTTGTAAAGCTGCCAGTTTGTTCAATATGTTCCAGTGCTGCCCCTGGAGGCATTTTTGGAGGCACATCATTTACTTTATCGTGGGAGTATCCTGCCAGTGTGTTCACTGGCACTGCATCTTTGCTGTCTCAAAGTAGTGTGGAGGTTGGTACCAGCGCTAAGTTAGAACTGCAGAAAAGTAGAGAGGCTGATAAGGAAGAGAATGTGGGGTCCCCAGACATTAAGGTGGAGGTGGTGGATGAAGTAAAAGAGGGTGGGGGGGGGAGCACAGCCTTCTGCCCAGTTTCTCCTACCTGACTATCTGCTATCCCTGTGGCAGAGGGAGGGACAGGGGCCTGCAAAAGGCATCAGGAGACCCCCCAGGGCATCTCCAGCAGGGTCCCTGCCCAGAAACAGTTTACCCACTACTCCAGCAGCAGCAGAAGCCCCACCAGCCATGCATACCCACCCTGTGATCCAGGTTGGATTCTCTGGAGTATGGGTAGAGCATGAGGAAATTAAGGATGAACCTGCTCCAGATGTAGTTAAGGGACCATCTAAACAGTACCAATTCTTGGATCATGAATTTCAGCATTCCATCCCTAGGCCCTATCAGTGCCCTGCCATCACTTTGCCTGACAAAACTCTGCACCTGGCAGCACAGTCAAAGGCCCTGAGGTCACAAATGGATGGACTGTTAAGCAATGATCCAGTTAATGCAGTTTACTGAACTGGAGTGTGGCTGGAGCCAGGCGTGGTGAGGAGCACCACTGTCCAGGAATTGCCTGAATGGTCACAGGCAGAACACTGCATGAGGAGGAGGAGGAGGAGGAGGATGCATGCAGAGTACCCCCAGTTGGAATAGCCTTATGTCTCAGAAAAGATATGGGATGTTATTGAGGAGATGTGGAGTGACTGGGTATTCAGGGAACAACTAAACAAGCTGTAGTCCCAGCCTGGAGGCTCTGGCCACCCCTTGCAGCAGCTCCTTCAAAAGGTGCGCACTATGTGCCACACTAGGCCTTGGGGAGGCTTGGCTCTTTTTAAACACTTCCCCCTGGTTCAAGATGTGGCTGGCTGCGAGTGAAATTTTTTTGTTTTTACTTGTGGTGCTTTTGCACTCTTTATCCGCCTTAGCTACCCTACCTTTCCACTCCTTCAGACTACTGATCAACCCCCACAGGTCACCGACACGGAGTCTGCCCCAGAGTGCCCTGGTCTCTCCCCTGTATTACCTTGATTCCCAGCTATCCCACCTGGGTGGGATGAGGTGCCTTCCTCGACCTTACTTGAGGAGAGCTGGCAGAACGAGGTCTTCCCATGAGTCAGTGGCTCCTGGGAGGCACTAATCAGTCTTCATCTAGGACCGAGAGGGTTGTTTTTCTGGTTTTCTGTTTCCCTCAACCCAATCCCCTGAGACACCGACGCAAGGACTTACATCCAGAGAGTGGTGTGCTGATGCACGTCTACCTCCCAAGCGCCTATCAGCATCTCCCCTCCTTGACTCCGATGAACGGTGCTGCCAGAGCCCTTTGAGAGCCTGTGCTTCCACCGACTCTCTAGGGATGTCGGGTACACCCTAGGTACCCCTAGTATCCCTCCCAGAGGGAGGAAAGCATCCGTTGGGATGCTCAATCCTCCCTCTCCCGCCGAACCGAGTCCATTCCAGAACCTAGGTCACCGGTGCAGCGCGAGGTGTGGTGTCCAGGGCCTCAACCCTCAGTGCCACCGGGCCAGTCTGCGAGTGAAATTTGATGCAATTTCTAAGGAGATTTGACCACCAAGCCTGATCCTGACTATTACTTCCATCCAGGCAGAGGTCCTGCCCTCTAGTAACCTTCCATCTAAAGCTGTGACCTGTGCCAGGTTTGCAAGTAGCCCTTTGAGACAGCGTTCCATTACTCCAAAAGACTGTTGAAGTTTAAGGAAGTTGTTGGTTTATTAAAGCAGTTGTGCCCTGCCCAAGGACTATGTCATTAAAAAACTGAGGAAGATGTTTGGCAGTCATCCTGAGGGGTTTGGATGATTAAAGAAAAAAAAGAAGAGGAGACAGTTTTTTTTTTTACTTCCCTAAGTGGCTTTGCAGTCAGCAGGGATTTGCTTTCTGTAATCAAAGGACTTCTAAATGACTTTTAATTGACTGAAGAAATCATTAAATATTTTAGAGCCAGGTGTAAGCCTAGCTCTGGAGTGGGTGGGTGTCTGCGTGAGTGGAGTGAATGGTGTGAGAAAGATGTGAGAGTGGTTGTTGACTGGTTAATTTTTGAAGTTCTTAAAGATTTGTGTGTTACTAAAACTTTAATGTGTTTAAAATGTTTTAATAATTCTAACTGTTATGCAGTCTGGCATATTTGTGAAATGTTTTCTCCAGATTTAAAGTGTTTAAGAGGTTAATAGTAAGAAACAAGCATGGGGTAGGGTTGTGAATCTGCTGGGTGGGTGTCCCAGTAAGGCTGGGGAGTGGGCATTACCTTGTCTGGCTGTGGGGGCCCACTCTGTGGTCTCTGCCCTCATTTCCAGGAGGAAATGGGTTTCTAAGTGGGGGGAGTGTATAAAGCTCCCCCCGTACTGATAAGGATCTTAGGCTCCTTAGGGAATTTTCTGTGTTCTGCAATTAGGGCAGTATCTTTGGGAGTATACAAGGCTGGGGATGAGTTGAGTAGGAGGAAGAGAGACAGAGGTTGGCGGTTTGGAAGTAGGGCAGTTTCTGAGGGGGGGTAGGTAACCCCCCCCAGGCTTCGGCAGGTCAGCCTTACAACTTAAAAACTGAAAAACTGGGCACACACCAGAATGTTGAGTTTCATTAAGGATTATTTATTACGGAAGCACAGCGTGTACAAACACAGGGCTAACACCCCTACATATTGACCCAGCCAGGTGGGTCTTCCTCAGGGGGTGGAGTTAGCCTACCAAGACCATGTTTAAATACCCCATTAAATAATTCAGGCAAGAGGCAGTTCTCAATTATATCAACATGTGTCCTACTATAGGAATAAATTAATCTCATGTGATATCTGTTAAGTCTTATTCATGCATTTCTTTTTCATAAAATAAAATGTGTAAGTCATAAAATAAATCCAATGTTAACTTAAAAAACATATATAAAAAAATGTTGTTTATGTGGCACCTGTTTACAGCCCTAATGGATGTAATTATATAACAGAATCGTTCCTAAAATGACTGTATGTGGCACCTGGGATTTCTATCTAGAAATTAGATATTTGACAGCTATTTGAATTTACCTGTGCTATAAAGAATACACATTAGCAATTAATAGAATAAATGAAACTAAGTAAACACTTACTGCTATAAAAAAATAGGAAGTCAGAAATGATGACCTTTTGCAACAATTGGTGACCTTCCATAATGCTGTCTAAAAATAGAACATTTGACAGCTATTAAATTTACTTTTGCTATAAAGAATAAAAATTAGCAATTGCATGAAATTAAGTAAGCATGTACTGCTGCAAAAAATAGAAGTCAGAAATGATGACCTTTTGCAAAACTGGTGACCTTCCATAGTGATGTCAGTTTTATCCTTTCACAGACCGCATTAACTTAATTAAATGGAAAGTGGAAGGCAAGAACTGCACACTATCACAATGAGTTCTATGTTTTGAGTAAAATATTTACTACTTTTTACCCTTGAGCAAATATAGTGGTCTGCAGTGTTTGTTACCGTTAGTCTGCTCAAGTAAATGGTGATATTCTGAATTTTCTATATATGTTTTTTCAAGTTAACATTGGATTTATTTTATGATTTACAAACTTTACTTTATTCAAAAGAAATATATGAATAAGACTTACTTAACAAATATCACAAGATTAATTTATTCCTATACTAGGACACATGTTGACATAATTGAAAAGTGCCTTTTGCTTGAATTATTTAATTAAATAGGGTATTTAAATATGGTCTTGGTAGGCTAACTCTACCCACTGAGGAAGACCCACAAGGCTGGGTCGATACGTAGGGGTGTTAGCCCTGTGTTTGTACATGCTGTGCTTCTGTAATAAATAATCCTTGATGAAATTCAGCATTCTGGTGTGTGCCCAGTTTTTCAGTTTTCAAGTTAAATATAAAAGCATGAAAGACCAAAGGAGGGATAGTAAGGCTAAAAAGGGAAGGGGGGATGGGAGAAATAGGACCAAAAACAAGCTTACATATTGAACAATTACTTTTGTTCAGTACTTACAGAGGAAGGGGTAGCTGACAGGCCAAAGATAAGGGACAATGGCATTAAAGGAAGGGAGGTGGACACTAGTCCTTTTATAGAGGAGAGAGAACTCAAGAAACTAACGCAATTAGAAGTAGGCAAGGCAATGGGACAGGAGGAGTGCGCCGTAGGATACTGAAGGAGGTCAAGGAGGTGCTGGCTGCACCTACAGCTCTGCTCAACCTATCACTAGAAATGGGAGATTCCAGGGGACTGGAGGGCAGATGTGGTCCCACTACACAAAAGTGGAAATAGGGAGGGGACAGGAAATTACAGACCCATCAAGTGTTCATAGTGCACGCAGGTACAAATGATATAAATAGAGGTAGTATTGACAAACTCAAACAGGACATCATAGCTCTCAATAATGTACTAGCGGAAAAAAATAGCATAGCTTGCTTCTCAGAGATTCTACCCGTACCGAGAGTGCCTGATATTATAAATACAAAGATTAAGGCCTTTAACGACTGGCTCAGACGATGGTTTCTCCGACAGAACATTCTCTGTCTAACACATTGGGAAACCTTCTATCTAAGGGACTCACTGTATTGCTGGGATGGACTCCACCTCAGTCGCAGGGGGAAGTTCACTCCTGGGAAAAAGCTTTACAACCGCCATTAACAAACTTTTAAACTAAAACACAGGGGGCGAGATCAGTGACAGAAGATCCTGTTCTCTAAAGAAACCTACTACAGGCACTTCTGAGTGTGAGGTACTCAGTTTAAATGCTAGATCTTTAAATCAGGTTAAAATGGCTGAACTTGAAGCTATGTGTCAACTGAATAAATATGGACTCATCTCTATTACAGAAACTTGGTGGGACCCTGATACTTCCTGGATCCAGCACATCCCAGGGTATAAACTATATCATAAGGACCGCCAGGGACAAACGGGGGGGGGGGTATGTCTATATGTTAGAGATGACATACCCTCATTTCAAATACCCTCAACAAGCGATACTGAATCTATTTGGGTCAACATCCAGTTCAAGGGCTACCCACAGCTGATGGTAGGGACATGCTACAGGCCCCCGACATCAAACAAAGAATATTCTACTTGCTTAAATAATGAAATATTAGACATGACCTCTAAAGGAAAAATCCTCATACTGGGTGATTTTAACCTACCCACTATAAATTGGTATTCTCTATCTGGAAGTACGCAGGCTGAGAGAAAGACCTACTCACACTCATGGTCGATATGGGCCTTGAACAAATCATTACAGAACCAACACGAGGTGACAATATACTGGACTTGGTTATTACTAATACAGGGAACCTAATATCCAAGGTTACAATTGGTGCACCACTAGGATCAAGTGATCACTACTCCATTTCCCTGACACTGTCATTTTGTCATCATACCACCAACTGTACTGAATTGAAAAACTATAAAAAAGCTAATTTCAATGGTATTAATATCCAATTAAACTCAATTTCTTGGGATACAGCACTATCCTCTCTCACCATGGGAAAATCTTGGGACTTTTTAAAACTTCCATTTATAACTTAGAAAATTATATGTTCCAAAACAAAAATATAACAAAAGGGAAAATACCCTGTGGTTTAACAAAACTATCAAAGCTCTAATAAAGAAGAAGCAAAGGTTATTTGCACGAGCCAAAAACAGTAAGGGTAACACCAGAAAATTATTGTTCACCCAATATAGGGAAACTCAAAAATCACTAAAACAAGCTATTCTGCAATCTAAAAAAAAACTTGAGTTTCGTCTAGCCCATACCAAAAATAACCATAAGTCACTATTTTCCTACCTTAATAATAAAAAGATAAATAATAGACACATGGGGCCCCTATGCATACATGACACAATTATATCAACAGACAAAGATATGGCAGACACTCTTAACGAACAATTTTGCTCAGTATTCACCAATAAAGAGATTCCAAACGATTCAAAACTGCAAACAATGTTACCCTCCTACATCATCACCGAGGATGACACACTAAAGGCAATTTTATCCCTAAACCTAATTCCAGTCCAGGTCCTGATAACATCAGCCCCCATTTCTAATTAGAGACAGCAGCTGCTATTACAAAGCCACTCTCAATTATATTCAACAATCCTTATATGAGGAATTATCCTCAGGACTGGACAATAGCTACTGTAGTCCCTATCTTTGAAAAGGGTAACCATTCTAGACCAGAAAATTACCGCCCAATAAGTCTGACTTCTGTTGTAAGTAAGATCATGGAGAAAGTTATTAAGAATCTACTAGAGCACAAATCTATTAGGGGTAACTTGACTGACACTACACAACATGGCTTTAGACAGGGATACTCCTGTACTACTAACTTAGTTTCCTTTTATAATCATGTCAGCACAGCAATGGATAATGGCATTCCTGTGGATGTGATACTTCTCGACTATAGTAGAGCATTCGACAAAGTCCCCCATGATATACTACTTGACAAAATGAATGATATGGGATTCTCTTACTGCATAATCAACTGGGTGTCAGGTTGGTTGAATGGAAGATATCAGCAAGTCAGAATTAATGGCTGCTTTCCCACCCACTGAGTGTGACCAGCGGGGTCCCTCAGGGGTCTGTGTTGGGACCCACCCTGTTTAACATCTTTATTAGCGATTTGCAGACTAGCCCTGAAAGTGTTCTCTCAAAATTTGCTGATGACACCAAACTGTGTGGCTCTGTTCTTACATCGACAAACAGGAAAATTATGAGGAATAACCTAAAATCCATCGAAGAATGGGCAGTTTCAAACAAAATGACACTCAACTCAGATAAGTGCCATGTTGTACATTTTGATAAAAACAACCCTAGGCAGACTTATTTTTTGAACAGCGTGGCCCTCCACGTGTCACCATTAGAACGTGATCTCGGGGTAACCATTAATAATAAACTATTGTCTAGTGATCATTGCAGGATGATAGCTAGGAAGTCTAACGCCTTGCTCACTCGAATCCAGCATTCATTTGTGTCTAGGACACAGGAATGCATAATCCCCTTGTATAGAGCTTATGTCAGGCCCCATCTGGACTATGGATCCCCCTACTGGAGCCCCTACCTGGTGCAGGACATCGATGGGGTTGAGAGGGTGCAGAGAAGAGCCACAAGAATGGTCTCCTATTTATCCAAACTTGATTACGAAGACAGATTAAGAGTTACAGGGTTACACTCACTACGCACAAGACGTACTAGAGGTGACCTTCTCCTATTGTACAAAATCAAGAATTCTCAGGAGTTAATGCGCGACTGTGGCTTACATTTCTCTTCCAGCTGGACTACCCCACGGTATCACAACAACCAGATATTTGTATCTAAAGCTAAAACAACGAAGAGGTTAAACTACTTTACTGTAAGAACCCCCAGACTGTGGAATCTCCTCCCACAAGACTTAGTAAACAGTAGCTCTAATACAGTCTTCAAAAAGGGGCTGGATAGCTGGCTCAAGTCCTACAACTTCAGGGTGTAATTGTCCCACCAATGTGGTGGGGGACAATCTCGATGGGCAGTAGCCTTCTTTTGTCCTTTGAAACCGAGTAAACCGAGTAATCAGCCTGACTTTGGTAGTAGGTAAAGTAATGGAATCGCTACTGAATGAAAGGTTTGGGGAATACCTTGCAACCAGTGGATTACAGGATCCAAGGCAACATGGGTTCACAGGGGTGAGGTCTTGCCAGACAAGCCTGCTCGAGTTCTTTGACTGGGTGACCAGGGCAGTGGATCAGGGAGGAGTGGTAGATGTGGCCTACCTGGATTTCAGTAAGGCCTTTGACATCATTCCACACAGAAGACTGGCGAGCAAGCTGGGTAACCTAGGAGTAGGTCCAAACATAGTAAAAAAGGTAAGAAGTTGGCTAAGCAATAGGAGTTAGAGGGTGGTGGTAAATGGGGTTCACTCTGGAGAAGGCAAGGTGACAAGTGGGGTGCCACAGGTGTCAGTACTAAGCCCGGTCCTCTTTAATGTTTTTATTCGCAACAATGCAGAAGGACTGGAGGGGAAAGTATGCCTGTTCATGGATGACACAAAGCTCTGCAAGACTGGATACACCAGGGGGCATGGAAAGAATGAGGGATGATTTGAAAAAGCTGGAAGATTGGTCAAGGGAATGGCAACTGGGTTTCAATGCAAAAAAGTGAAAAATCATGCACTTGGGGCACAGAAACCGAGGGACAACATACCAATCGGGTGGGGAGGTATTAGCAGCCACAAAACAGGAACAGGACCATGGGATAATTATTTCTGATGACCTGAAAGTAGTCAAGCAGTGTGATAAGGCAGTAGTAAAGGCTAGCAAGATGCTCAGGTACATAGGGAGGGGCATCACCAGCAAGAGGAGGGAGGTAGATCTACCCCTGTATAAATCACTGGTAAGACTCCACCTTGAGTACTGTGTTCAGTTCTAGAGGCCCCACCTCTGGAAGGACATAGATAAGGTGGAGGCGGTACAGAGGAGGGCCATCAAAATGGTGCTGGGCCTGCATCAAAAGCCCTACGAGGAAAGACTGAAGGAACTAAATGTATACTCTCTAGGGAAAAGGAAGGAAAGGGGGGGATGTGATAGAAACATTCAAATACCTCACAAGTATTAATAAGATACAAGACGGTAGCATTTTCCATAGAAATAGATGCTCAGGGACAAAGGGTCACTATTTGAAGTTGGGGGGGCTCAGAGGAGATGTGGAGATGTGAAGAAATACTTCTTTATGGAGAGGGTGGTGGACACCTAATACAGCCTCCCAGCAGAGGTGGTGAGGACTAAAACAGTAACAGGATTCAAGTATGCATGGGATAGACACAAGGGGACCCTAAAAGTAAGGCAAAGAGGGGAGAAGTCCGGAGATCGAGGAGGGTCTACAGTGGCACAGTAGGAAGGGAATATAGGGCAGACTAGGTGGGTCAAGACGTCCTAATCTGCTGACAACTTCTATGTTGCTCCACAAAGTTAACTTTTGAATGGAATTTTAAAAATTCAACCTGCTGTGGTCATAAAACGGGGTCATAAAAAGACAATGTTGAAAATGCGGGGCCAAAATGTCAAACAAGCAACAAATTTATGTGGAAAAGTTGAATTTGTTTCAATGTTTACTAATGACATTATGGGTTTTTCTTTTGCAGATTTTGGCCTCAAATGTGCAACATGGCCCTTTTGATGTACCACCTGATGATCCTTCCGGCCATGTGTGCGCCAGCGGCACAGCACCCATTATTAGGGCACCACATGGCCAAATCCACCACCCCCTCCCTGAGGTCTGTCCCCCTGGAGTTGGAATATTTAGAAAGGTGGGGCATGGGGGGCAAAAGGGGCAAAAGGGGTGCAGTCCCCCATAAAAAGAGGTGGCCATGACATTGGGACTTGGTGCCCTAATGACTGAGTGTTTTGTGAGTGGTGCCGTACATGCCCAGAACCACCTGATGAACATGACAGGTGTCAATTTTCACATCCCCTTTGAAACATATTTTCACAGTCCCTCCATGAAACCACTTTTCAGACAGAATTTTAAAAATCCATTTGTCTTGATCATAGGGGTCATAAACAGGCTATGCTGAAAATCTGGAGTCCAAATGTGACAAGTGTCAATTTTCATATCCCCTTTGAAACATGTTTTCATAGTCCCTCCGTGAAGCCACTTTTCAGGCAGGATTTAAAAAATCCATTTGTCTTGGTCATAGGGGACATAAAAAGGCTATGTTGAAAATCTGGAGTCCAAATGTGAATAAAAATAAGTTATGAAGAAACATTGACCTATTCCGACCTTTACTCATAACTTTATTTTTACAGATTTCTGGACCTGTCACTTAACTAGGCTTACTGAATACTTCCTTCCTGAGGTGTCTGCTATTAAAAAAGCCGCAATGTTCTTCCTAGCCTGCCTATTCTGTTCCCTGTGGTCCCTGTATTTCACTACTGTCTATCTCCCACCATATATAGGCCCTCTGGAGATGCACCACACTGATGACTATTGTTACTCCAGTCTTATAGCCTCCTGGCAAGCAAACGTGAGTCCCCTCTGGTACTTCCCACCAAATTCTATGAGAATTGCATTTAAACTGCTCAAATGCTTGCAATACCATCCTTATAAAATACCTAATAGGAGGACCTGGCTGTGCCGCCTCCTCTAGTTCTCTACTCTCCTTATCCTCCTTGCTGGAGATGTTGAACTGAACCCCGGACCATTCTCACAACAGATCTTTAACACCCCCTCCTGGTCCTCTCTTAAGGGTCTTAAAATTGCACATCTCAGTGTTCGTACTCTCTTCCACAATCATGCTGAACTGACTGCCTGGGTTGACCACTATAACCCTGATATTCTGTGTCTCATGGAAACATGGATGAAACCTACCACCCCTGACTCAGCTCTTGTGCTCCCCAACTATAGCCTCCTGAGCTGCGATCACTTGGGTAAAAAGTGTGGGGATGGTCTTTTGATATACTACAAAAGTCACCTTAACATATCCCTAATCCAGTATGACTTAGCTCCCCCCCACCACCTGTGAATTCTTTCATGGGCTCCTTCTACTAGGGAATGTCGAACAAATTCACATCTGCACTTACAGTCCTCCAAAGCAGGGTATCAAGGGGATCTCCTATCTGCTTGATGGCATTAGCCCTAAAAATGACCTCAAATGAGATACTTATAAGTGATGACCTCAATCTAAACTGATCTGGTGAAAATGTCAAGCAGCATGAACCACTGCTGGCGGCCCTCGGCCTTGCTCAGCTCAGTAGTGAGCTTACACAAAACCACCCCAATGGGAGTCAAGGAACACTCCACGATTGGTGTCTGACAAACATGCCTGATAGGATCTCAGCATCTGGAGTCTTTCCTGACTCCATATCTAACCATTCCCCCATCTACTTTATTTGAAGAGTCTCCTCTCCCAAAGTGCCCTATAAAATTATACAAGTGAGAGACTTCTCCCACTTTAACTCTGCTCTCTTTCTTCAAGATCTTGCAACCATAGATTGGGCCCCAGTACTTTCTGCCTTAGGATTCACAGGTGCTCTTGATGATACTATGGTTCATACTGTGGTATTAGGGCAGCAGCAGAAGGCCAAATGCCCATGATTGCTGTCCTCACTTCTCAGTGGATATCTCTATAGGGATTGTTTTTGTTGAAAGATTAGATTTAAAACCTAAAAAGGTAGATTTGCTTACAATGTATGCAGAGAGTTTGTTCCACAGTCTTATCACCCTGGGCAAAAATGAATTATGTCTTAAATTTGTCCTGGATACCTCCCCGCTTATTTGTTTATTGTGAGTTCTTAACTTATGGGTACTTCCTTTGAATATAATTTCCAAATTGGATATCAGCTCAACATCTTCCGAAATTTTATATAAGGTCCAAAGATTCCTTCTATTTCTTCCAAGCTGCAATGGCCATAGCTGAAGTGTTTCTAGTTGTTGTTGATAGGTAGAGTATTTTAAAAGTGGTATCTGCTTTGTGAACCTACGCTGTGATTTCCCCAGGATGGTTATATCTTGTTTTAGTCCAGGGCTCCATACTTGACTACAGTAATCTAGATGAGGATGCAAATATGTTTATAAAGGGGTAACATTACAGTCTAGGATTTATTAGTGAATGATCTTGTGATACAAGTAGTTAGGTGATTTACTTTTTTAGCAACTTGCCTACATTCGGCATCGTTTTTCATAATACTACAGACTGTAATCCCCAGATCCCTACATGCATCAACCTTATGAAGACTTATATTGTGAATCTTATAATTTTGTTTTGGATTATTCTTTCTACAGTGCATAACTACACATTTGTCTAAACTAAACCTCATATTGTTGTTGTCAGCCCATAGGATGGTTTAATTAAGATCTTGAATCATTTGCATGCATCATTCATCATTGGATACCATACCACCTAGTTTGAGATCATCAGTGAATTTTAGCAATATATTATTGCTAGTAATTTGTAGACCTGTACAAATAAATTAAAGAGGAGGGATCCCAAAACTGAACCCTGAGGGACACCACTCATCACCATCCCCTCTGGTGAAAGGTGGCCATTTACTCAAACTACCTGTGACCTGCCCTTAAGACATGACATTATCCAATTTATTAATGATGAGTCAATTTGTAGTTCAATGAGTTTTTTGATTACTCCGTTATGGAGGAGAGTGTTGAATGCTTTCTGGAAGTCAAAAAATATGATCTCCACAGAATCATTTTGATCTAAATATTTTGTAATTTTATTAAAAAAATTATTAAATTTGTACTAAAACTTCTGTTTCTGGGCCTCAATTAACACCCTCCTCAAACAAAAATCCAATAAACAAATAAGGGAACTTACCTCCCTCTCCAGTCCCATTACTGACCCAGGCAAGATCGCTGATACCTTCAATAGAATGTTCACTGACCTTACCATCTACACCAGCAAACTCCCTCCACAACCTCCCTCTACCCAGAAAAACCAGCCATGCTGCCCACAGACATCAAGCCCTGTCTTTTATTTCAGAGCCATTGACCATAGTGTCACTGGCAAACTCCCAAAGACGCCACCCGCCAGGAGCAGCCCAAGCAGTGATGGTCTGTATCCCGCCTTTCTGAAATTCCTCTCCCTTGCCCTTGTAAGCCACTGATTCCTATATTTAACCTTGCCCTCTCATCATCTACTATGCCTGACTCATGGAAGCATGTGCATGTAGTGTCTATTTTCAAATTTGGTGATCCCGCTGTCTGGAAAACTACTGTCCCAGCTCCCTCCTCCTACAGCTAAGCAAACTATTAGAAAAAAATCATTCACCACCAGCTATCTGAGCATCTAGATAAGTACAACATCCTGAGCCCCCGCTAACATGGCTTCCACAAACACCGCAGCAACTCTTTGACCTTGGCTCTTTTCTCCAACCATGTCCTTAGAAACATGGACATGGGTATGGCTGGAGGTGCAGTGTTTGTGGACCTATCAAAGGCCTTTGACCTTGTTGACCACCACCTTCTCCAATTCACCCTGCTAAACCTAGGCTGCTCCTTGGACATCACCGCTTGGTTTATCAGCTACCTCGCTAACAGATCCCAGTCTGTTCTGATAGGCAAAGATACTTCTGCTGCATTACCAGTGCATACTGGTGTCCCCCAGGTTCCCTAATGGGGCCTCTGTTATTCTCACTGTTCATAAATGGTCTTCCCACAGAAACCATAAACTGTAATGCGCTCCTCTATGCTGATGACCTCATCATCTACCATAGCGCCAAGTCCCTTGAATCTATATCTTCTGCACTCACTACAAACTATGGATCAGCTTTTCTTGTAAATTATGAAAAAAATGAAGGCCATGCTCTTTGGCTCAAAGCCATACCTTGTAAAGGCCACCAAATCAAAAACCTTGTTACACCCCTGCAGGCCCTCCTCTTGACACTGTATCCTCCTTCAAATACCTAAGAGTGACTCTTGATCCCTCCCTTACCTACAATGACCACATTTCTAACACTGTGAATAGAGTCCACCAGAAGCTGGGGGCAGCCTACCGTGTTAAACACCTCTGACCCCAGAGGCTTGTCTTGCAATTGCCAAGGGAAATCTACAGCCCCTACTTGACTATTGCTCCCCAGTGTTCTCCTCCATGTCCTGCTCACTTCTTTCTCATCTAAATATCACATACAACTCTATCTGTCGCATTGCCCTTCAGGTCCCTTCCTCCACTCATCACTGCTCTCTATATCAGTCCTTAGGCTGGCGCTCTCTGCAGGGCCATTTTGAATATGCTATGGGCTATCTAGTCAACACCTCTCTCAGGAACTCACATAAGTCCCATACTCCTCGCTTCTCACCAACAGGGTGGTAACTTGGTGTCTCAGGGTCTCTTCCATTCTCCCCTGTTAGTCTTCCACGTATCTACTGTCATGGCAGCAAGGCTTTCACTGTCTCTGCCCCATGCCACTAGAACAGAATACCACCTGCTATCCATATGTTAACCTCTCATCAGTCCTTCAAGTCGAAGCAAAGAGATTGTCTCATGTCTCAAGCCATCTGTGCTTCCTCCCTTGGAAACACCCTCACCAGAAACCTGCCTTGGGGCCCAGTGTAGCATTTGCCTTACTTCCCAAGTACTTGGCTACTACATAAACAACTGACACATTTTTGACTCTGTCGTGAAAATGTTGATTGCTATAGTGTAATCCCTTATGCACTTTATTGTAAACCTTGGACTGGCTGAATAATGTCTTGATTTGCTATAAGTGTATGTTCTAGTTCTCTGCAAGCAGAGAAGGATCACTTTATTTGTCATGAACTTGGTTTTTATGTCCTTAACCCCTATTTTTAAGATATGATTATGTATCACTGTTTCTGATACCACTGTACTCACTGTATAATATGTACCTACTGTATGATAACTTGTACCTATTGTCTGTGCCATTGTACGGCCCGGGTCACAACTGAAAATGGTCCTTTGAATCAGTTTGCTCACCCAGTTACCAAAAACATAAATAAATACATTTTTCCTGTGAATCCATGTGACAACCTTCTAAACATCCTCCCCTCTCTGCAGGATAAGTATGCCCCTCACATCAGAAAAAGAGTTAGAGGCACTATCACTAAATGGTTACATGGGGACTTGCTTCCCCTCATGAAAGCCCATGATAAGCACTGGGGTAAATTTAAAGCATCTAAGGAATTGTATGACTACCATGAAAACCGTTGGCTCCACAACATCTGCAAAAAAGCCATACGTAACGCTAAGAGTGAATATTGCAAGGCTGCCCTCTTATCCTCTGCTGGGGCCCTGCAATACTTCTGGCACACTATTAAAACCATAGTTGGGGGTTATAGCCAGTGTGATACTATGGATATGATTGTCAATGACAGAAACTGCAATAATGCTACTAGTATTGCCAATGTCTTTAGCAAGCAATTCTCCGATCTTTCGGCATACACTTCCCGGTGCAACCCCTTGAGCAGCCTATAATGCAACTCATCAAGGCCCATGATATGTAAACTTTCAGGGTTTCATCCCTTGAGTGAGGATTCTGGGAGTTGGACTGAGAAGGAAGGTGGTGGTGCAGGCAGATACTAGACCATTGAGGAGAAACGTCCATAGCAGAAGTTAGAAAAAGCTATTTTTTTTTACAAAAGATATGCCACAATTGCCACACTACGTTTTAGTAATTTCTGACCTTTCCAGACGTTCTTAGAGCCTGCACTACAAGAAGAAGGAGAACAAGACTAGAGGAATGAGAGGGGGTAGCCAGCCTCTGAATATTCCCCCGGCCTGGTCTGAGTCCTTGGCGGTGGTGAGGAGCTGCCAGTGGAGTACAGAAAAGTTCAAAGAGCTCTGCAGAGAACCAACAGCTGGACAGGCCCTGAAACCCCCTTACAGTCATAGCAACTCCAGAATCTTTATATTTCTCAGTTTCAAGAATTGTGGTGTATTATGTAATATCACTGAGTTACTGAATGTGAATGAAGAATTTTTTTCCTGTGATTTCAAATATAAAAGGGTAGAGGTGTAACTTTACAGTGTATTTTTCAGTACTACTTTAATACCACCTACTAGCCTGGTTATTGGGACAAAGAGGTTTATATATATTTTTTATTTGAACGTGTTGGAAGGGAAGGCCCAAAGAACACTTGAGTCCTCTAAATGAGTAAACTCAGCTTGAATTTTAAGGGTCATGTTTTTGTGGCTTACTTATTAACAAGAACCTGTGTAAAACTTGGAAAGAAACAGGAGGAGGTCAGTATAGAAAGTACAGAAAATAAAGAGATAACAATGAGATTTTTTGAATTTACCAGGGCTCACAAAACTAGGAAGTAATTACACCCACTGATTGGTTGGAGCAGAGCATATAACTAGCAAGCATATAAGCACATGCACCTGGGCATAACAGCCAGATACACCAACACGAGCACCCTAGGGGAACTGGTAGACACCCTGGAAAGCCCCAAGATGCTAACCATTGTCTTTTCTTTAGTTTTCTGGCAGTCAGCAGTATATTTTTGCCCAAAAAGAACTTAGTTCAACAGCCATTTGTTCCGAGTAACTTGACTGAAAGCAAAGTAAATTAGCTAGTTGGCGTTGTACCTGGTAATTAGCTAAATGGTCAGTTAGCCGAGTAGGTAAAGCTCTGAGGAAAATACAGGAGAGCAAGGAATGGTAGTAGAAGCAAAAAACTGCAGAGGATAAAACAGAACTTATTTTCAAAAAGTAAGTGCCCTGAGATAAAACGAAATTAACAAGCATTTGTCAATGCCGAATGTTTGCTTGCTGGCATTGGCACTGGTAGTGTAGAAGTTACAGAGTTGCATAATAGAAATGGCAGTGAAGTATTGAACTGAAGCCAACCCCACCACCACTCTGCAGAGAGTGACAGGCATTGGGGTGTGCCTTTGGGTCGTCAGGCATAACGGCCATGCCATTTCACCACACCCTACCCTGCAGACACTGACAAGTGTCACGGTGTGCCTTGGGGTCTTTGGCCCTTATGCGCACCCCATTCCATCAGGAAAGATGGTGAGATGGGTGTGGTATAGGAGAATGGGGTGAACTTTGGGGCTGAAGAGTCCGAGGCATACCTCGATGCCTCTCACTGGCTGCAGGGTGTGGAATGGTATGAGCATTACAGGCAAGAATCCCAAGTCACACCCCTGATGCCTGTCATTCTCTACAGGGTGGGGCATTATGGTTGGAAACCCTAACACCTGAGGCATTTGTTGGTATTTTCACTCCAAATTTTCAACATGGTTTTTTTGTGACCCCCACCTCATGAATAGTGGCAATATCAGTTTGTTAGCCGAAAGCTGCTTATGCACAACAACTATGGCATTTAGCACCACAGGTGCTAAAACACATTCCGAACAGGATGTGAAAAATGACAGCTGTACTGTTCATGGGGAGGTGTAAAAAAATGGCAATGTTGCAAATCTGCAGTAAAAATATTAAAAAAACTGGTGAAGTCACGAGCGTGCATAGAAACTGTGCAACGCATACCAGTAATGTAATTAGGTTGGGGATTTTTTACAGCAGATTGTCAACACAGGCATTTTGGGACCTCCAATCATGAACAGTGTCACTGTGATTTTCTTTATCTGTCCCAAACAATGATTTTCCGCAGTGACCACGCATCTCTGCACTGAAAGTGTGAAAACACATTTCGGCCATGTTGTGAAAAATGACAGCTCTACTGTTCATAAGGAAGTGTGGAAAAATGCCACTGGTGAAAATCTGGATTGAAAATACTACAAAGTCATGAACTTACGAGGGTACGTGGAAACTGCACAATGCTCACTCGTAACACAGTCATTTTATGGACTTTTGTCACCAAATTTTCAACATAGCCATTTTAAGACCTCTGCTCATGAACAGTGTAACTGTGATTTTCTTAATCTGTTCCAAACATTGCTTTCACACACCGACTGCACCATGTGCGTTACATGTGCGGAAACACATTTGGGGTGACATGTGAAAGCCGGCAGCTGTACTGTTCATAAGGAAGTGTAATAAAATGGAAATGTGGAAAATCTGGAGTGAAAATATAGAAAATTCGCAAACTTACGTCGTAGAAATCATAGCATGTACTCATAAAACAGTAATTTTAGGAATTATTTCACCAAATTTTCAACATAGCCATTTTAAAACCTCTGCTCATGAACAGTGTCACTGTGATTTTCTTAATGTGTCCCATACATTGATTTCACACACATAACTACCGCTACCAAAGCGCCATACGGAAACACATTTTGGGCAAGATGTGAAAATGACAGCTGTACTGCTCATAAGGAAGTGGAATAAAATGGCAATATTGAAAATCTGCAGTAAAAATATTGAAAATTCGCAAACTTACGAGCGTGCATAGGAACCACGCAACGCACGCTAGTAAAACAGTCATTTTTAGAATTTTTCCACCAAATTTTCAACATAGGCTTTTTGAGAGCCCACCTTATGAACAGTGGCAGTGTCGTTTCATTACTCGGGCCCGAAAGGTGATTTCGTCGCAGTAACTGCAAAATCACCCTTCGGGCCCGATTAATGCCATGACAGTGAGAGCATTCATGAGAAAGGGTCCCAAAAACCCCATGTTGAAAATTTGGTGCAAAAATTCCAAAAAATGGCTGAGATATGCCGCAAAGTTGAAAAAACCCTATCTATCCCATTGTACAGCTTACCAGCATTTCCTCAGTTTGCGGTCGGCTTTGAAGAGTGCAGACGTGTTCCCAGTCCACCGAGGTGTCGTGCTGGAGTCTGGAGGTAAGTATGGGGTGAGGGGTGTGGGGAGGCAGGGTGCGCAGTGGGTGGCGCGGGTGAGGCAGAGACAGACAGCGAAGGACCGTTTTAAGTTTCAGGGTTTTTAATTTTAAATGATGGCCGGGATGTTTGCCATGCTGGGGTGGGCTCCAGCATGGCACAAGGCAACTAGTGGGGGCATGGAGCTGACAGGGCATTGGGCACCCCCGTTGTCAATAGCATCTGTTGCCACGCTGGGGTGGGCTCCCAGCATGGCACCCTGTACTGGGGGGGGACCAGTGGAGCCGACGGGGGATTGGGCACCTCCGTCGGCTATAAGATGTGCAGCCACGCTGGGGTGGGCACCCAGCATGGCATGTGTAACTCTGCTTTGGGGGGCGCAGCAATCCCCCGTTGGCTACACAGTGTGTGCGTGGGGGGGTGAGCACGCAGTATGCGTGTGTGTGTGTGTGTGTGTGTGTGTGTGTGTGTGTGTGTAGAGGGAGCGTGCATGAGCACACTGTACTCCACTGCATTTTGGACTGCTGTCATAGACAGCTCCAGCAGGCACTGGCGAACTGCGGCTGCACCTGCAAACACACTGACTGAATTGGAAGAGGGCTGCCACACCTCCGAAAATTCAGATGATGGCACTATGTTTCTTGCACATGCGTGCAGGCAAACATAAAAATCAGGGAATTTAATTTTAACCCTTGTGCTAATTTTAAAAAGAAAAGGGAGTATTGAGCTCACTGCACTTTTGTATTACTGCAGAAGTTTATACTTTTTACAGCGTTTTTTAGATTTTTGTGTCTTGTTTGGTCAGTTTATTAGGCTGGTTTTACTATTGTAATTTATATCCTTTGTGGTCATAGTGATGAACTATAAAGGCAAAAGTACAAGAAAGAGGAAAAGGAGGAGAAAAGAGAACCTGGGCATTGGTAGCCTGAGAAGAAAGAGGATAGGAAGACGCAAGTCATACTTGATCAACTTGAAGTGACTCAATGTGGTTCAATGTTACTCGAAGTTGGCATTATAATATTGAACAGAGAGAAAACCCAAGAAACCTCAAGTAACCCAAAGTACCCTAGAAGTCTTGTGAAGTACTGAGGGGAGATTGTGGTAAACCCCAGAATATATTAAAAAAAAGTTTGAACTTTAGTTATGAAAATCAACTTACTCTGTTTAACATTTTATATACATCGTGCATACTTTTAGGGCTACCACCTGTTCTGATTTTTGCAGGACAGTCCTGCTTTGAGCAGGTTTTTCCTGCAAAAAAAAAAACATGAAAAATGTTACATGTCCTGACCTTATAGTATAAAAAAAGTCCTTACTTTCCTCTAAATGTTGCAGAAAACTATAATACTTTTAACTAAAATACCTTAAAAAGATAAAAACCATAGGAACAAATAAAACTACAACATTTAGTATTAATTCTGATTATTTCCAGAAAATAAGTATTTTGCATTGGTGGTGGTTGCAAATTGTCTTGCGAAAAATCATGTTTCAGTAAGAAATGTGACACTTTGGGCTTCTTAAAAGGTGGTAACCCTACATACTTTGCATAGCAAGAAAAGGGTTAGAGAGACAGAAATGTGCACTGTATGATTGGCGCTTTATCTTGTGCTACTTTGTCTTTTGCACAATACTTCACAATTTTACACCTTAGCCTTTATATTGATTAAGTCCTGCTACAAAATTGAAAACTTTTAAGGTTCTTTAAACTCTAAGGGCCGGATATTCAAAAGGGTTGCGCCATGCGCAATAGGGTTGCGCATGCGCAAGTCCGAAAGTGCGCCATTCTGCGATATTCAGCAGGACGGTTAGCCACGAAAACAGGCTGAGCAACAGCACAATGCAAATGACAGCATGCGCAACCAAAGGGTGGATCCTCATAAAGAAGCGCAATGCAATATTCAAAGGGTTGCGCCAATCGTAGCTAGTGGAACAGCCGGAAGTTAGCACACAGCGGAAATGAGCCAAAATAAAAAGGCTCAAGGAAGGCAGCGCAAGACAGCTACAGAGATGCCAAGCGAGACAGACAGAGAGAGACAGACAGTGATAGTCCAGAACAGGGCAGCAGGGAAGTGGTGTGGTGCCATAGGCTGCAGAGGCCAGCGGGAGTACCCGGTGCAGTGGAGGTAGCAGTCAGGACAGCGGGGTAACAGAGCAACATCAGCCAGGGGTCACAAGCCAGGGAGATGGACAGTGCCAGCTTTCACATGGAAGCTGTAATGAGGGTGAGAATGCATGCTGCAGGGGCGTGGCCGTGGAAGGACCCCATGTCGTCACGCCCCAACAGGCAGTACCGTGCCGCATCAGCTTTGAGCTGTACACAGATGTAGAGATCGTGGGCGGTACCACCTGAACAGGGCAATACTGAGGCGGCTCTGTGAGCTGTGCAGTGATGTGATGCAGGCACCCTCGCTGACGAGTCACGCTCTGTCGGTGAGACAAGGTGACAGCCTGCATGTGCCTGCTCACCACAGGCACCTTCCAGGGAGCCGACAGGAGACACCACAGGCATCACACAGTCAGCCACATCATGCATCCTCACCCAATTCCTCAGCGCACTGCTGCCCATGCTCGCAGCGCATCCAGTTCCCAGCACCGTGGCAGAGCGTACAGCAAACATGCAGGAGTTCCACAGGGTAGCATGATGCCTGGCATGCTAGGGGCCATAGACTGCACCCATGTGGCATACAAGCGCACGCCAAGCCCCGATGGGGCTGCATATAGGAACAGGAAGGGCTATTCCAGTGTCAAATGCCAGGTGGTGTGTGATGCCACTGGCGCATAATCAATGTCTGTGCCACACACCCTGGCGGAGCACATGATGCCTTATATGGTATCAGTCCGCACTGTGCCATCGATTCGAGAGTGGGGACATCCCACAGGCCATCTAGTGGGTGAGTACGCATGTAGGAATTGCAAACGTGGGGCAAGGGTGGGAATGCCACAGGTGCTATGGTAGTGGCACACAGGGATATTGGCAATATGGACCTGAACATGATACTTATCTCCACCATCTCACACAGGTGACAGCGGATACCCTCCGTCCCTGGCTGCTCACACCATACAGCGCCCCATGACCCCATCGCCTTAACGCTGTAATGAGGTGCATGCCACCACATGCAACATCATCGAGCGGGTGTTTGGAATGCTCAAGGCACACTTCCAATGCCTAGACACCTCCGGCGGTGCCCTACAGTACAGCCCCTCAAAGGCCTGTGGGATATTCCTGGCCTGTTGTATCCTGTACAACATGGCCAAAGACTGTGGGATAACCATTCAGGTCGAGGAGGGGGACAGCGATGGGGAAGCCAGCGGCGCCGGTGATGATGGTGATGAGCAGCCCCACCTTGGACGGCGGGACCCCCGACTGATCCGGCAGGCCCAGCTGCACTGGGACACCATCATGGAGGAGCATTATGCATGACACAGGTAAGTCAAGGGGCCATGTGCAACCAACACTGTCCTGGCGCAACCCACAGGCACACAGAATAACACACCAGGGGTGCATGACAGCAAGGGGAGTGGAAGGACCAGGCACACAAACACACCATCAGGGAGGGCGAACAGTCATATGGACACACACACACACACACAGGCACAAAGCGTGCATGGGCAGGTGCACAGCAGAGCAGGAACAGACATGGCAAACACACAGATCACAGACCACACCACCACCTGTACTGTCCAAGCACGTGTGTCAGATGCTGGGCACCCTTGCACCTTGTTGTACAGTACAATGCAGGCATCATCATGCACACCTGTGGACAGCAGTCGGGATGGTGTGCAGGTGGTCCGTATGTCGGCGTGATGTGCAGGACACCCACCAGTGCACTGCCCACCATGACGCACAGTGCACACAGGGCAGCACCAGACAGGGCCCGCACTGGGAGACAGGTCAGTCATGTTGCACCATTCCACGGCCACCGCGGATGTGTGGGCGGCCCCGCCGTGACCCAACAGCACTGGCAGGCTGAGCAGGGGCCACATGGGGTGGCACCGATGGACCACCAGGGGTCCCACTGCGCGATCGTGACCTTGTCTGCACTGGGGTCTGTAGTATGCCAAACATACCTGCACCAGGGGTGCTCAGGATGCCCACAGCAGAACCCGGTATCGACAGGCTTGGTGTCGCATGATGCCAGGAATGGGGAGTGGAGAGCGTACTGTGTGGGGTGCGCGGTACAGGGGCACCTGCTTGTGTGCCCAATGCAGCCACAACAGCGACCAATGCTTGGGTCTGCCTGTCAATGGCGGCGGTCACATCCTTCCACATATGGACTATCTCTGCAAGGTTCAGAGCACAGTCCCTGCTGTGCCGCTCCACAGCCATGCACAGTGCCTCCACGGACGTTGCAACCTGCCTTTGCTGCTGTACTGATTCCCGCAGCAGGCTGGTGTGCTCTTCAAATGGGTACTCTGCCACAACGGCATCCTGTCCCCCAGGGTATGGAAGGTCCTGATGCTCAACACCCCTTGAGGTTGGGCGCTGTTCACCAGGACCAGGAATGGGCATATCAAAGGCGGTGGGCATGTGCCACCGCTGGACACTGTACCCCCAGACCTGGTGGGTGACTGCTGCTGCTGCCCTCCAACCGCTGTGCCCAGGGACCACTCGTTCCACTGCTGTGGCTGCAACAGTGCCAGACACCTGCACAGCCACCGGTGCTGCCCACCGGTGCTGACAGGCACAGCCTGGGACTGTGCTGACATGCTGGCACACACGTTGGAACCAGCTAGGCCCAGGGGCACGTGCTGGCCTGCTGTGTGTCCATCATGGGACACACACATGTCACTGCCCATTGCAGTCCTTGCATCATCAATGGTGCAGGTACGTGCTACAGCCACAGTCACAGCATGCTGGCATGCTTGCATGCCAAACTGCTGAGACACAGGCTGTGCACCCCCCACACCCGACTCACCGACACCAGAGTTGGCAGCCCAGCGTGCATGCTGGTGCAGTGCATGCTGGCTGGTGACAGAGGTGGATGGACCCTCCTCCATGTCCAGCAGGTCTTCCTCACTGCCAGGACCCACCACCACCACCGTCCCCTGAAGATGAACAGGATCTGTAACAGAAAGAGAGGACATGTGAGTTCATGTGAACAACCTTCCCCCCCCAACACCACCACCATGTCATACCGTGCAGTGATGGGCTTCCACCTGTCTGGAATCCACCTCCTGGTACGCCCTCAATAGCACTCCACTGCATTGATGCAGCCAGTCGGTCCTCAGCCGGGGTCAGCTCCACCACCGCTGGCTGGTCCCCGCCTGTGCCAGCACGTGCCACCCTGAGGGCTGCCACCTTCTCCTTCACCCTCCTGCGGTTTGTCCCCATCTTCTTTTTGCATTCCTGCACGGAGCACTGGTGGCTTCTGTGCAGGTTCACTGCCCGAGCTACCCCCTCCCATGCAGCCACACGGGCCTGAGGGGTGCCCCACCATCCACTCAGTAGTGGCTCCTCCTCCAGGTAGGCCTGGAAGAGGGCCTCTGTCTCCGCCGTGGTGAAGTTGGGCCTCCTCCTCCGCCCACCATCCTCACTCTCACCTTGGCTCTGCTCGGTCATGTCGATCTGTATGGGTGGAAGTGGACACCTGTCACTGTGCAGTCTACAGCGTTATCCCATGACCATTGTCCAGAACATCACACAGCATGCAACTCACCTCTCACCTGCAGTAACCGAATCTGGCCAGCACAGCCCAATGTCGCACATTTATAGCGCAATGCATGCAAATTTGGAGTGGAGCAACTGTAATGAGATGCAAATCGCGCCACTGCACCTTTGAATGGCTGATCAGATGATTTGCATGTGTCGGCTGAATATCACGCCATTGCGCTTTGCGCAATACGGTTGAGCCAGCTGAGCCAATGGCGCATATCTGTGACTGTGTGGTACACTGCATTGCACATGCCCAGGTAGCTTATGCAGGCGTCTGCCATGCTGATGACGTGCTGTGCGCGATCGGCAATTCAGGCCATGGCCACCATTGTGCCAGTGGTGCTACAGCACTGGGCACCATATGGCACTGCTGGCACTACTGTAATAGTCCACTGTGGCACTGGCATGCAGGTGACCATTGGCGCGGGATGCGTAGATGTCAGATGGCTGTGCGTGTGCGCGTCACAGACCCTGACCTGGTGTCGACCTTTGCCCCTGGCACTGTTCGGCTGCCATGTGTATGGCTCTGTTGCGCTGTTGGTGACGGCGCTATGTGAACCGGCGAGCTGCTCTGAACAGCGTGATTGGAACCTATGGTGGTCTATTGCGCAACATTTCCAAGTGTGGTTGCCGCGCTGCGGGGTGCCATATTGTCTGCTCTACTACCACAGTAATGGCATGTAGGAGAGCTGCCCAGTGGAGTCAGTTGGAGGTGGCCAACCTGGTGGCAGTGGTTGAGCCTCACTTTGGGGCACTGTTTGGGGATCAGCCCCTCACCATGGCCCACACCCATGTGTGGCTGCAGGTGGCCACTGAACTGGAGAGGGTCACAGGGCGGTTCCAGTCTGCTGAACAGTGCAGGCACAAGTATAATGACCTCCGCAGGAGGGAGCCAGACGTGCTGCAATGCCTCAGGTTACATGCCAGGAGGGGCATTGTGCCTAGGCCAGGTGGGTGTACCATCTATGCACCTGTATTCTCCATAGGGGTGTGACTGTGTTTTGGTGGCGGTGCATGGGGGATGGCTCTGCCATGGTTGGCTGTGTCAGTGTGTGCAGGTGTGAGATGCATGGGTCTGGCTGTGTGGGCAGGCACACTCACTGGGGCAGGGGGCAGTCTGCTTTGGGGTCACACTGATGTTTTTCTCAACATTTGTCACCGACAGGCCTGGCGGAGAGGATGCAGGCCCAGGCTGAGGAGGGCTGTGGCGGGGCCCAGGTGGCAGCCGGAGGAGGCGTGATGGGTGGGCCACAGCGGCAGCAGCAGCAGCAGCAGCAGCCACAGCTGCTTGATGAGTGTGAGTGTCATTACATCATGGATGCTATTGCATGCTGGAGGGGGTAGGCATGACCACCAGCCATGGACAACACAACCATGCGCGACAGGCGACAGTCATCACTGTCCAGTGTCACTGCTGCGTCTGTGTGTGCATCACTGGTCGGTCCATGCATGCACTGGGCACATGGCTGTGGAACTGGCATCCACCACATTGCCACGTCACTTGACAGCCTTGTTTGTGCTGTGATGGACATGGGCAGTGTGTATGTGCAGTGGTGCATAGCTGATGCTGCCTGGTTGGGCGTGTCATGTGCATGGTCACTGTGGGTGGGTGCATACCATCACAGGTGCGGGGCACTAGGCTATATGCCTTGCAGGATGGGTGGTGTTCAGAGTTGTGGACAGTCACAGCCATTGACTGTGTTCCCTTTCCTGGGTCTCCAGCATCCTCTGGCGGATGGTGACGTGCCCTCCAGCGGCTAGCGCGGTGTCAGTCGCTACACTGTTTCTCCTGACAGACATGCAGTGCCATGGGGGTCAGGCGGCGCGGAGGAACCAGGAAGATCAACAGGCAGCAGGGGACCAGCCTGCGGGCGCTGACTGCGTTTCCCTTCCCACTTCACAGCCCTCACCTGCCTTCCTCTCCCAGCTCACCCCTACCCTTACCCACCCTACCTTGTACCCCTACCCCTCCTTGTCTTGTACATATGTATATAGATGTTGTTGGTGTTGTACATATCTTTTTCGAATATATATATTTTGTTATGAATTCTGCGGTGGTCTCTGATTTGCAGCAGGCTATGGTTGCTCAGTTGCGGTGGTGTGCATGGCATCTGGGGTGGTAAGGTCCTGGATATGTATGTGTGTGTGTGTGCATGGGAAGGTGTCTCCGCTGTGGGAGTGCCTTTCAGTCGGTCTTGCCATCTGCTGCCGCCCACTGCTGGGTGCCCAGGGTGGGTCTGGCTTGTATGGTTCTGTGCTACACAAGGTTGCAGTGTGCTGGGGTTGCATGGTGTTTACTGCAGTGCCAGTCACTGCACATGGTGGTGTCTTGGGGTCACAGTGCAGGGTGTGCTGTACAGAAGGGGCTGATAGTGCACTGTGGTTGTCGACCCCTGTGTGTGGCAGTCTCAGCCTGCCAGTGGGTGTGCTGGGGCAACATGGCCCTGCTGTGCTTTGTTGGCTTGTCCCCATGGGCGGTGGATCATCCATCCCTCCCCAGTGATGCTGTGCTTGGGGTGTCGGGTGTATTGTTAGTTCTGCTGTGTTCCTGTGCCCATGTGTGGCTGCGGTTGGTGGTGAGCTGGCCTGCCTCCCTGGTATGTGCAGTTCCATTGCTCTGCTGGGGGCTCTGCTTGCGCTATGGCACCTCTGGACTGCTCAGCTGGGCTGGCCTTGTTGCGCTATGGCGCATCATTTCACTCAGCTTCCCCTTCCTGGTTGCGCTATGGCGCAGTTTGTGCGATATTCAGACGTTGGCTGCTTGCGCAATTGACCTTGCTCCATGTTTGAATATCGCGACGATTGCGCCTGTGTGCAAGTGACTTGCGCTTGCTCCTGCTGTTGCGCACTTTTTGGGCGCAGTTTGAATATCTGGCCCTAAGGATTTTTACAAACTCACTGCTGTATAACAGTATTTAATTGTCCTATAATTTTGTATGTATTAGCGAATCCTATATATAGGGTTGCCTACTTATTTATTTATTGCATATTTGCACAGACAAATAGAATAAATAGCAATGTATTACATGCCCTATCTAGGGTCTGTAAACTAGTGTTGAAATAGAACTATGCCAGTTGAGACCAGAAGTGGGAAAGGTTCCCTGGATTGTAGTAACCTTATGGAAAACTTAGAAGGGTCTTCCCCTAAGCCCCCCAGGTTGTCCACAAAAAAAGGGAAAACCAAACAAAAAGGATAAAATATTAATAGATGGAGGTGATAAAGAATGGAAAAATAGAGATGGAGGCCCCAAAAATAATCACCAGGGGGTTACTTCAACACCCACGGTGGGTCAGAAAAGGAATATAAACTGTTTAATCAGAAATGGGGATCAGAAACCTAAAATGATTCAACCTTTGATGAAGAACATTTTGGAAAAACACAAAGAACAAAAAACAGTTAACCAACTAGAGAAGGAGAAAATTATTTCAACAGAAGAAAATGTGCAGAATTTTGGGGAAAAATGGTTTAAGTTTTAAAGATACAAATATAGAGACATATTTACAAATATGGATATATTGAATTTAGTTAATAAAGAAGTGAATAAGACAGTAGAAGAAATTAGGGAGACAATTCAAACTAATAAAAGGATAGAACAAAAAAATTAAAGAACTCAAACAAGGGCTGAATGGCTCAATGTTCTTCTGTGAGGAACCTAATAAACAAGCTAATCAAATTAATCAGTTAGATATGTCAGTATGGACCACAGATGAAGGTACACAATTAATGGCCACCTGGTGGTGCTGGATCAATCGTGTGTGTCGAGGGGGTGCAAGGATCAAGGGGACTTTGTGCTTGCCTATAATATGGCGGTAAGGGAGGCCCTGGATTCTATTGCTCCTGTTCATGTTCGCCCCTCACCCTCTGTCCAAGGTCTCCATGGTTTGCTGGGACCTTGAAGGAGTTGAGGAGAGTGGGGCAAAGGCTGGAGAGGGCCTGGCAGAAATCAAGCCTGGAGGGCAACAGGCTTAGATTGAGGGAACATTATACGATCTATCAATTGACAATCACCCATAAGAAGACAGAATTCCTGTCCAGGGAGATTGCTGCTGCACAAAATCAACCAGCTCAGCTCTTCTGGACTGTGGACAGATTATGCAGTCCAATCTGTCTTCAGTCTGTGGGATCTTTTTTACAAAAGAAGTGTGATGAGTTTGCTCAATTTTTTGCACATAAGATTGCCTCCATCAGCTCTAAGATCATCCAGACCACCTCCAAGGGGTGTTGCAGTAGTCAGCAGGAGGTCACAAGTGCCCAGTTTGTTTGGACAGACTTCAGCCAGTCAGAACTCATCAACATTGTGAGGGTCATCCAGACTTTGTGGCCAACCTGCTGTAGTTTGGATTCAGGCTCCACGTGACTCTTAGTGGGTTGTGTGGATGAGATTGGCCTAATCCTTGCAAAGATAGCAAAGATAGTCTGGAGTTCATTGGAGGGATCTTTCCTGACCCCCCTAAAGAAGGCGGTCATGTGGCCGCTCCTGAAAAAAACTCCCTTGACCTGGATTGTCCTGCTAACTACAGACCTGTCTCTAACCTGCCCTTTGTGGGTAAGATTACTGAGAAGGTGATTGTGCTGCAGCTGGATGACATCTTATCACCCACGATGTCTATGATTTTCTCCAGTCCAGATTTAAGAAGAGACATAGTACCAAGACGGCACTTGTCCAGGTGCTAAATGATCTCCTAATAGTGAGAGATCGGAGGTTTTGTTCCATCTTGGTCCTCCTTGATCTCTCTGAGGCATTTGACACTGTGGAGCATGGGGTGCTATTGGAACACCTGCGGTTCATCTGTGGACTATCTGGTATGATCCTCAAATGGTTTAGATCTTTCCTCCAGGGTAGGATTCAGAGAGTGGTCACTGGAATTTATTCCTCTTACGCTCTCTCCCTATCCTGTGGGGTTCTGCAGGGCTCCATTTTGGCACCCATGTTGTTTGCAGTGTATATGCTGCCATTGGAAGACATTGTTAGGTGGAATGGCTTGAGTTTGCATTGCTATGCAGATGATACTCAGCTGTACCTATCCTTTGCACCAGAGCAGGAGGATGCGATCTCAGTATTTAACAACTGTCTCTCTGAGATTCAGAACTGAATGGGTGCCAGCTGGCCAAGGCTTAATCCAGATAAGTCTGAGGTGTTGGTGGTGGACCCAGATCATTGGGTGGCAGGTATGTTGGCTGGACAGTCATCTGGGCTTTGGCTCGGGGATGCCCAGCTGGCTGCCTCACATCAGGTGCATAACCTGGGCATTATTTTTGACAATGAGCTGACCCTGAAATCTCAGGTGTCAGCAGTTGTCAAGACCTCATTTTTTTCCGAGGAATATCACCCGGGTGAAGCACCTGATTCCTCCTGATGATCTTTCTACTTTGGGCCATGCCTGTGTGACCACCTGCCTTGACTACTGCAATGCCCTGTACCTAGGGTTACTGGGGGTTGATATCCACTGCTTGTAGCTGGTGCAGAATGTGGTAGCCAGGCTTGTGGCTGGTACTTCTAGGTCACATTATACCTGTGCTCTGCGGACTGCATTGGCTGTCTGTACAGTAGTGGATCACCTTCAAGGTCAGTTTGCTAACCTATAAAGCCCTACATGAACAAAGACCCCACTACCTGAATGATCTCCTTTGCCCCTACAGCCCCTCCCATCCACTCTGATCCACCAACAAGGGATTGCTAGAGATTCCCAGGGTGCATCTTTTCTTATGCAGCCCCTACCCTGTGGAATTCTCTACCTCATTGGGTGAGAGAGTTCCTGACCATCCAAAGCTTTAAGTCAGCCCTCAAGACCTATTTATTCAGGCTAGTGTTCCTGATAGTGTTAGCTATTGATGTTATGCTGCTGTTGGAATTTACATTATGGATTAAGTTATTTTATCTGGATTTTATGGAATGTTAATGTCATTATTTGTATGTGTTTATATTTTATGTTCAGTGCCTTGGTCTCTTGGAAAGGCGCACTATAATTGAAGTTATTATTATTATTAATGAGCCCAATTGAACCAGATAAATTTTGGTAGATAATCTTACAAAAGAGGTTGCAAAAGCATTAAAAGACCCATATTTGTGAAATGTGTTAATTTATTAACAGTTAGTCAGTATCAGATGAGATTAATCCTTTTTAAAGGATATTTGTATAGAAAATAAAATACAAATTGACTATTTACAAAGGAATGAAATGAGAAACAATAGAGAGAAGGAAAAAGTAAGAAGAGAATTTAAAAATGTAGAAGACATCAAAATATTAGAAGGGAATAGGATTATACATGTAACAGATACTATGGATGTCCACTCAGAGGATGGTGTGCTTAACTTGGACACTCTAGAAAATGAAATTGAAACAATATCAGATTCAGAAGGTGAATTGATTATGCTTCCTAGTGCATGGGTAAGAAATGACAGTATAGCAGATAAACTAAAGAAAGGAAATCGAAAGTTATGGGAAAAGGGAATAATTCAAGAAGAAAAAAGGAAGGAAAAAAAACAAAAAAGGAGCTTGAAAAGACAGTATCTAAACAGGGAAAGAAAAAGGTAGGGGAAGAGAGAAGGAAATGATAAGAACACAGAGGAAAGAAAAGGAAAATATACAATTAATAATGGGGAACTATCCTGACAGGTGCTCCAGAAACTGGAACCATTATGAGAGACAGTTTAGTGAAAAAAGGGGGGAGGGGAGGAAGAAAAGGAAATAAAAAAAGGCAAATAAAAATCAAAAACTTAATAAGAAGGGAAAAAGCAAGACAATGAAAAGCAATAAAAGAAAGAAACAGGGTAAGTTAAATCAACCCGTTGTATTAAGAGGGACAGCTCAGCTGGTTCTGATGGCTTATGTCCTAGTTTATTGGCGGATGCTGCCTCGGTTATAGCACTTCCAGTTAGTATTATTTTCAACTTGTCTTTTGTTACAGGTACTATACCTAATATATGGAAACATACTTTGGTCACTCCTATATTTAAATCTGGTTCACAACATGAGTTTTGTAACTACAGACCTATTTCTATCTTGTCTGCTTTAGCTAAAGTTCAGGAAAGAATAGTTTATAATCAGTTGATTGGGTATGTGGATCGTTTGGATTATGTCTCAGAACCAACATGGTTTTAGAAAGGAAAGTACTGAGACTGCCTTGGTTGAGTTCACGAGCGGTGCTTAATAGATGGATAAAGGGTGTCTGGCGGGTGCGTGTTGTGGACTTGACTCAAACATTCGATTCGAGTTGATCACCAATTGTTGATTTCTAGACTTGGGTCATTGGGAGTTGGTGAGTCTTTCTTGGACTGGACGAGGATTATTTAACAAATAGGTTTCAAAGGGTTAAGTATAGGGTGCTGTATCAGACTCTGTAATGGTTAAGTGTGGGGTTCACAGGGTTCTACTTTGGGGCCACTTTTGTTTCTTTGTTTTTGATCAACTAGTAAGTGTGATTAATAATGCTTCTTTAACACTTACGCTGACGATGCAGTAATTTATCACTGGGGTTTGTCATTTGGAGATCTAGGTGTTTCTTTAACAGAGGAAATGTGCAATTTTCAGTCTTCACTTATGGCCTGTAAATTACTCTTAAACAAATCTAAGACAAAGGTGATGGTTTTGGTACCCACCTAGACTGAGATCTGAGGTTGGTACTTTGGAAGTTAAATCTCTTGATGGATTACTGTTTGACTATGTTGATACATTTCAATATCTTGGGGTATTACTAGATTCTCATCTAAGTTATGAATCTCATTTTTGAGGTTACCTCAAGAATACATTGTAGATTAGGTTCTTTGTACAGAATCCGTTCATTTCTTATTCCTGAGTCTAGGCTGGTTATTTCAAATTGCTGCTTACTTCCTATTGTGAACTATGCAGCTATGATTACTAACACTGCTTCTGCGACAGTGATTTCAAAGAAATCCACTTTACTTCACTTGATAGCTAAGTTTGCTTTAAATTGTTCTAAGTCATCTCATCATTGTGTGATTTTGAAAGAAATGGGCTGGTTACCGGTTTCATTAAATTTCCAATACTGTGTGGCCAAGTTCATATATAAAGTTATGGACTCTGGAATTCCACATAGTATTTCAAAGTTTTGAGACCATATATTGATGGTCATTATTCTAGACATAGGTCAGACAGTAGGTTTCTCGAGATTCCTTTTATGAAATCTAAAAGTGGACAAAGATCCTTTGCTTATATTGCTCCATTCATTTGAATGAAATTCCTCAAGATATTAGGTGGTTGTGTTCTGTCAAAAGTTTGCCGATGCATTAAGGATGTATTTGAATCTCAATTTAATTGTAACTGTTTTTTATGAATTTTTTTTATGAATTTTATACGTAACAAAGACATTTTTGTCTGCAATTTGCTGCATTGTATATGTATGTTTGATTATGTATTGTCTGTATGCAATATATGTGGGTCGCACCTGTAAAAGGAACTTGTTTCCAGTGTGCTTACCCGTTAAGCGAATAAACAAACAAACAAACAAACAAAAGTCAGTGGAGATAGATCACTTGAAAATACTGAGGAAAGAAAAGGTTCTAAGAACAAGTAAACAACAGCAAGAATACCCCGGGGAAAAAAGGTTATGATAGATGCTTCTGCTAAAAAGGTACAAGATAAAGAAATAATGAAAATGAGGAGTTGGCTCAGAAGAACACTAGAGACAGATTATGTCCTGCCATTATATAAGGTAGGAATAATACCGAATGAAACAGAGGAAAAAAATTAATACACACTTGAAACAGTTTTTGGTAACAATTTTGCAAGGTAGTAAATATAGTGAGCCAATGCTAAAACAATTAAGTGTTATTAGAAGTGTTATTAGACCAGTGGAAAACCTGGAGCTGATTCTACTGATATCAGACCAGTTTTACATACTTAAAGCAATAGAAAATCAAAAACATAAGATAAGGAATATAGGATTTGAAATAGAATCAGTGGCAAATATTAGTTTTATTCCCAGAATATTATGAGAAGTTCAATCCAGAAGGAGGAGAAAGGAAAGAGCTAACCCTTTCAATATATGGGATTACTGATTTTTAAAATGAGACTAGGTAGAATTTAAAATCAAAACAATAGTGCTATTATAGAATCTATTGAAGATCAAATATTTGATTAAGGCAGTAAATAAAGTTGTGCAATGGGAAGAAAATGGACAAATTACCCTATGGATAAATAGTGAAAGGGGGTATCAGTTAGTATTATCTAAGACAAACACATTGGATAAAATAAACATATATCTGGTGGGATAAGTTACAGAACCAGAAACTCAAATCTTGGGGTCAACCAAGGGTGTAGACAGGCATACTCACTGTATACATTTGTGTACAGTTTTGTTGAGTGCCTGTCACAAACCATATGCCTTTATGTTAACATTTTCATTCTAATCTGTAGTATTTGGGTTAGTTTAGGCCACTGAGGAGTGTCTCTGTTTAAACTTCTGTTTAGGAGACAGATACATGTATAACCTCTTTAGAGATTAGAGGAATCATCTGACAACAATCTGATTTGTTTGGAAGGGGGTACCTTTTGGAGAGAATGTGTACATTTTTTTAATTGGGGGGTTGAACTGTTGGAGATTGTGTGTACAAAATGGAAATTTCTGGCTACACCTCTGGAGTCAACATCAGATCACTGACTAAACCTAATACAAACTAATAATTGATTCCAAATCCTGCAGAACTTTGAGGAAGATTGACAACCAGAGAAATATATAAGTGGACATTATAAAAATTGGAAAGGAAGAAATCAGATAAGGAACATAGATAAAACATTTTGTCATGGAATATAGCTGGATTAAAAGAAAAATTGGCAGAGCCTTCTTTCCTGGCCTACCTTAAGAATTTTAAATGTATATGCTTACAGGAAACTTGGTTAAGAGAAAACATTAATACAGATGGATATAAGACCTATAAAAAAGAGGTTAAAAAGTTCAGCAAAAGTGGTAGACTTTTTGGGAGATTAGTAATCTGGTATAGAATGTCAAAAAAAATATTACACTGTCGAGATAAAGACTAAGTCTGAGCATATTTTGCAATAGAAATAGAAGGGAAGTATCAAGTATTGACAATAGTGATATATATATATATGTGTCCCACCAGTAAATTCTAAATATACAGAGTCACATGTTTTAACTGATCTAAAGGAAACCTTAAATAAATGCTTAAAGAATGATCCTGAGATGGGCATTTTTGTGCTTGGTGACTTTAATGCCAGGGTGGGACAATGCCTGTGGTCAACCCAAGAAATGGTGAACCTAATGGCAACATTGGAAAATAATTATATCAAAACAACAAGAAAATGCAGAAACGGAAGGGAGGAGGTGCTGGGGGGATGAGGGGGCTAAGGGAGTGTGGTTGAAAAAGTTAGGTGGGAGGGTAGAGCTGAGGTCTGAGAAAGCAGAGTTGAGTGCTTCAGCAATCAGCTGGGGGTCATTAGTAATGGACCCATGTATGTTGATTTGGTCATGGGGGAGGTAGCCTAACCACTAAGGGACTTCAAGTTGTCCCAGAATTTGCTTCCATCCCCCCAGGCAGAGGTCAGGGCAGATTTGAAGTAGCCAGATTTGGCTTTCCTGATGGCCCATGTGCAACTGTTACGGGCGGCATGATAGAGTTGTCTGTCAAGGGGATTGCCAGAGTCTAGGGCTTTTTTTCCACAGCTCATCCCGATGCCTCCTGAGGTCAAGCAGGTGAGGTGTGATCCAAGGGGTGTCATAGTCATGGACAATCTTTTTGTGAGGGGTGCAAATTTGTCACAGGCACCATTAAAGGCATTGATAAAATAGTTTAGGGCGACATCGACATCTTGACTGCAGTAAAGTGAGTCCCAGCTGAAGTGAGCTAGGTAGGTTCTAAGATTTCTTATGTTGCTGGCTTTAAAGGACCTAGTGAAGATTATCTTACGAGGTGGTTTTGGAGCATGGCTGGACCAGGTGAAAAGGACAGGAGAGTGGTCATTGAGAGCATTGGGGAGAATGGAGAGATCAGAGATTTTATGGGGGTGGTTGGAGAGGACTAGGTCAAGTAGGGTTGCCGAACCAGTGGTGTCATTAATTCGTGTTGAGGTGGATACAAGCTGGGTGATATCAAGGGCCTCTAGGGCTTCTTTGCAGTAGGAGGTGTTAGGGGAGAGCCAGTTCAGGCTGGGATCGCCAAGTGTGATAAGTTCAGTTTTGGGGTGAGGGTAGTGAACTAATCTAGGAGGGAATGAAAGGTGGGTTTCTGTCCATGGGGTGGAATGTAAACAGCAGAGATGATCACAGGGGCCCTAGCAGGGGCACGGGTGATACTAATGGATACAGCTTGAGCTCCACCTGCTAGTTGGGGGGGAGGGCATGGGCCTGGAGGTAATCACGATGATAAACAGCACAGCCACCCCTACATTTTCTGTTTCTGTCTAGGCGGTGCAGGGTGTAGCCGGGTAGAGATATATGGGTGTCAGGTGTAGATTTGGATAACCAAGTCTCAACTAGCGCAAGGATGTCAGGTTGGTGTTGAGCAACCCAGACTTGGAGATCATTTAGTTTTTTGGGTAGAGTGCAGATATTGACAGTCGCAATCCGAATTCCGGGTGAATTTGTGTGAGTCCAGGTGGATGAGGTGGGCGGGCCAGGGTTGGGGTGGATATTGCGAGATAGGAGAAGGAGGGAGAGTGTTCTGAGCAGTAGCTACCGTAAGGTAATTTTCTGTGTAAATCTGCTTGGTCATGAGGTACCAGTTCGAGGGAGGGAGGGAGGTGGGGATGGGAAGTGTGAGAAGGGTATGGGAGGCATGTAGGAGGTCCTAATACCTGAGGCCAGTGTGCAGGTGGGCGGAAGATAGGGGAGGTGTTGGGGGAGGTCTTGGGAAGAGTGACTAGAAGAAGTGGTGTGATGGGGGGAGTGTGACTTGTGTGGTGGGTGGGGAGGGGTGACTGGGGGATGGGTGGAGAGATAATGCCAAGAAGTAAGAAGATGCAAACAAAAGGGAAGGAGGTAGACCATGTCAGTGGCAGACAGTGTCAAAAGAAAAATAAGGGGGAGCAAAAGACACCAGTGAGTAAGGCAGTCGGAGTGGCGCAGAGGAATGGTGCCTACTTTTAGAGTGAAAGGTACAGGGTTTGAGTCAAAGAAAGGGAGGGAGGGGAATCAGGTTAAAATACAAAGAATATGAGGCAGAGAGGGGCTTTGGAGAGGGTGTGGGTAGTGACAGAGAGGAAGGAAAACCTAATCTGAAAGCTAGAAATAGGGGGGTAATACCACCTTCTAGAGGCCAGGTGGTGCAATAATAGGTAAGGGGAGCTCGGGGGGGTGGACAGGAAGTGAAGAGGTAGGTTTGGATGAAAGAGTAATAGGACTGTAGTTAGAGAGGCCTCTAGTGGGGAAAGAGTATAAGCTGCAAATGGGAAAGTGGGCACTTAGTTATGTGATGAGATGGGCCGGGACTAACACCCCATGGGGCAGGGCTAACACCCTCTTAAAAGATGTCCTCTCTGGTAGGGAGCCTGTGATTACATACTAACATACTAAAATGCCAACAGAATAGGCCTAGCGGTCTCTCGAGTCTGCTCGATTTTCAGCACCTGCACTGAGGGCTGATTTTGGCATCCCCCCCTGGGTTATACTGTCCCCAGTCCCAGATGTTCCACCTGTATTGTGCCTGGTCAGATTTACCATCCCCATGTACCTGTCCCATCCCTTCTTAAACCTGTCCACAGTCTCCAACTCTACCAGCTCCCTAGGAAGTTCATTCCATGGCTCCACCACCCTTTCAGTGAAATAACATCTCCTCCTCCTCTCCCCTCTGAGCCAGCCCCCTTCCAGCTTACACCCGTGAACTATTGTTGCCCCACCCTCCTTCCTTTGGAGCACCCTGACTGGGCCTCCTTTATTGATCCCTTTCATGTACTTAAAGACCTCTATCATGTCCCCTCTGTCCCTCCTCTCCTCTACGGTGTACATGTCGAGCTCCTTGAGCCTCTCCTCATAGGTTCTCTCCCCCAGGCCCCAGATCATTTTGGTTGCCCTTCTTTGGACCCTCTCTAAGAGTGTAATGTCTCTCTATAAATGTGGTCTCCAAAATTGTACACAATACTCGAGGTGTGGCCTAACCAAGCAGTTGTACAGTGGACGGATCACTTCCGCCTTTCTGGAGGTAATCCCCCCTGGCGATGCATCCCAGCATCCTATTTGCCCTTGCCGCTGCCCTTCTACAGGTCTCCGAGTTGTTCATTTTGACATCTACCACTACCCCCAGGTCCATCTCACCCTCTGTGACTTGAATCATGTCTCCTTCCAGCGTATACCCCTGGCCTGGATTTCTGACTCCCAGGTGCAGAACTTTGCAGTTCCCCGCATTGAATTTTAGGTTCCATTTTCCCGACCACCTTTCCAGAGCCTCCAGGCCCACCTGCAAGGCCACCTTCCCCTCCTCTCCTCCCCATCCACCACTGCACCTAGCTTTGAGTCATCTGCAAAGAGACTTATCTCACTCCTGATCCCTCTTGATGTCTGAGATATAGGAGTTGAACAGGAGTGGCCCCAGCACTGACCCCTTGGGAACCCCACTAGTAACCCACCTTGGGGATGAGGCTAACCCTCCAACCATCACCTTCTGAGTATGCTCAGAGAGCCAATTTCCCTTCCATCTTAGCAACTGTCTCCCTACCCCCATTTCCTTCAGCTTAGCCAGCAGACCACTGTGGGGTACCGAATCAAACGCCTTGCTAAAATCCAGAAAGAGGACGTCCACTGGCCTACCCTGGTCCAGGGCCCTTGTCACCCAGTCATAGAACTCAACAAGATTTGTCTGGCACGATCTTCCCATGACAAAGCCATGCTGCCTATCGTCCAAGTACCCAGTTTGCTCCAGCAACCCCCCTAGCCTTTCCTTGACAATACCCTCCATCACCTTGCCGACCACCAATGTCAGGCTAATGGGCCTGTAATTTCCTGCTTCCCCTCTTGATCACCCCTTGTGGATTGGCACGACATGGGCCACCCTCCAGTCTTGGAGCACCCACCCAGTCCTCAGAGAGAGATGTTGAAAAGCTCCGCTAGAAGGACTGCCAGGACATCTGCCAGTTCCCTCAGCACCCTGGGATGTATCACCTTTACGGCTCCGCGGTGATTCTTGTGTGCTCCCTGGGTTAAGAGGCTGTTATCCTGGCTAGTGAATTACTCCCTACTCTGTACCAAGCTTCACTCCCTCGGTGTTGCTGGTCCAGCCCTAAACTGGTTTTCCAGCTACCTCACTGGCAGGCTACAGCTTGTTAAGTACAACAGAGCTCTAGCGGAACCTGTTCCTATCGCTATCAGTATCCCTCAGGGATCTCTTCTGGGCCCTATCCTATTTTCTCTTTTCATCAATGACTTCCCAATGGTCCCAACCCATAGCACCACAACCCTATATACCGATGACCTGGTCCTCCTAGCTAGCTCAGGTGATGCCCATGCCATAAATCACAACCTAAAAGCCGACTTCAACAAACTGCAACATTGGCTCCTTACAAATAAGCTCATGCTGAACTTAAAGAAAACTCAACTCATGCTCTTCAGCTCCTCTGCTAAACTCAAACAGTGCCCTGTCCCACTCAATGTCTTAAGTCTTGATGGTGTTCCGGTTGGCACTACATGCTCCTTTAGATACCTGGGAGTTACTCTTGGCCCCCAGTTAGACCTGTCTCTACACATTCAAAATGTCTGCAGGGCAGCAAATATCAAGCTTGGACTTGCATACCGGGCTCGTGGGTCCCTTACTACTACTGCACGGCTTGCCCTTGCTAAAGGTTTATTCCTTCCCTCTCCCAGCTATGGGCTAACAACCTTTACCCTCGCCACAAAAACTGGCCTTATTAAATGGGATGTGGCCTATAATAATATTCCCTCACCACAAAAACTGGCCTTATTAAATGGGACGTGGCCTATAATAATATTTGCTGCTTTGCCCTTGCCGTCCCTTGACTTACCCATCACTGTGATTTCTACAATCAACTACACTGGTTGTCCCCAGGTAATTATCACTCATTTGTCTTGGGCTGCTTCACAGACAAAATCATCCTCAATGCCACCCCACCCACCCTGTCCAAATTCCTTCAGCCGGCTCTACCATCATGCCAGCTAAGGTCAGTTGACTTGCACCCCCTCCTTGTCCCAAAAACTCATACACTGTCAGGTGATCATGCCTTTGCTGTCTGTGCCCCTAGATTCTGGAATACCCTACCTGCAACCATCAGGTGTACCCCCACCCATCCCATCTTTAAGAGCTCCCTCTGGCTGCACCTGAAGTCTGCCTCAGCCTGTAACTGTTACAAGGCTGCTTGATATCCCCTACCCCCGCTTGGGGCCCTGGTGTGCACCCTCCACTCCCCTGGTCCCCTACCCCCTCTGAGCTCTAGTAAGGGGAATTATCTACCCTGCATGCCCTTCACCTCAGCACTTACCATCCTCAAAATGGGACACATTGCGCTTGTATTGTTTCCACAAAATGTAGCTATTGTTTGCTTGTTCTTATCCTTGATGTATATGCTTATCTGTTCATCCTGTACCTGTACCTGTTTATTTGTATCACCCTGCTCATTGCTTGTATTTCACATTGCTGTAACTCCCTCGCACTGTTTTGTAAACCATGCTCTTGTAATCTCCCAGATCGTACCTGAAAATAGGCATTCCTTGTCTAGTGTGCTTACCTGGTAAACAAAAGCTAATAAATAAATGTTCGATACATACCTTGGTTTACCACACCCCCCCGAACATGACAGGTATTTTTCAAATCCCATCTGAAACATGTTTTCACAGTCACTCTGCAAAATCACCATTCAGATGAGATTTTTAAAAATTCTACCTGTCTTGATCAAAGATTATAGGAAATTTGGGGTTAAAATGTGGGAGTCCACTGAAAATTAGATAATGCCTCTCAGCTGGGCTATCCTGGTTAAATACAATCTAAAAATGTGTAAAAGCAGAGCACTACTGAAAATGAGATATTGCATCTCATTTGGTCTGCTCCGGGTAAATATTTAGTACAGATATGTAAAAAGCAGGACCCCAGTACAGCAGAGCCCCCAGTGAACTGTACATCTATGCTGTGCTATCCTGCAGAAAGATACATTGCAAAAGCCGGACCCCAGTGAAAATGTAACGCCTTTCAGCCAGGCTATCCTGGGTGAATACATTACAAAAATGGGTAAAATCAGAGCCCCGTCGAAAATGAAAACTGCATCCCAGCTGTGCTATCCTGGGGAGGCCTGGATATTCAAACTGCACCCAGAAAGGGCACAGGTGGTTGCTCCACATAACAGAGCTGTGCTGGAGTGCAGAATTGCTATATTCAAACCAGATGCACAACCGCGCATCCCGTCTGAACATAGCAAAAAATGTGGTCGGCACAAATGGGGGCAGCAGAAGAGGCGCCGGTGCATCCCCCTACACGGTCTCAATACCTGGAATGGGGATGCACAGCGCATCTTGGGGATGTGTCAGGCACAAATTCTAGATATTCAGACCGACATAAGCAAATGGAGCCATTATGCATGCAAGGCACAAATAGGGCCATTTACATGTCATTAAGGCCCCATTTGCATGTGGTTTGCAGGGATGTGCCCAGCAGGATGCGCTGAGTGCCCTGCAAATACCCTCCCACCCAGTCCAGTGCCATAGAATGTGGTACAAGGCAATTCCCTGGTAGCCTAGTGCCCCTTCCCCCATATCTGACTCCAAAGTAGTAAAACATAAATATCCCCGATATTCCCTGGTAGTCTACTGCCCCCCCAGCCCCAACCATATAGTGGCATAAAATGATCCCTTTTATCCCTGGTAATCTAGTGGCCTCCCCCTCCAGCCCCTATCATGTAATAAAATAACATGATCCCTCTTATCCCTGGTAGTCTAGTGGTACCCCCTGCCATCCCCGAACCTCGACCATGGTTAAGAAATTAAACCTGAACCCTCCCTGGTAGTCTATTGAATCTCCCAAGCCCCTCCACCCACTGAGAAACTCACCCCCATCCCACTCCTCCTGTCTCAGCATGTCCATCAAGCCGGCGGGCAGGACAGCTGCAACCGCACCACAACATGCCCACCAACTGAGCTGTCACAGAATGACGGCTTACAATGTACTACAATACAATGAGTAGGCACTGTCAACCAATGGGCTTGCAGTGTGCATGTAAGATTTCATTCACAAGGTTGTCAACTTTGTGAATGAAAGTTTACAGTACACACTGCAAGCCCATTGGTCGACAGTGTCAACCAATGGTATTGTAGTGCTTATTGTAAGCTGTCATTCTGTGACAGCTGAGTCGGCGGACAGCCGTGGTGGTGTGCGGCTGGGTAGTGCTGCCCGCCGGCTTGATGGCCCTGCTTGGACGGGGAAGTGGGGTGAGGTGTGGGTCCCTCAGCGGGTGAGGGGTCCACTGGACTACCAGGGAGGGTTCAGATTTAATTTCTTAACCATGATCAGGGTTCAGGGATGGGAGGGGGGTACCACTGGACTACCAGGGATGTTCAAAATATATTTCTCATCCGTACAGGGTTCGGGGATGGGAGGGGGGTACCACTGGACTACCAGGGATAAGAGGGATCATTTTATTTTATTACATGGCCGGGGCTGGGAGGGGGACCACTAGACTACCAGGGATGAGATGGATTTGGTTTATTTTATTTCACGAACAGGGCTGGGGGGGCGGTGTCTAGACTACCAAGGATGAGATTGATCAGTGTATTTTATTTCATGATTGGGGCTAGTAAGGGGGGTCACTAGACTACCAGGGATAAAAGGGATTGTTCTGGTTTCTTCTATATTCAGGGATTGGGGGTGGTTAGTCACCCAGGGGCTGGCGGCTGCTGTGTTGTGCTGTGCAGTACAGCAGCCCACCTGTGGGTGGCTAACAGTTAGGCATGTTTGAACACGCCTAACTATGTGCAGCACATCAGTGAGATGTGCGGGCAGTTGCACTGCACATCTTGGCTGAATATAGATATGTGCCACATATTCATGGGCACGCCCCCGGAGATGCGCCGCATACATTATAGATGCACTTCGGCACAGTCGGAATTGTGCGCTGCATCTCCAGGGTTTGAATATGGCCCAGGGGTGCACTTCTGGAGATGTGCCGGCACAACTCAGTTGCTCCGGGTGCATCTTCTTTGAATATCGGTATCTGCAAGATCTCCTCTGCCCCTACCGCCCCCACTGCCCACTCCACTCTGCTGACAAGGGATTGCTACAGGTTCCCAGGGTTTGTTTGAAGACCTTGGGAGCTAGATCTTTTGCTTTTGCAGCCCCAACCCTGTGGAACTCTCTAATTCATCAGATAAGAGAGTGCCTGACCGTTGAGGCCTTTAAATCTGCCTTAAAAACCCATCTATTTAATCTAGCATTTCCTGAAGTATGATATCTCTGCTGCTGGTTAATAACATTTTAAAGGTGTTATTTTAGTTACAAATGTGTATGTACAAGCACTTTGATAGTAACTGAATTGCACTTTTTAGAAATAAATGATTGATTGATTGATTGATATCTGGGCCAGAGTGTACAAATTGGGGAAAGCCGGATCCCACTGAAAACAAGATAGCATTTGAGCTGAGCTATCCTGGGTAAATTCAAAAATGTGTCAAAACAGAACCCCATTGAAAATGAGATACTACATCTCAGCTGGGTTTTCCTGGGTAACTATATTGCAAAACTGTGTAAAAAGAGGACCATACAGCAGAACTCCACTGAAAAGGAGATGTTGCATCTAAGATGATCTGTCCTGTACATATACATTATAAAAGTAGGACCACACTAAAAGCAAGATACCACATCTCACCTTTACTATCCTGGGTAAAATGCTGTATAAAAATGTGTAAAATCAGGACCCCATTGCAAATAACATATTACATCTCATCTGGTCTATCTCGAGTAAATATATAATAAGAATGTGTACAAGAAGGTCCCGGGTACAGCAGCATGCAAGTAAACATTTGGCATTGACAAATGCTTGTTTTCTTTTTGCCTCAATCCGCTGACAGGTTGACGCACATGGGGGAGAAATGTACATTTGCACGCAAAGCATGCATGGCGCAGGTCGCAGGCCAACATCATCCCCTTCAACATTCTTTTGCTCTGCTGCTTTGCCACCTGTTGCCCTTCAGGTGGTAGTGGAGCAGAGGGAAAGTAATCCTAACTCCCCCCTCCCTCCTTCCCTGGAGAAGGAGAGCATCCCTGGGATGCTCAGTCCTCACCCCCCCTAACCCACACCTGCTGTTCAGCCCAGCACAACCCAGGCTTATTCCTGAACACAGTTAGTTAGTTAGTTAGTTAGTTAGTTAGTTAGTTAGTTAAAACCTTTATTTTTAAACAGGAATTCAGATGGAAACATCACATCATTAGGACAGAGTCCTATTTTCAAGATGGTCCTGTAAGGTATAATATAATATACTACTAAACACATAAGTCATATATTACAACAAAAGGTACATTACAAATTTACATAAATCACTCATTCACAAGATAATACACCAAACATCTAACCATTCATCTATAACAATCACAATGAATTTTTAGTTCAGATCTCAAACTTATTAAAAATACCTTCAAATCATTAATTTGATTACAATATACAGGTTTCAAAGCCCCTCATAGTTTATTAACAATGACCGGAAATCTGAGATTACTGTATGAGTTTATGGACCTTGGAAATTCATAACCAGGTCACTGGCATTCTGAGAGGTAGCACTACAGCTACACGCTTGCATAGGTTGGGGCCACTGTCTCACCCACTGCTGTGCCGCGTACCTGTAGGTAATATTTGTTGTCAAACATTAAACAATTATGAGTTAATGCAAACTCTAAATCTTCCAGGATGAAGATGGGGTCAGGGTTGCCAGAGATGGGTGCAACATTCTAAAAATATTTGATTGTTTCTAATCTCTGGCAATGCCTGATGGAGGTGTACAATGCTGAAATGTCTATACTCAACGATGGTGTGCCTGATTCCCATTCAAGATTTTCAACTTTTGTAGTAAATGCAGAATAGTGCATATATATATATATATATATATATATATATATATAAGCTTTGCACTTTAATAAATTTGCAACAGTTCAACGGATTTACATGAAATTTGGCATACTTTGCGGCTAGGGGAAGGTCTCGTGACATTTCGTGTGAATCCCTTTTTGTGGTTGTTCCACAGATGTGCCTTTCAAAGGTTTGGTGAAAACACATTAATCTGTTCAAAAGTTATTTAAGTTTTAATGTCCCATTATTTCTTATGGGGAAAAATAGATAGGCCATGTGAAAACGAGCTTGTTTTCACAGGGAGGTAGCCTGTTTTCACAGACAGGGTACATAGTGTCACAGGGAACCTAAGAGGAAATTAAAAATTAAGTAACTTGTGAATGGATTAATATTTTTTCACCAAACCTTCAAAAAGCACATCTGTCAGGCAAAGAATTTCAACTCTGAAAATGTCAGACCACAACCAAAAGCCATTTCTGAGAAACAGCTGTTGAAAGAAGGAAAACCCACAGCTTAAATAAAAAGGTCCCTCATGGTGGAGCACTTGGGAGCCCACTCCCACTGTCCTGAGTCATGTGTTTTTCCCCACCCCCAAGCAATGTGGAACCCTAGAGAGTCCACTTCCAATGTCCCAACAGATTTATTACCTCCCTCACCACCATCACTGTAGGACACTGGGGAGCCCACTCCCAGTGTACCCAAATCACTCCCCGGTGGCTTGTTACTAAAAAAAGAAAATGGTCCCTCGTCGTGGGACACTGGGGACCCCACTTCCAGTGTCCCCATACATGTATGCCCCCCTTCTAGTGTGGAACACTGGGAAGCCCACTCCTAGTGTCCCCATACAAGTATGCCCCCATTCATTGTGTGGGACACTGAGAGGCACACTCCCAGTGTCCTCAAAGATTTCTTATGTTTTCTCTGCAAATAAGAAAACCGTCCCTCAATGTCTTTTTTGTACCTGAAAAAAGAAAACAGGCCTGCATTGTCCCAACCATTCCCTTCCCTCATCCTCACACTTCCACTGAGCACCCACCACCCCAGACCCCCTCTTACCCCGTACTTACCTCCAGAGGTCATCTGCTGTCATCTTCTGTGGACCAGGACACGTCTGTACTCTTCAAAGCCAAACTGCTAACTGAGGAATCAAGGTAAGTGGCGTAATGACAGTCAATGGCGTTTTCAACTTATGTTGATACCTCAGCCATTTTTAGGAATTTTTGCCCAAATTTTCAACATGGGCTTCTTGGGACCCCACCTCATGAACAATGTCACTGCCATTTCATTAATCAGGCCCGAAGGTGATTTCGTGGTCGCTGTGCGAAATTACCTTTTGGGACTTATTAATGAAATGATAGTGCCAGTGTTCATGAAGAGATGCTCAAAAAACCCATTTAAAACTTTGAAATTCTAAAAATAAAGCGATTATGCACGCTTGTTGAAATTTCTTCACGACTGCATAATTTTGGTGATTTTTAATATTTTTACTCCAAATTTTCAATATATGCATTTTTTCACACCACTTCAGGAACAGTATAGCTGTCACTTTTCACATTCTGCCCAAAATGTGTTTTTGCAACTGTGGCGCAGAATGCCGCTGTTGCTGTGCGAAAGCACATTTCGGGCCTGATTAACAAAATGACAGTGCCAGTGTTCATGAGGTGGGGTCCCAAAAGGCCCATGATGAAAATTTGGTAAAATAATTCCTGAAAATGCCCGTTACGTGTGCTCATTGAAATTTTCCTATGCATGTGCATAACTTTGGTCATTTTTAATATTTTCACTCCAAATTTTAAACACTGCCATTTTTTGACAGCACCTCATGAACAGTACAGCTATCATGTTTCACATCCTGCCCAAGACATGTTTCTGCACCTGCGGCACAGAATGGCGTTTTGACACAGATTTGAACATTTTCACCTATGGAGTTTATGAGGTGCGGTCATAAGAGGACTATGTTCAAAATTTGGGGGGCAAAATATAAAAAATGCATAAGTTATGACCATTTGTTGCAATTTCGGTACGCCCACTTGTAAGTTCGGAAATTTGACATACAGTATTTTAACCCCAGATTTTCAGCATAGTCTTCTTATGGATCTATGATGGTCGTTCGACAATTTTGTTGTCGACTGATGACTCCTTTATGTCAACCGCGCTTGTGGTTGGCATAAAGGGAGTCACTGCAGACTTTGTTTTCTTCGGGGGGCTTTGCCCCCGAACCCCTCTGCCCCCACACACCCTGCTACTATAATAATCAACTTCAAGTCAGAGTTGTTTCAGTGAGGGGGTGCAATACTCCCACAAAGCAGATCCGGGTCCCGCGCCGACACTACAGCAACCTGGCTCTATTGTCGCTGTAGTGTCAGTCGCTGTACAGTTGTCTCGGTAGCGACAATATACTCTTTCTTATTACCCAACCTCATGTATGTTACAGCTGTCATTTTTCAAATCATGACCAAAATGTGTTTTCTACCAATTATATGTGCTCGGGTAATAAGATGGCTATGTTGATAATTTGGTCATGTATCTACTGAGGGATGGGTGCACAGGGTCCAAAAGGACCCTGCGCTCCCACAGTAAACTATCTGAAAAAATAAACATGCATGGGACAGGCATTGGAGAACCACAGAGGTAAAGCTGAGAGAGGGTCAGAAGCCATAGCCAAGTACACAGCTTATGGGCACACTGGATGGGCCTAAAGTCAGGAACATGTGGGACCATGGGAGTGCAGGGCCAGAACAGCCCTGCGTTCCTACTGTGACATGAGGACAGTTATGGAAGAAGGGATAAGGATACAAATAAAGTATCTGAAAAAGTAAGGAAATTCATTGCAAAAAAACTCTGTTAATGCACCATTAGGGTTGAACTGTCAAAAGTAGGGAAATACTACCTTAGGGTTCCCAAGCCTAAGACCCCACTCCCACTGTGCATGTAGGAACAGGCATGAGGGAACTTAAGGTTCCCAACCCTACACCCACCCCTCCTTCGGCTTCCAACCCTAGGACCCCACCCACCCACCATGCAGGAACAGGTGTGACAGGTGCGCCTTGGTGTTTCGGACTCCTCCAATTCTTGGTGACTTAAACTGAAACAAACTTTCTTAATATAGGAATTTTTTATGATTTCATTAATTTCCTTTTTGGTCAACAATACTCCTCAAATGAGACCCCTCATACACAGCAGCACCATTTCACACCAAATCATGGGACCCTTTGTCAAGGTGGTAAAGCGCCTGGTGATTTGGTGCAAAACATTGGTGCTGCTGTGTATGAGAGGTCACTGTTTCTATGGTCTATCCATTTACTAAATAGAAGATCTTATTATAATTAATTTTTGTGTCAGTACTACCACTGGTGCCAGGTGTCCTGTATTGCTGTTTTTGTATTACCACTACCTTTCTGTTCTGCTACCTCCTATAACTGGTCTTTGTTTTTTTGGTTAGATAAGACTAGATGATTTTATCACATCAGATGGCAACCCAAATTCCTAAAAGATACAGGTGTTGTTTTGAATAATTTTAGCTTCAGAGTTACCGGAGTGAGTACAGCAGGTGATATGTTTTGGAAGCAGCACCATAAGAGGAAAATTACAGCCAGGTGCTACAGTTCAGCAAAACATAATTAAAGAATGAAATGCAGAGACAGTATATGGGTCTATCCACAGTAATAGGGGACATATGTGGGACACGACTGTGGAAAAATAAATGCTGTCATTTCTTTCTTCTTTCACCATCAATACTTTACCTTTAATATCTTTTACTAAAGGTGTAAACAGGAAGATAATATAACTTGTGGTTTTCTTGAGTACAGTCCCTAATGTTTGGAAACAGTAACCAGGTAATGTATGTAACAGGGACAGTGACTATGTTAACTAGAAAAAAGTTATGTATAAATATTTTTAAATCTCTTCATGAATTTGCAGTACTTTAACTCATTTGGTTAATTCACTAAGCAACTCCAAAATATTTGCATGCAAAAGAATGTGATAACCATCAATCTAACATATGGCAGAGAATTACGGGGCAAAGTAATTTCAAAGTTTTCCCTCACCAACATTTCTTGGGTAGTCACAGATTAAAATGCATTTGTTCATAACTGGGGATAAGATGATATTTCAAACTTTTTTTGATCACTTTAAAAATTAAACTCCAAAAATCTGTGAAAAAGTGTTTCATTAACGTATGTAACAGGACAGAGAAAAATTAAAAAACTTTAAGCAGTCCCAGAAAACATTGTGGAAAAAAGAAAATCAGGCAATCAGAGTCCTTTATTGTTTTTCATTTTATGTTTAATGTCTAAAGTTATGACTCAATTAGCATAAACATTCTAAGGTTGCATACCATCACCACAAAGGAAGTTCGTAATACAACAATTTCACTATACTAACTAGAAATATCAGACACACTAAGTAAAATTAACTAAAACCATAACCATAACACCACAATATACACACTATATACATTGCTTATTACAGACCTAATACCTCCAACATTTGTACATCTGGCAGACCCCATGTGACAGTGTAACTGAATCCACCAGACACGAGCATGGACACCGGCCTACAGTGAACCATTCAAGCTGGTGTGCGCAGTACACCACTTGCAAACACACCAGCACCCCATGAGAGATTGACCAGGGACCTGGCACACCCTAGGTGACAGTGTAACTGAATCCATCAGAGCAGGACATGGGTGCTGGCCTACAGTGACTCAGTCTAGCAGGTGCATGCATTACACAAACTGCACACCCACCAGGGCCCCATGAAGATTGATCGGTGACCTGGCAGAACTCCAGGTGATGACATAACTAAATCCACCAGATGAGAACCCGGGCACTCAATCCACTGTGACTCAAGTCAAGCTGCTGTGTGCAGTACACCACTTGCATACCCACCAGGGCCCCATGAAAGATTGACCAGGGGCCTGACAGACCCCAGGTGATGACATAACTGAATCCACCAGATGAGAACAGATGATAATGTGGGCAACCCACTGGATTGGAAACATAATGGAGGCAGACACGGACACAACCACTGAATTACAAGCAAGATGTAGGCAGGCACGGTCACAAGCACTGGATTGCAAACAAAATGGAGGCATGCATGGACACCCATTGGCTTGCAAACCAAATGGAAGCACACATGACCACAGCAACTGGCTTGTGAACAAAGTGGAGGTAAGCATGGACACCCACAGAATTGCAAACAAAATGGAGACACTATTCCCATCCCCCTCCAGATCTATGTCAGCAGTCCCTGGGGCTTGGTAGACCATTCTACAATACTCCAGCCCTGTCAGTAGCCTCCTGGGACCCAAGATCAATCCCACCCCCCTCCCCATCAGCCCTGTGGTATGTGAGGTCAGTCCCATTTCCTCCCCAGTCCCTGTAGCCTTGTGGCACACTCTAAAATGCTCCAGCCATGTAAGCAATCCCATGGGACCCAAGGTCAGTAACACCCCCCCTCCATCAGCCCTCTGGCACATGAGGTCAGTCCCATCTATCTCCCCAGTCCCTGGGGCCTGGTGGCAAACTCCTAAAATTCTCCAGCTCTGTTAGCAGTCCTGTGGGATCCAAGATCAGTCCCAAACCCTCCCCATCAACCCCCTTGCACATGAGGTAAGTCCCATCCACATCCCCAGTCTATGGGGCCTGGTGGAGCACTCCAACAAATCTGCAGTCCCATGGAACCCAAGGCCAGTCTCAGCTCTTCCTTATTAGACCCCCTAGCACATGAGTTCAGTCCCATTCCTCTCCCATGTCCCTGGGGCCTGGTGGCACATTCCAAAAATCTACTGTCCCATGGAACCCACAGTAAGTCCCATCCTCCTCCCCATTAGCCCCCTGGCATGTAAGGTCAGTACCATGCCCCTCCTCAGTTCCTGGGGTCTGTTGGCTTACTTCTAAAACTCTCCAGCCCTGTCAGCAGTCCCATGGCATCCAAGGTCAGTCCCACCCCCTCCACAACAGTTGCCCTGCCACATGAGTTCAGTTCCACCCCCTTCACAGTCCCTAGGGTCTGGTGGTGAACTACTAAATTTTTCAGCCCTGTAAGCAGTCCCATGTGACCCAAGGTCAGTCCCACCCCCATCCCCATCAGCCCCCTGGCACAGAGGTCAGTCCCATCCCCCTCCCCAGTCCCTTGGGCCTGGTGGCACACTCCAGCAAATCCTCAGTCCTATTGGACAAAGGGCAGTCCCACATCCCCATCATCCCCAGGCATGTGAGGTTTGTCCCATCCCCCTCCCAGTCCCTTGGGCCTAATGGCACACTGTGAGAAATCTACAGTCCCATGGGACACAAGGTCAGTCCCACCCCCTACCCATCAGCCCCCATGCACATGAGGTCAGTCCCATCCCCCTCCCCAGTCCCTGGAGCCTGGTGGCACGCTTCAACAAATCCACTGTCCCATGGAGCCCAAGTTAAGTCCCACCCTCCTCCAAATCAGCCCCCTGGCATGTAAGGTCAGTCTCATCCTCCTCCCCAATCCATGGGGCCTGCTGGTTCACTCCTAAAACTCTCCAGCCCTGTCAGCAATCCCATGGTACCCAAGGTCAGTTCCACCCCCTCACCATCAGCCCCCTGGGATATGAGGTTAGTACCATCCCCCTCCCCAATCCTGGGGTCTGCTGGTAGATTCTTAAAACTCTCCAGACCTATCAGCAGTCCCATGGTACCCAAGGTCAGTACCACCCCTCCCCATCAGTCCCCTGGCATGTGAGGTTAGTCCCATCCCCCTCCCCAGTCCCTGGGGCCTGTTGGCATGTTCTGTGAAATCTGCAGTCCCATGGGATCCAAGGTCAGTCCCACTGCCCTCCCTGTTGGCCCCCTGGAATGTAAGGTCAATCCTATCTCTGTCAGCAGTCTCAAGGGTCCTAGTGGCACACTCCTAAAATTCTCTAGCCCTTTCAGCTGTACCATAGGACTTATGGTCAGTCCCATCCCTCTCCACGTCTTGTCAGCAGTCCCAAGGGTACTTGGTGGCAACTGTCTCACTCCCCGCTGCCCTATTAGCCATACCTTGGCCAGAACCATTTTATAAATGTAATTGGTGCCATTGTGCTTCCAAGGAGCATGTTACCACTGCAATCTTTATTTTTATAACATACAAGGGTCTTTAGTTGCAAAACTTTTTTGTTCTAAAATGTTGTCATTGGCATTTGTTCACTTTAAATTTAGTAGGAAATTACTACAGCACCCAATATATCTATTGTTTTTAATCTCAGACTTTGCAGCAAACATTCCATTTCTAATTTACTTTCTGATCAGCTGGCAGCCCCCCTCCTCCAAAGCATGTGGGTGCTTATTTTAAAACAAAAGTCCTTTGTTGCATCCCCAAAACAAATGCTCAGTCAAAACAAACAAGTCTTGTAGAATATCTTAATAATCACAATTAAAAAATAAGGAGGTACCACTAGAAGTCCCATCCACTTGTATCAGAGACCACTGGTTTCCTGAGATCCATGTTACAAACATGATTGAACATGGTTGCGGGCTGTTGGAACAACTTTTGAAAATGCTAAAACAGATTCCAGGCTTTCTTCACTTTAAATGCATCAGTAAATGACTACAGCACCCAATACTTTTATATTTTAATCTCAAACATTGCGGCAAACATGCAATTTCTAATTTACTTTTGGATGAGCTGGCAGCCCCCCCCCCAAAGCATGTGAGAGGCCATTTAAAAAAAAAAACATTGTTACACCCCTCAAACAAATGCTCACTCAAATCAAATCACAAAGCATGTAACACCTCTTAGTAAATAACAATGAAAAATAAGGCATCACCAGAAGTCTCGTTTGTAACAGGGACTACTGGTTTCCTGAGGTCCCTGTTACAAACATGATTGAACTTGGTTGTGGGCTGTTAGGACAACTTTTGAAAATACTCTTTTGGATTCCATGATTTTTTCACTTAACATGCATCAGTAAATTACTACAGTACCCAGTATTTTTATATGTTAATCCTGACCTTTGTAGCAAACATTCCAGAAATAATTTACTTTCAGATGAGCTGGCAGCCCCTCTCCCCCAAAGCATGTGAAAGGCCATTTTAAAACAAAAATCATTTGTTACCCTCCCCCAAACAAACGTACACTAAAAGCAAACCAAAATCTCATCCAATCTCTTAATAATCACAATTCCAAAATAAGGTACACCAAAAGTCTTGTTTGTAACTGGGCAGATAATTTTAGGAGGTCCCCATTACAAACATTAGCATGCTACCTCTGTCCCTATTATAATCAGGAAAGTACCATAAGACCACTAAAAAAAGATGTTTGGAAGCCTGAAGAAGTCATACATCTACAATGAATTACGCAGCCTTACACACCAGTGTAGCACATTGCAAAACTACAAAATTCACAGCATGTCTGGCACACAGAGGTCAGTTTTTAGAGCCACAAAATAGATAACCCTGAACAGTATGTCAAACACTTGCCATTTTCAGACATAAATGGATATATTTAAACAGCAGTCATGAACCCCAGTAAAATACAGTATAAATTCAAACTTTATTTAACAGAATTAACCATGTCCAGTAGCTAAATCCTGTTGTAACAGGGACAAATGTGTTATCTCTGTCCCTTGTTTCAAACATGATTGACCTTTTCTGTGTCCCTAGAGACTTTAGGAATACCAATCTGTGCACAGCATAGCCCCATTTCAAATCTAGCCATAAAATCCAGTCAGATTTATAGCAGACAATATAAAAAATCATTATTTCACTGCTATGTAGCCCCATTCATGTCTGCTTACATTTCTGACCAGTTTCCACATTCCTGTTTGTAACACAGTTGCATGTTTGTAACGGCAAGTTTGGAGGAGACAGAGAGTGTTCTTATTTGGTGTTTGGGAAGAAAATTGACTGATTCACAGGCAAAGCAAAGTTTAAAGGACTTAATCTGGTGTTATGATTGGCTAGAAATAAGCCAGTGACACTGTGAAAAAAAAGTCACACTCCTCAGGCATGATAAGCAGCTGTTACATACGTAGATAGGGGTGGGACAGAGACAGATAGCCTGGTTCTACTTTTAAAGGCAGCCAGAGCATCTCTGCAGTTTTGAAATGTTTCTTCAGCCAGAACGGCAAACTAACTGAGCCTCCTTCAGTTCCTGGCATCCAATGCCCTGATTCTTGCACAGTTTCATGTTTATACCAGTCAATCCCATATGTAACCTAGGGGGACAGAGAAGGTTACATACGAGATTGTCACTTTTTAACTCATTCTAGAAAAAAATAAAAATTTATAAAGGCACACATACATGGTGATGTTACATGGCTCTTTATGTAAAATGCATAGGGAGACTTATTTTTTCAGTACAGCATTTTGGTAGGTAGAAGGAAAGTATACAACATGTGGTGTCTTGAAATGTCCCACCTAGCCAATGCAAAAACCAGGGGACAAATCTGTAAGTTTAAAAAAAAAAACATTTTTTCATAATTATAGGTTGCTGAAGTTATTTATGTTATCCCATTAACTTCTGTAGTAGACAGCAGTGCAGTTTTGAAATATATTTAAACACTCCTTGCAGAGTTATTGAGTGTTAAAGTGCATGTGATGGAAATGTACCCATTTAGCATGGACATGCCCCTATCCTAATCCTGACAATTTGTTGTGTAATTTTGGTTTCCAAATTAAAGCTTTACCAGTCCAGCATCTTCTAAGATAGAACTTTTACTTCACGGAAACAGCTATTTATTTTATCGTAACCTCCACCCCCACCACCTGATGGGGGAGTCACTAAAAGCATTGCCTGGCCCTTTAAGGAGAGTCCAGTCTGAACACTTACCCTGTGATCTGGGCCTCCACAAAAAGGGGAGGATATTGGTTGGAAGGGAAGAAGGCCTGTGGAAAGGAGAAAGCAGAGTGGGGGAGGTAAAGTCACCTCCCCAGGGGAATTTCATGAAAGCAATGAGGCCTCTACTGGGGTCCCAGAAGTAACATTTAAAGATGCCTGAAGAGTCAGGTCCAGGATCACCCACAATGACTGGAAGGGGAGGAATAGTATTATACCTCCAATAGGACTGGCCCTGGTAGCTGGAGGTGAGTGGGGAGGAAAGGCTCCCTGATGAAGACCTAATGTGCAAAGCACAGGGGCAACTGGTTGGAGAAGCCTAACATTTGTGTGCTGGGTGTAATCACCCATTTTAGAAGAATAAATCTTTTACTTGCAATATTTTGGACTCTGTGGTGTTACTGTTCTTGAAGTGCAGCCTTTACTGTCCCAGTGATCTTTTATCAGGGCTTGCAACCCTTGGACAGCACCTCACCTGTTTTCTGTCAACCTCAAGCATTCTATCTGGACTGTCACTGTGATACAAGCTAGCCTTGGGGTGCAGGTTGGTCCTTGAGAGTCCTGTGCCACTATGAGCTGGGTCATCCTCATAAAGCTGGAATGTCTTGGTGGTCAGAAGCATAGAGCAGTTCAGGGTAGTCTGGCTAGCATCCAGGCATTTCTGAAATAGGAGGAGGGGTGAGGTCTCCCAGAGAGAGGTGAAAGGAAAATCTCTGTGCTAAAATAAGTTTTCTCAAAATAGGGCTGTGGCCCCAGGGATAAGTTCTAGAAGGGTTTCCTTATAGGCGATCAGCATGGGTTGTGGCCCCTGGGAGTAAACCTGTGTACTATCCTCATGTGTGCATTTTCCTGGAAGCTAACCCCCATGAACTGCAGCACACGAAAAAGCTCCTGAGTGGAGGCACTGAGCATCATCAAGCAAAACTGAACCCAGAGGCCTCTGCCTGTGTCTTTAGAGCATTGGCTATTTTAAAATCAATTTGCTGGCTTCCCTTCCTCCCTCTACCTCTGGGCAATTGACTTTCTCCTTTCAGCTACGATTTTTAAATTCCCTGTCTCCCTTTGCCTGTCATCCTTCTACCTACTGTCCCTCTTAAGTCCTCACTACTAAACTTCCTTGCTCCCTCTTGCTCTTGCCCTTAACCCCTCCTTTGTCATCCTAATGTTCAGGGGAGCCTGCCCCTTTCTCTCCTTGTGCTTCATGACCTGCCAGCTGGTTATTTTTGGCCTGCACCTTACACACAGTTTTAAAATCTAGCCCACCCCCTATTCTTTGTATGTATTTAAGTTGCTATTGGGATAATTAGCCATTTGTATATTGCATATCTGTATATTTTGGCATCATTAATTGTACCATGTTACATGTTTTACTTCTTACTTTGTGCCCCTTTGTTCTCCCTTCCTCAGATCGCACCTGGAAACAAACTCTGGCCTGCCTTTCCTATTTACCAATTTTCTTTTATTTTTCAGTTGGTACTTTTTGTCCCTGTCCTGGCATGGCTCCCCATCATGCTGGCTCCTGCAGCCCTGTCATCCCGGCTTCCCTCAAGACTCACCTGGTCTTGCTCCTGTGGCTTACCTACCACGGAAGGGTGGCAGGGAGCGCCTGCTTGACCTGCTGGTCAAGATTCCAATGGGCATACTCGAGTTCCCAAGTGCAGGGCATGCGAGGGGTGGTGGTCATCCAGGCCAGACAGGACTATTTTTCTCTCTGTTGCCTCCTGCCTCCCTTTGTGGCACGGAGGACCGGTATGCAGTGACATCAGTTTTGGCACCACGCATGCTCTCTTGCATGATGCAGTCAATATCTGCCACTCCTTCACTGCTCAATGCATTTGTCCCCCAACATCCACTAAGGGCAGTGCTACTCTGGGTGCCACACCACTCCCCCAGAGGAGAGCAGTCCTTGTCTGAATGATCATCCTCCCTTCAGCTGACCCTCTGATGACTCAAGCTTGTTACTGAACTTGGGTCATTGGTGCTGCAAGCGGTAGAGCTATTGCTGCTCCAGCGGGCCGGCTACCACTTACCAACTTTCAAATAAATAATATGTACTGCCATGGGGGACCAGTTACATTATCTTGACATAATTACTGGTTTAAATAATACCTTAAAATTTAGTGCTTTCACACTCCATAATACATGAGTATGTTTTACAACCGTGTATTATGGAGTTTTTCCCATTTGTTTCCACTCATGTGCTAAATTAACCATAGCACCATTGCAGAATGTAGTTTTACTGTCAGAACAAACTAAACAACACTGCATCTTTGTTTTCAAAATACTAATTATAAAGAAACAAATTATGGGCAGTATAATCATTTGCTTTTTTTTAAATACCTCAATGTGTGTTGCTTTGCTAACCACTCACGCTTCGCCCTTGTGGTATACTGAGCAACACACTCTTAAGGTGTGTAAAAAAAAAACAACTCATAATGCACTGCTGCCCATATATTATCCTTCATGTATTTTACAAAATGATTTCATCATGCAACACGATAGTACATGAGGTCATATCTCTTTTTTCTGTGGTGTCTCATAGACAGCATAAATGGCAATGGCAGATCATACGTAAATTATGTTTCATTCAGAAAACAACTTATTACAATATGGTAAGCAATAACACAAGACAGGGTGTGAGTTATACTGTAATAACCCATGTCTGGAGGCATAGCCAAGTGCCTTCAACCACTTGAGATGCAATCTGTGATAGTATAACATAAACCACTAACCCTGGAGTGTGTTATTACAATTATAAAAGTGGTATTTAGTATCTTAAAGCTTGTGATCAGGTTGGCACACTGAGCCACGGTTCACTTACAGGTGTGACGGGGTGGGGGGTGGGGGCGAGGTAAATGGAAGAAAAAAAAGCCAGATAAATCAGTAAATAAAAGGTAACATTACCCAACCAGCAAAATACAGAGTACCACCAAACAAATAAGAATGTAAAAAGTCTTGACCTAGGACTCAAGTACTTCAAACCAGGTGCTGTAGTAGTGGTGCCAATGGGGATGGGTAAATTTGACAGATAGCTAGTGCAATCAAAAAGGACAACTACCTCAATATTAGACTTGATTCTCTCAAATGGAGATGGAGAGAGGATCACAGATGTAGAAGTGGGTAGCCATCTGGGAACTGGCGACCATCGAACAGTATGGTTCACAATAAACACAGCAATAGACTCAAGCCATACAAAGACAAAAGTACTGGACTTTAGGAGGGCTGACTTTGCCAAAATGAGTGAGTGCCTAAGGAATGCACTAGCAAATGGGCAGGAAGGAGGGGTGGAAGAACAATGGGAATAATAAAACTGCCATCACAGAGTAGTAGAGCCTTTGTGTGAAGCAAATAAACAAAACAAGACGATGTAAGAAACCACTATGGTTCTCAAAGGAAGTGGCAGTGAAGGTTCAAGAGAAAAAAAAGCATTCAGGAAGTACAAGGAACGTAGAAGGAGCAGGACAGAGAACTGTATCAGTTAAAGCAAAAGGAGGCTGGGAAGGCAGTCAGAACAGCAAAGGCCCAAACCGAGGAAAAGATAGCCAACTCAGTTAAGAAGGGATAAAACCTTTTATAGGTACATCAGGGAGCAAAGGAAGACCAAGGGATGGATAGTGAGGCTTAATAAAGGGGAGGGAGGGGTGGGCAGAGGAGACTGTGAAAGGCAGAGATACTAAACAAATATTTTGCTCAGTATTTACAAATGAAGAGGGGAGGTACATAAAACAAACAGTAGTAACACGCTGGATACAGAAGTTGATACCAGCCCATTTACAGAAGAAAGGGTTCTGAAAGAACTCTTAAAACTGAAGGTGGACAAAGCAATGGGGCCTGATGGGATTCATCCCAGAATTCTAAAGAGCTAAGGGTAGAACTAGTGACACCACTGACTACCCTTTTAACAAATCATGGGAGGATGGGGTGGTACCGAGGACTGGAGGAGGGCAGATGTGATTCCCTTCACAAAAGTGGGAGCAAGGCAGAAGCAGGAAACTACAGACCTGTTAGTTTAACCTCAGTGATAGGGAAAATGATGGAATCACTTCTGAAGGAAAGAATTACGAGTATCTAGAGGCCAGAGGGGCACAGGACCCTAGGCAGCATGGATTCACAGGGGAAGGTCATGCCAGACAAATCTGATAGATTTCTTTGACTGGGTGACCAAAGTAGTAGATCAGGGAGGGGCTGTTGACATGGCCTACCTAGACTTTAGCAAGGCATTTGACACAGTCCCCACAAAGATTAATATACAAGTTAGCCAGCCTGGGGTGGGTCCCAAGATGACAGCCTGGGTAAAGAATTGGCTGGAGAATAGGACACAGAGAGTAATAGTAAATGGAGTCCACTCAGAAGAAAGGAGGGTTACTAGTGGGGTACGAGGTTCAGTATTAGGACGGTCCTCTTCAATGTCTTTATAAGCGACATTGCAGAAGGACTGGAAGGAAAAATATGTCTCTTTGCAGATGACACAAAGATCTGCAACAGAGTTGATGCACAGGGTGGGTGGAAAGGATGAGAAGGGACTTGGCAAGGTTAGAGGAATGGTCAAATGTATGGCAGCTTAGATTCAATGTTAAGAAGTGCAAGGTAATGCACCTGGGAAACAAAAACCCAGGGGAAGAGTACACAATGGGGGGTGAGATACTAACAACAACAAAAATGGAAAGGGACCTGGGGGTAGTCATATCAGATGACCTAAAGGTGGGCAAGCAATGTGAGAGGGCAGCAAGGAGGGCTGGGGGATACTGGGATGCATAGGGAGAGGCATCACCAGTAGAAAACAGGAAGTTATTATCCCTCTGTACAGACAGCTGGTGAGACCCCATCTGGAGTACTGTGTGCAGTTCTGGAGACCCAATCTCCATAAAGACATAGACAGGATGGAAGCTGTCAGGAGGGCAACTAAAATGGTGCAGGGTCTGCACCAGAAGACATATGAAGAGAGACTTAAGGAGCTTAATATGTATAGCCTCGAGGAAAGGAGGGAGAGGGGGGACATGATAGAAACTTTCAAGTACCTCAAGGGAATCAACAAAGTCCAAGAGGGTAGCATCTTTCAAAAAAAGAGGTGTGCAAGAACAAGAGGGCACAATTTGAAGATGGGGGGCGGCTCAGAGGTAATTTAAGGAAGTATTTTTTCACAGAGAGGGTTGTGGATGCATGGAACGGCCTTCTGGAGGAGGTTGTGAAGTCAAAATCAGTGGTGGAATTCAAGCATGCATGGGACAGTCATAAGGCAATTCTGGGGGGTGGGGGTAAGAAGAAGTAGGCTGCTGGTTAACTAGGATCTGCAGCTTATCCAGTAGGTAGGGAAATGGGCAGACTGGGTGGGCCAAGCGGTCCTTATCTGCCATCAAATTCTATGTTTCTATGTTTCTATGTTACCTCCATAGGTGACTAACAGAAGGCTAAACTGCCAGGAAAACTAGTGACAGACATAAGAGAGGTAAAGTGAGTTAAGAAGAGATGCTTGAGAAAGTGTAGAGCCAAGGAGAGATGTGTACAGGGAGGTTGTTCCAGAGGTGAGGGAGATGGGTGGGGAAAGCAGACTAACTAGCTGATGTCTTGCAGTGAAGTATGGAAAAAGAAGGAGTCGGAAGAATAAAACGGCAGGAGAAGGGGATTTCATAGATTTCATAGATTACACAAGCTTATGTATTGGACATTCATCCATGAGTGCTTGCCATGTTCCAAATTATACCATTTCATATTTATTTCCAGCATGAGTATCCAATCGTGATTTGAAGATTTTGATTGTATCTCTAATGATCATGTCCACTGGTAAACTGTTCCACAAGGGAATGACCCTCTGGCTGAACCAGAATTTTCTTTCAAGTAAATTCCATTTTTCCCTTAGTAGTTGCTGAGGGTGGCCTCTAGTTTGATGTATTGGCTTTTTATTTAATATCAGGCCAAAACTATCTGCTAGGGTGGCAACTTGGAGTGCTCTATATACCATGCACATGTCTCCCCTTGTTCTTCTATACTCTAGGGTAAACGTATCCAAGGTTTTGAGTCTATCAGTATAAGTGAGGTTCCTACATCCAATAAGAGACTTTGTTGCTCTCTTTTGGATTTTTTCTAATTTGATAATGTCCGCCTTTTTATAAGGTGACCATACCTGGGCCCCATATTCTAAATATGGTCTAACCAGTGAACAATACAGGGGCATTATCACCTCTCTATCTCTGCTGCTGATGTTATGTAAAATACAGTTTAGATTTTGGTTAGCCTTTCTAGCCACTTTATCACAGTGGGTACTGAATTGAAGGTTATATGTAACAGTTATCCCGAGATCTGTTTCCTCAGTAGTAACTGGTAGGTCCTTATTGCCCATGGTATATGCTAATTGTAAACTTCTTCTACCTAGATGCAAACTGGAACACTTATCTAGATTCAGTTTTAACTTATGTTTTGCTGTCCATGCGTAGATTTCACTTAGGGCAGCTTGCAGGACTGCTACGTCTCTGACTGTATTAGCTATTGCCCCTATTCTACAGTCATCAGCAAATTTTGTAATCCAAATATTAGGGTGGGTAAAAATTAAGGAGAAGGCATAGATATTAGAGAGACTTGGTCCAAACACGGAGCCCTGAGGTACTCCACTTGTCACTGCTGCCCATTCTGAAAGGACTCCTTCACTGCCACCCATTGCCTTCTATTATTCAGCCAAGATTTAATCCAATTTATAATGTTTGAGTCCAACTTACATTGATCTAGGACTTGTATTAGTTCATCATGCAGTAATTTATCAAAGGCTTTAGAAAAGTCTAAAAAGGCTATGTCTACATCATTCCCTTGGTCCAGTGCACGACTTGTTTTTTCATAGAACACCAACATATTTGTATGACAGGATTTTGTTTTAGTGAACCCATGCTGTGTGGGATCCGAGAGTTTCCTTGTCTCCAAATGTGTTATAATGAGATCCTTTAATATCCCTTCCAGAATCTTTACCAAGATAGAAGTTAGACTAATAGGTCTGAAGTTCTCTGGGTTAGTCTGTGGTCCCTTCTTTAGTATAGGCACTACTAGGGCCTCCCTCCAGTCCTGTACCACTTTCTCTGTATCCAAAGATTGCTGAAAGATGTAAGTAAGTGGAGGTGCCAACTGATCAGCCAATTCTCTCAAGATTCTGGGATGTACATTGTCTGGACTAGGGGATTTATTAAAATTAATTTTCAAAAGCCTGTCTTTTATATCTTTTTGGTCAATTATTATTTTTCCAGGCATTGATTTAGTATTGCAGACTGTATCATTATTTTTGGCCAGATTAGGAGAATTAAATACCGAACAGAAATAGTTGTTTTGTGTGTCAGCTGTTTCCTTATTGGTGGTGGATTTACCCTAACTATTTATATAGAGTCCAATACTACTATATCCTTGTTTATTTTTACTTATGTGTGCATAAAATGTTTTTTATTATCTTTTACCTTTTTTGCTAATGATAGTTCATAATCTGCTTTTGCTTTTTTAATATTTCTCTTAACCTCATGGGCCATCTCTCTATAAACTATCATACCCTGGGTATCCTTAGATTTCTGGACAATTTTAAATAATCTACTTTTTTAATTTACCATTTTCTTGAGTTCTGGATTAAACCATCCTGGGGCTGTTTTTTTTATTATTGTATTTCATTCTAGTTGGTACATGTTTAATCACTTCAGTTGATATTTTATGTAATAATCTCCCCCTAGGTTTTTTATATGGTAATATCACTTAGTTCAGACTCCCAATCCCTTTTGTCTATATTTGCTTTCAATGCCACAAAATCAGCCTTTCTAAAATTTAACATACATGTGTTGCCAGTGATATTTGTAGTATTTGAAGCTTCCTTAATACAAAAGAACACAGAACAATGGTCACTATTTCCTAGTGGACTCATAACTTCCACATTTCCAACCCTATCTCCCATATTAGTTAGGATGAGGTCAAGAATATTAGACCCTCTTGTCTCATTCAGCACCATCTATTCCAACCCAGCATGGTCCATAGCTTCGATGTAACTTAGTTCCACTCTAGAACTTCCTTGTAAATTCATCCAATTAATCCCTAGCAAGTTAAAATCTCCCAGAATAATATTGTTTTCTGCTGGGTTTAATTGGTTTATGTGTTTAAATATTGTATTGCCAATTTTGAATGCAACCGAGGGTGGTCTGTAAATTATTCCTAGATTTATTTTAGCAGATGTTGGTGGCAGTAGCTTAATCCATAGCATCTCCATGTTATTTTGTTTGGGATGGAAGGGGAAAGAAGAGTTGATATATAGGGGGAAAGAGAACAGAGCCAGAATTTAGCATAAAGGAGGAGCAGTGACAGAGGCACTGAGATTTAATGTGGGAAACTGAGTTAGAAGAAGCAGTGATAGATGACAGGTGGAACATTAGGAGCAAAATGAAAGAAAGAGTAAAACAAAGAGTCCAGTCTAGCACTGAGAGTATCTCCTCAGCAACCTGGCCAATCATGTGTAGGTATCCAGTGATATAGATGACTCAAATTGAGTGACTCAAGGGCGACTCAGTTTGAGCGCTTGTAAGAAGAACGAGTGCAACAGCATAGAGAGAGGCAGTAACAGCTAGGATTACAGAACAAAACAGTGACTGGATGCACACAGCGACTCTGCTAGGGAGTTCTCTTGTGTGAAAATATGGGAGGGCATTTGGCCAGGCACTGCTGAGCTGGCCGTGTGGTGTAGTGGAGTCAGTGAATGTCTTTGTCGCAGCAGGACCCGGGTTTGAGTTAGGTGGGGAGGAACTGTGTTGCTGTACTTTATTTTTTTTTTATATTTTTTTATGGATTATGTTCCCTGAGCTCCCAAAATGTGTATCCCCCTTCTGACTGTTGCCCTGTACCTCAGTGTCAGGCCTCCCCTTGGAGCTGATTATTAATTTAAGGGGGGGGTTTGGGAGGCAGAGCCCCCACATAAAAATATAGTATGCTAAGATGTTCCCAAACAGCCTGTTGCCACCCGTCGCTGTTAATGGATTCAGCATAGTGCGCATAGCCGTTGGTGTAGTCAGCGATGTGTACTCGCTGTTATTGTAGTCACTAAAAAATCTTCACTTATATCACATGGAACCCCAATCATGCAGGGAGGTTGCAAAGGGTAGGACTACCTGGACCAGATTTTCGAAGCCCCCAAGAATGCCACAAGCTCCTGGTGTGCCAACCATATGGGGGGCACGGGGCTTGCGTCATTCTCCCAGCCACAATCAGGATTTTCACTCCCATGCACCAAGTGCCGCAAGTTAGATCAGCTCCTCCCTGGTCTAGCTTGTGGCATTCAGAGGACCAGTTTCATATGGCTTGCACCAAATATTAGGTGCAATCTGCTGTAAACTGAGGAAACTGTCACAACTGCGCCCAACAATACAAAATCAGGGGCTATTGTGGCACAGATGTTCATTGCAGCAGCACCAAAAAATGGGTTTGATGCAGGGCTTGACACAAGCCCCGCGTCAGCTTTTGAAAATCCGGCCCCCTGTTCAAAGCCCTCAACAGTCCTTGGCACATTTGTGTGAATGACAGAGAGAGAGAGACAGACAGACAGAGAGAGAGAGAGAGAGAGAGAGAGAGAGAGAGAGAGAGAGAGAGAGAGAGAGAGAGAGAGAGAGAGAGACAGAGAGAGAGAGAGAGAGAGAGAGAGAGAGACAGAGAGAGAGAGAGAGAGACAGAGAGAGACAGAGAGAGACAGAGAGAGAGAGAGAGAGAGAGAAAGCAGAAAAAGTCAGGAGAAGGGACAAAAAGCACAGCCAAAGCATGCACCGAAGGGGAGAATGGGCTGCTGCTAATGACACAGTTATCTGCGCTTGTGACGTCACTCTCAACCTCTCCCATTCCCTGCATGGTGCGCCTTGTGCAGCTGAGTCTGCTTGAGAAGCACAGATGTTGTTGCTGCTAAGGTATTTTTAAATTACAAAAGCAACAGTGGTGGGGCTCGGTCATCTTCTGCCGAAGACCAACTTTTTACAAATGGCTTCCTTCTGTGCTAGTGCATGAGTGATACAATGTAAATTTTTTATTTATTTTATTTTATTTAAATTTTGGTGACCGGGTAGGCCCACTGAGACCGTAATGGTCCCTTTTACACATTAAACATTGTGAGAAAATTGTACAGATAACATCCAAGAGAGAGGCAGTGGCATCAGAGTGGAAGTGAGTACTTGGGAGTATAAGGGCCCCCCCCATCCCTTTAATTATCAGACCAAATCACGCCAAACTGGGATTGGCCTTGCAAGACATGGACTTGACCTGTCTGGCCAATTTTGTTGGCTCGCATAGCCCTAATATGAACACACAATATCAAATTACAATGAACATGTTACAATAATTAATAGGTACAGAACATTTTTTGTACATGGACAGGATAAAGGTAAATGTAACAACCCCACCTGCCAGCAGAGGGTGGAGTGGGCTCCTTTCCTATTGTAAGCCCCCTAAAATAGGCTTACCTTAGTGAAGCTCTTGCTCCATGTCTCTCTCCTTTATGGACAGTGACTCTGGGGGGATTCAGACCCGGTTGGTCTGCAGGTGGTACTCACGACTCCGGCCACCCTGGTGTGGTGTCCTGGCTCGTTGCGGGTGGGCGTGGCACCACGCTAGTGTTTCTGCACCTCCTGGCACATTTTTGAGGTGGTATTCAGTCCTGGGGGTTGCCGTGGCAACAGGACTGTGGTTTGTAAATAGTCATGGCAGCCGCGATTAAGGGAACATGCAGGCCTCCAATCTAAAGAATTTAGTGGAGTGGCTGCTCTGGATCCCGGGTCCAATGAGAAGCAGGCTGGACTCGGGTACAAATCACGAGGAACAAGATAAAATTGTGAATCTTTTCAGTGGCCTGTGCTACTGGGCACAGCTGCCAGTTTGGGGGACGGGGAATTTAAAGGAGTGGTAGCTCCATTTGAAGGGCAGTAGTCAGTGCCAGCTGCCGCTGCAGGGGGCAATGCTGTACATAGTTTATTCTGAGACTACATGTCCCATTGGGCAGTCAGGGAGAGAAAGAGAGTTGGGAAACTTGGATTTGGTCCAGTATTGGACCTCGGGTTTCTGGCGGGCAAGTTTGGCACCTGTGGGAACGAAATAAAAGGGACTGATTTGGCGCCATTGGGGGAGATCATCCAGGGAGACGAGAGAGTGAGTAGTCAGAGCGGGGGTGATTGCCCACTTGGTCATAAAAGCCATTGATTGTCTTTTTATGTTTGCTTGCACGCATGTGGAAGAAACATAGTGCCATCATCCGAGTTTTTGGAGGTGTGGCACCCGTCTTCCAATTCAGTCAGTGTGTTTGCAGGCGCAGCCGCAGTTCTCCAATGAACATTGCAGCTGTCTATGACAGCAGTTGAAAATGCAGTGCCATACAGTTGAAAGGAGACTCCGCTTCAGTGAGCAGTGCTCCCCTCCACCACGCTGCATACGTGACGCATATTGCATCTCATCGCTTCCCCCATGCACACACTGTATGGCCGATGGGGTGCCCAATCCCCATCAGCTCCAGGATCCCCACCCAAAAAGCTTTCCAGGTGCCATGCTGGAGCCCACCCCAGCGTGGCAAGCGTCCGCATCGTCTTCCTAAAAAAACAAAACCTGTAAACAAAAGTTCCTCCCTGCCCACTGCACCCACCTCTGCATCCTACCTCCCCACCCCTCACCTCATACTTGCCTCTGGAGGCTGGCGAGAAGATCTTCGGTGGACTGGGAACATGTTTGCACTCTTCAAAGCCGACCGCGAACTGAGGAAATGCTGATAAGCTGTATAATGCAATTAATAGGTTTTTTTCAACTTTAATGTATATCTCAGGCATTTTTTGGAATTTTGGCACCAAATTTTCAACATGGGGTTTTTGGGACCCCTCCTCATAAATTCTGGAACTGTCATGGCGTTAATCGGGCCTGAAGGGTGATTTCGCAGTCACTGCATGAAATCACCTTTCAGGACTGATTAATGAAAATAACAGTGCCAGTGTTCATAAGGTGGGCTCTTAAAAGCCTATGTTGCAAATTGGAAAAATCTAAAATGACTGTTTAACAGCGTCGTTGCGCAGTTCTATAGCATGCTCGTAAGTTCATGAATTTTAATATTTGCACTCCAGATATTCAACATTGCCATTTTACCACACCTCCTTATGAGCAGCACAGCTGTAATTTTTCACATCTCGCCCAAAATGTGTTTCCGCGCATGTAGTGCACAATGGCGCAGTCGGTGTGTGAAATCAATGTATGGGACACATTAAGAAAATCACAGTGACACTGTTCATGAGCAGAGGTCTTAAATGGCTATGTTGAAAATTTGGCGAAAAAATTCCTAAAATTACTGTTTTCTGAGTGTCGATTGCGCAGTTCCTCATACGCTCATAAGTTCAATTTTAATATTTGCACTCCAGATTTTCAACATTGCCATTTACCACACCTCCTTATGAGCAGTACAGCTGTCATTTTCACATGTCACCCAAAATGTGTTTCCTGCATGTAGCGCACAATGGGCAGTCGGTGTGCGAATCAATGTTTGGGACAGATTAAGAAAATCACAGTGACACTGTTCATGAGCAGAGGTCTTAAATGGCTATGTTGAAAATTTGGCGAAAAAATTCCTAAAATTACTGTTTCTGAGTGTGGATTGCGCAGTTCCTCATACGCTCATAAGTTCAATTTTTAATATTTGCACTCCAGATTTTCAACATTGCCATTTTATTACACTTCTTATGAGCAGTACAGCCGCCATTTTCACGTCACCCAAAATGTGTTTCCGCACATGTAGCGCACAATGGTGCAGTCGGTGTCTGCAAGATGTTTGGGACAGATTAAGAAAATCACAGTGACACTGTTCATGAGCAGAGGTCTTAAATGGCTATGTTGAAAATTTGGTGACAAAAGTCCATAAAATGACTGTGTTACGAGTGAGCATTGCACAGTTTCCACGCACCCTCGTAAGTTCATGAATTTGTAATATTTTCAGTCCAGATTTTCATCAGTGGCATTTTTCCACACTTCCTTATGAACAGTACAGCTGTCATTTTCACAACACGGCCGAAATGTGTTTTCACACTTTCAGCGCAGAAATGCGTGGTCGCTGTGGGAAATCATTGTTCAGGACAGATAAAGAAAATCACAGTGACACTGTTAGGTGATCGGAGGTCCCAAAATGCCTGTGTTGACAATCTGCTATAAAATCCCCAAACTAATTACGTGACAGGTGTCGTTGCACGGTTTCTCCCACTCAGTGACTTCACCAGTTTTTAATATTTTCACTGCTGATTTTCAACATTGCCATTTTTACACCTCCCCATGAACAGTACAGCTGTCATTTTTCACATCCTGTTCAGAATGTGTTTTTGCACCTGTGGTGCTAAATGCCGTAGTCGCTGTGCAAAAGCAGCTTTCGGCTAACAAACTGATATTGCCACTGTTCATGAGGTGGGGGTCACAAAAAAACATGTTGAAAATCTGGAGTGAAAATACCAATGAATGCCTGAGGAGTTAGGGTTTCCGACCATAACGCCCCACCCTGTAGAGAATGACAGGCATCAGGGATGTGACTTGGGATTCTCGCCTGTAATGCTTATACCATTCCACACACTGCAGCCAGTGAGAGGCATCGCGGTACCTTGAACTCTTCTGCCCCAAAGTTCACCCCATTCTCCTATACCACACCCATCTCACCGTATTTCCTGATGGAATGGGATGCGCATAATGGCCAAAGACCCCAAGGCGCACTGTGACACTTGTCGGTGTCTGCAGGGAGGGTGTGGTGAAATGGCATGGCCGTTATGCCTGACGACCCAAAGATACACCCCAAAGCTTGTCAGTCTCTGCAGGGTGGTGGTGGGGTTGGCTTCAGTTCAATTTCACTGCCATTCCTATTATGCAGCTCTGTAACTCCTACACTACCAATGCTGATGCCAGCAAGCAAACATCTGGCATTGACAAATGCTTGTTTATTTTAGTGGCAGTATGTCTCGGGAAATTGACGAATGTGGCAGCAGCTGTTACCTTGTGAAAGCCCTGCTTGGATCCATGAGAGTCGGTTGACAATTTAGTTGTCGATTGACGTTACAGTGACTCCTTTATGTCGACCACATTTGTGGTCGGCATAAAGTGAGTCACTTCAGATTGTGTGTTCTTTGGGGGGCTTTTCCATGTGGTGGGCTCTGCCCCCACACCCCCCGCTGTGAAATAAATCAACTCCAAGTCAGAGTTGCTTTGGGAAGGGGGTGCAATACCCCCAAAAAGCAGTGCCGGGGTCCTGCACCGACACTACAGCAACCTGGCTCTGTTGTCGCTGTAGTGTCGATTATGATAAAGTTGTCACCATAGCAACAGCATACTCCTCTGCTTGGGGCCCTACTGAGAGATTGCCAGGGAAGAAAGGGAGAAATGGCTGAGACATGCTGCCTGGAAGTGGACTGTTTTTGTCAGCCCATAGGACCATGCTGAGTGGGATCCCCTGTGAGGATCTCTGTGCAAGAGAGAGTCAAGGGAGAAGTTGTTCTGCTTGTAGGCACCAGAGAAAGAGTGGGGAAGGGGTGCATCGGGGAAAAAGGTTTCCAGAGCCTTCCCTGGTCCCAGGCGGCCCTATCTCAGGACTGTGGTGCGTAGGAGTCAGAGCACCAAGCTGAGCCAGTTTTGCGGGGTGGATGTGGGCTGGGCAGCCATCCACCTGAAAGAATGGAGTTCAGACCTAAAGTTGTGCAGGACAGGTGAGAGAGTGAGTTGCTGACAAAGACTGAAGGCCTGATTTGGCCATAAGCTGTTGCTGTTTGCACTGGACTGTTGGCTGCCTAGGCAACAGGACCTGAACTTTATCTCAATGTGACCTTCAGAGTCTAGAGTGAACACAAGCTCAGCAGAAGACACCAGGAGAAAGGACTGCTGTGTGACTGAACTTCTCTGCTGGGGCTATATTGCCCTCCTTCCCTCCCCTCCACGCCCCCACCCAAAGCTAGTTCTATTTTTATAGGCACAGGATTTGACTGACAACAGGAACTTCCTGTTTAGGGGCAGGAAGTGAGTGATCACAGAACCACCAAGGACCCACCATCCTAGAAGGGCAAGAGTAGTCTCAGCCCCTCTAGCTGCTGGAGGTCTGCCTCTGAGCAAGTAAGTGGTCTACTGAGAAATATAGGATATTCTTGTCTCAGAACAGGACAATCAGGAGCTTAAAGGGCACACAGGCAGAAAGTAAGGAGAGAGAGAGATAAAAAAAAACTGAGGAAAGAGTAAGGATTGCAAACAGTTAAGGGGCCAGAAATAAGACATGATTGGAGTGGTGCAGTGCAGTGGCTGTGGAGCAGCAGTCTTCCGAGAGATGTTCTGGAGGATGCTGTGTTGTCCCATCTTCAGGCACCTCTCTGGGCTGAGGGAGGAGGTTGCTTATCTCCAGGCTGAGTTGGCCAGGACTTGTAGGACCTCCTCTTCCATCCAGGGACCACCAGTGCCACTGCCGTTGCCTCAGAGGTTGCCAAGAAAGAGGAGCGGTTGGACCACAGTGGGCTCAGGGAGGATGAGGGTGGTGGAACAGAGGCACATCCCTCCAGTTGTACCTCTCCACAATTTCTATGCCATTCTGGCAAAGTGTGGTTCCTCTATGGAGGCACCCACAGTGGAGACCAAGGAGGATGCTGGGAACCTCCACAAAGGAGACCCACAGGAGGGTGGCAGGGGACCCTGCAGGGGAAGAAAACAACTCCTGGTGGGGGACTCCATTGTTAGGAAGGTAGAACTGGGAGAGGAAGGGGAGAGGGAGGTAAGGTGCCTGCCTGGTGCCATGGCTTGGAGGGACAGGGAGCGAATCCACAGGATTGCTGGAGCAGCTGCAAAGGGGAGGGAGCTGGATGTCATTGTCCACCTAGGGACAAATGACCTGGCTAAGAAAGGGATTAGAGAAGTGCAGGAAGAGTTTGTGGAATTGGGGAGGGGCCTTAGTCAAGTAGCACACACAGTAACCTTCTCGGAGGTGCTATCCATCTATGGCATAGGAGAGGCTAGGGTGTTCTGCACCATGGGATTCAATCAGTGGTTGAAAAACTGATGTGGAGCACAGGGATTTGGCTTCATTGGGGACTGGGGGTCCACCTGGAGTGATGCAAGCCTATACTGGCATGATGGGCTGCATCTGTCTGGGAAGGGAACCAGGATCCTAGGTGATAGGTTTAAATGCTTCACTGGCAAGCTTTTAAACTAGCCAAGGGGGGAGGCACTGGAAAGGAGCAGGAAAACCCTAGCCCCCCCAAATAATCACGGTAGTAAGTGCGGCAAACACCAACATAGAGGTGTCGATAGGGAGAAGGGCAGGGGTAAATGGAGAAAGTGACAAAGGCAAGAAGGACAGGGATGGGGCAAAGGGTAAGGCCATCAGGAAATGGAGGTGTGAGTACCAATGCCTGTAGTCTGGGCAACAAGCTCCCTGAGCTGATGGCCTTAATGGAAGAGGGATGCCTGGATATCGTAGCAGTCACAGAAACATGGTACACAGAGAACCATGACTGGGATGTTAACATACCAGGGTACATAACCTACAGGAGAGACAGGCAGGGGAGAAGAGGGAGGAGTAGCTCTCTATGTAAAGGAAGGGATAAAAGCAACTGAACAAAAGAGTAAACGGGACGAGAGGAGGCACTGTGGGTCACCTTGGAGACTGAAAAGGCACCACAATCAGCACAGGGTTGTGTACAGACCCCCATGTCAGGGGAAGGAATGGACAAGGATATGATAGAAGGCATTCTTAGAATGGCAGAGAAAGGAGATACTGTTGATGGGAGACCTGAATATGCCAGATGTTAACTGGAGCACATTTGCTGCAGCCACATCCAAGAGCAGGGCCATTCTTGATGCCCTACAGGTGGCAGGCATTAGACAGCTAGTTTCGAACCCACTCTGTGAGGGAGCAATCTTAGACCTCGATTCTCAAACGGGGCAGTGAGAGGATCTCAGATCAGAAGTGGGTTGCCATCTGGGGACAAGTGACCATCAAACAGTGTGGTTCACGTTAAACTCAGCTACAGAGTCAAGCCATACAAAGTGAGGTACTGGACTTTAGGAGGGCTGACTTTGTAAGATGGGAGAGTGCCTCAGAAAGCACTAGCAAACAGGCTAGAAGGAGGTGTGGAGCAACAATGGGGAATTATCAAACTGCCATCACAGAGGCAACAAGCCTTTGTGTGAAGCAAATAAACAAATCAAAATGAAAGAAAAAGCCACTATGGTTCTCAAAAGAGGTGGCTGTGAAAGTCAGGAAGAAAAGATAGTATTCCGGAAGTATAAGGAAACACAGAAGGAGCAGGACAGAGAGCTGTACCAGTTAAGGCAGAAGGAAGCAAGGAGGGAAGTCAGAATAGCAAAGGCCCAAACTGAGGAAAAGATAGCCAACTCAGTTAAGAAGGGGGATAAAACCTTTTTATAGGTACATCAGCGAGCATAGAAAGACAAAGGGAAGGATAGTGAGGCTGAATAGAATGAACGATGGGTGGGCAGAGCAGGACAGTGAAAAAGCAGGAATACTGAATGAATATTTCTGCTCAGTATTCACAAAGAGGAGGGGAAGTGCTAATCCAATTAACAGAAGCACTCTTGATAGGGGGTCGATCCCAGTCCTTTCACAGAAGAAAGGGTTCTGCAAGAACTCCTAAAACTGAAGGTGGACAAAGCAATGGGTCCTGATGGAATTCACCCCAGAATTCTAAAAGAATTAAGGGAGGAACTAGTGAAACCACTGGCTACTCTTTTTAATAAATCATGGGAGGATGGTGTGATACCCGAGGACTGGAGGAAGGCGGATGTGATTCCCCTTCACAAAAGTGGGACCAAGACAGAGGCAGAAAACCACAGACCTGTCAGTCTGACCTCTGTGGTAGGGAAAGTGATGGAGTCACTTCTGAAGGAAAGAATAGTTGAGTACCTAGAGGCCAGTGGAGCACAAGACCCAAGGCAGCATGGGTTCACAGCGGAAGGTCATGTCAGATGAATCTAATAGAACTTCTTTGACTGGGTGACCAAGTAGTAGACCAGGGAGGGCTGTGGACATGGCCTACCTAGACTTTAGCAAGGCATTTGACACAGTCCCACACAAAGATTAATAGTCAAATTAACCAGCCTGGGAGTGGGACCCAGGGTGGTAGCCTGGGTAAAACATTGGCTGGACAACAGGACACAGAAGATAATTGTAAATGGAGTCCACTCTGAAGAAAGGGGGGTTACTAGTGGGGTACCGCAGGGTTCAGTATTGGGTCCAGTCCTTTTTAATGTTTTCATCAGTGATATTGCAGAGGGACTGGAAGGAAAAGTATGCCTTTTTGCAGATGACACAAAGATCTGCAACAGGGTTGATACACAAGGAGACGTGGAAAGGATGAAAAGGAACTTGGCAAGGTTGGAGGAATGGTCAGAAGTCTGGCAGCTAGGATTCAATGCAAAGAAGTGCAAAATAATGCACCTGGGAAACAAGAACCCAGGGGAAGAATACACAATGGGTGGGAGGTAGTAACAACAACAAAAAGAAATGGACCTGGGGTAATCATATCAGATGACCTTAAGGTTAGCAAGCAATGTGAGAAGGCAGTAGGGAGAGCTGGGGTATACTGGGATGTATAGGGAGAGGCATCATCAGCAGAAAACAGGAAGTTGTTATCCTCTGTACAGACAGTTGGTGAGACCCATCTGAGTACTGTGTCCAGTTCTGGAGACCCCATCTCCGCAAGGACATAGACAGGATAGAGGCAGTCAGAGGAGGGCAACTAAATGGTGCAGGGTCTGCAAGAGAAGCCGTATGAGGAGAGACTAAAGGAGCTTAATATATATACCCTTGAGGAAGAAGGAGGGGGACATGATAGAAACTTTTAAGTACCTCAGTGGAATCAACAAAGTCCAAGAGGGTAGCATCTTTCAGAAAAAGAGACTTGCAAGAACAAGGGGACACAATTTAAAGATAGAAGGAGGGCGGTTCAGGGCAATGTGAGGAAGTATTATTTCACAGAGAGGGTAGTGGATGCATGGAACAGCCTTCCTGAGGAGGTTGTGGGTCTAAAACTGTGGGAGAATTCAAGAATGCATGGGACAAACATAAGGCAATTCTTGTGGGGGGTAGGAAGAAATAGGCTGTTGGTTAACTAGGATCTGCAGCCTATCCTGTAGGTAGGGAAATGGGCAGACTAGATGGGCCTAGCGGTCCTTATCTGTCATCAAAGTCTATGTTTCTATGTTTCTATGTGACCCTATGGTCCAGAGTAATTTCATCTGTGTGTTTCCTTGCTCCATGGAGGGACTTTTTTTTTTGTTCATTAACTGTTCATTAAATGGGATCCCCTCATTCCTGCATTTCTGTGGTTTGCCTCATTTGTTTGGATGGACTGTTTCTGCTAATAAGAAGTTTGCCTCCACAGCCCAGCCCTTAGTTTGTTCCAGGGCATAAGCCGGAGGATCCAGAGAGTCAGTGGAGAAGATGTCAAGAGGCCTGCCTGGTGAAATCGGTCTACAAACACCTCTGAGGCAAAGATGGCAAGGCCAGGCAGGTGACTACCAGTATCTTCATCTCTCCAGTCATCCGGCTCAGCACCCAGAGGTCCAAGGGCACCCTGGTATCTTCAGGTCTGGTAAGCCAGGCCGACCAGGTATTTGGACTCTTTATTGCTGTTTAGTGCCCCCCTCCCTTGGACATTTTGCCACCATACCCCTAGATGTGGGGAGCGAGGGCTTACACTATAATGTCAGACCAAGGAGCTCCTGCTTGGTAGAGCCTGTGACAGCCAGTGGATGAGTTTAAAATGTCAGTTGGATGATGGCTTGAGAATTATCAAGATGGCAGAGTGATGGGGGGTACATGTGTACCTTTGAGGCACTCTTGCCTCAGACCACTTCTTAGGCTGACTGACAAGGCATGGGCACCCTCGCTTGCAGGAGCAGTCTATATATCCAGTATGTGGAAACAAAAGAACTCATCTAGTTGTCTGGTATCCTCCAGGAACAGACTCCAGGACAGCAGTGATGACTGGGGATTTGAAGTCTGAAGGCCATTTAGTGTAGATCACTATTAATTATTGTGGGAGTGTAAAAGAGACACTGGGAGGGTAAAACATAGAAACATAGCCTTTGACGGCAGATAAGGACCGCTTGGCCCTCCTAGTCTGCCCATTTTCCTAACTATTGTATAAGCTGCAGATCCTACTTAACCAACAGCCTACTTCTTCCTACCCCCCACCAGAATTGCCTTATGTCTGTCCCATGCATTCTTGAATTCCCCCACTGTTTTTGACCCCACAACCTCCTCAGGAAGGCCGTTCCATGCATCCACCACCCTCTCTGTGAAAAAATACTTCCTCACATTGCCACTGAGCCATCTCCCCTCTATCTCCAGATTGTGTCCCCTTGTTCCTGCACATCTCTTTTTCTGAAAGATACTACCCTGTTGGACTTTGTTGATTCCCTTGAAGTACTTGAAAGTTTCTATCATGTCCCCCATCTCCCTCCTTTCCTCAAGGGTATACATATTAAGCTAATATAGTCTTTCTTTGTATGGCTTCTGTTGAGACCCTACACTATTTTAGTTGCCCTTCTCTGGGCTGCCTCCATCCTGTCTATGTCCTTGCAGAGATGGGGTCTCCAGAACTGCATGCTGTACTCCAGAAGGGGTCTCACCAACTGTCTGTACAGAGGGATAACAACTTCCTGTTTTCTACTGGTGATGCCTCTTCCTATACATCCCAGTATCCCCCTAGTCATCCTTACTGCCTTTTCACATTGCTTGCTTACCTTTAGGTAATCTGATATGACTATCCCCCAGGTCCCTTTCCATTTTTGTTGTTGTTAATACCCCCTCCCCCCCCATTGTGTACTCTTCCCCTGGAGTTTTGTTTCCCAGGTACATTACTTTGCACTTTGCATTGAATCTAAGCTGCCATACTTTTGACCATTCCTCCAACCTTGCCAAGTTCCTTCTCATCCTTTCCACCCCCTCTTGTGTATCAACCCTGTTGCAGATCTTTGTGTCATCTGCAAAAAGGCATGCTTTTCCTTCCAGTTCCTCTGCAATGTCTCTTATAAAGACATTAAAAAGGACCAGACCCAGAACTGAACCCTGTGGTACCCCACTAATAACCCCCCTTTCTTCGGAGTGGACTCTACTATCACTTTCTGTGTCCTGTTCTCCAGCCAATTGTTTACCCAGGCTACCACCCTGGGACCCACTCCCAGGCTGGCTAATTTGTTTATTAATCTTTTGTGTGGGACTGTGTCAAATGCCTTGCTAAAGTCTAGATAGGCTGTGTCCACAGACCCTTCCTGGTCTACTACTTTGGTCACCCAGTCAAAGAAATCTATTAGATTCGTCTGACATGACCTTCCCACTTTGAATCCATGCTGCCTTGGGTCCTGTGCCCCACTGGCCTCTAGGTGCTCAACAATTCTTTCTTTCTTTCAGAAGTGATTCCATCATTTTCCCTACTGCTGAGGTCAAGCTAACAGGTCTGTACTTTCCTTCTTCTGCTTTGCTCCCTCTTTTGTGAAGGGGAATCACATCCACCCTCCTCCAGTCCTTGGGTACCACACCATCCTCCCATGATTTGTTAAAAAGGGTAGTCAGTGGTGTCACTAGTTCTCTCCTTAGTTCTTTTAGAATTCTGGGGTAACTCCTGTCAGGCTCCATTACTTTGTCCACCTTCAGTTTTAGGAGTTCTTTCAGAACCCTTTCTTCTGTGAAAGGACTGGTATTGCCCCCCCCCCCCCATTCAGAGTGCTTCTATTGATTGGATTAGGTACCTCCGCCTCCTCCTCATTTGTGAATACTGAGCAGAAGTATTCATTAAGTATCTCTTTTCACTGTTCCTCTCTGCCCACCCACCCTCCCCCTTTAAGCCTCACTAGCCCTCCCTTGGTCTTTCTACACTCCTAATGTACCTATAAAATGTTTTATTCCCCTTCTTAACCAAGTTGACTATCTTTTCCTTGGTTTGGGCCTTTGCTATTCTGACTGCCTTCCCCGCTTCCTTCTGCTTTAAATGGTACAGTTCTCTGTTCTGCCCCTTCTGTGTTTCCTTATACTTCAAGAATGCTGTCTTTTTCTCCCTAACCTGCTCCGCCACCTCTTTTGAGAACCATAGTGTTTTTTCTTTCATTTTCATTTGCTTATTTGCTTCACACAAAGGCTTGTTGCCTCTGTGATGGCAGTTTTGATGTTTCCCCATTGTTCCTCCACCCCTCCTTCTTGTCTGTTTGCTAGTACTTTTCTGAGACACTCTCTCATTTTGAGAAAGTCAGCCCTCCTAAAGTCCAGTATCCTCACTTTTGTATGGCTTTACTCTGCTGCTGTGTTTAGCGTGAACTACACTGTTTGGTGGTCACTTGCTCCCAGATGGCTACCCACTTCTAGATCTGAGATCCTCTCTCTGTCCCCATTTGAGAGTACCAGGTCTAAGATTCCTCCCCTCCCAATTGGGTTCCAACACTAGCTGCTTGAGGCATGCCCCCCTGTAGGGCATTGAGAAAGACCCTGCTCTTGGATGTGGCTGCAGCAAATGTGCTCCAGTTAACATCTGGCATATTCAGGTCCCCCATCAACAATATCTCCCCTTTTTCTGCCATCATAAGGATGCATTCTATCATTTCCTTGTACATTTCCTCCCCCTGAGATGGGGGGGTCTGTATACAACCCCCATGTGGATGTAGTGCCATTTCCGGTCTCCAGGGTGACCCACAGTGCCTCCTCTCCTCCCTGTTTACCCTTTAGATCCATTACTTTGATCCCTTCCCTTATGTAGAGAGCTACTCCTCCTCCTCTTCTACCCTCCCTGTCCCTCCTGTAGAGTGTGTACCCTGGTATGTTGACATCTCAGTCATGGTTCTCTGCGTACCATGTTTTGGTGACTGCCACGATATCCAGGCATCCCTCTTCCATCAAGGCTACCAGTTCAGGGAGCTTGTTACCTAGACTATGGGCAAGGGTACTCATTACCCTCCATCTTTTGATGGCCTGATCCCCCTTTTGCTCTATCCCTGTCCTTACTGCCTTTGTCTTTTTCTCCATTTACCCCTGCCCTTCACCCTATTGACCTCTTTATCTTGGTGTTTACCTCACTAATTACCCTGATTTTGGGGGGAGGGCTAGGATTTCCCTGTTCCTTTTCAGGACCTCTCCCCTTGGCTAGTTTAATGAAACATTTTTTTATATACCTTAGTTTATTGAAGTATACATCAAGTGGAACATTACAAATCTGAATATTTGATAGTAAATAATAAAATACGGAGTTCCAATCAGGTAATCATCCGTCTGTGGTTACTAATTTAGAGCATTTTATATTTCTCTATGCTCTTGTTACTACAGTTCCAATACAGATGTAACTCCTAGGTGGCGCTATCCCAAGGGCTACAAGCCCTGCCTGCTTGGCTAGTAGCAGGTTAAGGGGCCTGGATACTGAAATGGGTGCCTCCACCCAGAGGTCAGGGTTGTTAGTGGTCAAGCTAACCTGGGCACAGCCCTCCGGGACACTATAACCCCCCCTTTCCCTTCTAGTGGCCTGAACAATATACAATAATCACTTTCACAATGACCCTTATTCACTATGCAATTACCCACACCGTTTGCACTTACCACCAGGGCTGGTTCCTCTAGCTCGACCCTGGAGACTCCTGTAAAACAAGATTATGCACAGCAAATAGCAACAGTACAGTACTCTTGGCACAAACTGAAACCACAGTCAGGTTAAATGCAAAAATAGTTAGATCTGATTTATTCAGGGGACTTGAACAAGGAAGAGGTGTAATCAGGTTGATTTGCTTAAAAGCTATATCAATCAGACAGTTATGCATGCACTTCAGAGTCCCTATACAGAGACACACTCTGGGTAACCAGGTAGAAAGATGGTGGGCTAGCCAGGAACGTTGCCCGGGGTAGGCCAGCTCGCAGCTGGTTGGGGCCCTGTGATGGAAGAAAGCAACATGCACAACACACAGTATTTGTAATCCAGAGTTGGAGGGCTCAGTTTGTGACAGAAAAGACAAGAAAACAATCAGATGACAACACTTTAGATTTAGCTGTTGTTGCAGGGAGCTACCCTGATGTTTACTCACGATACCCAATACAGACACAGGCAGGATGAAATCGAGACAGCAGGTTGTTGAACTCGAGTGCCAGGAAAAGCAGGGCCCACACAAATTACCGAGGCGTCATTCCTGTTCAAAGCATGAGCAGGGGGCTGATCCCCAGGCAGGTCTCTTGTCGATGGCTTTCTCTGTGCAGCGAGTAGTCTGGCTGGGCCAGTGTGGCAAAGCCCAGGCCCAATGGAGATGAATATGGATTCAGTCCGTGGGAGCTGGATGCAACTTCCAGCAAGCAGAACACAGTTCAGCACACAGTGGTGAACCAAATCACAACCTACTAACAGCACACAGCACATTTACATGTAAGAAATTCTACTGTACAAGGCAGAATGCTATCTGGTCGCAATTACAGAGTCTCTGCACAAACCGGGAGTTCAAAAGTGGCTGGAAATCCTGACAGGCCGATCGCATTCAGCAAATCTTCAGTCTTCTTCAGGTTAAAGCCTGGTCACAGTTCTGTGGCTTAAATCATCCTCACAATTTTGATTCAGTCTGAATAAACTTCAGTTTCCCTCTCAGGGACAGCTTGCAGACAGGCAGGCCAAAACTCAGCCCTTCCACAGTCCTCCCACGCAAATCTATGCAGGATTACTGCTCGACTATCTCGAGCTGTTACTTCTTTCACTTCCCAACTCAAACTGAAAGTAACTGCAAGCAGCCTGGGACTTTCCCCAGGATCCAAAATGTTCAGTTGGCTGATTTCTCTGTCAGTCACAACAAGGGCTCCCCCTCCAGGTACATTTACGCACAAAAAAAAAAAACCTACAATACCTACAGAATTTTGCTCCTACAAAGCCCCTGGGGACAGGCTCCATTTTAGAGTCTCCAAAGGTACTGATTGGCCCATTTCAGCAGTCCAGGATCAAGATGGTGGAGATAAACAGAAATGTCCATGCTGCAAAGAAGGCAGGTTAGACAAACTGCAATATTATTACTATTCTAATAAATGATCAGCAAACAAGCACATCTTCAAACAGAGCTACTGCTGCTCTAATAGAGGTGGCAGAACGGAATGATTATTTGACAGCCCGGGCGGGACTCGAGCATAGAAACACTCAGCCCCCTCCCAGATTAATTATGACCGCAATTCAGGCAGCTCTTAAAGAGACAGTACACAGAGGCTATAGAGGCACTCTCTGGCAATACATTTAAACTGCTAAAACACAGGACACCAGCCTGGCAGTGAGCATTTAGGCAAGCTCAAGGAAGACTTTTCAGGAACCCCCATTTGTAGGGGGGTTACACCCTTCCCTGCCCGGAGAAAACTTGGCATCCTGTCAAGTCTTATACCATCACAATACTGAAAATGCACTATATACAAGACATCCATGACATTAGCATACCATGGAAATACTACGTGATGCATCAGTTAATTGTAACTTATCACATTACTATATATTTCACTATACCATATCTTCATTGGCAATACTTATGCATGTTTCATACACTCTATACTGATTCTATTATGATTTACATACTATGAACAGTTACCTATGACTTCACTTTATCACTTCTTATACAGTAAACAATGTGGAAGGGGGGCCTTTCCCTATCAGCTAACTTGGGGCTTGATGGGACAGGGACACCATGTTCTGAAGGAAGAACAACTAACCTGGAATTGGCCATTAAGCTCAGTTTGGGTAATGAGCTCTGAGAAATATAAATACCTTTGTGAACCACATTGAGAGGCAAATCCACTGGCCCCCCCAGGAGAATCATAACTGAAGCGCAATACTGGCTTAACAGCTCGGCCACTCTTTCTGGGGGGAACAGCCACAGTCTCTGTAATTTCAGCACTAACTTTGGAGCTTTCATCATTCATGAGGGGTGCCTCTGCATGGATGAGAATGTCCAAACCGGGAGCACTGTCAGCTCCTTGCTCTGTATGCTCTGTTCCCACAACACTTTGCTCATTATTATCTCCTGTTGAAGGCCCAACTTGCTCATTTTGAGAAGGTTCAGGCACAAATTGGGCTTTGTGGCACTGAAAGGGGGTTGTCAGCATGCTCGTACTGTTCTTCAAGTTCTGGTGTGTCACCAGAGAGACTCAGACCATCAGCCCCTTCTTCGGGCAAGTCACACAGTTCCACAAAACACAGGGAGTCTGCAGCCTCAGACATGATACTTTGCACTTCACTTTCAGGGAGCACTGGCTCCAAGGACAAAGCTTGGGGGGGTTAGGCAGTCCAGAAGGCCTAGCTTCATCCCCACAATTAGTCATAGGGTTACCTCAAAACAGCTAACTCAGTTCATAGGAGGGGTAACAGGCATTGTCACACTAACTATCATTAGAGGTGGACTGACAGTCACTATCATTCTGGCCTGCTGTGGGGGAAACCTTAAATCTGTAACTACTGGGGTAGGCTGACTCTGTCTCTTTTTTGCAGCAGCAAGAGTCACCGGCCCAGGGGAGGCAATGTCTGCTGGCTCAGCTTCAATAATAACTTGGCCGATAGGCAACAAGTGGTTACAGTGCATGGTCTTGACAGCTTTGGAGTTATTCTCTAGGTGTACCTTGTACACTGGTAGATCATCCAACTTTCCAACTACTACATAAGGAAGATGGTGCCACCTAGCAGCAATTTTGTGCTTGCCATGTAGTCCCAAATTGCATAACAACATACGGTCTCCGGGCCGTAGCTCCTGAGCTTTTACTTTCTTATTGTGCCTCTCTTTGTTGACAAGATTTTTCTTGGCGGCCATTGTCTGGGCCAGTTGATGTGCATGGTTCAATTGAACTTTCAGTTTCTGTACATATTGCAGGTAGTTTTTGGCTCAGACCCCAACTGGAGAGACTGCAAAGCAGACATCAACTGGCAGTTGGGCCTCCCTCCCAAACATGAGGCAGTAGGAGGAGAACCCAGTAGCATCATATTTGGTGCAATTGTCTGCATGTACCAAGGTGCTAATCTGCTGGCTCCACTTATGCTTGTCTTTTGGATGGAGGGTGCCCAGCATGTCTAGAAGGATGCGGTTAAAACATTCTGGTTGAGGGTCCCCCACGGGTGATAAGAAAAAATTACTCATCTTAGTAATTATATTTCTTCTAATGGAGTCTTGCTGTATTCTGACAATTGCAGTGATTCCCAACCTTTGAACTGCCCCGGAGAACTAAGGGTTAACTTTCCATGCAGGGCATGGAACACTGAGCTCAAACTCAGTTGAAGTCTCTGTCTGGAGTGTTTTAAACTCAAACCGTCAGATTCTTACGAGCCCAACTAAACTAAAAATTCTATGTGGAAATTGTAAAAATTCTACTAGCCAACTGGCTGAAAAGTTTTGGATCCCCAAGGAAGACTCAAGTCAGGAAACCCAAAAACTAAACCCAATGTACTTAAAAAATAATAATAAATAAGAACCCAAACAAAAGGGAGGAGGGTGCAACACTGCACCTGCTTACCCACTTCCCAAAAACAGGTTCTGAGAGGGGAGGCAGGGATGGAGGTCAGAATACAGCAAGACTCCATTAGAAGAAATATAATTACTAAGGTGAGTAATTTTTTCTTCAAACAACATGAAGTCTTGCTGTATTCTGACAATTGCAGACTACCAAGCAGTACCTCCAAGGAGGAGGGACTGAACCTACTTTGGGAATAGCCTCTGAAGTACTGCTGTGCCAAACTGAGCATCACTCCTAGCCTGGATATCCAGAGAGTAATGCTTGGTAAAGGTATGGATTGTTTTCCAGGTGGCTGCATGACAAATTTCTAGGAGAGGAATATCCCTGGCCACAGCCAGGGAAGCAGCTGTACCTCTTGTGGAATGAGCCCTCAGGCCTGAGGGTGGAGTTTTTCCTAGTTTTTCATAGCAGAATTGTATACAAGACACAATCCACCTGGCAATAGATCTTTTGGTGGCAGGTTTGCCCTTTCCCACTTCTCCATAAGTGAGGAACAACTGGAGGGAGTCAAACCTGTGACCCTTGGTACGCTCTATGTAGTAACTAAGGGCTCTTTTGACATCTAAACTGTGTAGCCTCCTCTCTCCTGAGGAAGAATGATCAGTGAAGAAAACAGGGAGAGACATAGACTGGTTTAAATGGAAGTATGAAACCACTTTGGGCAAGAACCTTCTATTGGTTCTAAGGACCACTTTATCCCTATGAAAGGAGATAAAATCAGGTTCCACTGACAGGGCTTGCAATTCAATGATACGCCTGGCATAGGTAATGGCTACCAAGAACACAGTTTTCCAAGTCAAGTACTTAAGCTCTGCTGAAGACATAGGCTCAAAGGGGGGTTGCATAAGCTGACCAGTGCAAACGTTCAAATCCCAGGCAGGGGCAGGGTCTCTAAAAGGGGGTTTGGTGTGAAACAATCCTTTAAAAAATTTACAGAACACAGGATGGGAAGATAGTGAGGAAGGTTTCCCCACAGACAAAAATGCAGAAACAGCTGACAAATGTACCTTGAGAGTAGCTGGTCTGAGGCCTAGGCCATTAAGATGGACCATATAATCCAGAACCATAGGCAATTCAGCAGTGTCTGGAGAAATATTCTTTTTAGAACACCAAATGCTGAATCTTTTCCATTTGGAGTTGTAAGTCTTTCTAGTGGAGGGCTTTCGAGAAGCCTTGAGGATGTCCAGAATCCCTTGGGAAAGATACAGATCTGCAAACTCTAACTCTTCAAGAGTCATGCCTTGAGATTGAGGGACTGAAGATTGGGGTACCAAATCCTCCCCTGAGAGGTTGTTAATAGGTTGTAATTCCTGGGAAGAGACAGGGGAAGATGGACTGCTAGGGACAGCAACAGGGGGTACCTGGGCTGTCTGGCCCAATCTGGAGCAACCAGAATCACCTTGCAAGGTTGAGACCTTATTTTGACTAAAACTTTGAACAGGAGTGGGAAGGGGAGAAAGGCATACAGAAACTTCCCTTCCCAATTCAGAATCAGGGCATCCAGGGGAACTGAGCCCAAGACTGGAGATCTGGGTTTGTTTAATGTTTAGGAGCTGTATGGCTGCCACCATTAGCTTGCACCCCACCAATAACAAGCACATTGGATGGGGACTGAACCTTATTTAAAGAGCAGTGCACCTTATTTAAAAGGAGCCAACTAAGGCAGTTACATTTTAGAAGAGGGGCTCAGACAATGGGCGGTCCACCATGAAATTTTTTTTTTTTTCAATTTAAGGTTTATTACAAGATTTTCCAACATACAATGCAGATTCAGAGATAAACAACGCAAAGGATAACAATTGGAAATACAGTGGACCCGCCCCTCCTCTTCCCCACCCTCCCTTTCTACCCCCCTTCACTCCCAGCACAGCAAGATGAAGCCAGAACTTACACATTCCAGTATAGGCATCAATACATCACCATTTATAAAGAATACAAGGTATGTAAGGGGTCCCAGATTCTTCTGTAACACTTCACCCTATTAGAGAGGTTTGTTATTGTCTTTTCAGTTCTCAGGTTAGCCAAGAGTTTGTTAAGCCATTCGTTATAAGAAATGACTTCAGTGTCTTTACAATGTCTCAATACTAACCTTTTGATGGACATAGAGATAAGGGTCATATGGTACTTGCGATTAAGTATTGAGATCTGTGAATAATCCCCTAGCAAACACATTTCTACTGTAAATAAATTGGAGAGGCCAAGAAGAGGGTCTGCCTTTTGATGAATTTTTGCCCATAATAGGGCCACTTTAGGGCATGACCAGAAGATGTTGTTCGCATACCTGCTTGACAATTGTTTAATGCTCTAATTACAACTTATCATAATGATCTACAATAGCCTAATTACTACTGCTATGTGTAAACAGCCGAATACTGTATACCCATGATTACCTATGTTGTGTTACTGCACAAAGTTCATATATGTCTATATTAGTATTCCCGGGTCGCCCCTGAAAAAGGGACTTTCGGGGCCCAGCGGGCCTACCCGGTCATCAAAATTCAATAAATAAATGTGAAGTAGGTTGCCTTCTCCTTGGTGACAACGAGAGTATACAGCAGATGAGACTAGGCCAAGTTTGGCTAGTTTCTGTGGGGAGTAATACAAATTATGTAAAATATGGAATTGCATGAGGCGTAACCTGTCTTGTGTTACAAATCTATGACAGGTATGCCACAGGGCAGGACAATCAATCTTTAAGTCCGGAAAGAGGGATGCCCAGTAGGTTGTGAGACCAAAACTGTCTGGAAAAAGCCACCCATAAAGAACTGTATATATTTTGGAAACCGCTTTTGGGGAACCCACAAGATGGCCTAGATCAGTATGGAAGGATAGATTAGTCGATTGAGGGGGATCAGTTCCTAGTACCTTAATGAGAAGGTGTCTCAGTTGGAATACTTTAAATATGAACTGGTTAGGAATTTCAATTTTGTTCATAATATCTAAGGTGGAAAGCCGTGAGTCATCTTGTTTTATAAAGCTTGAAATCTGTCCGTCCTGTAGGTATGGTAACCATCTGGATGTCAGAACTTGATTATCAAGTTTAAAATTGGGATTACCCCATATAGATTGATGTGGGTCATGGAAATGTCTATATTTAAGAAAAGCACATAATTGGGAATGAATCCTTACAGACACAGCTATGGGGGAGGATCTAAGGGTTGAGGGCAAGGAATTTGACTTGGTATATAAAGCTCAGCCAGTGATATATGACAGGAACACATGTGAGCCAGTTCAATTTTAAGCCAGAGCGGGGAGAGTGATGAGTGACCTGGTGACAACCGTCTGAGGTATTTGGTAGCTTGGCTGCCCCAATAGTATAAACCTAAATGGGACAAGCGTGGGCCTCCTTTAAGCTTTGGAGCAGCAAGTTTATGAAAGGCTATTCTAGGTTGTTTTTTTAGCCATATGAATTTTGTGAGAAGCCCATGCACTTTTTTAAACCTAGACCCTGGTAACCAGACATTGAGTAAATTAAGGGGGTAAAATAAATGTGAGAAGACATTCATTTTAATCAAATTAATTCTCCCCCATAATGAGATTGGGAGGGTGGTCCATTGATCTAAGTCTTGTCTAATGATCTGTATCAGGGAATCAAAATTATTTTTAATATCCATGGCTAAGTCCCTGGTCAATTCAATACCAAGGTATTTAAGAGAGTCCTGTGACCAGGAAAGTCCTAATGACAAAATGGTGTTTTTAAAAACTTTATGATTAAGAGGGAAAACAACTGATTTATTGACATTTAACTTGTAGTTTGATACCCTGCTATATTCTGCAATTATTTCCAGTGTAGGTGGGATAGATGTCTCCGGATGAGACAGCTGAAGGAGGAGGAGGTCATCTGCATATGCGGAGACCTTGATTTCCTGAGATTGGATAGTAATACCTTGAATCTCCTGAGAAGCAGTCAATCTGCAGATGTGGGGTTCCAGGTAAATACTGAAAAGTAAGGGAGACAAGGGACAGCCCTGTCTTGTGCCTGATTGTAAGGAAAATGGTTCTGAAATCACTCTGTTTCCAGACACACAGGCAGTCAGGAGTTGGTATAAAGCTTGTATCCATTTCTGGAATTCAAGGGAGAAATCAAAGGCCATGAGGGTCCGAAAGAGAAAGTTCCAGTCAACTCTATCGAAGGCCTTCTCAGCATCCAGAGAGACCAAGGCAGCTAGAAAAGAGGCATCTCTGGATGCCGAGAAGACATGCAACAGTGTACAGAGGTGATCCACCGAGGACCTTCCCTTCATGAAGCCCACCTGTTCATGACCAATAAGATCAGGAAGTACCAGACTGAGCCGGTCTGCAGGAAATTTGATTAGGATCTTTATGTCCTGATTGAGAAGGGAAATAGGACGGTAATTCGTCACCAGGTCTGGCCTCCTGTCTGCTTTTAGGCAACAGAACAATCAGGGCTTCAAATAAAGTTGGGTCAACTTGTGCCCCTGATAAGATATATTGGTATAAAGGTAAAAAAAGGGATAATTTGATCCTTAAATTTTTTATAAAAATTGGAGGAGAAACCGTCTGGTCCTTGTGTTTTATCTGTGGGGAGACTTTTAATAACTTCTGCCAATTCCAGTGCAGAGGTGGGAGTTATTAATACCTGTTTGTGGACCTCAGAAAGGGAAGGGAAGTGGGAAGCCTTCAAGAAATTGTCTAGAATCAAATTTGATGGGGGATCTGGCATAGGGCTATACAACTGTTTATAGTATTTGGTGAATTCAGCTATTATATCAGCTGACTTCGTTTTCAGGGATCCATCTCCCTGAGAGCAAATGGGGGGATAAATCATGAGGATTCTTGTTGCTTTATTCTAAGAGCAAGCAAGCATCCTGCTTTCTCCCCCTGGTCTGTATACAATGCCTTGGTTCTTAGAATCGCAAATTCGGCCTTTTCTCTCAAGAGGTCGAGATAGGAACCCCTTAATCTGATCAATTCCTGCTTAAGATCTTTGGGGGAGTGTGGGGCCAGTTTTGCCTCAAGTTTTCAAATTTGGGAAAGAAGATGTAACAATTGCTGTTCCTGTTTTTCCTTCCGCTGTGAGGCCAAGCCATCAAAATTCCTCTGAGGTATGCTTTAAAGACACACCATTCTATATCTGGTCTAGAAGTGGAGTTAGCATTAGCCTTAAAAAACTGAGTGAAAAGTTCAGATATATGCTGTGATGTCTCTGGGTCCTTCAGCAGCTGATCGTTAATCTTCCACCGTGCTCCCCTTGTGGGGAGGGATGTGAGGGAAAGATGGCATGTAACAAGGGAACGATCAGAAGGGGGGCCAGGTTGAATGGTAGAGGCCATAACTCCAGGGAGAAGTGTCTTGGAGAGAAGAATATGGTCAATACGGGAGGAGGTCTTGTGAACTGGGGAAGTAAATGTGTATCCCCTATCTTTGGGATTGAGAATACACCAGATGTCGCACAGACCTATTTGGTACACTAGTTCTCTGGGTGCCCGTTGGGTGGGAGAAAGTCCTTTTTGTGGATAACGTGCTCGGTCCATTGCCGGGTCAAAAACTAAATTTAGGTCACCCCCTAAAATGATCAGGATTGAAAGAAAGGGGCTGAGAATATTGATGAGCTGCATAAAGAACCCAGGGACATCAGCATTAGGTCTGTAGATGCTGCCTAACAAAATTTCGGAGGTATGTATAGAGCCATGAACCAATATAAACCTACCCTGAGGGTCTCTAATAATCTCAGTGGAAGTAAATGGAACCTTCCTATTTATTAAAATCATGACCCCAGAGCTTTGTGAGGTACCTCCTGCTGAGAACACCTGCCCCACCTGTTGTCTCCTCATCTGTAAGGCTTCGGAGTCTAATAAGTGTGACTCCTGTAAAAAAATAATTTGTGCTTTTAAAATACTTAGGTGTTTTAAGATCTTGTACTGCTTAATTTTCCTCCTGACCCCTTTAACATTCCATGTTGCGAACATGAAGTCGCTAGCCATATAATATAATTAAATCCATCCAGGAAGCTATCTGTGAGATGGCGTGAACATGGGATCCGTGATGCCTAACCTACTCCTGCAGTTGTGCTATCCTCCTACCCCTTCCCCCCCAGATCTCGTTCCCCTCCCCCTATATATGCATGTATTTCCACCATTACCCCAATACAAAAGTGCAACCCAACCCACCCACCCTCCCTACTGTTATAAGCATCGATTTGCAGAACCCTTATTACTACCCCCTCTCCACCACCTTAAATAGTCCCTATAAAGTGTACTCTAGCCAATAAAGAGTTAACCTCGGAGGTAAAAATGTCCGGGAAATAACAGGAGTTTAACATTGACCAACAGCAACCAGAGAATAAGACGAAAACTGAGTGCTAGTATGAAAATAACTCCCCTCAGGTTATACAATACTTACAAACAGGCTTATAAAATGGGAAAGACTTTATTAAGAATGAACTAAGTAAATGCTTAAATCCAAAAATGTTGTGGAGATAAGGACCCTTAATCTTTTTCAGGGCATCCCAATATTTTGCATCGGCATAGCAGATTTACACTGTTGCAAATATGAGCTGCAAACCGAAATTATACAAGGGAATGTAAGTTAAGCCTACTCATGAAAACACTAATAATTCACATTGAACATCCGCCTCTAGTGGCCAAAATAAGGAAATAACCCAAACATCAGGGAGACCTTAAATAGAACCATTATATACAAAGGTAAAAACATTCTGCATGAGTTTTTAAACTCTCAGATTCCAAAGATGCTGTGGAGCTATGGTTAAGCCACTCAGGAAGAGATTGCAAATCCAGAGTCTGAGTGGAATACTTAGACCAGACAATCCAGAAGGGCTTGGCGATGGTATGACCAGAGATGTACAGCGTGAAAGTTTTAAGGTCAACTGATGCTCCCTTACAGGTTTACAAATCAAGCCCATCCACCAAAGAATGATTAGCTAGCAAATACAGAGCAAAGCTAACACAGGGGCCACAGTCATGTTCAGGTGCCACAGAAAAGATCGGGTAGAGCACTTTTAAGACCAGCTTGGGCTGCTTGAGGGTCTTCGTAGGTCTGCCATTTACCCTCAATGAGAACCTGGAGCTTTGCGGGTAAGCCATTTTGAATTTCAGTCCTGCGGCAATCAGTTTAGTGACTAAGGAGTAGAAGGCCGTTCTTCATTGCCTAACTGTGGTAGGTAGATCTTGGGCTACTCTAATTCTGTTGCCTTCCCACTGGACCTCTTGGACTTCCCATACCTTGCTGAAAAAATGCTGTTGCTCCAGGTAGTTCAAGAAGCAGAAAATTAAAGGCCATGGTGGGGCCCTCCATGAAGGAGTCGATCGGAGCACCCAATGCGCGCTCTCAATCACATATTTGGGACTGAAAGGGGACGGCCCTGCAATTTTCTCAACTAGCTGCTGGGCAAAAAGAATTGTGTCGTGGCCTTCTTCTGCTTCAGGTAACCCGATGATGACCGCATTGTTCCTGCGGCTACGTCCCTCCAAATCTTCCACCTTTGATTCCATTTTGTTAAGCCTTTGCCAAATTGTCACCAGCTCAGGGTTGATTTGTTTGACCCATCTTTCTAATGAGGTGCTATGGGTTTCATTATCAGAAGTCTGAGTTAGGCTGTCTTCCATAGCATGAGAGAGGGACTTAATTTCTGTGGCCATCCCTCATAACTCCTTCTGGAAGGGCCGAAATTCAGCTAGGAATCTGGACAGTGCGAGCGGTTCCAGTTCCGATGGTGATTGCATCATGCCCTGCAGAGCGTTAGCACCCGTGGCCCGCAGTTTTTTAGGAGCCTTCTCGAGTGTCATGGGAAGGGTATGTTTCGGAACAGCCTTCCGCATTTCAATCTCCATAGCCTTGGAAATCACCATAACTTGTACTGCACTTGTTACCAGCTTTCCCAGTCTGTTTCTTGTGCTTGTATTATATATTGATGGCAGAAACGAGTATTTAAAGGATCGGGTTACAGGAGAGGTTGAGAGAAGCTGCTCTTAGGCGCACTGCATCACGTGACTCCTGGTCCACCATGACATTTGGTGGCTGGGCAGTGCATTCCCATCAAAGCTCTGAACTGAACACTAAGAGACTCCTACTCCCCTTTGGGGTAAAATAAGGGAGCAGCCATTTGAGGCAGAAAGGAAATTGTAATATTTGAATAGTTTGCCTTGGGGGGAGTATACAGGGTTCTCTGCTTTAACAAAATTAATGGAAAACTGCTAAATGAAAGGTTGGTAAAATATCTGAATCCAGTGGGCTGCAAGATCACAGGCAGTATGGATTCGGTGGGGGGGGTCATGCCAGATGAATCTAGCTGAGTTTTTCAACTGGGTGACCAAGGAAATAGATCTGTTGAGGACAGTGGATGAGGCCTATGTGGTCTTTAGCAAGGCCTTCAACACTGTGCCCCACAAGAGACTGATTAAGAAGTTGAGCAGCCTGGAGGGGGGATTCAAAGTGGTAAGTTGGGTTAGAAACTGGTTAACGGACAGGAGACAGAGGGTGGTGGTTAACGACGCTCTCTCTGATGATGCGAAAGTCACCAACGGGGTGCGCATGGCTCAGTACTGGGACCAGTCTTCTTCAATGTCTTCATAAACGACATTGCAGAAGACCTGGAAGGAAAGATGTGCATTTTTGCAGATGACACTAAAATCTGTAATAGAGTAGACACTCAGCAGGGGGTAGAGAAAACGCATAGGGATCTTGGAAAACTCAAGAAGTGGTCAAGATGCACCTAGGGCAGGAACCCAGGAGCTGAGTACAGGATGGGGATAGGTACTGGTAATCTGTAAACAGGAAAAGGACCTTGGGGTTATCATAGCTGTTGACCTCAAAGTGACAGGGCAGTGTGACAAAACAGTGGGTAAGGCCAGTGGGATGCTGGGATGCATAGAGAGAGGTATCTCCAGCAGGAGAAGGGAGGTGGTGTTTCCACTATATAGCCAACTGGTGGGATCCCACCTGGAGTATTGTGTCCAGTTCTGGAGTCTGCATCCCAGAAAGGATACAGACTGGGTGGAGGCAATCCAGAGGAGGGCAACTAAAATGGTGCAGGGTTTGCACCAAAAGTATTGCGAGGGAAGACTGAGGGATCTCAACAGGTACAACCTGAAAGAGGGGAGAATATGAGGGAACATGATCAATACCTTCAAGTACCTCACAGGGGTAAATAGGGTATAGGAGAAGAGTCTCTTTCAAATTAGAAAGAGCATCAGGACCAGTGGGTATGCAATGAAGCTGCAGGAGGGGAAGAAGAGGGATGTGAGGAAGTAATGCTTCACTGAAAGAGTTGTAGACACCTGGAACAGATGTGCCACTGGTAATGGTGGAAGCGAGAACAGTAGGGGGCTTCATCCATGCATGGGATTCACATGGGGGAATATTAGTAAATAGGCAGGGAGGAGGGAGGGACACCAGAGACCAGTTAGGGATCTGGAGACATACTAGGCAGGGACCATCTTGGCAGACTGAGGAGGGCAGGCGGTCCTTTTCTACTGACTAATCCCATGTTTCTAAAGTGATGACCCTGCTGCTTTTGACTTCCCACAAATCAATCCCCTGTGGCCAGACTTGAAAGCTGGACTCTCTTCACCTGACTAGTGGCCCTGACCTCAGACCCCAGACTCATTCCTTGCTATGGGCTGTGAAACCAGCGATCCCCAACTGGGAAAGGCACTCCTTATTTTGGTGAGATCTGCTGACTCGCCCTCTGTGTGATAGGATGGACTGTACTGTAGCATCTGGACATCTGACACCCTGTTCCTCTGATTGGAGACACATCAAACTGGATTGGGCATTACCTAGCTTGTCTTCCTCTTTTGGTACTCTTTGTTTGAGTCTTACCTGGGACTTCCTTCCAGAAGCAGCCTCCACCAGTAGACCTTGTCTTTGTTCTGTGGTACCTCACCCTGGGGAAACTATAGGAGCCTCTACTTCTTGTCTGCCAGAGCCTTTTATCTGCTCTGATTGGACAGCATCACAAAAGGCACTCCAAGAAAGAGGAATGCAGAACATACCAGTTGCCCCTCAAAATGGGGGGAGGGCTACAAGAGTATGCATAAAATGTTCTGAATGGAGTAACAGTCATTGTTTTCACAGTGGTGAAGCTATGCCATAGGGCTGAAAGCTGACTCTGTAAAGTGGACCAGTCAGTGAGCCAGTCATTCAGGAAGCACAACCAGTGACTGAAGAAGAGGATACATCACAAGTAGTGTGTGAGATGCATAGAAGAGAAGGTGATATACAATACTGTGATTAATGGTCTCCCTGTAAAACAACTTCAGATGAAGGTGTTTCACTGGTGCTGGATGTCACAAATCCACTCCTGGAAGCCGGGTCCACTGAGCTCACAGTGCCCACCCCTAAGTGCAATCCATGACAGGAGGGAACAGGACTACCCTCCCTATGTCCTTCCAGAGTGTTTGCTGAGTTCACATCTGAACACTCGCCACAAGGGCCCAGGGCTTCATTTCTAATCTGGGTAAGGGTAAAATACAGTCTCAAGTCTGTAGCCTGGTAAGAACCCTCCTTGATGCTGCACTGGGGGGAGGACCCAGGCTTTACAAGCTCTTTGGGGCTGTCCTCGTAACCCTGATGTGTCTTCTCCCGCAGGTGGTGCAGGAACCTAGAACAAAACTGTACAGACCCCTCCCAATACCCTGAGTATTTCCCATACATAGGTACCCAGATTCCCTTCCAGGATCCTAGTCTTTGGTAGCGATGGTGGCACCTTAGCATTAAACAGGCTGTCACAGATTGAATAAATCTTCCCACCATCACACACACAACAAAATTACTTTCAGGCAGTTATTAAAAGCAAGTGCTTTTACTAGTACTTAAATAATTATCATACAGGACTTACAAACAAAAGACTCAGAAATTTGATTGCAGAATAACAAAAAATGTTGCACAAAATACATAAAAAAACACACTGTGAAATTTAACTGTCTAGTTTCTACCTTGTCTGTGAAGAATCAAAAGTTCAGAAAATAAAAGAAGTCTGCAAAGTTCCAGTTCTTCTTGCAGCCACTGGTCCTCAGTGTATGCTTGGCATTCTGGCTCTGTGTGTCAAGAAAAATGTCTTCTACAAAATGCATGAAGTTTCTGTTTTGAGGGGTCTTAAATACCCCTGGGTCCTGCAGTCTGTAAAACTGTCCTTCAAATTAGCTAGTGGCCTTATCTTTAGCCCAGCAGTGGTCTCTCTTGCTCTTTCCCAAAATTTTATTTAGATTTATTCACCACACCAACTTCCTGGATGGCCTGATCCAGTATCTCCTGACCTCTTTTAAATGGAGATAAATTAAGACACTCACTTGATATGTATTCACAATAGACTTTCAGATCCTGTTCTCAAAGTAGTTTTTCCTTGAAGTATAAAAAGTTTATGACAGCGAGATAGTTTCTCCCATCTCCTGTCCTTCTGGACTTGTCTCCTTTGATCAGTTTATTAGGAAATACCAACTCCTCTTTTGAAATGTAAATGGTTATTCGTGGAGGAAATGGCTCCCAGGAAATTTTCAATTCCCAGTTGAAATTCATCCCCTGTTTATCTCTAGCAAGCCTGGTCTCAGGCAAAGAGGAATGCCAGACATTTGCAGTATACATTCTCTCTTCTCAAATACACTTTAAAAAACATGAGCATCCTTCTGGTAAACCTGATATCCTGGCCTTTTTTGGGAATTTAAACATAAAACATTTAAAGAAATATGACTGCAATATTTATTTTATTTATTTAATGACTAGGATTACACTTACCTTTGAGACAAAGGTTCTTTTGCAAAGGTTCCACATCATAACCACAATACAGACAGGTTGTAAGCAACATAAAGACATGAATAAGTACATCAGTGCAGTATACACTGAGTCATACATGGGACTATGGGGCCTGATATGATACAAGGATTTAACACTGTTAACAAAGTGAATAGTAGAGACACACAATATTCAGTATAATACATTACTAGGATTAAAATACCTTTGATCCAAAGGTTCTTTAACAAAGGTTATGTGTGGCAGATTTGCCCCCCGCCCCCGCAGAATACTGAGTACACCCCAGGGCATTTCCCCTTCTCTAACGCCCTTCTTGGAGTCTACTGCAGTAGTATCTATTTTTCCTTGGGTCCATCTTGACCCTATTTCATTTTTCTATTATGATTGGGTGGCCTCCTATCGTAATATATTTTTCTATTCTTCCCCTCTACAAGTCTTTTTCATATGTCCTTGGTGATACTAAAGCAGAGTCTAAGAAAAGCCTCCTAATTGCAGTATGGTCCTGGGCTAAAGGAGTATATTAATCTCATAAATTATGGGCCATATATAGGATGTTAAATAAGCTCTAGGAAGAGCTTTCTATGGTGCTTGTCCGCTCTTTAAGAGTGGGGCACAAGAAGACATAAATACAGGGACACCTGCTGAAATTGTCTTACTGATGTGGGTTCTGCAAAGGTGTAAGTAAAGGTGAAATAGTCAAAACAGCTCTAAGAGATGCAGTAGAAAGAATGATGAGCCCCCCTAGGGCTGTAATATAAGTACACTGGTGCCCAACTGCTCTTGGAGGAGCAGTAATACAATAACGATGGCCCGTCCGGCTCCAGTTTGGAGCATTAATAAATTGCAGTATGTTACCCGCTTTATGTGGCAGGAAAATAGAAAAAACAAAACAAAAGGAATACTGCTATCTATTGCATATGCAGAGGGCTCCCTCGAGGCTTGTCGCCCTTCCAGAATTTATCCCAGGGAATTTTTTCAGCTGGTTGTGGTATATAGGGACCATAGTTTCACTCCCTTACCCCAGTTTTAGTTTGCCACTGCCGTGGCTGTTTAAAGAATGGGCAAGCCATCTGAAGGAGTGAATATAGTGCCAAAAACTGGTGTGTGTGTCCTTATAGCATTTGAACATGAAGGTGCTCCGATGTAGGATGCAGTCACATTTTGAAAGAAGCGCTTGCAGCTTGGAGCTGAAAGCACTCCAAATCAAAAGATGTCTGTGCAAATACGCACTTTTTGACACTGAATAAAGAACTGATGAAAAGTGTCCCCATAAAGGCCCAATGGAAATATTGAAGCCATCAGCTGAAGATATCAACTGAAAAAATACTGTACTACTTCAAAGTTATTATGTGGCTACAAACAGAAGGGGGGAATATAAATGTGCAGTTTTTTTTTAAGCTTCACAGAAAGGAGTTTAGACCCATAAAAAAAGAGGAGAAAATTATCTTAGGTTTTTACCTGCTCTTGATAACTAACTCCCCTATGATGATTTGTCCTTAGGAGGCAGTGACCCCAATCAGGGGCTTATTTATAGGGGCATGGACAGTCCATAATACTAAGTCCCTCAACTGCCCCTTAAGCATTTTTCAGTTGGAACACTGGCTGCACTGGGACAAATGCACTGAAATGTATGTTCTGTATGGTTCATAGCTCAGGCTTGTGCTGCGTACTGTAGCTGAAAGATGTAGGTTGTGCTTGGATAGAGGCCAGAACAGTAAGTAGGATAATGTCTACAGAGCATTAGTTGTATGAAATTATTAGTGCTTAGATACTTCAGCATAGGCATGAGCAAGACAGTGATTGTAGTACATGTGAACTGGATAGTATATGCGTGGTGCTTAGATGTTTGAACTGATGAGTAGCTTGTTGTGACTTGATGTTTTGGCCTTTCCCTGTATCCCACCTTAGGAAGCATGCTTAGTTGAGTAGGATCAGACCCCACAAAAGAAATAATGATTGCAGGTACAATTACCTCCTCCAACTCCGCAGAGTGTGGCCAGTAGCAAGCAGGAGAGGAAAAAAACCTTGGGGGAAACCTCTGAGGACCCATGGCTACTGATCTGCCCATACTTCTGGGCATACTAAAGGAGAGTAATCCTAAATGAGCAATATATATACATAATATCGGCTAGTCCGAAACCCCAAGAAAGGAAGATCCGAAGATCGAGAAGTGCAAATGGAATCCAGTACTGGTGATGAATGGACAGTGAAGATGGTAGCATATCCGGAGCAAATTCCCAGGCCGAACTGTCAATGTCCAGGGCAAACTATCGATAGAAGGTCATCTGGAATCTAGGTGAATGCACAGTCAGTCTTGAAGTAGAGGTCCAAGTTCCGATATACGAGGTCATGGAAGCAGATAGTCTGGGAAGGCGAGGCGAACAAGTTGGATACAGGTGGGAAGCTGAAGAACGTGGAGCAACTGAACCCCTGGTCCTGATTGGTTGAGCAGTAAATGGACATAAGGCCAGAAGCCCAGAAAACTTCCAACTCATCCGGTGAAGCAAGTCCGGCAAGGGACAGGACCTCCCTGCCCCAAGCTGGGTGAAGGAGGAGTACAGCAGAAATAATCAAACCTCCAGGCCGATGGTTGGGCAAGGCAGGTGTAGAGTAGGAATAGTTGAACCCCAGGCCCCGATACTGGGTGAGGCAGGTGAAGGGTAGAAATAATCGAACCTCCAGGCCCTGATGCTGGGTGAGGCAGGTTTAGGGTAAAAATAGTCGAACCTCCAGGCCCCGATGCTGGGCAAGGCAGGTAGAGTAGAAATTCGAACCTCCAGACCCCGATGCTGGGCGAGGCAGGTGTAGAGTAGAAAGTCAAACCCACAAGCCCCAATGTTGGGTGAGGCAGGTGCAGGCTAGGCCCCTGCATGGCCAGCGAGAATGGCTGGCCACCATGTAGGCCAGGCAGAAGAGATATAGAGCAGCCAAGCCAGCCTCTATGAAGGCTAGCAGGACTGGGGAACACTGCCACGGAGGGCCGGCCGGCACAGCAGACATCCCAGAGGCTGAAGCCGAGAGGATGGCAGTAGGCAGGCAGCAAAGGTTGCGGAAGCAAAAGGGTGGGGACCTCCCAACTGTCACTCAGTACAAGGAACATCACTCAGTGAACCCCAGAGAAAATCACAGCTCCAAATGAAGAAGGAATATGCCACATGTCCGCTGAGATGGGAAGCAGAAAGTCAGAATCATCCATCAGGCTCCGGAGCAGCAAACAGAAGCAACAGCAGTGCATAGACAGTAATAGCGGTCAGAAGGTGCAGAGCAAAATTAGAAGCAATGTCACACAGGCAGGTCAGGTGCCACATAGCTTGTCACACAGTGCAGGAAGAAAGGTTGAGAGGTAGGAAACAGGACTTGGACAGGAGCAGAAACAGAGCAGTGATAAGCGTACTGGCATGTAGGTCCGTAAAGCCAGCTGGAATTAGAAAGGGCTGTCTGAGGCTCCACCGTTAATTATGCCAGAAGCTAGTCAAAACACAGGGAGCAGGGCACTGTGAAAGGATCACAGATAGTAGACAGGCTGCAGGCCCCGCACATGACAGTCCCACTCCGGCAAACAGACAGATATGGTTAGACAGGTAGGACATTCATTCCCAGCATGCTGCAGCCCCAGAAAGTCAGTTGGGAGACACAGGTGAAATAGCGTTATCCAGTGAGGCATCCTACACAAGTGTAGAGCAATATCAGGCAGTATAGCGCAGTGGTCTAAGGCTCTGAGCTGCAAATTTGATGACATCCAGCAGACCAGACCTGGGTTTGAATCCCACAGCTTCCACTTGCATACTGTGTGACCCTGAGCAAGTCACTTAACCTCCTTGTGCTCCCAGGTCACTCCTGTAAAAAAGCTTCCAGCTTAGTGTGCTATACCTGGTTAAACAACTAAATAAATAAAAAAAATATATATCAGAAGCTGTAGCCGGAATGCCTGCGAGGAGCTGAGAATGAAGTTCTGGGGGGGCAGGCTCCCGGAACAGGCTGCACAGCAGGCGAAAGGTGAGGCAGGGAAGGCAGCCGAGCAGAGAAGCTGAGGACTCTGAGCAGCAGGCACAACAAGCACCAGGGAGGAAGTCCAGGCATCCATGAAGCAGCACCAGGAAGTAATGGAAGCCTAGGAAGGCGAAGGCGGCAGCAGCTGCAACGGAGAAGTAGCACAGAGTGGTGGGGCCAAAAGAAAATGAAGAAACAAACAACACAGCGGTGGCATGGAGTGACAGCTGTTCGAGGAACAGGAGCAGAAGGTGAGGAAGGAACCAAGCAACAGAATGCAGGAGTAAGGCAGAAACAGAAGGTGAGGGTCACCAAAAATCATGGCCCAGCAAGCATGGAGTAGAAACGGGAATCCCCCAGGGGAAGTAGGAAGGAGCAAGGGAAGGGGGGGAACAGAATGAAAGGAAAGGAGCAGATGAGCACCACGCTCCGCACACTAGCGAGTGTAAGGCACTCTAAGCAGATCCTGATGCCTTAAGTAGGATGTGGGGGAGGAGCACTTTCCCCACAGAACTACAGGCATGCACCTTTCAATTACAGTTTGCTAATAATCTTTTGCATGGTTTGGTCTAGCTGATCCCCCATTTGCTTGTATTAGAATAGTTTTTTTCCTGTTAAACACAATAGTGCTGGATCAGCTCACCCTGTGATGTCAGAGGTTGGTCCTATATAAGCACCTCTGGTGCTCAGTTTATCAGATGAGCCTAGGTAAGCAGTAGAGAAGCAAGTACTGCAGAACAGAGTAGCACAGAAGATAGTGGAGAGACTGTTTAAAGTTTTGATTATCCACTCTGTGGCAGCACTGCAGGGTAGAGCAGTGCTGATGCTCGGTTAGAGCAACTTTATTTATTTTTACCAGGAGAGGCACACTAAGCCAAAGCTTGTTTCCAGGTGAGACCTGGGAGCACAAGGAAGTTAAGTGATTTGCTCAGAGACACACAGTACGCAAGTGGAGGCTGTGGGATTCAAACCCAGGACACCAGGTTTGCAGCTCAGAGTCTTAGACCACCGCACAATACTGCCTCCTCTATTCTAGTAGGTAGAACTGGCAGTTAGTGCTGATTTTGCTCTGTGACATGATTTTCATTTTTTTTTGGTTACAAATGTGAAGTATATTTTTATTAAAGTATAAAAATATGTATGTGTGAGTTATTTAGTTTGGTGAATATTTGTTTAATTATTTGAAAAAGTGGGATACACTAAATGTGTAGTGCAATGAACTATTGTAAAATGGGATAAATGTGTAGCTGAAATAGTCACTGGCATCCTGTTGTTTTCATGCTATACCACACACAGGAGAAAAAGAGACTTTAAAGTATTTTGCAGTTTCCAGGCTGCAGCTTCATACCATACGCTTCATTCGTAAAAAAAAATGAAAATCATGTCACAGAGCAAAATCAGCATTATATGCTAGTTTTACCTAATAGAATGCTGGTACCTACTTCTATAGTTTAGCAAATACTTGAAATTTAACTGAGTGGGTTTTCTGTAAGAAAACAGCTAGAGTCTTAATTAATTATAGCGCTAATGATCTGGGAAATTTCTGTTCTTTTATGGTTGTGTATGGTTTGATGAAATTAAAAGTTTTAAAATTAAAACACTCCTGCAAGCTAGACCTGACACACATAGGAAACAACAACAGTGAATTAGAGCTTAATTTAGTAGCAGTTTTCTTACAGAAACCCCAGTTAGCTAGCTCTCAGGTATCTGCTAATAGGCTAATTTAGGAAAAACTCCTAATAGCAGACAGAGGGAAGGACACACTAGGACTTAACATACAAATCAAAATACTCTGCATAACATATGTTTTTGCAAATTCTGAGTGGACTACTCCTTTAAAATTGCAAGCTCAGTAAAAATATACACTGCAGCCTCTTGCTGTACTGACATGCTTCAGTTGATGCAAAATACAGAGTAAGGTGATGGGGGCAGGTTTGGAGGACAGGTCTGAATAACACCATATACCCACCAGGAGGGACATTCCATCTCTTGGAATGTATTTGTGAAAATGTGTGACCAGGAGAGGAAGTGTAAGCTGAGCCAAAGCTGTTTAAACAAGTGCTGTATAAGGATGCAGTGTCATGCTTTTTCTTTCCTTCTGACGCTTAAGCTCTGATGCCCCAGAAAGCTCTGATGGTCAATTGTTCCAGCATGGACAGATCCACCTCATGCCCCTCCCATAAGAACCAAAAAAAAAGGTGGGGTGGATCTTCAGTAGCTTCTTGGTTGGAGATGGGGGTGGATCTTACTCCCCCCCAAAAACTAATGCTGCCTCCCACTACTCAGGTTCCAGTTCTTGTACCTCCCACTTATGAAAGAAAATAGTGCACTGCAACCATTGACTAACATGAAAGCGTATTTATTTAAGGGCGGAAAACATTTTTTGGAGGAGGGTAAGGCAGAGGAGACTATTTACACCTTTAGTCAATTCCACAGACAGAAAACATGACATCAATCCTTTTGTACATGCAAAACGTCTGCAGGCTCCGCCTGCTGCAGCTGTAAAAAAGTGTAGGCAGGGAATGAATGAGTGGACACCAGAGAGAGGGGCAGAGGGGATTCAGAGGGGGAAGGAGAGGGGGTGACATGGGGGATGGAAAAGTGGGAAGGAGGGAGAGAAGGGATAGGTAGCTACTGTGATCAAGGAGAGGCAGGGGAAAGTAGAATAGTTGTAGTTTCATGAGGATCAGAGAGGGGGTGGGGATAATGGGACTTAGGTAGAGGAGGTGTAGGGGAAGAGACTGGGTGTAGCTATTAGCTAAGTGATTGCAAAAAAATATATATGGGGTAGGGATGGAAGTTAGGTCCCACAGTCACAGACACTGGTGGATGATAGTAATGCCAGAAGTTTTAATTTAAACGGTCCTAGCTTGGTTTCCTTCTGAACATCTTCCCCAAGAGAGTTTAGCCAGAGAGGCGCACGGTATTCATAGAACCGTTGACCTTGCGTGGTCTGGCAGAAAGGGACTTTTAGTGACTGGTTGTTTACTCCCCTAGTACTTCTTGAGGTGTTGGGTAAACTGACGCAGTTATGCACTCGAGGTTAGCCTAGAGTGGATTTTTAGCCAAAGCAGACGTGGTATTGTATTCTACTGCTCAAGTTAAGCCAGCCAGTCTGTGCGTACAGTTCACATATGTGTGTATACCGGTCTGCCCCCAAGAACAAGTCTACAGGCCTTGTTAAGTGTAGTCTTATATAGATACATAGATACATAGACACTGTTGGCACATAAGAGCCCATGGCCCACCCAGTCTGCCCATTTGAGCTTGTAAGTTCCCTTTATGTTTTTCTAGAAGTCTGTTGCCCCTTACCCCTGACCACCAGAATTCCATTATGTCTATCCCATGCATTCTTAAATCCTGTGATTGTTTCAGCCCCCACCATTTCCTCTGGCAGGGTGTTCCACTTGTCCACCACCCTTTCTGTGAAGAAATTCTTCCTCACGTTTCCTCTGAATCGCCCTTCCTCCAAGTTCAACCCATGCCTTCTAGTCCTGGAACGTCTATTTTTTTACTGGAAAATAGTGTATTCCTACACCCTGTTCCTCCCTGTAAGGTACTTATATGTCTCTATCATAGCCCCTCTCTCCCTCCTCTCCTCCAGGAAGTACATATTCAAGTCCTTCAGCCTGTCCTCATAGGACTTGTGATGCAATCCCTGTACCATCTTTGTTGCCCTCTTCTGAAACTTCTCTACCCTGTCTATGTCCTTACATAGGTAAGGTCTCCAGAACTGTACACTATACTCCAGGTGGGGCCTCACTAGTGTCTTGTACAGTAGAATTATGACCTCCCTTTTCCTGCTGGTGAAGCCCCTCCCTATACATCCCAGCATCCTACTTGCTTTATCTGCTGCCTTGTCGCGCTGTTTCCCTACCTTGAGGTCATCAGAGATAATAACCCCAAGGTCCCTTTCCTGCTTGGTGTATGCTGTATTCTCACTCCCCAACTGATTTGTTGTTCCAGAGTTTTTGTGCCCCATATGCATTATCTTGCACTTCTTTGCATTGAGTTTCAACTGCCATACCCTTGACCATTCTTCAAGCTTCTGCAGGCCCCTCCTCATTCTGTCTACACTCTCTGGTGTGTCCACTCTGTTACAGAGCTTAGTGTCATCAGCGAACAGGAAAGTTCTGCCTTCTAGGTCCTGTGCAATGTCACTGATGAAGGCGTTGAATAGAACCGGTCCCAGCACTGATCCCTGTGATACCCCACTGGCCACTCTTGCCTCTGTGGAGTGACAGCCATTTACCACCACCATCTGTGTCCTGCCACCCAGCCAATTAACTACCCACCGCACTACTGTCCTGCCCACTCCCATATTCCCCAGCTTGTTTAATAACCTTCTATGTGGCACAGTGTCAAAGGCCTTGCTGAAGTCCAGATAGGCCATGTCCACTGCCCTCCCCTGATCCACCTCCCTTGTCAACCAGTCGGAAAATTCACTTGGGTTGTTCTGGCATGACCTTCCCCCCCCCCCAGTGAAACCATGCTGTGTTGGGTGCTGTGGTCCATTGGCAACCAGATGTTCCACCAATCTCTCATTCAGTAGTGCTTCCATGATCTTTCTCACTGCCGAGGTCAGGCTGACTGGTCCGTAGTTTCCCTGCTTCCTCTTTGTTCCCGTTTTTGTATAAGGCGACTACATCTGCTGTTCTCCAGTCTTTGGGTACCTCTCCTGTTTCCAGTGATCAGCTAAACAGGATTGCCAGAGGTTCAGCCACCACCTTCCCTAGTTCCTTTAGGACCCTGGGGTGCACACCATCTGGCCCCATTGCTTTATCGAGTCTTATTCCTTCCAGTTCTTTTAGGACCCTTCCCTTGTAAAGGGACTTGTGTCCATTTCTGCACTGTTCCCACCACTTGTACTCCCTTCAGGCCCATTACCCTCCTTTTCCTCAGTAAAGACTGAGCAGAAATATCTGTTCAGTATGTCAGCTTTACTGCTGTCATCTTTCACATGGCCCCTGTCCTCCCCCTTCAGCCTCACTATCCTTCCCTTTGCCCTTCTTTTTTCACTTATTTACCTATAAAAGGTTTTGTCCCCTCTACCCACTGATTTTGCGATGCGCTCTTCTGTCTGAGCTTTGGCTTCCCTTACTGACCTCCCTGCCTCCGTTTGCTTCTCCTGGTACTTCTCCCTATCCCCTTCTGCCTGCATCTTTGTGTATTGCCTGAATGCAATCTTTTTTGGCTTTCACTTTCTCCGCTACCTCCTTGGAAAACCATAATGGTCTCCTCTTCCTTTTCTCCTTGCTAACCTGCTTAATGCATAATTCTGTTGCTCTTGTAATCCCTGTTTTAAATATTGCCCACTGTTCCTCCACCTGATTCCCTCCCCATTCCCATTTGTGCCTCTTTCAAGCATCTCCCCATTTTCCCGAAGTCTGCCCTCCTAGAATCCAGGATACATGTTTGTGTGCAGTTTGGTTCTGCTCCTTCTGTGATTTCAAACCACAGTGACCGGTGGTCACTGCTCCCCAGGTGCTCCCCCACTGTTACCCCATCACACTGTCCTCGTTTGTGAGCATGAGGTCCAGTATTGCCTTCTGCTGAGTTGGTTTCATGACCAGTTGATTAAGGAAGGCACCTTGAAGGGATTCCAGGATAAATTTGCTCCTGGTTGATGCTGCTGCTGGGAGGCTCCAGTTCACATCTGGAATACTGAGGTCTGCAACCAGCACCACCTCCCTCTTATCTGCCATCCTTTGGATGGCTAGCATCAAGTCCCTATCTGTTTCTTCCTCCTGGGCTGGTGGTCTGTAGACCACCCCTGTGTAGATGGCTGTCCCAATTTTCCTTTCCAGCCTAACCCACAGTATCTCGCCCCCATTTTGTTCCTCCTGGATCTCTGTGGCCTTTATGCCATCTTTCACATAAAGTGCCACTACTCCTCCTTTCCTGCCTCCCCTGTCTCTTCTGAATATGTTGTAGCCAGGTATGGCCATCTCCCAGTTGTGGTTATCATTACACCAGGTTTCCATGATGCCTACAATGTCCAGGTCCCACTGCATCATGGCAGCCTCCAGATCCTCCATCATGTTGCTAAGGCTCCTGGCATTGCCACACATGGCTTTCCATGATGTGTACTCCCTGGACTGATTAGCTGTTCTACTCTAGCCCCCTCCATGGTTGTCCTTTATCCCTAGTGCTCCCTGCTGTCTGCCCTTCTGTTGAATTTTGTCCCTCTTTCTGCCTATCCACCCCTTGGGTGCTTATCTCCATCTTTTGCACACTGCTTTGTAGAGATATCCCCGCCTCCTATTCACTGGTTCCACTGCTAGCTATGGGGAGTGGGCAGTTAGGTACCCTCCTTGCTGGTCTGCTTCCCCCTTTGGCTAGTTTAAACGCTTGTCCATGTAGCATTTAAATTTATCATTGAATGCTTGGATTCCCCTCCAGGACGGATGCAGGCCATCAGGCTTGAACAAGCCCCCATCCCTCCAGATGGGTCCCCAGTCACCAATGAATCCAAACCCTTCCTCACAGCACCAGTTCTTCAACCATGAGTTAAAGTTGCTGGTGCATGTTCCCCTACACTCTCCCATGCCTCTCACAGGTAGGAGAGCCGTGTGGGATGCGACACCATATACCACTAGACCGTAACCGATGATTGACAGCACTGAGCTTGTAGTCGCAATTTTTAGAGCTACATTGGTTAGGTAAATGTTTGTTTTGGTAGAGCATACCCAGTTTAGCATTAGCTGTCTTAGCTACCAGATCAACATGTTGAGTATACAATAGCGAGCTGCCCAAAGTTACTCCTAGTTATTTGAAACTTGGCACCATTTCAAGGGGGGGAATTAAGATTGTTACATATTCGTAGTTGGTGGGACCTATGTTTATTGTGGGAAGAGGCAAATATAATGTTCTTTGTTTTTTTTGTAGTTCAATAGTAATTTGGATTTGAGGAACCATTGTTCTACTGCGGAGAAGTTAGATTGCATCTGACTTTCTAGCACAGTGGGGTCAGAGTGGCTTGAATACAGTACTGCATTGTCTGCGTACAATAGAACATTGTCTTTTACAGCTTGGGGAAGGTGGTTAAGAAACAGACTAAAGAGTAGTGGGCCTAGAATGAAGCCTTGGAGCACCCCTGTGGTAACAGACCAAGTATCAGAGAGGACATTTTGTATGTTCACTGCTAACACTCTCCCTGTGAGGTAGCTCTGGAACCAGGAAACAGACTCTGCAGATAGACCTGTAAGGGATAATTGGTTCAGAAGCAGTTCATGGTTAATGGTGTTGAAGGCCTTGGAGTGGTCGACATAGGTTGCCCCCACCAAGAGCCCTAGGTCTAATGCATTATGAATATATCCAGTAAATTCAACTAAGGTGGTTGTGGTGCTATGCTGCTTCCAGAAATCATGCTGCTGTCGGCACTACAGCTGGTATTTGTCTGGGTAGTCCATTAATTGATCAGATACTACTGTATGCGTTTAAGCACTTTTGAAAGGTGGGGGGAGTATAGATATAGGTCGATAATTTGAATGAATGCTGCTATCACTGTTTTTGTGGACAGGTGTGACCTCTGCAGCTTTCCGTAGTCAAGGGAATTTACCAGAGATAAGAGATAAATTTAGAATTTTGTTGAGGCAAATGAGGACGATATCAAGGGTGAGCTTAACGAGCTTAAGATCAAGCATATCGCTACTGGCCCTAAACTTGCCAAGCGCTTTAGAAAGGTACCTTTTTGCCTTAGTTGGAGTGATAATTTTCAGGTAGAAGGGTGAGGGAGAACTAGAAAGGGGATACCGGGTCCTGCGAAAGATTGTTGTTACTCGAGGGTTGGAGGAATTCAGGAGGCAGAACACCGATGAGATTGGTGAATACTTTATTAAACACATTGTTGATGATGCTGGGATTCTGGGTGGGAGTACTTTCCACATTTAGTAGGGAGGGTGGAGTCTTATTAGGTTTACCTGACTTAAAATACAACAACTAACATGTACAGCACCTAATATATACTACATAAGAATATATAATAAACATACCAGCTGAGAGCACAGGATGTGTAGACTAAGTGGAAAGGAGAGGCCAATAGAGGAGGATGGGGAAAGAGGAGAGAATGGACGGTGGGGTGAGGAAAAGGGGGGAGGGACAGAGGTAAGACTGTAACATGCAGGCTCGACTTATGTTGAGAGGGAAAGAAAGAAGGGGCCAAGTATAAGACTTAAGGTGGACAATCGCAACAACTAAGAGAAATGAGGTGCTGGCGTAATTTGAGTTTAAAGGATTCAAAGGTAGAGACTGCCTGAACCTCTTGGGGGAGGCAGTTGAGTAAAGAAGGGGCTCTGAACCGAAACGATCGGTGCCCCAGTGCTATCCGACAGAAAGGGACAAGGTAGTACGTTGAGGATGCACTACGAGTGTTGCCAGTGTTTAGGGATGGCAGGAGGAAAGTCACAGTGGCTGGGGGGGTTTGGCCAACAGTAATTTCTTTCGTGAGAATGAATGCATGGTAGGTGACCCTGCACTTGAGGTTCAACCAGTTAGTCTGTGCATAAAGGTTGCAAGATGAGTACGCCTGTGGGCACCAGATACAAGCTGGCAGGCTTTGTTCCGAGCGACTGAGATTCTGTTCAGTGCAGTATTGGAGGTTGCCCCATAGACAATCAGGCCATAATCAATGATGGATAAAACTGAGCTGGTGACAGCTAGCTTGAGCGCCTTGGGGGTAAGACATTGCCGGTGCCGATATCGTAGGCTGATTCTTGATTTAACAACCCTAGATATTAGATTAATGTACGTAGAGTAGGACAGTGAACTATCAAGGGTTACACCTAGATACTAGAAGGCCTGGACTTGTTCAAGGGGTAGGTTTTGGTTGTTCAGGATGGTGAGGCTAGTTGATTTGTTTTTATTATATGGGTTTGTGAAAAGCATAACCTTTGTTTTTTTATAGTTCATAAGTAATTTTTGATCTCCAACCCAACATCCTACAGCCATAAAACCAGTTTGAAGTTCTCTAGTAAGTGAGATAGGGTTGGACTGAGCGGAGAAAAGAACAGCTTCCTCTGCATATAGGACTAGTTTATTGGGGCAGGCTTTTGGGAGAGTATTGATAAAAAGGCTGAAAAGTAGGGGCCCAAGAATGGAGTCCTGGAGGACTCCAGTTCTGACCGGGTGGCTGCTTTGACTTGTTGAGTCCTAGCCTCAAGGTAGCTCTTGAACCAACCGGTGACCTCATTGGAGAGACCGATGGAATGGATGGAGGGAAGTAGGAATGAGTGGTTCACAGTGTCGAAGGCCTTGGTGAGATCACCAGTTGGCCCGGTCTAGTGCACTGTGTAAGAAGTCAGTGTGCTCCAGTAAGGGCAACAGTCATACTGTGCACCTTTCTGAAGCCATGTTGTTCCTGGCATTGAATATTGTATTTTGCCAGGTATTCCGTCAGCTGATCAGCGACTATGCACTCTGAGGCTTTGACGGGGAATAAAAATAGGACAGTAGTTTGAGGGCATGGATCTGTCCCCGCTTTTAAGGACAGGTGTGACAATAGCTGCTTTCCATCATTGTGGGAACTGCTCATGAGAGAGAGAGAGAGAGAGACTGAGGAGTGTGGTAAGGGGTTTGAGGACAGATTCAAGGATGAGGCTAAGGAGCTTGCAGTCTAGGGTGTTGCTACTGCATCTAGTTTTGCCCAGGACCTTTAGAAGGTATTTCTTGGCAGCCTTCATGGTGACTCACTTAAAATAGAAGGGGGGGGGGTGTTCAGGAGGACAGGGCCATTGGTACAGAGCGGATTGTCATTCAGCTTAAAAAAGTCAGGGGGGTGTACTGTACTGAGATCCGTAAAGGCATTATTGAGGGTATCCACTATATGTGCTATATTTGTTATTTCCTTCCCCACTCAAATCCGGCACTCATCCTCCACTTACTCCATCAGCTCTGTTCTCACTAATTACCTTGCACCTAGCTGCTCCTGCCATGTCCCTCCCTAAATCCCTCTTCTAAGCCCTGGATAAACCCTACCATCTCCTTCATTTTACCCTGTACATCCACACCCCCTCCACCCCGAATTTCTAGCTCTCTTCCCCTTCCCCCAAATTGCTCCCTTTTACTGGCCTCCTTTGATATCTCTCTCTCACACAGAATGTAAGGGACCCTGAATGCTCCCCATGGGTCCATGCATCCTGACAGACTACTGATTAGGCCCCATCCCTTCCAAAGGTGCAAATTCTCTTCCCCTCAAGGGTTCAGTTCTCCCTCTCTCCCTCTCCTATCACTCTCTTAATCCCTATCTACTAACCTTCTCCAACCCCCTGACAGGGTACCCCACATCCTGAAGGTTCCTCTCTTGGGTTAGGTCCTATTCCCCCTCCTAGCATTTAAGTCACACCTCCTCCTTCTCTTTCTCATCCCTCTTTAAATCCCTACAGCCTTATCCCCCTTTCTGTCTAGCCCTATCGTCCCCTTGCAGGGTTCCCCACATCCTGAAGGGGTCTCTCTGGGGCACTGCCTATCCCCTTCTCTCTGGTCCCCCTCAGTCCCCTTGCAGGGTTCCTTGCATCCTGAAGGGGACTCCAGGGACATGACTCTTCCCCTTCCCCCCACCTCACCCTTTTCTCTCCTTCCCCCCCTTTTCTTTCATAAGCACTTGTTTACTTATTAACCTGGCACTTATTATTGTCCACTCTTTCTACATATTATGTGCAACACTGTTTTAACACTGTTTGTAACACCTGCCTTACAACTGTATGTTAATATTGATCTTGTAAGTTGAATGTAACATGAACACGACTCTTCACCCTCCCCCCATCTCGCCCTTCCCTCTCCTTCCCCCTTTTCTTTCATGTAAGCACTTGTTTACTTATTAATCCAGCACTTATTATTGTCCACTCTTTTTCCCTATTATGCGTAACACTGTTGTAATACTGCTTGTAACACCTGCCTTACAACTGTATGTTAATGTTGATCTTGTAACTTGAATGTTTAATGTCTCACTCCTATTGTACCCCCTTCCCCCCAGGTCACACCGGGAGATGAGCGACTTGTCGCTCAGTGTACCTTCCTGGTGAAACATTTCAATAAATAAATGTGTGGGGTCCTGTGCCAGAGTACCATTTGCAATAATCAGATTGGGGGAGGTTTAGAGGGCTTACCAGTAAGGCCCTTAATGTTGTCCCAGAGGTGCCTCATGTTGCCCCAGGAGTTCGAGAATGCACACTTGAATGTTCCACTTCAGCCTGGCAAATTTCCCAGGTGCAGGAGTTTCTTACAGCCTTGTATCGTTGTATGTCTAGTTGGCTCCCAGTAGCTGGTGCCCGGTGCCAGAGATTGTCCCTGTCGTGCATCATTTTCAATAGGGCAGGGGTGATCCAGGGATTCATAACACCCTTAGTCTGACATTTACAAAAGGGGGCAAATATATCACAGGCCTTGTAAAACTGCTCAGTGAAGTAATCGAGGGCAAAGTCAGCACTGCTGGTCGAGTTCATATGGGACCAGTCGCATTGTGTGAGATATTGTTGGAGTTGCTTGAGTTTCCCTTCTTTTAGTAGATGCTGAGATGTGACTTTTGCTGGCACCTTGGGGACCTTGTTTGACCAGCAACAGGTAACTGAGGAGTGGTCACTCAGTGAGTCAGGTAAAACCTCTGTGTGAGTTATTCTATCCAGGTGGGTGGTGAGGTTAAGGTCTAGAAGAAAGCTACTACCAGTTCTGTAGTTGATCCTAGTTGGGGTAGTAACAAGTTAGGTAACACCAGCGGCCGTGATGGCGTCTTTAAAGGGGTCGGCTTCAGAGGCCAACCAATTAATGTTGAAGTTCCCCAACACCGCCACTTCCATACTAGGGGCAGGTCAACTAGGTAGCTGAGGACCAGTTTAAAGCCTGAGGTTTGCTCACATGACAGGAGATGCACAGACAGTATGGTGATAGATTTGCCATGTTGGCCGAGAATGATCTTGATGGCTAGTACTTGGGAGTTGTTTGCAGGGACTATCTGCGGTAGGGCTTACCCATTGAGTGTGTCTTTTATGTATATCACATAACCCCCACCTCTTTTACCTAGCATGTCATGCCTAAATAAGGTATAACCAGCTAGCAAAATAGATGTGTCAGGGACCTTAGGGGATATCCAAGTTTCATTGATAGAGAGCACATCTGGCTTATGATGCGTGCCCCAATCTTGTAGATCATCAAATTTGGGTAAGGGACTTCTGCTATTCATGGAGGCAAGTTTTAGGGAGCTGTTGCTCCTAGTGTTACCATGTCCAGGTTGAAGTGGGCTAGGGTTGTGGTGGACATTTCCTGCCAGGAGAAGAAGAAGCAGGGCAATCCTGTGTAGATAAAGTTTGAGGTGTCTATGTGAGGTACATGGTCTGGACCCAGAGGGCTTTAATGGAATAGAGTGAAAAAGTGATGTGGTAAGAAGTTGATGGATGGGACAGAACAGTGTAGGGGGGTAACCTGTAATGCAAGCAGCAAGGGTAGTGGGCCTAGAGGTATTACTTTGAAGTGTGTTGGTGGGTGTTGTGCCCTGCGGTATATCTTTTAGTTGTGTGAGCAGGGCATAGAGTAGGGGGGCTGGGGCATTAAGGTAGAAGAGAATTACAAGGGAGAGAACAAAGGTGAGTGGGATAATATAGCAATGAGAGCCCATGGTAGTGATACATGAAAGATGTAGTGAAAAGTGGAGGGGAACAGGGAAGACAAAGGTTAGCTTAAAATGTGCTAATCAAGGATAGGATCTTTAAGAGAGGCAGGCTGCCTGCAAAACTACCAGTTGGTGAGAGGGATCAAGAGTGGGGTGGAGTCTTCTAAGAAAAAAGACTATTTAAACAGTGTTGGGGCGGAGGTGAGGGGGCAGGAGAAAATTCAACTGTCAAAAACCAAGTTACATTAAGTTAGAGAGAATGGTGCTTGAGCTAATGTCTGAGTAAGGGATACAGGAGACAGCCAATGGGGAGCTAAAATCTAGTAGAAGAGGCCAATCAGAGGGCATTAAGAGGTGCCGGAGTTCAGGCGGAGCCAAGGCAGTCCCTTGGGCGTACAGTACCTTCAGTTTTAGCAGGCGGGCAGGTGGAGGTTGGACCGTGAATGGCTTAGTGCTGCATCCACAGGGAGGAGATCCATTCAGGATGGGAGCACCCCGTCAGGGGCCTCCTGCTGGAAAGAAAGAAAGAAAGGGGAGAAGGAGGTTACAAATAAAAGGGCAATCGGTGGGCGGGGTGCAGACAGGGACAGGAGACGGGGGGGTGGGAAACAGCAGGGGATAGAAATGCAGGGGATTAAGACAATCGGTGGGAGGGCCCCGAATGGGAGTCAGGGAGGTGGGATAACAAAGAGAGAAAGAGAGCAGGTGAGAACTGGAGGGGCAGGAAGTGAAGAGATCTGTAGTTAGAGAAAAAGATAAATCAAACACTTAAGCACTGTTCTCAGCAGGAATAAGCTCTAAGCAAAAGAAAGGGGGAGCGCGACAGTGCTGTCCCAGTAAAACAGTTGAAGTTGGAATGACTACTGAATACAGTGAATACAGTGCAAAAAGATTAATTCCAGCAATAGTAAAATTACAGATCAAAATTCTAATTTCAAAAACCAAGTTAGATCAAGTTAGAGAGAACAGCAGTGGCCAAATCGCCACACCAGAGACATCTAAATTATGATTTCATTGGCACCAAAGTTTCAAATAGAAATACCTAAGTAGCTCATCTTACTGGAGGACAATGCTTATTAACATGTTTATTAAACGAGACTGCAGATACTGCATTTGTAGATATCAAATCTCAGTTCAGCACAGTTGACTGACGATGGAAGCTACACTACCTATACCATAAAGAGGTGAGGTTTTCAGAGGAGCTGCTAGAAACAGAGGTAAAACTGAAGGTGACTGCAGTAAATGATGGTATTTACTTCCTGATGGTTAGACTGAGATAAAAGCGCACCAATGCTGTCGTGGCCAGAAGCATCAAGTAGTGCAGGCACCTTTTGTGGAGAGTTAGATGATTCTGGAAATGGAATACCCTTTATTTTAATATCAAAGAGGAGATTATTAAGTATGATCTAGAAAGGTCAGGTGACCCTCTTGATGGCTTGATCCAGCTCCTGAGTGAGGCAATGTGCACAGAAAAGGGGATGGCAAAAGTCATAGTCAATCTGGTGAAAAATGTGTACAAAGAATGAAAAACATACTCGGTAATAACGGGCAATGGCCATACAAAAATACCCAAATGTTAATTTGCTTATTTACAATGCAGAGAAAGACAAGACACCAGCATTATTTTAACAAAAAGACCCTAAACATCCTGAAAGTCTGAGCAGTTATTAAGTCTGTCTGTGACTGTGAGCACAGCCGTTCTCAGTCACAAAGTGCAGAGGTGCAAAACTGGGCACAAATTTGCCTCCCTATTGTGCTGTCACACTTTCCTGTGTCTTACTCATCCGGATTTGGGGGGAGGCACCCTGAGACTAAATCAGATTGCAAAAAATGAGGTTATTGGATACTAGTGTATGCAAACAAACCAGCACCTGAAGTCTGACACCCATGGAGTTCTCTGCACGGCAAACCACTAGGCTATGTGTAAATCTCCGTGACATATGTGCTACCACCATAATCATCTCCCACCCAACCAGCCCAAATCTTTAGGCTGACTTCTGGGCTGGTAATGCAACAGTGGTTCTGTGCTTCCTCTGTCCATCCCTTGTGTTCCAGTGATGCCTGCTGTGCTCCACATCTAGCCCTTAGTGACCAGTGGAACCGTCCAGCTCCATTACCCAGCCCATTTGTCCATTCCTCTGGCCCCCACATTGACCTCTGTCTCATGCTAGCTCTGCTGTTATCAGGTACAGTTTACTGACACACACATACCACCAGCTCTTGAAAGTGTTATGTTAGGAGGCACTGTCAAATTTTGAACCCACCTCCTCGGGGGTCACCTTGCTTTGCAAATGATCCTTCAGACACGATGCATGCTAACCACCATCTCTTTCTTGGAGCATTTTTAAACTGATTAATATGTTGGAGGAGTGTGTGAGCCTCTTTGAGCATAGCTCAGGGGTTGTAGGCATAGGATTAGTGCAAAACTGTAATGCAGGAAGTTTTGTACCAGTCCCTTGCAACTAAGAATTGGGCACTATGTCTTTTCTCAAATTATTTACATGTAGTCCTCTTTCTCCTGAATCTTGTACTCTATGGCCCAGATATTCAAACTGTGCCCAAAAAGTGTGCAACAGCAGGAGCAAGCGCAGGTCCATTACGCCCATGCGCAAGAGGCGCGATATTCAAAAACTGCGCAGGCCAAGATGCATCTACAGCCGACGACTGAATATCATACCACCTGCACCATAGCGCAACAAGGGATGTTCAGCTGAGCAGTCCAGATGCGCCATAGCACAACCAGGGATGCCCCCCCAGCAGCAAGGCAGCAATGCAACAGCACAACCAGGGATGCAGGGGCCCACCACCCATGCCACAGATGGGCAGAGGAACACACAGCAGAACAGACATTGTCCCCCCACACCCCATGCACTTCACAACTGGGGGAGGGCTGGAATAACCACTGGCCCATGGAGACCAGCAACCAACCCACAGCTGGGCCATGGTGCCCCATCACACCCCCTGGCAAGCTGTGACCAGCACACAAGGAGGGCCAACCACCCCATGCCACATCATCCCACCAATGCAGAGCACACCCTGCACCATGACCCCCTAGACACCCTGTCCAGGAGCAGCGTCCACCAGTGCAGGATACCCCATGCATGCCACCACCCTCACTGTGACAATGCAACCCTGTGCACCACAGAACCTTGCAAGGCAGCCCCACCACGAGCACCCATCAGCGGGTGGCAGCACACAGCGATGCAACGACTGCATACACAGTGCCACCACGTACATCCCCCCTGAGGTACAGCCGAGAGACTGACCATGCGTCGGCACACGAGATACCTCACACATGACAGGGCATGCCCCGGACCCCACCACCAGAGGTACAGCACCCTGCACACCCTCCCAAGGATACACCCCGACCCAGCACTGGCCACAACAGCCAGCGCAGACACCCACAGTGGTGCATGGAAGCATGCACCATACCGGATGCAACACAGTGCATGGACAAACACCCACACCCAGCAAGGGCACACCAACACAGGGACACAGTAGCGGGCCAACCAAGCCCCCAGCGTGTGGCCATGGAAACCGTGTACACACGGCCAGCACTCCTCCATGGCACAGGAGTGCCAGCCACCCTGCGCAGGCACTGTGGAGCTGTATGCCACCAGCATTTGCCCGGAGCACAATTGACAGAGAGTGGTGCACATCCCCTGCAACACACACAAGCCACAGCATGGAGGTGGGACAACAACAGCGGAGGCCACAGTGCCACCCAAGGCAGATATGCACCACACCAGTGACAGGAGGCAACCCGGCATTGTGACGGGTACAGTGGCTGTCCTGCATGGACAGCCACCACTGACATGCCAGTGGATCATGCAGGTCACAGACATGCTAGGGTGTCAGCTGCACAGGCCATGGATGGACTGACAGGTGCGCCATGGACACAGAGCATGCACCATGGAATGCTGCACACAGTCATCCAGTGCACAGAGAACAACACACACACACCACAGACAGTGACTGATAGCTACTCCCACACCATAGTCACTTCCCCACGGACACACACACACACACATGACTGCACCACCCCAGATGCCATTCACACCACTGCAACTGAGCACCTATAGCCCGCTGCAAAACAGAGACCACCACATTAGGTATATCAAAGCTAATGTATTGTAAAAAAATCACACAAAACTATTTACATATATTTACAAAAGGTTGGGGGGAGGGCCACAAACAAGGTGGGGGTGGGTAAGGGGTAGGGGTGAACAAATGGTAGAAGGAAGGAGGGGTGTGAGGGTGGGTCCAGGGGGGTAGGGAGAATCAGGGGCATAAGTATGCTCAGCGGGAGCCCCGCTCCCCTCTCTGGCTGCTCCTCCCACCATGCCTCTGTCAGACTCCCACACGGTCAATCCTTTCCAGGATCTGCAGGGAGGCCCTGGCAACTTGTAGGATCTCCTGCAGTGTTGCTCTTATTTCCTGCAGCTGCTGTCCACCTAGGACAAGGGAGCAGAGTCAATAGGCATGAACGCACAGCCCCATGCAGCCCACCCACTGTGCATGGCATACAGCCATGGGACATGCCTCTGTGATGGTGTGTGACCACCCACAGTGATCGTGTCCACAAGACCTGCCCACCCAGGCACACACAGCCATGCGGACCGCTACACACACACACCAGCCAAGTCCTGCACAGCACCACCGTGGCTGTTCAGTGACATGGCTATGTGGTGCAAAGGCAGTGGCACAGCCAGGTACCTGGTGCACGCATGGACCACCATTGATGCACTCCTAGACATGCAGTGCCACTGGACAGTGCTGACTGCAACAAGCTGTGTCCATGGCAGTGGTGTCAATGGATGGTGGCCATGCCCCCTCTGCCCGCCCTGTTACACAGTATGCAATAGTAGTCATGGATGTAATGCACTCACCATCATCAGGCTGGTCCCTGCGCCTCTGTGGACCTTCACCCCTCCCGGACTGATGGTCCTCCTGCTGGCGCCTCCTCTCCCTCGCCAGCCGGTGCTCATCTGGGCCTAAGGTGCAAACATGGAGAGAGGAACATCAGTACAATCCTGTAGCAAAGTCCCCCCTGCCCCCATGTGTGTGCAATCCCACACAGCCAGACCCACTCACCCCACACCCTGATAACACCACCACAGCCAACACCGGATGGTCCCCTCCCATGTGCCGGACACATGCAACTGTGATACCTGTATGGAAGATAAAAGTGTATGGATGTTGCACCTACCTGGCCATGGCACCGTGCCCCTCCTGGCACGTGCCCGCAGGCGGGCAAGCAGGTCCGGGCCCCTCCGCCTCAGGTCCCCATATCTGTGGCGGCACTGCTCTGCCATCCGCCCCATACCGGTGGCCTCCTCCAGGGCGTCGGCCACCTCCTGCCACACCTGACTCCTGGCCCTGTCCAGGGGTGCCTCACCAAATAGTGGGCCAACAAGTGGCTCCACAATTGTAACCAAGTTTGCCATCTCCACCTGGCTCCACTGTGCTCCTCTCCTCCGTGCCATCTCTATTGCTCGGTTAAGTCAAAATGGCGCTCTGCAGCACGGTTCCGCCACGTGCAGATGCTGCGTGGTTCAGCGCTGCCATTCCCTATCGCGCTGTCACAGAACAGCGCGATGGTGATGCACCCATGCATGATGCATGGTGCCTAGGGGGCAAAGGTCAGGCACAGGGTCAAGGGTCTCTGGCGCACAGACAGCCATAGCGCGATTGGAACCCAATGCGTCTAGCGTGATTGGGTGCCTGTGTACCACCTCCTGTAGTGGCCTACCATGCTGTTGCCCCAGTGTGCCTATGACGCCCCAGTGCCACAGCGCCATATAGGTGAACAGCGCTGTAGCGCCACTGGCACAATGGTGGCCGTGCCCTGCATTGCCTCCCGTGCACAGCACGTCAGCAGCGCGGCAGGTGCCTGCGTCATCAACCCGGGCATGCACAGTTAGGTGTGTACTGTGCATGTCACAGAACTGCGCCCTTGGCTCAGCAAGTTCAGCAATAAAGTGCGATATTCAGCCGTCATATGCAAATCAGCTAATCAGCCATTCAATGGCGCAGTCACTGCATTTGCATCCACTTAAAGATGCGCCTCATCTCATTTGCATGGGTTGCGCTATAAAAGTGTGACATTGGGCTGCACTGGCCACAGTCGGTTACTGCAGTCTATTGGTGAGTTGCATGCTGTTTGGGAGTGTGGACTGTGGATTTTAGGACATGCATGGGACTGCACAGTCACAGGTAACACCTGTCATTCTCACAGGCTGAATCATGACCGAGCGAGTTGTGGAGGAAGAGGAACAGAGTTGTGGGAGGAGGGGGAGGCCAAATTTCATGAAGGCCAAGACGGATGCCCTGTTTGAGGCCTACCTAGACCAGGAGCCGCTTCTCAGCGGACGCCAGGGAACACCACAGGCCCGTACAGCTGCATGGGAGGAGGTGGCGCGTGCTGTAAACCTGCATGGCAGCCACCAGCGCTCCGTGCAGGAGTGCAAGAAGAAGATGGGCACAGACAGGAGGAGGATTAAGGAGAAGGTGGCTGCCATCAGGGCAGCACGGTCTGCGACAGGTGGGGGACAGCCAGAGGCGCTACGCCTGACCCCACAGGAGGAGAGGGTTGCTGGCAGCAAGCAGTGTTGCGCCATTGAGGGTGTCCCGGGTGGTGGATTCCAGACGGGTGATAGCCCGTCACTGCATGGTAGGTCATGGTCTGTCTACTGGGGGGGACAAGGTAGGTCACATGCAGTAACGCGACTTTGTTTTCCCTTACAGCTCCTGAGCATCTGCATGGGTCAGCGGTGGTGGGCCTCTCCACTGAGGCCAGTCAGATGGAGATGGAGGCGGGCCCATCCACCTCCACAGGAATATGTGGCTCAGTGCAACACTGGGCCACCTGGATGTCCAGACTGATGTTGTTGGAGCAGGTGCAGAGGAGGCCCTGCCCATGTCCCAGCATGCCGGCATCCACGGATGCCGGCATGCTGGGTCTCGGGCTGGTGCCAGCTCCGTCACCGATGATGATGTTGCTAACGTCATGGGCAGTGACACGTGTGTGCCACAGGATGGCCACACAGCAGGTAACATTGCGGCCATGGCTATGGGTGTTGCCGCCGTGGAGGCCTGCATATCATCACAGTCCCAGCCTGTGCCTGTCAGCACCAGTGGGGCAGCACTGGTGTGTGTAAAGGACAGTGGGACTGTTGTGGCCACTGTGGTGGCACCATTGAGTCCTGGGGAGCGACAGCCAGAGGGGCAGCATCAGCAGTCGGCCATTGGGCTTGGGGGTACAGTGTCAGGGGGCGGCATCAGTGCACCACCTGTGGACATGCCCAGGCCTGGCTCTGGTGTGCAGCGCCCACCCTCAAGGGGTGCTGAGCATCAGGGCTACGCACACCCTGAGGGACAGCATGCCGATCAGGCAGATGACCTCTTGGATGAGCACACCGGCATACTGCAAGCATTAGTCAATCAGCAGATGCGGCTTGTGACGGTGGTGGATGCACTGAGTGCGGCTCTGGAGTGGGCAGAGAAGCGTCGCAGCAGAGAAACCGCTCTGCTCCTGGCAGGGATGGACCGGATGTGCGAGGATGTGACCGCTGCCATTGACAGGCTGACACATACAATCACAGCTGCCATGGCCACAGGGGGCACACAGTTATTTGCCCATGTGTCGCAGACACTGCTCAGTGCAATGTCCACCCCCCATTCCCGGCATCATGCGACACCATCCTTGTTGACACCGGGTTCAGCTGTGGGCATCCCGAGCATGCCTGGCGCAGGCATGTTCAGTGTGCTGCAGACCCCTGCCCGAGCATGGTCACGTTCATGCAGTGGAACCCCTGGGAGACCATCTGTGCCACCCCATGAGGCCAATGGTCAGCCTGTCACTGCTGGCGGGTCTCGGCAGGGCTGCTCATGCATCCGTGGTGGCCGGGGCACTGTGGCTCATGACTGACCTGTCTCCCAGCGTGGCTACTGTCTGATGCTGCCCTGTGTGCACTGTGTCATTCAGCAGGCAAGGCATGGGTGGGTACCCGGCCCTGCACACACACACACACACACACACACACACACACACACACGTCCATCTGCACACCCTCCCGGCTGCTGTCCGCAGTTGCATGTGCATGATGATGCTTGCATTGCACTGTACGCCAATGTGCAATGGTGCCCAGCGTCTGACACACGCACAATGACAGGCAGTGGGCATGGTGGTCTGTGGATATGTGTATGACTAGGGGTGGCATTCTGAGTCGGTGTGCCTCCTACCCTTTGTGCATGTCTGGTGAGTTGTGTGTGTGTGTGTGTGTGTGTGTCTGTCCATGTGCCATATTAGACCTCACCCATCCCTGGTGGTGTGTGTGGTTTCATACCCGGCCACTTCCCTTGACGGCATGCACCCCTGGTGTGTGTCCATGCATGTTTGTGGGTTGTGCCTTTGCCACTGGTGGTTGCACATGGCCCCATGACTTACCTGTGTTGGCTGAAGTGCTCCTCCGTGATGGTGTCCCGCTGCAGCTGTGCCAGCCGGAGCAGTCGGGGGTCCCATCGCCCAAGGGGGTGCTGCCCATCACTATTGTCACCGGCGTCCTCATCATCCCCAATGCTGTCCCCCTCTTCAACCTGTACGGCTATCTCACATTCATTGACCATGTTGTGCAGGATGCAACAGGCCAGGAATAGCCCGCAGGCCTTTGAGGGGCTATACTGTAGGGCACCCCCGGAGGTGTCCAGGCAACAGAAATGTGCCTTCAGCATCCCGAACACCCACTCAATGACATTACGTGTGGTGGCGTGTGCCTCATTGTAGCATTGCTGCGATGGGGTCACGGGCCACCGGTATGGTGTGAGCAGCCAGGGACGGAGTGGGTATCCACTGTCACCTGTGTGTAGAGGGTGGAGGTTAGTTTGGTGATCAGCATCGCCCTGCCCCAGGCCATGTAGGTCACTACCCATGTCACCTCTGACCATGCCCCTCCCAAGCCCTATGTTTGTCCATGTGGTTTGCATACTCACCCACTAAGTGGCCAGTGGGGATGTCCCCACTCTCAAATCTGTGGCACAGTGCCAACTGGTGCCAGATGAAGGCATCGTGTGCTCCCCCAGGGTGTGTGGCACAGACATCGCACACCACCTGGCAGTTGATGCTAGCATAGCCTTTGCAATTCATGTATGCAGCCCCCTCGGGGCCAGGTGGTGTGCGGATGACCACATGGGTGCAGTCTATTGCCCTTAGCACACCAGGCATACATGCTACCCTGTGGAACTCCTGTATGTTTGCTGTGCACTCCGTCGGTGTGCTGGGGAAATGGATGTACTCCGCAGCATGTGGCAGCAGTGCGCTGAGGAATTGGGTGAGGTGGCATGACGCGGCCGACTGGGTTATGCCTGTGGTGTCCTCTGTTGGTCTCTGGAAGATACCCGTGGCGAGCAAGCACATGCAAGCTGTCACTTTAGTCTCCACTGACAGAGCATGTCTCCGTCATGTGGATGCCTGCATCACATCAATGCACAGCTCACAGAGCCATCTCAGAATTGCCTGATTCAGGCAGTACCAGCCCACAATCTCAGTATCACTGTACAGCTCGAAGCTGGTGCGGGCTCAGTACTGCCTGTTGGGGGCATACCACCGACGGGCCCTTCCACGGCCACGCCCTCCTGCTGCCTGCCTTTTCACCCCCCTCATTACTGCCTCCATCTGGATGGTGGCACTGGCCATGTCCCTGGCTTGTGTTCACCCCCCTGGCAGCTGTTTCTGTGTTCCCCCCGCTGTCCTGGCTGCTACTTCCCCTGCACTGGGAACACCTGACTTTGCTGGCCTCAGTGCTGTGTAGCACTTCCCCCTTCTGCACTGTGGCTGTGGCTCCCCACACCTTCCCTGAGCCTGTGGGTTCCAGGTGCCCTTTCACTGTCCTGCCCTGTGTGTGTGTGTGTGTGTGTGTGTGTTGCCTGTGTGGCTGGCTATAGTTCAGTAAACTGTGGCTTCCCTGTAGCGTTCTTGCACCTCTCCCTTGTTCCTTTTTATTTTGGCTCATTTCCACTATGGCACAACTTCCGCTTGCTCCCCTATTGCGCATGGCACATGTTGTTGAATATTGCACTGTGCCATTTATGCATGGTTCCTCCCCCTTCAGTTGCGCATACATTCATTATCATTGCGCTATTGCTCAGCGTGATTTGGGGGTGCAACTGCCTCCCGCTGAATATCGCAGAATGGTGCATTTTTGGACTTGCGCTGGCGCAACACTATTGCGCATGGCGCAGCCCTTTTGAATATCTGGGCCTATGACTCTGGCTGCACTGGGTGCTAGCTAGGGTGGGAGTGGTCAGGGAAACTTTTTGTATCTAGGGGTAAGGCTGGTATTCTCACCAAAGGATCCCCCTTCAAGAACACACACACAGTCACTTCGCAAACCAGGTTCCCAACCGTAGAGTGAGTACAGCTCAGACTTGCACTCTGATAGGAATAAATCACTTGCACTGAATAGATTAAGCAGTGGTCATGCTTCTAGTGACATGTCAGCAACTACAGTCACCAGTCCCTTTGTTGCTCTCCATATTGGCACTATACAAATAGGTTCAATCTTGACTCGGGACATAAGATAGGACCCTTGCAGTCCCTTATTGAAAGGCTGTGTCCCCCACAAATATTTGGAGCAACATGATCCCCTCTATTCCTTTTACACTTGTATCTAGACATACCAGTGGGTGAGGCCATACTTAAGCAAGAAGGCATGACCAGGAATTAGATTAACAGTCTGTTAATCTCTCCTAAGGATATAATGTGGCACGAGGCACAGCCGAGAGCTATATTGCCCCTGCGGGGGATTAACTGACTGTTAATCTAACTCCTGGGAGTGCCTTATTGCTGTTATAAAAAATATTCCAAAAGAAAAGTGTTATAAGTACACTTTTTGAGTGTTTTCCTCATTTAGAGGGAGATTTTTAATAAAATAGTTCTTCCACCAACAGTTTAAGAATACTGGCTCAAAATCAGAGTGCAGTATTCCAGTCATTCAACAGTGCTAGAGGATGGAATGCTGACAGGAAGAATCCACGTGCCATGGTGATCAGGCTGTAAATGACAGTGTAACAGGGATTAATGTAAGGCTGTTGGAATCCTAACAGCCAATCAGATTGCAGCATTTCTGAGACCCTTTTTGTAATGTGAATTAGAGCTACATCTATTCTATTAAATTTATTGGTACTCCCTCTGCACTACAGTTTTACTACTTCAGCTGTACTTGATTACTTGTTGCAGTATCTGTGATGAGGAACTGTACTTGGTTATCTGTTGTGACATCTTTGGAATCCCTGATCCTGAGGGCAAGTGCTCTGTGCCAGGCCAATATCCCCTCTGGAGTCAGGAGGTCACCCTTTAGGTGGCTCAGGTACACACCAGAGGGTGTGCTAGGTACAATGCAGCACCATATACTCCAGCCTGACCACTGGCAGTGACTGGTCATCACCCCAACCCCTTCGCCAGTAGCAGCAGCTCTGGCACTCATGCCAGCTAGGGATCTCCTTTCATGCAAATGAGAATTGGGTCCTGTGTCTTTTCTTTAATTACTTACAGTGTTCTTTACATATGTCATAGGGCCTTGCTGTTGTGCTGTGACCACGTTACAAGGTATAATTATAGACCAGTCAGAACAGAGGAACAATATCAACAAAATTACCTAATTCGGATATACTGCTACTGTATATCCCGAAACTCGTTTCCCCGACACCCTGTAACCCGATGCCAGAATCCCGAGACGCAAAATCTTGACAGTGTGATTTCACTTGTTTTTCATGTTTAGCGGGGCTATGCCCCCTGCACCCCCTTAATTAATATAACAAACTACAGGGGGGGCAAAATCCCACTGTCAGGATTTTGTATGTCGGGCTTCGGGGTGTTGGGGAAACAAATTTCGGGATGTAGTAGCAATGCCCCTAATTCTTGCAATGATGTGCATTTCTACTGACTGAACTGACAGTGAAGGAAAGTGTGAGAGAAGCATCTTATATAATGCAGTGTTTAGACATTTTCTCTCAGTGCACCTAATATTCTGCACAGTATGACAGCATACTTATTCAAACAGGTGTTTAATATTAGAATTTTTAGGTATTCTGTGGATTTTAATTGAATCTGTTATTTTATGTGATTTTAATGAATTGTCTGTTGATGTTTTGTATGTAAAGTGCCTTGATATTGGAATTGCGCTATATAAATAAAAATATTATTATTATTATATCAAATACTGTACATTTTTTACTGCAGGTGCAAGTAAAATGTTTTGAGATTTTCAACCTTACTAGTAACCTCACACAAATAAAATGACAATATAAACAGAGATTTCAACCCTGAGGGTCGAGTGGGTTCACTCTGTAATTATAATGAATTTTAGTGCACTCATTAAAATTGCAAAACCTCTTATTTCTTCTAACAATCCCGAACATGCTTCAGGTTGCTAATCAGAGACATGTGCCTTCATCTTCATTTTTAATTAACACTTTAGGTAGGATAAAAGGACCCAAACTCTGAAGAACCTTCATTGGTGGACGTGGCATTAAGTCTACTGACAAGTATAGATAGGTGCACGTTCCCAGGCCCATGTGAGTTATGTCATCTGGTGATGAGTATGCCTTTTTTAAAATAACATTTGCTAATGGTTACTGAACCCCTACTAATTATCACTTAATAATATACAGTACCATAAATACACTAATGCCCAGCATAAGAAAAATATGTAGCACTGCTGTTTTTATCCCTATATACCGTATGTACAGTACATGCATGGATGCAATGGCCCAGATATTCAAAAGGGTTGTGCATGGCGCAAAGTGTTGCGCCATGCACAACCCACTGATATTGTAGCGATATTCAAAAGGGAAAAGTGCGCCGCACAAATCCCGATGCGCCGAGCGCATCAATAATGTACTATGCAGGCACAGGTGGGGGCATGCCCATGCATAACCTGCACAGCCCGATATTCAGCCGGGATGTGCAGAGTCGTACATGCAACTTACCTGTGCCTGCACAAAGATAAGCCAAAAAAAGGAACAAGTGATGGCCACCCACAGGTGAGCTGCCGCATTTCAGGGCGCCAACACGGCAGCTTCCACCTGTGGGTGGCCACCCGAGTTCCTGCCACACCTGGTGGCGCCCCCCCATGCCCCATCGCGAGCATCCATGTAGTGAAATCCCCCCGTTCTATATCCCTGGTGGTCCAGTGGACCTCTATGTGCCCAATCACGGGCATTGGTATAGTCCTCCCCGTGTCCAATATCCCGGGTGGTCCAGTGGACTGATCGCTGCCCGATCACGGGCATCTGTAACTCATAAAATACCCCTACTACCCTGGTGGTCTAGTGTACCCCTCCCCACCCACCCACTGGCCCCACACCCGCTCCCCGTCAGCGGCGGGCGGCAGGATCCCACCCGCCTGCTGCCCGCCGCGGGAGCTAACGAGGTCCACCAGAACAGGAGAAAATGGAGCCCGTCACTCCTAGGTGATGACTCCTCTGAAGCCAGACCGTGTCACCAGTGCTTACTGGGGCAGACTCCGCTGTGTCCCGCTCGCTCTACTGTTGTTAGGGGGAAGGCTTGGGGTTCCCTTCTCCTTCCCCACCTGGGGGGGTATACTGGGCTACCTGAGGGTCTCTAAGTGGACGGACATTCTAGGAGCAGACTCCTGGGGGGCACCATGGGACGTCGGGAAGGCGACTTGAGGAGCTCTGAATAAGTGGAGGGACGGTGCAGTAGGCGAATAAACAAGGTAAAAAAAATGCAGAAAGTGTATCTTAACATTTAGTGAGTAAAATAGGCCAGTACACACCTTGTCTTTAGCACTGACTGTAGCAGTGAGAGATTCAATAGTCTGCAGTGCATGTTACAGATTTTATAAGCTCTAATCTTTTGTTTTCTGGTCTCACATGTCCTCCCTGGGCTAAGCACATTCACAGAGGACTGTACTGAGGCCTGGGAGAGCAGCGGGACCAGCAAACATCTGATCGGAGCTTATAAAATCTCTAACATACACTGCAGACTACTGAATCTCCCACTGCTGTAGTTCTCTTATGAAGTTAGATGCAGGAGATTCTGGGATTTGTAGTTACAGAAAATGTCTGCCTACAAGCCAGCAGAATCAGCATAATACAATCTACAATACGGCAGTAAACAGTAAGTAAAAAAAATGTTTTTGCACACAAAGTGCACATTTGGGCCAGCCCCACACTTGGGTGTGGGGCTCTTAGTGATGACTGTTCCCCTTTAATAAGCATATATATTTTTACCCTGATGAATCTAAAGCTGTCGTGGATGACTGGATGGTAGATGATGGCATCAAAAAGGGACTTTGCAAATGTGAAGTGCAGTATTCCTTGGATATAGTACATCACAGGGTGGAACAAAGTGCAGGGAGAGCCTCTTTCAAAGGAGGAGGAGCGCCAGTACATGGGGGTATGCTATGAAACTTGAGGGGGCAGTTTAAGAGGGATGTGAGGAAATACTTCTTCAGAGAAAGGGTGATAGGTGCCTAGAACAGCCTGCCAGAAGAGGTGGTGGAGCGAAGACAGTGGGGAGCTTCAAACATGCATGGCAGAGGCACATGGGTATTATAAACAGAAGTAAGGGGGGGAGAGAGAGACGGACACCTGTGACCAGGTAGGGTCCAGGGTGTAGTGTCAGGCAGGGACAATAGGGAAGACTAAATGTGCCTATCAGTCCTTTTATGCTGACACTTTCTATGTATGTTTCTATCCCCAGCAGTGCTTACTGTAATACTGGAAGTGGGAGCCCACCAGTTCGAATCCCCAGAAGGGACAGATATTTTTATTCAACAGTATTTTGGCAGCCAACTATAACCTAAGACCTCATCCTCAATGGGGCCTCCCAAGGCTGAATCAGCGATGGGAGACATGAAGACTGGCTGATGTATCAGCCAGCGAGATGCGGAACACAGTACCAAGTAAGTGGTAGGCAGCTACTGTAGTTTGTGGCTGTCTGCCTAGATTCTGGGCCATAGATAGTTTTTTTGTGCAAATACTGTGCAAACTTGAAAAATGCCTACAACAGGTTCCCCATTTATACCAGCAACTAACCAGAGTTTGTGTAAGATATTTTATCACGGATCCCCAGTTACAAGTCATCCATCGCTGCCACACTGCTTGAACCACTACCAAGCCTGTAACCATTGCCACTAGTATGCACATCGAGAAATGTGGGAGCTCCCATTAGGGACTTTGGAGTAACACCACAGAGATCCTTTATATACATAAAACTAGAGGGGACATCACATTGTATTTCTGGGGAACTCAGTCACCATATGCAAGTTATTCCCTAACTTTAACATTGGAGAAGTGAAAGACAGGAAACAAAAAAAGTCATGCGACATCCCCTCCAGTTTATTTTCGATCTTTATGGATAACACTTGGTGCATCGGGAGGGGGTCACTGGAGAATACTTTCTGTAGATGGGAGGCAGACATTTTTGTGTGTGGATTAAAGTTTGAAGCCATTTGTTTATTGCATTCCCTTATTCATTTCCTCTCCTAGAACATGATCCCATACCCCCTAGTAAGAGCTTGTTATATTGTTTGTACAATAAAGTATGTATTTACTGTCTCAGTTGCCGTTCTTGTATTGTGTTCAGTTACTGTATTGCTTGCTATAGTGCATATTGCATGTTGGTTATTTTGAGGTAGTGTGAGCATATTATTTAGGTCACTTATCATCATGGGTGGAAACTGTTATTTCTTGTGTAAGCACCCTGTTGAGAGGATCCCCAAAGGTGGAGTCACTGCAGCACATCCAAGATCCACTACCACCCGAAACCTAGGTGTCATCCGCCCAAAGGACTAAAAACATCAGGCCCAGTTTTCAAAATTGTCAAGCCCTGTGTCAAATCCTTTTTTTGGCATAGCTGCGGCAAACACTTTTATTTATTATTTATTTATTTAAAAGTTTCAGCAGGAAGACATACTGAGCAAATTGCTCGTTTCCAGATGCATTCTGGGGGAAGGGGAAACAGGAAGGTACAGCAATGAATTCAGGGTGACAATAGGCAATAAAATACAGTAGCATAGGATACAGAGGTGATAACAATAACAATGCAGACATACAAGCAGACTACAGTGAGTGCAGTGCTTACAGTAAACCAGTACATTGTCAACTAGCAGTTGTATAGGATAAGTGCTTGAAAACAGGTCATAGCTAGGCTCCCTGGGTAAGGCAAGGGGGGAACATGGGTAGGTTAGCCAGGGAATTGGGAAGCAGGGTGCACAAAGGGTATGGAAGGGGAAGAATAGGAGGGGAGGCATCAGGAGATTAAGTACAGTTGCAGGTGGAGGAGATGAAAGAGCGCAGGAGTGAGGAGAGGGTAAAAAGCAAGGTGGCATTTCGAATGGTGGTGGGGAGTGAGTTCCAGAGCTTGGGGAAGCAGTGCGAGAAGGATGCCTGGACAGCTGAAGAGGACCTGAAGGGGATGGCAAGGGTGCAAGCATTACTTTGTTGCAATTACGCCCAATTGTGGTACATTGGGTGCAGTTGTGACACTTTACCCGATTTACGGCAGCTTGTGCCAAATATTTGGTGCAAGCCCTGTAAACACGGTGCTCAGGATCACCACAAGTTAGAGCAGAAAATGTTGATCTAACTCATGGCAATTGGCGCACGGAATAGAAAATCCCGATCGCCAGGCTGGGTGAATGTCACAAGTCCCATGCGCCATATGTTAAAGCACTTAAGGCTTTCCCCATCCTAAGCCCTTTGAAAATTGGGCCCCATCCACTCCTTTCTGCTATCAGACTTTGTCACTCACCTCGCAGATGGGGGTGGTAATATGACTATATTGTATGAGGGTGCACAATGAAGATTGTGGGAACTTCCTTTAAAGACTTTGGGACTACTGACGCACCAGTGGGGTGGGTCAGTGGGAGATGAATACTGTTTGTTGGGGGAGGCTGGAATTTGTGTGGGGATTCCCAACAAGTTGATTGTTACATTGCCTTAACCTTATCATTTTCCATTTTTATAGAACATATTCTTGTACCTCCTAATAATGCCTTGTTATATTGCCTGTATCATAATTTCTGACCCCATTGCCGATTAAGAATTATGTGTGTTTTTTTGCATTGCCTATTAGTGAATATTGTTTGTGCAAGTGCTAAGCCACAACAGGATGCCCATTATGTATAGAATAATACAAGGGGTGGTATGTTTAATGAGATTTTACACACACCCAATGTGTTGGATGCTACATAAACCCCGAGAGCGAAGATCAATGGGTTTATTTAAGCATCCGACACAAAGGGTATGTGTAAAATCTCAAGTTAAGTACACCACCCCATGTTTTATTTTATATAATTGCTGGATATAATTTTTCGCCACAGCAATTGCATGAAATAAAAATATGTCTCTCTGCAGTTGCTGTCCACTCCGTTTCAGTGCGGTCTGGTCCACAGTTGGAAGCGGCTGGAGAAAGGACCATTTCCCTTTGTTTTTTTTTCCTTAATTTTTTTCAAGGCAGACCGGTTTAAAAGTTCTGCTCAGTTACTATTTTTTTTTTTGTGAACGTACCGCTGATTTGAGTGGAAGTGTGATGAGCACTTAGAAATGATGACTGGCATGAAAGAAGGGCTGCGGTGGCTGGCACATGTGCAGAAGCAGGGAAACCCGGTGTGTGTTCGCCGTTATAATTCGCAGGTTATAACAACAAATTATAACTGGGTTTCCCTTAAAGAAAAAATGATACCCAGTTATTATAGGATTTTAATGCATGTCCCAGAGGAGTAAGGCATGAGGTCAAAGGCTAAGTCTCTTTACACCCTTAGGAAGTGCATAAAAATCCTATGAAGCACACCATGGAGGAGTTTATTATACTTATAAAATGACTCTAAGTAGGATATTGTGGGGTAGAAAAATGAGATTCAGCACCTGACCATGCATTTATAGAGATTTTATGGATGGTCAGGTGGCATTTCTCGGCCACAGACATTTCTAGATTTTTCCTTACCTTGTTATAATGGTTATTATGTGGTAGTGTGTGCGTATTGGGTCCTATGCACTAACTAAGTAAACTAAGTAAACTGAGTAAAACTTTATTTATATGGCGCCCAATCCCTGGGGCTCTGGGTGCCTTACAAGGGTCACACAGACAACAACAAACAGGGTATATAATGTATATAATAAATTAAGTCCTAATTAAATAATAAATAATAAATAACAATAAAATCAGCTGCCATTATCAGGATATGCTTCTTTAAAAAGATAGGTTTTCAGACCCTTCTTAAACACCTCCACGAACCAGAGATCTGGGGAGCGAGTTCCAGAGGACAGGGCTGGCCACTTCAAGTGCACTGTCACCCGAGGTTTTCAGCCTGGCCCTTAGAAATGCTAGGAGGCCCTCAGTGAAGAAGTGGAGGGAGCGGACCGGGATGGCAGATGTAAGCAGCTCAGACAGGTAGCCAGGGCCCAAGCCGTATAGGGCCTTATAGGTGAGCAAGCCCACCTTGAAGATAATCCTCCACCTGAAAAGCAGCCAATGCAGACCCCGCAGGACCGAGGTCACATGACAAGACCTGGTCAGGACTGTCAGCAACCTGGCCGCCACGTTCTGCACCAGCTGCAATTGGCGGAAGTTTCCTCCACTAACCCTGAAGTACAGAGCATTGCAGTAGTCCAGCCTGGATATAGAAACATAGAAACATAAGAGTTGATGGCAGATAAGGACCGCAAGGCCCATCCAGTCTACCCATTTCTTTTTCTACCTTATAAATGTGCCATCGGCCTTTGCTCTTTCAATGGCCTATCTATTCATAGTCATTTGTATTGCTCCCTTATGCCTATCCCATGCCTGTTTGAAGCCCTGTACTATATTCATATCCACCACTTCCTGAGGTAGGCCGTTCCATGCATCCACCATCCTTTCTGTGAAAAAGAACTTCCTCACATTATCCCTTAATCGGCCTCCCTCTAATCTCATGCTGTGTCCTCTTGTCCTGATATTTTTCTTATATTGAAACATGTTAGACTCTTTCACCTTGTTAATGCCCTTAAGTTGTTTGAATGTTTTGATCATATCACCTCTCTCCCTCCTTTGCTCGAGTATACATATTGAGCTCCATTAATCTGTCCTCATATGTTTTCTGATGCAGTCCCTGCACCATTTTGGTTGCCCTTCTCTGGACTGCCTCAATTTGGTTAATGTCCTTGTGAAGGTGTGGTCTCTGGTACTGCACACAATACTCCAGATGGGGCCTAACCAGTGTCTTGTAAAGAGGGATTATTACCTCTCTCTTCCGACTTATGATACCCCTACTAATATACCCCAACATCCCCCTAGCCTTACCTACTGCTTTAGTGGTCTGCTTGGATGAGTTCAGGTCATAGGTGATCATGATGCCCAAGTCTCTTTCTTCTCTTGTGACTGCCAACAACTCCCCTCCCAGCTTATAGGTGGCTTCAGGATTGCACCAGTGAGGGAAGATCCTTGGGCAGAATTAGGGGTTTAATCTGGCCGACATTCCTTAAGTGGTAGAAACCACTCTGGACAACAGACGACACCTGAGCATCAAGTGTCAGCCTGTCATCAAGGACGACGCCTAGATTTCTCACCCTAGTGGATACCATCAATGGGGTAGATAGATACCAGGACCAGCCCTGTTACCACCCTGGAGGCACCCCTCATGCCCACAGCCAGCTCAGTCACCAGTACCTCCTTCTTGCCAGGGTTCAACCCCAGGCCAGTTAGAGGACACCCAGTCCTGGATCTTGGCCATGCAGTTGTTTAGCATTTCAATGGCCTTATACACAGCTGGATATCATCTGGATAACAGTAAAAACCCAGACTGTAACATCTGATGAGCTCTCCCAGGGCAGCATGTACACCATGAACAAAATCGACAACAGGATCAAACTTTGTGGGACTCCACATGACATGGGCTTTCTAAGAGGAGGAGAAATCCACCATCACCACCTGTTGCCTCCTGCCCAAGAAATAGGACTCATACCAGTTGATGACAGTACCAGCTAGTCCACAATACTCTCTAAGATGATCTAACAGCACTATGTGGTCCACGGTGTCAGATGCTGAAGAGAGATCAAAGAGAACCAGAATTGACTGGTCTCCTCTATCCCTCGCCCTAAGGAGGTCATTTTGCATGCTAACCAATGCCATATCGATGCTATGCCTAGCCCTAAATCGGGACTGAAATAACTCACAGATGTCAAAGGCCTTGAGGTGTACCTCAAGCTGCAGTGCCACCATTTTCTCAACAACCTTCCTTAAAAATGGGAGGTTGGAGATAGGTCAACAATTCTCCAGGACATCAGAGTCGAGTGATGCTTTCTTCAAAAGGGGCTTCACCAACACCTCCTTCAAGGCGTCTGGGAAGAATCCTTCCAAGACAGAATACCGGACAATCATGACCAACATTGGACCAATAGTCTCAATGCATCCCACTAGGAGATGAGCCGGGCCTGGGTCCAGTTCACAAAAGGTGGGCCGCTGCTTCAAAATCACCTCAATTACCTCAGCCACCTCCACTGGCCAAAACTCCTCCCAGACAATAGGAGTTCCCCTGTTCCTACCAGACTCCCCACCTCAGGGCTGATCCAGCCCCACTGGGGGGATCCCAGACTGAATAGAAGACACCCTGTCAGAGAAGAACACAGCAAACTCTTCACACAGAATGACTTGAAAATGCCCATTTCAGCTGCAGACAGACCAGATGAAGTAGTCTGTTGAGTCTGAAAGAGCTGAACTGGTCTGTTCTTTCCTGCAACAATCTTGTTGAACAGGAACTCTGCCTTCTTATGGTCCATTGCCCTTTGATAGTCACCATAGTGAACTCTCAAAGCCAGTTTGCCCTCCACAGACTGGGTCCTCCACCAGCAACACTCTAACTTCTGACCCTTGGTCTTAATCTCCTTAAGAGCCTATCAAACCATGGGGGTCTCAAGTGAGAAGACCTGGGTCATATCCAGATCAGTGTGATGGCATTGAGCACCTCTGAGACAGCCCTGTTATAGGTCACCACCGCCCCACTCATGCATATTGCACATGCAGCACTCACATCAGAAAAGTCTAGTACTGCCAGAACTCCCTCTGAGGACAATCCCCTTAAAGAGCGATAGCAAACTAACTCAACAGGTGAGAGACTATCAGGGGGGCCCCAAATGAGAACTCCACAGTTCAATGATCGGACCAAGCGACCCAATCAGTCTTGAGGTCAGTGACCTCAAGCCCCAGTGAGAATACCAAGTCCACGGTGTGGCCATGGTGGTGAGTCACAGAAGCAACTGCTTGTGCTAGGCCCAGTGATGTCATCAACTGGAGGAAGTCATGTCCAAAAATGTGAGGATCCATCAGTGACCCAAGCATTGAAGTCCCCCAGAATCAACCATTTAGGTGACTCCAACACCCTGTCGGTGATGAAATCTCTGACCTCCTGCAGGAAATCCCACCCCCACCCCATCCTGGAGGAAAGTAAATAAGGAGAATCCTGCAGCCTGCAGCCTGCACCTGGACCCCCACGCACCGCCATACATTCAAAAGACAAGGCAGAACCCACTGGGTGCACAAAGGAGTTCAAGTTGGATCTAAAACAGATGGTCACACCCCCCCCATGTGTTCCCTCCTCGGGCAGTGCACAACAGAGTTCCCAGTGGGGACAGACACCTCCAAAATTCACCTTGCATCATCCCCCAGCCAAGTCTCCATGATGCAAGCCAGATCAACAGATGAAATCAAGTCCACCATAATTGTAGTCTTGTTCGTTATCAATCTGATATTGCACAGCACAGCCTGAAGGAGACCCGGTGGAGACTGCAGGCCCACCGGCTGCCTGCACACTCGGTCCGTTGGGAACCCTGGGGATGGGCACTAAACACATCAGCCTCTCTCATGGCTCCATTTATCCCCAGGGCACCTCCTACTCCTAACCACCCCAATACTGCTCACCTCTACTATACCCACAGTGCCCCACCGCCATTCCACTCACACCCTACTAATACCCACTTCCCGACCATATCTTACCACCGAAGCTGGAAGGGGGAAGTCTGAGAAGGGGTGAAGGTCACACAGCAGGGATACTCTGTGGATAATACGGAGGAGTCTAGATCTCAGACACGTCATGCAGATACTTACTAGCTAAAAATACCCTGTACTGCTCAGTAATGAATTTAAAATCAGCATAAGACAAAGATAAGGTACAGGTCATCTACATGCTGTAAATCCACTGTGTGTTGGCAAACCTACGTCCCTGAGCTGTGCATAGTGGGTCCTGTGGAACCCTGGTGGCATCCACAGAAGGGACATGAGTCCCTTCCACACCTGATCTTCTGGTCGATCATGCAGCTGTGCATGTGGCTGGTCCGGGGACATGTCTGAGAGTGTGCCCACACTCCATACATTCATGGGGGTGCAGATTGCTTGGCAAGGGGGCATAGGATATGGCAGCAGGGACCCTGCTGTATCTATTGCTTGCTCCTTCAATGATACCCGCTGGCTGCAGCAGGACAGGGAATCCCTCTACCAGAATACCCCAGCCTACTGAGCTTACTGGAAGGGCTAGGGGGCATCCATTTGGGCACTTGCCCATATATATAAACTCCCAGGACCCACACCTACTCAGCATCCCTTGCTTATGCAAAGCAGGGGACCCACTATGGGACCCAGGAAAGGCATCCAATTGGATGCCTGCTTGTGTCCTCCAAACCGCCCCTCACGATTGTGGGCACCGGGGGCAAGGCCATGGACAGGCAATGGGTGGTGCAACATTTTAGTGCATACTGCACCCTTTGCACCAGTCTGCGGGTGTGGAGCTGTGCAGGCTGGGTACATGCCTCTCGTCCATACCTGGCTCGCGATCACGCATAGCCCCCATTATAAAATGACAAGATAAAATCTAGAAATTTCATTGGCGGAAAGACGTCACTTGACCAAGCATTAAATCTCTATAAACACACACTCAGGTGCCAAATCTCATTTTCCTCTCCCAAAAAACCTACTTAGAGCCAGTTTATAAGTGTAATAAGCTGCTCCACGGTGTGCATCATGGGCTTTTAATGCACTTCCCAGGGGTGTAACGATACCTGACCTTTGATCTCTTGCCTTACAACACCCCTGGGGTGTGCATTAAAATCCTACACTTACTTATTTGGATCCCTTTGTAACATGTTTAGGAACTGTTATTTCCTGTGGGGAAACACCTGGCAGCTTCTACTGGAAAGATCCCCATAAAGTGGAGTCACTGCAGCACATCCTAATCCCACCACCCCAAACCTAGATGCCATCCACCTTAAAGACAAAAGACTTATCCACTGCTTCCAACTATCAGGATTTGTCACTAATTTTTGGGGGTGGGGATGGTTACATGGCTATATTGTATAAAGGTTTTTTAGTCTTTACTACAGTGTTGCAACTTGAAATTTAGTATACCGATTGACTGAATCAGATTGTGCTATTATACCACGACAGATGAAAAGGCACTTAGTTCCCCATTACCAGGCAGATGTTTTATGAGTGTGAGCTTTCAGTCCTTATCAATAATAAAATAGCTGCCTGTGTATCAGTAGCTCACGGAAAGAAAAATAACTATTCATTTTAAGACAATCCACTCCAAGTGGGGCATGTTTGCCCAGCTGCTTCACTCTAAATAAAAGTGATTTACATTTGAAAACAAATTTGAGCAAGTTCCATTTATGTGTATGCTAGTCTGGATTTTGTTATTTATATCCTTTAATTTGTCTCAGACTGACGAACCACGGATGTAAAGTAGTCCTTTGGTTCTGATCTCACTGTAGAAATCCATGGATTTTATAACACTATCCATTAGCTCAAATACAAAAAATGTAATATAGTGTTTTACTTTAAACTTTATTATAGTTTTTATATTTATTATATAATACTGTATGTAACAAGGATCTCGATCCCAAGCACCGCCGCCTCTCTCTTCTTGCTGTTACCCTCCCCATCTCCACTCTTTGGAACCTCTCTTTTCTCTCTCTCTGGCAAGGTGCCTGGTGCTTGGAAGATGGGCAGAATTCTCTCCTTTACAAAGGTTGCAACCCCTTCTCCCCTAGAACTATGACCCTCTTCCCTTTACCACTGCATTGGCTAAAGTACACTAACAGCTTGTTCTCTTGCAGCTTTTCTATTATCTCAGCTCCTCTTTCCTTAGCTCATTCATGTCTAGCCTCAATGTAATCCATTCAAATATCTAATACTTTTACAGGTTTACTGATTTCATCCTGAAAAAGATAGACCAGGCCATTTTCTGCTGAGTCCCATCCTAGTGGCCCTTTACAATGAAATAATGTCATGCGGAGCTCTGCCTACCTTGATGTTGCAGGTTATTTAAGCAATTAACCACGACAGGGTGTGGGTTATGTTGGGATTTACCCACACACTAGAAGTGGGTAAATCCCAGTATAACCCTGGAGTGGTTTATTGCGATTATACAATTCCCCCCTTTTTTTGTTGCAAAGAAAAATACAGAGATTTTTTTTTTCATTATTTTTATTGATGTTACTGCTCCATCAGAAAAAAACAGTTCTTTGTTGCTAGAAGACCCTGTCTAGCTTCCTAATTTTTCCAGTTCTGCTGGTCTTTTTGATAGTAATTAAAAGAAGGGCCGTGTCTGACATCTAGAAAATGAACAGCATACTGATCTTTGTTTTTTAAAGAAAGAGTCTGCCAGTCACGAGTTTATTTTTTTTCTTTTGGGAGAGCTTGTGGCTGTCTCTTTAAGTGACTGTATGAGACAGTGTGTTGCGAGTTCCATGCTGTTGTTCACCTTGTAGTTGCGGGGCAGTGTCAGCTCTTGCGGTCGGGAGGAAGTAACAGTTTTCTTTGGTGCCTGAGATATTATTTTTTTCAAAGTGAAGTAAATAGTTTGAGTACCAGTGAGGCCGGAGCAGCCAGCATTCTGAGGACTTGTGATGCTTTGTGGAATCTGGAAATGGAGATGACCAACAGTGAGAAAAAGACCGCAAGGGAGGAAAATAAGAAAAAAGCTTGACAGGTGAGCCAGGTGGAATTGTTTACGGGGGAGGAGTTCCAAAACACTGTTTTCCCTGCGATGTGGGTATTCCCACTATTTTGAGAGTTACTCTCACTTTATTTTACGTGCTGCAGTTGTCAAAGACTGCTGCTTAGGGGCGAGTCAACGTGGTGGTTTTCACGCTGGCGTTCAGGTGGGTCGGAGTGATTTAAACAGTGGGTGAATGTAGATGCAGCTGACTGGCACCTTTTGTGTGGGTAATGCCAGGATTTACCACGGCAGAAAGGTGCCAGTCAGCCAATCAGGGACTCTGATTCTCGGACCCCATTGTATAATATGATTTTCATATTCAAAAAGGGGGATAAATCAAAATGAGAAAACTGGAGACTGATCAGGCTTTTAAATGCAAATTAGAAGATTTTTTTAAATGTTGTGGTCCATAGACTTTTAAAAGTGATTTATTTGCTGGTCCAGTGGCATGGAGGACTGAGGCATTCTGCCTTACCTCCTGCCACTGCGGAGACCCATATTCACGGTGCGAATGGGTCACCGGGAGTCGGCCAGGGAGGAGAAGGTTCAAGTGCCCCAGGGACAGCTCTCCTTCTCCAGGAAGGGGGGTGATCAGTGGCCAGTGCTTGCCTGGTCCCTAGCTGATGCTGGGGGCTGGCACACTGACACTGTCCACAGTGAGCAGAGGCAGGGTAGACACCTGACAAGATGCTCACAGGAGTGTGCACAGCACCATCATTGGTGTCACTGCACACCACACCTCTAGGGGAGAAAACAGGAAAAAGATTTCCGTGGCTGGATGATGGAGGGGCTCGCAGGTCCCACTTCCCGACCAGCCACAGCACCGACCAGAACCGGATCCGGTCTTCGGTGGGGGCCTGAGGTACCCCCACCGACCCCACTGGCAGGGGCAAGCCCTTGGGGAAGACGGTCAGCATCAGACGGTAGATGTCAGGGGGATGAGGCTGCAGCTTCCTCCCAAATGTGGGCCACCAGAGGTGGGGAGGTAAAAAGAGAAATAAAAAAAACAAAAGTGGTTTATTTGTTGCTTTTCCCTGTCCAGATTTGCTCTGTTCTCCAGTGGTTGATTTTTGACAACTTTATTGTTAGAACATTTTTAAAAACAGGAACTCAGGACTGCTTTCTGGCTTTCTCTTGGCACTTGACCAAGCAAAAGCATTTAACAGAGTTTCCCACGAATATCTGTATTGGCCCATTATGGTATACCTGATAGATGTATTAAATGGATAGGCATTTTATATGGGTGTGTACCTATCACTCCTTTTACAAACATGTTGTAACCCCCCTGCAAATGGGGGTTCCCAGAAGTCTTCCAGGAGCTTGCCTAAGTGCTCCAAGTCTGGGTGGTATCCGGCAGCACAGATGTTTTAAATGGCATTGTAGTGAGTGCTTTTAGAGCCTCTGCATACTGTCTCTTTAAGAGCTGTCTGCTTGCAGACATAATTAGTTTGTATGGGGGAACTGTGTGTATTTGTGCCCGAGTCCCGCCCGAGTTGCTGGCTATATGCTCCGTTTCTGCCGTTGCTAAGTGGGCAGAGTGAACACTCTTAAAAGATGTAACTAATTCTGGGGAGAAATGCAGAGTATTAGTGAAAATGTAGTTTGCCTAACCTGCTTCTTTTGCAGCACGAATTGTTTCTGATCTGCTTCCCCATTTTGGTCCCAGACTGTTGAATTGGACCAATCAGTATGTGAGGACTCTAAGATGGAGTTTGTTTTGGGCAAATCGGGACTGGGACTCTCGGTTACAGCCTGTGGAAAGGGGACTGTATGGAAGGTGCTTCTGGGTAATGTAGTTTTGGATCCATGGTGTCTTTTTGCACCTATAGAGGGAGTCCTGCTGTGATTGACAACTGAACTGACCAATTAAACCTTTTGGATCTAAGTGAAAGACCCTGGGCTGTCTGTTGGGAAGCCAGATTCAAGTTGGAAACTGGAGAGAGAAGGAGCTCTGAGTGTGCGAGCGGCCAGTTTGCTGCGTAGTTCACGTGGGAGAACCATGGAAGGCCTGATTTCCGGCCTACTTGCCTGATTTCTGCTCTGAGAGGGAGAAAAGGACATTTTCGGACTGAATCCGAAGTTTGTGAAGAAAAAGCAAGCTTCTGCTGTTGTGAGACCAGGCTTACCCTGTAGAAGACCAAAGATTTTGCTGAAAGCGATCGGCCTGTCAGGACTTTAGCTACCGTAGTGTTCTCGGGTATTTGCAGTGATTTTGTGTGATCGGGACTGAGGAGTCACCTGCCTGGTACAGTAAACTTTCTTTTACATATAAATGTGCTATGTGCTAGAAGGGGATCGCAATCTGATTTCCCCATTTGCTATAAACTGTGTGCTAGTGCTGGAAGTTGTTTTCCCTGCAAGAATCAGACTGAATCCATGCTGCCTGGTGCAGATAGGCCCTGCCACGTGGGTCTTATCTCACTACCCTGCTGCACCAGAAAGATCCATCGACGAGGGGCCAGCCCCTTGCACCTTGCTTGAACAAGCACAGAGCAAAGCAACTCGTGTGGGTCCTGCTTCCTCTGGCAATCCAGAGAGATCCTCCATCAGCCTGCCTGTGTTTAGCCTGGGTATCGTGAGTAATTATCAGGGTAGCTCCCTGCAACTTTTGTTTAATCAGAGTGCGTCATCTGATTGTTGTGCTTTTCTTTCCATGAACTGAGCCACCCAGCTCCGGATTACAAATTGTGTGTGTGCATGTTCTTGTTTCCATTACAGGGCCCCAAGCAGCCTCAACGGACCTGGGTACCCAGACAGTGTGACATCTGGACCCTAATTGCATGCACAGTACTGTGATTATTAATGTGTCTAAACCAATCAACCTGATTTTCTCCCCTCCTTGTTACAGACCCCCTGAATAAATCAGATCTGTTTGTTTCTGCAATTTACATTGACTGTGGTGTCAGTTTATCCTGAAAGTATTGCATTGTTGCTATTGTACTGCATCACCTTATTTTACAGGGGGTCCTCAGAGTCAAGCTGAAGGAACCAGTCCTGGGGGTAAGTGCCAAGTACGAGTATATGTGGCTTGCATATCTGGGGTATTGGAAAGTTACTGTTGTGTACTGTGTGGGTCACTAGTGGGAGAAAAGGGGGGTCACAGTGTCCCAGAGGGCTGTGACCTGGTTAGACTAGCCACAACCAACCCAGACCTTTGGGTGGAGGCACCCATCATAGAACCTAGGCCCCTTAACCTGTTAGTAGCCAAGCAGGCAAGGGTAGTAGCCCTTGGGATAGCGCCACCTAGGAGTTACAATAGAAACACAGACTTTGACAGCAATAAGGACTGCTTGGCCTACTCAATCTGCCCATTTCCCCTACCTAATGGATAAGCTGCAGATCCTAGTTAACCCACAGCCTACTTCTTCCTACCCCCCCCACCAGAATTGCCTTATGTCTGTCCCATGCATTCTTGAATTACCCCACTGTTTTTGACACCACAACCTCCTCAGGAATGCCGTTCCATGCGTCCACCACCCTCTCCGTGAAACCATATTTCCTCACGTTGCCCTTGAACCATCCTCCCTCTGTCTTCAAATTGTGCCCCCTTGTTCTTGCACATCTCTTTTTCTGAAAGATGCTACCCTCCCGGACTTTGTTGATTCCCTTGAGGTATTTGAAAGTTTCTATCATGTCCCCCCCCTCTCCCTCCTTTCCTCGAGGGTATATATACTAATCTCCTTTAGTCTCTCTTCGTATGGTTTCTGGTGCAGACCCTGTACCATTTTAGTTGCCCTCCTCTGGACTGCCTCCATCCTGTCTATGTCCTTGTGAAGATGGGGTCTCCAGAACTGCACACAGTACTCCAGATGGGGTCTCACCAACTGTCTGTATAAAGGGATAACAACTTCCTGTTTTCTACTGGTGATGCCTTTTCCTATACATCCCAGTATCCCCCCAGCCCTCCTTACTGCCTTCTCACATTGCTTGCCTACCTATAGGTTGTCTGATATGACTACCCCCAGGTCCCTTTCCATTTTTGTTGTTGTGAGCCCCCCTCCCATTGTGTACTCTTCCCCTGGGTTTTTGTTTCCCAGGTGCATTACTTTGCACTTCTTTGCATTGAATCTAAACTGCCATACGTTTGACCATTCCTCCAACCTTGCCAAGTCCCATCCCATCTCATCCTTTCCATCCCCCCTTGTGTATCAGCCCGTTGCAGATCTTTGTGTCATCTGCAAAGAGGCATACTTTTCCTTCCAGTCCCTCTGCAAAGTCACTTATAAAGACATTAAAAAGGACCGGACCCAGTACTGAACCCTGTGGTACCCCACTAGTACCACAGGAATGGATGGCTGAGGAAAGACACCAAGGCCTGCAGGGGTGTTAGACAAGATTGCCCCCTCAGCCCGTTATTGTTTATCTTTGCACTTGACTATGTAATCAGGAAAATTCAGGCATGACAGCTCATTTAAGGCAATTAACTTCATTTTCAGTATCCTACAATAAAGATTTTGTCCTATGCAGATGACATTTGTCTGCTTTTGCCAGATGAGACATTTGCTGCTGCTGCAATCACAAATATATTTGAACATTATGCTATGGTATTAGGGGGTCAAAATTAATTTTGATAAAAGCCGTGGCATATACAATGGGGCAGCCAGGCTACTACACCAACACTGGACATACTGTAGCTTCTATACCTATTTGGACACCCCTATTAACATTTTAGATATAACCTTTGGTCCACCAAATGCTGCCCAAGCAAATTGGGAAACAGAATTATCAATAGCTAAGGCAAAACTAACCCCATTGAAAAATAGACTTTTATCAAAGAAAAAAATAGTTATATTTAAAACATTGATTCTACTGGTATTTCTACACCTGACTCATGTTTTACCCCACCAATACCTCGTGAAGCCAAGCTATTTAACATATTCTGTCAAGGTTTTGGGGTAGTTGTTTAAGTAAGAAATAAGACACGACAGGGTGTGCATTGTGCTCTGATAACTGCACTCCCAGGGGTGTAGATAGGCATGAGGCCACAGGCTGAGTGCTGGTTGCCCCTGGGAGTGTGGTTATCACAGCACAGTGCACATCCCCGGAGTGTCTTATTGTGCTTGTAAAATGGGCAACTAGGCTATTTTGAAATAAACATAGGCAACTGTATTAAAAAACAAGAACAAAATATGTAGAATGTTTGGAAGAAAAACGTCAAATAGTCCCTCCACTAATAGGTGCCAACAGGGGGCACTGTCAGATGTATCAGTGAGTTTGTATGTGAAGTGGTCTGGTCATAGCTGTTTGTTCTCTTGGTCCCCCCCACACACACACACACGCACAAACACAAACACATATCAACAATTTCTTACTCCTTACTTGGAGTTTATTTCACATGTTATTTCTTTTCTCTGTGCTGCTTTCCTTTGGTGATGCCTCCCCGAGATTCATTTCAGACCTAAATCGAGGATTAGTGAGCATGTGCTTCCGTGTGTAGCAAGTCTTTGACATAATGGGACAGACTGAGTATCTGCGATGGGCTAGCTGGCAGCACACTATCAGCTGTGGCAGCGAGATAAATGAAAGTGCCACTGTGCTGTGTGGCAGCAAGTGTGTGAAGATCACAATCCCTGTATGAAGATGCACAAGGCAACAATGGTGTTAAATCACTGTTCTGGTCTTTTTTAAAAACTTCAAGAAATATTTTAATAGATACATTTACTGATGATAATCACAGCATTCAAGGTACTGTCAGAATCTTTCAAATTTGTGAGCCAGCGAGTAATAGTGGGGGTGGATTGGGGGGGGGGAGGTTTATGGCGCCAGACAGGACAAGATAGCTTCAGAGACATCGGCCAGCATTTTAAACACTTCTTCTACCTCTTGGATCAAAGGTAGCAAGAATTTTACTTCAAGAATGCCTGCCATTGTGTTTTATGCTTTGCAAGTGATACTGGGTTAAACAGAAATGGGAGTAAAAATGTCTACTTGAAAATGCTTTAAAATTCTAAATAGAATGCCAGAATAGTGAATCAAAGGGCAAAATTCTGTGATCCTGCATTTTCAGTGGGATTGGTTATTTACTGTGCATTGTACTCCTACATTGCACCTATAAATAACCAAACAGGATTCAGTATTTATGCATGCCATTTTATAAATGCATTATAAATCATGACATCATTCTTAGCTAATCAGGACTGTTTATTTCTAAACATTCCAGGTATTCTTAGAAACACAAGAGAGCATCTCATGCACATGGTTCTAAAATTCTGAAGTTCTAAGTTCAGTTGACCCAATCCATTTCCAACAAAGTGGATTCTCTAGTATTCCGCAAAATAAAACAGTTTGATTTTAAATTTAAATTATTTTTTTTTAAACAAAGGTGTTTAACATGATTTATAATACATTTCTATGTACAGTTCCTGTGTCTCTTATGGTTATAAGAGTTTCTTCTCAAGTCCATTGTGTGCCAGAACTGTTAAGCTGTGCTTCACAGTTCTCTTACCCAAAGAACTCAAGAAGGCATTCTTATAACTATAAGAGACACAGGAACTGTTAGAGGCAGTCTAGCACAGTGGTTTAGGGCACTGAGCTGCAACCCTGGAGACCTATATTTGAATCTCACAACCCCCACTTGCATACTGTGTGACCCTGAGCAAGTCACTTAGCCTCCTTGAGCTCCCAGGTTGCACCAGGAAACAAGTTTTGTCTTAGTGTGCCTTTCCTAGTGAAACAATTTCCCCTTTCCTTTTTTTTTATATAAACATTTAATAAAAAGAGAATGTACTTATCAGGATTATGGAAAAGGAGGGTTCAGAATGGTCAACCCTATTGCTTTTTTTATGTGCATTTTTTTAATTTTTGTCTTTGGTTCAGTCTTGCCCCAAAAATAAATACTATGAACTCCAGTAGTGAGGGAGTGGCTTCTCTGAAAGATACAGGTATGACCAAGGTTGCCTTAGGCTACCCAGTGTTCCAGGAACATTATGAATACCATCTTTTGCATTTCTGTCATTAGTGAGAATCAGGCAGTGGTATGTTACAGCTACACAAGTTACAGGCCTTTCTAAGCAAACATTATGGGCTCGATTCTCAAAGGGCAGTGCAAGCTGCACCAACAGCAGCTTGCATCGATTGCCGGTGCACCAGAAACCCTGCACTCAATTCTCTATTGGGTAAGGTTCCAGCAGCAAAGTCCTGTAGTTTGTGGCAAAGGTGGCCATGTGCCACAGAGATGGCGCATCCAAGAGGTTTGCCACAAGCTGCGGGCATGGTCAGGCAGCACTTATACATGTAAAATATGTTGCAGTCTTTAATGGCTAGTGGGCCCCCGATCTCCTTTTCATTACAAGTAATCATGTCCCTGGTGGTCTAGCGGACCCTCATCCCCATCCCTGATCTCCCCCTTAAATAATCATATATCTTCTCCTGGTGGTCTTGTGGGCCCCCCTCCCTAGCACCAACTTGCCTGTATAATATAACATATAACTTTCCCTGGTGGTCTAGTGGACTCCCAATTCCGGCAGCCAGTGTCCCACCACCTCACTCTCCCCAGTCCCATCCCTGAGCCGGCAACTGACATAGCCCTCCACTCTCCACCATGGCTGGCCGCCAACTGAGCTGTCAATGAGCACACACTGTACAATCAGCTATTACAGTACACACTCATTGACAGCTCAGTTGGAGGCTGGCCGTGGTGGAGAGTGCAGGGCTGTGCTGGTTGCTGGCTCAGGGATGAAACAGGGAGGAGTGAGGTGGTGGGGCACTGCCTGCCAGGGTGGGAGGGGTCCACTACACCACCAGGGAAAGCTATATGATATATTATATGGGCAGATCAGGGATTGGGAGGGGGGTCCGCTAGACCACCAGGGAAAGATATATAATTATTTAAGGGGGTCATCGGGGATGAAGCAGAGCTGTCCTGTTAGACTGAATATTTTCAAGTCACTCTATGACCTTTCCGTGAAGGAATTCTGCAAATGTTTCCCACATCGCTAGGTCACCTATTTTCTAGTTTCCCTCTTGACCATCCTGCTTCCCGCCCTGCCTCTGCCCCTGCCTCTCTTTCCCTACCAAAATACCAGCTTCTCTGCCTCTCTTTAGCCATGGCCAAGTTCCACCCCCTTCCCTGAAGTTTGCCAGTTAACTATTCAAACCCCGTCATTTCTTCCTAAGCTGGTATCCCTCTTCTTGCCTTTCTCTCTCCTTTTAAGTAAACGTTCTGGCTGTACCCAGTTATGAGCCTATCTGTTGTAAAGGCCCTCTCACTCAAATGTTGATGTACATCTGTATATTTTTCTTCTTTGTGTAATATTGCATTATGTTTTACCATGTTACTGTACTATGATTTTTGTATGACCATATCCATCTTGCAAATGAGCCCTGCTCAATGGTGCCTGCCTGGATAAATAAAGATTTTGATTGACTGATTGATTGATTGATAGGGAGGGGGTCCGCTAGACCACCAGGGACATGATTACTTGCAATAAAAAGGGGATCGGGAGGACCCACTAGCCACCAGGGACTGCTGCATATTTTACATATATGTCACCTGACCATGCCCACAGCTTGTGGCAAACCTCGCTAGACCACCAGGGAAGGATATATAATATATTACATGGGCAGATCAGGGATAGGAAGGGGGTCCACTAGACCACCAGGGACATGATTACTTGTAATAAAAAGGGGATCAGGGCTGGGAGAGTCCCGCTAGCCACCAAAGACTGCTGTATATTTTACATGTATAAGTGCCACCCAGCAATAACAGAATGCTAGAAAAATAACAATATTTATAGAGGTTCTATTAGATATAGGACAAAAACAAGATGCTGTTCTAAATACTGCTGCACTGTACAATGCTCTTCTTTTCAGCAATGTTGTAATAATGTATGCAATAATTATATATTTAAGTTTGATATTCATGTGCTAATATGTTGCACTGACTCTATGGTTGAACAAATAAGTTGACTACAGGTCATGGGGGCATGGGTGACTGCTGGAAGGTGGTGGCACATGTACCATCCTGCCCTGGGAGGCATAGGCACTGGGTTGTATGGGTCCATGGGGCATGGGCTCCAGCAATATTATGTGACATGGGACCAGCCCCAGCAATAATTTAAAGTGTTTTGTCTTTATTTTGTTTCGAGCTTGTGACCAAGGCAGGCATGCACCCTCTGTGACCCGCAGGCGGCACCCCCCACTCCCTTATTATTCTTTCATTGCTGGGCTGGTGGCATGGCATTATTTGAAACTGTGTATGACCTGGGCGACTGTGACTTGCGCTCCCCCCAGAGCAATCCTGACTCTGACCCTATCCTTTCACTGAAATGATTGGTGGACCTGTGGCATTTTTTTTAAAGTCCCGCAAAATCCTTTTCTTAGCATGTGCCCAAAGAAGACAGCGAGCAGTCTCATTGGGCAGTAGGTGGACTTGTGAAAGGGCCGGTGAGGTGACGCGAGAGGAGTGAGCTGTGAGTTGGGTTGTGACAGTCAGTGTGAGGAGGTAGCACCAGGCAGAAGAAGAAGGTGACTGAGTCTGGGACATCTCAGACGGGCAGAGGGAGGGCCATAAGGGAGAGACCATCAGTCCCAGACCAGGCCCATGCAGGCAGTGCAAGCTGAGGGAACCAAGTGCCAGGGAAGTGTATGTGGCGACCCATGTGAACGGCTAATGCTTAACACGCTCATTGAGTGAGTGACCATGTATTGCATGTAGCCCGAGGGAGTCAGCAACTGGTAGAGGCTGTGAGCGGCTGACAGTGGGTCATGTCAGTTGATGGGCAGCCTGCTGAAGAAGTGAACGGACTGGAGGAGCCAGAGTGAGAGGACTAGTGCAGCTCAACAAGAGCAGTCAAGTCCCCCAGAGAGGAGCCAGCCAGAGGAGAGAGAGCAGCAGCACCATGGGTGATCTATGATTAACAATATATACCTTCCCCTCACCAAGAGAGCTGAGTAGAGCCAGCCCAGGCAGCAGTAGCCATCCAGGTAAGGTGAGGATGCAAGTGGAACCCAAGCCTAGGTGTCAGGAGGAGAGAGAGGAGACAGCTGACTCTTGTTCCCAGGCCAGCGATGACTGAGGCAGGCTACTAGGCCACTGGCAATGGTAGGGGAATCGTGTGGGAGCCTCAGAGCCTGAATGTGTGGTACCAGGGGATAGGATTGGAGATGTAGCATTTGAACTGAACAGTATGGGTGGTATTCAGTGTTGTCACATTTTCCCCCAAATCGTTTTGCAAGAAATCTACAACAGTTCCTATTCTGCATTCCCGCCCCTTGTTTCAGACTGCAATTTCAGAGAAGTTGCTCCAGGTTCATTTGGGAACCATGAGCACTAAACCACCCAGTGGTCAACATGCTGAACCCACATTTGAGCTTCAGTTCTGTTTGCCATTTCTTATCAGTGGTAAAATTGGAAATGTTTAGGTGGGCAAACTTTCCCCTCTGGTTTTGTGATGGGGTTGTCATTTGGAGAAAGTTGATGGAGGTGCAAGAACCATACATGTCTGGGCTTCGAAATTCGGAGCAAATGGTCATATCGTGTAGCAGCAGGGGTTAAATTGGGCAGGAGCCCACAGAAACTCAGTTTTAACACCTCTGTCTTCATTCTCCTCCATTAACTATCTACTATATAAGAGTTCCACCACCTAGAAATTTAGATGTGAGAGATTCCCAGCACCTAAACATTTCCAATTTAACCACTGTGTAGCGGTTTCTTATTTTAAAGAGTAATGTATCTATAAATAGTGAGAGTCATATATTTGGTGTTAACGAATATTTCTGTCAAGTTAGTTCAATGATTTACTAGTTTGTGTGTCCAAGCTCTAACATTATTAAGAACATCAGTAAACCTTGGCAGAGCAAGGGTAAATTTGAGTGTAAAAATCATAGCGCAATGCTAGATTCCTAGCAGTCGAGAAGTATGAGAAGAAAGCTCATACAGTTTTGTGAGAGGTGGTGGAACTGAGTTCTTGTGGGCTCCTACCCAAATTAATTCAACATTTATGTACTGTACCAGGCATGTAAGGAGATTTAGCTGCTGCTGACCAGAGAGCTAACTCAAATTTTGTATTATACCATGGACCCAGCACACTGACCAATCAGATAGGCAAACTGGCCCCTTACTTCCATTGATTATCTACTGATAATCACCGCAAAAGGTGCCAGCTAGCCGCATTTCAATAACCAAAAAAAAAAAATCATTCCGAGTCGTCATGTTTATTTCCTTGATAAACTTTCCTATAGTAACTAGCCCTCTACCTCTGCAACCACAACACCTAAAAAACAACTTGTTGAACCAAGAGATCATCCAGCAGCATTTTAATACCTCATTCACTTAAATCGACCACTTTATCCAGCTGACTTGTTCTCTAGTGAACTGCCGTTTGCTCTCCATGTCACTCCTGCTTCCTCTCCGCTCTGTCCCCACTCTCTCTTCACTGCTGTGCCACTGTATCTTATCCCCTAATTCATTTAAAAAAAAACGAAATGGCCACAAAAAAGCTGCATAATAAATTCCCCTCAACACCATTGTGGACACATACCTGGAAGTTGAACAAAAAAACATGATTTGTAATGCCCCACTCTGCCCAGTCACAGCGCTAAACACATCTCACTGTCTGCCTATTTGAACCCCATACCGGAACAAAAACAAACCTTCAGTCTCACGCTCTCTGACCTGCATGCAGCTGACCTTAGTAAAAAACAACATCTATTGAACTGCTCACTCACTCAGCTCACTAAAACCCTCAAACTGTGATAACTGTATCGCAGGGGCCGGGAGGGAAACATCTTCTCAAAATTCAATCTATTACAAGGAACTATTTTTTGCAACTCAGCAATAAACTAAAATACCATTTCAAATAATACAAAACACTGTTTTTCTTTCATTTTTTTTCCATAAAAACTAAAATAAACATGGTATAATCGCAATAAGCCACTTGGGGGATGTGGGTTATCGGTGGATTCTACAGTACAAGGCGGTTTACCCATTCGGCAAGCCTTGTAGGCAAACCCGTCAGCCATGGTAAATCCCCCATAACCCACACCTCCTCATGGCTTATTGCTTAAATATCTACTGACTGTAGAACTTGACTCCTCCTCCTTCTAGGCTACTTCATCCAACCCCCAAAAACAACATGGACAAGTAACATTCTAGTGGTACTACGACTAAGATATCACATTGTAAGTACAATGTTTACAATGTTTATTAACACTCACACACAGCAGCAAATGAAAAATCAGGTTTCTTAGGGAAATCTCCCCCTCCAAAATGCCTCCCTTGCCCCCCAAAATGTGGGTTCCTCTTTGGAGTTTAAAAACATGGCTTTTAAAGAGTATTTTAAATTTTTTCTCATACCTTAAGCCAAAGGGCTTAACCCCCTGACCCCCACAGTACTGTACAGAGGGCTCTGCTCCCATAGACCCCCACTGGGGGCAGGGCTTTGACCCCTGACCCCTGGGCCCCACCAAACATTTAACAAACCCGGCTCCTATGCTGGGAGGGCTCTGCGGGTAGTGCAAGTGTAACCCCCAGGTGGCACTATCCCAAGGGCTACTACCCCTGCCTGACTGACTACTGACAGGTTGAGGGGCCTAGGTCCAATGGCAGGTGCCTCCACCCAGAGGTCAGGGTTAATACTGTCTGGTATGGCTTGGTCACAGCCCTCTGGGACACTGCAATCCCCTTTTCTTCCCACTAGTGGCCCACACAATACATTAGGAACATCTTCACAATGTACACTTACCCCGAGGACTGGCTCTGTCGACTGGACTCTGAGGACCCATTGTAAAACAAGATGATACAGTGCAAAAGCCACAGAACAATACTTTAACATAAATGAATACCTCAGACAGTGTAACTTTGCTGAAACAAAAAAATCTGATTTATTTAGGGGGATATAACAAGGACAGGGGGAAATCAGGTTAATTAGGTTAAACACATTAAAAATCACAGTACTGTGCGCATATTCAGAGTCCCAAATTGTCACTTTCACTGGGTACCCAGGATGGGGGGGGGGCTAGCCAGGATCGGGTGCAGCTGGTTGGGGCCCTGTGATGGAAAAAAAAACACTTGCACAATACCCAATTGTAAACCGGAGCCGGATGGCTCAGTTCGTGAAGAAATTAGAAAACAACAATTAGATGACACACTTGCAGTTTGATAAACAGATGGCAGGGAGCTACCCTGCTTTGTACTCACAAACTCAATGCTGGGAACTGGATAGAAGGCAGATTGTCCTGGATTGCCAGGAGGAGCAGACCATGTGGACAAGGTCCTTGTGACTGGACCCCACTGCAGTTTAGAGCAAATGGATGTAGTCTGGATTAAGCTGGGGTTTACTTCCAGCTTCAGGCATTCAATTCACTGTACAGAGGATTTGAAACGTGATTCCCCACAAGCACTACACACATTTATATGTAAAAGGAAAGTACTATACCAGGCAGGCTGCTTCTCTATCCCGATCGCAATTACTGCACAATACCCGGGAGAACACACAGCAGATTCAGTTCCTGACAGACCGAGCGTGATTCAGCAATTTCTCCAGTCTTCTACAGGATGAGCCTGGTTTCCTCACTTCTGGTGCTTCTTTCTCCTTACAACTCTGATTCAGTCCACATTGGCACTCACAAACAGTTGTAGGCCGAACTTCAGGGCCCCACACGAGCTTCCCGCATGAAAACTCAACAGCGCAGGAGCCCGGAGCGCCTTCCCTCTTCACAGTCACAACTCATCTGATCTTTCCAGTAGCATTTCCTTTGAGTTCCTCCCAGTTCAGTTGGCTGGTTTGGCTGTCACTCACAGTAAACTCCCCCTTTTGGTTGAAAAAAGGCGCCGAAGTCCAGACTACAATTCCCAGAAGCATTGGACATACAGTACATAGGTGGCTGGCTCTACAATGAGAGTCCAAGTTCATATTTGCCAGCAGCAGGCTCCATTTCAAAGATCCCCCCACACTGATTGGTCCAGTTCAGCAGTTCAAAACTAGAATGGGGAACTAGGCAAACACAGTTCTGACTGCAAAGAAAAACAGGTTAGACAAACTGCATTTTCATTATTACTCTAAATGATGTCTAGCAAACAGACATCTTTGAAAAGTGCTCACTCTGCCCACTTAGTGACAGCAGAGACGGAGCGATTTGGCAGCAGCTTGAGTGGGACTCAAGCAGGAAAGCACACAGACCCCCATCTAAATTAAGTATGTCTGCAGGCAGACAGCTCTTAAAGAGACAGTACCAGAGACTCTAAAAGCACTCACAGATAAACGGCTTAGACGCCGAACACTATCCAGGCTTGGAGCATTCAAGCAAGCTCCTGGAAGACTTTTGAGAACCCCCATTTGCAGGGGGGTTACACCAGTTTTCTGTATCTTCCCAGAGGATACATGTCTAAGGGTACTTAGACGTGTGTCCTCTGAGAGGGTTTTGAGAATCCTGAATTAGGGGATACGGTAGCCTGCATCTGCCGCAAGCCCCCTAGCACCATGCCATGGCCCATTTTGTGCCACAAGGGTAATGCAAGCACCCTTTGATGCACACAGCCTGCATTTGACGCAGGCTGCTTTTGAGAATTGCTCCCAGCACATCTTTTGGCACAAGCTGCACTTTGCACCATTCCCTGTCATTCAAGGAGGCTTTGAGAATCAGGCCCAGTATGTCTCACTAATGCTCATTAAGTTTTTTCCTCCACTGCACCTTCTGCTGTGATGTCCCAGTAAAGAGGAGGAAGTCTTTTCACAACTTACTGATAAAAGAATTTCTCCTCAGATGTGGGAATAGTTGCTAAAAATACTTTAAAACATAAAGCAGTACAAGAAAGGACATATCATGTATCCAGACACTAGAAATCCAAGAATACTTTCTGCTGTCCTGTCCAGTGGCAGCGGCCTTTTGGGACTCCTTTGCTAAAGAGTGAGGGGGCCCTGAACTTTGATAATACTACATAGAAATAAGTGCTTTGGGTCTCTACCCTATATGGTGGCTTAGATATCACAAAAGCACCTTGTGTCTAGTGTTTATGGCCTGTAAATTTTATATATGGCAAGTAAGTTGCGCTTTTACAGTAGAACAAAAACAAAACAAATTGTCTCCATGGTGCTTTACTTCATCAGAAAAATTTGCTTTATGGAAAACTAAAAATTGCTTCCATCTCAGTTTTGGCAGCTACAGAGACACTGTGCATATGTTACATCTGCTGTGTGGGAATGACACATACCCCTTTACTGTGATGGACACTTAACTCCTTACTAGTTTTCCAAGTATAGGGATACTGGTATTTAGGTGTACTAGGATAAAGAAAGAAAAAATTACTCACCTTAGTAATTATGTTTCTTCTAGTGGAGTCTTGCTGTATTCTGACAATTGCAGTTAGCCCCAGCCTTTAAACTGCCCCGGAGAACAAAGGGTTAACTTTTCTATGCATGGCATAGAATGTTCATCTCAAGCTTGGTTGAAGCCTCTGCCTGTTGTTATTCAAACTGCAGCCATTAGATCTTAACGAGCAAAACTCACTAGGTGTTCTGTGTGGAAACTGTAAAATTTTTAACTAGCCAACTGGCAGAAAAATAATGTTTTGGGTCCTCAAAGGAAGACTCGAGTCCGGAAACCCAAAACCAAAAACCAATCAAATGAAATAACATTCCACCCAAAAAGAAAGAGGGTGTAAAAAGGGGGCACCTCTAGGATGCCAACACTGTGCCTGCCCACCCACATCCTAAAAATCTAGGTTCTGAGAGGGGAGGCGAGGGGGAGGTCAGAATACAGCAAGACTCCATTAGAAGAAACATAATTACTAAGGTGAGTCATTTTTTCTTCAAACAACATGAAGTCTTGCTGTATTCTGACAATTGCAGACTACCAAGCAGTACCTCCATGGAGGAGGGACAGAACCTACTTTGGGAATAGGCTCTGAAGTACTGCTGTGCCAAACCGAGCATCACTCCTAGCCTGGATATCCAGAGAGTAATGCTTGGTAAAAGTATGGACTGTTTTCCAGGTGGCTGCTTGACAGATTTCTAAAAGAGGGATATCCCTGGCAGCACCTCTTGTGGAATGAGCCCTCAGGCCTGAGGGTGGAGTTCTACACATTTTTTCATAGCAGAATTGTATACAAGAAACAATCCACCTGGCAATAGATCTCTTGGTGGCAGGTTTACCCTTCCCAACTTCTCCATAAGTGAGGAACAACTGGAGGGAGTCAAACCTGTGACCCTTGGTATGCTCTATGTAGTAGCTAAGGGCTCTTTTAACATCCAAACTGTGTAGCCTCCTCTCTCCCGGGGAAGAATGATCAGTGAAGAACACAGGGAGAGATGTAGACTGATTCAGGTGGAAATCTGAGACCACTTTAGGTAAGAACTTTCTGTTAGTTCTAAGGACCACTTTAACTCTGTGAAAAGAGATGAAATCAGGTTCCACTGACAGGGCTTGCAATTCACTAATACATCTAGCAGACGTAATGGCTACCAAAAACACAGTTTTCCAAGTCAAGTACTTAAGCTCTGCTGAGGACAAAGGCTCAAAAGGGGGTTGCATAAGCTGAGCAATGCAAACATTAAGATCCCGAGCAGGAGCAGGATCCCTAAAGGGGGATTGGTGAAAGCAGAAACAGCTGCCAAGTGTACCTTGAGAGTAGCTAGTCTGAGACCTAGGCCATTGAGATAGACCATATAATCCAGAACCGTAGGCAATTCAGCAGAGTCTGGAGAAATATTCTTCTTAGAACACCAAATGCTGAATCTTTTCCATTTGGAGTTGTAAGTCTTTCTGGTGGAGGGCTTTCGAGAAGCCTTAAGGATATCCAGAACCCCTTGGGAAAGATGCAGATCTGCAAACTCTAACTCTTCAAGAGCCAAGCCTTGAGATTGAGAGACTGAAGATTGGGGTACCAAATCCTCCCCTGAGAGGATGTTAACAAGTTGTAATTCCTCGGAAGAGACAGGGGAAGATGGACTGCTAGGGACAGCAGCAAGGGATACCATGGCTGCCTGGCCCAGTCTGGAGCAATCAGAATCACCTTGCATGGTTGTGACCTTATCTTGACTAACACTTTGAACAAGAGAGGGAAGGGGAGAAAAGCATACAGAAATTTCCCTTCCCAGTTCAGAATCAGAGCATCCAGGGGGACTGAGCCCAAGACTGGGGGTCTGCAACAAAAGAGAGGAAGCTGGTGATTGTCTGGGGCTGCAAAAAGATCCATCTCTGGAGTGCCCCATCTTGAGAAAATCACCTTCAAAACCAGAGGATCTAGGGCCCATTCCTGATGGCCCTGGGATATTCTGCTCAGTGCATCTGCTAGAACATTGTCCTTCCCTGGCAGGTGAACTGCTACCAGAGAGGTTTGCTGGGAATAGGCCAGGGACCACAACTTCATTGCTTCTGTGCACAAGGCCATAGACCGAGTGCCTCCTTGCTTGTTGATATACCACATGGTGGTGGTGTTGTCTGTTCTGACCTGAACCACCTTGTTCTGTACTGATTTGGAAAAAGCTTGCAGTGCCAGAAACACTGCTCTGAGTTCCAAAAGATTGATGTGTAGAAGAGATTCCTGAGGCAACCACAGTCCCTGGGTGGTAAGTTCCCCCAAATGGGCTCTCCAGCCCAGCAGGGAAGCATCTGTGGTGAGGACCACTATTGGGAGACTTAAGAATTGTTTGTGTCTGTTTCCCAAAGGATTTGTGGAGGGGAATACACAGTCTCCTGGACTCTGAGATGTCCATCATCTCTACATAGTCAGGCTCTTCCTGATCCTCCACTGCCTCCTCCACAGGAAGCTGAAGGGTATCAGCCACCTTTCTGTAAAACATGAAGTGTGAAGGGGACTCAGAAAGCCTAGGAGGAGAAACACCCGAAGGTCTGTCTGGGGAGATGTCCGGGTCAATAGGCACATCCAGACTTTCACCATCACCATAATCATCTTCCAACTCTCCTTCCTCCTCAAACTGCGGTTCATAAAATTCTTCCAGGGTATAATCCGGAACCAGGGGAACCGATCGGGCCAGACCCACCTGCCAAGGTGCCGGATCAGTCAGAAACCGGCGAAACAATTCCACAATACAAGTCACTGGCTATTTCATTGGCGGTCGGAGTATGAGATTCTGGATCCGAACCGGTTGATTTGTCTTTTCGTTTTCTTTTGGTCAGAACCAATTCCTCGGAATCAGCTCTCCTTTTGCCCAAAGAAGTATCGCCTTGGTCAGAGGGCACTCCTTGTTCGGTCGGAACCGAACAGGGCTGGCCATCCGGGTCAGCGGACTTCTCGGCCTCCCTTTCCCTCAGTCTACCTAATCTCTTTTCCAGGGTAGATTTGGGAAAATGTTTGCAAATTTGGCAGTCTGAATCGAGATGGTCAAACCCCAGACAATAAACACAGGTGGTGTGGGGATCAGCCTTAGCAAAGACCTCCCCACACTCACTGCAGTGTTGAAACCCAGTGGCCGGTCCTTTTCTTGGTTTCTCAGGCATGGCCAACCCAACCAAACTTACCCTTTTTCGCAACCGCCAGGCAAGACTCCTTTGGTTCCTGACTGTGTCACGGGTCACGGGTCTTGGAAAAAAGCGTACTAAAACCTGTTTTTTTTAGAACCGATACGGACCGGTAACCATACACTAAAGTAAAGTACAAATTTTACCTGAAATGATCGGTTCAGCCGAACTGATCCACACTTTTTACAAGTTCCACGCAGAAAACAGAACAAAACCTATCTAGTACTCACGGTACCACAGACAAAGACTTGAACCGACTATGCGGAAACAACAATTTCGGTAGAAAAAGCGACGGAAAACCGACACTTCAACCGACTTTGAACCGAGCAGCAGGAGAAATCTCTGGAGCGACTGTTCAGTGAGATGGAGTAAAGAATCTGGCGGTTGCAGTTCGAATAACAACAGGCAGAGGCTTCAACCGAGCTCGAGATGAACATTCAATGCCATGCATAGAAAAGTTAACCCTTTGTTCTCCAGGGCAGTTTAAATGCTGGGGCTAACTGCAATTGTCAGAATACAGCAAGACTTCATGTTGTTTGAAATACAAATGCTGAGGCTCTTTGCCTTTTTAGGTGGGATAATGGTTCACATTTTTAGATGGGTCTTTTTTACAAGTTTCTTTCAATTAATTTTTTTGTGACTGCTCATCTTTGAATTTTCAAGTGTACAAAAAGTGGGAAGCCCCACTTGTGCTCGACAGCAAATCCACCGACATCCTACACAGCAACTGCACAGCGACTGCACAATACTGACACTGGTATTGTGCCATCACAAAAGAAAGTGTTTTTGTGGGGGGGATATGCCCCCCGCACCCCCCACATTTAATTATAATCAGAGTTGTATCAGGGAGGGGGCAGAACACTGGGAGAAGCAGCATCAGTGAAAACAGACCATTACAGTGACTGTCGCTGTAATGGTCTGTTTTCGGGTTTTGCTGTCATGGTGTCGCTCTCAAGTGGGCCACCACAAAAGGAGTGCATCCCTGACTTGCAAGGTTTAATTTTTGATTCATTCTAGTTTATATTTGGTATTTGTTTTCCTTTTAAATAAAACAGTTACCCTACTCTTTTTTGAGAAGTACCTTGGGATCTTTTAACATCCACCTGAACAACCACCAGAAGAGGCAGACAGTACCGTGGTTCAACATCTCATCGAAAGGACAGCACAACCAAACAGTACTGCATCCCTGTAGTGCTGCGCTCGGGTGCCAGCATTTATGGTTTGAACCCAATCCTCATGTGGGACTAGAACCCACAACTGTCTGGCCCATTGGCAGCTATTTATTTATTTATTTGAAAACTGGTGACCAGGCACACTGAGCTGAAGCTTGTTTCCAGGTGCGAGAACTGAGCCACACTGACACATGTATATTGTCTTTGTCTGTATTGCAAATAAATGCCACCAGAATAAGTGAACTTTTGTTTCTATTGAATGTTAGAAAATAAGAATAAAATGGGCTTTCTGATTGGATGAAAGCACGAAGTAGCGGGTCTGGTATGAGGCAACAGAGACCGGGAAATAATGAGTCCCAGTCTCTGTTTGCCTCATTTCGTTCCAAGGTTACTGTGCTCATAGAATTTTAAACAACTAATCCTGCCATGTTTTTTTCTTCTCACTTAGTGAGCAAGAGCTTCCTCCCCTACCCAACTCAAAACATAAAACGGACTCAAATAAACTAACAGCACTTGCCACGGCATGATATTAAACATTTAGGAAGCTCAAGAGTTAACACAATGTTAAATGATTGGTGCTGCTTACCTTTTTCAGCACCACGACCATGCCAATTGTGTGGTTTCAGTAGACTCCCTGACCGGACCGCAATCTATCTATTCACCAAAATACATTAAGCAAGTTAATACAAAAAAAAAGCAAAAATGTCATGTAAAACAACATCTAATTTTAGGCAAGTACATATATTTGAGAAAAGTTAAGTTTGGGTTCATAATTAAATGGTTAAATTTCCCTCTGCTGCATCTGCAGGAGCTCCGCAGGTCAGAGGTCAATGCTGGTGCGCGAGGCTATAAATTTGGGACTTTTTGGTACTTGGAGAGGGACAAAAGGGTGATAGGTGAGAGTGAGCCACAGGGAAAGGTGCGGGGAGGCAGTGTAGGAGAGCAGGGCCATTTACATGCACTTAGAGCCAGCAGTTCATGGTTTCGGTGTCCATAAAACAGTCTGGCAGTGGATGTGGCAGCGGCCATTGTTCTGAGCCAGCTGGTTATCCTCTGCAAAGCCACCCCAGTGAATTTTTGAGTTTGACGACATCCAAGCTGGTATGTCAGTATGGCTCCTGTGTGCTCAAAGTCTTGGAATGATACAGACAGAGACCAGAGGGGAAAGTTGGAGCCCACAAGAAGGATGAAGAGCAAAACCCTGGAGCAGATATGACAACCTGGTTATGGCACCTTGGCGGTGCACTGAGGGGGACGTGGGACACAGCCATGCCCATGTGTCCAAGGTGGGACCCAGCTCCAGTGTGATGAAGAGTCAGTTTAGCCAGGGGGTGTCTTGAAAGTCTGGGCTCGAAGCAAAAGCCTGGAGTCCAACATGCCCTTCTGAAGGGTGTAGGTCTGTGGAGACATCTGCCTGTGTACCAAGGTAGAGCCGCTCACCAAGGCCAGCATTATTAGAGATCCAGTGGCTGGGAAAATGAAAGACAGTCCACTCAGTAATTTTGGAGAGAGAGAGTGCGAGTCTGTGAGCCAAGATGTGAGAGGGAGAGAAACTGACTGCTGTTGTTTTGAGGACCTGATTCAGCCCCAAGGAATGCTGCTTAATTAATTTAGTGGCCAGCCCAGAAGAATGCTGCCTACATTCAGTGGGGCCATTTCAGCCACTAAATGCATCCACTAACCTCCCTGTAAGGACTCCCATGGTCAATATGTATGGATAACTTGCTTGAATGGTGCCATGAAGTTTATTCATTAAGTGGGATCCTCTTTCTTAATGTTATACCTGAGTGGACTTTTTTGGGGGACTGTTTATGCCTGCTGACATGAATCACATTTCAGCCCAGCACCAGAAGATGGCACCCCCTGCCTCGGATCCTGTCAGCGCCAGCTATTCCCAGCAAGGTGTAACTTTTTGGTTTCTGTTGCTGTGAGTGCCCCCTCCTCATAGAACATTACCACATCATACTCCTAGACACTGGGAAGGGGGGATTACACATCAAATGAGCATCAAAACATGAAATGTCTGCACTGTCACATTGAAATAAAGTGAAGAAGTGGTGCCAGGTTTGGGGGGCAGCGGAGAAAGGAAGCACGAGCCTGCACAATGAACTGTCTCACTCACAGAGGAAAATTCAGACAGACAGGACCTTCAACAGAGTGCCACAACACAAAATTACAGCGCCCTCTAGTGCCAATGACAGACGTGCAGGGACTACTTTACATCAGACATGTTTATTCATTAAAGTTAAGTATTTACAGTAATGTTTTTAATTTTTGTTTCTATTTAGCCAACATCCCATTTTCTAAGTGCAATAACACTCTGGGGTGGGTGGGTGGGTGGTATTACATAAGAGACCTTCCAGGGACTATAAGGCCCTCCACTTGTGGCTTCAGGTCTCATTACACCCCTGGATGGTCCGGTATAGCCCAATACTGCCCACCCTGTCAGATATTATTGCTTACATAGAGCATGGGTTCAAGTACTCTGTTCTTGCCCAGAATAACTCACATTGTTGGATCTATGTGAGATCCCGCAAAGTGGGATTTAGATTTGTGCTTGTGGCCAGCACATCAGCTCAGCAGTAAGGCTATACTCAGGATACTGGCGACCTAGATTTGGAAATGAGCTTGGGTCACTGGGGGCTAGCCAGGGTGAGAGGACAGAGCATCCCAGGGACAGCTGTCCCCCCTCAGAGTGCAGGGGGGTACAGCATCTCACTGCTCAACTACCACCTGGTGGAAGCCATTTGATAGTGCAAGTGAGTGCTAACTGATGAGAAGGGGCAGTCATCGAGCAACATGCATGCATGTGCGCCACTATACATATGCATGCACATCATTACATAATGGTGCTCCAGGGAGAAGACTGGGGGAAAAAAGTCCTGGTCTGTTTCGGTACCCCCTCCCCCCTCGGCTCAAGTAGGACCAACATGGCAGGCCACCCACCACCACCATATGTGGTCCGGCGTAAGAGGTGTATAACCAGTAAATCCATAATAAGGATGGTGACAGGGCTGGGGGTGTCACAGGGCATGGGGTTGGAGGTGCAGAAACACAAGATGGAAAAATAATGACCGGCCCAGTGGCGCTGAGGGTTGAGGCGCTGGACGCCACACCTCATGCCACGCTGTCGACCCAAGTTCAGGATCAAGTTCGGGCACCAGGGGTCGGCAGGGACGGGGTGAGGTTTAAACACCTGCAGGGCTGCTCTCCTCCCCCGGCGGGTGGGGTAGGGGATAGTTTGGCATGCCAGCGGCTCCCTGTGGAGATTTGGGGCACTGGCAGGGTTGCCTTGCGCCAGAGCATCATGGGTGCACCATGCAGGGGGAGGGGCATCAAGAACAAGGAATAACCCGGCTCTGAGGAGGAGGCGATGGCACCTGACCCCCATGCCCACCGTCGGATCCACCCTCCCTGGCCTTCCAGGTCCTCCACCCAGGGCCCACTCCCTCAGCCAGAGTCTATGTGTGTGAGATTGCCCAACGAGGAGGGGTGGCCCCACCCCAGAGGGGTTAAGCTGGGGGTGCTGGCTGTGGGAGAGGTGGGGGAGAGAGGAGGCACAGGTTCAGGGGGACCTCAGGCAGGCAGGAACAGGCAGGATGCCTGAGAGATGCCTTCTCAGGCCGTGGCCAGAGGGAAAAAGAATCAACAAAAAAAAAAAAAAGATGGAAAAATAAAAGATTTGCTCTTGGGCTAGCATCAAGTCAATCAGGTTGCCTCCACATATTATGCTTAAAACGTTGTGTGGTGCAACATAAACTGGGCCATTCCTGCTCACATGATTGGTGCCAATAACAGGAGGCCTTGAAAGATACAAGAGCTGTTCTAAAAATAAGATCTGGATCATGCTGTATACCACTTAAAGTGATTTCAAAGTAAGTTCTTTTTTTATCCTGTTCTTAGACCTTTAAGGCTAACAAATAGGCATTATGCTATTTGGCCTCCTCTCTCCATGCCCTCCGCCCATTCTCCCCCTCCTTTGCCCTTTGTTATTTATCAACGCTGTCGGGCGTTGGGCATTGTACGTAGGAGAAATGGGGGTGGGTGCAGTTGGGGGGCACGGACATTGGAGGTCGAAAGAGCAGTTCTCTCGCATAGGGGTGGTTGGGTCCAGAAGACGCCCTGGGGCGAAATGGAGCCTGGGACGTGGTAATCCATGCCTAGTCCCCATGCCCAAGGACACCATTGCTTTTGATGGGCAGTTAGCTGGGATGGCTCATGAACCCCGTCCAACTTGGCAGTGTTATGCAATGCCATATCTATTAAGAACAAAACTTCAATTATTGCAGATTTTATTGGAACAGCTGATCTGGCTTGCATGACCGAGACCTGGCTGGATGAAAATGCTGAACCCATTTTGGAGGCAGCAATTCCAGTCGGGTACTCAGTGATTCACCGATTGGACCATGGGGGTGGGGGGGTAGCGGTCTGTTTTAAGACCAGATTGGGCCTCACTGGTGTACCAGTTGAGGAGGCTAAATCCTTTGTATGTACAGTGGTAGCTGGTGTGGGTTGCAGGACAGCTCTCGTCTACCGTCCACCCGGGGACAAGAAGTGATTCCTGCAGGAAGTGGCAGATTTCGCCGCCAGCATGGCATTGGAGTCACCCAGACTGATGGTCCTGCATGAATTCAATGCCTGGGTCAACGATGAACTCTCACCGTTTGGCCAGCACTTCCTCCAGATGATGGAATCACTGGGCTTCATTCAGATTGTTTCTTCAGCTACCCATAATCACGGTCATTCTTTGGACCTGGTTTTCCTCCTGGGGACTGAGACCTCTGACCTGGGGGTGGAACCTGTCAGTTGGTCCGATCACTGCATCATGAGGTTCAATTTTTGTGCCCCCCTTCATAGGTCTGCCCCTGTGGAGATGGTCAGTTACCACCCTTTATGAGATGTGTGCCCTGAAGACCTGGCAGCGGTGAGTGACCTCTCGGAGTTTCCTGATGCCAGCTCGAGTCCAGAGTTGTTGGTTCTGGCCTATAATAATGCCATTTCCTCAGCCCTGGACTTGATAGCTCCTGTCTGTGTTCATCCCCTCTCACTCCACCCTCGAGCCCATTGGTTTGACGGGTCCTTGAAGGAGTTGTGACATGTGGGACAAAGGTTAGAAGCGTTGTTGGCAGAAATCTGCTCTGGAGGTCAACCGCCTTAGTTTGGTGGAGCAATATCAGCTCTACCAGTCAGCAATCTCCCATAAGAAGGCAGAGTTCCTGTCCAGGGAAATCGCTGTCGCTCAGAATCGACCGGCTCAGCTCTTCCGAACTGTGGACAGGTTGTGCAGCCCAGCCTGTCTGCAGCACCGGCGAGCCTTTTCACAAAAAGAATGTGATGAGCTCGCTCATTTCCTTGCAAATAAGGTGGCAGACATCAGGTCGGAAATCCATCTGACTCGCTCTATGGTGGATGCGGTTGGTCAGTGTTCGTTCACTATTCCTCGTACTTCCTGGAGTTCCTTTGACCTGCTGGACCTCAAAGATATTATGAGGATTGTCCAGGGGGATGCACCCTATGTGCTGTAGTTTAGATCCGGGCCCAACTTCCCTGATTTTGGGTTGTTATGAGATCATTGGCCCAGTTCTGGCTTAAATTGTCCAGTGGTCCTTGGAATTGGGTGAGTTTCCAAGCACCCTGAAGGAGGCGGTAGTGACACCCCTTCTGAAGAAAGCTTCATTGGACCCGGACATTTTTGCTAACTACAGACCTATCTCAAGCCTTCCCTTTTTAGGTAAGGTTATCAAGAAAGTAGTGGCAATCCAGCTGGAGAACCATTTGACCATCCATAATGTGTACAAACTTCTCCAGTCGGGTTTTCGTAAGAGGCACAGTACTGAGACTGCTCTGGTTCGGGTGCTCAATGATCTCCTGATGGTGAGAGATCAGAGAAACCATTCCATTCTGGTACTCCTTGATCTCTCTTCAGCTTTTGACACTGTAGACCATGGGGTGCTGCTCGAATATCTGAGGTCCATCTGTGGCCTGTCAAGTACAGTGCTCAGATGGTTTTCATCTTTCCTAGCTCGTAGAACACAGAGAGTTGTGTCAGGGTTTTTTTCTTCCGACCCTTTTTCTCTGTCCTGCGGGGTTCCTCAGGGCTCGGTGCTGTCCCCCACGTTGTTTGCAGTGTACTGTATATGCTACCCTCTGAGACATTGTAAGACGGTATGGGCTGCAGTTTCACTGCTATGCTGATGACACCCAGCTCTACCTGTCTTTTGCCCCCGACCAGGTTAGTGCGCTCTCAGTATTTAATAACTGCCTAGCTGAAATCCAAGACTGGATGAATTTGAGCTGGTTAAAGTTGAACACGGGAAAGACTGAGGTTATGGTAGTGGACCCAGGTCACAGGATAGAGGGGTTTAGGACTGATCGGCCCTCTGGAATATTTCTGGGAGGCGCTCAGATCCTTACTTCCTAACAGGTGCACGACCTTGGGGTTGTGCTTGACAATGGGCTGACCCTTCATAATCAGGTGTCGGCAGTCGTCAAGTCAGCCTTTTACCATCTGAGGAATATTGTCAGGGTCAAACACCTTGTTCCGTCCAGTGATCTGCCTATATTGGTCCTCGTCTTTGTGACCTCTCGTCTTGACTACTGTAACTCCATTTATCTAGGGCTTCCTGGGGTTGATATCTGCCACTTGCAGCTGGTGCAGAATGCTGCTGCTCAATTACTGACAGGGGTATCTAGAAGTTCGCACATTACCCCTGTGCTGTGCGATCTGCACTGGCTGCCGATTCAGTGGTAGATCACCTTTAAGGTAGGTTTGTTGACCTACAAAGCCCTACACGGTCTTGGTCCTGACTACTTGAAAGAGCTTCTGATTCCTTACACCCCTGTGTAACAGCTCCGCTCAGCTGAAGTTTCTGCACCGATTAACATCCTGACGTGGTAATGACTACACAATATTTTAAAATCGTTCCTGGAGTAAGCATATTGTAAATGCAAAAGTTATTTAAAGCTTTGCAGTTTTGCCAATAGCAACATAAGCATGGTTCATTCTGGATTGCTAGATCTCTTCATCTCAAATGAGACATCCTAGTACAATAAATGGGCCCAATTCTCAAAAGTCATTTCAAGCCATACCAAAGGTGGCATGCGTCAATTGCCGGTGCACCAGAGACCCTGAGCCCAATTCTCTATCAGTTAGGGTCCCAGCGGCAAAGTCCCACGGCTTGCGGCAACCATAGCGGTGCGACAAACTGAGGGTGCTCCTGGACAGGTTGCCACAAGTCATGGGCATCTGTGTGGCACTGTCCCCCTAGCATTCCCTGGTGGGTTAGTGGACTACCTCACCAAGTCCCGATCCCCCGTAATGTTTAAATCATTATCACTGGTAGTCAAGCGGCCCCCCCAGCCCCGATCTCCAATCTCTCATTATGGCATCTATAGGTTTAGTAAAATATGTATTATCCTTGGTAGTCTAGCATCTCCCCCAAGCCCCTGTAATGTTTAAGTCAATAATCCCTGGTAGTCTAGCACTCCCCCCCATCACAAGTCCTGATCTCCTGTTATGATAACAGTAATATGTATAATATCATAGTTACATGTCCTGGTGGTCTGGCAGACAGCCCCAGCCCCAATTCCCCCATTAACAAATATGCCAAAATCCCTGGTGGTCTAGGGACCCCCCCACCCCGCAGTGCCATACCATCCCAATCCCCCCCCTGCATAACTGAGCCGGCAACTGGCATAGCCCACCTCTCACCACCATGGCCAGCTGCCGACTGAGTTCTGACCATGGTGGTGAGCAGTGGGCTGTGCCAGTCGCCGGCTTGATTACGGGTGGGGGAGTGGAGTTGTAGGGCACTGTGGGGTGGAGGTCCCCTAGATCACCAGGGATTTTGGCATATCTGTTAATGGAAGATCGGGCTGTGGCTGTCTGCTAGACCACCAGGGTATGTAACTATGATATTATACATATTACTATTATCAGAATGGGAGATCAAGGCTTGTAGGAGGGAGTGCTAGGCTACCAGGGATTATTGACTTAAACATTAAAGGGGCTTGGAGCTTGGGGGAGATGCTAGACTACCAAGGATAATACATATTTTACTAAACCTATGGATGCCATAATGGGAGATTGGGGATCGGGGCTGGGGGTGCTGCTAGACTACCAGGAATAATACATATTTTATTAAACCTATAGATGCCATATTGGGAGATTGGGGATCGGGGCTGGGGGGGCCGCTTGACTACCAGTGATAATGATTCAAACATTACAGGGGATTGGGACTTGGTGAGGTGGTCCACTAGCCCACCAGGGAATGCTAGGGGGACAGTGCCACACAGATGCCCATGGCTTGTGTCAACCTGTCCAGGAGCACCCTCAGTTGGTCGCACTGCACAATTAAATGTACTAATATGAAATAGATGTTGTTCTAACCCCTGTTGTGCACTACTCTATGCCCTACATGTATTTTTGTATGAGGATGTTCACTGTATCACGCATGTCTATTTTGCATCTATATGCAGCTATTATATGATGTATGTTCATTGTATCATGAATGTCTATTTTGTACCTGTCCAGGTACACCTTGTAAATGAGATTACTCAACGGTGCTTCACCTGGTAAAAGGCTGATTGAGTGATTGATTGAAATGTACAGTACTTCATCTACAGTGACGTTATGTGACTTTATGTTTTCCTTGTTGGAGTGCAAACCTTTTGGAATTTTGTTTTCTAACATTTGAAACAGTCTTTTGCATAATGAAGCCTGGCAACACTGGGCAAAAAGTGAGATGTAGATCTGGGAAGCCTTGTGCACCCAGATATTGTGCCACTGCACTTTGCAACTATGTATCAGGCCAGTTTTTTATTAAGCAGTTTTTAAAGCAACCATACATTTAAAAATTATTTGTTTCATGCACACATAAATAAATTACCTATCAGAACATTTACAGAAGAAAATTGCACACTAAAACCCCACAAAAATAATGGCAAGACACTTCCAGAGATAAAAAAAAGTTCTTCGATTTTGGCACTTCTCTAAATCCACTACAAAAATTGACACAAATTAAAATAAGCTTACAAACTGAAGCCATAATGTGCCACATCACAGGATGAAACTGCCACTTACTGAAGCACAGAACTGTAAACAATGGGGATCACTAAAAGCTCCAATAACAATATTTTATTAAAGGCAAAACAGGTAATACATATCACCACACTCAGAGCTGTCAGACACAGATGGGAAACCGACACCCCAGTGTTTCACATCACACTGCTGCTTCCTCTGAGTGCGGTGTTACTTGTTGCCTATTCTGTAGTTAATAAATATTTTTACTGGAGCTTTGAATGTGCCATGTTCTTCTTTACTGCAAAAAGTGCATTGCGACAAGGATGTAAGCCTTAAAAAGATAAAGGAAGATTTATGTTCCCTTTATGAAAAGGCTAATCATGTGTTATGTTTACTGTTTGTTTATATTTGTCAGGGCGTCCTCAGCCTGCAGGGAAGGGCACCCAAAATAAATAAAATCTTCTACTACTACTACTACTTTAGTTAGCTTGGTGTATCCACCCGTCATTGTCTACCAGTTACTCTGCTGTAATTTATTGATTGCATTTCATCTGCTTTTATTGTGCTTGCATTTTACTGTGCCTATATTCTTGCGCCTTTGTATGTTTATTTGCTTACTGTATTCTCACATTTCACATGTACCCCTCTTCCAAGATGCACCTAAAAACAAATTGTCCCCAGCTCAGTGTGCCATCATGGCTAATTATTCTAAATAAATAATATAGCTGTAGATGTAGATATAGATAAATATGTAGCTAGAGATAGATAGAGATATAGAAATCAAGATAGAGATAGAGATGCTGGTGGGGACAAGAGGCTCCCCAGTAAACCAGCACAGGTATTTTATCAACCAATTTTAAGTCAGTTCATCCTTTTATTGTATATCTAGGTCTTGACAGTAAATGGACTGGCACTATAGCCTAGAAGTTAAGAGTAACAAGCTGTGAATAAGCTTGATGCATGCAGACCTAGGTTTAATTCCCACAACCTCCACTTGTTTACTGTATGACTCCAAGCAAGTCATTTAACCACCACAGTGCTCCCGGGTCACCCTTAAAAAAAACAGGCACTTGTGCATAGTGGGCTTTACCTGGTTACCGAAGAATAAACAAACAAACAAAAAAACTTAAAACACAGTATACGACATTTAGCAGAAATAAAATTCTCAAAGGGCATGCGCAAATACCATTCTCCCAAAACCAGGCTGTGACCCAACCAAGGCCAAGCTCAGGAGAGTGCAGGTCACATATACAGTATATTACTAGGTGGCAGTTTGACTTAGTGGTTTGAGCACAGAGCTATCAACCCAGAGACCTAAGTGTGAAACCCACATACAGTACATTTACTATCTGAGTGATCCTGAGCAGGTCACGTAACCTCCTTGTGCTTAACCTCTCTGGTAATCTCTGTAATCTACATCTGCATTGTCCGAATCTTCCTGTGTGCTGAAAATAGTGACAACATTCTCTTCTCTCATGCTCCTGGACTGTAAAGTGATTTGGAATACAGTGCTTAAATGAAAGGCACTAAATAAACCAAATTGCTTGATTTTGAACACAGGCACATGCGTTCTTTCAAAGCACACTAATGCTCAAAATTCTCCTACCTTCTCCCACGTAGGTAACCTCACAATTCTAGCATCATTTGCTTCTGAATCAGATAAAGATCTGATTTTCTGCCTGGTGAAAATGAAAGAGGTGCTTCTATAGAAGAACTAGCGATAGTACATGTATTCGGATTATCCATTTACTGCACAACAAAGAAAGCATTGATTTTTGGCAGAGCACCAAGCTTCAGTGAAGATGGGAGCACATTTTCAGCTGCTGGATCCAGCAAAGGTTAAGGTGGTAAGGGAGGAAAATATATATCATTTTTTTAATTGTATCAGATTGCAGCATTCCTTGATGTTTACCATTCACAGGATTCTGAGAGAGGCATGACATCATCCCCCACAGCATCAGATAAGGACTTGTTAGAGCCAGGGATGTCATGCCAAGAGAATTTCTGCAGGGTCACACAACTTGTATCTAATCTACTGGCAACACTATATTATCTGGTGTCCCTCCATACCCCCTTTCCCCGGAAATAAAACACTGACACATCTTGGAGGAAATGGCCACAGCCATGTGTTTGTTGAATAATATTCCAGATTAATAGCAGTGCATACATCTGGGAGGATCAAATACCCATGGTCGTAATGGCCAAGGCTGCCCAGCCACCCCCCCATCAGGCACCGTTCGTCTTGCAGTATAGATGTACCTGCTGCAGGTGGACTGCGACCCCTCATCTGGGTCTGGGTACTCAGTTTCCACCTCCATGCTGACCGAGTGGGGGGGTGTCACATGCCGATCAGATGAACTTGGCTCGTCACTGCCCTCTTACCACTATTCCATCTCATAATGATCTTCCCAAGATGCCACAGGACAGACACTGTCCGACCCCCCAAGCCACCTGCTCCACCAATTCCTCAAAGACCCACTCCAGTGCCCCTAGCCACAGCTCTAATCCCCTCTCAGTCAAATGTCCTGTCTTGGCTACCATGATTTGACCAGATGCCTGAATCTATGTTTCACCACGGTCCAACCCTAGTGTCTGCATGACCGCCCTCATCTCCCAGTTGATCCGAACGCAAGCCTTGTTAAGAGGGGCCACTTCCTTCCCGTTCAGCCAACTGGACCTCTGGATCAGCTGGGACAGATGAGGGTGATATGTGGCCACCATTCTCTAATGGTTTAAAAGTCCTTCTTCACAGCCAGCAGCAAGTCCACCATCTTCTGGCTTCCCAAATCATCCCCTCCGAGATGTACCACCAACATCTCTGGGATACGCTGGGTCCGCCCATCCTCCCTCAGCAGGGGGAGCAACTCATCCCAGCACATGTGGTCTAACCCCAGCCAACGGATGTGGATGCTCGGATGACCCTTCCTCTGGGGCTGCCTCCCTGCCCCATATGCCACTCTTGCTGCCGCTTGCTGTACGAAAGCCAGACCACAGATCCAGATCAAACCATTGACCTCTGGGGACCCTGGAAGAAACAAATGCTGTTATTGTAAATGTGGGCAAACATACCTCAGAACACTTGTGATTTCCAGCGCCCCAGCATCTGGATCTGTCCATCCGCCCACCCCAAGCTCCTGGCATTTGTGGCTGCCCCGCTCCTGAAAGAACACACTGCTTTGGGTTCAACCCTATCTCCTGCACAGCTCTGGCCAGAATAGCTCTAAACTGGTAAGCCGTGATGGGCCTGCCATCCGCATGCTGAAAGAATGCCCCCCCGGGGTTCACTGCCATAAAAGCCTGCACCCTGTCTTGGACCTTCCAAGACACCCCAGGCAGTGCTTCCAAGAAGCATCAGCGGTCCTTCCACTCTTGGTCTGTTTTGCTCTTCCTAAGCCTCACCCATGTGCCCTTCTCATTTGCAATAACATCTCCTAACTCCAACCTAATGACCTTCGTAAATTGAGTGGGCTGTGTTAGCTCCGATACTCTGAATGCCCCACAAAAATCCACCAAAAACATGGTGTCAAACAGCAGCGCCTCAAACGAGGTCCAGCAAACCCTTGGAAAAACCCCCCAGATACCCTCAAGGATTGCAGGAGTGATGGGGCTCCTTGTGTTCTGGTGAGAAGCCACCAACTTCCCCCACCCTTCTAGAACTTTCCTCACCTTGAAAGTCTTTGTATTGTCAGTGACTCCCAGAGCCCTTGAGAACCATGACAAGGCAGCGAGATGCCTGCCCACCACCCCACGGTAAGATACCATTCTGCTTTGGCAGCCTGATGTACTTGCACAGCTGTTCTACCAGAATGGGCCAATCTACCAGCCAGCCCTGTTGTGCTTACATGCCCAGGAAGTATTCTACCCCTTTCCTGTATACTTCCCTTGTCCTCGGTGCAATGGAAATACCTATGCGTTTCCAAATCGAGATGTCACTACCCTCCACAAGAAGGGAGGTACCATCCATGGCCGCTACTCCACTGCTGGAGCCAGCTCCCGAAAACTTTGCCGCTGTGAACAAGATAAAGCATCAGCAATTCCATTGTCAACACTGGGTATGTGTATAGCCTTGAATGTGATGTTCAACAGCAAGCATTTTAGAACAAAGATGCTCATCAAGTCCCCCAACAGGCTCTTCAGCACCAGCTGCTCATTGATGACATGTACCATCCCAATGTTATCTGAACAGAATAGGACCTTTCGGTCCCTTAGCTGCGGGCCCCATAAGCACAGTGCTACCACTATGGGGAAGAATTCCAGTAGTGTGATGTTGGTGTGCAAGCCTGCCTCTGTCCACTCAGGCATCCAGCTCCCCACATACGATTGCCCTTGGAAGTACACCCCAAACCCCAAGCCTCCAGCTGCATCTGTGAAGAGCTGAAGTGCTTGCCCACCATCAATGGCCTGCCATAATGCCACATTATTGAAGTGGCCAAGGAATACCTTCCACACCTGTAAATCCTCCTGGAATCCCTCCGTCACTCGCAGCCTATGATGTGGTTTGGAACACCCTTTTCCCAGCTTGGCCATGCACCACAGAAAGGTGCGGCCCATAGGGATGACCCAACAAGCAAAACTGAGGTGTCCCACCAGCTGTTGCAACTGTCGCAAGGTTATCTTCCATGCCCCCACCATGGAGTCCACCATGCGCCTGAGCCCTGTAACCTTGTCCTGCAGCAAGTGGCAAAGCCTGTTGATTGTGTCAATCTCAATCCCCAAAAAGACCAAGACCCTCCTCGGGGATTCCACTTTCCCCGGTGCCAGAGGCACCCCAAAATCCTGACAGTCTGCCATAATGGTGGCCAACGTGTTCTTGCAGGCCACCAACCCATCCAGCCTGATGAACAAGAAGTCATCAAGGTAGTGGACCACCACCTGATTACCTGACTGCTTCTGTGTCACTCAATGGAGGAAGCAACTGAATTTCTCAAATACTGCGCATGCCACCGTGCACGCCATAGGCATGCAATTGTCCACATAGTACTGCCCATCAAATTTTATAACCAGCAGCTCCATGTCATCTGGGTGGACAGGAAGCAACCTGAATGCTGACTCTATGTCTGCCTTCACCATGAGTGCTTGGGGACCCGCCCGACACACTACCTCTACCCCTATCAAACTATTCATGTTGAGCCGCCATATAACGGAGGTCAGTGTGATCATTCACCGAGTCCCCTTCTGGGTAGGATAAGTGATTTATCATTCTGAAATCCCCCAGCACTTTCTTCGGTACCAGACCGATGGGTGATACCCACAGTTCCGGGCATGGTGGGGCATTGAATGGCCCGCTAACCCTCCCCAGCCACCACTCCTTCTCTAGTTTCTCCCGGACTACCTGTGGATGCTCCCGCATGGATCTCAGGTTCCCAGCTTCATGCCCCCCTTGAGCCTTCGCATTGGAGCCTGAAACCCACCATGAATCCATCTTCCAACAGGTTTGCAGCCTCCCTGTTTGGGTACTGGGCCAGCCACGGGCTAATCCTGTCCACCCTTACCGGGGTGGGCAGGTTTGTTGCCTTGTAGTTTCCCTGGCTTCTTGCACACTCCCCTAAATCCCCCTTTCAGAGAGTGCAGAGAGACTCTCTGGATGAAGGGGTGCTGTTGTCCACAGACCATGCAGATGTGCCAAAAATGACACACTGCCCGAGAGCACTTCACCTAGTTGTAAGCATAGCATGCCTGCATTGGTGTAGTGCCTCCCTCAGCCTTCTGTGGCGGGGCTGACTGCAGCGGCAAGCCGCTGTTGGTGTGCACTACACCCTCCCCATGCATGACATCCACCAAGAGCGTCATGTCCACAGTCCACGACCTGAGGGTGCTGTTCTCCTGCCTCCTCCGCCTAAACTCTTCATCATACTTCAGCCACACCACCCCCCTTTCTGCAGTGCAGGAGAGTAATCCTGTTCTGGTAGGTGTATAACCCCAGCCCTTGGTCCTTGTCCACCTGTAGGATAGTGCCTGCACAGATGGGGAAGGCCATGATCCAATTTTCAAAGGTGTGAGGTGCCTTTGGTGGTTTCTTGTCGGACTCCTCCCCCTGCTCCTTCTTCTTCTTCCGCTCGACGGGCCAGTTTAACAGGGAGAACATGCCCACATATTCCCTATTCCTGATTTGCTGTTGGACTTTGTCTGTCAGGTGTGACCCCAATTGCTTGTCTAAATCAGTGTATGAGCTCAGTGGTGGAGGAGGAGCCTCAGGAGTAGCCGGGATGACTGCCGGTGCCGCCCCAGTGGCCGCATCCTTCACTCTTGTTTTATCCACTATCACCGCCATCAGGTCCAGAAGCCTGTCTAGTTTAGCTTGCATCCCTGTCTGCCCCACACCACCCGCTGGGGGGACCGCTTAGATACCCTCATCCCCAGCAGCATCTCACTGCCTGGGGGGGTCAACCTGTGCCTCCCCTTCTGCATCCCCAGGGTCCTCCTGTTCCCATTCTCCACCCTCCAGGGCTGCATCAAGTACCTGAAGCACATCGCCATCTCTCAGCTGATTTACCACAGTATGCTGCTTACCTCCCCCAGGTGTCCTGGGTACCTTTGCTGGGGTTGCCACCCTGGCCTTCACTGGCCGCTTCTTTGAGGGCACCCCTCCCTCTGCCGCCGATGTTGCTGGGCCATCCAGTCCCTCCAGGCAAGCTTCCAGCCATGCTGCCCCTTTCTTCTGGTACATCTCCCATAGCTGCGACTCCAGGCCCTCCATGGCCTTCGCTGATGACGTCCTCTGGCAGGCTGACATGCTGGAAACCCCCCCCCCGTCCCCAGAGACTGGTTAGATGGGCCAACACACCAGACTATCAGGCCCTGGCGGCTATTGGGAACCATTTTTTTTTGTGCCTGTGTGTGTGTGCATACCCCCTTGTCTCCCTCTGCAAAGGGATGACCCCCTGTGGTTGATGTGGTTTCCCCAACCCCCAACACCTTGCTGTACTCCTCCTGCGCCCTGCCCCATGCTTCACTTTGCTGTCAGAGGCGCCCTCAGCCGGGGTTGGGGGGGGCTGTGTGTGTAAGGGTTTCTCTCTTATATTCTATATAGATGTTTTCCGTTTTTTTTTTTTTACCTTTTTATTATTATTATTATTTTTTTTTGATAATCCTGTAAACTATATAGCATGTGGGCTGCACCATTCTTTGTGGCAAGGGAAGCCCCAATCTACCCTGTGCCCATGTAGCTTGTCAGAGTCCACCCTGTTCTGCCCAAGGTAATAGCAAAGTTGCCACCCCACCTTGAACCCTGAACTTGCAACCCCCCAGTATCCTGGTTGGTGCTCTGCAGCAATCCTCCCTGCTCCCGATTCTCCATGGAGCTTATGTCCACATTTACTGATTTATATGATAACGCCTATACTTATTTATTTATTTTTTGTTATGGCAATTCAAGCAGCCCTCCGTACTGGGCCCCATGAGATCCCAAAGGGGCCAACTGCTGCTCCACTCATGCCATTCCTAAGATGGCCGCCGAGAGTCTTGCAAGATCCCAGAGGCCAATCGGCACATGGGCCAGTCCCACGAGACCACTCCCAGAGACCACGAACTTCCAAGCAAGAACTGACCGTGCAGCAGGACCATGCCCCTCTAACTCCCAGGAAGACCCCCGCTCATGTGGCCATTCCTGGCTGCAGCACCCGGCCGCCAGCCAACGGCACTCCTGAGATCCTACCCCTCAAGCCAAAGTTGCCCAACCATGCGTGCCACCGAGGGACCGTGGAGCCACCAAAGATCACCCTTCGGGAAGGGACCTGCCTGCCCCCACCATAACATTCTGGTGCAACTGGGTAACCAGCCAATTCCCCCAACCCAGAATCTGCCGTAGGGAGGCCACCCCAGCACTTAAACCAGCATAACACCGGGAGACTCCAAATCCTCTGTCCGGTGCCTTGACCAGCTGCGCTGCTGCATCCCTGCCAATTTGGACTTACTGAGGGAGCAGCTGAAGGACCCAGCTATGCCCAGACCCACCAGAGACACCAGCCATCAGGACCATGCCACCACACCCTCAGGTAACACACATTGTGGAAGCACCGCCTGCTACAAATGGTGCTTCTGCCTCACGATCGCTCCTAGATGTGCCTGATTTATATATACAGTATATATATATATATATAGATATATATTTTTTTGTTGTTGTTTTGTTTTATATAGCGGACCTGACAAGGGCATTAGGCAGGGGTGACCTGTAATTAAATCCTATTGCAATTAGGGCAACACTTCCCACAGCGAGGACCTGGTCGTCCTTCCTTCCTTGCCCTGACCACCCCAGTCCCCAGGCCTGGCAATCCCCTCAGCCTACTAGGCCCTTACCTAGCTTCACAAAGTGACCACACATCCTGATCCTTCCAGGGCAAGGGGAGAAAGAGGAGGGACTGCTGGCTACCATCCTGAGAAATTCCTCTTTCTCCTTCCCCCCTACAGGATACGACCCTCCTCCCAAGTGGGAGGTCCTAGTGGTCCCATATCCAATCCCTGGACCCTGTCTTTCTCCTTCAGGACCACCTCTGTCTCCCCCCCCCACTTCCTGGGTCCAGGGGAGGATGGCCCCAGATAAATTATGGCTGCTGCCATCTGTTGCAGCCTCTGCATTACACTTGAACAACCTTCTTCGGCCCCAGAAAAGCCCTACTTGTATGGGAATTTGGGAAGGGGAGCACATGCCTCCCTAGAGTCACTGGGCATGATGGCACTGGCTGGAACTTGCTGTTGCTGTAGAATCAATGTATTTTGTAAAATAAGTAAGCAACAAGACACAACAGGATGTAGGCAGTTATATGATAAATGCACACCAACATGCATTGTGAGGCACAAGGCATTTACACTGAGCGCCTTCAGCCTCTGAGAGTGGATTTATCACATAGCTACCCACACCCTGATGTATCTTATTGCACTTATAAAATGGGAAAACCAAGATATCTTCAAAAAACAAAAAAAAAATTTATTTAAAAAGAAGTGTTTCCATTTGTTAAAAGTTACTAGCAAAACGTTGTCCAGCCTCACATGTCTAGCTTCTGTCTTTCTGCATATTCATTAGATAGAATGTTTGTTTATCATGCAATGGAGGAATTCAAACTTCTGCAGAAGTTTATTTGCAGAATGTTCACACACACCAGAAGACCTCACTAAAGCCAGGGATTCACTTATATCTGGGTAGAGTCAAGCAGCACAGATTTTTCCTGGTAGGCAGGTAACATAGAAATATGGAAACATAGACAGTGACAACAGAAAAAGACCACAGGTCCATCTAGTCTGCCTGGAGTTCCCTATGTGCCCCAGGACCTATTGTCCATGCAGGGTTTCATCTCTCCAAATCCATCCACCTGCTCACCTCCTCCTTACTACTACTGACCTGAGCAACAACCCTTTGTTCTGCCCCAGCCATGCTTGAAACCATTTATGGCCTTGGCACCCATCACCTCCTCTGGAAGACTGCTCCATGGCTCCGCCACTACTTTCTGTAAAAAAATAGAACTTGCTTACATCTTTCTTGAAACTTCCCCTTGCTAGTTTCCATTCATGACCTCAGGTTCGTGACTATACACATGCCAAATAGTTCCCTGTATTTCATCTTGTTTATTCCCTTCAGGAACTTCAAGGTCTTTATCATTTCTCCCCTCTTTTGCCTAGTCTCCAGTGAGTACATGTTCAGTGCCTTGAGATGATTTGTACAAGATCTGTCCTGTTGTCCCTGAATCATCTTGGTCTCATTGCATTGCACTGTATCTAGCTTGTCCCTATCGCTCCAGGTGCGGTCTCACCGGTGACCTATATAGAGGTAGTAGTACATCCTTTTTCCTGCGGACAGTACCTTTTCCAATACATCCCAGCATCCTATTAGCCATACTATAGGCCTTGTTACCCTGGCTTGAGTGTTTGAGGGAGTCACTAATGATGACTCCCAGGTCCCTTTCTTCTGCATAATGTTCAGTTTAACCCCTCCCATCTGGTACTCTGTCCTGTTTTATTTTTCCCTAGTTGCATAACCTTGTGTTTTTGGCTTTAACATCTCTCCAGCCTTTATAGATTCCACTGCAGCTCCCTGCTCCCTTTGTCACTATCTGCCGTACCACAGAGCTTCATGTCTTCTGCAAAGATACAACTTGCCCCAGATACTCTCTCCAATGTCGCTGATGAACATATTAAAGAGGACAGGACCCAGGACAGTTCCCTGCAACATCCCACATGTGGTATCCCTCTCATCTGATTTGACCCTGTTTACCACCACCCTCTACTGTCTCTCCTTCAACCAGTTTTCTATCCCTATAATTATGTCCCGAGCCACACCCAGGTCCTCCGGCTTCTTCAGCAATCTTCTGTGTTGCACCGAGTCAAAAGCCATGCTGACATTGTGTAGAGTAAATCCACAGCCTGTGTAATGCCAGGTCAATTAAGAACAAGACAGCGATTATAGCTGAACTTGTTTCCACAGTTGATCTGGCATGTATCACTGGGAGCTGGCTGGATGAGAGTGCTGTTCCAATACTGGATGCAGCGATTCTGGCTGGGTTCTCGTGATTCACTGCCCAAGAAAGGATCGTAGGGATGGGGGAGTGGTGATTTGTTTGAAATCAAATCTGCACCCCCCGGACCTCCCGGTGGGAACAGCCAGGTCCTTTGAATGTCTGGTTGTTCAGGGATCTGCAAGTGTAGGTTGCAGGGTCCTTCTCATCTACCATTCTCCAGGGAATGTGAGGGAATTCCTGCAGGAAGTTACGGACTTTGTTGTCGAACTGGTGTTGGAGTTGCCCAGATGGATTATTCTGGGCTACTTCAATGCTTGGATTGACGAAGAACTCTCACCATTTGGACAAAACTTCCTCCAGCTAATGAATTTACTGTGTCTGACAAAGGTGGTTACCTCTACAATCCATATAAACAGCCATTCATTGGACCTGGTCTTCTTGCTGGGAGTGGAGGTTACTGTCCTTATGGTGGAGCCAGTCATTTGGTTGGATCATCATACCGTGAGGTTCTCATTCGAAGTCCCCCCAACAGACCTTCCCCTACAGAGATGGCCCAGTATCGCCCTTTAAATTTTTAACCCCCAAAGGTCTTATGGCAGTGTTGGACCTATCTGGTGCAGTAAGTGCTTGTGATGAGCCTGGGGAATTGATGGCAACCTATAACAGGGTGGTAACCGAGGCTCTAGACTCAATCACACCAGTTTGTGTTCAACCTCTCACTTCACACCAGGAATCCCCCTGGTTTGGTGGGAGTCTCTGGAAATTGAAGATGAGGGGTCGATGGTTGGAGCAGCGCTGGTGAAGGTCACGGTCTGATGGGGACAAGCTTATTTTGATGTCTCATTATAGAAACTATCAATCAGCAATATCCTGTAAGAAGGCAGAGTTTCTGTCCAAGGAGATTGCTGCAGCAATAACAGACCAGCTCAGCTCTTTCGGACTGTTGACAGGTCATGTAATCCTCCCTGTCTTCAGTCCATGGAAGCTTTTTCACAATCAAAGTGTGATGTGTTTGCTTTTCTTTTTGCTGATAAGATTGCCTACATCATCTCAGGTCTTCTTTCCCTTACCCCTCCTCTCCCATCTTCTTGAACTGAAAGATACCTGTTCCTCTACCATTTCTAAAGCTTCTCCTCCTATGACCTCACTTTATGTGAAGGTTTGTTTAAATATGTATATACATTATACCTATTCTATGAACTTAACAAACCATAGTATGTTTCTACACATGATGATGTATGAGCTTACGTAACTACAATTACCACTGCGTAATGCCGTGTAATGGCATATGTAACTACAATCTAGCACCATGCCAACTGACTCCTGACGAATAGTCCTGTATGTACAATTATCCGATCAATGCATTATTTCTACTCAATAACTAAATTCCAAGAAATGTAGGAATATTCCGTTTGTAACCTATGTTCTTACCTGATTGATATTGATATATTTCGTTTATTTTTCTGTATATATATATATATATATATATATATATATATAATATAAATGTCAGTTCCTCTGTAATGCAATGTTTTATTTACTGGAATGAGTGTGTTCCCCAGGTTGCCCCTGAAAAAGGGACAACAATTGTGCCAGTGGGCCTATCCAGTCATCAAAATTCAAATGAATAAATAAATCAGATCAGGGATCCAGTCAGCGCCCTGCATGGGGGCATGCAGTGGTGAGCCGGGGGTCATGGGCACTCTGTTTGTCTTGTCTGACTTCGACCAGTTGACTGACGTGGATGTTGTGAAGGTCATCCGGGAGTTGAGGTCCATCTACTGTAGTTTGGATCCGGGTCCAACGCGCCTTCTTGTAGGGTGCATTGATTCCATCAGCCCAGTCCTGGCTGGGATAGTTCAGTGTTCTCTAGTGAGAGGAGTCTTTCCAGAGCCCTTGAAGGGGGCGATAGTGAGATCACTCTTAAAGAAACCATCGCTGGACCCGGACTGCCTAGCCAAATATAGACCTGTCTCTAACATTCCCTTTGTGGGAAACGTTATTGAGAATGTGGTGGCTCTACAACTGGAGGACCATTTGTCAACTCATGACATGTATGACCCTCTCCAGTCGGGTTTTAGAAAAAGGCACAGCACCCAGACTGCCCTGATTTGAGTGCTTAATGATCTGTTGGTGGCAAGAGATCAAGGAAAGTGTTCCATTCTTATATTCCTTGATCTCTCGGCAGCATTTGACACCATGGACCATGGAGTACTGTTGAGCACTTGCAGGTTTGTTGTGGGCTGTCAGGTGCAGTCCTCAACTGGTTCCACTCTTTCCTCACTGGCAGGATGCAAAGGGTGGTGCTTGGTACTTTTTCATCTGCACCACTGACCCTGTCATGTGGGGTCCTGCAGGGCTCCGTTTTGTCACTCATGCTGTTTGCAGTGTATATGCTACCATTAGGGGATATTATAAGGTGGTACAGGCTGAGTTTTCACTGCTATGCAGATGATACTCAGCTGTACCTGTCTTCTGTGTCTGAACAGCAGGATGCTGTCTCGAGATTCAGTTAGTGCCTTACTGACATCCAGGACTGAATGAGAGTCAACTGGCTAAGGCTGAATCCGGACAAGACAGAGGTACTAGAGGTGAAATCTGGTCACCTGAGGGTTGGTGTGCAATCTAGTCAGGTCTCTGGACTTAGGATCGGGGACTCCCAATTGTCCACCTCGGTTAAGGTGAAGAATCTTGGCATTTTGTTGGATTGCGGCTTCACACTTAAATCGCAGGTGTCGGCCATGGTTCAAAGTGTATTTTACCATCTTCGCAACATTGCCAGGATTAAACACCTGATCTCCCCGGGTGATCTTCCATCACTGGTCCATGCCTTTGTGACCTCCTGGCTTGACTACTGCAATGCCCTTTACCTAGGGCTATATGGGGGTGAAGTCTGCCACCTGCAGCTAGCGTAGAATGCAGCGGCCAGGTTCTTGACTGGCCTCTCAAGGTGTTGTCATATTACACCTGTGCTTTGCTCTCTGCAGTGGCTGCCGACTAGGTGGCAGATCACCTCCAAGGTCGGTTTGCTGATTTAAAATTATAAGGCCCTACATGGACTGGGGCTCGGATACCTGCAAGACCTTCTATGGCCCTAATGCCCCTTCCATCCTCTCCAGTCAACTGATGAGGGCCTCCTTGTGATTCCCAGGGTATATTTGAAATCTTCTGGTGCCCAGGCATTTTTGTTCACAGCACCAACCCTATGGAATTCACTCTCTCGATCCATCAGAGAGGCCCCACTAGTAAATGCCTTCAAGAGGCAACTGAAGACGTTTCTTTTCAGAGAAGCCTTTCCTTTAGTTAAGTAACCTGAGTTGATATTAATGTTTATACTGCTTATTCAAATTGTTTCATTCATTTGTTTATTTGAGTTGATATTAGCTGTTTATATTGTTTATGTATTTTCACTTGTGCAGCACCTTGAAATACAATTGAGAAAGTGTGCTATATAAATAGATTAATAAAATAAAATAAACAGCATGGCCCTTATCTGCTACCTTTGTTAGCCAGTCAAAGAATACTATCAGGTTGGTCTGAGAAGACTCCACTGCCACACACCCATGCTGCTTACTATCCTACAGATCATTGCTCTCCAGGTAGCCCACCAGGTCCTGTTTGATCAGTGACTCCATCAGTTTACCCACTGCAGAGCTAAGGCTGACAGGTCTATAATTCCCAGGTTGCTTCTTGTCCTCCCTCTCCCCCCCCCCCACCGTGTAGCAGGTCTACATCCGTTACCCTCCAGACTTTCAGAATTCCCCCTGTCTGAACTGAGCTATTAAATAGCACTACTAGTGATTCAGCCAGTTCTGCAGCCAATTCTTTGAGCACCCTTGGGGCATCCAATTCGACCCTGGGACTTTGTCTACCTTTAGGGGTTCAAGCCCCTTCTTCTGAACTCTTTCTCTGATAATTACTGACTGCCTCATTTCAGAAATGCCCCTGACAGCTGCACTGATGCCTTTTTCAGACATGAGCTTGTTGCCTTCCATTGTGGAAGATAGAGCAGAATTAATCACTAAGGATGATTGTTTTTTGTTCATCCTCCTCTAGTACCCTACCCACTCTGGTAGGCTAATAATACCCCCCTCCTGTCTTCCTTTTTTTTCATTAATATAGCAGAAGAATTGTTTCTCCCCACCCTTGAACCCTTTGCAATATGCAGCTACATCTCTGCCTTTGCTTCACTGACCATCCTCTTTGCTTCCCTAGTATTATTTGGTACTCTCCACATTCCTTCTCCTCCTGCTTTTCCATGTATCTAGTGAAAGCCTTTTTCTTGGCCCTCACTGCTTCTCTGACACTTTCTGAGAATCATATTGGTCTTTTGTACCTGTTTCGTTTTGTAACAATTCTTGTGCATGACTTTGTTGCCTCAACAATTATCCCCTCTACCTTTCCTCGACACCGCCGATGCTGTCCCCTCTGGTGAATTTGTTTAAGACCAGCTCCCTCATCTGGTTGATGTCTGTGCTTCTGAAATCTAGGACTTCAGTTTTTGATAGGGGAATTCTGGTCCTGATGGCCAGCTGGAGAAAAATGGAGTTATGGTCGCTGGACCCCATTGGCTCCCCCTACCCTCACTCTACTCATAATTTCCAAATTGATAAGCACCAAATCAGGAATGGCTGCCTGTTTTGTGGGTTCCTTAACCAGTTGTACCAGCAGGCAGTCTTGCAATGTATCTAGCAGGATCTGACTTCTGGTGCACCTGGCTGCTGGAATATCCCAGTCAATATCTGTCAGGTTCAGCTCATCAGTCACCTCTACTTCTTCCCTCCCCTTGCCAGCTCTTCCCCAAGATCTGTCTCTCTCTCTCTCTATCTCTCTCTCTTCCCCTTGTCCTGGTGGTCTGTAGATCACCCACCCATATTTTCTTGCCTGAGGGCATTGGAGGTGAACACACGGTGACTGTGTTTCTCCTTTGCTTCCCCGGATGTTTCCAACCTCCACTGCCTCTGTGCCCTCCCTGACATACAGGGCTACATCCCCTTTGCCTGTCCCTCTATCCTGCCTAAACGCTGTGTAACCTGGGACTGACAAGCTCCAGCCATTAATTCATTAATAATTCGTTAATCTCTGTATAAGGATAGGAGGGGATTTTTTGGTGGTCAGAAAAAAAGCTCAAAAAAGAAAAGCCATGAGTAGTACTTCATTTTTGAAATTGGTATAAGTGTGAAAAAGGGGGATTATAAAGGGATGCAAATTAAATCATTTTTTTTTTTATATTTTGAGGGAGTTTCATTGTTAGGTCCTAGCTGACAATTTCAGTGGAAGTAAAGATTTCACTAATAGTTTAACTCAGGATCTCCTAGCAGCCAGCTGGTCCCCTGTCCTATCAACTGTTTATCCAGGCAAGACACTGGCACACGTTTCCTTTATTCATAGAGATCTGTGACAAACATGCACCAAGTAAGCAGGACAGAGCATGGCTGCTACCTCCCCTGGATCACACCAGACATAATTTTATTTATTTATTTATTGAAAAGTTTCACCAGAAAAGGTATACTGAACAACAAGTTGCTTGCCTCAGGGTGAGTCCTGGGGGTAAGGGGATACATAAATACAGAGTACAAATCCATGAAATAAAACAATCAATACAAGCTGATGACCAATACATTACATGAATAAGAACAGTGTGAGCCAATACATACAGCTTGGATTACAGACATCGCAACATAGTACATCCAATACAGTCCATTGCTCTGAATGACACATGAGTAGTACAGAGGACAAAAGTTAAGTGCTGACTGGTTAAGCAAGTGCTGGAGAGCTGTTACTACATATGACACAGTCACAGCCAAAAACAAGCAAAGAATTTGCACAGGGAAACAAATGTGGTATACTAGGAGCATGAGCAATTTGAGGCATAGTAGTTGATGAGGGCTTTGGAGGTAGAGTAAGGAGATGATGAGTATCTGATATGAGATGATAGCGAGTTCCAGAGTTTGAGGAAGTAGTGAGAGAAAGCAGACTGTACTGCAGAGGTGTGTCTGTGAGGGATGGCCAGAGTCCTGGCATCAGTGGATCTAAGTGAATGCTCAGGGGGAGGGGGGATAGCCAACATAGAAGCGAGTTAGGAAGGGAGAGAGTGTTGAACCAAAATTGAGAGGTGGATTTTGCGACATGAATGAGGCAACAATTGGTAAGTGAGGGGAAAGCTAATGAGTGGTAAAGATCGCAGTGGTGAGTGCAGGGTGGCAAGTCAAGTGTGAAGCGACAGAAGGAGTTAAGGGTAGGGTGAAGAGCCTAGAGAGTCTCTGCCTCATGCAAAAGGTCATGGAGACTGTCTTTTTGGCATTTAGGGAGAGTTGGTGTATGTTAAACCAGTTTTGGGGCTTGTCAAAGTCCAATTGGAGTCTGGTTTGGATGTCAGAGAGGGAATGGCCGGAGGTAAACAGGACTGTGTCATCAGCCTACATATGGATGGATGTTGTACCTACTGATGAGAGGTCATTGAAGAATATTTAGAAGAGCATTGGGCCAAGCACTGATCCTTGAGGGACACCAATGTCAATGGGAAGGGGGGGATAGTGAGTCAGTGAGCCTGACTGATTGAGTTCTACCTGTAAGGTAGGCTCTGAACCAGTTTGTGGCAAAGTCGGACATGCCAGCTGAGGAGAGGTTGCTTAGGAGAAGGGGGTGGGAGTCTGTGTTGAAGGCCTTTGCAAGGTCAACAAAAATGGCCGATGTGATTTGGCCACTATCCATCCCCAGAGAGGATAGAATCAGTTAGCCTAAGGAGGGAGATGGTGGTGGAGTGATGCTTCCTGAAGCTAGACTGGAAAAGAGTGAAAACACTGGCATCAGAGAGATAGGTGGAAAGTGGTGAGAGGACCAAATGTTCCTGAACTTTGGCTAGTATAGGGAGAAGAGAGATTGGGCGGTAGTTACCTGGGGAGGAGGGATTGCCGCCCTTAGATAGAGGAAGGACTACAGCTTGTTTCCAGCTTCTAGGAACTGTTGCTGTGGCAAAAGAAAGATTTAGGATATTGGCTAATGGGGTGGCAATCACAGGGGTGGAGAGGTAAAGTAGCTTAGGGTACAGCCCATCAGGTGAGCTTCCTTTAGTGGGGTTTAGTGCGAGAAGGGCAGATAGGGTGTCTGTGGGGGGAGACTTTAGAGAAGGTGAAACACTCATTGTGTAGGGTTTCATTATGTGGTTCATGAGTAATCAATTGAGAGGGAGGAAGGCCAGGAGGGAGGATGCACAGGAAGTGAAGTAGGAGTTGAACTTGGTGGCAACTGCAAGGTGGTCCAGGATTAAAAAAATTTTGATTTTAAGGGGGGGGGGGATTTTGTGCGGAGGGGAGAAAAGTCCATGAACTACCTTCCAGAATTTAGAAGGATTATCTATGTTGGATTGGAAGGTGTTTTTAAACTATTCTGCCTTAGCCAATCTAATAGCTTTCGTGCATTTGTTGCATAGAGTACAGTAGGTCAGGTAGTCATTAGGGCTCTTAGATGCTTTGTGATTTTTTCCATGCTTGATCATGAGCCCATTGGCATGCAAGTAGCTCCAGAGTGATCCAGGGGAGATGGTTTTCACGAACCCTGGAATGCCTAATGGGGTGTGTTTGTTCCAAGTGGTGATGAATTTGTCTTGGAAGTACTCCAGGGCCTCATCCTTGGAACTAGCTGTGGAGATAGGGGACCAGTCTGTTTGAGCAAGACTAAGGAGTAAGGGGTCTAGTTCGAGTGACTTAAAGGATCTTGAAAGTATTAATTGGTAAGATGCCTTGGGCCTATGTACTTTATGAACCATAAAAATCATATGGTGATCGCTCAGCGGGTCTGGGAGAAGTCAAGATTTGATGACTCTGTGTGGGTGTGTGGTGAATGCCCAGTGAATCAGAGAGTGGTTTTGGGTTTTGTGGTTTAGTTGGGTTGGCTCAAGGATTTGTTGTGAGAGGTTCTGGACACATATGTCATTGCGGAGCTTAGTTAAAGAGGGAGCTACCCAGTTATGATTGAAATCCCCCATTATGTATAGTTCACCTACAGGGGCGTGAGAGACAATAGTAGTGATGAGTTCAGAAACAATAGATGAGTATAGGCCAGATCTGCAGTAGACACCGGCTACATAGATTGGGCGGAGAAAGGGAAGGTCAATCTAATGAGGAGAACCTCATAGGATGCTGGAAGGGATGTGGATAGGATAATATCAGATTTTAGTGCTGAGGAGATATACAGTACATTGCCACACCGCCTCCCCTATTTGAACGGTCTTGATGGTGGACTGAGTAGCTAGGAATAGCAATTTCATTGTTTGAAATTTTGTTTAGCCAAGATTCAGAGAGAATAAGGATGTCAGGAGCTAGCGAGACAGCAAGCGGTTATAGTTGGACTAATTTAGGTAGTAAACTACGGATGTTTACATGGAGTAGTTTGAGGCCAAAAGGGAGGGCAAGAGGACTAGTAAGGGAGGGACCAGCAGCAGTGTTGATATGTACAATGGGGAGAGTGGGGGGGGGCTGGATTTGGGTTGATGTCCCCAGATAACAGGAGTACATAGGTTATAATGAGGTAGTGAAGTTTGTCTCTCTTATACCAAGGCTGGTATGCAAGTGAGCAGGGAGTATGGGAGCAGATTTGGGTTGGTGCAGATTGCAGCTTTAGTAGTGATATTAATGAATATGAGTTTGGGAGTGAGCTGATGGAAGCAATAGGCATAGCTGGAAAGTGGGACCAAGCAAACTGGTCAAGTGATAGCATAGAGGGATAAGGGATTTGAAAGGTGGGTATGACTCTAGGGTGGGTATTTACCAGCGCAGGGTATGGTGAGTTTGTGGGACAGTAGTGCTTAGTGGAGATGTCTAAGATGGGTAGGAATGTTAGGAGAAACCAAACAGAATGAGGAGTCATGTTTATATTTGGACAGTCAGAGAGCCAATAGTGATAGCGGGCAGTAGCTATGACTGTCTAGGATTGGGTTGCTATAACGTTTGTGACTGCAGTATAAACACTGTACTCAGGTTAGACCAGGCAGTGGACAGCAGAGTGCAATTTCTTAAAAGGATTAGTTGCAGTACTGTTTAAGGCTGAAGAATAAACAAAGTACTCGGAGGCTAGACCAGCCTGTAGACAGCAGAATACAAATTTCATTAAAAAGGATTGGTGGGTAACATGTATTGTATCCTTAGGAGACAGGCTAAACTTGATTTCTTCTAAGGTCTAGTGAAGGAGACAGCAACGATTCAGTTACTTGATAGTACAGGCTAAACTTGATTTCCTGTGTAGTGAGCAAGACCACAGCGATTCAGTTACATTGACAGGATGAAAGGGTAAGTGGGGGGGTGCCTTTAGGGGTGTGCCAACCGCACATCAATCCCCTGATGGCAAAATCCCTCACAGCGACAATCTCGACAGGTTTTGAGATTGTCCCTGTGAGGGACCCAAGGGCAAAAATTTGCCCTTTTGCCATGTTTTGCCTCCCCCTCCCTAAATCAACTCCGACTCGGAGTTGATAATCTTTAGTAAGGGCCCTCCTCACGGGGTTCAGGGCACAAGCTCCCCAGTGCAACACACCAATGTCAGACAGGTGAAATTTCACCTGTCGACACTGGGGATGACGCTATGCCGAACCTCGACAAAATTGTTGTCAATTCAGCATTGATAAACCGCTTTTAGGATGGCAAGACCATTTAAAGAGTGCCGTGGGAGGGCAGGAGAAAATTCAAGCTGCTAACTGATTATGAACAGCAGGGGAAGTTCGAGCTGACAGGGCAGAAGGGACTCCAGTGAAAGTCAGAGGGTGTGGACCAATGTGCAGCAAACTGCTGGAGGGCGCCAGAATTCAATAGGAGAAAATTACCTTGCGAGGCTTGGATGACTGAAGCAGCGGGCAGCAGCTGCCGAGAATCGAGCAGCGCAATGGGAGGGGAGCCCAATCAGGGGCTGTGCCAATCTGGAGGGAGGAAGGGATAGCAGAGTTAATATAATTCTTGGTAAATCAGGGGTGGTGGGGTTCAATTGCTGGAGTTGAGGACAAAAGGATCGAGTAAATCATTGGGAGGGAAAATGCAGAAAAGCAGAGGGAGAGAGAGAATGAAAGTGGGGGTCGGGGTGAGAGAAAAAGTCAGGGCTCGAATTAAATAGCAAAGAGTTTTTTTTGGCTCAGAACAGGGATCCTAAGCTCAGAAAATGTAGCAAATCATAAACAATTTAAGGCAGAAATGGGAAGTTCAGCTAACTCAAACAAATACAGATACAGCACAAATTAATCATGAATTAAAGGTTTTTTTTTGGCTCAGAACAGGGATCCTAAGCTCAGAAAAATATAGTAAAATAATTGAACTCCTCTAGTAGAGGGACAAGGCCTGGGAAGTTCAGCTAACTCAAACAAATACAGATACAGCACAAATTAATCATGAATTAAAAGGTTTTTTTTTGGCTCAGAACAGGGAGCCTAAGCTCAGAAAAATATAGTAAAATAATTGAACTCCTCTAGTAGAGGGACAAGGCCTGGGTCAGGCACAAGTTAAGTGGGTACCCCAGGACAGGCAAGCCTACACTGCACTACGGAATCAGTGCACCAGGAGTACACACATAGCCAAAGCCAAATACTTACAGAGCAAGCTATCTTGTAATGCCCTTGACCCTTCTAAAAAATCTAGAAAATGATCAATAGCCTAATTAAACTCTCCCCTATTGAAACACAGACCCCACCTGGGTCCCCCAACGCCCTCAACTAATACTTTACAGAAGGCCCCAGGACCTTTATTCCTCCCTTCCCCCACCCCCACCAACCAATCCACCCACCAGTGGCAACTTTCACCTGCAGACAGTCTTGGTGGCCAATATTCACGAAGAGCTTTCAGCACTAAATGCAGCATCTAGCTGTGGAGCCGATGGCATTGCACCCAAATTCCTCAAAACTGGCATTCCAGCAATAACCGTCCCTATTTCCCACCCACTTAATAGATCATTACATACCAGCTCTTTTCCTCACAGCTGGAAGCATGCACTGGCAGTTCTGATGCACAAAGATGGTCCAGCAGACTCACCATTCAACTACTGGCCAATCTCTCTGCTCCCTATCCTCTTCAAAATACTTGAGAGGTTTATCAGCAGGCAGCTATCAAAACTACTATGCCCAGACTGGCTTCATAACTCCCTAACAATCTGGCTTTCGCTCAAGCCACTCAACCTACTCTTCCCTTCTTGGAATCACATACACACCATCATGAACAAGGGCCTAGTCACAGGGGCCATATTTATAGACCTAGCAAAGGCCTTTGACACCATGGCTCACTATCAGCTCCTACTAAAACTAGCTGACTCTGGTGTCTTCGCCCTGCTAGCATGATTCCAGTCATACCTGACCAACTGGACCCAATCTGTCAAGCTTGGCCCATGCTCCTCCCCCGTTCTACCAGTCACCCTCAGGATCCCACAAGACTCAGTCCTGGGGCCCCTGCTTTTCACTACCTACATTAATGACCTACCCAACTCCCTCACTGCCAGCAAAATACACATGTATGCAGACAATACCATTATCTATGTATACAGCACCTCTACTCCCTCTGATGAGGGTCACCATCAACAGGACTTCACCACAGTACAAAAATGGTTCCTGGATAACCACCTCATCATAAACCAAAAGAAAACAGTGTCAAGGCTGTTCGGCACCAGAAATTGACTTAGCTCTACCACACCAACTCTGACTTTACACACCCCAGTTAGGTCCTGCCTATACTTAGTTTCCTCCTCCAAATACCGTAGTCTCCACTTGGACCAGCACCTTGACTACTCAGGCCACATCTCCCAAGTAGTAACCAAATCATACACCAAGCTAAGTGTCCTATATGAAGTAAAGGGATGTCTCCATCAAATCATCAGAAAAATGACTATGGAACAATCAGTCCTTTCCCCTTATAGAATACGGGGACATAGTCTACTCAGGTGCTGCCTCCACCTCCCTTGATAAAATCATCAACCTGTTCAACAAACTGTGTAGATTCCCACTGGGCTACCCCAACCCCCAGCTCCCACTGATGCAGTATGTACAATGAGCTAGAGTGGTCTTCTTTCTCCCCATCAGAAAAATGAGGCATACTGCCCTCCTGGGTGACAAGTATTGGTCCAGCAAACTGCCCCAGTATCTGTCTGACCTCTTCTTCCCTGCAGCAGATCCTTCCTGTCTGCTCAGATCTGAGGCAGTTTGCCACCTCCACATCCCATGTTACAAGTGCATCCTATGCCAAACCTCCATTAGCTACGGCTCCCTAACACCTAGAACAAGCTCCCAGTCAATGTCACTGCCCCATCCCACATCGAGCAAGGCTCTGATCAAGTCATACTACAAATCCCCATCATCATGTCCCCAGTGCCAAGCTCCGCCCCGAGACTACCTCATCTAGCTAATGCATCATATTAACCCAGCAATGTATAATGTTCTAACTGCTGTCATCCTCTGCAGGACAGTCATGGTTCTACCCTTTAGTTTCTTTCCCTGGGGTTACCCTGTCATGTTGCTATAATTTACTGCACCGGGACATGCTGCTTACTATGTGCTAGTTTCATTTGTTTTTGGAACGTGTAATGTATGAATGCTGTAGGATTCCTCACTGTCCCGTTCCTCCACTCCCCAAGGTCGCAACTGGGAATGAGCCCTGGGCTATGTGTGCTTACCTGGTAAAACATGTTTAAAATAAAATAAATAAATAAAGGTGGCAGCCATGTTTGTAATGGAAGTCAAGAATTTTTTTCGAAAGGTATTGATACGTTACTGTGTTGTATCCTGATTGACAGCAGTTTTTTTTTAACCGGTGGTGGAACTCTGACATTGCACAGCTGCTGACCAATCAGGACACAGTCATTTCCCTACCAATTTTATAAGCTCAAGTAAAAGTATAATTAAGCTATGTGACATTCTCTTTTCCTCTTTTTCCTTTATTATTTATTTTTATCTGCACATGTATCTCTTGCTGGTATTACTGTTTGTCCATAGTAACTGTGCTTATGGTTTACTATAAAGTCCTGCCTAAATATCTCTGCGGTCCAGAACATCAGCCCCACAGTCATTTGTTGACTACTTCACACACTGTACTCTTTCTGGGGAACCCCCCCCCCAAAAAAAAAATCCATCTCTGTGGGTGTATAACCCTCCCACCTGTGGCCTAAATAGCCTGTCACAGATCCTTAGCAATGTTAGGAGTTCTGTGGGGTCTAACGAGATTCTTACTATGGGTGACCTTGTTAAACTGGCTTGGGTCCAGTGGCAACCTCTGAAAACATGATCTCTGAATTGGGCTTCACACAGGTCATCTCTGGGCCAACTAGGATGTCATTAAGGAGTTGGTCCCATACCCGTGGTCCCAGATGCTATTTCAGACCACTCCCCTATCTACTGTGTCTGGAAATCTAAACTTCCCAAAATATCACCCAAAGTCATAAGGCTCAAAGACTACTTGAAGTTTGACCCAGGACTCTCAGACCTGGCTAACATTCACTAGTACTATGTTTACTCCACCCCTTCTGTCACCACTGCCCTGTCTGCCTTCACCCAGGCACGGGGTCAAAATGTTGCACGGCAGAATGCCGTATGACTTAACTGCGTTGCGCAATTTATTTGTTTCTTTTGATCTGTGGGGGCTCCACCCCCACACCCCCCATTACAGGGGGCTGCACCCCCCCCGGATCCCCCCACTTAGGATTCTAACTCTGGGGGAAGGGGGTCCAACACAGAGAGCGCACAGGTCCGGTGTTCGCGCATAATGCCGTATGCTATTAAGCGTACGACATCATGACCTGGTACGCTTCACCCAGGCCTTTGCCTCCATTCAGGAGACTCATGACTCCTTTATTGGAAGATGGGTCGGGGTGCCATGGCAAAATGGCTCTACAGTGACCTCCTTAAGCTACTCAAGCAGAAAGACAAACAATGGCACTGTTATAAGGCATTCAAATCATGTATGACCTACAGGAATACAGATGGCTGTGGAATAATTGTAAGCATGAAATCCACTCTGCCAAAAGTGCATTTTGCCTTGAAGGACAATTAGCTTCTGCTAAGGACCCAAGGTCATTCTGGAAAAATGTCAAGGCCCTGGTTGGAGACCCCCTTCATCCAAGCAGTACCCTGCTGACATATTGACAGGAGGTGTAAACTGCAGCAATTCTAAGACCATCACTGAAGCTTTCAATTGGCAGTTTACTGATCTTATTGCTTACACCTCCTTGTTCCCATCCTCCAGTGAGGTTGAGTCCTCTGCCTATGCTAGCCCTATGGATCCCCTCCCCCATCCTCTTTCTTTATCTCATAGTTGTGTTGGCTCAAGACATACTGAAGTTACTCACTAGCCTCTCCCCATACACGAGTGCTGGATGTGACAGTCTGGAACCCAAGCTCCTGAAATTTACTGCTCCCATCATTGACCCTCTAGTCAAGCATATTTGTAACCTCTCATTTCTGTCCTGTGCTGTTCCTGACAGCCGGAAGCTGGCCAGAGTTGTCCTTGTCCCAAACCCTGGGAACACTAAATGTCTCAAAAAGATTGCCCTATTATAATAATTCATGCCCTTAGTAAGCTACTTGAGTGGGCTATAGCTGACAAGCTTACTGAATACCTTTACTCCCGCAACATCTTAACACTAGAGCAGCATGGTTTCCACAAAGCCCATAGCACCACCACAGCATTCACACATGTAATCACTGGGATCAAGACTGCTGTGCATCAGGGATAGCTCACTAAAGGCATCTTTGTTGACCTCTGGCCTGGTTGACCCCATTCTCTCATGCTGTAAGCTGCATGCCTTGGGCCTGTCTGCACATGCTGTCTTCTGGTCAAGATACTGTCTGTCAAATCATCAGTAGGTTGTCAAGTTCAGTGGGTCCATCTTGGAGCCAGCCCCTGTTAAGCTTGGGGTACCCAGGTGCTTGATCCTTGAGCTTATTCTTTTCTCACTATTCATTAACACCCTCCCTGCTGTTATCACTTCTTGCAAAACCACACTGTATGTTGATGAGCTGGTGCTCCTTCATAGCTTGCAGAGTATAGGCCTCATCCACTCCCACCATACAGATGACTTCCACAAGCTAGAAGCTTGAATTGTCAAAAATAGGTTGGTGAATGCCAAGAAGACTCAAACCATATTTTTTGGGTCCCCTCCCAAACTAAGAGCCTGCCCCACCCCCTTGTCCATCAGCCGCACTGATACGGGATACCACTGAAGGTAGCGCCGTCCTTTACATGCCTTGGGGTCATGCTAGATCCCCATATTGACTTCTCCTTTCACTTTCAACATGTTTGTAAATCAGTAAATGCTAAGCTTGGTCTGACTTAATGGATAAAACACCACCTTATGTGCAATGCCAGCTTCGCTCTTGCCAGGGATGTTTTATTCCCTCCCTCAACTACAGGTTCATATCTTTTAAAAATGCCCCGAAGTCACTGCTCTCCAAGTGGGAGACATCCTACAGTACAATAACATTTATAGATCTGCGCTCTCGCTAAGCTGTGTGACTCACCACAGTGACCTCTACAGACACTTGAGTTGGCTGCCTTAAACAATCACATATTTGCCTTAAGCTGCTTCACTGATGAAAACAGTTAAGACAGGTACCCCCACCTCAATTGCGTCCCTGCTAAATATCTCCCACCTGTCCTATCCCCTACAATCAAATAATAAATACCTTCTCATGGTTCCCAAAACATCCATCCTCATGGGGGACCAAGCCTTTAGTGTCACTGCACCTAAGTTTTGGAACTCACTGCCACTCTCAGTCCATTGCTTCTCCTCACACTTTCAGTTTAGAAGGTACCTGTGGGCTCACCTTAAGGCCAGTTCTAAATGTGTCTTCCATGTGACTTTGCAGGTAGTTTATTATGTTCACCTGCCTTAGGTTGGTAGTCTTACTTTCAGCGCTATCTCAGCTGGAACAGCTGACATGTATACTACTGACAGTTAATTGTGCTTGAATTTTTGTGCATCCCGTCTGCCTTTCTCAGTTCATGTTTTCTCTATGGACTGGCATGTTCAGCACTTGCACTGTATTTTTGTATCCTGTATTATGCTTTAATTCCTGTTCCCCAATCCAGGTACTATTGTATCTGCTTTATTGTATCTAATTGTACTATACTGTACTATACTGTACTGTATTGTATTGCTTGCCTTGTAACCTCCTGGGTTGTATCTGAAAATAGGTGCATCTCTCTCTAGTGCAATTACCTGGTCTATAAAAGCTAGTGAATAAAAAATGGAACCGTTGAATTATTTATGTTTTTTTAACTGCCTAGCTTTAGAAATTCTTTAGTTCTTTGAAATCACAGTTGAAAGCTGGCTCCATGGTGCTGAGTGATGGGTGTTTGTTCGGCACATTGGCGATCTGGGTTTGCGCCCCAAGTCTGGATGTCAGGAGCAGAGTCTGGCAGGGAAGGTATTTACAGCCTCCCTTAGACGCTTCCCTCCTGGGGAGGTGGGTGGATCCTGGACCACTGTTTGAAGGCTCCTGGTGGTGGCTGGCATTTTTGGCAGTTTGTGGCCTTGACGCACCATTGAAAGCCCCCACTCCCAGGATGCTGTTGTAGCTGAACCATTTCATGGGAGGTGGGGGGAGCTGGGGGGAAAACAGGAAGACTAGCCACTTGGCTTACCAGATGACGGTGGTCAGTCTCCACTCACCACAAAGTCTGGAAGTGTCTGTGCCAACCCCTGCCATGCCTGGGATATAGTTGGAATGTCCTCAGGTGACTCTCCTCTCCTGATTCCCCTCCACTGGGGAGAGGCCCTCCCAATGAAGGGATGTATTGGGTTACCCGGCTTGTGGCAATGATGGGGCAGCAGATGGCAAAGGGACACAGTGACAGGGCAGGGCCCAGGAGGCTCGAAGGATTTGCCGGTCGAGGGCTTGGGAGGAGAAAAAAAAAAAAGGAAATCACTGTTGAAAAAAATGTGTAACAATGATTCTATATCCATCACAATAAAACTGATTTGGGCATTTATAAAGAGTACAGCTGTGCAGCCAAGAGTAAGTTCATGAACAGACTGAATTGCTTTGCTCTTCAATGTTGATTATCTTTCTGTCTCTAATAGATCAGTTATTGACCTCAAGTTGACTGTTATGGTCTCAGCTAACATTTAACAATTATTTTTTATTATCTGCATATTGTTCTACCTAATATATTGTATACCCCCTTTTGCTTTCGTAATTACTTATTTGGAACTCTTAGTAAGCCCAGCCACTATAATAATAAATGATTCATGCAAGAATGGAGTGAACAGTTGGGCAAGTAGAATATAGCAATTAATTCCTGGAATTGTCTTATAAGTAATCTTGTCTCCTCACAAGTAAGCACTAGAGAAAGAGTTCAATTTAGACTGCAGTTAATGTTTTATTTAATGAGTCTTGTTTTGTACATTAAGTTCTGATTTCATGATTCATGCAGTGTGTGAGATTTTTTGTGAATTAAATTGTAATTAAAAGACCCAATAAAAAGAAAGTTTAAATAAAAAGAACCATGGGCACACGGAACACGTATTCTAATCATATTTAATATATTTTGGAATTTTACAAATTTGGCATATGGAACATCTATTAATTATATGAACACACATGTGTTGCACATGTATTTTACAAATTTGGCCTTATGGAACATCTATTGAATCTAAGAAAATGCATATTTTGCACATGTAAAATATATTTTATCAAACATTTTTTATTCACAGATGTTCACTGGTGTTGCTTTCATATACAATGTTTCCACCAATAAATAGCGTTATTAAGTCTCATTTCATACCACCTGCTGCAATAATGTTATGAGTACATATTGTACAAATTGAGCAGCACTCCAGGACATTGAGGTGAAGGAGTCACTGGCTGAATCACAAAGGAGAAGTCTAGGTATTAGAAATAAGTACAGGGACAAGCATGCATGGCATCCAGGGGCCCATCTTCTCCCACACACAAAACCAAGCTAAGAATCTGTGGTGTCCAGTAGTACCTTCTCCCTCACCTGATCCCTTGCCAACCATCCCTGACAGTCAGTGCCACCATCTACACACATGTTGCCATGTCGAAATCCTTGTCATTTAGTGACCCTATGTCCCACACCTGACTCCATGTAAGGCATCCCAGATGTCTTGTGCCACTGTTTCTTACATCCAACCCCATCCCAAGAATCCCTGGTGCCCAGTGGTACCTTTACCCTTACCCTACCCCCAAACTATCTAGTCTTTGGTGTCAAGTGGTTCCCTCTCCCTAAATATTAGCTACAATGAGCCCAGCTCACTTTTAAAAAAATGTTTTTATTGGGTTTTTTTTTGGGGGGGTGACACGTTACAACACAAAAATTATTCAACCACATTTCCCAAAAATTGGCAAGCTCTGAGCATGAGAGAGAAACTTGAGTGCCTCACTAATGTTACAGCACCCATGAGTTATACAGACCAGCAAGTTCTTCATACTTAGGAGTTGTTTTTTTTTGGGGGGGGCATTTTTTATAATACAATAGGTAGGAATTTAAGCACTCACCTTGTCTTCTTAGGGATAAAGTAATGAAACAGGGTCTTGGTGAATGATTGTTTTTTTCAAATTGATATATCACTTTATCTGACTGTGTGTTCGTAATGAGCACAGCTGTGACAGCAACGGAGCTTGTGCTAAACGTTCTATAAATAGTTGCTCTTAATGTTTAAGAACAACTTTAAGAAATCACACCAAAAACATGCTAACGTGTGTATTAATCTATCCATCCGAAAAGTTTATGTTTCACAGTTGAAAGCAGCAAACAGGCAAAATTATCAAGGAATATAAAAGATATCTGAAGAAAACTGCTTCCTCCTGCAAATTGGGAATCAGCCTGGATGAACACCAATTTGTTTGTGACAGTATTATTCGGGAGCATACCTCTCAACCTTTCTTCACCAAAATGTGTGACACGATCTGTGAAAAATGAGGAAAATGTGTGACATATCTTCAAATATGGCACTGCAAGCTGAGAACACTATGGCTGTCAGAGCACTGATGTTCGTAATGTTTGCTGATAACTGATCATACTAAATTATGAATTTCTGCTTTAAAGACTCAATGGGAAGTGTGGAATATCACCTTCCCAATGTGGGACAAAGGATATCTGAGAGGTAAAATGAGTGGATGTAACTCATAATGTGTGAGAATTGAGAGTGGATGCAAGGAATAGTCTGCCACAAGAGGTGGTGGGAGCAAGCACAGTGGAGAGATTTAAGATGCATGGGACAGGCATAAGGGAACCCTAGAGGTGGGAAGGAGATGCTAAAGCTGATGACCAAGTAAGGTCAGAGGCCACAAATAAAGGTAGGGTTACAGGCAGACTAGATGGGTCTAATGGTCCTTATCTGCCGTCAATTTTTATGTTTCTATGTTATGGTCAGGAGCTCGAGCTCTGTAGCCATGTACTGAACTCTTCCCATACTGAAACACTGTCCTGGCATAATTCCTTCACATAGCCAATATCTTTGAAGCAACTAGCTGTAGCTTATGATAAATTCATCATCAGGCACAAGTTAAAACAAATGATTTAAAATTGTCCAGGACAGTGCTCACTAGTACAAAGCCAGTGCACTCAGAAGTCACACAATACTATAAGTAAGCAAACGCAACAATTGGCAACTTTAGCTTGGCTTTGATTTGGAGCCCCCTGTCTTCAGATTGGCTTTGACACTTCGGTCAAAGGCACTTTGGGTCCCTAGACTGAGATTCTAGCAGACTGAAAATGCAGTAAGAGACATCACTACACCACCTTTTGCCCACTCCAGTCAATCCCAACCTCCTCCACCCTATCCTGTTCCTCCAGTCAGTTTTTTTAACATAACATAGCACCTGGCACCAAGTTAGGAGACATAATTTTTTATTATTAAAAATGTTTGGGTAGGGGGAAGAAGAGAGGAACATGGCTCGATGGGGAAAGGGGTGGTCACAGGAGTAGCTGCAGCCACCTGGGAACTGCTTGTGTTGTTTTTTTAAAATTATTTGAGCAAAGATCAAAGTCATCTGAAGTGGCACGTAAGTTTGATTGGGCCAAATCCAAGGTAAAAGTGCCAGATTTCAGCACATTCACTGAATATGAATTCAGCATTGGCTCATCCTTACCCACTATCACATCAACAGAATAAGTTATTCACTGCAACATTGCTGGTTCAAATTATATCAACATAAGATCCACCACCAGATGGGACACCCTTGTAGTGCTAGATTGTATCACATTAATTGTTCATGGATAAATGCTCATGCGCTGATCTTTTAGGAATTGTTACTGGAGAACTACAAGTCCTGTCATATCTATAACCCAATTTTGCCCTTTGGTAGTACTGAACCACCCAGTGAAGGTCAGTCAGTGGAAATAAAACTGAACAGTATTTATTGGGCCTGCAGTGGTGTGATACCTTGAGTATATGTTTATCACAGGTGACACTACTACAGAGTAACATCTATGTAGTCTAGAAACAGTTTTCAGAAACCCGCAGAAAGCAGGGTTAAGACAATACATTGTTTTCAGGATAATGTCATTTACTTGGGGCATAAAATGAATACTCAGGATATCCTGCCATGTAACAAAAAACAGAAACTATCATGTAGGCCTTTACTTAAATTAATTTAACTGAACTTAACTGAACTGCAACCATTTTTGGCATCCTCTATTGGTGTCTAATTCCCTTCCTAAGTCCATCTAAATAAGTTAAACAGTCTCTCTCTAAGCTCTCCCTAAGCTTCAAACAATTCAAAAGACAAAGAACTTTGGTGCAAAAATACTGAAGTAAGATTTACCATTTAAAGGAATTGGCAATAAAGCCAAGTTTCACAGAAATAAAAAATTACACATACTCCAATGCCCCCTTACTAACTTAAGACATCATGGGAAGTAAATGCATAAACTGTTCAAAAGGCAACTACTTGCCTGCTTACCCGCTCTTGGAAATGGGGCAACATTACTTTCATCCTCTGTCACCTCCATGGGTTCCAGTAAAAGCACAGAAACAGTTTGCCAACAGATAAAGACCGCTTGGCTCACCTAGTTTGCCCATTTTTCCCTGCCTATAGTATTACCGCAGATCCTACTTGATCTCTGGCCCATACCCCCTCTTTCCCTAAGATTCCCTTATGCCAATCCCATCCATTCTTGAACTCCACCACTGTTTTCACCTCAACCACCTCCGGTGGAAGACTGTTCAAGGAGTTCACCACTCTTTCCATGAAGAAGTACTTCCTCACATCTCTCCTGAATCTACTCCCTTGAGCTTATCATGCCCCACCCTTAAGCACCCTTTTTTTCTGAAAAATACTTCCCTCCTGTACCTTACTTACCCCCCTGTGAGATACTGGCAGGTCTCCACCGAATCGTCCCGTCCCTCTTCTCTTCCAGAGTGCATATATTTAGGTTCTTAAGTCTTTTCTCGTAGGGCTTCTGATGCAAACCCTGCACCATTTTGGTTGCCCTGCTCTGGACCACTTCCACTCTGTCTTTGTCCTCCCGGAAATGTGGGGTTTAGTTTTCAAAGGCTGCTGCTTGCCACAAGCCCCAGATGCACCAAAAATATGGTGCACGAGGCATGTAGTAATCAGGATGTTTGATCCCGTGCACCAATTGCCACAAGTTAGACCCAACATTTTTTAGTCTAGCTTGCAGCAATCTTGGGGGCCATTTTTATGGGGCTTGCACCAAAGAGTTGGTGCAAGCCACCATAAAAGGGTAAAGTGGCACAACTGTGCCCAACCTACCAAAATCAAGCACAGCTGCAACAAAGGTGATTGATGCAGCTGTGCCAAAGACAGGGTTTGACATAAGGCTTGACACAAGCCCTGTACCACCCTTTGAAAATAAAGCCCATGGTCTTCAGAACTGGACACAGTATTCTAGGTGGAGTCTTACTAGTGATTTGTACAGTGGCAATAGCACCTCCCTCTTTCTGCTGGTGATACCCTTCCCTATTCACCCCAGAATCTCACTAGCACTCTCAACTGCCTTGTCACATTACCCTTAGGCCATCCAGTATGATCACTCCCAGGTCTCTTTCCTGCTTGATGGTCATCAGTACCGCTCTTTCCATTCTGTGCTCTGCCCCTAGGTTTCTGTGCCCCAAGTGCATTACTTTGCACTTAGCTGCCATACCCTTGACCACTTCTTGAGTTTTCACAAGTTTCTGCTTATCCTTTCTATACACACACACACACACACACACACACACACACACACACACACTCACACACACACACACACACACACACACTGGAGTGTCAACCCTATTGCAGATTTTAGCGTCATCCACAAAGAGGCAGACCTTCCCTTCCAGCTCCTCTGCAATGTCACTTATAAAGACATTAAAGAGGACCAGTCCCAATACTTAAGCAATAAGGCACGACAGGGTAAGTGTTATCATGTAATAACGTCACTCCTGGGGTGGGTTGAAGCACGAGGTGAGGCAGAGTGCTTCCACCACCCCAGGAGACACATTATTACAAAATAACACACACACTGGAGTGCCTTATTGCTATTATACAATGGCTTATTGTTATACAAAATAAAAAACATAAAAAAAAATGTTTTTAGTAGATTTTTAGTGTGGCAGTATATCTTTGTTTCTTAAGAAAAGGTGAGCAAAGGGATGTCATCATCCAAACAGTGATGTTATTGTGTAATAACCAGTGGCGGCTCTACACCAGGGCCCGCCAGGGCACGTGCCCCGATAAAAAAGTGCTGTGCCCCAGTTGGTGCCCCATATGGTGCAGAGCTTCCCCCATAGTAACAATATATCAGTGCCCTGGCTGCCATCTGTTGTGCCCCGGCTGTGCCCTGGTAACCATTTGTGGCTAGAGCCGCTACTGGTAATAACATCACTGTCTCAGGCATACACTGACCATTCAGAGTCCAGGATTCTTTCTTGCCAATGTATACTGATCCTTGAGACACCCCACTGATCACTGTCCCTTCAGCTGAGTGAACTCTGTTTACCACCACCCTCTGCCACCTATCCCCTAACCAATTTCTTACCCAGTTTACCACCTTTGGTCCCACTCCTAAACTACCTAGCTTGCTTACTACCCTCCTGTGTGGAAGGAACAGTGTTGAAATCCTTACTGAAATCTAGGTAGGCCACATCCACTGCACCACCCTGATCTAATTCCTTTGTCACCCAGTCAAAGAAATCTATCAGATTCATCTGACATGACCCCCACTCCCCCCCCCATGAATCCATGCTGCCTTGGGTCTTATAACCCACTGGATTTAAGATATTCCACAATCTTTTCCTTCAACAGTGACTCCATGAACTTTCCCACCACCGAAGTCAAGCTGACTGGCCTATGATTGCCAGCCTCTTTCCTACTACCACTTTTGTGAAGTGGGACTACATCTGCCCTCCTCCATTCCTCCAGAACCACTCCTGTTTCCAATGAGTTGTTAGATTGGACTGTCAGAGGTGCAGCCAGTACCTCCCTGAGCTCCCTCAGTACCCTTAGATTCACCCTATCTGGCCCCATCACGTTGCCCACTTTCAGATTAGCGAGTCCCTTCAGGACACTCGGTTAATAGCAGACTAGGAAAAATGAAAACTGGACATACACAGGACAGAATACATTAATAGCACAAAGATTTATACGTTGTTTACCTTTATTAGGCAATGAGGGTTCACACACAGGTTCACTCGACATTTCACTATTACAGCATTATCAAGAGTCTTGATAATGCTGTAATAGCAAAGCCTTAAGTGAACCTGTGTGTGCACCCTCACTGCCCAATAAAGGTGAACAGCATACAAATCTTTGTGCTGTTAGTGTATTCTGTCCTCTGTATGCCCAGTTTTAAACAGCATACAAATCTTTGTGCTGTTAGTATATTCTGTCCTCTGTATGCCCAGTTTAAAACAGCATACAAATCTTTGTGCTGTTAGTGTATTCTGTCCTTTTTATGCCCAGTTTTCACTTTGCCTCCTTGCATCCCAAACATGCTTGTGCTTTTGCACAAATGTGCTGTATTCAAACATCCCCATTCAAATGAGCCAACTTCCCACCAAAGCACCATGGGGTGTTCATCAGCTCATTATGCAGCCATTTCAACCACATGAACAGAACTTTGCTCCTTGGATTGCTGGGTGGCTGGGTCAGAGCTTAATCTTCAGGGGGAACAATCAGTACTAAGCACATCCAGCTGTGGGGCTGGTCCCAGTTTGCACTTTGTTTGCAAAACCATTTTTTACTTACTGTTTGCAGCAGTACAGTAGATTGCATAAAACTAATCCTGATGACTTGGAAACTGACATTTTCTGCAACTATAAATTACAGAATCCCGGCAGCTGACATCAGACCAGGACTGTAGCAGTGTGGATTCAACAGCCTGTAGTGCATTTTTTATAAGCTTAATATTAGATGTTTGCCAGTCATGCTGTTCTCCCGGGGCTAAGTACAGCCCACTGTGGCTTTCTTAGCCCCGGCAGGACAATGAGACCTGCAAACAAACAATAAAATCTTATAAAAACTCTGACATGCACTGCAGGCTATCGAATCCACACTGTCACAGCCCTGCTCTAATGTCAGATGCAGGAGATTCTGGGATTTGTAGCTGCAGAAAATGTCAGCTTAAAAGTTAGTAGAATCAGTCTGACACAATATACTATATTGCAGTAAATAATAAGAAAAAAACAGTTTTTCCACACAAACTGCAAATTGGGACCAGTCACACACGTGGGTGTGGGGCTCTTAGTGCTGTTTCCCTTTAACAAATACCTAGTGGAGCTGCAGTGCAACGCAGTAATAAACAGCACTATATCACTGGTATGTTCATGTTGTAGTTGGAGTGCAGTTCATGTCTTTGAATCATTTATGTTTGTCAGTACATGTATTGTGACTGATATTTGTGGTACCATATTCCCATGATATGTACATACAGTATCAGAACATGCAAAATAATGTGTCCAACCCCTGTCACACAATCAATCAATCAATCAATCAATCAAAGTCTTTATTTAACCAGGCGATCACCATTGAGCAAGCTCATTTTTGAGGTGGACCTGGGTTTGTCAACAAGGAACAAGGGACAATATACATGGGATGCAACACACAAGAAAATAATAATAAAAATAAAGTGAGATACAATAATACAGTATATACAAAGTATTCTCAGGTAGCATTGACAGTAGTATATGTTTAGAATAGAAGATACAGCTAGTTTCGGGTAGGACACAATTTTTCATATAAGTAAAGAAATATACATATCAGGTGTACCGAACACAAATAAAACCTAATATAAAAAGATAGATAGTGATACGGTATGGAGAATTTAGAGCTGGAACCAGGGTCAAAGGAATGCGGAAGGGACAGATATGGGGGGGCAGAAAAAGGGGAGAGGGAAGAGTCGATTATAGATGTGATCAGTCTTTTAACAGTAGTAATTAGAGTGTGCTTGGACTTATAGGAGTCACTATTTAGGGTAGACAGGCACAGGACTCCTTATTATGATGTAGATATAGAGATTTAAAAGCTGCTAGGCTGATGGGGTGAGTTAATTTCAAAGTTTTTTGCAGCTTTTTCCACAGTTGAGGGAGGACAGAGCTGATGGCTGCTCTGCCAATGCGAGATTTTGCTTTGTAAACATAAAGGTAGATATATGAGTTGCTTCTCAGGGCATACTTCCCCAGAGTGCAAAAGGTAAACAGACAGAGATATACTGGGGCAGTTTATTTGAGATAGCTTTGTATGTCCAAACCGCAGCATTTTCTTGCCGTCTGTAATCAAGGGATGACCATCCCACTGCCGTATACAATGCACAGTGGTCGGTTGAGTAAGGAAAACCCGTGATAAATCTTATGGCTCTGTGATAAAGCGTATCGAGTTTGGCTAGGGTACCTGCAGGTCCCTAACTATACAGAAAATCTGCGTAATCCAATAGGGAAAGAAAGGTAGTTTGAACCAGTTTCAGTTTAGCATCTCTTATGAGGAGATTATTAATCCTAAAGAACAGACCAAGTCTTTGTCTAAGCTTCTTTGCCAGTTCTTCTAAGTGATCTGTGAAAGTAAGTCTATGGTCTAACCAGACCCCCAGGTACTTGAAGTTTCGTACATAGTCCAACTGCTCACCAAGAATGGTAGTGATCTGCGGGAGCGTTCCAGCAATTGCAGGATTTATTGCATTGTGAAGGGGTGAGAGGAACATTGCTTTGTTTTTTTTTGCATTTAAGAGCAGTTTCTGGTTTATAAACTGATGTTGCAGCAGATTAAATTCATTTTGAAGGGCTTTACAGGCCGCATCAGGGGTGGGGCTACTAGCATAGAGTACCGTATCATCCGCAAATAGGTGTATTTGTGCTTCTTTGATGGGAGCATCTACGTTGTTAATATAAATGGTGAAGAGCAAGGGACCAAGAATGGAGCCTTGTGTGCACCCCTCAATAGGGGTTTTGGTGGAGAAACTTCCCCTTCTGCCTTTACTTGTTGTAGTTGTCCCGAGAGGTAGTTGGAGAACCATTTAAGGGATAGGGAATCCAAACAAATGTTCCAGGGGGACGACAGAAGCAGTCTGTGATCAACGGTATCGAACACCTTGCTTAGGCCCAAGAAAACTGCGCAGACAAAGTTTTTTTTGTCTAATTCAAGCTGTCAGTCATTTGTCACCTTGGCTAGAGCAGAGATTGTACTGTGCTGTGCTCTAAAACTGGATTGTAGCAGGTTGAGCAATTTTTCTGATTCCAGGTACTTCCGAAGCTGGGAGTTCACTATTTTCTCCAGCATCTTTCACAGGATTGGAAGTAGGGAGATTGGCCTGTAATTATTGAGGTCACTAAGATCTCCTGACTTAAACAAAGGGACCACAAGTGCATTTTTCAAAATGGGCAGTAGGCCACCCTGGGACAAGGATAAGTTGAAGAGACGAGTAATTGGGACTGCGAGGACACAGTAGCCGACCTTTAAGAAGTAGGGGTCAATCAGAGGTCGCCCCCAGCACTTTTCCTAGTGTCCAGCTGAAGGAGAAGATCTTGACTCTTTCAGGGAGGTAGGCTGCAGAGAGAAGGATGGACTGGGGATGGGTTTTTCTTGTGTATCCAATCTAAGTTGTTGGCGGAGGATATTTGCGGGAGAGGAGTCAAAGGCTAGCCCTGCAGTGGCAAAATGATTATTGAGAGCGTCAAGGATAGACGGTCTGTCAGAGATAACAGTATTGTCGCTCAATAATTTAGTAGGTAGGGAATTTACAGTGTTGTGACCTTCAATGTCTTTGATCATCCTCCAGAATTTGGAGGCATTTCTAGAGGAGCTCTCCAGCTGAGAGCGGTAGAAATTAGCTTTGGCTTCTCTGACCATTTTGGTGCAGAGGTTCCTCGTCCTCCGGAAAGAATTCCAGTCATTTATTAAATTAGTTTTCCTAGCAGATCTCCAAAGTACATCCCTACTCCACAAAGCATCTTTCAGGTCTTCCGTAAACCACCGACAGGATTTGTTTCTGTCACGAACTTTTACTATGGGAGCATACTTGTTGAGAGCCGCCCTCTAGCACAATTTCTGAGAAATATCATAAGCCGTAGTCAGGGACTTGGCTAGATAGAAGTCCTGCCATGTCATGGAGTCTCTTAGCTCTGATATATACCCATGGAGATCAAAGTTGCGTATGCACCTTTTAAAGGAGAATTTTGGTGCAGTTGTGGATTTAAGAGTGGATCCTACACACGCGATGAAGCAACGGTCGCTAATATCAGAGAAAAAGACACCAGTATGGGAGAATAAATGGGGTTTGTTAACTAAAATGATATCCAAGAAAGTACTGTTATTAGGGTTGAGCTTGTTAGGATGAGTAGATTAGTTTATTAGCTGTGACAACACCAAGGGAATCACAGAACATTTAAGTGGGTGGATGCACTGAGCCAGTCTAAGTTGAAGTCCCTAGTATGATATACTCTGAAGATGCCGAACCCAGGATGTTTCCGAGATGTTTTATCAACTGTAGTCCAGCTGATGGGGGGTCTGTAGCATCCTGTTATACATAATGAGACACCGGTAGCAATTTCAATCTTTAATGACAAGCTTTCAAATTCTTTTGGAACAGAGGTTGAGTCAATCATGGAGGCAGGGAATTTATCCTTGATGTAAATAGCTACCCCACCACCTCTGGTTTGCCAGTCAGCTCTGAACAAAGAGTAGGAGGGGATGTTAACTTTGTTGTTACTGGTCGCCGGTTGGAGCCAGGACTCTGTAATCACCAGAACATCTGGAGCAGTAGGACATACCCAGGCCTGAACTGAAGTGATTTGTTTTTAATAGGCTACATACATTAACATGCAAGAATGTAAGCTCCTTGAGGCTTTGTAGCTCTGCTGGGGATTCCATGGGTGCCAGAGGGCCTGGATTAAGCTCAACATTTCCTGAGCATAGTAAAAGCAGGAACAAGAGTTTCCTGCAGAGTCCTAGGAGAAGTGTGGGTGGCTGAGTCTTCTTTCAGTTACGTAATTTGTCTGCGGCAGTATAGGGAGTTCTGAGGCTAGTTCCCAGTTTGCCTGATACTGCATACAATAATACCCTGACCAAGAGTCAATGGGAGTAGGGGGGAGTATGCAGAAGGTGGTGTACCCCTGTGGGCAGGCTCTAGGAGAGTTCCTGTATGCCAGTGCAGGTGAAGGACCAGCAGCGGGCTAGGGGAAGTTAGAGCACATACAAGTTCTTCTACTTGATAGGAAAAGTCCCAGTCGGACAATGTACAAAGAGAGCCATTCTCCACTCTAGAAGTTATTTTTTGATTCATGTTCGGGTCCAATACATATAAGATGAGCAAAGACAAGCATAGAAGCAGGTAATATGCCCTCATTAGGAGAGTATCACCCAATGGGCACTACAAGTGCTGGCAAGAGAAGGGATTCTCAATGGAGGAGAATTTCTTAATCCCTGCAGAATAGTACTATAGGCAGTGGAGTCTGAAGCAGCAATCCTTAAGTACAGCTCCTTGTCAGGCTAAATAAGAAAAGAGTTCACCTGACTATAAAGTAGTACTAGGGGCAGAGAGGCTTTGATGCAAATTTCTTAGCTACTACTCTGGAACTAAGTACTAGAGAGAGATCACCTGACTTAAATCAACTGCCTTAGCAAGACAGGATATGATAGTGAGCAATAAGCAAGCATAAAATGTCAAAATGGGATACCTCAGCAAGACAGGATAGGATAGTGAACAATAAGCAAACCTAAAGTACCAAAATTGTATGCCTTAGCAAGACAGAATAAGATAAAGCTGCTAGCAGGCGTAGTTGCAAAGGGGATGGGAGGAATGGCAGTTGTTGACAGTAAGTAACCAATAAATGAAACATCAGATAGGAGTGGGTGGAGACTGTGTGCATTTAAAGGAGGCCTGGGAGGGGCAAGGTGAGTGGGACGAAAAATCAAGGGGAAGTTTGCAGAGCTAGCACTGAATCAGTGCACATACAGTTGGAGAGAAACTGCAGCGGGGGGAATGGTAAGTTAATTTACACATGCTGAACAGAACAGGCTAAATTACAATATATAAATTAGGGGCCGAGCACAGGGATGCAGGCTTACATCAAGCCGCATATCTCGGGGACTCCGGTCTCAGGCAAGTGAGATCAGCCAATCAGGGAGCTCTACACAGGCGTGGAGCGAATAGCGCTACCCTGAGAAGGCGCTAAATTTGAAAAGAGCAAATTGTAAGTGATGATCCGGTTCAGCGTTCACACAGCCCAGAGAAACCGTGGCAATTTTTTCAAGCATCGTATCCTAGCTATCTCTTTGGGGGGTGGGTGGATCAGGCTCCTTGCACCGTAGGGGTGCTATGGCTGGATCATGACCGCTGCCCGTGGGGGCAAGTGGCACCTTATCTATCTCTTTGGGGGGGGCGGGTGGATCAGGCTCTTTGTACCGTAGAGGTACTATGGCTGGATCGTGACCGCTGCCCGTGAGGGCAAGTGACAAACATCCTAATTGTAGTGAGGACTGTCACATACCAGCATATGTCTCTGCTTTACATGCATTCTGAGTCACAAAAGTCATGCATGGGCTGTTTGAAAGTCTCCTCTGTAATATGCATTAAATTAATACATACATTTCAAACATAGTAATGTGTACAGCACTAAACTACCCATAGCACCTTCACAGTGTTTCTAATATAGCTCTTTATACTACGGTGCAACCAAATTTGTGTCACGCAAACTGATTTTTCAAATTTAGGAAGCCCCATGCTAAGCCCAGACTTAAGGTGCAAACCTCAGTTTGCCCTACAAAAAGTCATTTTGCACAGCAATAAAGCCATTTTGCATAATGATAAAACTTTGAATATCTGGCCCCTTGCCTTTAAGATTGGAATCATTCAACAAAAGATTATATTGGTTTCATAGGATAAATATGTTTAAAAGTAATATAAATATTTCATATGTACATCATATTATAATTTGGCTTATGCAGACTTGTGATGAGCATTTAGAAAATAGGAACATGCAATAAAGTGTGAATGTAAGATTTTTATTTTATTATCTTAAATGTTGTAATGACAAATTATAAATGTTGTAATGACAAATTTATCTACCAACTTAATAAACTTGACTTGCGTTAGATTCAGAACTAGTAACAGCAAGATGGCAGAAGGTGGTCACGCTGGACCAGCCTCTGTGAACTTATCCAGAACCTACCCTGTTTTACCGTTTTATTGTTGTTTTTTTTTTTTGTTTGTTTTTATTTTGTGTTTTTAGAGGTTTTGAATGTTTTCTGCCTCACCTCTCGGCTCACCTGTTTGCTGCCGGTCGTTTCTCTGCATTTTGCAGGCGTGCTGCACATAGTGTATAGCCAAGCTTGGGCTTCGGTTTTGGTCCTGATTCGTCTCCCTGTGTTTCTGTGTGCTGGTGCAGGCTGTGAGGTGGGGGAGTTCAGTGCCCCATTGCCTGGACTGGTGCTTTTTTGGATGTCCCGGGCTTGATGCTTTTTCATTGTTTCTCCTGACATTTGGATTCCTCGATGCACTAGATCTGCAAGAAGAAGCGCATGACTGAAGGAACTGGTGTTATTATCCTGGAGTACAGTGAGTTGTGGGACATGTCTTGTTAAAATTGGCATCCTTCTTCTTTTTGGATTTAATCCGGCTCGCCCTGATTGTTGTTGCAGTACTACCACTGAGATTACACTGGAGCAATCTGTATTGAACTCGGGGTAGCAGGGCCAGTGTGCTGTGTTGGGTGAGGGAGGCCCTTACCCCCCCCCCGTGCCTGTGTGATTCCTGATCACGCTGCCCGGGACCGAGCGGGGATCGCTCCATTTGCCTCTGGGGAGCTAGAGACATTTTGCGGGGGGTTCCTAAGTGATCCTGGGGTCAGTCCTGTCAGTCTGGCCTCGGGGTGTCTGTAGCTGCAGGTCTTGGGTGGTGTGTGCAGGGCCTGACTAGGTAGGTTGGGGGCGAGGGGGGGGTCTTCACTCCTTGTTCTGGTATATGCACAATCCTGGCCTCTGCTTAGGGTCCCCTTGCTCTTTTTCCATTAATTTGTACTGAGACTGTATGTACTATTTTCGAATCTATGACTTTCCAAGTAGGATGGAGCAGCTATAAACCTTCTCTTGGATTGCTGGTGTGACATTTGATTTTCGCTGGATCTTTCACCCCCACTTTCTGAGGGAGAGTGTGTTCGGGCAATGAGAGTGCCTTTACATTCTTTGTGTTTGGATCCTGCTAAAAGTTTCATTTCATGACTGTTGGCAGTGACAGTGCCAAAAACTGGATGAAAGATTGTTTATATTCCTGCTTTTGAGTACTTTTATATTCCTGCTGGTAGTGAGAGGATCATCGGGACTTGGACTATTCATTTTCTCTTATATATATATTTTTTGATTTTATTATTTTGTTTTATTTTATAAATATCATGTTTATGTCTGCTTAGTATAATTTTCTCCTCCTCAGAGCCATGAGAGGGTTTTTGGGGTGGGGAAGTTTTTTATTTGTGTCTGATGGCCGTTTATTTTTGGGTTAGGATTTTTTTAATTTATGTGAGAAAGGTGCGATTTGGGTGGGTTTTTAGTTTAAAATCTTATTGAGTATATTGTGATTCAGGATAGTTGCTGTGATGGTCTCTGAACTGGTAGACCTCAGGGTTCTTCATTCGGAGTGATGAAGGGAACTGTCTTACTACCAGCAGTACCAGCGATGCCCTCAGCAGGGGGGATGGCGAGGGGCCGCTTAAGGTCTGAATGGGGTTGGGCTGGTGGAATCACCCGACAAGGAGAGGCAGGAGTCGTACACAGAGATTGGATGAAGCAAAGATGTTTATTAGACAGGAGGGGAAGGAGGACATGGTCGTACAGAAACATACCAACCACCAAAACAGTAGGGATTATGGACAGCATTATGGATACCTAAACAGTAACAACTAAACTCTAAAATGTCTAAACTCTAGGTAATTCTTGTCTATGGGTGCACCACAGTCTATTGCCACTATACTTGTACAATTCTTCAGCAGTAACCTATAAGTGAAATGAGAGTACTTAGGTGGAAATCAGGTGCAATTCACTACCCACAATAATTGGTTTTACAATGACCACAGAATTCTCACAAGTCCAAATGTCTGACATCTTCGTGTGTACCGTCGTTCTTCGTTGGTAGCTACAAGGGAAGTAAACAGAACTGTAGAACACTAAGACACATTTCCCAGCAAGGACCTAGATAAGGCCACTGGGGAGGTGACAGGTATTGTGAACAGACCATAGGTTTGTCGGCAAAAGCCCACTCTCTCCGAGGCTGCCGGAAAGAACGAACCAGAGAAGCTGGTTCCTGGAATGAACCCACTTACGGGCTGTCGGATTCCACACTGGATGCAAAGGTTTCCTCAGCCAAAACCCACTTCCAGGGCCACCAAGGAAGATGAAGAGAAACCAGGAGATGCGTGGCAATGAATCCACTGTAGGACTACCACAACCTGGATGATGCTGCAGCACTCCAAGGGCCAGCAAGACTTTGAAGGATCTGAGGTGAAGATGGATCTCCGATGCAACAAGAAACCAGAAGAATCTGAAGTGAAGATGGTTGATTCTGTAATCTTGTCACAAGGAACTAGAACAAAATAAGAAAACGGCGGACACGTCCCGAACTGGGCTTCGACGGACTCGACTTGTGGTGAATGACCAGGGGGTGCAGACCAGGTTCTTCCAGGATGTGCACACTCTTCTTCGGAGGGCAACCAACTTTGGGACATCCGGATCAGGAACCAAATGAAACAACACTGGCATGGCTGTCGTGATGCATTTCAGCCTCGGCAACCGTAACCTCGAACTGTAGAAAAGAAGAAACAGCAGGTGCGACTTGTACGAATGGCGATGAACTCAACTTCGGCGAACAACACGGACGGAGCAGGTGATCTGGCAGTTGGACACTTTTCTGGTGAAAAATGATGATGAAGATGTCTTCCTCCGGGTAGAGACTGATTCTGGACTTGTAGAACAGCAGACCACACCATGGAACATCAATGTGGTAGAAGACTGAGACTATCCCCATATGCTGGCAATAATGTAGCTATAAGATACACCTTCTTGCAATGCCAAGAGAACTGCGTAATGACCAGATAATTTGCCAGGAGAAGGGAAAAAGTATAAATTTGGGGGCAATTATTTACTTGCCTAGGGCAATAGTTCAGATACCAGGAGCTAATAAACACAGTCTTAGGGCAAATGCTCGCTGCAGGGGTAAATGACCACAATCCTAGTAATACAGTCTCAGTACTATTGCAATGAATACAACAGTTCTGGTACACATTTGCAGTATAGAACAGTGACTAATCACAGTTGTGTGCTAAGCACCAATAGGCTGGACCCTTTTGCCAGTTAGGGTCTTTCTTTTTAGGATCTGGCTACCCCCTCACACTCTTGTGTCAGTGCCCTTTTCAATCTGGCCCCTCTTTACCCTTTAACTGCAGGGCTTCACTGGCAGAGTGCCCTTTAAAATGTGGGTACAATGCAGCACCCTTTTAGTACTTTGCTTCCCCTTCTACTATTGGTTGGAATTGCCCTTTTAAACACCAGGGCCTATGCCACCCTTCTAATGGTGGGCCTGGTGCCCACTGCTTTACTCTGGGCCTGTCATGCCCCTTTAAATCCCTTGGGCCTAGTAGCCCCTCTCTTAATCTGGGCCTGGTGCTCTGCTTTCAACTGATGGGCCTAATGCCCTTCTTTTAATTATGGGCCTGGCGCCATCTTTAAACTGCGGGTTCCCCTTTAAATTCTGCAGCTCTCTGAGAGCTGTCACTCCAGTGGCCTGTCGCCTCCTTTGTCCCGCCCCACTAATGAATATTAAACATGCCTTCACTATGGCCTTACTCTGCTGGCCCCTCCTATTGGGTGTCGCTAGCCTGCCCCACTTCTGAATATTTAAATCTGGGTCCTTCTGACCCGACTACCCTGCGGTGGTTGGCTGTTTTTCCCCAGCGCCTACAGCGTTAACAATTTAAATAAAAAACTTTTCCCTCAAACATTGGACGGCCAGCACACTTCCACATGCTGCCGTCTGACTCACCGCCTTGGCCAGTTTGAGGGGAGCTGCAGCTGGGAGGTGGCAGGCATTCTGGCAGTGGGAGGGAACATGCAAGCAGCTGGAAGGACAACAGGGGGCCTCGGATGGCCGACAGCAAAACGGTCGCAATGCGGCTCTTCTCTGCCACCGACGGGGGACCGGATTTAAACAATAAACAACTCGTGGGGACAAAATAATAAAATGACGAGGCTCACCAGCCAAACCACAGCAAACGGCTGTTTTCTTTACTTTTGGTGCCGATGGCACCACGAACCGTACTGGAGCTTCACAGGGTCTTCACCAGCTGGAGACCAGAGCAGGCACACCACCAAACCCTCAGGGAAATGGCTTCAACCAACAGGTAAGCTCTATACAGGTTTCCCCTTAGTCTGTGGTGTCCTGTCTTCTCCACAGCCTGGCAGGAACTACCTACTAAAACAGTTCAATTTTTTAAAAACAAACCCTCCGATTCTAGAATGTTTGGACTGGAATGCTGTGAATGAGCAGCTCAGCACAGCATTCCATCCAAACCATTGTTTCTTGTGCTGCATTAAATCTACTTTTTGATATGGTTTTAAGTGCACAGGGCACTTTTCTTTATTATTTACAGTTTCCCCACTATAGGGAGGGGAAATTCACTTAAGAGGGGCCCCTTTATATTTATACCCTGCTGCCCATACCTATAGCAGGCACCCTGGGCACCTGTAAACCCCTAGTTTATTACTGCTTTTTACTTTTTCTGTGATGCCCCAACCTTGGGGCATTACAGTTACTTATAAGAAAATTGGGACCTTATTGTGGTGTTTGGTTCTAGTTGTTGTTTGCTTGTGGTATGTACCTGTTAGCTCCCCTGCTCGTGTGTTATTCGTCCTCCTCTCTCCGTGCCTTCCACCCATTCTCCCCCCTGCCATTTTCTAGCTATCGGTGCTGTTGGGCACTTGGTATTGCATGTAGGAGGGATGGGGTGGGCATGGCAGGGGGCACGGACATTGGAGGACGAAGGAACGGCCCCCTCATATAGGGTTGGTTAGGTCCAGAAGATGCCCTGGGGCAAAATGGAGCCTGGAATGTGGTGATCCATGTTTAGTCCCCATACCCAAGGGCACCATCTTTTTTGATGGGCAAGTGGCCGGGATGGCTCAGGAACCCCGTTCAACCCGGGCGGTGTTATGCAATACCAGATCTGTTAAGAACAAGTCTGCTGTTAATGCCGACTTTGCTGGAACAGCTGATCTGGCTTGCATCACCGAGACCTGGCAGGATGAAAATGCTGGCCCAATTTTAGAGGCAGAAATTCCAGTCTGGTACTTGGTGATACACCGCCGAGAGATTGGACTGTGGGGGGGGGGTAGTGGTCTGTTTTAAGACAGAGTTGGGCCTCACGGGTGTACCAGTAGAGGAAACCGAATCCTTTGAGTGTACTGTGGTAGCTGGTGTGGGCTGTAGGAAAGCTCTCATCTATCGTCCACCCGGGGATGAAAAGCGATTCCTGCAGGAAGTGGCAGACTTCACCGCTGACATGGCATTGGAGTCACCCAGACTGATGGTTCTGGGCGACTTCAATGCCTGGGTCGATGATGAACTCTCGCCTTTTGGTCAACACTTCCTCCAGCTGATGACATTGCTGGGCTTCACACAGATTGTTTCTTCAGCTACCCATAATCATGGTCACTCTCTGGATCTGGTTTTCCTCCTGGGGATTGAGGCCTCTGATTTGGGGGTGGAACCTGTCAGTTGGTCTGATCATTACACCGTGAGGTTCAACTTTTGTGCTCTCCTTCATAGGTCTGCCCCTGTGGAGATGGTTAGCTATTGCTCTTTATGGGATGTGTGCCCTGAAGACCCGATGGCTGTGATTGACCTCTTGGAGTTTCCTGTTGCCAGCTCGAGTCTGGAGTCAATGGTTCTGGCTTATAATCAGGTAATTTCCTCAGCTCTAGACTTGATATCTCCTGTCCGAGTTCGTCCCCTCCCACCCTGCCCTCGGGCCCCTTGTTTATTTTTTGTTGGTGTTAGTTGTTTAACCAGGACTAGCACACTAAGCTGAAAGCTTTTTTACAGCTGCGGCCTGGGAGCACAGGGAAGTTAAGTGACTTGCTCAGGGTCACACAGTCTGCAAGTGGAAGCTGTGGGATTCAAACCCAGGTCTGGTCTGCTGGATGTCACCAGATTTGCAGCTCAGAACCTTAAACCACTGCGCTATACTGCCTCCCTAAATGGTTTGATGGGTCCTTGAGGGAGCTGTGGCATGTGGGACGAAGGTTAGAACGTCACTGGCGGAAATCTGCTCTGGAGGTCGACCACCTTAGTTTGGTGGAGCATTACCAGCTCTACCAATCAGTGATCTTCCATAAGAAGGCAGAGTTCCTGTTCAGGGAGATCGTTGTCACTCAGAATCGACCAGCCCAGCTCTTCCGAACTGTGGACAGGTTGTGCAACTCGGCCTGTCTGCAGCTCCATCGAGTTTTTTCACAAGAAGAGTGTGATGAGATTGCTCAATTCTTTGTGAATAAGGTGGCCGACATCATATCAGAGATCCGCTTGACCCGTTCTATGGAGGACGCTGTTGGTCAGCATTTGGTCACGATACCTCGTGTCTCCTGGAGTACCTTTGACCTGCCAGAGTTCAAGGATATCATGTGGATTGTCCAGGGGATGCACCCTATGTGCTGTAGTTTAGATCCGGGCCCAACTTCCCTGATTTTGGGTTGTTTTGAGATCATTGGCCTGTTTCTGGCTCAAATTATCTGGTGCTCCTTGGAATCGGGTGAGTTTCCAAGCTCCCTGAAGGAGGCGGTGGTGACACCCCTTCTGAAGAAAGCTTCATCGGACCCAGATATTTTTGCTAACTACAGACCGATCTCAAACCGTCTCTTTATAGGAAAGGTTACAGAGAAAGTAGTGGCAACCCAGCTGGAGAACCGTTTGACCATCCATACTATCTATGAACCTCTCCAGTCAGGTTTTCATGAGAGGCACAGTACTGAGACTGCTCTGGTTCGGGTGCTCAATGATCTCCCGATGGCGAGAGATCAGAGAAACCATTCCATTCTGGTACTCCTTGATCTCTCTTCAGCTTTTGACACTGTAGACCGTGGGGTTTTGCTCGAGCGCCTGAGGTCCATCTGTGGCTTATCAAGTACAGTGCTCAGATGGTTTACATCATTCCTATCTGGCAGAATGCAGAGTTGTGTCGGGAATTTTTTCTTTCGACCCTTTCTCTCTGCCTTGTGGAGTTTGCCTGGGCTTGGTGCTGTCCCCCATGCTGTTTGCAGTGTACATGCTACCCCTCGGAGACATTGTAAGATGGTATGGGCTGAGGTTTCACTGCTATGCTGATGATACCCAGCTCTACCTGTCTTTTGCTCCCAACCAGGTTAGTGCTCTCTCAGTATTTAATAACTGCCTCACTGAAATCCATGACTGGATGAACTCGAGCTGGTTAAAATTGAATGCAGGAAAGACTGAGGTTATGGTAGTGGACCTGGGTCGCAGGATAGAGGGGTTGAGGACTGATCAGCTCTCTGGTTTATTTCTAGGAGGCGATCAGATCCTTACCTCAGAACGGGTGCGTAACCTGGGAGTGGTACTTGACAAAGGGCTGACCCTTCGTTATCAGGTGTCGGCAGTCGTCAAGTCAGCCTTTTACCATCTTAGGAACATTGCCAGGGTGAAATACCTCGTTCCATCCAGTGATTTACCTGTGTTGGTCCACGCCTTCATGACCTCCTGCCTTGACTACTGCAACTCCCTTTACCTAGGACTTCCTGGGGTTGATATCTGCCGCTTGCAGCTAGTGCAGAACGCTGCAGCCTGATTGTTGACAGGGGCATCTAGAAGGTCAGATATTACCCCTGTGTTGCGCAATCTGCACTGTCTGCCAATTCAGTGGCGGATCACCTTTAAGGTAGGCCTATTGACCTACAAAGCCCTACACAGACTTGGTCCCGAATACTTGAAAGAGCTTCTGATTCCTTACAACCCTGTGCGACAGCTCCGTTCGGCTGGTGAGGGGTTGCTGGAGGTTCCGAGGGTTACCTTGAAATCTTCTGGGGCCCGTGCTTTTATGTTTATGGCCACAACCCTCTGGAATTCTCTGCCCCATCAACTCCAGGAATGTATGACCATGGGGAGCTTTAAGTGGGAACTTAAAACCTACCTGTGAAGACACGCATTTTATGAATTGACATGAGTGATATTATGATTTTAATGTTTATTTTAACTCTATTTTTTTGGATTTTATTAAGTTTGTACAGCACCTTGGTGCCTGAAAGGCGCTTAATAAATAAAGTTTTATTATTATTATTATTTATTTAACTGATTCTGGCTGCATATCAGTATGATATTCAGTACAAAAGTTCAAACCATCACAGTAATGCAAACACACTATCCAGACCTCCAGTGGATATTACAAGTAAAATGCGTAACCTCATTTTCAGTGTCATTTTTATGTTTGCTTGAAACATGCATGCAAACATGTTGGTATAGTGTTGGATCTGTAGGTGTATCAGGCTGTTAGCCAGTGAGCAATGGAGATACCAGCTAATGGTGCTGTGGGGCTCCAGGTTCATTTGATTACCTCCATGTGACATTTATACAGGGAGCTGTAGTCTGTCACATGGCAGAATCACACTGCCTGCAACATTTTCCTGTTAAATCATGTTTCATGGATCCGATTTGGGACTTGAGGTGTCAGTCTGCTTGTGAGGCTGTCATTTATTGATTAAGATGCAATCTGCCTGTAAGGTAGATACTGTATGTGAGTTGTATGAAGAGCTGTACAGCTCTGTGTTTCTGACTTCCCCCTGCAGTACCAGCAACAGTCATTTATAATGCTGCTGTGCAGCTGTTTCTGTGACACTTCTTCTGCCTCCCGCTATTCCCCTCCATACCAGCAGCACTGGTTCTTTTTATCTTTTCTTTGCTGCTCTGCAGTATGTCTTCTGCCTCTGCTACTCCCCCTTCCCACACAATACTGGCAGTGCCCGTTCTTTTATCTTTGTGTCTCTGCAGCATATGCCCTTCCCCTACCAGGTCAATATGTCGTATGCTCTACAGCACACGACATGACCAATTAGTAGGAATAGCGTGGTAGGGATGAGCCAGAGGGTGCAAAACCGTGAAAGGATGTATGCATGGTCATGCACCCTCTCACTCTTCCCAGTACAGAATAAGAATCCTGCAGGGTCGATGGTCCACCGAGCAGCTGCCGTGACTTGATGGGATGAGCCACTGGCAGCAAGGGAGGCAGGCAGTGCGTTTGGGACTGGGATTCAATTCACGGTCCCAGATGCATGGGATTTTTTTGTTTTTCGCACTTTGTGAAATCTTAACTATTAATCCCGGAGTTAGTTATTTCAGTTGGGAGGTTAAGGGGGCACAGCCCCCTGTAACAGGTGGTGCGGGGGCAGGGCCCCCTGCATAAAAAAGACCTATGCCGCTGGCAATATATTGCACTGTATTGGCAGCACGGTATATTGCTGCGGCATAATGTCTTGCAACATTATTACCCCGTGCCATCTTCTTCCTCTTGCTGTGCTCCCTCCCACAATACCGGCAGTACCAATTCTTTTATATTTGTTGTTCTACAGCATGTCTTCTAACTTCTGCTGTACTTCCCCCTTTAAAAATTCATGTGATCCTGAAAAGGGCCAGACTGTGTATCACAGACAAGTGCTTCCTCCTCAAAAGGGGTCCAAACAAAAACACAGGCAGCTGAGTGTACAGGGCAATAGGAACAGTGTAGCTAAGGGAAGAACCCCAGAAACAGAAAAAGCACAAACAAGCAGACAGTGTGGAATGGTAGAACCAGATAATTTTATGGGTGAGGACACTCTTGATCAATAATATTAATTTATCCACTGAGTCCACTCATATGACTGTAAGAGTGGTCTCACTTACATTCTTAGGTATCAGAATAGTTCTAATACCCTAGAAATGCATATGAGACCAATCATACAATTGTACGTGTGGTCTCAGTGGCAGTGCATACAAGTAGAGCTAAGAACATGGGTCCTAAAGGCAGTAGCACAGATAACTCGACTAAAATGAAATTTCCATGAGCTGGGAGGTTACTCAGTGACCATGACGTTCTTATACAGACAGCATCTTACAACAAGAGGATGCAACTTTGCTTCAAACGGATCCTCCAAACCAAATAAAAGGCACTACACACCATATCTTTGGGTACTAAAAGCTGCAGCTTTTACTCAAAATTGATAAAGACATGTTACAGATAATCCACCCCCAAAGAAATATAAAGAGAATCATGGATAGGTAGGTGGTTATAACGAAAATGTTATGCACCCCTGAGGTGTGGGATGCCACATAAACCCCGAGAGCGAAGCTCGAGGGGTTTATTAAGGTATCCCATACTGAAGAGTTTTGACCACCTACCCATCCTTTATTTTGTATAATATCTGCTTTCCATTTTTTTGCCACTATGATGTCAATTTTTTTAATGCGAGCAGTTTTGAAAGAGAGGTCACTTTAGGTTTTGCTCGCTGACAGCTGAATCAACTATTTGAAACTTAGCTTCCATTTCTTTCCCGCATTTTATTTTTTTACCTTGTATGATTTTTTTCATGGTCTTTTTCTCGTGTTACTTCAGTGTGCAGCACAGAACTGGCAGAGCAACCAGTGGTACCGAAGATGACTGAGACCGTACTTGTGAGTCGCAAGCATTTATTTCTGACATAAGAGTGGCTCCCGCTCCTCCATAGAGAAAGCTAGTGCACCTCCATAGAGAAAGCTAGCATGCATTTGTCGTTATTATCAGCTGGTTATGACAGAATTACAACCGTCTTTCTGTATGGGAAAAAAATGGAAACCAGTTATTATATATACATATATACACAATAATAAGGACCCCAGGGGCAGCAAATTCATGTATTCAGCATTAGCTTGACCCTTAGCCATACATGGGGGGAACTCCAGCCCATAAAGTTAGACAAACTTCTCAGGGCCATGACTTTCCACTGGACAGTCCCCCTCCCCCCCCCCGTCAGATTTCAGAAATCCCAGAACCTTCATTAGGAAGCAAAGCCCACCCAGGGCCGCATTCATTACCAGTCCTGGCTGCCATGCATTCTGGTGCACGCCCCTACCACGTGACATCCCCTTTGCCAGAATGTGTACCCACTTATGGTCATGCTGCTGTCACCCAATTCTAGCTGATCCAAATTCACCATCTGGAAAGGTCTCTTTTTGCTGGATCCTACATGAATTTTCTGTCAGTTAAGCATACATTGCTATGCACATTCCCCCACTAATATTCAAGGGGCCCATCCCTGTAGTTGTAAAATGCGGTCACAAGGATCCTGTATTTCAGATGCTTCCAATACCTGATAGGTGCTCCCTACCCTTGCTATACAGTGCTTTTGTGATATGGTACTGCCTGATGACTTCTACATGGCAAGCAAACCAGGACACCTCCCTATTCACCTCCCTGTATGCTTTTTCAATGACCAATATCTTTGGAAACCCATGCCTGTGCAGTGGTGGTATGATCCTTGACCACACCAGGACCCATTTCTGGCAGTAGCTGTCGTAGATGGTCTAGTCACCTCTTGATTATGATAATCAGCTTTGGGGCACCGTGGCTGACCATGTCATTTCTGCCAGGGGCACCATCAAACCTGCTGAGGGGTTGATGTGTTGGCCTAATTGATGTACAGCACCCTCAAGTTGATCCCACTGCATCCCCCACTTTTCCCAACCAATTTACAATGGCCATCCAATGCAACAATCCAAGCTGGGTACCGGAAGGTTGAGCCTCAGACCTGCTGTGCTCCTTCTAAATGTATGAATGACCAATTATCCATATTATTAGTCCCAACATGCTCTTGCCTGGGAAAAGTGAAAACAAATGTGAGTGACCAAAGGCAGTACATCTGTGCTAACTGCCCTAAACCTTGAACTGTTCCAGGCCCAATGCTTGTAACTGCTTAATGACATGTAGCCTGCTTGTAGTCTTATGTTATCTTTATAAGCAATGGATGCCCATCTTCACTCCCCTTTTATGTGCTCTGCTGGCATTCCCAGTTTGAACGCCTCAGTAGCAGCACCAATCCAGAACAAGTGAGTATTGAAGTCATTTGGGTCCCTCCCTGCCAACTATATGCATTTTCTAAGGACCACTGTGAATTGTATCCTGGTCACTGGCTTCCCATCTCCATGGACAAGAAGGTGCCCCTCCCCACCCAGCTCCTGGCCACCAGGTAATGGCTAAGGTGCAGCCATGGGCAGATGTCGCCCACCTCTGCCCAGTGCAAAGTGATAGTCCTAGATGGCCCACATTGATGTGCGTTATACTTGTTTAGGCGTAAACATATCCTATCCAGCAAGAGGGAAGTCTCCCTGAGCTGGAGGGTGTCCCTCCCAATACTTAATGCTGAATTGCAACACAAGTTCTGAGTCTCTGAAAGCCCCCCCAAAATGTGCAGGAGTAGAGGGCCCTAAATAGCAAAATTTCAAAAGAGGAGCTGCAATCTCTATCCAGTGTCCTCAACAAGTCCGACAATTCTAGGAGGCCTGTTAGTTTCTTGTGGTCTGGTGTCCTACCCCATGACCTAAGCCATCCCTCCAACATCTTACTGGTCGTGAAGGTGTTTGTCGGGTTCAAGTAGCCATGTATCTTGCACAGAAAAGCTATACTTGCCAAACTCACCCGGCTTGCCCTTGGGGATTTTTCCTGTTGGATTAGTGCATGTACATAACTTTGGGCCAGTCAGTGTGCCTCATGGGGAACCCCACTTAACTGGTGTCCACAGAAAGCAAGGAATAAGCTGTGAAACTCTGTTTCACTGTCCAAGGCGACAGAGGGTGGTGGTTAATGGCACTCATGCTAAGAAAGGGAGGGTGACCAGTGGGGTGCCACAAGGCTTGGTACTCTGACTGGTCCTCTTCAGTGTCTTCTTAGGGGACACTGCAGAAGAACTGGAAGGGAAGGTATGCCTTTTTGCAGATGACACCAAAATCTGTAACAGTGTGACACTCAGGGGGGACTGGAGAGAATGCTTAGGGACCTTAGGAAACTTGAGGAGTGGAAAAGAGCATGGCAGTTGGGGTTCAATGCCAAAAAGTACAAAATCATTTACCTAGAGCATAGAAACCCAGGAGATGAGCAAATATTGAGTGGGTAGTACTGACAGTTACTAAGCAGGAAAGGGATCTTTGAATTTTCATGTCTCATGAGCTCAAAGTGGCAGGGTAGTGTGACAAAACAGTGAGTAGGGCCAATGGGATGCTGGGATGCATAGGGAAAGGTATATCCAGCAGGACAAGGGTGGTGGCGTTATCACTGTATCGCTCACTTGTGAGACCCCACCTGGAGAACTGTGTCCAGTTCTGGTAGCCAAACCTCAGAAAGGACATAGATAAAGTGGGGGCAGTCCAGAGAAGGGCAACAAAAATGGTACAGGGGTTGCACCAAAAGCCCTATGAAGAGAAACCAAGTGATCTCAACATGTACACCCTAGAAGATAGGAGAGTGAGAGAGGCATGATAGAGACCCACAAGTACCACACAGGTGAACAGGGTGCAGGAGGGAAATGTCTTTCAAATGAGAAAGAGCACCAGGACCAGAGGGCATGCAATGAAGCCGGAGGGGGAAGTTTAAGAGGGATGTGAGGAAGTACTACTTCACATAAAGAGTGGTAGATGCCCGGAACAAGCTGCCAGTGGAAATGATGGAGGCAGAAATAATAGGGGACTTCAAGCATGCATGGAGTAGACACAGCAGAAACATAGAAACATAAAAGTTGTCGGCAGATAAGGACCTCTTGGCTCACCTAGTCTGCCCTGTTTTCCCTACCTACCTACCTACTGTGCCACAGCAGATGCTACTAGATCTCCAGTCCCCCCTTACCTTATTTCTAAGGTCCCCTTGTGTCTGTCCCATGCATGCCTGAATCCTGTTATCATTTTAGCATCCACCACCTCTGCTGGGAGGCTGTTCCAGGAGTCCACTACCTTTTCCGTGACAAAGTATTTCCTCACATCTTCTCTGAGTCTCCCCCCTTCAGCTTCACAGCATGACCCCTTGTCCTCAAGCACCTTTTTTATGTAAAATGCTACCTTTATGTACCTTATTAATACCTGTGCAGTATTTGAACATTTCTATCGTGTCCCCCCTTTTCCCTCCTTTCCTCTAGAGAGTACATATTTAATTCCTTGAGTCTTTCCACATAGGGCTTTGGATATAGGCCCTGCACTATTCTGACTGCCCTCTTCTGTACCACCTCCGCTCTATCTATGTCCTTCCAGAGATGGGGCCTTCAGAACTGGACACAGTACTCGAGGTGGAGCCTCACCATCGATCTATACATGGGTAACACTACCACCCTCTTTCTGCTGGTGCTACCCCTCCCTATGCACTCAAGCATCCTGCTAGCTTTCCCCACAGTCTTATCACACTGCTTTGCTACCTTGAGATCAATTGCTCCCAGGCCCCTCTTCTGTTTTGTGGCTGCCAATATCTCCCTGCCCAATTGGTACATTGCCCCCAGGTTTCTGTGCCCCAAGTGCATGATTTTGCACTTGGTTGAATTGAAACCCAGTTGCCAAACACTTGACCGGTTTTCCAGCTTTTTCAGATCATCCCTCATTTTTTTTTCCTACCCCCCCCCCCGTGTGTCCACTCTGTTGCAGATTTTTACGTCATCTGTGAACAGGCATACTTTCCCTTCCAGCCCTTAACTTGCCTTCTTCAGAGTGAACACCATTTACCACCACCCTCTGACTCCTGTTGCTTAGCCAACTTCTGCCCATTTTACTACTTTAGTAATATTAGTAAATAGGCAGGGAGAATTCATAGGTTCATTGGCAATATAAGCCAAGAGCCACAGGTCATAGTGACTCAACCAGTTATATAAATTCAAACTTCCTATTACCCACACGTTTGTCTAATGACGTCTTAAGGGATGTCAGACTATTACTCACTACTTCTGATGGTAGTCCATTCCAGGTGCTAACCACTCTCTGGCTAAACCATGCACCTCTCATAGATGTCTTACAAAATTCTTCTTTCAGGTGTCTACTATGAAACCTACTTGGTCTATCTATTTCCTTGTGCTCAAGACCTATGCATTCCCAAAGGTAGTTATCATTAAAGGCCTTATAAACCATACAACGATCTCCCCTGAGTCTTCTATACTTCAAAGAGTACAAATCCAACTCACTCAATCTCTCACCATAGGGCTTATTTGTTAATGTCTTAACCATTTTGGTAGCTCTTCTTTGTGTTCTTTCAAGCAATTTAATGTTATTTTTGTTGTACGGGGACCAAAACTGTACACAATATTTTAGATGAGGTCTTGCCAATGAGGTATACAGTGGCATAAAGACTTTCCTGTATCGATAAATACCACCTAAAATTCTGTTTGCATTCTTGACCACTTCTTTACATTGTTCATCAGGTGGGTATGAACTTACTGGTTATGATGACTCCTAAGTCACGTTCTCTGTCAGTTTCCAATAATTTATTCCCATACAGGAAGTATGATGCCATCATATTTTTGTTACCAAGGTGCATAATTTTGCATTTGTCCAGATTTAGTGACAATTTATGTTCCTTAACCCAGAGCTCTATATTGTTTATTTCATTTTGTAAATTTACCCTAGATGCATCGTTATTTATGATTGTACCTATTTTTAGGTCAACGGCGAATTTACAGCTCCATGTAGCTGGGGATGTTCTAATGCCTGAAATGTAGATACTAAACAGGATAGGTCCCAGAAACAACCCCTGAGGCACTCCACTAGTCACCTCCTCCCAAGAGAAGTTGTGGCCTGCCACACTTTCCCTCTGTTTTCTTCGTTTCAACCATGAGGATACCCAGTTTATAATGTCCAAGTCCACATTAATGTTATGGAGTTGTCTAATTAGAGGATCATGAGGCACGGTGTCAAATGTTTTTGAGAGGTAGCCCATGACATGGGCATCAGCAATTGAGCGCTTGCAATAACGGCGACTCAATCCCGCCACATGTCATGGGGGCTACGATGAGGTAGGGCGACCAGATGGGGTGAGTCGGCACATATAGCGACTGGATGTCACTACACATATGCGCGTGGGAGCGAGCTCGCTCAGCAAGGGGTGGGAGGCATTTTGAGGGCTGGGCTGCCGAGCTGGCCTCGTGGTGTGGTGGGTGGGTTTTGCGGCTTGGGTGGGCAGGGTGCTGGATTCAGGTCCGGGCCCTGGTGCATTTTGTTGTGCCCAGCCCAAATTTTATTTTTAAACATTTTGCACACCACATGCACCCCCTGGAGTTGAGAATCCTTAAGTAGGGGTGGCAGGGCTAAGCTCCTGGTGGGGTGCAGGGTGCAGCCTCACATGAAACATTACAATGCAAGTCCCTGGCACCGCTTTTGTTGCACGCCAGTCGAGTCAGAGTGCTGAAACTGATTTTCGGTGCTCTGACTTTGCCATAACTCCGATAGCCTTTCAGCATTCGCCGTTATGACATGGAACCCTTTGAGAAGTCCAAAAACAGGATGTCAACTAAGAGACTAGCATCAAGAGCTCTACTAACCAGGTCAAAAAAGTGGAGTAAATTGGTTTGGCAAGACCTCCCTGTTACAAACCTGTGCTGGTTTATGTCACCCAACCCATTTGTACTATAGTGCTCATTTAATTTCTCCTTTACAAATTCCTCCAAAACTTTACTCACTACTGTAGTGAGGCTAATAGGTCTATAATTAGTAATGTCATTTTTGGGACCCTATTTATGTGTTGATATTACAGAGGCCATCTTCCATTCGTTTAAGACTTTACCTTCGGATAGTGAGCTGGAGAAAATGTTTGCCAAAGGACCTGAAATTTCATCCGCCACTTCCCGAAGTAATGCTGGTGCAACTCATCAGGACCAAGAGATTTGTTTGGATTTAATCTAGATAGTTTCTTTATGACATTCAATGTAGTTATTATTATGTTATTTGTACTACCTGCTGGTTGATTAGTATAGTCAGGGTCCTTCGGTTGATATATACTGACAAAATATTTGTTAAATAGCTTGGCAATTTCTGGTTCTCTATTTACAAGGATGCCATCTTTTATTAAGGATCCTATTCCTAGCTGCCTTTTCTTTAGACTATTCACATAGGTATAAAAAGATTTCTTATTTTCTTTTGTATTCCCAGCTATTTTTTCTTGGTGGTCTATTTTAGATTTTCTAATGGTCTTTTTACGCTTTTTATCGATGTCATTATAAGCTGAACATGCTGCCGCTGATGGATTTCTTTTGTAAGCTGCTTATGCCCTTTTTTTCTGAGCATCTTCTTAATATATGGGGTAAACCATATGGGAATCCTGCCTTTATTGTTGTATTTAGTTTCTTTTTCAGGTACTAGAGTCTTAATTCAGTAACTTAGTTTGGAGTACAGCTTTTCCCTTTTCTTTTCCAGTGATTGACTATGGAAATCTGTTACCCAGTTCCAGTTTCTTATAACCTTTCGGATGGTGTAAAAGTTTGCCTTGATACAATTTTTTATTTTTGTTTTCCCAAAAATAGACTTCCATGTTCTATTTAGTTTGAATTGCACCATGTTGTGGTCCCTATCGCACAGAGGTTCCCTAGCCTTACATTCTTTTATGTCATTTCCCAAGTTACATATCACCAGATCTAATGTTTTATCCCCTCTGGTATAGCCATGCACGAACTGTTCTAGGTTATTTACAGCCATTAAGTCTAGTAACCTTTTTTTGCGTTGAGTTGTTGCTTTTCAGTCTTGCCAGTTTATAGAAGGGAAATTAAAGGGGAGTATACTGAAATCTAGAAACTCGGTTTCCCAAGTTTTACTATCCCGAGTCTGGCGGACTGAAACACGATTGCCCGACATTTAAATTTTGCCCGTGGCGGAGTTAGTTATAAAAATAAAGGGGACAAAACCCCCCGTAACATGAAATAAACTCTGCCGCATTATGTCAGGCAACCGTGTTTCAGTCCGCTGGACTACAGATAGTGAAACCCGGGGAACCGAGTTTCTAGGTTTCATAGTATATCCAACTAAAGTCCCCAGTCATTATTATCCTGGTACTAGGGTCTGTTAGCTCTGACCTATCCAAAGAATAGTTGGTATCTCCATTTGTTAAATTAAGGGCCCTATAACTTACACAAATTTGAATCTTGCCAATCCCTTTTGGGTTAATGTTTACCCTTAGCTGTTCTATGTTGGCGTTATGGTCCTGGATATTTATTTTGCTAGCCTCGATAGTGTTTAGAACATATAGCATTACTCCTCCTCCTCCTCTTCTACCTATTCTATTTTCATAGAATACATTGTATCCTGAAATACCATAGCCCCAGTTGTCGCTGCTCCACCAGGTTTCAGTTATAGCACACAGATGTATCTCTTCAGTTGTTAGTATATACTGTAGTTGAGCCATTTTATTATTTAGGCTCCTCGTGTTTGCTAATAACACCTTCAGGTCTGACATCACCCTGTAGTTCTGGGATCTCATCTGTGAATAGTCTCCCTAGTATATCTTTTCCAACAGCATTTAGGTGTAACCCATCCCTTGTATACAAATGCTTTTACCCATAAAACTTGTACCAAGAGTTAAGGATGGAGGGTCACCGGAGACCAGTTACGATCTGTGGAGATAGCCTAGGCAGGGATCATCTGAACAGACTGTGTGAGTTAAGTGGTCATGTTCTGTTGATAAATTCTATGTTTCTTTGTTTCCATGTGTATTTCTTCCATGTTGAGGGGGCAACAGAGAACTGTACCAGTTGCAACGTTCTTGGGTCCCCAACTGCCATACCACCTCCAGCATCCCTGTGGGTGAAGAGTCTCCATCTAGCACCAGCACTCAGAATCATCTGAACTGAAATCGAGATAAGGAGTCAGCAGTCACATTCACCTTTCCTGAAAGCTGGCGAGCCCTAAAAGTGATGTTCTGCTGAAGACCACACAAAATGAAAACAGGCAGTACACTCATGACATCCTCTGACTTCGAAGTCTGTGAGTTGATGTCAGCAACTGTCCAGTTGCCCATGTTAAACAAAACACACTGGTTTTCCAACTTGTTCCCCCAGACCTGCACAGCCAAGGGGATGGGAAAAAATTCCAGGAGGGTGATATTTCTCAAGAGGCTGTTTTCCACGCATTGTGGAATCCATTGCCTGGCAGACTATGACCCTGGAAAAAATGCCCCAAAGCTTGACCCCCCCCCCCAAGAAGCATCTGTGAACAGTTCCAACTCCTTGTGTCCCCCTTCTCTGTCCTGCTATATGGCTTCCCTGTTAAAATCAGACAAAAACATCTCTCATACCCTTAAATCCACCCTTATTCGCTGAGTTACCCTGATGTGATGTGATGGTAAGACCAAGTAGGCCTGGCAGTTGTTGCCAATAGCTGCCTCAGAAATGGTCTTCCTGGGGTGACAGCTCAGCATGCAAAGTTCAGCTGGCCCACCAGAGACTGCCATTGCACTAGAATCACCTTCCTTGCCACCACCATTTCAGTCAACATCCCTTTTACGGTAATCACCTTTTCAGCCAGAAGGCGGGACACCTCGTGCAAAAAAATCCAACTCAATTCCCAGATAAGACAGTCTCATGGAGGGGCCTCCCATCTTTTCTGGTGCCAGGGATAACCCAATCTGCTTCATTAGAGTGCAGAAACCCTCCAGCATGTCCTGACACCTGCTTGATTGGGCAAGCCTTGTAAACTAGAAGACATCCAGGTAATATGTAATGTGCCAGTTAGTTTGCTGTGTACGATTTTGAGGACCACGACAGAAGAGATGCAAAGGTCTCAAAAGTGGCACAGCTGACAGAGTAGCCCATCAGCATGACCTTGTCGAAGTACCACTTCACTTGGACATGAAACCTAACAAGTCAAAACCTCTTGGTCTAATGGGGAGAAGGTGGAAGGCAGATTTTATATATCACCCTTTGTCATCAATGTCCTAGGGCCAAGGTTGTTTATCTAATCCACTGCGGTGCTAAAAGATGCATACCTGGCTCTGCTGTCTTCTGGTGAGATGAAATCAGCGATGGAACTACCTTTTGGTTATGATAAGTAGTGTATCAAGCAGTACTTTCCCAGGCTCTCTTGGGGACTACCCCCAGAGGGAAAACTCAAGCACTCCAGTAGCAGGTGCTCGAAAGAACCCGCCACCCAGGCAGCCTCTACTTCTTTTTTTATTTTGGCTGTATCCCCAGGAGAGCCACAGCACATTTTAGGTTCCATACTGTAGCAGCCACTCTGGGGCCCCTATATGGAATCTCAAACTCCTTAGTGAAACCGTCAATCAAATACTGAGCTGAATGTCTGTCTGGGTATAGGACAGCCAGGGAATTAGGTTAGCCATTCATACGGGCATGTTAGCCAGACCTACCAGCACCTTGTCTGTTGTTGTCTGTGGTGTAACTATCTGAACCTTGATGCTTTGAACCATAGTCTTTGCAATTGCTGACCTTGTGGTCCTCTCTGCAGTTCTTGCAGACACTCCTGCTCTTGCAGGGGGAATAAAAACACTGTTTTTTGTTGAAATCATAGCATACTCCTTTATGTCCTCTTTTATGCTCCCTAGTCATATAACATGCCCACAAATCGCCATGCATGTTTTCTTATTTTAAATTAGTCTACCACACCATTTTTAGCCTAAATTTCATCGCACTTAAGCCATGCATAACCCCCAAAAAACAAGTGCACAAATTTAGTGGTGCCCCTGTACTTTAGTAGTGACAACTTCTCAAGATATTTCATACCGTAAACCAACATAAAGATATCAAAGGCAGCTGCTCAATTTTCAAAAGTGTATGGCACTTTTGGTCTCCTTGGCCTATCATACTTTCCATTCTTTTTGTCATCCTCAACTGGAAGTTCCTGATAGAGGATTAAAAACATGTTGCTGAATTCCCCCTCCATATTTTTTCCCTTATGGTATCTGACAAATAACTGTCCAGTGGGTTGTCAAATCTGGCATATTCCTATTTTTCACTACATTGATCCACACTCACTGCCACTGTTTGTGTTCCAGCAGCAGTTTCAGCCATGTGCCCTGCAGTGCTATCGCCCTAGTGGGGGTGCGCAGAGGGGCCAGGTGTGCTACTGCAGTTGTTAGTGTGGACAACCCATCAGTTCCAGTCCCCGTGGTGCTTTGGGCTGGTGGGGTTGCCATGTCCTGTGAGGGTATTGGCCCAGCCAGTACCGTGTTCATTCCTGCTGCCCTCCCTCTTACTGGATTCCCTGTGCATTTGCTGCCTGTGAGTTTGTTGTACATGTTGCAGGTGTTCAAACTTGTACCACCTCCCCTTGCATAATCTGAGCACTCTGTTGAGATGCCATCCCCCCTACTGTGGTCAGTTGGGAGGTGGTCAGCACCTGTTAGGTCAGTGCATTGTTCACCAGATGCAGCCCAGGGATAGGCATGAACCAGGGAGCCCAAGGATTTCCAAACACTCGCACCACCAATAAAACCTGGCCACATCACATCCATGTGGAGCATCAAGGAAAACTTGGCCAGTGTGACATTTGAAGGTTCTATGGCATTGTGGAAGACTCCAATTGTTGCTGAAGGAACACCCAGCCCCATCTCCCAAGGTGGTCATACTTCTTGGTTGCTGTCCCATTATCAGGGATTGTCTGACTTCCTTTGCAGTTAGCAAATGGGCAGTCAGTAAAGCACCTTTGAGACCACCATGCTCTGTGGCTGTACCCTGTGTTGGTCCACTGAGTAAGTCAGGCCCTCCCCCACAAAGTGACACTTGGGTGGCAGGGCCTGTGGCTTCTGCTGCCCCAGCATTGGCACAATGTGCCTAGCGTGCCCCACTCAACCATAGGAAGTGTTCATTTTCCCCAGTATGGGCTGCTATATCACACACATGCTGAAGTTCAGCCTCACTAGCATCAACTGTATACTTACCATCTGTCATCTGATCCCGATCACTGAAGGAACGAGCATCCTGTAAGCTGTCCCTGGTGTCTTTTACCCTACTTGTTACCAGGTCCACTGACCCACTGCTGCCTTCTGCTGGGATTGATTTCTGTGTCCTGTTGTCTTCTGTCCACCAGCATGCAGGTCTTGCACTTTGCTGGCTTGCTTTGTCCCTTTTTATTACCACTGTTATCCTGAGCCATTGACTTCAGGAGCTGCAAGAATGAATTGTTGCCTCCGCTTGCTGGAGTGGCCTGTGGGCTCCAGTCCCGGATCAGAGACCTGAACCATGGCCCTTTTGCCTTTGTTGTCAGTGCACTCTTAGAAAATGGGTTAGGGTAATCTTTAAAGCTGATTGGCTAAGACCACCAACCAGCCGGTCCAGTATCAGGCAACACAGACCGGGAAATAATGAGTCCCCCTTCTCTGCTGGCTGATTACGTTCCAAATCATTGTACCAATTGAAGTTTCAGTTTTAAACTGCCACCATGCTTTCTGTTGCTTAGTGAGTGTGAGAGATACATGCCAATTTTTGAATTAACTATTTTCTTCTCTCACTTAGTAAGTGGCAGCAGTTACACAGCATCCCAGCCCTTGTTTCAATAAATACATCAGAGTTTTGAAAAAGAAAAATCAGCTGTCTTACAGAAATGGCTATTTTTCTTCTCTGTTTTCTCTCTCTCTCTCTCTCTCTCTCAGCTGGTTTAAAATCGCAAATTCTTCTGTTCAGTTTCAACCTCCCCCCCCCCCTCCATTTGTCACACCAGCAAGCTGAAGCTGCAAAGAAAAAAATAACTTTGTCCCAAGCGTCATAAGTTTCTTGGTCTAACCTCCTGTCAAGAATTGTTCCTGACTGTGCTTTCTGACCCCGCAGCAATGCTCATTTGCTGATCTCGCTTCCATGTTCTTTCTATCTCTTCCCATCTGGACTACAACTGCAACAGCTCATAGTTGCAGTTAACCAGAAAAAAAAATGGACTGAAAATTTACTACCAGACAGTAAATAAGAGCGGCGGTACTTTTTTGGATAGATGTCCATCTCCTGCACTGAAAATGAAGAAAGTAATGCTCCTTTTACACACAGTAGTGGTACCAGGGTGGAGCTAGTGTTTTCTCTCTCTCTCTCTCTCTCTCTCTCTCTCTCTCTCTCCCCCCTTGGCCGACAATCCAATACTACAGTTCCTTGGCTTGACTGTCCCGATGCAGTCATTATTTATTAAAATTTAGCCCCCACAGTACTCCATGTCAAAATGGGCAAGCCAAACCACGAGAAAGAAGTCAAAATTTACCTTTTTCACACTTTTCTTTTTCCTTCCAGTTTCATCAAGTTCCTCGGCAACTCCACAGTGTGTCCACACACCCGAAACCTTTCCAGCTCAAAAACCTTGAATGAATAGATAAATAATTAAAAACTGTAACTGTGTGTGGGGGTGGTAACCATGGCAATCACCTCCAGAGTCACAAGTTAACATCATTTTAATGCAGGCGGAGGAACTATTTTATTACAAAACTTATTTTAAAATAATTTTTTATTAATTTTTTTTTATTAAAATATTTTTACAGTGCCCATTTTCTAAGCGTAATAATACCCTCCAGGATGGGCGGTATTGTGATATACCAGACATTCCAGGGGTTATAAGACCCTCCGCCTGTGGTGACAGCCCTCATTACATCCCTGGGCGATCCAGTATTGCACAATACTGCCCATCCTGTTGGGTATTATTGCTTACATGGCCACTTCCAGCCACGACCCACAGACCAGGCTCCAGGTCAGACACAGCCTGCATCCAGTTGGTGCCCCCCCCACCCCAGCTCTTTCAGGTATTGCATCTATAAAAGTGTGGTTTTGACCCCTGGTTATATTGGCTCGGGAAGCAGGGATAGCAAAACCACCTGGCATCTGATGAACTGAGTTGGAAAGCATGACTTTTGGCTAAATTATAGTAATCATTCTATGGACAAAAACAGTAGTACCGCAAGAGCATAATCTACTAGAAAATGAAGGATACATTTTTAGTATCTTGTGAAAATTGTTAAAAGGAACAAGTGCTAAGGCGTCGCACTAAGCATACAAAATTTATATATCCCAATTAAATAAATATAAATAATATGATTACCACTGTATCCCACTACATATGCACATATGCTTGCTGGTTACAAAGCCTTTGTCCCTTGTGCCAAATTTCTAAAATGCTGTCACAATGACAAGGCACTTCCGTCTGTGTGTACCAGTCCCCAGAATGTGTTTAATGAACTTGCAGTAGTACTCAAAGGAGCAAATAGCTAAATAGCTACTTTTAGTAAAAGATATATAACACTCAAAACCTTTCCAAAACTGCCATGTGTATAATTTTTTTTAGGTTAGAAACTTAAATTGGTCAGGGGACATACACTCACTGCAGTACCTTTCAAGCCCACGCCCCAACTCCTATAGTGTATTTTAATTTTATTTATTTATTTATTTCGTTTTTGTTTACTGGGTAGGTGCCATGATATGACTATTTTCAGGCACGATCCGGGAGAGTACAAACAATTATAGACAAAGTACATGGCATGTATACAGGAATATTACATATAGCGTAGGTCAGAGTCAGTTAAGAAAATACATACAGCCAGTGAAGAACAGCATGAATCAACAATCACATATACAGCCAAATAGCATACCATAACATGAAATATTAAAAATTACATAGTGACAGAGAAGGTAATGAACACTGCAAATAGAAGCAAATAGCACCACAGAGTGATCAGAAATATATGTTAGGGTTTGTCACAACAATGAGACGCAGGGCTCCCAAATACTATAAGGGGAGATAGGATTAGACCAGGTTGAGATATGCTTGGGGAGTGTGCAGGAGGTAACAATAAGGTTGGCGGAGGTTTAAGTTGGATCAAAGCAGGTGCAAGGGTCAGCTTGGGATAGATGATGGCGAAGCTCCCTTTTAAAGCTGTTATGGGACACTGCCTGTTGCGTTCAAGGGGAAGGGAGTTCCATAGCTTAGGAGCAGAGTGATGAAAGGCTCCAGAGCCTTCAGTAGAGTTGCATCTAGGCACATTAAGTAGGGACTTGTCAACCGATCTTATGCCATAGGATGATGTTGGAGGTATAAGCATAACGACGAGCGCTGAGGGAGTCTGATTTCTGATTATCGAGTCAATCCGGGAGCCAAGAGAGTATTTGTGGCAGGCAGAATGGGGGAGCCAGCCGAGGTCTGTATAAAGTTGGCAACAGTGCTTAAGCCGAGGTGAAGAGGAGGCATAGCAACAAATATTATTATATATTACGTCTCATTTATGTAGTGTGGTTTTAAGTGCAGCAGCCTAGGTAGGAGCACCATATGTGAGAGCAGGGAGAAGGATACCTCTGGCAATTGCCAGCTTAGCAGTGGGAGTTAGCATACAGCTAGTCTTATAAGCGACCTCCAGTATAGCATTCACCGCTTTACAGGTAGACTGTATACGTAGATTGTAGTCCAGGGATTGGTCCAGAAGAACACCCAGGTACTTGAAAGATGTAACACACTCTATCTGTGCACCACCTGACTCCAGTACAACCAGTGATGTTTGACATGCCCTGAGCTTGTGGGAGATCCCAATTGTATGGCTTGCGCTTTCTTAGCACTGAGTACAAGCTTAGGGGCTGACAGCCAGTTCTGCACATTAGCGACAACAGAGGAAAGGGATACACTTAAGCTGGCTATATTGCTTGAGCATGTATACAGTACAAGGTCATCCACATAGAGAATAGATGAGCATGAATATATAACCTCTGCTATGTTGTTAATAAAAAGTGAGAAAAGAAAGTGAGATATGTTCCCCATTGCCACTGTTTGCTGTATAAGAGTGGTTTCACGCACATTCTGCTTGAGCGAGAACAGCGGAGCGAAGCTGAGCTGTTCTGGCTCAAGCTGAAGGCAAGTGAAACTGCACTGATACAGCAAACAGTGGTGATGGGGGACATATTAATAATGTATATTATTGATCGAGCATGATCGCACGCGATTAATAATATAATTTAAAAAAAATTTCCCTGAATGTGCCCGTTTCCAGGGTACCTGCACATGAGATACTCTTCACAGAATAAGAGTGTCTCACTCTCAGAGGAAAGGAGCACTTCAGTTGTCGGAAGGGCTCCCTCGATCTATAATGCGTGAAAAAAACAGTCTGAAAATTAAATGGCAACCGAAAGCAAATACAATAAACTATGTGTCTACCTGGATTTGAACCACTGTTCCTTTACTTAGTAAGTGAATCCACATACAATGTGTCATTGAGCTGAAAAAAAAACAGAAGCACTGGGTGGGAGCCTAAGATGGTGATTGAATGACCACTAGTGCTATGCACAAGAAGGCAGCAGCCTATTTTACATCAGTGCATGCATGACTGGCTAGCAGCTGTCCGCAGGCAGCAAGGGTTGGCTTAACATAAAGAGGGGAAAATGTCGGGGGGTGCAGAGGTGCACGTGGAAGATTGGGAACACCACTAGAGCCAACAAAGCAAAGCGGGATGTCAATTTTGGGGTACCCAGGCTGTGTTGGACTTAAAATTGGGTGCTGGACAAGCTGTGGATGTCCCTCTTTGCCGGACTATTTGATTGCGCAAACAAAATGGCGCATGTGGACGTGGACATTTTGTGCCTTTTCTGAAAAGCTGCAGTTGCCATTTGCTTCTGTCTGTGGTGCCTAGAAGGGGAGCATGGCTGGATTTGTAGGAGCAGAGACTGTACCGTGGACATTGCCTCTTTTACCTGAGCTCGGGTATGGGGTGGATGGACCTTTAAATATGCAGCGCCTCATGTTTATGAACTGAAACACAGTTGATGCAGAGAATTTTGAATTGTTTGTGGACAATGGGCTTTTGGGGGGAAAATACCTTTGCACAGAAAGAAAAAAAGTTGTGTGGCTGAATAACTGTTTATGCACCATTAATTTAGTGTATATTTCATTGTTTCAGTATTCCACTTTCAATGCATTGGTATAAGTTTTGCACTTTATGTAAACATATTTTTCTGAAGTCTGGGTGAGTCGGTGTGTGAGTGGATGTAATTTTGGCTGTGAGTGGCTAGATGACTGTTTTGAATTAGTACAATGTTTAGCCTTTAAAAGTTAATGGTACATGAGTAGTGTGCCTGAAGTTTGCCTGTTGGTAGTGTGAGTTGGAGAATAAATGAATAGCAGTCTGAGTATGCGTGGTTGAATGATTGCTTTGAATTAGTAAAATGTTTAAATATTGCTTAATTTTACTGCAGTAGACTAGTGTATGATGTGTAGTTTAAAGAATTCTGTTTAAGCTGTTCTAGTGAATGTTCAAGGTTATGCCTATTTATGGGGAACTGTGTATTATTGTCCTATTCCTGGCAGCAGCACTACTTCTATTTACTTTGGAATTAAGTGGTGTAGAAAACATTACAGTGATAGCGGGGAGAAGGACACCCCTGCTGCAGTACCTGGCAGGTGACGATGGGGAACCAGCAGGTGGGTCATCGGTGTGCCCCAGTATAAGATGGTAAAGTGTAGGTTGAGACAAAGTCTTGTTTTAGAGTGTATGAATTTTCACCTTCTTGGCGGTGTAAACAGCATGGTGCCCTGACTCTTGGGGGGAGGGAGAGTGAGCATATCTCTCCTCTGGGGGGTCGGTGGTGTGGCCTGGTCAGGCGTTCACCAGGGGGTGAACGTTTTGTGTGAGAGAAAAGTGTAAGCACCCTCTGGGAGCTTACTAGTTAACTGCAGTTGCTAAGTGCAGCTAGGCTGGTTGCTAGGTGTAGCTAGGCAGGAAAAGCTAGTGGTGCCATTAGGTCTGGGATGTGTGCTTGCTTGCTGACTGCAGGTGGGGTCCATTTCAGAGGGTATAAATAGAAGAGAGATTATTTTTCTGGAGGATTCTGCAAAGGAAGAGAGAGAGAGAGTCTGGTGGGGTTGGCCCGCAAGTTAGGCCAGAGGGCCATGGCCTGGGCTGGAGTGGGCTGCTTGCCACCCCAGCCCTCCTCCCTTGAGGACTCACGTGTGAGAGGTGCAGTGTTTCGGGCCATGAAAGCGAAGGGGGAGAAGGTTGGAGCTGAAAGCTGGAGCCTGTGGATGCAGTTGGGAGCCGAATCCTGAGGGAGAGAAAGAAATATGGAGGCCTGCCAAGTGAACTTTGGCACCTTGGTAGGGTATGCATCGATGGGGGCTGTAGCCCAAAGATATTTTGCCTGTGGGTGAGTTCAGTAGTGGGTCGGAAAGTGTCCTGTGAGCGGGCCCGCTATGGCAATGGGGCCTGGGGCATGGCTTGGAAGTGGCAGCCCAAGCAGTTGAGGGTGTAGTGGTGGCAGTGCTACCCCTGTTCCCTAGGCTGGTGGCAGCTGCAGAGTTGGGACTCCCTAGTTGAGCAGCCTGTGGAGGCGGGGAAAGTCCATTGGGGGGGTGATGTTTAGGACCCTGGCAGGGTGGCAGCTCATCGGGTGCTCCATTGTGGCACTGGCAGAGGTCCCCCTGATGAGTCAGTTCAGAGGTTGGAATCGCTGCATGAGCGGGAAAATGCCAGGACTTACTGGGATCAAGGCCAGGGGTATCCACAACTGCCCGGAATAAGGCCTCACTGCCGTGCATTGGCATCAGTGATTGGATGTCTGAAAGGGTTCTGGTGGTTCGATTCTTGGTAAAGAACACCATTTTGACTGAATCAAGACCTTAAAGTTGAGGAAATGCTCCATAGCGTGAAAGGTACCCCCCAGTGGAGAAAGTGTATGGGAAGACCAAGTTTGAAAAGAGAGATTGGGACAGTAGAAACGTCTCGTGCTGTCATAGTACCTAGTGAGTGTCTAACATGAGAGAGATAAGGAATGGAAATGAATCCATAGAGGCCAGTGTAAGGAACTGGATTGAGAGAAGGAATGTGAATGAAAGTACTGCTAAGTGCAAGCTACCGCTAGATGTGGCCTGATCCAGCCCACTGTATTGCTGCTGTTAGGAATGAAGCCTTGTCAGCTCAAAGAAAGTACTGCATGAAATAATTCAGTCTGTTAGCAAAAGAGACTGTTGTAGAATGTAGGTGTCCGCCTGTGGATGCCCCATCGTATGTGATTACCCCCTGCTCCATTGAGTGACCGTTGCTGTTATCACCTGTTCATTAAATGGGATCCCCTGTTTTTCTGCAGTTTTGGTGTTTGCCTCATTTATTGAAGAAACTATTTTGCTGTTAAAAAAAGCTTGCCTCCACAGCCAGTCACTAGTGTGTTCCAGGGTTGATCCTGAAGAACCTGCACACCATCGAGAAGGAAGTCATCGAGTGGCCTACCTGATGAAGACTGTCTACAAAGGCCATCTGGTGAAGTGGGCAAGGCCAGGCAGGTGAAGATTTGTGTCATCTCAATGCATCAACCCTGCAGCGTCTGGCAGCCTGGGGCACACCATGATGGAAATATTCCATCACCAGCACCACCCGTGGGACTAGGTATTGTTTTCCTGTTTTATTTCTGGACTGTGTTTTCCCTTGGGTTGTACAGTGTCCTGCTGCCAACAATTTACCATCTGAATACCCCTAGATTGGGAGGGGGGTCTTACAGTAGTGAATATGAATATTAGATAATTCCATTTTTGTCTGTACACAGGGCAGCTCAATAATTATCTGTTGTGAGTGCATTCCCATTTTTGTGTACCTCCCCAGGACACCTTGAGAAGTGAGGCTTGTTCCCATAACGTCTTTTCTATTAGAATAATTGTAATAAATAAATCAAAAACATTTTTACACTTAGTTTATTAATTACATTCCTTATCATTACAGACAACATTCCAGAATTATCGCAAGTGTGTAGACCTGCACTATCACAACAGTACAGCTTCATTCAAAGAGAAACCCAACTATAAGTTTAACAATATAAAAATTTCAGGAAATAAAAAAACTTATTTTGGGTCATAGTAAAAACAATTCACAGAACCAAAAAATAGACATAATATATATCAAGTCCAGTTCTTGCTGATGTCTGAAGGAACATTTGGGTACAAACATATACTGTATATACCTAAACAAAAAGAAATACTTATATGTGTATAATGAAACTGTTATTTATACCTATGAGAGATTACAATAAAGTGCAGCATACCCATAAAACTCCATCTTTGCAACTAAATGTCCAGAGGGTGAGGAGAGGGGGGGCCTACCATACGAGTTGTACTTACAATATAATAGTAGGGGGCATTAAGAGGGCCAATTCGTACAAAATACCCATTTCTAATTTAGAACTCACACCTCCAACCCCTTATATAGGTCCCATCTTGTCTACCTGTTTTGAAAACTAGATAGGCGCTGTTGCAAAGCAAATGTAATTCTTTCAAATTTATATATGGAATTGATAATTAACACCCACTCAGACACCTCAGGTGGATCAAACTGACGTCGTCTTTTAGTAATGGCCTTGAGAGCCGCAACTAATAAAACATGCCATATGTACTTGGTTTCTTTTTCCCTAAGCTCTGTTGGGAGAATGGCAAGCAGAAAAATTCTGGGGCAAGAGGAGTGGAAATTGCCAAAATTTGTTGTAGATGGTGGTGGATGCCAGCCCAGTATGGCTGAAATTTCGTACAGGTCCAAAAGATATGGGCCTGAGAGGCAGAAGTTTCCCCACATTATCTCCAACAAGTGGGGAGTATGGCGGGGTTCCACTTAGTCACATGGGTGGGGACTCTAAACATCCATATACGAAGCTTCCATGAAAATTCTCTCCATATTGGAGAAGAAGTTGTCTTCCAGGTATCCATCCATATCTGGGTCCATTGCTTATCATTTAAAGATACAGCAAGGTCCTCCTCCCATTTTTGTTTGACGTGATTGGTAGTCTGGGTCTGATCTCAGAGATAACTATTGTATAGTAGGGAAATGGCCTTGCATCCTGATGAAGAAAGCCAAATATGTTCAAATGGAAAGTCGAAATTGGACAGATTTAAGTTTAGCAAAGCAGTACAAATTTGGGAATTTATGAAGTTACAAGTTTGATAGTACCTAAATCTATCACTTGGATACCAACTAAAGTACTGTTGGACAGTTCCAAAGTAAATGAGTGAATCCCTCCCCCCATAAGAGCTGGCATGGGGCACAAAGAACTCAGTCAGCCTGTCCCCAAAACCAAGGATCCAGCTGGGCCGATGTAAAAGAGAGGTCCTCTGGCCACCACCGATATTTCCAGAGCTGTTCCTTGGTATATCCTCATGTGATACCCCATTCCCATCCCTCCAACACCACCACCATCCCCGAGAAAGCATCCTCACCAGGATGAACAAGATGCCTCAAAAGGGACAACCGGGCAGGTAGAGGTGGGTGATTCTTCCCACATAAGTCAATTGACTTCTAGTGAGTGGTATACTTAGGGTGCCCCCAAAGCAGAGCCACCCACATCTGTGCTGTAATCCAGTAGCCAGATAGACAAGGGATCACTAATCCTCCTTGTTTTTTTGGAAGGAATAGGACCTGTTGCCAGACCCTTGGCCTTTTCTTGTTCCATTTAAAAGCTAAAAAAATGACTGCCAGGCCTGTAGGTCTTTTTTGGGGACAATTCATGGTACACATTGAAAAAAGGTAAAGCAGTCAAGGCAGAGCATTCATTTTCAATGCTTGTACATGGGTGTGTAACGGGAGAGGGAGAAATGATCATTTACGGAGGTCTGTTTTCAGCTGCATTATTAAAGGATCATAATTTAGGTGAAATAGTTGGACTATGTCTGTCCCTATCTGTATCCCCAAGTATTTCATAGAGGGAAGATCTCACTTAATAGAGTATTTTACGGGGGTTACTGAATAATGAAAACTAAGAATCTCTGTTTTCGTTGTATTAAGTGTATACCCAGAGTATTCAGAGAATAAACTTAATTGATCAAAAACAGCTGGGAGGGAGTTATCGGGATCCACCAATGTAACAAAATGTCATCGGCATAGAGGGCCAACTTGTTGGCTGGTTGGTTCGAAAAAGGTGGTTAATTATATAGGACGTTCTTCATAAATTATCTTGTGCTTGGCACCCCGGGATAAAACCTGCCTGATCCAGATGAATAAGCTGTGGTATTACCTGTTGTAACCTTCTGGTGTTTAGGGAAGTGAGTAATTTGTAGTCTGTGTTTAAAATGGAGACTGGCATATAGGAGAAACAGATTTGCAGGTCCTTTCCAGGTTTGAGGATAACCGAAATTATTGCCTGGGTCCAAGATGGGGGCACCTGACTGTCTTTATCAAAAGTAGCCTGCAGACTCTGGTCAGCATAGGGTCACCAGGTTTTTAAACGGTTTATAAAATTCCCCCTGGAGACTGTCGGTTCCTGGACATTTCCCCGATTTCAACTGACTGATTTCTTTCAGTAGTTCTGCGGCACTGACAGGGGCCATCAAGGCATCACTTTGGTGTTGAGAAAGTTTGAGAAGTGTCAACTTACTCAGAAACTGTGCCATAGAGTTTTCCTCTGGTTGGGGGCCCAGGCTGTAGAGATCCAAGTAGAAAGATCTGAAGGCATCTTCTATTTCTGGGATGGACTGAAGAGTGTGATTAGAAAATGTGCGTTTGATGGCAGCGATTACTGCACGGGCTCTCTGGATACGGAGTCTGCCAGCTAATAACTTCAGAGATCAGGGTCCTCCATCATAATATTTTTGTCTGAGAAAGAGCAGCTTTTGCTCAACGGTATAATCAAGTAGAGACCCCCGATTCCCTTTTTACATTTTTAAGGTTCTTAGTCCAAGTTTTATCTATTTTTATTTTCTGTTGAGGTTCAAGCTGTTGTATTTGCCAAAAACATTTTTATAACCATAGTCGTTTGCCACATGTGGTGGATTTTTCATTTCATATGGTTCTAGCTACATTATGTCCATTTGCTGGACAGTCATACCTCTCAATACTGTACTTTGTAGTTTTTTTTACATATTAAAGCTGAAGTTTTGTGGGGGGGGGGGGTCGCTGTGGAGCCCGAGCTGTGCAGACACAGATTTTTATAACTCTGTCACTTAGTACTTCTAAATTAGCAAAATCTACAATTTAGAGTGCTTTCAGTCGATTTTGGACAGCTTCATTGGATTCTTGCCATAGAAATACATAGGGATGGGGAATCCGAAGTGAGATAGAGCAGCGGGCAGTTCCGATAAAGGGAAGGGAGTTGGAACCGTGCAGCCCTCACGATCAGGATCTGAGGCCCAGATGACAGATAATGCTACAGAAGAAACCCTCTCTACTTTGTGTCTGAAAATTCAGACCCTAATTCAATCAGTTGCTGGTTTGCCGCAGAAAGTACAGGGGTTCAACTCCAGAGTCAATGTGTTTTAGAAACGACAGTAGAGGGTCTGAAAATGGAGCTCCACGAGGTGAGCAAACAGGCCGATTCCACCATGGGAGCTACCTGTCTCATGGCCAAGGAACTGCAACATCTTTGCACTAGAATGGAATCCATGGAGAATCAGGCCCACAGCAGGAATATTAGACTCTTGGGTATTCCGGAGGACAGTGAGGGGGATCTCCCAAGGATGTTCATTTGTGATTTCCTAACAGAGAAAATCTTACCTCCTGGATCACAACCGATCTCAGACATTCAGAAAGTGTATCGAGTCACCTCGCGGCCGGCAGCAAGATCCCAAAGAGCCTTGACCTTTGATGGCAGTATTATCGGGTGTTGGGGAACGAGATCGGAGTCTACAGCTGGCACACCATATCATGATGGAGAATCACCAGATTTATTTGTTCCCTGGCATTAGTTACATGACTAGACAACATCGCAAAAAATGTGATGGGGTGAGGCATTTGTTGAAGGAAGCTGAAATACTCCACACAATGATATACCCTGCACACCACCAAATTGTTTGGGAGGGGAAAATATATCTTTTTTCAGACCCCATTGATGCGGCAAATGGACCACCAAATTTGCGTCTATCTCCAGGAAAACATCAACGGTTGAAGATCGTCTTGCTGAGAAGGAGGAGAAGGATGCAACTTGAGCAAGGTCGCTGGGATCTAAATAAGGCCTGCTAGAGTATGTTATGTTATGACTGACAACTCTAATAGTTACTTGCTGTTTGGACTTTGTGCTTAAATTCTAACTAAAACTCAGTTCCTGTTGTATTTCTGTGCAGCGGTCTTTTTGATCGCTGAGTTGAATATATACCAAGTTATTACACACACTCATTTGTTGTATGGAAAAAAGTGACGGGCTGGAGGTATGGAGAGTTAATATACATTAGTTTTGTAGAAAAACCTGCTCTCAGTTTGAAAATTGCACTGTTTCTTTAGATAGACTGCACGTAGTCAAAGGTCTCATATGAGACCACATTGCCTTTGAAGGATTAATGCTGGACATTCACTTAATTTAAGGGAAAAACCATGCTGCTCTTGGACTCACTAAACATAGCATAATTTAGGGGTAGTTTTTTCAGATTTTAACATGGTTACCCCTGATCTGGTATCTCTATATGGTGAATACACATATCCTGTTAATAAGGGACTGTTGTCCTATATGGCCTAATGTATTTGGATGGTCCACTGTATGTAAATCTCAATGTTATTGCATTGATAAACTAATAAAAACAAAGTATAAAAAAAAGCTGAATTTTCTCTTCTCTTCTTCCATGAAAACAAATGAGTGTTCCAGATTTTGATGGAAATATTTATGGAAGCACAAATTAAAAAAAGAAAAACTACACTGACAATTCTACAGAAGAAAACATATGATGCCCACTACTTTAATATACTCTAAACGGATGAGTCAGCGTGGTCTCTTGGTTAGACCACCAGCTTGGAAACCAGGAGAGGGTGGCTCAAACCCCATAGAAACTTAGAAACATCGAAGTTGTTGGCAGATAAGGACCTCTTGGCCCATATTTTGCACTTTGTTGCATTGAAACCCAGTTGCCAAACCCTTAACCAGTCTTCCAGCTTTTTAGATCATCCTCATCCCCGTGTGTCCACTCTGTTGCAGATTTTTGTGTCATCCACAAATAGGCATACTTTCCCATCCAGCCCTCCTGAAATGTCACTAATAAAGACATTTAAGAGGACCAAGCCTAGGACTGATCCCTGTTGCATCTCACTGGTCACCTTGTCTTCTTCACAGTGAGCACCATTTACCACAACCCTCTGAGTCCTGTTAATTGGCCAACTTCTTATCCATTTTACTACTGTTGGACCCACTCCTAGGCTGCCCAGCTTGCCCACCAGTCTTCAGTGTGGAATGGTGTCGAAGGTCTTACTGAAATCCAGGTAGGCCTCATCCACCGCTCTGCCCTGATCCACCCTGATCCCATCAGAACCAAATACTCACTTTGTCCCCTTGAGCAGATCACTTAACCTTTCAGTGTTCCAGTCCCCCCAGCTGTGGAAATGGGTAGAAGCAGGACCCCACTGGAAATGACACATTTCATCTCAACTGGGCTATCACCGTTAAATATGTTGTAAAATAAAGAAAACTAAAATGAAAATTAAATGAAACTTAGGAAGTGTACTACACATTCTGGGCATTTGTGCCACATTTTTAAGGCCAGCTGACTACTGATAGACTGAAAGGAATAGAGACAACTGAAAATAAATAGGCAAAACCACAAGCAGATGATCAACATAAAAATCCTGCTCTACTATCTGTAAAGCACAAAAAAAATTGAAACTTTTTGCACCTGCGGGCAAATCTCTGAAATCAGCTATTCCTAGTCATAGAAGATAACCCCCAACCCCCAAAACTCAATTCAGTTTGTGCAGGATTTAAGACTAGAAGAATGGGGATCAGTGTGGAAAAAAGCTATAAAACATTCTAGGCAATTGCCATGCCTGCCACATTTAGTTTCTCACCCCAGAAAAACTTGATGTCATGTTATTAGCTTCTGCTAATCTTTATGTAACCACCCAGTCCCATGGGGTTACAAGAATCCCAACAGTATTAGAACAGAAAGGTCTTTGGGCAGCAATATAAGGTTTTAAAGGCCCTGCTGTAAAATATGGTTTACACACACGCCCCGAGTGCCTTATTGCTTGCATATAGAGTTTAAAACCTTCTATATACACACGCGCCGAGTGCCTTATTGCGCTTATAAAATTGACTCCTTTTTTTTTTTTTTTTGACTGTTGGGAAAAGCATGTTTATATGTAGAAAAATAGATTTACTTTGTGCATTTGTGATAAAATAATCCTTCCTCCCACTGCAAGTGATGTAATTGATAAAGTCATTGTATTATTGCCTACTTTCTTCTTCCTGTTTTTTTTTCCTCTGTTGTTCCCCACATTGAATATGTGGAATGTTGATCGTGGTGTTTGATGGGCTCGAAGATGCTGAAGAAGGCAGTCGCAGAGTGCTGAGCTCCGTAAGGTCTCTGGCGGCACCTAGCTGCCAAATCGGAAATTAAATGAAAAGAGCTGTAATCACAAGCAGGAAATAATAAAGGGACAGAAAGTAAAAAGAAGGTTTCGGTGGATGATGCTGAAGAGATCGGCTGCAGCCTGTTAAATTTTAGGCCTCTCATGACGCCTAACTGCCAATTTTGAATCTGCCATCAAAGGGAAGTGGTTCTTCTTTTTTTTCCCTCATAAATAAACAGAAAAAGAGCTGTATTCCTTGCCCAGAAATAATAAAAGTGATTTTCTCATGAGAAATAGATAATTTTATTAACAATTCAAATTTAGTAACTATGTCTGAAATGGAAATAACTCAGGAAGTACATGATTATAATGTTCCCCTACCTGCTACAATAGAAAAAAATGTCTAATAAAAGACCATTAATGGAACCTGATATATATGAGGAGACTGCAGAAATAATTTATCATCCTTTGACAACTCAGCACTTAGACATTTTTATGGGAGAGTTTTCAGCTATTAAACTGCTATTTCTGACTTAACATCTTGGCTAGCTAATCTTTCATTAGAAGTACAGACTAATACAAAAAAGATCATGGATGCAGAAGCTAGAATCAGTAGTCTGGAAGACAGCACAATGAAAGAACAAAGGGAGAGAATTATTTGTTCTCAAGCAATAGTGAAATTAGCCAGTAAATTAGAAGATCAGGAAGCAAGAAACAGGAGGAATAACATCAGAATAGTAGGAATCCCTGAAGGTTTGGAGGTATCTAATATGATTGATTTCATTAACAAAGTTCTAATCGCTGTTGCTGGCCCTCCTAATGATACCAAAAAATAGGTTCTGGAAAGGGCACATAGATCTCTAAGACCATGTCCTTCTCCACAAGAAAAACCCAGATCAATTCTAGTCAGATTCCTGAATTTTCAACAAAAGGTTTATGTGCAACATATGCTTCGAGACAAACTAGGAATTTTCTATGAGGGACATAAGCTGATGTTTTTCAATGATCTGACTCAGGAATTACTCCAAAAGAGAAATGCTTTTAAACCCATCAAAAAGGTTCTAAGAGAAGCTCACATTAAATATGGTTTGCTGCATCCCACAGTTTTTAAAATCTGGCTTTCTAAGGGGAAAACTCTCACTTATCCCAGCTATGAGGCGACAAAACAGGGTCTGAAAAAAGACCTACCAAAGTTGTTTGGTAATTTTGACTTTTCACGCTGAACTGACTATGCTGTGATATTTATACTGAATGGGCCAGATATTCAAACTGCGCCATTCTGTGGCGCAAGCCCTTACGCTGCTCAAAAAAGTTGCGCAGGGGTGTGGCCAGGGCGATGTTCAATGGAGTTACGCTATTGAGCAACTTCTTTGAATATCGCCCCATGGCCACAGCCACTGTGCATGGCGCAGTGGACCTTGCACCACTGCAAGTGGTCAGAGTGGAGCATTCAGATGCGGTGGTGCAAGTTCCATTGCGCCATGCGCAAACCTGCGATATTCAAAAGGTGACATGCAAATGGGGCCATAATTTATGCAAGGTGCACGGGGGACCATTTGCATCTAATTATGGCCCCATTTGCATGCCATTAGCATGCAGGTGCGCCGATCCCCGACGACTTGCGCCTGGTGCCCTGCCAGGCAGCAGCCGTCGGGGATCAACGCCCTGCAGCCCGATCATGGGCATAATAGTATTCCCCGTAGCCCGATTGCGGGCAGCACAGTAGATCTCCCCGAATGGCCCAATACGCAGGCATAATTAGATGGTCCCCCACCCCGAATAGCCCAAATAGCCCGATCGGCGGGCATAATTAGATGGTCCCCCACCCCGAATAGCCCAATCGTTCACATATCTGGACTTCCTTATGCGGTATGGCTGCCGCCCATTGACTCATGCTCCTGAACCATCGGGCATGCAGCCCCCACCGAGCTGTCAGTCAGCTGGCAGCGGGCAGCAGGCGGGTGGGGTGCTGCCGCCCGCCGGCTGACGGGGAGCAGGGTGGTGGAGCTCCATGGGTGGGAGGGTGGGGGCCACTAGATCACCAGGGATTCTGGATGTGGGGGTTGAGGATGCTGCCGGGATCGGGCTAGTCGAGGGACCATTTATAGTATCCCAGCGATCGGGCTATTCGAGAGGTGGGGACCATCTAATTATGCCCGCAATCGGGCTATTCGGGGGGGAGACTACTGTGCTGCCTGCGATCGGGCTGCTGGGGGGGGGAGAATTACATTATGTCCGTGATCGGGGCATGGGGGGCACCGGGAACAGGTGGAGGGCCACCCACAGGTGGCAGCTGCTGTGTTGCACCCTGCAATGTGGCAGCTCACCTGTGGGTGGCCCTCGACTTGATCCTTTTTTTTTTGGCTTAAAGTTGTGCAGGCGCAGATAGGGGGTTGCACCTGCATAACTCTGCACGGCCCAGCTGAATATCGGGCTGTGCAGTTTATGCATGGTTCCTCCCCCTTCGGTTGCGCATGCCTTCATTAGCATTGCCCTGTTGCTCAGCATGATTTGGGGGCGCAACTGCCTCCTGCTGAATATCGCAGAATGGTGCATTTCGGACTTGCGCAGGCGCAACCCTATTGCGCATGGCTCAGCTCTTTTGGATATCTGGGCCAATGTCTTTTGAATGCAACATATTGAAAATAAATAGTTACACTAATTTCTGATCAAAAAAAGGATAATCTTAGGTAATGAGACAGAGAGAGGAAAAAAAAGTGGCAGTAAGGATCAAACATTAAAAGGATAATGTAGTAGGGAACTAATTTTTTTTTTTTTTTTTGAGATGGTATCTAGGTACTACCACACATGTCATCCTATATTTTGAATTAGTCTCTGGTCTTGTTCTTTCCATTGCCTTGGTATACCATTGGTAAGGTTTCTGTATAGAAAATTATCTAATAGTGCCTCTCATTGCCAGTTAGTGCCAATTATATGTATTTCTATGTTTTAAGTATGGAAAGAATTGGGTCATCTATATCACTGACCTTTTATTATGAATTAGCGTGCTGTTTCTTTTTCTATATCTGTGGTGTCTCATTACTAATCTTGACTTATGCTGACACAATGCTCATCGGTTAGGCTTACTGGGTGCATCTGAATGCTCAGTCACTTTCTTTTGGCTTTCTAATGTCAAAGCATATATAAATAGTGAAGGGACCAAAGACCCACTGGCTAGGCCTCTTCCAGGGTGTTCTGCAAGTTTTTAATCAATTCTTAGTATGATAAGCCTGAGTCTCTTTTACAGTATAACAACACCTGCATCTTGAGTGGAACACTACAGATATATAGAACTTTCAATATAGCACATCGAGACTCAGAGCAGTCATCATAATTATTGAGCATGAGAGCTACATGTATATAGGTACAATGTAGGTTTATGACCTTTTTTTTGAGAGATGCAATATGGTTTTCACAAGATAGTGAATGCGTAGACTCAGAGTTAGATTCATCGGCTGGAGGTGTACAGGTAGGTCACTAATTCATCCCAGGGGATCCTGGTATATTATTATTTATGTGTGTATGTGTATGTATGTGTATATATATATATATATATATATATATATGTGTGTGAGTGTACATATATGTATATATGTGTGTGTGTGTGTGTGTATATATATATATATATATATATATATATATATATATATATGGCAGCACGGTAGTGCTACCATAGTTAGGATTGAGGAGCCATATACATGTTAAAGCTAAAATTGTGCACCTTAATAACTTTGCAACCATTCAACGGATTTGACTGAAATTTGGAATACACGATCAAGAACCATACATCTTGGGGTCTGCCAACTTTCGTACTGTTCAGGTATATGGCTGCGGAGTTATTAAGCATGATCTGCACGCACATTTATGCTTTTTTGAATTTTTTGCTCATCCCTACAGGTCACACGGTTTGCGTGACCGGTCCGAAAACTTCAGGGAATGTGCGTCCGGCATCCCCAATGTGTCTTTTGAAGATTTCGTGAAAAAATATTAAACGGTTCAAAAGTTATTCAAAAAACTATTTCCCATTATAAGTCAATGGGAAAAGTTAACAAAAAGTTCAACACTTTCGCAAATGCAGTTTTTACTTTCGCAAATGGCCCTTTTACTTTCGCAAATCCACCATTTTGTTTTCAGTTGGTAATCAGAAAAATGCTTGTCATTTAAATTCGGGACCCTTTAGCAACACAATTATTTTTGTGTTTACCTAGTCGGACCCTGAGATGCTAGGCATGTCTTTATTTTGAGGTTAAACACCCTAGAAATATGTTTTTCAAGTTTCTGGAAAAAATACTTTCACAAAGTAGTGTCGCACTCATGAAAGTGTTGCAAATTTTTGTGAAAGCTTTCGCAAATTGCAACAGTACTTTTCCAGGCTATGGCAAAATGACAGCAATTCTTTGCCACCCTGCTGCAAAAGAACGGTTTGGTCTTTTGGGCTGAAATTTGAAGGGAAAGCAGCCAACATCTCACAGATGTGCCTTTCAGTGTTTTTGTGAAAAAATATTACAGGGTGGCAAAGTTACGACTCTCCAAAGTTGACACTTTTTCCCATAGGATAACATTATGGTGTCCGCCGCATTACAGTTATCCTTTGCCACCCTGCTGCAAAATAACAGTTTGGTCTTTTGGGCTGAAATTTGGAGGGAAGAAAGCCAACACCACACTGATGTGCCTTGTGGTGGTTTGGTGAAAAAATATTAGAGGGCGGCATAGTAACGGCAATCCGGAGTTAATGCTTTTTCCATTGATAACATTACGGTGCCCGTCGCGCCTTTTGGGCCCTGTATCTCAGAAACGGTGCGAGATATGGACTTTTCGTCACAAAAATACTTAGCCCCCTAATGCAGACTAAGTACAAAACTAGCCATGAAAGTCATAATTCATATGAAATTTACATTTTTTTTCTGTGTCGTACGGTTCCTGAGATATAAGCAATTTAATATTCCAAGTCCTCATTTTCTGCTTCGAGGCCCATTGTTATGTATACATTCTTTGTTTTCACTGTGTTTTCCAATGCATTTTTTTGGGAAAAGAAGGGTGTGCCCTTTCGTTACTGTGCCAGTTAACGTTTCCAGTTGCGTTTCCATTACCATTTGTGGCACCATTACCGTCTACGCCACCATGTGCGTTACTGTTTGCGTTTTCCCTTGAGTTTGCATTTCTGTGTCATTTGGTGTTATTGTTGCTGTTACCATTACCAGTTTCATTTGCAATTGCGGTACCATCCACGTGCGTTACGGTTTGTGTTTTCATACGCGCTTGCATTTCTGTTTAGTTTCTGTTTCCTTTGGCATTATTTTTGCTGTTACTGTTACCATTTGTGTTTGTAATTGCGGTACCATGACCGTGCGTGTAACGGTTTGCATTTCTGTACTCGCTTGCATTTGCATTTCTCTTTCCTTTGGCATTATTGTTGCTGTTACCATTACCATTTGTGTTAACAATTGTGGTTCCGTGACCATGCATGTTACAGGTTGCGTTTCTGTATGCGCCTCCATTCCCATTTCCATTTCTGTTTCCTTTGGCATTATTCTTCATGTTAGCTTTACCATTTGCATTTACTGTTGCGGTACCGTGGCTGTGCGCGTTACGGTTTACATTTATGTGTGCGCTCACGTTCACATTTTCGTTTCTGTTCCCTTTCACAATCTTTTTGCTGTGACACTTAACATTTCCATTTAAAATACCACTGCCATCACTGTTCGCGTTACCAGTTGTGTTTTCGTATGCGCTTCAATGTCCGTTTGTGTCACTGTTCACTTTGGTGTCACTTTGCACTTGCATTTCTATTAAATGTTTCCTTTACCATTTACGTTTCCATTACCATGTGCACCACTGTTGGCACTTCTGTTTGTGTTGCTGTTCCTGTTACTATGTCACAAAACATCACGTGGGCCCCGCGCTCCTCCAGCTGCATTACTTTCACTATTTGTAGTCATCATTCTCAAAAAGAAGAGAAATTAGAGGCAAAAAACTCCATTTAATGCATCAGTTAGGGTTGTTCCACAGCAACAAAAGTGAGGAAATTTGGTGTTAGGGTTGAAAACCCCCCTTGGACTCCCCAGCCCACCCCCCAATTGGCATCGGGGTGCGCGTTGGGGTCGTCGGTCATAACTCTCACCCCATTCTCCTATACCTCTGCTTCTTTACACATGTGATGGGGTGAGAGTTAGGGCAGATGATCCAGGTAGGTAGGTAGGTAGAAGACTTGGTTTGCTGGCCAAGGCACCTAGCTTCACCTGAGCTCTTTCCTTCTAAGACTGCTTGAAAGGCAGAGTAGAGAAACTTACCAGAGCAAGGGAGAAGGATTAAGACTTAGTTTGGCTGAGCAGATTTACTGTGTGGTGGTGTTTTTATTTTTTACTCACAGGGATTGCTACTGTTTGTTGCTAACATTTCATTGCTTTATTTTTTCTCTGATTCAAATTGTTGTTGCTGGTATACCTTCTTCTGCATTATTACAAGGTGTGCCTACAGGTGTGCTAACAGATTACTGCTGTAATCTTCTGATTCAAATTGTCTTTTGCAAGGTATATCTTCTGTTACTGCTTTATTTTTCTCTGGAGCAAAGTGTTTCTTACAGGGTATATCTTCTCTGAAATTATTACAGGTGGTGCTTACAGGTTTTACAGTTTTATCTAACATTAGGATAAGCTTTCAGGGTTACTGCATTTGTTGTTGACTGATTGTTTCTGCCTTACCTCCTTGTTCTTTCGTCCAGTGGTTCTTCTTTTTAGGCAGGGAAGGCCCAACCACCCACCCCATCCCCAACCACCCCGCTACCACCTTTTATAGGGTACCACAGTTGTGATATTTCCTGTGGCAGAGCAGGAAGGGGCGGATCAGTGGGGCCTCCACAAGGTGATCTCATTTACAGGGCACTAGTAATTTAACTTGTTATAACAAGTTAAACAAAGCACAATTAAACCATTACTTGCATTTTTTCCTTCTAATTACTCTGACTAGGTTACAAACCCAGCAACTTATTTGGAATGGATTTCATTAACTGCAGGTACTGTGGAACAATTTTCAGAAGGACAGTCTTACAGGATTTAGGACACTGTCCTACATGCTGGGCCTTTGGAGATCTTAGGTCTCAGCTCCAGGCAGCATGGGCAGAGATTGCACACCTCAAATTTCATATTGAAGAGGAAATACATAATAAGAACCACCCGCCATTTCCCCAGCATCCAACAGAAAAACCTCGACCGCAGAGGGTAGTTGGTCCAGGAGGTTGGCAGGGGTTAGGAGGAGCAAATCAGGTGCCCCATCACTCTGCTCTCCAACACATTACCTCCAAAACCATATAAACACTCATAAACAGGTATCTGCCTCTATCTCTGAAATCAAACAAAGAGGCAGAAGACACTGCAGAGCAGGACACTGCAGCACAGAAGCTAGCACAACAATACCACCAAATCAGGAACCAAAACTAAACAAGCACAAAGGAAATCCAAAAACTCTGATCATAGGAGACTCCATGATTCGGGAGTTGATACCCATCTCCAGCCAAGGGTGATGGTCAGATGTCTCCAGGTACATCAGCATGGAGAGACACTGACCGCATTACTAAATTGTTCAAAAGCAGGAGAAAACATTGATGTCCTAGCACACATAGGGACTAATGATCTCGCCAGCCGGTCAGTTGTGGAGACCAAGGAACACCTGACTAGGCTGGGTGACAAACTATCATCTATTTCGTCTCGCATCTCCTCTCTGAGATCCCTGCCAGTCTGGGAGAAGGGAGCAGATGGACGGAAGGTCAGAGAAGGGGAGATGAGGGAGCTAAACACGTGGCTCAAGGACTGGTGCCAGGAAAAGGACACAGATTTGTAGGGAACTGGCAACAGTTCTGGGAGCGAAAGTTCTTTAAATTTGATGGACTGCATCTGACTAAAGAGGAGTCAGTGCATTGGGGCAGAAGTTTGACGCCTTTGCAGAATATTTAAACTAGCAAATGGGGAGGGGTGCAGCAACCTACACGTCGAATGGGAAGAACACCCCTCCTCCTCAGCTAGTGGTCAAACAGGAATTCAGTGTGTTTGCCTGCTCATTTGCATCACCAGTAAGAAAAAGGTTTGTCTCCCCACACGATGCACAGGGTAATGCCAAACTTCACCCAACAACTAACACACCAAAATCTGGCCAATGGAAAATCATGTACACAATGCTCACAGCCTGGGAAATAAGATCCCAGACCTGCAGGCAAAATGTCAGAGGCTAAACTGGACATAGTAGCAATTAGTGAGACGTGGTTTACCAGTAACCACACTTGGGAGACTTCAGTACCTGGCCATGTATTGTTCCAGAAGAGACCGAGGTGCAAAAGGGGAGGGGTGGCCCTGTATGTTAATGAAAAAATCAAAGCTACAGAAATTCAGAATACCATAAGGAGCCAGAAGAACTGTGGGTCACCCTGGAAACAGGAAATGGGACAGCCATAAGAACTGGGGTTGTCTACAGGCCCCCGACCAGAGGGAGGACATCGACACATTACTGTTAGAAGATATACAAAACATGACAGCTAAAGGGGAGGTTCTGATAATGGGAGACTTCAACATGCCAGATACAGATTGGTCAATACCAGCAGGAACATCTGCCAGAACTAGACTCATAGTGGATTCCCTGCAGGGGGAGGGCCTCAAAAAACTGGTACAGCAACCCACAAGAGACAGGGCTATCCTAGATCTAGTACTGACTAACAAAGAAGGGATCACAGATCTCCAGGTAGAAGGTCACCTGGGGCCAGTGACCATCACATGGTATGGTTCAATTTGTACTACATCTAAATCATCCCATTCCAAAGCAAAATATGGGACTTCAGAGGAGCTGACTTTGATAAGATGGCCAACAGAGTTAAGCTAGCCCTGGCAAAAGAAACACAGGTGAGGAGAGTACAGGCAAAGTGGGCAAGCATTAAGGATACAATACTTGAAGCAACATCCCATTGTGTTAGACAGAAAGGAAGTGCAAAGAAGAAGAAACCACTTTGGTTCTCAAAAACAGTAGCAGAAAAGGTCAGAGCCAAAAGGCTGGCTTTCAGAAAATATAAGGGAACACAGCGGGATGAAGATAGGAGGCATACCAAACTGCCCTAAGGGAAGCAGGTAAGGCAGTAAGGCAGGCAAAGTCCCAAACTGAGGAAACACTAGCACAAACAGTAAAAGAAGGTGACAAGACTTTCTATAGATACATTAGTGAAAGGAGAAAGTCCAGAGGGGGTATTGCTAAGCTTAATGGAGAAAAGGGAGCATGTGAGGAGGAGGACCCTGTAAAGGCATCTATCCTAAATAGATACTTTTGCTCAGTATTTACTGAAGAGAAGGTAGGGCGGGGCCCACAGCTCAGCATCATGGACACAGGGGGGAGGGAGGTGAGCACTACTCCCTTCACAAAAGAAAGGGTCCTACAAGAGCTTGCTAAGCTCAGGGTGGATAAGGCAATGGGACCTGATGGCATACATCCCAGGGTACTTAAGGAGCTAAAGGAGGAACTAGCAGAGCCGTTAGCAGAATTGTTTAGTGAGTCTCTGAGCACAGGAGAGGTCCCAGAAGACTGGAGAAGGCTCATGTGATCCCACTCCACAAGAGTGGTAGCAGGGAGGAGGCGGGGAACTACAGACCGTCAGTCTTACCTCAGTAGTGGGCAAGATTATGGAGGCACTCTTAAGGAAAGGATAGTGCAACACCTGGAATCCTATAGGGGCACAGGATCCAAGACAGCATGGGTTTACAAAGGAAGGTCCTGTCAAACTAATCTCATAGATTTCTTTGACTGGTAACCAGAGTGGTGGACCAAGGGGAGCAGTTGATGTCGCCCACCTTGACTTCAGCAAAGCTTTGACACTGTTCCATAGAAGATTGATAAATAAGCTAGGAGGCTCGGGGTGGGTCAGAAGTTGGTCAACTGGGTGGCAAACTGGTTGACTGGCAGAAAACAGAGAGTGGTGGTAAATGGTATACAGTCAGAAGAGATGCAAGTCACAGTGGGGTACCTCAGGGATCAGTCCTGGGGCCAGTCCTATTCAACATCTTCATTAGTGACCTCGCAGATGGACTAGAGGGTAAGGCTTGTCTGTTTGCAGATGACACCAAGATCTGCAACAAGTAGATGATCCAGATGGGGTGGGCAGAATGAGAGAAGAGATCTGGATAAACTAGCAGAATGGTCAGAAGAGTGGCAACTGGGATTTAATGCAAAAGAAGTGCAAAATCATGCACATAGGGAAGAGAAACCCTGAAGCCACTTATAGGCTGGGAGGAGGTTGCTAGCAGTCACAAAGGAAGAAAGAGACTTGGGCATCATCATCACTGATGACCTAAAATCATCCAAGCAGACCTCTAAAGCAGTAGGTAAGGCTAGGGGTGTTAGGGTGTATTAGTAGGGTTATCACAAGTCGTAAGAGGGAGGTAATAATCCTCTGTACAAGACATTGGTTAGGCCCCATCTGAGTACTGCGTGCAGTATTGGAGGCCACACCTTCACAAGGACATTAACCAAATTGAGGCAGTCCAGAGAAGGGCAACCAAAATGGTGCAGGGACTGCATCAGAAGACATATGAGGACAGATTAACGGAGCTCAATATATATCCCTTGAGCAAAGGAGGAGAGAGGTGATATGATCGAGACATTTAAACACCTAGAGGCATAAACAAGGTGAAAGAGTCTAACATGTTTAAATATAAGAAAAATAGCAGGACAAGAGGACACAGCATGAGATTAGAGGAGCCGATTAAGGGAATGGAGGAAATTCTTTTCACAGAAAGGGTGGTAGATGCATGGAATGGCTTACCACAAGAAGTGGTGGCTATGAATACAGTGCAGGGCTTCAAACAGGCATGGGATAGGCATAAGGGAGAAATACAAATGACTATGAATAGATAGGTCACTGACAGAGCAAAGGCCGATGGCACATTTATAAGGTAGAAAGAAATGGGCAGACTGGATGGGCCTGCGGTCCTTATCTGCCGCCAACTTCTATGTTTCTATGTTTTATCCCAATGCACCCCGATGCCAGTTGAGGGGGTGGGCTGGGGGGTCCAAGGGGGTTTTCAACCTAACACCGAATTTCCTCACTTTTGTCAGCTGTGGAACAACCCTAACTGATGCATTAAACTGAGTTTTTGGCCTCTAATTATGGTAGCGCGGTAGTGCTACCATAGTTAGGGTTGAGGAGCCATTTCTATGTTAAACCCCAAAACTTTGTACCTTAATAACTTTGCAACCGTCTGACGGATTTGCCTGAAATTTGGAATACATGATCAAGAACTATAGGCCTTGGGATCTGCTAAGTTTTGTACTGGTTGAATATACAGCTGCGGAGTTATCAAGCGTGATCTGCGTGCGTGTTTACGCTTTTTCTGGAATTCTACGGTCGCCTACAGGTCGTAACAGTTTATATGGATTGACCCAAAATCTTCAGGAATGCGACTGGGGTCCCATGTGCCTTTCAAGATTTTGTGAAAAATATTAAACGGTTTAAAAGTTATTCAAAAACAATTTCCCATTATAAGTCAATGGAAAAAGTTAACAAAAGTTAGAGCAATGTAATAGCAAATGCACTTTTACTGTAGAATAGCCCTGTTACTGTCGTAAATCCACCATCTTGTTTTCAGTTAGTGATCAGAAAAATGCTTGCATTTAAATTGAGACCTCTAGCAACCTAATTCTTTTGTATTCACCTAGTCGGGCCCTGAGGATGCTAGCCATGTCTTTATTTTGGGTGACACACCCAGAAATATGTTTTGGATTTCTGGAAACAGTACTTTATAAAGTAGTGTCACACTCATGAAAAGTGTCACAAATTTTTAAAGCTTTATGAATGAAGCACTACTTTCGACACTATGCCCAAAATAACAGTAATTCTTTGGCACTCTGCTGCAAAAGAACGGTTGGGAGTTTTGGGCTGAAATTTGAGGAGCATAGATGACATCTCACAGATGTGCCTTTCAGTGTTGTATTGAAAAAATATTACACGGCAAAGATACGACACTCAAAGTTGACGGTTATTCCATAGGATAACATTACATCACCGACGCATTACAGGAATCTTTGGCACCCTGCTGCAAAATAACGTTTAGTCTTTTTCCTGAAATTTGGAGGGAAGACAGCCAACAGCCCACAGAGCTGCCTTTCAGTGGTTTGGTGAAAAAATATTACAGGAGGCAAAGTTATGGCACTCGAACTTCTCTTTTTTTCCCATAGGATAACACATTACGGCGTTCAGCTCGCCTTTCAGGGGTCCGTGGCATCTCGGGCTGGGGTCGCAGATACAGACTTTGATTGGAAAATGCTTAGCCCCCAATGGGGGCTAAGTATAAAATTAGCCAGTACAGTTGTAAATCATACGACTTTTAAATTTTTTTTCTACGTCGTACAGTTCCTGAGATATAACCTATTTAGTATTCCAAGTTCTCATTTTCTGCTCCGATACTCATTATTATGCATACATTATTTGTACTCACTGTCTTTCTCTATGCAGGTTTTGTGGAAAACCAGCCTGTGTGCTTACATTACTGATACTGTTGCCCTTTCCGCTTGCGGTTCCATACCCGTTTCACTTACCGTTGACGCCTGGCCATATGCGTTATCCTTTGCGTTTTCATTTGCGCTTGCATTTCTGTTATTTTTTGCCGTTTGTGTCTACAGTACTGTTTCTCTTTCTGTTTTCTTAGCGTCCACCATGCCCATTAAATTTTCCATTTGCAGGCACCATATTACTATGTGACAATACATCACGTGGCAGACCATTCCCGTCATACGCCACCGTGTGTGTTACCCTTTCTGTTCTCAATCGCGCTTGCGTTACCATGTTCGCCACTGTTAGCGCTTCTGTTTGCATTGCTGTTCCTGTTACTATGCCACAAGACATCATGTGGTTGGGCCCAGCGCTCCTGCGCCGCATTACGCATGAGCACAGAGCCCTATATGCGTTATCCTTCGTTTCATTTGCACTTCTGTTTCTGTTATTTTTGCCATTTGATCTACAGTACTGTTTCTCTTCTGTTTCACTTTGCGTCACTATGCCCATTGACATTTCCGTTTGCAGGCACCATGTTACTATGTGACAGCACATCACGTGGCAGTCCGTTCCCGTCTACGCCACCGTGTGCGTTACTCTTTCTGTTCTCATTCATGCTTGTGTTACATGTGTGCCACTGTTAGCGCTTCTGTTTGCATTGCTGTTCCTGTTACTATGCCACAAGACATCATGTGGCGGGCTCCCGCCACTGCATTACATTCACTATTTCTCGTTATCATTCTCAAAAAGAAGAGAAATTAGAGGCAAAAAACTCCATTTAATGCATTAGTTACGGTTGTTCCACAGCGACAAAGGTGAGGAAATTCGGTGTTAGGGTTGAAAACCCCCATGACCCGCCCACCCCCAACTGGGATTGGGGTGTGCATTAGTCATCAGTCCCAATCTCTCACCCCATTCTCCTATACTTCCACTGTTTTACACATGTGATGGGGTGAGAGTTAGGGCTGATGACCCAATGCACACGCCAATGCTGGTTGGGGGTGGGGGTCCAAGGGTTTTCAACACCACAATCAATTTCACTTTTGTACCTGTGGAACAACCCTAACTAATGCATTAAATGGAGTTTTTTGCTCTATTATATATATATATATATATATATATATATGTTACACAATTAAACCTTATTCAATTTAATTCCTTGCCTCCAAACTTTTGATCCTTTCTTTTTCTTTAATTATTAGGAAATGTGTTTTTGCAAGCTTAGCATTCCTCTCACATATAGCTTTAAAATGATAAGAAAGTTAAATTGTTATCCTTTAAAAAGAGTTGCAATTAACAAGACTGTATGGAATATTGTTAGTTAAACTTTTAATAGTTAGTGTCATTATAATCTTAGCAAATGATTTCATGGTTATTTTATAAGTGTGTCGCCAGAGACTGACCTCTTTGATCATTGAGGCAATAGATAGAGGGGTGGGCTATACAGTCGTGGGTTGGGATTTTAAAATATATGCTCTTTACTACTTTACTCTTACTATTTTGTTTATTTCTTTACTTTTTACTATCTCTTTCTTACTAACTCTTTTTCTTCTTGGAGTGTGGGGAAAAAGTTGTCCTTAAAAGTGAAGATGGAGGATCCGGATTATGAGACAGCAGTGACATGTTCCATTGCTGTTTCTAAGGTATCCCTCATTATAATAGCTAGTAACTCACAGAATGGTATGTATTATTTTTTTAAGGATGAACATACTTATCATTATGAATGGCTAGGCAAATTTCATTTATTACTTGGAATGTACGTGGGTTAAACGAAAAATGTAAAAGACATCAAGTCCTTAGGCAGTTGCAAAAATTAGAAGGGGATATTGCGTTTTTGCAAGAAACACATATTAAATGTACAGATAAAGATCTCATGAGGAGAGGATGGATAGGTATGGCTTTCAGTGCAGGCAACAGCAACAAGAAAGCAGGAGTGATGATATTAATTTCCAGAAAGCTCACATTCACTCTCTTAAATGAAATTCAAGACCCCAATGGTTATTTTATTATAGTACATGGAATATTAAGTGGTACTGAGGTTACACTAATTAATATTTATGGACCCTCAAGCACTTCACATGAACTTTTCTCCGAATGTAGAGATAAAATCTCTTCTTTCTCAAAAAGTGAGATTTTCTTAGGCGGAGATTTAAATTGTATTATTAACCTACTATTGGATAGAACCAATAAAAAGTACAAATTAACAAAAGAATATACTTTCCTATCTCTAGTGTATAAAACAGCTCAATAATTGATTATCTTTTTAACCCTAGAAATTATGTACAAGATATGATACAAACTGAAATACATCCAATAGTGATTTCAGATCACTTGCCGGTTGCTACCATCCTTAAATGGGGTACGGTACAGAATAAACAAGGTGGTGGTTGTTGAACAATTTTCTTCTTCAAAATGAGCGGTATGTTGATACTCTTAAAAAAGAATTCATAGAATTTATACAATTCAATAACCCTAAGGACACTTCATGGGCTACAACTTGGGAAGCATTTAAATGTTTTGCAAGAGGATGACTTATTAACCTAGCATCCAGAGTTAAAAAGCAGAACAAAATTAAAATTTTAGAACAACTAAACACTCTCAAGAGTTTACAAAATATGCTAGTTACCTCTTATTCTGAAAAACAATGGCAAAAATGGGCACAACATAAACTAGAGTATGAAGAGCTTTTACGAAGGGAAGCAGATTTTCACATAAGGAAAACTAAATGTAACTATGTTGTCTCTGGCCACAAGGCTCAAAAATTATTAGCCATGCGTCTCAAGCAGAATAGTAACAAGAAACTTATTCTAACCCTTAAAAATGAACAAACAAATTAAATTACTACAGACCTTTCAGAAATTAATAATCAGTTTTGCAGATATTATACTAATGTATACAAGAATAGTGTAACCAGTAATAGAGATCAAAATATTGATAGCTTTCTTAAGATAACTAATATTCCACAACTATCCAAAGAATCTACAGATATACTTAACCAAAAAATAAAGATTGAGGACATTAAACAGGCTATTAAAGAGCTTAAACCTAACAAAGCTCCTGGTAATGATGGTTTTCCCTCAAATTTTTATAACATTTTTTCTGACATTATCTCACCCATATTACTTAATGTATATCAAGAAGCAAAATAAATAGGATGTTTGCCTGCTTCCATGCAACAAAGCATTATCACTTTGATCCCCAAACTGGGAAAAGATGAAACAGATAAAAAAAATTATAGACCCATCAGTCTTATAAATACCGATAATAAAATTTTAGCAAAAATTCTTGCCTCCAGACTAATGTTAGTAATAGACGAAATCATAGGTCCAGAACAAACAGGCTTTATTAAAAGCCTCTGACAACTCTAGAAAGATCTTCCATATAATATCTTCCACCAATAAGAACAAGAAACCCTCTGCTTTATTGGCACTAGATGCAGAGAAGGCTTTCGATTACGTAGATTGGAAATTCTGATTTAAAACTATGGCAGCGCAGAACTTAACTACTGAATTCATAACATGGGTTAAACTTCTCTATGACAAACCTTCAGCAGCTTTGATGATTAATGAAAGAATATCTATTTTTTTTTTAAATAGAAAGTGGTACTAAGCAGGGTTGTCCTCTCTCTCCACTCCTATTCAATATTGCACTCAACCCCTTGGTCCTCCAGATCAATGCCTCTCATCAAATAAAAGGAATTAAAATCGGTAACTCTTCAATAAAATGTTCCCTTTACACAGATGACATTCTTTTCACTCTCTCAGACCCCATTGAATCTACAAAAGTACTACTGGAACTAATTGATCATTATGGTTTAATATCAGGCTACAAAATAAACAAAGGAAAAACTCAATTTCTCTCCATAAATGGTGGAATCCCGGCTAATGAAATTAAAGAATTAGGCATCTCATGGGCATCAGAGTTTATAGAGTATTTAGGGATCAAAATATATAAAACGATTTAAAAAACGGTCTCTAATAATGTATCTGATTTTAGATTGAAAACCGAAAAAGATTTAGAGAAATGGAATAAACTTCCGTTAGGATTATAGGGAAGGCTAGATTCAGTTAAGATGTTCCTACTACCCAGAGCAATACATCTGTTTTCCATGTTGCCCTGACTATCCTCAACACGTGGTTCAATATAATTCACACAGAAGTTAATATATTTCTATGGGCTAATAAAAAACCCAAACAAACATATGGTAAACTAACCAGATTAATAGAACAAGGAGGCTTGAATGCACCAGATCTCAAATTATATAATATAGCCACCAGAATACTACAACTAGCTCATTGGTTCAAAACTAGGAATAATTGCACATACCCACTGGAGTGGCTACGGATAGAAGAAGATATTCTTAAAAACCAAAAACATCAATGTACACTCAATGTTTTTTGCATATAAAACTACAACAGTAAATAATGCCATAATTATGGATTCTGTCAGATTACTCTCTCAAGAGTCTCAGTTACTTAAACTGGAACTCTCATCTCCTTTCCAACAGCCGCTCTGGGGAAATCCTAACTTAAAATTAGAGACATTTGTTACACAAGGGGACAACTTGAGAGAAGCAGGCATATGGAAAATCAAAGATATTTTTGAAAACACTAGTTTTAAAGATATAGATAAAGTTGCTCATGACTTTGGTTTGACAGAGAAATTAATTAAACGTTCACAGTTAATGTTAGATATTACCAAATATCACATGCTTAAGGGGGTCATAAAACCGCTTATGAACAAAAATACCCGAGAGTTTCTGGCTATTATGAATCTAAAACCCACAATTTCATCAATTTATAGTTATTTGAGCTCTGTAGTTATAGGATATGCAGCAGAATCAGTCGACAAATAGACTAAATTGATAGAAGACGTGTGTCAGTGGGATTGGGAATTAATCTGGGGTTTCTCTTTTAAAGTTTTTTCAATTGTTAATAATAGGATAACACAATATAAATGTTTACATAATTTATTTTACTCGCCTAAAAAGATGTTTCAAATGAATCTTAAGGATAATGATAATTGCCCGAAATGCAATAGTCCTAATGCTAATAGTTTACATATATTTTGGGAATGTCCTCATATAGCACACCTATGATCACAAGTAAAACAATGTCTACCCAAAAACCCAAAACTAACTCAAAATATGAATGTTAAGGCGTATATAATTGGCCAGTTTGGGGACAGTTCATCAATAAATACAGAGCTCAAATATATGATTGCTATGATCTCCATAGTTACTAAAAACTGTATTCTAAAATATTGGATAGAGCAAGAAACCCCATCTATCATAGAATGGAAAAACACTTTCATCGAGAATATAACATGTGAAAAACTTGCCAGCAGCATGAAAAATGGGAAAAACCATACTTGGAAATATTGGGATGCTCTAATCACACTCATTACTATTTAAAATAAATAATAAGGGACAATTTTTCATCTCATCTGCACTTTGTTCTTCTTTTGTTTCTGTCTTTATCTAAACAAAACCCTGTACTATTGTCTTCTCTTCTATGTATTCTTATAGAAATTAACCTCCTAAATAACTCAATTTTTTTAGGGGAATCATTGTTATTTGGAAATAAGGTAAGGAGTATATTTGTGAATGTATTTATGCATGATTTTTGTTGATGTCTTAATATATATAGTAAGTACAATATACAGTTTATTCTTTCTATTCTAAAAGCAGAAAATATAACGTTTTTGTTTTGTTTGATTGTAATACTATTATTATTGTAGCTAGTCAGAACTTTAGGTGATGTTGTTTACTTATAATGTTTACTCAGTAATGCTCTGTTATCTCATCTTGTTGTAAATCTAATTTTGAAAATAAAATATTATTAAGAAAAAAAAACAATATATGGAATGTTTATCATGGAATGTCTACCATGGAATATATGGAATCAAAATTCTGCTCAGTTCCACTGGCAGAATGTTTCTCTCCCAACACACTATTCACAGAGGCCCAGATATTCAAAAGGGTTGTGCCATGCGCAATAGGGTTGCTCCAGCGCAAGTCCAAAAATGCGCCATTCTGCGATATTCAGCGGGAGGAAGATGCGCCCCCCAAATCACGCTGAACAATAACGCAATTATAATGAATGTATGCACAACTGAATGGGGAGGAACCATGCATAAATGGCATCGTGTGATATTCAACAGCATGCACCATGCGCAATAGGGGAGCAAGTGGAAGTTGCGCGATAGCGGAAATGAGCCAAAATAAAAAGGAACAAGGGAGAGGCACAAGAACGCTACAGGGAAGGCACATGAGGCTGAACTATAGCAACTCAAACTGGGCAGGAGGGACACACAGGGCAGGCCAGGGAAAGGGCACCCTGAACAGGGAGGCACAGGGAAGGCGTGAGGAGTCACAGCCAGTGCAGAAGGGGGAAGTGCCACACAGTACAGAGGCCACCACAAGAAGGTGTTCCCGGTGCAGGGGAAGTAACAACCAGGACAGCGGGGGGAACACAGAAACAGCTGTCGGGGGTGAACACAAGCCAGGGACGTGGCCAGTGCCACCATCCAGATGGAGGCAGTAATGAGGGGGGTGAGAAGGTGGGCAGCAGGGGGGCATGGCTGTGGAAGGGCCTGTCAGCGGCATGCTCCCAACAGGCAGTACTGAGCCCACACCAGCTTCGAGCTGTACAGTGATACTGAGATCGTGGGCTGGTACCACCTGAATTGGGCAATTCTGAGGCAGCTCTGTGAGCTGTGCAGTGATGTGATGCAGGCACCCACACAACGGAGCCATGCTCTGTCAGTGGAGACTAAAGTGACAGCTTGCATGTGCTTGCTCACCTCGGGTACCTTTCAGAGACCAACAGAGGACACCACAGGCATAACCCAGTCAGCCACGTCATGCCACCTCACTCAATTCCTCAGCGCAGTGCTGCCCCATGCTGCGGAGTACATCCATTTCCCCAGCACACCGGCAGAGCGCACAGCAAACATACAGGAGTTCCACAGGGTAGCACATATGCCTGGTGTGCTAGGGGCAATAGACTGCACCCATGTGGCCATCCACACACTACCTGGCCCCAAGGGGGCTGCATATATTAATTGGAAGGGCTATGCTAGCATCAACTGCCAGGTGGTGTGCGATGCCAGGGGGTGCATAATCAATGTCTGTGCCATGCACCGTGGGGGAGCACACAATGCCTTCATCTGGCACCAGTCAGCACTGTGCCACAGATTCGAGAGTGGGGACATCCCCACAGGCCACTTAGTGGGTGAGTATGCAAACCACATGGACAAACATAGAGCTTGGGAGGGGCATGGTCAGAGGTGACATGGGTAGTGGCCTACATGGCCTGAGGCAGGGCGATGCTGATCACCAAACTAACCTCCACCCTCTACACACAGGTGACAGTGGATACCCACTCCGTCCCTGGCTGCTCACACCATACCGGTGGCCTGCGACCCCATCGCAGCAACGCTACAATGAGGCATATGCCACCACATGCAATGTCATCGAGAAGGTGTTCGGTATGCTGAAGGCACATTTCTGTTGCCTGGACACCTCTGGCGGTGCCCTACAGTACAACCCCTCAAAGGCCTGCGGGCTATTCCTGGCCTGTTTCATCCTGCACAACATGGCCAACGAATGTGGGATAGCCGTACAGGTCGAAGAGGGGGACAGCGATGGGGATGATGTGGATGTCAGTGACAATGGTGATGGGCAGCCCCCCCTTGGGCAATGGGACCCCCGACTGCTGCAGCTGGCACAGCTGCACTGGGACACCATCACGGAGGAGCACTTCAGCCAACCCAGGTAAGTCATGGGGCCATGTGCAACCACCAGTGGCAAAGGCACAACCCACAAACACACATGGACACACACCAGGGGTGCATGCCATCAAGGGAAGTGGCTGGGCATGGAACCGCACACACCACCAGGGATGGGCGAGGTATAACATGGCACGCGGTCATACACACACACACACACACACACACACAGCTCACCAGACATGCACAAAGTGTAGGAGGCAAACCGACCCAGACCACCACCCCTAGCCACACACATGTCCACAGACCACCACGCCCACTGTCTGTCATTGTGTGTGAGTCAGATGCTGAGCACCATTGCACAGTGGTGTACAGCACAACACAGGCATCATCATGTGTATGCAACTGCGGACAGCAGCTGGGAGGGTGTGCAGATGTACTGTGTGTGTGCGTGCAGGGCCGGGTACCCACCCGTGCATTGCCTGCTGAATGACACAATGTACACAGGGCAGCATCAGACAGTAGCCGCACTGGGAGACAGGTCAGTCACATGCCACAGTGCCACGGCCACCACAGATGTGTGGGTGGCCCCACCGAGACCCGCCAGCAGTGACAGGCTGACCACTGGCCTCATGGGGTGGCATTGACAGTCCCCCAGGGTTTCCACTGCATGAACATGACCATGCTCGCTCAGGGGTCTGCAGCACACCGAACATGCCTGCGCCAGGCGTGCTCGGGATGCCCACAGCTGAAGTTGGTGTCGACAAGGATGGTGTCACACGACGCCGGGAACAGGGGGTGGACATTGCACTATGTGGTGTCTGTGACGCATGGGAAAATAACTGTGTGCCCATTGTGGCCATGACAGCAGTGAATGCTTGTGTCTGCCTGTCAATGGCAGCGGTCACATCCTCCCTGAACCAGTCCGTCCCTGCCAGGAGCAGAGCAGTGTCTCTGCTGCAACACTCCTCTGCCTGGCGCAGAGCCGCACTCAGTGCATCCACCGCCATCACAAGCCACATCTACTGATTGACTGATGCTTGCAGTATGCAGGTGTGCTCATCCAAGAGGTCATCTGCCTGATCGGCATGCTGTCTCTCAGGGTGTTCGCGGCCCTGATGCTCATCACCCCTTGAGGGTGGGCGCTGCACAACAGGACCAGGCCTGGGCATGTCCACAGGTGGTGCACTGACACCGCCTCCTGACACTGTACCCCCGTGGCCATTGGCTGACTGCTGGTGCTGCCCCTCCGGCTGCCGCTCCCCAGGGCTCAGTGGTGCCACCGCAGTGGCCGCAACAGTCCCACTGTCCTGGACACACACTAGTGCTGCCCCACTGATACTGACAGAAACAGGCTGGGATTGTGATGACATGCAAGCCTCCACAGCAGCACCACCTACAGCCATGCCCGTGATGTCACCTGCTGTGTGGCCATCCTGTGGCACACATGTGTCACTGTCCATGACGTTAGCTCCATCATCATTGGTGATGGATCCAGCACCAGCCCGAGTCTCAGCATGCTGGCATCCATGGACGCTGGCATGCCTGGACACAGGCAGAGCCTCCTCCGCACCTGCTGCAGCAACATCAGTCTGGATGTCCAGGTGGACCCACTGTCACCCTGACCCCTGTATTCCTGTGGAGGTGGATGGGCCCTCCTCCATCTCCATGTGACTGGCCTCAGTGGAGAAGCCCACCACCGCTGACCCATGCAGACACTCAGGAGCTGTAAGGGAAAAAAAGTAGCATTACTGCATGTGACCTACCCTGCCCCCCCAATAGACAGACCATGACCTACCATGTAGTGACAGGCTACCACCCATCTGGAATCCACCACCCAGAACACCCTCAATAGTGCAACGCTGCATGCTGCCAGCAACCCACTCTTCCTGTGGGGTCAGGCGTAACACCTCCGGCTGTCCCCCACCAGTCGCAGACCATGCTGCCCTGATGGCAGCCACCTTCTCTTTAATCCTCTGCCTGTCTGTGCCCATTTTCTTTTTCCACTCCTGCACGGAGCGCTGGTGGCTGTCATGCAGGTTTACAGCACGTGCCACCTCCTCCCATGCAGCAGCATGGGCCTGTGATGTTCCCTGGCATCCACTGAGAAGCCGCTCCTGGACTAGGTAGGCCTCAAACAGGGAATCTGTCTCGGCCTTAGTGAAATTTGGCCTCCTCTTATGACTCTGTTCCTATTCCTCCACCACACGCTCGGTCATGATTCATCCTGTGAGAATGACAGGTGTTACCTGTGACCGTGCAGTCCCATGCATGTCCCAAACACCACAGTCCATACTCCTAAACAGCATGCAACTCACCGCAATAGACTGCAGTAACCAACTATGGCCAGTGCAGCCCAATGTCGCACTTTTATGCGCAACCCATGCAAATGAGGTGAGGCGCATCTTTAAGTGGATGCAAATGCAGTGACTGCATCATTGAATGGCTGATGAGATGATTTGCATATGCTGGCTGAATATTGCGCTGTTGCACTTTGCACAATTGTGTTGAACATGCTGAGCCAAGGGCACAGTTCTGTGACATGCGCAGTATATACCTAACTGCGCATGCCTGGGTTGATGACGCAGGTGCCTGCCGCGCTGCTGACGTGCTGTACATGGGAGGCAATGGAGGGCATGGCCACCATTGTGCCAGTGGTGCTACAGCGCTGTTCACCTATATGGCGCTGTGGCACTGGGGCATCGTAGGCGCAATGGGGCAACAGTATGGTTGGCCACTACAGGAGGTGGCACACAGGCACCCAATCGCGCTACATGCATTGGGTTCCAAGCGCGCTGTGGCTGTCCGTGCACCAGAGACCCTTGACCCTGTGCCCAACCTTTGCCCCCAGGTGCAATGCGTCAGGCATGGGTGCACCACTATCGCGCTGTTCAGTGACAGCGCGATAGGGAATGGCAGCACTGTACTGCGCAGCATCTGCACATGGCAGGACTGCACTGCAGAGTGCCATTTTGCTTGAACTGAGCAGCAGAGATGGCGCGGAGGCGTGCTGTGCAGTGGAGCCAGATCGAGCTGGCAAACCTTGTGGCCATAGTCAAGCCCCATGTTGGGGCTTTGTTTGGGGAGGCACCCCTGGACAGGGCTAGGAGTGTAGTATGGCAGGAGGTGGCTGATGCCCTGGAGGAGGCCACCAGTATGGGGTGGACGGTGGAGCAGTGCCGCCACCGTTATGCGGACCTGAGGCGCAGGGACCGGACCTGCTTGCCACTCCCGCAGACACGTGTAGAGGGGCACTCAGCCACAGCCAGGCAGGTGCAAATACAGCACACTTTCACCGCCCATATGGGTATTGCTGCATGTGTCCGGCATGGGGGCCATCCGTGTTGGCCATGGTGGTGGTATTTTTGTGTGGGTTGGGTGGGTCTGGCTGTGTGGGATTGCACACACATGGGGGCGGGGGGACATTGCTACTGGATTCTACTGATGTTCCTGTCTCCATGTTTGCACCTTAGGGCCAGATGAACGGAGGTGGAACTGGGAGGGGAGGCACCGCATGTTGGAGGAGAGGGACAGGAGGGATGAAGGTGGTCTGCAGCACATGGACCAGCCTGCTGATGGTGAGTGCCTTACACCCATGATTACTATTGCATGCTGTATAACTGGGCGGGCAGTTGGGCATGGCCACCATCCAGTAACACCACTGCCATGCACGCAACTTGTTACAGTCAGCACTGTCCAGTGGCACTGCATGTCTGGGAGTGCATCAATGGTGGTCCATGCATGCACCGAGCACATGGCTGTGGCACTGCCTTCACATCGCATAGCCAAGTCACTGTACGGCCATGGTGGAGCTGTGCAGGACATGGGCGGTGGGTGTGTGCAGTGGTCCACATGGCTGTGGCTGCCTGGGTGGGCAGGTCTTGTGGACACAGTCACTGTGAGTGGTCACACACCATCACAGGGGCGTGTCACATGGCTGTATGCCATGCACAATGGGTGGGTTGCAGGGGATGGACAGTCACACCTATTGACTCTGCTACCTCGTCCTAGATGGCCAGACACTCCAGCAGGTCCAGCAGGACATCCAGGAGCTGCTGTGGGTCAGAAGGGAGAACTTGGAGCTCCTGAGACACATCCACCACCACGGGGTGAGGAGGAGGAGGAGGAGGAGGCAAAGATCCCATCGGCGCCAAGAGGAAGAGGATTGGGGCTGCCAGTGACATCCCCATGCCCCAAATACCACCTTCCCCCCTTTGACTCACCCTCACACCCCTTCTTTCCTCTCCCATATGTTCACCCCTGCCACTTACCCACCCCCACCTGTTATGTGGCCCTTCCCCCATTGTATATATAGTTCTGTATATATCTTTACTGTACATAGTTTTAATATATACATTTTGTTATAAAAACTGTGGTGGTCTCTGATTTGCAGCGGGCTACAGGTGCTCAGCTGCAGTGGTGTGCATGGCGTCAGGGGTGGTGCACGCATGGGTGGGTGTGTGTGTGTGTGTGTGTGTGTGTGCAGAGGTGAACCACCTATGGTGTGGACAGGGGGATCAGTCACTGTCTGTGGTTTGTGTGTTGTACTCTGTGCACTGCATGCCTGTGTGCAGTGGTCCACGGGGCCTGCACTGTGTGCATGGCACCCCTGTCAGACCATCCACGGCCTGTGCAGCTGACACCCTTGCATGTCTGTGATATGCACGGTCTGCTGGCATGTCAGTGGTGGCTGTCCATGCTGGATAACAACTGTACCTGGCACAATGCCAGGTTGACCGCCATCACCAGTATGGTGCACGTCTGCCTCTGGTGGCACTATGGCCTCCGCTGTTGTAGTCCACCATCTATGCTGTCGCTTGTGTCTGTTGCAGGGGATGTGCTCCATTGTCTGTCACTTGTGCTTTGGCAGCATGCTGGTGGCATACAGCTTCATGGTGCCTGCGCAGGGTGGCTGGCACACCTGTGCAATGTAGGGGTGCTGGCCATGTGTACACATCAGCCATGGCCACACACCAGTGGCTTGGTTGACCCGCTACTGTGTCCCTGTGTTGCTGTGCCCTTGGGTATGGGTGAGTGTTTGTCCATGCACTGTCTTGCATCCTGTGTGGGGCATGCCTCCATGCTACACTGTGCATGTCTGTGCTGGCTGTTGTGGCCACTGCTGGGACGGGATATGTCCTTGGGAGGGTGTGCAGGGTGCTGTACCGCTGGAGGTGGGGTCCAGGGCATGCCCTGTCGCATGTGGGGTACCTCATGTGCTGATGCACGGTTGGTCTCTCAGCTGTACCTCGGGGGGACATGCAGGGCAGCACTGTGTATGCATCTGTTGCATCACTGTCTGCTGCTGCCCGCTGCAGGGTGCCCATGGTGGGCTGCCTTGCATGGCTCCATGGTGCACAGGGTTGCATTGTCACAGTGGAGGTGGTGGCATGCATGGGGTGTCCTGCACTGTTGGGTGCTACTCCTGGGCAGGGTGTATGGGGATCATGGTGCAGGGTGTGCTCTGCATTGGTAGGATGGTGTGGTACGGGGTAGTTGGCCCTCCTTGTGTGCCAGTCACAGCTTGCCAGGGGGTGTGCTGGGGCACCATGGCCCGGCTGTTGGTTGGTTGCTGGTATCCATGGGCTGGTGGTTATTCCAGCTCTCCCCCAGTTGTGCAGTGCATGGGGTGTGGGGGACGATGTCTGTTCTGCTGTGTGTTCCTCTGCCCATCTGTGGCATGGGTGGTGGGCCCCTGCATCCCTGGTTGTGCTGTTGCATTGCTGCCCTGCTGCTGGGGGCATCCCTGGTTGCGCTATGGCGCATCTGGACTGCTCAGCTGAACATCCCTTGTTGCATTATAGCGCATCAGATATGCTCATCTTCACCTCCCTAGTTGCACTATCATGCAGGTGGTGCAATATTCAGTCGTGTGCCGTAGGCGCATCTTGGCCTGCTCAGTTTTTGAATATCGCACTTCTTGTGCATGGGCACAGTGGACTTGCGCTTGCTCCTGCTGTTGCGCACTTTTTGGGCGCAGTTTGAATATCTGGGCCTGAGACAACAAAGGCCTTTGTTACAGCCAGAGACTCAGTTATCTCACTGTCAGGGCAAGAAGAAGAGAGTTCCCTGATAAGCAGTTAAATATAGAAGGGGAATTTTTGACTGTCAGCAAAGAAACAGTTGTAGTGAAAACTATAGACAATACTTATTGTTTCTAATTTGTTTATGTAGGTAAGGAGAGTGTGATAATCAGGGAAACAGCATTTAATTCATTTGTTTTATTTTTTGTTTATGGTAGTTTTATTTTTAGGGCCCAGTTGAAGTTTTTTTACAGTGTAAAGGTAGCAGCCATGTTTGTGGTGGAAGATCAGCTCTGGCAGTAGAGAGCTAACTGAAATACCTGTGTTCCAAATGCCCATTGATCTGTGCGGCAGACTCTTCACTGCTGAGCAGTCCTTTTTTTTACCCATGTGTAAACCATATTTTACACATAAATAAGAGCCAATCAGATTACACGATTTTACTCTGCCATTTTATAACATTCATTACATCATTGTTTGCCTAGTTCAGCTGGGCAAGGGATGAGATGATGTCATTTGGAACTCTCACAGCAGCATAAGCCCTTTTGGCTCAGCTGCAGTGAAGCTGTTAGAACCCTAGGAGTTCTGAGTCAGAGTTTGAAGGAGAAGGAGCTCTCTGTGACTGCAGAGGGCAAGAGGTGTCTACCAGCCTCCCTTGGCTGGATGACGGACCTCTGTTCGTCATTTTCTCACCCTAGTCTGGTGAACATCAAGTGCTTGCCTCAAAGTAGTGGAGACCTGTGTCAGTGGAGCCCCAGTGGGTTCAAGTTTTCACTCAAAAGTGGAAAGGGACTGAGAAATCAATGGTTCTTAGGGGCAACCCCCTGATGGACTGAAAGATTGTCACAGCTGCCCAGAGAAAAGAGTCCATGGAAGTGTCCTCTAAAGCTATAGACTTTGTGAGAGAAATGTTTCTTCAAGTGTGTTGTCAAATGGCTGTAACAAGGGAATACCAAACTGTGAGTGCAAAGTGCATTTGGAAAGAGACTTTGTATCGTCTGGTACTGTATGTGCCCTACGGTGGCTAGATTATATGCACTCAGAACCGTGTTCACCACAAAGATGTGCTGTTTTAATGTGTTGAATGTTAGGATGTCTCTAACAGCCCAGTGGGATTGGGGATTCCAGACGCAAGGATGTCTTTTGCAGCCCAGTGGGGTTGAATAATCCAGTTTTGGCTTCCTAAAGTAATGGCAGAGTCTGACTTTTGGCCAGGGTGGGCAGAAACTCACTCATGGTTGAAGTGTAGATCTAACTGATTACCAAATAGGAACCGTGTTTCCTGAAGATGTTAACAATGGTCCATCTCGTCAGGGTTGTCCTAGTTTAAAGAGCTAGTGGAGCCAAAAGAGGCAGACAGGAAAATAATACAAAGTTTATGTAGTAGTCAGTTGTAACTTTTTATTTCTGAAGTATCTTCTCTTTTTCCTTTTGCTCATCAGAAAGTATTCTACATGATAATATTGTGCTGGATATGTGGAAGAGCTTTTAGCCTGGCAGCTGACATATCTAACTCTACTGCCCCACACTACATCATCAGTGATGTCACAGTCAGTGAGGTCACAATGCTGATGTAGTGTGGCAATAAAGCAAGATATGTCAGCTGCCAGGCTACGAGCTGTTCTACACATCCCACATATTAACATCAGGTAAACAATCTTCTAATTAAACCAAGAGGAAAGAAAAAGTACCTCAGATATAAAAGGTTATGGTTGGTTGCTTTAAAAATCTAATATTAGTTTTAGGCACTATACTAGCTCTTTAAGGCCCTGGACACACTGGGGAACTTAAAACAGTTTAAATGCCTTGAAACAGTTTAAATCCCCCTAGCACTGTTTGCAGACAGACTACAAGCCCCTTAAAATGTTTTAACAAAAGTGTTTTTAAACCCTGCTAAATACCTAGTTTTAAAACCATTTTTAAAAACATTTTGGAGCTAGCATGGTTTTACTCACATGACTGTCCAGGAGTAAAAGTGTTTTAAGCTGTAATGGTTTAACTAAAACAGTTCTAGCTGCAGTGTGTCCAGGCAAGCACAGTTCTCTGTGTTAGACTTGAAGCAAAATAGTTACAAGGAGAATAGGTTTAACACTAGCAGTGTGGCCACACTGAACCGTTATCAACAAGCATTTGTCAATGCCGAATGTTTGCTTGCTGGCATTGGCATTGGTAGTGTAGAAGTTACAGAGCTGCATAACAGAAATGGCAGTGAAGTATTGAACTGAAGCCAACCCCACCACCACCCTGCAGAGAGTGACAGGCATTGGGGTGTGCCTTTGGGTCGTCAGGCATAACGGCCATGCCATTTCACCACACACCCCTACCCTGCAGACACTGACAAATTAATCACGGTGTGTATGGGGTCTTCTGGCCTTATCGCACCCATTCCATCAGGAAATACGGTGAGATGGGTGCGGTATAGAAGAATGGGGTGAACTTTGGGGCTGAAGAGTTCAAGGCAAACTTCGATGCCTCTCACTGGCTGCAGGGTGTGGAATGGTATGAGCATTACAGGCAAGAATCCCAAGTCACACCCCTGATACCTGTCATTCTCTACAGGGTGGGGTGTTATGGCTGGAAACCCTAACACTTCAGGCATTCGTTGGCATTTTCACTCCAAATTTTGAACAAGGTTTTTTTGTGACCCCCACCTCATGAACAGTGGCAATATCAGTTTGTTAGCGGAAAGCTGCTTATGCACAGCGACTACGGCATTTAGCACCACAGGTGCAAAAACACATTCTGAACAGGATGTGAAATGGCAACTATACTGTTAATGGGAGATGTAAAAAATAGCAATGTTGCAAATCTACAGTAAAATATTAAAAACTGGTGAAGTCACGAGCATGCATAGAAACTGTGCAATGCACACCCGTAATGTAATTAGTTTGGGGATTTTACAGCAGATTGTCAACACAGGCATTTGGGACCTCCGATCATGAACAATGTCACTGTATTTTCTTTATCTGTCCGAACAGTGATTTCCCAGCAACCATGCTCTGCTGAAAGTGTGAAAACACATTTCGGACATGTTGTGAAAAATGACAGCTGTACTGTTCATAAGGAAGTGTGGAAAAATGCCACTGGCGAAAATCTGGACTGAAAATATTACAAAGTCATGAGCTTACGATGGTGCGTGGAAACTGTGCAATGCTTACTCGTAACACAGTCATTTTATGGACTTTTGTCACCAAATTTTCAACATAGCCATTTTAAGACCTCTGCTCATGAACAGTGTAACTGTGATTTTCTTAATCTGTTCCAAACATTGCTTCTACCAACTGCACCATTGTGCGCTACATGTGCGGAAACACATTTTGGGCGACATGTGAAAAATGGCAGCTGTACTGTTCATAAGGAAGTGTAATAAAATGGCAATGTGGAAAATCTGGAGTGAAAATATAGAAAATTCGCAAACTTACGAGCGTGTGTAGGAACTGCGCAATGCACGCTCGTAAAACAGTCATTTCTAGGAATTTTTTCACCAAATTTTCAACATAGCCATTTTACGACCTCTGCTCATGAACAGTTTCACTGTGGTTTTCTTAATGTGTCCCATACATTGATTTCACACATGACTGTGCCATTGTGCGCTACCTGGGCGGAAACACGTTTTGGACAAGATGTGAAAAATGACAGCTGTACTGCTCACAAGGAGGTGTGGTAAAATGACAATGTTGAAAATCTGGAGTGAAAATATTGAAAATTCGCAAACTTACAAGCATGCGCAGGAACTGCGCAATGCACGCTCGTAAAACAGTCATTTGTAGGAATGTTTCCACCAAATTTTCAACATAGGCTTTTTGAGAGCCCACCTTATGAACAGTGACAGTGTCATTTCATTACCCAGTCCTGAAAGGTGATTTCGCGCAGTGACTGCGAAATCACCCTTTGGGGCCGATTAACGCCATGACAGTGAGATCATTCATGAGAAGGGGTCCCAAAAACCCCATGTTGAAAATTTGGTGCAAAAATTCCAAAACATGCCTGAGATATGCAGCAAAGTTGAAAACCCTATCTTTCCCATTATACAGCTTACCGGCATTTCCTCAGTTCGTGGTCGGCTTTGAAGAGTGCAGACGTGTTCCTGGTCCACCAAAGATCATTCGCCTGAGCTCCGTAGGTAAGTATGGAGTGAGGGTGTGGGAAGGCAGGGCTGCGCAGTGGGTGGGCGTGGGTGGGGGCAGAGACACCTAGGGACCGTTTTTGAGTTTCAGGTGTTTTTAAATGACGGCGCGCGGGATGTTTGCCACCTAGGGTGGGCTCCCAGCGTGGCACAAGATAACTGTGTGGGGGCATGGAGCCGACAGGGAATTGGGCACCCTGTCAGCGATAGATGTGTTGCCATGCTAGGGGTGGGCTCCCAGCATGGCACCCTGTACTCTGGGGGAACCAGTGGAGCCGATGGGGATTGGGCACCCTCGTCGGCTATACTGATGTGTAGCCATGCTGGGGTGGGCACCCAGTGTGGCATATAGAACTCTGTTGTGGGGGCACAGCACAGCCGATGGGGATTGGCACCCGTGTTCCCACATTGTGTGGGAGGCGAGCACGCAAGTATGCATGCCTGTGTGTGTGTGTGTGTGTGTGTGTGTGTGTGTGTGTGTGTGTGTGTGTGTGTGTGTGTAGGGAGGCGCGCGCATGAGCAGGCAATATCTTATCGCTGCTCACTGAAGCGTAGCTCCCCCTTTCAACTGTGCGCCACTGCATTTTGGAATGGGTCATAGACAGCTCGAGCAGGCATTGGAGAACTGCGGCCGCGCCTGCAAACACACTGCCTGAATTTAAAGAGGGCTGCCACACCTCCAAAAACTCGGATGATGGCACTATGTTTCTGGCACATGCATGCAAGCAAACATAAAAATGGTTACTGAGTAGTGTGGCTGCACTGAAATGGTTTAGCTAAAGTGGTTTTAAAAATGTTTTTCAAAAACAGTTCTGTAGTGTGTCCAGGGCCTAAGTGTGTGGCAGTTTCCACTATTATACACTTGTCAGAAATCCAGAGATCCCTCAGCACAGTGGTGGATAGTTTGTTTGGAAAAGAGTTCATGTTGGAAGTTACAGTACTGCCTGTGTGTGTGTGTAAAATGTTTCTACCTACTGCAAATGGTTGTCCATCTGTTTGAACAGTTAGCATTGGGGGACCACCCTATTCTGCTTTACCATCTTGTCAGAAATAAAGCCATACAATACAATACCAATGTTATGGTTGCAGACAATCCATCTGTGAGTCACTGAGTGAAATATTTTTGGGGCCCCTCAGATAGGAGACACAGCATAGCCCTGGCACTCCTCTCTCAGACACGGGTTAAATATCAATTTTATTTTGTGCTCGAACCCCTGACCTCTTAGATGCCTGAGCCAAGTATTTGTCCTAATGCCAGGGGTGATACTGATTTTCTGCCAACTTGTGATTTGCTGCCTTGTCTGTGTAACAAGCGGGGGGGGAGGGGGGTCCTGGTGCAAGCTGCCTCTCTTGGCCGGAGTAAGGATTGCATTTACAAATGGCATCATGTATGCAACTGAGTTCAACTACCATCTACCTCAAATAGATTCAGGCTTGTAGCTTCCCAGTTGCCTGCTGGTCTTAGTTTTCAGGCGTAAATGAAGAAAATTGCCCAACATTGTACCTGGTAAGCACTTTCTGTGTTTCTTTTATCATGGAAAATATGAGTAGGAAATGCACATAAGGTCACTCAGGTTAGTATGTAATAGCTTTCCATTCTCGGTCTGCCTATCAATATCAAAATCTTGCTTGTAGCGGTCCAGCTGTTAATGGAAGGAAAAGATGAAAGAAATACAGAGCTTTTGTTGATGACAGTATTTACAAATGACAGTGCAACAAAATCAATTTCATGAAAAAGAGATCAAAGCAACATCAAATCACAGAAATTTCACCTGGAGCAGTTTCTCTCTGAAAAGTAATCAGTGCTTGGAAAGTTAAAGATTCAAAGGGCTGTTTAATAGCAGCAGGCAATTAACCTTGTTTACAAAAAGCTTTGAAAGCATGGAAACCAAAAAAGAAAACATTAGCCCCAAAGTTTAGGCTACCTTTGTCTGTTAAAAATATAATACAAGCTATCATCTCAACAGCTGCGGGCACCTCTTATTTACCCAGATTGGCCCATTATCTCTATATAATGACAGTCAAAGAGCTCCAGCAGAGCTTTGTAACAGAATATGTTGACACAATTCATCTTATATTGCATATCGGTTCTGCATTTCTGCTTTCCATAGTTTATAGCTAAGGTCATCTGCTTGACAACAGGCTCCTTTCTATTCGAGTTTGTCCCGTCCTGCTGTTTATGCACATCCAGAGGCTCTACTTCTCTGCTTGTGACATCACAATAATTTCTATTGCAATGGGATGTGATGTCACATCAAAGGATTATGACCTCAAGTAGAGAAAGAACTGTTGGGACAGTTGAACTCTAAGGGATTAAGACCTGTTGTGTTCATGCACATTTCCTCAGTTATTAATAACAGGTAAGGAGCTGCTGGTATAACTAAACTTCTCTACCGGGACTATATTGCCGTCCTTCCCTCCTCCCCACCCAAAGGCAGTTCTACTTTTATAGGCACAGGATTTGACTGACAATAGGAACTTCCTGTTTGGGAGCAGGAAGTGAGTGATCACAGAGCCACTAAAGACTCACCATACTAGAAGGGCAAGAGTAGCTCTCCACCCCCAGCTGCTGGAGGTCTGACTCTGAGCAAGTAAGGAGACTACTGAGAAATATAGGAACTTCTTGTCACAGAACAGGAAGATCAGGAGCTAAAAGGGTACAGAGGCAGTAAGTAGGGAGAGAAAAAAAAACACTGAGGAAAGAGTAAGTATTCCAAACAACAGTTAGGGGGTCAGAAACAAGACATGATGGGAGTGGTGCAGTGCAGTGCAGTGGCTGTGGAGCAGCAGTCTTCCAGGAGACGTTCTGGAGGATGCAGTGTTGTCCCATTTGCAGGCATCTCTCTGGGCTAAAGGAGGAGGTTGCTCATCTCCAGGCTGATTTGGCCAGGATTTGTGGGACCTCCTCTCCCACCCAGGGACCACCAGGGTCACTACCATTGCCTCAGAGGTTGCCAAGAAAGAGGAGCAGTTGGACCACAGTGGGCTCAAGGAGGGTGAGGGTGGTGGAACAGAGGCACATCCCTCCAGTTGTACCTCTCCACAATTTTTATGCTGTTCTGGAAAAGTGTGGTTCCTCGATGGAGGCACCCACAGTGGAGACCAAGGAGGATGCTGGGAACCTCTACAAGGGAGGCCCACAGGAGGGTGGCATGGGACCCCACAGGGGAAGGAAACAACTCCTGGTGGGGGACTCCATTGTTAGGAAGGTAGAACTGGGGGTTGAAGGGGGGAGAGAGAGGTAAGGTGCCTGCCTGGTTCCATGGCTTGGAGGGACAGGGAGTGAATCCTCAGGATCACAGAAGCAACTGCACAGGGGAGGGAACTGGATGTTATTGTCCACCTAGGGACAAATGACCTAGCTAAGAAAAAGATCAGAGCAGTGCAAGAAGTGTTTGTGGTGATGGGGAGGGGCCTTAGACAAATAGCACACACGGTAACCTTCTCTAAGGTGCTGCCTGTCTATGGCATGGGTGAGGCTAGGGTGCTCCACACCATGGGATTCAATCAGTGGTTGAAAAACTGGTGCAGAGCTCAGGGATTTGGCTTCATTGAGGACTGGGGTTCCACCTGGAGGGATGCAGGCCTATACTAGCATAATGGTCTGCATCTGTCCAGGAGGGGAACCAGGATCCTAGGTGATAGGTTTAAATGCTTCATTGGCAAGCATTTATACTAGCCAAGAGGGGAAGCACTGGAAAGGAGTAGGGAAATCCTAGCCCCCCCAAAATAAATCAGGGTACTAAGTGAGGTAGACACCAACATAGAGATGTCAATAGGGAGAAGCGCTGGGATAAATGGAGAAAGTGACAAATGCAGTAGGAACAGGGATGGGGCAAAAAGGAGTAAGGCCATCAAGAAATGGAGGGTAATGAGTACCAAAGCCCGTATTCTGGGCAACAAGCTCCCTGAACCATGACTGGGATGTTAACATTACAGGTTACACAACCTACAAGAGAGACAGGGAGGGGAGAAGAGGGGGCAGAGTAGCTCTCTATGTAAGGGAAGGGTTAAAAGCAACTGAACAAAAGAGTAAACAGGGAAGAGAGGAGGCACTGTGGGTCACCTTAGAGACTGGAAATGGCACCACAATCCGCACAGGGGTTGTATACAGACCCCCATGTCAGTGGGAGGGAATGGACAAGGATATGATTGAAGGCATACTTGGAATGGCAGAGAAAGGGGAGATACTGTTGATGGGGGATCTTAATATGCCAGATGTTAACTGGAGCACCTTTGCTGCAGCCACATCCAAAAACAGGGCCATTCTCGATGCCCTTCAGGTGGCATGCCTCAGACAGCTAGTTTTGGAACCTACTCATGAGGGAGCAATCTTAAACCTCATACTCTCAAATGGGGACAGTGAGAGGATCTCAGATCTAGAAGTGGGTAGCTATTTGGGAACAAGTGACCACCAAACAGTGTAGTTCACGATAAACTTAGCTACAGAGTCAAGCCATACAAAAGTGAGGGTTCTGGACTTCAGGAGGGCTGACTTTGGCAAGATGGGAGAGTGCCTTAGAAAAGCACTAGCAAACAGACTAGAAGGAGGGGTGGAGCAACAATGGGGAAATATCAAAACTGTCATCACAGAGGCAACAAGCCTTTGTGTGAAGCAAATAAACAAATCAAAATGAAAGAAAAAGCCACTGTTGTTCTCAAAAGAGGTAGAGGTGAAGGTTAAGGAGAAAAAAATAACATTTAGGAAGTATAAGGAAACACAGAAGGAGCAGGACAGAGAACTGTACCAGTTAAGGCAGAAGGAAGCAGGGAGGGTAGTCAGAATAACAAAGGCCCAAACTGAGGAAAAGATAGCCAACTCGGTTAAGAAGGGGGATAAAACCTTTTATAAGTATATCAGGGAGTGTAGAAAGATAAAGGGAGGGATAGTGAGGCTGAATAGAATGGACGGTGGGTGGGCAGAGAGGGACAGTGAAAAAGCAGGGATACTGAATGAATACTTCTGTTCAGTATTCACAAAAGAGGAGGTGGGGGAGGTGCCTAATCCAATTAACAGAAGTATTCTGGATAGGGGTGTCGATCCCAGTCCTTTCACAGAAGAAAGGGTTCTGAAAGAACTCCTAAAACTGAAGATGGACAAAGCAATGGGGCCAGATGGAATTCACCCCAGAATTCTAAAAGAATTAAGCAGAGAAATAGTGACACCACTAAATACCCTTTTTACAAATCATGGGAGGATGGGGTGGTACCTGAGGACTGGAGGAAGGCAGATGTGATTCTCCTTCGCAAAAGTGGGACCAAGACAAAGGCAGGAAACCACAGACCTGTCAGTTTGACCTCTGTGGTAGGGAAAGTGATGGAATCACTTCTGAAGGAAAGAATTGTTGAGTACCTAGAGGCCAGTGGGACACAGGACCGAAGGCAGCATGGGTTCACAGCAGGAAGGTCATGTCAGATGAATTTAATTGATTCCTTTGACTGGGTGACCAAAGTAGTAGACCAGGGAGGGGCTGTGAACATGGACTACCTAGACTTTAGCAAGGCATTTGACACAGTCCCACACAAAAGATTAATAGTCAAATTAACCAGCCTGGGAGTGGGTCCCAGGGTGGTAGCCTGGGTAAGACATTGGCTAGACAACAGGACACAGAAGGTAATTGTAAATGGAGTCCACTCTAAAGAAAGAGGGGTTACTAGTGTGTACTGCAGGGTTCAGTACTGGGTCCAGTCCTTTTAATGTCTTTATAAGTGACATTGCAGAGGGACTGGAAGGAAAAGTATGCCTCTTTGCAGATGACACAAAGATCTGCAACAGGGTTGATACACAAGGAGGGGTAGAAAGGATGAGAAGGGGCTTGGCAAGGTTGGAGGAATGGTCAGAAGTTTGGCAGCTTGGATTCAATGCAAATAAGTGCAAAGTAATGCATCTGGGAAACAAAAACCCAGGGGAAGATTACACAATGGGGGGAGAGGTAGTAGCAACAACAAAAATGGAAAGGGACCTAGGGGTAATCATATTAGATGACCTTAAGGTTGGCAAGCAATGTAAGAAGGTGATAGGGAGGGCTGCGGGATACTGGGATATATAGGGAGAGGTATCACCAGCAGAAAACAGGAAGTTGTTTTCCCCCTGTACAGACAGTTGGTGAGACCCCATCTGGAGCACGGCGTCCAGTTCTGGAGACCCCATCTCCACAAGGACATAGACAGGATGGAGGCAGTTCAGAGGAGGGCAACTAAAATGGTGCTGGATCTGCAAGAGAAGCCATACGAAGAGAGACTAAAGGAGCTTAATATGTATACCCTTGAGGAAAGGGGGGGGGACATGATAGAAACATTTAAGTACTCAGTGGAATCAACAAAGTCCAAGAGGGTAGCATCTTTCCGAAAAGGAGATGTGCAAGAACAAGGGGACACAATTTGAAGATAGAGGGGGGGACAGCTCAGGGGTAATGTGAGAAAGTATTTTTTCACAGAGAGGGTGGTGGACGCATGGAACAGCCTTCCTGTGGAGGTTGTGGGGTATAAAACTGTGGGAGAATTCAAGAATGCATGGGACAGATATAAGGCAATTTTATGGGGAGTAGGAAGAAATAGGCTGTTGGTTAAATAGGATCTACAGCTTATCCTCTAGGTAGGGAAATGGGCAGACTATGTTTCTATGTTAAGACAACTGTAGAATATGTATGAACTAAGCTGATTTGTGTGTGACCCTTGCTGTGCCACAGATTTCTATAGATGCCCTGAATTCCAATAAGTTCTAAATCTACTGTCAGCCTAAGGGTTAAATATTACATAACCCAAACAAATAGAAGGAAGAAAGAAAGATGTAAGTGCCTTAACTGGGTCTTGAACCCAGGCTGTCCAGTATACTGTTCTGGTTGCTCTACCAGTTGCACCACCAAGGCAACTGGAAAATGGGACATCCCGAGGCACCTTACTGTTTTTCTAGTGCACAGCCTGGTGCTGCACAGATAATTACATTTTCAATCACAAGGGTGTGGTGTGCACATTTATGGATCCCAAACAAACAGAAGAGAGAAAGAAATTAGTGCCTTGTCTAGCTCTGTAAAGCTCTCAGGTCCCATGTGGATTGGGCGCTGTAAAAATAAACTTTGCCTCACCTTAGCTAGGACTTGAACCCAGGCCACCCAGAATACCATTCCAGTTGCACTACCAGCTGTGCCATCAAGGCAACTGGAAACTGGGACATCCTGAGGCACCTTACCCTTTCTCTAATGCACAACCTGGTGCTGCACTGATAATTACATTTTCAATCGCAGCATCTGGTTGTGCATTAGAGAAAGAGAAAGGTGTCTTCTGTTTGTTTGGGTTCCATAAATGTGCACACCACACCACTGTGAATGAAAATTAAATATTAAATACCCTAGTTTATCCTGTTCTGTCTCCTGCGCCACACTCACACTTTCATGTAGTTGGCACATCCCAGACACCTGGATCCATAAGCCCAATCTTCAGGGCTGAGGCTGACTGCCTGAACCTCAAATGGAGTTTGGTCTTGTTTTCCACTTTTTACTTTATCACTTCCCAGTATTAGGAAAGATTACTAAGCTCAGATCAGCTATGACAGCATCTCTTTTGATATGATGGATACCCCAGAGAACCTCAAAATACCCTTTTCACCACACACAACCAGTCACTCATGTCCTAATAAAAAGTTGCTGTTTCATGGAAACATAGGTGATGATAGCAGAAAAAGATCAATGGTAGCCTGTAGACTACTGACGGGTGCAGCCCGACAAACTCACACCTGTGACCTCTATGCACAAGCCAGCTGGCTACCCCTACACAGCAGAATACAATACCAAATCTGCTTACTTACCAAAAAGATTCTCCTTGGTCTCATGCCACCTGGTGTTAGCTCACTCCTTACTACCTACAGTGGCACTCAACAAACACGTGGTGCCCAGTCTCTAACCTTTCAGGTTCCCAGATGTCGTACCTCCATGGGTCAGCGGTCCTTTATCTATAGAGCCGCTCAATGGTTCAATTCCCTCAATAAAAAGCACTTTCCTTTACTACACTTGGACCCTTCAAAAGGAATCTCAAACTTACCTCACCTCTACCACTCAATGTGACTGCTTCTCTGAACAGAGATCTCTAAACACCTCCCAGCTCACTCATGTCTCACAGCCTGCCCTTTCCCAATCTCATTCCCTCTGGCACTGGGCCTTCCCTGTGACTCCTTTCCTGCTTCACATCTCCACTGGCACAAGACATTTTCCACCACCATCGGACAGTGACCCATTAGCCTGCCAACTTCCTCTCCAGGTTGCATGCCTGCAATACTAACTGCCTATGGTGCCCTCTATCTCTTATTGGTACCGCAGCCAGATGCCTACTCAAGCTGCTCGTTTTATGAATATTACCTCAAAGTATGTTATAACTGAGTATCTTTATTTTTTCTTTTAGTTGTTTTGGTTGTTTATTGTGCATTCTTTGACTACCTCTGTATGTATGTTGACCCTCATCCTTTGACGTGGAACCTTTGTAAACAAGCAGTTTCTGCTCAAAGGTATTTGTAATCCGAGAATTTAATAAATAAATAAATGGTCCACCCAGCCTGTCAGAGAGCTCTATTTAGCCTTGGGACCAACTGTCCCTCCATGATCTTAGCCCTGCCCATTTTTCTCCAGTTTCAGCTGCCCTGAGCAACCACTTTACACTTCATTCTGTTCCAGCCATGCTTCAAACCACCAACAGTTTTAGCACTGTCCCTCAGCTGGCAGAGTATTCCACAGCTCCACTACCCTTTCTGTAAAATAATACTTCCTTATGCCCATCCTGAATCTCCCTCCTGTCAGTTTCCACTCATTTTTCACGTGGCCACAAGCTAGTATTCAAGCTAAATAGTTTCCCTGAAATTCACCATGTTAATTCCTTTCAGCAATATAAAGTTCTCTATCATATCTCCCCTCTCCCATCTGGTCTCCAGTGAATACGTGTTCAGTCCCTTGAGGCATTCCTCATAGGACCTGCTCTGTTGGCCCTGAATCATTTTTGTTAGCCTGCGCTGTACTGTCTCCAGCCTGTCCCTATCTTTCCTGAGGGGAGGACTCCAGAACTGGGTGCAGCACTCCAGGTGTTGACTCACCAAATATCTATTATAGCGGATGTGTTACTTCTTTCCTTCTGCGGTCAATACCCCTCCTGATACATCCCAGCATTCTATTTGCTTTCCTATATATCATGCTGCACTGGCTCGATTGTTTAAGGGAGTCACTGATGATAACTCCAAGGTCCCATTCCTCAGTGGTAGAGCTCAGTCTAATCCTACACATCCAGTACTCTGTCCTGGGATTCTTGTTCCCTAGGTGCATTATCCAGCATTTTTTTTTTGTGCCGTTACCACTAGTTGGCTCAGCCCACGACCTTACCTTGTCCCGCTCACCCCTCAGACATACCTCAAGCTAATGATCCTCCCAGGCTTGCCACCCAGGGTGGGGCCACCAAGCAGGCACACCCCCAATGGAGACTTGTAGAGGTGCTGGCAGCCCAGAGTCTGATGGCAGTACTCCCTGGCTTGCCAGCCAGGGTGGGTCTGTGGGGTTGGGCCATGCCCAATGGAAGACTGATCTAGGTCATAGCTGGGGATCATGGTGAGCGCAATAGGACCAGAAAGCATGGCGTCATCAGCAAGGCTAGCAGCTTTTGTATGTTTCCAGCAGGCGGCATGGCATGCAATAACGTAGTGCACAGATTGTGACGTCCAGCATGCCTCCCTAACTACTCAGCTTTGGTCCCAACTCCCCCCAGCCTCCCAAGGGGGCAACCACATGCCAAATGCTAGCCCACACTCCCCCTGGAGGAGGAGAGCAGTCCCTTGGATGCTCAGTACTCCTCCCCCAGACCGGTCCTCCGACACTTCGGGTCCCTTTCTGAACCCGGGGTGTCGGTGTTGCAGATGGAAGCCTTGCCGCTGTACTGGTGGGCTGGCCTTTATCCAGCACTTTTTGGCATTGAATTTCAACTGCCAAACCCTAGACCACTACTCCAGCTTTTGTAAGACACTCTTCATTTCCCTGATTCCTTCATCCCTGTCCAACCTACCACAGAGCTCCGTGTCTTTACAAGGTATATTCCAAAGCAGACAAAACTGAACTGTACATAGAGGAAAAATATATGAAAAGAAAATTAAAGTAAACAGTAAACCAAGTACTTCAATTTAACTGATTTAGAAAAAAAACTTCTGGACCATGGGCCTACCCAACTGCAAGTTGACTGTCAGGAGGCTCTGGGCTCAGTTGTTGTGGGGATTGATCAGTGTTCCTGCAGAAGGGTTGTTTGCCCCAACATTAAAAATAGTGGTGGTGAAGCCTTTCCTGAAGAAACCATCTTTAAACCTGGGCCTCCTTCCAAATTATAGGCCTGTTTCAAACCTTCTCTATCTGGGAGAAGGTGATTGAGAAGGTACTGGCGAGGCAGCTTGAGGCACATCTTGACAAATATAACATCAATGAGCCATTCCAGTTTGGTTCAGGCCTGAGCGTAGCAAGGAAACCATGAATGACCTTCTCCTGGCAAGAAATGGATGACAGCGGTCTATTGTAGAGCTTCTCGGTTTCTCATCAACATTTGATACGATAGATAATGGGGTTTGGATGGGTCACCTCACAAAAACCATGCACTCACCAGGACAGGGTTAAGGTAGTTTGAGTCCTTCATATCTGTCAGATCTTAGTGGGTTATTTTGGGAACTTGTTCCTCTCATCTGGCTGTGATCAGCTGAGGGGTGCTTCAGTGGTTGTTTCTATACCCTATGTTATTCACTGTATACTTGTTGCCATTGGGAGAGGTCATTAGCTGGTACATGCTGGAGTTTCACAGCCATGCAAATAATACCCAGCTCTTTTGCACCAGACAGGCTTGATGAGATGTCCGTGCTAGAGCAATGCTTTAAATAAATCTCAGACTATGTGACTGTAAGCTGGCAGAACCTCAGCCCAGCGAAGATGGAGGTGCTGTTAGTGGAACCAGGCAATAGTAGACAGACAAAACTGGGTCCAGCTCTTAACAGCAAGCCCTTATGAACCATGGCTATGAAGGATTTCAGCATCCATGTGAACAATAACCTATGCCTAGAATATCAGGGTGCATCTGTTGTCCACAGTTGATTTTGCCAAATAAGAAATGTCATTCAGATCAAGCCCTATCTAGGGCATGAATATCTGGTGACTCTGATGACATCCAGACTCAGTAACTGAAATTTTCTATACGTATGCCTATCTGGGAGATTGGTGTGCTGCATGCAGTTGGTGCGGAACACTGTGACCAGGTTGACTGTCGGAACTAAGATCCCTGAGCATATCACTCCTGTCCTAGTTGAACTGCAATTGCTGCCAGTACAGTGGGACATCACCTTCAAGACTGCATTGTTAACTTACAAAACTATGCGCTGTCTGGGTCCTGACTACCTAAAAGATCTCTTAGTCTTGTATAATCTGTGTCAATCTCTCTTCTCCACTCAGGCAAATATGCTTCCCTTTCCAAAATCCCATTTAAGGAAGATGGGAGATAGGACCTTTTCTGTTGCAGCTCCACCTATTTGGAATGATTATTGTACTAGTCTGCTGAGCTCTTCCTTCCTTCCTTCCATTTACAAGGGAGCTTAAGTTTAATCTTTTTAAATGCATGGTTATGCTTACTTGCATGCATACACAAAGAGAACATATTGGTGATGCTCTTGCAGTGTAGGGGGCTGTGAAGGTGTGTGCTATAAAAATCAATGGATGTAGAAATACAGGAGGCATGCTACTCAAAAACCAATGTTGAGAAGGCTAATGACGGCAGCATTGAGCTGGCTTATGGGCATAAACATTGCATAGTTCAAATGATGCAGGTGCACCAATCACACTGCTATTCCGTCCATTAGCCTGCTAACAGACATAATCATCATCCACCTTTGAAGATGGATCATCAAGCCTCACAGTCTTTCCCTGTGTGCGTTTTCCAACACTTTTAGTTATTTCCCCTAGTTACAGACAGAAATGCAACCCGCTACAATGCAAGAACGAGTACCTCGACCCTCCTTGATCTCGTACTCACAAATCGCCCACACAAATTCACGAAAGTTAATGTACTACCAAATTCACTGAATGATCACTCTCCAGTCCTATGCCACTGGACCTATCAAGCTGAAAAAAAAACACCAAAAACTATTCTGCAATGGTGGCTCAAACTTGGTAAACTGGGACGCCTCAAACAATACCTTTACAACAGGGACTGGACCCCATCACTGAAGCGCCAGACATTGACTCTGCCCTAGAATACTTTATCCGTTCATTCAGTGTGGCCTGTGACCTCTTTGCCCCTCTCAGAAAATGAATCATCAAGGGTGCTGACACCCCTGGATCTCTCAATCTCTGCTATGTCAAATGCAGGAACGGGATGCCCTTTGGCACAAAGCCCTGGAGACTGGGTCACCAGCCAACAGGCAGCATTACCAGGCAGCCAGGAACTTACCTGTCCAATGCAACTTCTAATGCACTTTCCCAGTGTCTGTCCTGACAAGGCCCCTCGGCTGCCTCACCCTGACCCTCTACACCTATGCCTTCCCCTACCCTCAGCCCTCTCCCCTTCTTGCCCTCTTCCTCCTATTGTTTCTTGAGTTACTCATCGCTCAGTCTGATTTTGTCAAATAAAGTTATTGTCTAAAACCATGTACCTGTAACTGTTTTATATTTTAGTGTCTGTTACCCTGTAACCAGCATGACATGGAACCTCTGTAAAAGAGCCTTGGCCCAAAGGTACTTTGTAATCCTAGACACAGATAAATAAATAAATAAAATGCACCTGAAGTATCCGCAAGGCTAAGGCCGAATACTATCGGACTACCCTAACAACAACATGGGGCTCAGGATGAAATTTTTGGAAAAACCTAAAAGAACTTAATGGTAAATCTGTAACACCCCCTCTCAAATATATGTAAATCCGTGTGTCACAACTGACCCAGAACTCATAGCTAACTCATTTAATTCTCATTCTCTGATCTCAGCTCAGTGTTTCCACCACCCTTTGCCCCCCGTTGTTGCTGCTGGCTCTAAAGTTCACCTTTTCATTTCAGAGTAGTCTCCCAACACAAGGTTGCCCCATTCCTCCTAAAGGAAATTAGCAACTCTAGATTTAGGAGTGACTCCCTGGACCTTAAATTGCTGAGTCTGACTTTTAATGAGGTACTCCACCTACTCGCAGCTCTCCTAAACGGTTCCCTATCACTAGGCCGTTTCCCTGCAAAATGGAAAACTGCCCTTATCACACCTATCCATAAATGCAGAGACCATACATTACTGGCCAACTACCGCCCCATATCAATACTCCCACCTCTCTCCAAAGCCTTAGAAAAAAATCATTGCAACTCAGCTCTCTGACCACCTACCCAAATACAGCCTCCTTTGCCATGAACAACATGGCTTCCAGAAGAGCCACAGCACCACCACTGCTCTTCTGGAATTCACCAATGCCTTACACACACCTCTAGATGCCAGTCAACTAGCAGACGCTGCATTAGTAGATCTGTCAAAAGCTTTTGACACTGTTCACCACGCACTGCTACTATCCTCCCTTACCCACCTCAGCCTGGCACAAGATGCCCTCTCCTGGTTCCGAGACTATCTTACCAGCAGAACGCAAGAAGTAAGAATTATCAATATCCTGTCCTCTCCCCTCCCAGTTACATTGAGGTCCGTCAGGGATCCATTCTCGGCCCCCTTTTATTCAGCCTATTTCTCAACATCTCCTGAGTGTGTGTTCTGGTAAACTCCTTCTATATGCCGATGATGCTGTGCTGTTCCACACCAACCCTGACCCTACCACCCTCCAACTGTCACTTCAGAAATCCTTCACTGAGGCTGAGTCATGGTTCACTGACCATAGACTTGTACTCAGCTACAAAAAAAAAAAAAAAACAATGTTATTTGCCCACCCCCAAAACAAGCACAGTTCATACCCCCTGCTCATAAAAAATGTCCGTAATGAAACACTGGAGCAAGTCACTTCTTTTAAGTACCTGGGGGTTACACTCAACTCAGGGCTAACATATCATGAACAAGTCCATCTCCTAACCTTGGCTGTCTGCACATGCATTGGACTCCTACACCGCTACAAACACTGCCTCCCCCCCAATGCCCTTAAGTTGGCAATCTCCTCATCCATCCTCTCGCTCATCGACTGTGGAATCTTGATCTATGGTGTAGCTGACAACACAGCCCTTAATAAAGCCAGGACTGCCCTGAATAAAACCTGCAGGCTGGCCACCGGCTGTGACCACCTGACCCACACATGTACGCTTTACGCTCACACCAACTGGCTCAATTTCGATGGCGACTGAAGTACCAAACCTGTCTCTTTGCCGAAAAAATTAGGACAGGCCTCACCATCCCAGTCTCACATCCCTACTGAAACCGTCTCATTTCACCAAAAACACATGCCACTCTGAGAAATCCCCCTTTCAGGTCCCCCTCTGCAAAACCCCAGTGGGACAGAGACCCTTCCGCTATAGGGCTCCACTCTGGTCCAATGCACTGCCCATGCCCATACTCTCAGCCCCCAAACTTGGCTATTACAAATCCCTCCTTTGGATCCACATCCAGCAGGAGGCTGCCTGTGACTGCTATTGTTCCCCTTAGATCGGCCGATAGGCTATGTCCTTGGACAAAGCATCGTTCTCTATGCTGGTCCTGCTGAAAATGACATACTGCTAGTAAGAAGCTCGGCCTATGCTCTGCTGGTTGCCCCGGTGGCCTAAGAATTTGTTGCCTCTGTATTTTGTTTTCCAAAACATTCATTGTAAACACTTGTTATTCTTTTTCTACTCTATGTAAATTTTTTTATGTAATTACACTGTAATCTCCTGACGTGGAGCCTTTATAAAGGAGTCTCTGACTCAAAGATTGTAAATTCCGATATGTATCAATAAATAAATAACTAAATAAAATAAAAAGTGTGGCAAGTGTCCCTCTAAAAGTACCAAAGTGAAATAAAAAACACTCAGCATCCAGAGTACAAATACGATATAATAGCATCAATACATTAACAAAATGTCAATAATACAGAAAAAACAAAAATAGTTGATTTAAATTTCATATTGGTTATGTTCCCTTAAAGCTCTATTACACTGCAAGCAAACATTCGGCATTGACAGGTGCTTGTTGGGGGCAGCTAGTCTGTAAATGCTGCAGGGGTCAACTTCTTTGTTAATTTTGGTTTGTGATATATGATAGGAGTTTACCATCGCTGCTTTCCTATGAGTGGTATGTTGTATCTGTTTCTGTTTCATTATATGTTTGGATTGTACAGTGCCCCAAGTCTTATTTGATTAAGAACTATATAAATGAAATTGATCTCGTCTTGCCTCCCAGCTGTGAATCACCACAGTCTCAAATATTAAGCTCCTGTCACCTTACAGCTAGGAATCACCCTGACCCCAATGTCATCAACCTCCCAACCCATCCAGTTATAGATCATCCGGAATACCCAACAGCTATCTCAACCCAATCAGTTCGAAATATGACAGCACAGTTAAATTTGCATGTGTCTAAGACCATATTACGCCACTATGACTATATGAGTTACCCCTTGGACTTTTTATAAAACTCAGCATTTTTACCCTTACCCTGAAGTGTATGTAATGGGTTGGAACCCGACTGTCTTAGTGAGCAGTCAGCACATTATGCCCATGTCCCTCCCCTCTGATTAGTCAGTGTGAGTCTGCTATTAATTAAACAATACGGCATGGCTAGAGACTAGAGTAAGTAAGCAATAAGACATGACAGGGTGTACATTATGGTGACATAATTACCAGGGAGTGTTTTTTTCCCATCGGGAAACCTGGTTATAATTCATCATCTAGTTATAAAGGCAAACACTCACCGTGTTTCCATCTATCTACTATGTGACTGTTCCATTCTTCCCTTCCTTGCCCACAAACTTCACCAGCTCTCGCACTCAGACTTTGAAGTAAGTCTTTTGCCAGGGTCTTTAAAATCACTAGCATGAAACCTAATTCTTTTTCAGTATACTTTTTTACTTTCGGGGAAATTGCTGACAAACTAAAAAAAATAAAAAGTGAAAGTTTAAATCACGCGTCAACCCAACTGAAGCTGCATGAAGATGAAGTTATAAGAAACAGTACATGGGGCAGTGTGTAAAACTCAGATTTTACATACACCCTCAGTGGTGGATGCCTGTATAAACCTCTCAAGCTTTGCTCTCAGAGTTTGTGTAGCATCTCTACACCTCAGGTGGGTGTAAAAGTCTTATAATGTATGGTAGAACGCTGTTAACCTTAGGAAATCATCATTTCCTAAGGTTGTTAACCTATTGATGTGACGTAGAAATGTTGTTAACCTTTCAATGCTATGTCACATCTATAGGTTAACAATGGGGATTGGTCTGCGCATGTGTGCACCTTTTTTTTTTACATTCGGGAACCGACGGTTGCGCGCAGCGGTTACGGAAGGAATGAATGGCTGTGGCAGTGACTATACTGTATTTCAAAAAGTAAGGAGCTGTTTTCCTTTTTTTGTGGGACCATACACTATACAAAATACTGTATGGTCCTTCTATCGGCAACCAGTTACTGTTAACCGTCTCAAGGTTGCCATGGTGACATAAACCTCACGAGTTTCGCTCTCGAGGTTTACACGGTCACCTTGGCAACCTCGCGACGGTTAACAGACAGGTTATCAATAGGGGACCATACATTATCCTCTATGTTATACATTCTACCCCATGTATTCTTCTAAATATAATATATGGATACTGAAAATAATACCATCGCAAAGCATACAAAAAATCCCTGGTAATGCACCAGAGCACCAGTGATAATACCATCATTGCTGACTATCATTCAGAGCCCATTATGCTATCGTTCAGAGCTCTGAATGATAGTATTGTCTCAGAAATGCCACAGTGCCTGCGCAAGTCTGCCTCCCACAGAAACCAGCTGCCATGGTCCCAAGTCCTTTCCTGCACAGCCGAAGTCACAGCGTGCATCTTCATTGGCAGCTTTCCTCTGTGGGTGGGCACAACAATTTTAAAAACATGGCAGTTGTTTACTCTCGCTTAGCAAGACTAATGCATGCTCCTTCATTTTTTCTTTGTTTTTGTTGTCCCTGCATTCAATGGATTGTCTGGTTGATCCTGCATTCCCCAAAGGATGAACCAAATTAAAAGGTAGGACTGCCGGCAAATGTAAAAAAGAAAATCTTAACAGACACAGAGAGAGGGGTGGAAAGACTAGGGCGAGCAAGTGACTCTTCAGTGCAACGGTCAGCCAAGTGCGAGCGTGTCTTCAGTGTAGCAGTCAGCCAGCCCATCTCACAGAATGCACAAAACAAAAGCCACAGAATTTCATACTGAATCCATATATTGCAAAAAAATAACCAACAGATAAGTGTCCATTTCAAGGCAGTAAGAGCATCCAGAGGTTTTGGGGACTTTGGGAACCTCTCGAGCTTTGCTTTTGAGGTTCAAAGTCCCCAAAACCTCTTGATGGTCTCACTGCCTTGAAAAGCACACTTATCTGTCTACTATTCTATTTATAACTGCACATCTTAGGTATATTGTTAGGCATGAGGTACAGCTGAATACTGTTAAAAAAGCACCTGAGAAGTGCAATTATATCACCATAATGTGACATCCTGGAGTATCTTATTGCACTTATAAAATGACTTTTAAATATTTGACTTAAAATGAGTACAAATAAAGATTTTTTTTTTGTAAAGTCCATTTTTACTTTGCAGACAAAAAATAGCCTATATCCTGGAAACTAGGGATTCTCTAAAAACAGTTAAAATAATGAAAACCATGTGTAGCACACATTTTTGTAAAAAATAAACATGTGTTACCTTGTTTGCATGCCAAACTAATACAATTATTTCAATAGAAATATGTTCAAACTGCTAAGCCTTCCAAGTTGTTGGGTGGGGGTGGTTGATTTCTCCTAGAAACACTTTTAGATGACTCACAAGTATATGCCTTTTTTGAACTTTGGGAATTAAAGATCTAGGCCTAGATATTCAAATTGCACCCAGAAAGGGAGCAAGTGGTTGCTCCGTGCAACTGAGTTGGGCCGGAGAGCAAAAGTGCTATAATCAAACTAGATGCACTGCCGCATGTATTACAAAATGCCTGCGGTGTGAATGGGGGCCGTCACTGATGCTCCGGTGCATCCCCCTGCCCAGTCTGAATACCTGGAATAGGGATGCATGGTGCATCTGCGGTTGCACTGGGTGCAAATTCCAGATATTCAGACCGAAACATGCAAATGGACCAGCAGCCATGCAAGGCGCAAATGGGGCCATTAACATGTCATTATGTCTCCATTTGCATGTCTGGGGCAGGGATGCACCTGGCATGACGCGCCAGGAACCCTGCAAGCAAGACCCAATCTTGCCCACAGTGCAAACAAATGTAAATCCCCTGGTAGTCTAGAGGCCCTCCTCTCACCCCAAAGTCCGATCGTTCCCATAATAATTCCCACACACACTCCCTGGTAGTCTAGTGGACCCCGTTCAGGAATAAACCAGTATTCCGCCTCATATCCCTGGTAGTCTAGTGGTACCTCTCTCCCATCCCCATTTGTGAATAAACCAGTATTCCCCCTCATATCCCTGGTAGTCTAGTGGTACTCTCCTCCCTTCCTGAACCCTGTCCATATATTAAAAAACATCCCCATTCATCCCTGGTAGTCTAGTGTTACCCCCCTCCTTTACTGAACATGATCACAGTGTAAAAGAGTAAACCCCAGTAACTCTGGTGGCTCAGTGGACCCCCCACCCACTGAGGGACCCACACCCCACCCCACTCCCCCTATCCCAGACTGGCCACTTGGTCGCTGTGTCAGTGGGCAGCACATCCCTCCACACACCACTACAGCTGCCAACTGACTGTGCTGTCAATGAATGACAGCGTACTCTACTCCTGTATGCCCACTGGTTGACACTGTCGACCAATGGGCTTGCAGTGTGTACTGTACACTTTCATTCACAACTGCACGCATTTTTGGGTACTTATTACCTACAAACCAAAGGTACTGCTATGGGTGCAACCTTTGCCTCTACCCTTGCCAACCTCTACATTGGGAGATCGGAGAACAACTTTACGAGACACCCAGATAATGACCCTTATTTTTGGAATATAGGGTTATATAAATGTTTTATTGATGACATCTTTATTATCTGGAATAGCAGTGTTACTGAGTTTGATGAACTTGTGGCTTATTTACATGCAACAAATCCCAATCTGCAGTTTACCTATGAGATTAGTGGCAAAAGTGTGTTTTTTCTAGATCTACGCATAAGTAAGAATGATGGTGGTAATATTAGCATTAATATTTACAGGAAACCCCATGACATAATGTAACCCCTAGATGGCGCTATCCCAGGGGCTACTACCCCTGCCTGATTTGCCACTAACAGGTTGAGGGGCCTGGATCCGATGGCGGGTGCCTCCACCCAGAGGTCAGGGTTTGCAATAGTTAAACTAACTTGGTCACAGCCCTCTGGGACACTGCAACCCCCCTTTCTTCCCACTAGTGGCCCACACATATATCAGAATTACCTTCACAGTATACACTTACCCCAGGACTGGTTCAGGCACTGGGATCTCCTGTAAAATAAGATACAGTGCAACAATCACAGTACAATACTTTAACATAGACAAATACCTCTGGCAGTATAACTTTGCTGAAACAAGCAGCTCTGATTTATTTAGGGGATATAACAAGGACAGGGGGAATCAGGTTAATTAGCTTATCACTTTACTCAGCTACCTATGGCTCTGTGCACAGGCCTATCCCTACCAGTTACTGTCCCTGGGTACCCAAGCCCTAGTGGCTAGTCCAAACCGTGGCAGCTGGTAGGGACCCTTTCACACAGAGAAAAGAAAAATTAGTTAAACAGTCAGCAGTACAGTAATTCCATTTGGATTCAATGTGGCAATTCAACAGGGAGCGACCCTGAATTAGTACTCACGACCTCCAAACAAGATAGGGTCCTTCAATGTCAGCAGGGCTACTCTTGAGCTCCACGAGACTCCTCGCACATTTATATGGCAAACTGCAACAGGCAAAGTCCTTTAATGGCAGCAGGATTCACTTGAGCTACACAAGCCTCCTCCACACATTTATATGGTAAAAGAAAGTACTATACCAGGCAGGCTGCTATCTCGATCACAATTACTGCACAATACCGGGAGAACACAGCAGATTCAGTTCCTGACTGACTGAGTGCAATTCAGCAATTTCTCCAGTCTTCTACAGGGTGAGCCTGGTTTCTACTCTTCAGATATCCTTTGATTCTCTTCACAGGGACGGATTCAGTCCTAACAAGCAGTTACACAAGCTGCAGACCGGAACTCTGGGCCTTACACACATTTCCCGACTAAAACTGCACACGGAAAAAAGCACAGGGCTCCTTCCCTCTTCACTGCCAGAGCTCAACTGGAACTCCAGCAGACAAAACCGGGCACTTCCTTTGAGTTCCTCCCAGTTCTTGGCTGGATTGGCTGTCACTCACAACAGACTGCCCCTGTTGGTCCAAAAAGGCGTCAAAGTCTAAACTACATCTCCCAGAGTCACTGCCCATACAATCCTCTTGTGGCTAGCTCAGATTATGAGTCCAAGTTCTGATTCGTCCAAGGCACCATTTTAGAGCTACCTTAACCCACACTGATTGGTCCAGTTCAGCAGTTCAAAACTAGAATGGGGAACTAGGCAAACACAGTTCTGACTGCAAAGAAAGCAGGTTAGACAAACTGTAATTTCATTATTACTCTAAATGATTTCTGGCAAACAGTTACATCTTTCAGATAGGTTCCCTTTGCACTCCTAGTGACTGCAAAAATGGAGTGAATTGGCAGCAGCTCGAGTGGTACTCAAGCAGAGAAACACACAGTCCCCCCATACAAACTAATTATGTCTGCAAGCAGACAGCTCTTAAAGAGACAGTACCAGAGGCTCTAAAAACACTCACTGATAAATGGCTTAAACGCCAAACGCCATTCAGGCTTGGAGCATTCAAGCAAGCTCCTGGAAGTCTTTTGGGAACCCCCATTTGCAGGGGGGTTACAATAATACACTGCTTTTATCTTCCAGCTGTCATCCAAGGCATGTCACAAAGAATATCCCCAAAGGCCAATTCCTGAGGCTAAAACAAAATTGTAGTGGTGAAGCTGACTTTGAAACAGCAGCAACATTCCTAGCAGACAGGTTTGCAGACGGGTTATTCAAGGGCCCACATCGAATCAGCTTATCAGGAAGTTAAAAACAAATCAAGAGCAGAATCGCTGAGACCTACACACTCTAGAGAAAAGAGCAACTCTAATTTGAACTTTGTAACTACATATTCAGTACATGCTCACAAGGTGGCTGACATTTTAAAACAGAATTAAAACACTCTGAGGAGAGATCCTCATTTACAAGAATACCATGCCCCCGCCCCCCCCAGGATGTCGTATAGATGCGCTGAGACCCTGAAGGAGCACTAAGTGCATAGTAGACAGACACTCCCCAGTACACAGACATGGCTTAAACACAGCCAAGGTTGCTATAAATGCCAGAAATGCATTTACTGTGCTAGATTCACTACTGTAAGGACTTCACAAACCCACATTCTGGCAGGTTTTACCAGATTAAGTAGCTAATCACATGTGACACATGGAGTAATTTATAATGCAGAATGCAGCTGTAGTGCCTTCTATGTGGGAAAAACAAAGCGGAATTTCAAGTCCAGGGTTGGAGAATATTGTAGGGCCCTAAAAAATTAAGACCTTGCATATGCAACAGTCCAACATGTAGCACTTAGCACTAACAGAGAGGAACATGTTTTCTCTTTTAGAGGACTAGAAAAGGTATTCAGAAATCCAAGGGGTGGTGATTATGACAATGTTATCCTGGAAAGAGAAGGATTCTGGACATTCACTTTGGGAGCATACAAATGACCAGATCTGAATGAGAGATTTGATCTCACCCCTTTCTATGTTGGCTTGCGCGCCTGCGCAAGCAACATCTCGCGACAATACAGGTCTTGGGGGTGCGGCTGCTGTTGGGCGAATGCAGGGCACACGTCAGTAGGTGCATCCCTCATTCCCCAATCAGCCTGCATGCCATCGCCACACCATGCATACATAATGGGGTGAGCACATCGCAAAGGTCTGCTGCAATCGTCATACGCAGCGGTCCTTTGCTTGACGTGCTCGTCGCCATTATGGCCATAGTCAGCGAGCGGGCGGCCGCCTCACCTTTGTCGACATCAGGGTACCTGATCCTCTGTCGGCAACCCCCATGTTTGTGTGCCGACAGAGGGAGCCTCCCCATTGGCATCCCCCTCCGCAAATGTGGAATGCTGAGGAGGTGCCCAATCCCCTCAGCTCACGCCCCTTCTTTGTTTGCCGGTGGGGTGCCAATCCCGCCGGCATTACCCCGTGTTGTGTGTGCCGACGAGGGTGCCCAATCCCTCATCAGCTACTGACACCCCCACAAACCCACTTAGGTGGCATGCTGAAGCCACCCCAGCATGCCAAATGCCCTGCAATGGGAAAACTGTCCCGCGATGGTTTCTTTTTTTTCTCACCTGGAAAACAAAACCATCCTTGTAGTCTAGATCCCCTCCCCCACCGCACCCACCCACTGCACCTGACTCCCTCACCCCCCACCCTTACCTCCAGACTCTGGCGCGATGATCTTCACTGGACGGGAACACGTCTGCACTCTTCAAAGCCAACCATGAACTGAGGAAATGCGGTAAGCTGTATAATGCAATGAATAGGGTTTTTCAACTTTGCTGCATATCTCAGGCATTTATTGGAATTTTGGCACCAAATTTTCAACATGGGGATTGGGGCCCCTCCTCATGAATTCTGTCACTGTCACTGTCATGCCGTTAATCAGCCTCAGAAGGAGATTTCGCAGTCACTGTGCGAAATCACCTTTCGGGACCCATTAATGAAATGACAGTGCCAGTGTTCATGAGGTGGCCTCTCAAAAAGCCTATGTTCCAAATTTGGTGCGAAAAATCCAACAAATGCCTGCTTTACGAGCGTGCATTGTGCAGTTGCTACTCAGGCTCGTAACTTTGTGCATTTGCAATATTTTAACGCCGGATTTTCAGCATTGGCATTTTGTGCACCTCCTTGTGAACAGTACAGCTGTCATTTCCACATCCTGCTCGAAAATGTGTTTCCGCACTTCCGGCGCTGGTGCGCGGTCGCTGTGAAATCGGTGTTTGGCTTGATTATGAAAACAGTGACACAGTTCATGAGCAGAGCTCCTAGAATGCCTATGTTGAAAATTTGGGCTGATACTCCATTAAATGACTGTGTTACGTGCGTGCGTTGGCAGATTGCGCATGCTCGTACTGTTGTGCATTTGTAATATTTTCACTCTGGATTTTCACCATTGCCATTTTTAAACACCTCTTGATGAACAGTACAGCTGTCACTTCACATATCCTGCCCAAAATGTGTTTCCGCACTTCCGGCGCAGAATAGTGTGGTCACTGTGCGAAATCACTTCTTGGGACACTTTCAGGAAATGACAGTGACACCGTACATGAGCAGAGGTGCTAAAATGCCTATGTTGAAATTTGGTGCCTAACGCCCACAAACTGGCAGTGCTGCAAGCGTGCCTTGCATATTTCCCACGCACCCTTGCAACTCCGCAAATTCCATATATTTGTATGCTACATTTTCAGCACTGGCATTTAATTACACCTCCTTATGAACTGTGCAGCTGTCATTTTTCACATCCTACCCAGCATGTTTTCCCGCACTGCACTAACAAACACCCACAGGGACACCCTCATGCCTTTCACTCTCTGCAGGGTGGGGGTGGGTTGGCATCAGTTCAATACTTGACTGCCACTCCTATGCTGCATCTCTCTAACTCCTGCACTGCCAATGGCAGCAAGACAACATTCGGCATTGACAAATGCTTGTTTAAAGAAGGAGAAATGAACTATTGTTGGTTATAATAAATTTAGATTTTATTATATTAACAACAAATGTATCTATAGATTTCCAAACATAATGGTTAATATAAGTTATTTGACGTGTTTATTAATTGCACTAATGAGCCGTTACTAACTAATGTTTCTGATATGTCTCTTTTAGATGCAATGCTACATAACAGAATCAAGAGAAGCCACAAGGACCATAAGTCTCTGCGTCGTCATTTGATTTTAATTATTTTTTAAACAGCTGTTTTTAAACATTAAACTAATTGTAGTGTGCATATGTGCATATATTAGGTTTCTAACATCCTTTATTTAACTAATTCACTGCCCTTGTTTGTTTACACACTGATAGTCACTTTTTGATGAGGTCTTTATGATGTCTCATCCATGCACGTATAAACAGAACGCTCCTCAGTTGTAAATCAGATCCATTGAAAAAGGAATTTAACATTCCGAAACGCGTCTGGAACTGGCACATTGCTTTTTTGAAAATAAAATGAAGCACCTTTAAAAGCTTGTAAGCAGTCTTTTCTACCTTGGGTGGTGAGTGCAAAATTTTGCTTTTTATACCCTTCCATCCTCTCTTCATAGGGCTTCCTCTGCATGCCATGCACCATCTTGGTTGCCCTCCTCTGGACTCCCTCCACCCTATCTATATCTCTACGTAGGTGAGGTCTCCAAAACTGTATCCCATGTTCTAGGTGGGGTCTCACCATGGACCTGTAGAGGGGCATTAACACCTCACTACTTCTGCTTGCTATACCCCTCCCTATGCACGCCAGCATTTTAGTTGCCTTGCCTACCACTTTATTGCCCTGGTTAGCCACCTTTAGGTTGTCTGAAATGATAATCATAGACTGAACAAGCATTTGTCAATGCTGAATGTTTGCTTGCTGGCATTAGCAGTGGAAGTGCAGGAGTTAGACAGATGCACTATAGGAATGACACTGAAGTATTGAACTGATGCCAACTCCACCCTCACCCTGAAGAGATGGATAGGCATTGGGGTGTGCCTTTGAGTCGTCACCCATGACGGTCACAACATTTCACCTCACCCTACCCTTCAGACACTGACAAGTGTCGAGGTCTGCCTTGGGTTGTTTGGGCTTTACATTCACCTCATTCCATAAAAAAATATAGTGAAATGGGTGCAGTATAGGCGAATGGGGTGAAATCTGGGGGCAAAGGGTCCAAGGTGCACCTTGATGCCTGTCACTGGCTGCAGGTTGAGGGTGGGGATGGAATAGCATGAGCATTACTGTCGACAATCCTAAGTCACACCCCTGACGCCTTTTAGTCCCTACGGGGTAGGGCATTATGGTTGAAAACACTTACGCTCTGGGCGTTTCTTGTTATTTTTACTCCAAGTTTTCCACATGGGCTTTTTGTGACCCCACTGCATGAACAGTGAAACTGTCAATTCATTGGGCGAAAGATGATTTTGCACAGCGACTGCCCCATTTGACACCACAGGAGCGAAAACACATTTCGAACAGGATGCGAAAAGTGACAGGTGTACTGTTCATGAGGAGGTATAAAAAATGGCATTGTTAAAACTCTTGAGTGAAAATATAAAAAAACTGGTGAAGTCATGAGTGTGCATAGAAACTGTACAATGTACACTCGTAATGTAATCAGTTGGGGAATTTTTTACAGCAGATTTTCAACACCGGCATTTTGGGACCTCCACTCATGAACAGTGTCACTGTGATTTTCTTAATCTGTCCCAAACACTAATTTCCCACAGCAACCGCGCTATTCTGTGCCGAAAGTGCAAAAACACATTTTGGCCAGGATGTGAAAAATGACAGCTGTACTGTTCATAAGGAGGTGTGGAAAAATGTCAATGTTGAAAATCTGGACTGAAAATATTACAAATTCGTGAACTTATGAGGGTGCGAGGAAATTGCGCAATGCACACTTGTAACACAGTCATTTTATGGACTTTTGTCACCAAATTTTCAACACAGCCATTTTAACACCTCTGCTCATGAATAGTGTCACTGTGATTTTCTTAATGTGTCCCAAACATTGATTTCATAAACCGATGACGCCAATGTGCGCTACACATGCGAAAACACATTTTGAGCAAGATGTGAAAAATGACAGCTGCAGTGTTCATAAGGAGGTGTGGAAAAATGGCAATGTTGAAAATCTGGAGTGAAAATATTAAAAATTCTCAAAGTTACGAGCATGCGTAGGAACTGCACAACACGCTCATAAAATAGTCATTTTGGGGAATTTATTCACCAAATTTTCAACATAGGGTTTTTGGGGGCCTACCTCAAGAACTGTGACACTGTCGATTAGTTAATCGGTCCCAAAGGTGGTTCCACAAGTGACTGCAAAATCACCTTTCAGGACCGAATAACAAAATGACAGTGACCTAGTTCATGGTGGGGTCCCAAGAACCATGTTGAAATTTGGTGAAATCCCAAAATATTTCGAATACAACAAAGTTGAAAAAAACATTTATGGCATACAGTTTACTGGCATTTCTTCAGTTTGCAGTTGGCTTTGAAGAGTGCAGACGTGTTCCTGGGCCACCAAAGTTCGTCGTGCCAGCCTCTGTAGGTAAGTATGGGGTGAGGCGGGGGGGATGCAGAGGGTGGGCATGGGTTGGGGAGGGGGACAAGACAGTCAACGAGGGACTGTTTTTTCTTACAGGTGTTGTTTTTTTCTTTTTTTAGGAAGACGATGCGGGACTTTTGCCATGCTGGGGTGGGCTCCCAGCATGGCAGCTAGAAGTTTGTTTGGTGGGGCAGTGGAGCTGACGGATGATTGGGCACCCCCATTGGCCATACGGACTGTTGCCACACTGGGGTGGGCTCCCAGCGTGGCAATGGAAATCTGTTTTTGGGGGAGGTACAGTGGCGCCAATAGGGGATTGGGCACCCCCGTCAGCCATAAAGTGTTGGAGGGAGCGCATGAGCATGCTGGGGTGGGCTCCCAGCATGCTACTTGGGTGTTTGTTGGGTGGGCCAGGAAAAAAACAGAGCTGCCTATGACAGCTGTTCAGATGCAGTGCTGATGTATAGGCACTTTGCATACTGCCAACAGCAGCAGCATGTAAATTGCCTGCCAACGGCATTATGCAAATAGCCGACACGTTACCACCACTGATTGTAGTTGCTTGTGTTTTGCTTTGAACTGTACACCACTGCATCTGAACTGCTGTCATAGATAGCTTGGACATTTATTGGTGCAGTGAAGCCATGCCTGCAAGAAGGAGCAGGGCATTGGAAGCGAGGTGGCACACCTACAAAAATGCGTATGATGGTACTAAGTTTCTTGCACATGCGTGGACCTCAATCCTTTTAAAACGCAAATCAGAACATCTTTTTCCATGTGTCCAAATTCTTTTATTATTGTATTTTTTTACATCTTGCTATTTTCCTTTATCAATTTCTTCTTATCAGTTCTTTAGCACCCCTATTTAACCTAATATTAAGTTTCTGGACAAACCTGTCCCTTCTTCAAATACTCTTAGAGCCACGTTAAGATTTTAGCTGAAATGATAATAGCCAGATCCTGCTCCTGTTCCATAACCATAACTTCTTGTCCCCCAGTGTGTACATGGCCTGCATTTTTTTTCTGCCCTATGTGTATTATTCTGCACTTTTTTGCATTAAATCTTCATTGCCAACTTTCCGACCACCCCTCCAGATTTCTCAGGTCCTCCGTCATTGTTTCCACCCCCCTGGAGTGTCCACCCTATTGCAAATCTTTGTATCAGCTGCAAATAAGCACATCTTCACATTCTGTCCTTCTACAATATCACCGATGTAGATGTTAAAGAGGATGGGCCCCAATACTGACCCCTGCGGCACCCCACTTGTCACCCTTTCCTCCCTGGAGTGCATCCCATTTACCACCACCCTCTGGCATCTGTTGTTAAGCCATCTCTCCACCCATTTAGTTATTGTCAGCCCCACCCCTAAACTGCCCAGCTTGTTCACCCGCCTCCTGTGAGGGGCGCTGTCAAAGACCTTGCTGAAGTCCAGACAGGCCATGTCCACCCCTCCCCCTGATCAAGCACCCTCGTCACCCAGTTGAAAAATTTGATCAAATTCATCTGGCATGACCTCCCACCATGAACACATGCTGTCTGTCATCTTGGCGATCACTGGCTGAAAGGTAATATACGATTCTCTCCTTCAGGAGTGCCTCCATAATCTTATCTGTAAAGAGAGTGTGATGATGAGGGTAACAACATTTAATTAATTTGTTTTGTTTTTTATTTAATGTAGTTTTATTTCTAGGGCTGAGTTGAAGTGTTTGAGTGAGTAAAGGTTGCAGTCATGTTTGTATTGGAAGGTCAATTCTGGGTGTAGGGAGTTGATTTGCATATTGTGTGATGTGGCTGCTAACAAATCCCGTCAGGTTTAAGACCAGGATGACTGCATTATGCTGTATTATAAAATGAATAGAGACAGTAAAGGAACTTGATTGGTTAGGATTGGACCCTAGCCATATTTTTTTTCACATATAGCACAGTAAATAAAAAGTTCCAGTACCTATGGACTCAGAAACAACCATGTCACTGTGCCACCTGATCCAACTTTTGTCCAACATTTTCTTCTAAGCGAATGCATGCTTTGAGCCCCAAACTGTGAAAATCACAGTTAAGTTACATATTTTGTTTTAAAATACCTCAGGTTCTCACTCCTGAATGGCTCACTCTGACTCCTGTCGCTCACACAAAAATTGCTCACTGTTGAGCTGACCATGTGTCCCACTGCAACTCCTGACCTGAGCACACTGAGAACACCAGTACTTTTGTGACACTCATTACTGCAAATGGCAGTGTGCTGCAGGCAAGACCAAAACAAGATCGTGGTCTTGGCAGTGGCCTAGTGCAGTTACCCTGAGGGTCTTCTACAGATACCTTGGCACAGCACAACACCCTTAGTGACACCCTAAAACATGTCAGTGTCCCTCGAGACAGTAGAAAACATACAGGAAGCGGAGGGACTATTAATGATAAACGTAGACATTTTTTTACAAATATTTTAAACAGTATTATAGTTTTCAACATATACCCCTTTTAAAAATGCAATAACACACTCCTAGGGTTAGTAAGACACTTAGCCTCCAGCCTTGTGCTTCACTATGCCCCTAGTCATGCATTTATCAGAGCATAAATCACACTCTGTTGTGTATTATTGCTTTAATGCATGGTCACCTGATTGATTTTGCTTAATTAAGTTTCTTTGATTTTTAGACCCATTTTATAATTGTCTGATAATGACTCCTAAGGGGCATAATGTGGCATGAAGTACAGCAGAGTGCCACATGGCCCCTAGGGGGTGAATAACTGACTGTTAATCAAACCCCTGGGAATACCTTATTGTTACTGTAAAAAATTAAAAATATTTTAAATTTACAAGTCTACCTTTTGAATTTTTTTGCTCATTGATAGGGAGATTTTTAATAAAGTAGGCTATCCATTCTGTGCCTGAGAATGCTGGCTCAGAATGTCAGAATGCACCTTTACAGTCATTGAGCAGTGTCAGCGGATGGAATGCTGCCACTCTTCTTTTTCAAAAGAATTCATGCAGCAAAGTGATAATGCTCTACATGCCAGTTTAAGAGATTAATGTGAAAGTTTCAGAATGTGGACAACCAATGAGATTGAAGTATTTCTGGTACCTTTTTATAACTTTCAAACGTAAGTAAAAAGCCTTTTCATACATTGTCCTTTCTGTGTGAAATTCCATTTCCCAGTCAATCCTTGAGTCTTAGAATGTTAGCCTCGAGAAGGCTTTAAAACATTTATTCATGTGTGTATTTAATGTGGCTATTGTACCTATAATTTTTGTTAATCCTTACTTCATTGTAAACTGCAGGGGTTTACAACCTTATAATTCATGAGTGTCACATAACTGGTTATTGCTGGCATAGGAACTCACAAATTATATTGCTATAAATATTTAGTTCCTATATCAGCTTCCATGCTCAGAAACATACATGAAAAATAAAAGAGTAAGCAGACTGTCAGATGCACTGGAACAAGTACAGCAGGATCGGCAGTTAAAAAAAATTACAAATAAAGTACACCAGCAATGTACATTGGGCCAGAATTGCATCGGGGGTTTTGGCAACTAAAATAAATGTCGCCAGAATGCCCAGATGCAATTAAAATTTTGTTATTTACCACTCAGGTGTAGTTTATTCCATAGGTTATTTATGTTTATCTGTATTTTCAAATGCACACCACACATTAATATATATGAATGAAGCTGTATAAATAAACTACATATAATAATATTAATGACCTCCCTCCCAATGGAGAATCACTTTCAAACTCCAAAATGAACCTCCCTACCCCACCAACTGTGAATCACTACTGAACCCGAATATCAACCTCCTTACCCCCCGTGAATCACATGGAGCCCTAATATCCATCTTTTGACCATCCTCCCAGCTGTAAATTACCCCCAATCCACAATAGCTTCCACAATCTGTTTCCAGCAGTGAATCCTTCTGATTTCCCAAATCAACCTCCAGACCCCAAACCAACTGATAATCCCACCCTCCCCAATGAATTGTCAATTGCGCTCCAATACTCTTCTCAACTATAAAACAACTATAAACCATAGGGATCCCTAACATAAACTTCCTGATCCCCTCTGAGCTGTGAGTCACCCTGGTTCCCAGAATGAACCTCCCAAACACCTTCAGTTGTGAATCACCCAATCCGCAATAGCAACCTACTGATACCCTCCCAGTTGTGAATCCCACCTGATCCCCAATATTTACTCTAGCTCCCCATCACCCTGATTGTCAATATTAAACTCCAAACTATCTGCTAGTTGCTGGTAGCTAATCACCCCAAACCCCAATATTAACTTCTTGATCTCTCACCAGCTTGGAATCTCACTGATCCCAAAAGAAAACCTCCAGATCCTCCTTCCAGTTATAAATCCCTCATAGCCATAGCTACCAATACCCCCAAACTGCAAGCTGGCCTAGTGACGTGGATGGCTGAGGCATCACTGCCTTATCTCCTGCCACTTTGGTGACCTGTGTTTGTGGTGCGAAGCGGGTCACCGGGGATCGGCCAGGGAGGGAGAGGATCAAGCATCTGGAGGAAAGCTCTCCTCTCCCAGGGAAGGGTGGGATGGAGTCTGCTGCTTGCTTGGCCCCTAGCAGCAGCAGGGGGCTAGCACAGAGGACACGCAGACAGAGAGGCATACGCACAGCAGACGCCTGGAGTGTAGCATGCGGAAGCAAGGGCGGTCTGCGCCACTTGAGGAAAAGAAAAGGGTAAAAATGGTGGCCGGCCAGCAGGATGACACTGGTCCCCCACAGGCTCCACACCCGGCTAGTTGGGCACCTCAGAGGATGAGTAAGCATGAGAGGTGAGTCCCAGTGGATGCCAGGGTGATGGGGCTGGAGGGACCGGTGGATGTGGGCTGGCAGACCGGGGGGATAAAATACAAGGCAAAAAAATAATAAAAAATATCCCCAAACTGTGAATTACCTCGATTCCAGAAATCAGTCTTGTAACCACCCCTTCAGTTGTAAATCACACAAACCCACAATATCAGCCTGCTTATCCCTTCCCAGCTGTGTCTCATCCTTGATCTCAAATCCCAAAACCCACCAAGTTATCAAGCAATCTTCCCCTTTCCCCTTTATCAACCCCTTCAAATTCTTAACAGTGTCTGGAGACTGTAAAAACAAAACTAGTGGAATGCAAGGCTTTGTGAGTCCAGAAATGTAACCACTGTAAATGTTACAGCATTTTCAGTGTCCAATGGCAGAGACTGAACAGAGCAGCTAGCCCTTACTTCATTATTCAGGCCAAGATCAGCAGGTGAGAAGGAGAAGCTCAACAAGGCAAAGGAGCTTGGAGAAGCTGTTTCAAATATGCGCCATTTCATGGCACAGCATGGCAGAGGTGAACTGGGCAAGTCAAGAGAAGTCAAAGTACAAAAGGAGAATCTTAATAAATATCATTATATTCATCTTAATCTGTTTCTTCCATGTCAACATATAGTGATGAGTCCATAAATTTCCAAACTTTCATTAAAATGAATCCATTTGGGCAATCACAGCTGAGTTAATGCCCTGGGCTTGCGAGTGGACTCAAAGGCTGGATTGGGTTGGCCAGGGCTAGGACAGCACTGCCACTGGCAGGCATCCCAGCCAGGAGAGGGATGGTGCTAAGGTCTGCCTCCACAAAGACCCATGCGGTGAGCTGACAAGTTTGCTCCTCCACAGGGGACCACTGTGCGTGCATGTGTCTGACAGATGTACTGCTTGGGGGGAGGGGCTGTTAAGGAAGAAACTGTGGGAAGAAAATGCCATTGAAAAAATGACACTGGCCAGCATGGCAATGCTGGAAATTGCAACCTCTCACCTTCACTGGATTATCCTGGTCATCGAGAAGTTAGGTGGGTGTCAGGCAAGGGGGTCACTGGAGACAGATATGGGTGTGCTAGCCAGAGGAGACAATTAAATATGTGGGAAAAACAACATTTTTATCCTTTTTCCAAGGATATGTTGAGCAAAAGTATAGCTTCATAAGGAAAAGAGCTAGAAACTTTTTTAAACGAAAGCTTAGAAGTGTGTCAAAACAACAATATGCATAAACATAGTAGAAAAAATAATGAAACAATAAAAGTACATTAAACCATTAAGTTAAAAAATCTATTTTTATATTATAATGCAAACCCTCAGTGTGAGACCCTTTGATAAACCACTCGAGCTTCGCCCTCGGGGTTTATGTAACATCCCACACCCATGCCTCATTTGGCCCAAATGTCACCCATGGAGAAAGCTACAACATTTTATTTACAGGAAAAACTGAAAACAAGATGGTGGCTCACGGACAAGGAATTTTTCTGACGGACTAGGATTTTTTTAGTCCACGAGGTAGCAAAATCCTAGTCCGTCACCTTAATCCTGATCCGTGAGGGGACAACTTGTCATGCCATCATGGACATCTGGTCACGCCATCATGGACATCTGATCACACAATGACGGACCAGGCTCAGGGACCAGGATTATCTTGCGGACTAGGATTTTGTCAGCTCGCAGACTAGGATCGTTAGCGAGTCACAGCCAAAGAATTTTTACATTTTAAAAAGCTATTTTTGACCAAAACGAGCCAAACCAAAGGCATGGCTTTGTAGAGGGCATCATCCTGAACAAAACCCATGCCTCATTTGGCCCAAAAGTCACCTGTGGAGAAAGCTACATTTTATTTGGGGGAAAAACTAAAAACAAGATGGCATTTTGCAGACAAGGAATTTTTCTGACGGACTAGGATTTTTTTAAATCCTAGTCTGTGAGCTGGCAAAATCCTTGACTGTGAGACCAATCCTAGTTCGTCAAAAATACATATAAATTTTGGAGTGAACTGAGCATGCTCAGAACTCAAAAATTAAAAATTAAATAACTTTTGAATAGATTAGTCTTTTTTTACCAAACTAATGCTGGATTGTTCCTTGACCCAAACTCTTTCTACATTCCAAATTCCAGACCAAAAGACCACACGGTGTGGTCACAGCACCATGGGCACAAAATGTGTCAAAAGTGGCGAAAAACACGTTTTTTAGTGTTTTGCTGCGCAGAAATTGTACATCTGACCAAAATGTAACTTGGTAAATCAAGAGATCTACCATACCAGACTGTGCATTCCAAATTTTGTGCAAATCCGTTGAACAATTGCAAAGTTATTAACATGCAAAAATTGAAGTTTAACATTAAAGTGCCTACTCAACCTTAGATACAGACGTAGATACAGGGACGCAAGCACCCATCCGATGGACAGCCTACCATGTGTCTGAGGCCATCCTAAAGGACATTAGGAGGCAGTTGGAAGAAATGCTGGATTTAGGGGTAATTCAGAAATCCCACAGTCCCTGGGCCTCACCTGTAGTACTTGTTCCCAAGCCGGATGGGTCTATTTGCTTCTGTGTGGACTATCATGGACTCAACACAGTCACAAAATCTGACACCCACCCAATGCCATGGATGGATGAACTACTGGACAAATTGGGAGGGGCGACATACCTTACCACCACTGACTTGATGAAAGGGTATTGGCAGGTAGAGTAACTACCAGAGCTAGGGAGAGGTCAGCCTTCATCACTCCAGTAGGATTATTTGACATCTGGGTAATGCCTTTTGGAATGAAAAATGCCCTTGCCACCTTCCAACAGTTGGTCTACCAGATCCTACATGGTACTGAAGAGTACACAGTGGCTTATCTGGATGATATTGCCATTTTTAGTGCCAGTTGAAAGGAACACCTGTCCCACCTGAAGGAAGTGTTGGGCAGGATACAGGGCTCACTGTCAAAGCTGAAAAGTGCCAGGTGGCTATGGTGGAGGTGGCATACCTGGGCCATGTAGTGGGGCGAGGCACCTTCATCCCAATCAAGCAAAGATTGAGGCAATAGAGGCATGGTCCAGGCCTGAAACCCAGTAGCAGGTTAGGAGCTTTCTAGGGGCCGCTGGGTGTTATCGAAAGTTTGTACCAAATTACAGTACCCTGGCAGCTCCCCATCTGGTCTGCTAAAGAAAAGAGAGCCCAAAAAAGTAAACTGGGAGCCAGCTTGTGAACAAGCCTTTGCATGGTTAAAGGAGGCACTGTGCAGTGCCCCTGTATTAGCCAGTCCAGATTACAGTAAGCCATGTGTAGTCCAGACAGATGCCTCAGATGTGGGGATTGGAGCAATCCTCAGTCAGACCTCTAATCAGGGAAAGGATCACCCAATAGTGTACCTGAGCAAGAAGTTACTTCCCCAGGAGCAGGCATATTCCACAGTTGAAAATGAATGCCTTACGCTGGTGTATTCCCTAAAGAAATTAGAGCCATACCTTTACGGGAGATGCTTTGAGGAACAGAATGATCACAACCTCCTGGTGTGGTTGAATCATATAGGAAAGACAAATGGTCATCTCTTAAGGTGGAGTATTGTCCTACAGGCCTACAACATGACAGTTACCCACAGGGCCGGATCAGCCAATGCTAATGCAGATGGTCTAGCTCTCCAGTTAGAACAGTAACAGAATTTGTGAAAATCATACCAAGCATAGAGATGGATTCCCACAGCTTCAGTCTAGGAGGGAGGGATGTAGTGAGCTATGCCCCTGCCAGCCATGTGTACAAATATATGATGTTGTGTTTTATGTGATTTCTGTGTATGTTAAAATGCCAATGTGAAGAGAAGGTAATGTTTTTTTTAATGGCTGATAGTCCTGTAACCTGCAAAAAGAACTTCCTTGCCAAGAAGCTATTTGCATTTCCTGACTGGCTGACCCAGAGGTAATAAAATCAGCTAGTATAGTCATAAACCTTACAGGATCTTCCTCGTAACTTAATTGAAGGAAGCAGTTCAAAGCATCGATCCTAGTATACCGGGCCTGGCTCCTATTTCTACCTAGTTAAATCTATTGTTTACAATATACAGGGAGGCCCAAATATTCAAACTGCACCCAAAAAGTGAGCAACAGCAGAAGCAAGTGCAACTCCACTGCGCCCATGCGTAAGAAGCACGATATTCAAAAACTGCGCAGGCCAAGATGCGCCTACGGCTGACGACTGAATATCGCACCACCTGCGCCATAGCACAACTAGGGGGGTGAAGCTGAGCATATCTGATGTGCCATAGTGCAACAAGGGATGTTCAGCTGAGCAGTCCAGATGCACTATAGCACAACCAGGGACGCCCCCAGCAGCAGAGCAGCAATGCAGCAGCACAACCAGGGATGCAGGGGCCCACCACCCATGCCACAGATGGGCAGAGGAACACAGCAGAACAGACATTGTCCCCCCACACCCCATGCACTGCACAACTGGGGGAGGGCAGGAATAACCACTGGCCCATGGAGACTAGCAACCAACCCACAGCCGGGCCATGGTGCCCCATCACATCCCCTGGCAAGCTGTGACCAGCACACAAGGCTGGCCGACCACCCTGTACCACACCATCCCACAAATGCAGAGCACACCCTGCACCATGATCCTCATACACCCTGCCCGGAAGTAGCACCCAAAAGTGCAGGACACTCCATGCATGCCACCACCCCCACTGTGACAATGCAACCCTGTGCACCATGGAGCCATGCAAGGCAGCCCCACCATGGACACCCTGCAGTGGGTGGCAGCAGACAGTGATGCAACAGATGCATACACAGTGCCACCTTGCACGTCCCCCCCGAGGTACAGCTGAGAGACCGACCATGCGTCAGCACATGAGGTACCCCACATGCAACAGGGCATGCCCCAGACCCCATCTCCAGTGGTACAGCACCCTGCACACCCTCCCAAGGACACATCCCATCCCAGCACTGGCCACAACAGCCACCACTGACATGCCAGCAGACCGTGCATATCACAGACATGCAAGGGTGTCAGCTGCACAGGCCATGGATGGTCTGACAGGGGTGCCATGCACACAGTACAGGCCCCATGGACCACTGCACACAGGCATCCAGTGCACAGAGTACAACACACAAACCACATACAGTGACTGATCCCCCTGCCCACACCATAGGCAGTTCACCTCTGCACACACACACATGCCCATGCGTGCACCACCCCCGATGCCATGCACACTACTGCAGCTGAGCACCTGTAGCCTGCTGCAAATCAGAGACCACCACAGTTGTTATAACAAAATGTATGTATTAAAATATAACAACTCTGAAACATATGTACAAATATATACAAGGGTGGGGGAAAGGGCCACAAACCAGATGGGGTGGGCATGGGGCAGGGGTGTACAAATGGGAGAGGGAAGAAGGGGTGTGAGGGTGGGTCCAGGGGGTTATGGGTGTCAGAGGGTCATGGAGGGCCTATTCTGTGCCCCGCTCTCCACTCCTGTGGCGCCTCTGGGTTCTTCTCCTCTGGACCCCATGCCACTCCATGTGCTCCAACGCTGCCAGGGATGCCCGTGCCAAATGCAGAAGCTCTTGCATGCCCCATTCCAGGGCCATCCAGCATTGTCCACCTAGGACAAGGGAGCAGAGTCAATATGTGTGACTGTCCATCCCCCTGCAGCAAACCCATTGTGCATGGCATACAGCCATGTGCCACGCCCCTGTGATGGTGTGTGACCACCCACAGTGACAATGTCCACAAGACCTGCCTACCCAGGCAGCCACGTGGACCACTGCGCACACCCACCACCCATGTCCTGCACAGCACCACCGTGGCCGTACAGTAACTTGGCTATGTGGTGTGAAGGCAGTGGCACAGCCATGTGCCCGGTGCATGCGTGGACCACCATTGATGCACTCCCAGACATGCAGTGCCACTGGACAGTGCTGACTGTAACAAGTTGCGTGCATGGCAGTGGTGTCAATGGATGGTGGCCATACCCCGCTGCCCGCCCTGTTACACAGCATGCAATAGTAATCATGGATGTAAGGCACTCACCATCATCAGGCTGGTTCCTGTGCCTCTGCGGACCTTCACCCCTCCTGGCCTGATGGTCCTCCTGGCGGCACCTCCTCTCTCTCGCCAGCCTGCGCTCTTCTGGGCCTAAGGTGCAAACATGGAGAGAGGAACATCAGTACAATCCTGTAGCAAAGTCCCCCTGCCCCATGTGTGTGCAATCCCACACCGCCAGACCCACCCACCCCACACCCTGATAACACCACCACGGCCAACACCATACAGCACCCCCCATGTGCCGGACACATGCAACCGTGATACCCGTATGGACAATAAAAGTGTATGGATGTTGCGCCTACCTGGCCATGGCACCATGCCCCTCCTGGCACCTGCCCACAGGTGGGCAAGCAGGTCCGGGTCCCTCCACCTCAGGTTCCCATATCGGTGGCGGCACTGCTCTGCCATCCATCCCATACCGGTGGCCTCCTCCGGGGTGTCGGCCACCTCCTGCTACACCTGACTCCTGGCCCAGTCCAGGGGTGCCTCCCCAAATAAAGGGCCAACATGTGGCTCCACAATGGCAACCAGGTTTGCCCGCTCCACCTGGCTTCACTGCACAGCACACCTCCGTGCCATCTCTGCTGCTCAGTTAAGTCAAAATGGTGCTCTGCAGTGTGGTTCTGCCACGTGCAGATGCTGCTTGGTACAGCGCTGCCATTCCCTATTGCACTGTCACCGAACAGCGCAATAGTGGTGCACCCATGCCTGATGCATGGCGCCTAGGGGGCAAAGGTTGGGCACAGGGTCAAGGGTCTCTGGCTCATGGACAGCCACAGCGCGATTGGAACCCAATGCATGTAGCGCAATTGGGTGCCTGTGTGCCACCTACAATGCCCCAGTGCCACAGCGTCATATAGGTGAACAGCGCTGTAGTGCCACTGGCACAATGGTGGCCGTGCCCTGCATTGCCTCCCGCACACAGCATGTCAGCAGCATGGCAGGCACCTGTGTTATCAACCCAGGCATGCGCAGTTAGGTGTGTACTGGCGCATGTCACAGAACTGCACCCTTGGCTCAGCACATTCAACACAATTGCGCAAAGTGCAACAGCGCAATATTCAGCCGGCATATGCAAATCAGCTAATCAGCCATTCAATGGTGCAGTCACTGCATTTGCATCCACTTAAAGATGTGCCTCACCTCATTTGCATGGGTTTCGCTATAAAAGTGCGACATTGGGCTGCACTGGCCATAGTTGGCTACTGCAGTCTATTGCGGTGAGTTGCATGCTGTTTGGGAGTGTAGACTGTGGATTTTGGGACATGCATGGGACTGCACAGTCACAGGTAACACCTGTCATTCCCACAGGCTGAATCATGACCGAGCGTGTTGTGGAGGAAAAGGAACAGAGTCATGGGAGGAGGAGGAGGCCAAATTTCATGAAGGCCGAGACGGATGCCCTGTTCGAGGCCTACCTAGACCGGGAGCCACTTCTCAGCGGATGCCAGGGAACACCACAGGCCCATGCTGCTGCATGGGAGGAGGTGGCGCATGCTGTAAACCTGCATGGCAGCCACCAGCACTCCGTGCAGGAGTGCAAGAAGAAGATGGGCACAGAGAGGTGGAGAATTAAGGAGAAGGTGGCTGCCATCAGGGCAGCATGGTCTGCAACTGGTGGGGGACAGCTGGAGGTGCTACACCTGACCCCACAGGAGGAGCGGGTTGCTGGCAGCATGCAGCGTTGTGCCATTGAGGGTGTTCTGGATGGTGGATTCCAGATGGGTGGTAGCCCATCACTGCATGGTAGGTCATGGTCTGTCTATTGGGGGGGGACAGGGTAGGTCACATGCAGTAACATGACTTTGTTTTCCCTTACAGCTCCTGAGTGTCTGCATGGGTCAGTGGTGCTGGGATTCTCCACTGAGGCCGGTCAGATGGAGATGGAGGATGGCCCATCCACCTCCACAGGAATACACGGCTCAGGGTGACAGTGGGCCCACCTGGACATCCAGACTGATGTTGGTGAAGCAGGTGCAGAGGAGGCCCTGCCCGTGTCCCAGCATGTCAGCATCCACGGATGCCGGCACGCTGAGACTCAGGCTGGTGCCGGATCCATCACCAATGATGATGTCGCTAACGTCATGGGCAGTGACATGTGTGTGTCACAGGATGGCCACACAGCAGGTTACATTGTGGCCATGGCTGTGGGTGGTGCCACTGTGGAGGCCTGAGTGCCATCACAGTCCCAGCCTGTGCCTGTCAGCACCGGTGGGGCAGCACTGGTGTGTGTCCAGGACAGTGGGACTGTTGCGGCCACTGCGGCGGCACCACTGAGCCCTGGGGAGTGGCAGCCGGAGGGGCAGCATCAGCAGTCAGCCAATGGGCATGGGGGTACAGTGTCAGGGGGCAGCGTCAGTGCACCACCTGTGGACATGCCCAGGGCTGGCCCTGGTGTGCAGTGCCCACCCTCAAGGGGTGATGAGCATCAGGGCCGCGAACACCCTGAGGGACAGCATGCTGATCAGGCAGATGGCCTCTTGGATGAGCACACCCACATACTGCAAGCATCAGTCAATCAGCAGATGTGGCTTGTGACGGTGGTGGATGCACTCAGTGCAGCTGTGCACCAGGCAGAGGAGCATTGCAGCAGAGACACCACTCTGCTCCTGGCAGGGATGGACCGGATGCGGGAGGATGTGACTGCTGCCATTGACAGGCTGACACAGACAATCACAGCTGCCATGGCCACAGTGGGCACACAGTTATTTACCCATGCGTGGCAGACACCGCGCAATGCAATGTCCACCCCCCATTCCCGGCACCATCCCTGTCGACACTTGGTTCAGCTGTGGGCATCCCAAGCACGCCTGGTGCAGGCATGTTCGGTGTGCTGCAGACCCCTGCACGAGCACGGTCGCGTTCATGTAGTGGAACCCCTGGGGGACCATCGGTGCCACCCCATGAGGCCAGTGGTCAGCCTGTCACTGCTGGCGGGTCTCAGCGGGGCCGCCCATGCATCCGTGGTGGCTGTGGCAGTGTGGCACATGACTTACCTGTCTCCCAGCACGGCTACTGTCTGATGCTGCCCTGTGTGCATTGTGTCATTCAGCGGGCAATGCACGGGTGGGTACCCAGCCCTGCACGCACACACAGTCCATCTGCACACCCTCCTGGCTGCTGTCCGCAGTTGCGTGTGCATGATGATGCCTGCATTGCACTGTACACCACTGTGCAATGGTGCCCAGCATCTGACACACGCACAATGACAGGCAGTGGGCGTGGTGGTCTGTGGACATGTGTGTGGCTAGGGGTGGTGTTCTGGTTCGGCGTGCCTCCTAACTTTTGTGCATGTCTGGTGAGTTGTGTGTGTGTGTGTGTGTGTGTGTCTGACCAAGTGCCATGTTAGACCTTGCCCATCCCTGGCGGTGTGTGGTTCCATGCCTGGCCACTTCCCTTGACGGCATGCACCCCTGGTGTGTGTCCATGCGTGTTTGTGGGTTGTGCCTTTGTCACTGGTGGTTGCACCTGGCCCCATGACTTACCTGGGTTGGCTGAAGTGCTCCTCTGTGATGGTGTCCCTGTGCAGCTGTGCCAGCCAGAGCAGTCGGGGGTCCCGTCACCCAAGGGGGAGCTACCCATCACCATTGTCACCGGCGTCCTCATCATCCCCATCACTGTCCCCCTCTTCGACCTGTACGGCTATCCCACATTCGTTGGTCATGTTGTGCAGGATGCAACAGGCCAGGAATAGCCTGCTGGCCTTTGAGGGGCTGTACTGTAGGGCACCACCAGAGGTGTCCAGGCAATGGAAACGGGTGCCTTCAGCATACCAACACCCACCAATGGCATTACATGGTGGCATGTGCCTAATAGAAGGCCATGATGGGGGTCGTGGCCGGTATGGTGTGAACAGCCAGGGACGGAGTGAGTATCCACTGTCACCTGTGTGTAGAGGGTGGAGGTTAGTTTGGTGATCAGCATCGCCCTGCCCCTGGCCATGTAGGCCACTACCCATGTCACCTCTGACCATGCCCCTCCCAAGCCCTAAGTCTGTCCATGTGGTTTGCATACTCACCCACTAAGTGGCCAGTGAGGATGTTCCCACTCCTGAATCTGTGGCACAGTGCTGACTGGTGCCAGATGAAGGCATCATGTGCTTGCCCAGGGTGCGTGGCACAGACATTGATTATGCGCCCCCTGGCATCGCACACCACCTGGCAGTTGATGCTAGCATAGCCCTTCTGATTAATATATGTGGCCCCCTCGGGGCCAGGTGGTGTGCGGATGGCCACATGGGTGCAGTCTATTGCCCCTAGCATGCCAGGCATACGTGCTACCCTGTGGAACTCCTGTATGTTTGCTGTGCACTCCGCCAGTGTGCTGGGGAAGTGGATGTACTCTGCAGCATGTGGCAGCAGTGCGCTGAGGAATTGGGTGAGGTGGCGTGACGCGGCCAACTGGGTTATGCCTGTGGTGTCCCCTGTTGGTCTCTGGAAGGTACTCGTGGTGAGCAAGCATATGCAAGCTGTCACTTTAGTCTCCACTGACAGAGCACAGCTCTGTCGTGTGGGTGCCTGCATCACATCACTGCACAGCTCACAGAGCCGCCTCAGAATTGCCCGATTCAGGTGGTACCGGCCGACGATCTCAGTATCACTGTACAGCTCGAAGCTGGTGCAGGCTCGGTACTGCCTGTTGGGGGCATACCGCCAACGGGCCCTTCCACGGCCACGCCCCTCTGCTGCCCGCCTTCTCACCCCCCTCATTACTGCCTCCATCTGGATGGTGGCACTGGCCATGTCCCTTGCTCGTGTTCACCCCCCCGGCAGCTGTTTCTGTGTTCCCCCCACTGTCCTGGCTGCTACTTCCCCTGCACCGGGAACACCTAAATGTGGTGGCCTCAGTGCTGTGTGGCACTTCCCCCTTCTGCACTGTGGCTGTGGCTGTGGCTCCCCACACCTTCCCTGTGCCTGTGGGTTCCCGGTGCCCTTTCTCTGTCCTGCCCTGTGTGTCTGTGTTGCCTGTGTGGCTGGCTATAGTTCACCAACATGTGTCTTCCCTGTAGCGTTCTTGTGCCTTTCCCTTGTTCCTTTTTATTTTGGCTGATTTCCGCTATCGCGCAACTTCCGCTTGCTTCCCTATTGCGCATGGCGCATGTCGTTGAATATCGTACTGCGCCATTTATGCATGGTTCTTCCCCCTTCAGTTGCGCATACATTCATTATCATTGCGCTATTGCTCAGCGTGATTTGGGGCACAACTGCCTCCTGCTGAATTTCGCAGAATGGCGATTTTCGGACTTCATAGCTACGCATCCCCATTATGCAAGATGGCGAACCCTTTTTGAATATCTGGGCCAAAGAGTCTAGTAGCTCAACTTTGTGCACTTTGTAATTCAAATTGTTAATGTTTTTTCTGTTTCTCACTGCTTCTCACTGTAACTACTCATTTCCCCATACTGAGCACGTGTAATGTTCTTAAGGTTCTTACTGTCTGGTTGTTAATTGTGCCATACCTGCCTAATCTCCTTGTACCCCGTTCCCCCAGGACGCATCTGTAATCGAGCAGCCTGTCTGCTCAGTATGCCCTTCCTGGTTAAACTTTTAAATAAATAAATAAATAAATATCTGCGAGATATATACAGATGACAGCTATGTAACTGTGCCTTTCAATTTGATGATCAGTGCATTTGAAGTGGCACAGTTCTACACTATAAATACTATTTTTATTTCCACTCCTGACATTCTTGGTGAATATTGTGAGAGATGTGTCGGGGGGGGGGATAGAGAAATTTACACAGGTGTGCTGACAGTGCTGGCATTATCATGTGGCTTGTTTTTTTTAAAGGAACTATAATATTTATTTATTTATTTCATCTCGGATTACAATGCCTTACAGCAGAGAACCGCTTATTTACAAAGGTTCCACATCAAAGAGGGTGGGAGAAACATACAGCAGGAAACATTATAAAAGGTACTAGCAAAACATAAACATAATTTCATAATAAAGTTACCTAAAACTCTAGTGTGCAGTCAGAGATGTCATACCTTGCATGGAGGTCCCAAGTGGAGCTGCGATTCCTTCAGTACAGATATGGAATGCTTATTTCTTTGTCAGACAGCATCTTTACAAGCAATTCACATTTCTTCAGCAAGTGAGTAATTGTGTGACAGTACTTAGTGTAAGTCCTATACCTTTATAAGGGTATATACTGTGGTACTTTTCTTAACAATATTGTAAGAAGATATAGTATTAATATGCCCCTTTTACGGTGAACTATGTTCTATTGTTAAAGTAACAACATAGCTGGTGCAGTTTAAGTTACATAGTGTTGTAAGCATAATAATTGAACAATGTTGTAAGGGGTTATCTGAAATGAGAAGTGTAGGAACTTGAAGCCAGGTGCAAAATAGTGACAGTAACAGTAAGACCTGTACTGGTGGTTTTCCAAGAAAAAAATAATAAAATTTTTATTAAGAGGATACAGGTTCCCCTCGACCTTGTTGACCTTCCATTGACTGGAGCAATGGAATTAGGTTGCTGATTTGTCAGAAATATTTTGTTGCCTTAGGTGTAAGGAATTACATCTCTTTTCGAGTAGACAGCAGATTCATGTGGCTGATGCATGAAAGGGAACATGCTTCTGACTCAGTCATCCACCAGGCACTGCAGCCTGAGGGTCTGTGTTAGCAATAAATGTGATTATTTTTATAATAGTATGAATTGATGTTTGGTACTATATTATAATTACTTTTTCCCTAAGAAAACCTAGGTTGATATTTGCCGTAATAACCGGCTGGATATTACTGCAAACATGCGTTGGGTTTCCCTGACTGTGCACACGCGCCAGCTGCTCTCTCCCTTTACTCGCAATGGACATCTGCCATAACCACCACTTGGTACTAAGTGAAACCAAAGATCAATTTTTTTTATTTTATACAACTGCTGTGGTGAAAAAGTGCCCACCAGCAATTATATAAAATAAAAGATGGGGCAGTGTGTAAAACTCAATTTTACACACACCCTCAGTGTGGGATGCTTCTCATAAAACCCCTGGGCTTCGCCCTTGGGGTTTATGTAGCATCCCTTACCTGAGGTGTGTGTAATATTTTGTACCACACACCACCCCATCCTTTAATCTCTATATAGCAAGTAATAAAATAAAAAAAGCAGCCAATGGAAAAACTGCACATAATTCGATAAAACAATAATCTGATAAGAGCATATTAGCTCCACTTGACCCATGTGACCTCCCATTTATATGGTTGGTGAATATGCACCTGGATTTAATAGATAGATATGGGTTAAAAGTATGACCAGCAAAATGAAGAACTTAGTTTTATTAAATAGTTGTTCTGTTAGGATTGTGTGTAAAGTGCCCTTACTTTATTAATTTTTTTGTATACCAAACAACTGGTACTCAGTTGATATTGTAACAGAAGGGAACTGCTACAAACTGTAGTAATAGCTTAACAGTTATTACACATTAGGTCACTGTGACTCCCATGACCTCCAAGCTCTAGTTCTATATATACAGTAAGTAATAAGCCACAACATGGTGTGTATTTCAAGGATTTTAATGCACGCCCAAGGGGTGTGCTAAGGCATGCGGCTGAAGGCCAAGTGTCTTTACTCTGCTGGGAATGCACTAAAATCCTTGAAATGCACAACCTGGAGTGGCTACTCACATTTATAAAAGTGGGCCACCATTATAAAAGAATGAGTTTGAGTCACTCTGATGGGGATTAAACTTTCTTTACTATTTTCAAACACGTGTACAATGCATTAACTCTAAAGCTGTTGGAGAATTGAAAAAGTAGTCCCTATTAGTGCATAAATAGCAAATTTCAGTAATAGATTAGTACTTTGCAGTAATCATATTTATTAGTAGTGTGAGTTGAAAATACATATTTTCTCTGCAACATGTAAATTATCATATGAATGCACTGCAACATCTGTAAATCTATAAAAATAAGCAGTGTTTAAAACTTTATTTTCATTACACTGTTGTAATATACCTGTAGTTTCTTTGAAGGCAACATTCTCTTATTTATAGGACTGAGATGAAATGTTGGTAAGAAAAAACATGTTACCTTGCATTTCAAATCAGAACAAGGAAATGTGTTCAAAACTTTAAATCTGCCAGGTTGCCTTTTTTAGGTGGTGGTGGTGGTGAAGTTGGGGGGGTGATAGATTTCACCTGAAAATACCCACATAGGATTTAAATGTACATGCTTTTATAAACTTCAGGAATGTGTTTGAGTAGTGTGGGTCTACCTCTGCCTGTATAACTGTGTTTTGCCACCATTTCCCTTTGATAATAAAATATTATTGCCAACTTTCTTCTTCCTGTTTTTTTGTCTGTTTTTCCCCACATTCAAGATAAGGAATTTTATTAGGAATGTTTATCATGGAACACAGGGATTCAAAATGATCTGTTCCATTGGTAGAATGCTCCTCTCCTAACATACTGTACACACACAGACACATAACAAAGGCCTCTTCTACCGCCACAGACTCAATTATCTCACTATCAGGACAAGCAGAAGAGCTTTCCCTGGTGACCTTGGTAAAGATAGAAGGGGTATTTTTAACTGTAAGCAAAGAAACAGTTGTAATGAAAACTATTAACAATTCTTAATGTTTCTGTAACCTCCCCCCACCGGCCCCCCTTTGTTTCTGTAAGCAGGGCTGCTCCTCTCACATCTAGGCGCCACCGAGAGGGTTGGGGGTAGTCACTACAAATTATCTTTTGCAGAAACTCTGTGGACCCATTACTTCTACTACTGAGCCTGCCATCCTTCAGACAGGCAAACCAAGTGTGGCAACTACCTGGCTCACACCTGGGGGGACCATTTAGCATGGCCAGCAACCTGGGTCCCTGGGAGAAAACGTTTGCTCAGCAATGTGCTAGGTTTGTACTTCTGATCAGGGGCACCCAAGTAAATCCGGAAACTGGAAGCAATAACTGAAATGTCCAAACCAGGAATGGGATTCTAGAGTGTGGCTTTTATCTATATAACACAGAGAATAACAAAGCAAAGATGGACCCCCACAGGGCTACACTCACTGGTAATGCAGATTACAGAGGTACAGAGCACACTCCTTCACTACTAACCCTCAGGTTCTGAACTGATCTGGGCACATATGGCCCAAACTGGTACACTTCTCTTCTATTCCTTGACATGGCACCCCGGCCAGTACTAGGACACGTTTCCATATGGCATGGAGGTTGATGGTGGCTCCCTAAACCACCCATGAGCACTTGCTAGCTCTCAGGGAAAATCCACAATCCCACATCTGGGTGCTTTCTTCAGACACCGGCCAAGTGCCTGAGAGAAAACCATAGGTGCCCAATCTGAACCCGGTGAGGTAAACCTGGTTACTCCAGATGGGGGGTCTCCCACCTCTTGCTTCCAAATATATACTCGGCCATTCATTTGGTTACAACACCTTTCTTCAGAACACATTTTGTAGATGCTATCTCGAAATGTTTCACACATTTAACATTCTACATCTCTGGAGGTGTCCTCACTTTAAAAGTACTGTAAGTGGCTATGTCTTTAACCTAGACCCCCACTGTTGCAGATGCTTCTAAGCCATACACAGTTTAAAAGTTCTGTACTTGGCAAGTCTTCCTTTGACCCCACAGTAGGCAGACACTTTTACTCCAAACTCTGTCTCAGTGAACATTGTCTCTATTTCAGAGTAGAACTCATCAAAGGTATGCAGGTGCCCCAGGGCTTCTTCCCACAAATGTCTCAGGTACTCATAAACAAATCAATTCTCAGGCAGCTTCTCCCTGTCCAGGTTGGCACAGGGGCTTGCCTCTGAATTCTTGGAATTCCTTCCCCCAATCCCTCCGGGGATGGGGCACTGGAACAACTCTAGAAACGATCTCTACCACTTTCTTCTGGTCTCTTCTGTGCTCCTCTCTAGGGTGAGAACACATAACTTCTTCTTTCTCTGGTAGCTCTATATCAGAACTAGGCTCTGAGGAGCTGCACACTGCAGCACTCCTCTCTCTCTCTCTCTCTCTCTCTCTCTTGAGTCTCCCCACAGACTGCTCCCTGAAGACTGACTTGAATTTCCCAACGTTCTACTGCTAACCCTCTGCAGCTAGCATTCCATTGTGGCTGATGCTGCTGCAAGAATTCTATGGTGACATCATCACTTCAGCTCAGCTGAAACTGAGAACAGAGTGAGACAGTGTGAAACCCATTTAACTAGCATCTCACAAGCTGCCTTTCCCTGCCTGCCACTGGTTCTAAGTGGGATTCTAGTAACCCATGGGAACAAGGAGGATACACCCACCCTTGACCAGGAAATGACTGTCCGCAGTCATTATTTACCCGGCCCCAGGCCATCCTACCCTATGTGTTGACTATGGGAAGGTAGCGCTACCTTCTCCCCTACCATGTGCCAGACACAGGCAGACAACACTAAGGGTCCAGAGGCCATTGGCTGATGCATCAGTCCCTACACTATGATCTTACTATGGTAACCAGTGGCCCTGGAATAACTGTCCAGAGCATAGCTCTAATAGAGCAGTACTATGGCCCCTACAGCTGGTCAGGACCACAGCCTGTCTAGTCCCCTAACCCTCTAGGGAAAACCTATCTGACCAGGAACAAAACTACCAAAATAGGGGAACCTCCCCCCATCCCTGGACACCTGCAAAACAAACCAAGGAGCTAACACTACACCTATGCATTACACTCCCACACTCCCCCACAACTGCACCTGTGGAAGGAAAAGTTAACACTTGTTAACAACAGCACTGTACTTTAAACACAACACTTTAAAGCATATGAGGAACTCCGATGAGTCCCTCCACTCCTCTTCTTATCTTCTCTTCTGTCTGCGTCAGGAACTACCTGAAAGAGAAAACCAAAAAACACATCCCTAATCTGCAAACACAGTACGCTATCATAACCCTTACCATCAAAACACTGGAGAATCCCAAAATATATTTTTTAGAAAAGTAGAAAACAGTAGAAAAAACATTAACATTATTTACAATACATATTTTTTGGGATGGAATGCCCTAAATGTCCCAGCTAGTGGCAACAGTGCCCGAAGGCAAGTCCAAGAAAGAGTCTGTCCTGGACCGGAGCCCGTTGAAGCACAGTTTTTGAGGACTGTAGTCCGAAGGGGAGAGTCTTTGTGGACAGTTCAAACAGTCTGTAGTCTGCCAGGTGTAGGTTGTGTATTGCAATGTATTGCAAAATAAGGTAAGAAAAGTCTGGACTTACCAGTCCCTTGAAGAATGAAAATGGTACGGCACCTGGATCTCCAGCCGAAGACTCTCCCTGGCAACATTTTTCAGATACAGCTGGGCAGAAATCTTCCTGAAATGACAGGATGGCACATCTGGAAACTGCTGGGTTGATGTCATCTAGGAGATGGAACCTTGGAAAAGGAAAGAACAGCTGGTCTGGAGTCATCCGAAATCACAGGCGATGAATCGGGAAACAGCTGGGCTGGTGTCCTCTCTGGGTGATGTCATCTGAAAGGCCAGGCAATGGAATCTGGAAGGCACACTGCAAGGCTGACGAATCTGGAGGCACCTTTGGATCCTGGGAACACCAGACTGGTGGAACAACATGGGTACGGCAATGACTGGATGGCAGCACTGGCTACCACTGCTCTGCTTTCCACTTGGTAGGCATGGGCACATTCGCAGAAAGTTGGTTGCATTGAGGGGAAGTACCACAATGGGTCAGGTGTGAGAATTATTACCCTATCTGGGTGCTCATAATTCACATTGTAGAATGTTTCGTGGCCCTCTCCATCCACGGTCCGTACAATGTCTATGAACAGTGTCCTGCCCACTTCCCAATATTTCAATTTTTTCTTTAATTACTCTATCTCTGACAAATTGACTTGGACCTGGATGCATGTATTTTGTTGCTTCTTCCACTATCCAGGATTTCCTGTTTCTCTTTATCTCCTCCCAGACTCTCCGAGGAAAGGTAGGAAAGGATATCCCATAGATCTCATTTGCCTTCCTACAAACCAGTCTTGCCTCTTTACTACACTTGGTCAACTTAAGACCTCTGGCCTGGCTTGGGGCGGTCAGTCCTGGTTCTGCCAGTGACGCATGCTCAATGCAATGTAAAATGGATCTCTGACTCCTCCTTGTGGGGACAGGGCTGTGGTCACCAATCTCTCCTTCTTTTTGCTCCTCCGAGGCAAGAGCCTGAAGCTGTGGACTAGCACCTTCGTCATAAGGCCACATAGGTTCCCTCTCCTCCTCTTCCTCGCTGAGGATCTGAGCCCAGGAGTGAGCAGTCATCCTCACTCCTGAGACTGTCCACTTTTCACTGGGTGCAGAGGTCGACACCTCCCATTCAAGAGTCTCTCTCATCTCATCTTCTCCTATGAGACTAGGGCTTGGCCCCTCTCCCCATAGATCTGATGCTCCCTCTGCACTCTCTCTGTGACCCGGACTCAGAGACATCAGCACTACTTTGTTCTGCCTGTACATCCACGCCCTCTTCCTTTGTGCCACACTTTGCTGGGCTTCCCCCAACAGGCTCCACCTGGTGCTGTGTGCTGCCACTTGCAGAATTTTGAAGCTTTGTCCACGTGGGAGCCAAGCGAATCTTGGGTGCTTTAGTTATGCCATGTTTCTCTAGACACCCAGAACAGTGAGGAACCATGAAGATGTCCCTTCCAGCCTTTAAGCACATTATGCACACTCTAACTGGATATCCAGGAATCGCCACATGAGGAGGCAAATGTCCCCATTGTAACATCTCTCAATGTCTTTCAACTTGTTAACTTCTTCCACTATCATAGCCCGGGCATGATCCGGGTAGCAGGATGATCCCAATGTCATGACTGCAGAGAAAAAAAAAAGTTCACTGTTATCTTAGATCTCACTTTGGTTGAAAAAGTCTTACAAAATGGCTCCCCTGCTGCTGTGTTTACTTTACTACCCCACCCTGTCATGGTGGCGGCAGCACTCCTGGTGCATCAACATTCTGTTTCTGACTCAAGCCACTGCGCACCCGATTTACACGTTTTACTGATAAAGTTCACTCAGACTGCACAGACTGCACTGTTTTGCTCCTTCAGCACATCTATATGATTTTGTTCGGGACTTTTCATTCGCTTTAAATCACTTGTTCTTGCTTAAAGTCCCTAAAGCCACAGTATTTCATTCACAGCATTGCCTGTTTTGTTGCATCTTTCATACAACCCACAATCTCTCCCTTTGCTTAGAAAATCACACTGTTGCTGAACCCATAATTATGCTCACAGTCTAATACTCAGAATTCTTGCTAGGTTGATTCACTTTACACAGTCCTTCTTTGCAAAAACGATCACACTGTTTACACACAGATTCAGCTGGCCTTAGAAAAAAATCACACACGGTTTGAGCTGTTTCTCTGGATTGTACTCACTGAATCAGTAGCTGGATTTGTGATGGAAATTTCGGCCTACAGCCAGTCCTGGAGGCCTCTGGATTGAAGCTGGCTGGCAGTCCTGCTGATTGTCCCTAGGACACCATGCTTTCTCCCCAGTTGATCGAAATACGGGTTGAGCCCGATTTTAAACAGAAAAGTCTTATTTTATTACTTTTACAACGTTTTCAGTCACCGCGACACTCCTCCTGGCAAGCCAGCTCACACACCACTCTCTCTCTCCCTCTCGAACACTGTGCAGCAGTCTGAAACCAGCTTGGGGGTGGGACTGATTGCAGTCTCATCAATCACTCGATGCCATGCAAATGAGCCTCTCTCTCTTCTCGTGCTGTTCTCCTCCACGGCGATCGTCGAGCAGGCAAAATTTAAACTGCAAGGCAACTTTTTTCCTTTTCAACTGTGACTCCTCGGCGGGAGCACCATTATAACCATTTTCATGGCAATTTCCTCAGCAACTACCCCAGTCCACACAACAAGCACTTTAAACTTCTAGGGCACAAATCTCTTTTTTGTTTCCCACGGTTTTTTCATACTTTTTCTTGTCACAAATTGAAATTTAAAAGCTGGCAAATGTTATATTTGATGCAGTACAAGGGGTATACACAATCTGGCTTTAATGCTCCTTGGTAAACCGGTGGCACAATTACAGCAGCACATGAACAGCAGCACACAGCGACACATTTGGATGGCAATGCTTCTGATTTTTTTTGGGGGGGGCTACCTACTGCCAGACAGACAAAACGCTAGCCACAATCTGAGCAAACCTTTCTGGTGTTTCCTCCCAAAATCAAAAACAAATCCTCAATGGTGCCTCCATTTTGTAACCTCCCCAGACTGGCCCCCCTTTGTTTCTGTAAGCAGGGCTGCTCCTCTCACATCTAGGCGCCACCGAGAGGGGTGGGGGTAGTCACTACAAATTATCTTTTGTAGAAACTCTGTGGACCCATTACTTCTACTACTCAGCCTGCCATCCTTCAGACAGGCAAACCAAGTGTGGCAACTACCTGGCTCACACCTGGGGGGACTATTTAGCATGGCCAGCAACCTGGGTCCCTGGGAGAAAAGCGATTCCTCAGCATTGTGTTAGGTTTGTACTTCTGGTCAGGGGCTCCCAAGTAAATCCAGACACTGGAAGCAATAACTGAAATATCCAAACCAGGAATGGGATTCTATAGTGTGGCTTTTATTCACATAATACAGAGAATAACAAAGCAAAGATGGACCCCCACAGGGCTACACTCACTGGTAATGCAGATTACAGAGGTACAGAGCACACTCCTTCACTACTAATCCTCAGGTTCCGAATAGATCTGGGCACACACAGCCCAAACTGGTACACTTCTCTTCTATTCCTTGACATGGCACCCCGGCCAGTACTAGGACACATTTCCATATAGCATGGAGGTTGATGGTGGCTCCCTAAGCCACTCATGAGCACTTGCTAGCTCTCAGGGAAAATCCATAATCCCACATCTGGGTGCTTTCTTCAGAGACTGGCCAAATACCTGAGAGAAAACCATAGGTGCCCAAACTGAACCCGGAGAGGTAAACCTGGTTAATCCAGATGAGGGTTCTCCCATCTCTTGTTCCCAAATCTATACTCGGCCATTCATTTGGTTACAACACCTTTCTTCGGAACACATTGTGTAGATGCTATCTCAAAATTTTTTACACATTTAACATTCTACATCTTTGGAGGTGTCCTGACTTTAAAAGTACTGTAAGTGGCTATGTCTTTAACCTAGACCCCCACTGTTGCAGATGCTTCTAAGCCATACACAGTTTAAAAGTTCTGTACTTGGCAAGTCTTCCTTTGACCCCACAGTAGGCAGACACTTTTACTCCAAACTCTGTCTCAGTGAACATTGTCTCTATTTCAGAGTAGAACTCACCAAAGGTATGCAGGTGCCCCAGGGTTTCTTTCCACAAATGTCTCAGGTGCTCACAAACAACTTGATTCTCAGGCAGCTTTTCTCTGTCCAGGCTGATATAGGGGATTGCCCCTGAATTCCTAGAATCCCCATTCTTCCAGGGATAGGGCACTGGACCAACTCTAGAAACAGTCTCAACCACTTTCTTCTGGTCTCTTCTGTGTTCCTCTTTAGGGTGAGAACACACAACTCCTTCTTTCTCTGGCAGCTCTATATCAGAACTAGGCTCTGAGGAGCTGCACACTGCAGCACTCCTCTCTCTCTCGAGTTCCCCCACAGACTGCTCCCTGAAGACTGACTTGAATTTCCCAACTTTCTACAGCTAACCCCCTGCAACTAGCATTCCATTGTGGCTTATGCTGCTGCGAGAATTCTATGGTGACATCATCACTCCAGCTCAGCTGAAACTGAGAACAGAGTGAGAAAGTGTGAAACCCATTTAACTGGCATCTCACAAGCTGCCTTTCCTTGCCCGCCACTGGTTCTAAGTGGGATTCTAGTAACCCCTGAGAACAAGGGGGTTACTTTTCTAATTTGTTTATGTATGTAAGGAGAGTGTGATGATCAAGAAAACAACATTTAATTAATTTGTTTTATTTTTTATTTAAGGTAGTTTTATTTTTAGGGCTCAGTTGAAGGTTTTTACAGTGTAAAGGTAGCAGCTTTGTTTGTGATGGAAGATCAGCTCTGGTTATAGGGGGAATGATGGGAGATAGTGCTGGTTGTTGGAGGACTGATTTGCTCATTGTGTGATGTGGTTTAGGACCAGGGTGACTGTTAGATTATAAAGATTTAATATACAGTCAGCTGACGTCTCTTGACCAATGAGATTTCTAGATTTTTTCTTGTCATTTTATAATAGTATCTACAGATGCTGTCTTACTGCTGTTCTTTTTTCTGCAGCTTAAGTTTTAAGTCCAATTGGAATTTTTTGCCAGTAGCTGCAACTTAATTTTCCATTCCTGTTTCATGTGGTATTATGTTGAAAAGTGCTACTTTTTGTAAGGCAGGGCACTTGATCACTTAACTTGTTTTGGCTCATATATGACTGTAAATCTACTCTGCAGTGAGCTGTATTTTATTTATTTTTCTTTACTATTGTATGAGTTATGTTATTTTTGCCCATGCACCCACCAGAGATGCAGAGCAATATCTGACCCCTTTCATGTTATAGCTACATCTTCTCTTCCATTCCACTTGTTATTTTTATTAACTTCATTCCTCTCTCTCTTAAAGCTGAGTATCTCTTAACCTTATTTCACTCCATTTATTACTCTGTGTTTCTAGCAAAAAATGTGTGCTGATACGGTATAGTCCCAGCTTCATTTCTGCTCCTTTTTCTTTCCCAGACTTTTGTTTTCTTTTTACCTTTTGAAACACACTACTTTTCAAAAAAAAATTTTATTTTGGTGTGATCTGTTTAATAAATCAAATGCTTTCTATCCACCCCTCCCAAGCTTTTCAAATGGCAGTTACTTATTGTTTTTCTTTAGATTTCTGTGCGCCCACATCATATCCAGTTGTTGGAGTGACTGCCTGGTAAACTTCCTACAAGCGAAACTTAGCATCCCTCCCCTGTACAGGCAGTCCCTCACCTTTTATCTCAAAACCGCAAATACCCTGATGCAGGATGATTGGAATGGCTTGCTTATGCATATCCGGCTTGGTGCAATGCATGCAAGCCACTGGCCTGATGTTTTGTGTAATAGTAGGTTCATGGTAGGGTCAGAACAGACGATTACATGGCTGTTGGGGCACAGGTTCTTATGAGGAGTGGTTTTCCTTCTAAACATTTATTTTTTGCCAGGTAAGACATTCTGAGCTGGTAGCGGCTCATTTCAGAAGCTTCCTGAGCGGGGGAACAGTACAAAACAGTAAAAATAAAGTGCATACAAAAATAAACAAAATAAAGAACAGTCACATCTCGTAGTTGTTTTTATTTATCTAACCTGTTAATTAACTGTTGGTTATGTTGTCGTTTTCCCCGGATGTACAGTGTACTGTGGTATTTCTGATTTATACATTTATCTTCTAGTGAAGACATTGGAGTTATCTGCCTTTTCATAGGATTCCAGTACAATTCAAAAAAAAAATTTTTGTCTGTTTTTTTTTTTTTTTGTATCAGGCACTTCACAGCATTATATAGTTACAGCATTTCCAGCGGAGTGGTACGTTTTGTTATAATTCACCAGTTTCCTTGTTTTGATTGTGCCGTTTCCATCCCATATCCTTTATTTTTAATTTTTTTGTAGTTTCTATCACAGTCATATTTTCCTTTCACAGCCTCTATGTTTTAATTAGCCCCAATGCATTGTGTCATTTTGCTACATACTTGCTTCTCCCCTTTCTCATTTTTCTATATTGGTTTATAATACTGTTACTGATGTGGTCTTACTGTTTTTTCTTTTTCTGCAGCTCAAGTGTTAACTCCAATTGGAATTTTCCATTCCTGTTTCATGCGGTATTATGTTGGAAAGTGCTACTTTCTGTAAGGCAGGGCACTTGATCACATAACTTTTTTTGGCTCATATATGACTGCAAATCTGCTCTGCAGTGAGCTGCATTTTATTTATTTTTCTTTACTATTGTATGAGTTATGTTATTTTTGCCCATGCACCCACCAGAGATGCAGAGCAATATCTGACCCCTTTCATGTTATAGCTACGTCTTCTCTTCCATTCCACTTGTTATTTTTATTAACTTCATTCCTCTCTCTCTTAAAGCTGAGTATCTCTTAACCTTATTTCACTCCATTTATTAATCTGTGTTTCTAGCAAAAAAATGTGTGCTGATATGGTATAGTCCCAGCTTCATTTCTGCTCCTTTTTCTTTCCCAGACTTTTATTTTCTTTTTACCTTTTGAAACACACTACTTTTCAAAAAAAAATTTTATTTTGGTGTGATCTGTTTAATAAATCAAATGCTTTCTATCCACCCCTCCCAAGCTTTTCAAATGGCAGTTACTTATTGTTTTTCTTTAGATTTCTGTGCGCCCACATCATATCCAGTTGTTGGAGTGACTGCCTGGTAAACTTCCTACAAGCGAAACTTAGCATCCCTCCCCTGTACAGGCAGTCCCTCACCTTTTATTCCAAAACCACAAATACCCTGATACAGGATGATTGGAATGGCTTGCTTATGCATATGCAGCTTGGTGCAATGCATGCAAGCCACTGACCTGATGTTTTGTGTAATAGTAGGTTCATGGTAGGGTCAGAACAGACAATTACATGGCTGTTGGGGCACAGGTTCTTATGAGGAGTGGTTTTCCTTCTAAACATTTATTTTTTGCCAGGTAAGACATTCTGAGCTGGTAGTGGCTCATTTCCAGAAGCTTCCTGGGCGGGGGGACAGTACAAAACAGTAAATATAAAGTGCATACAAAAAATAAACAAAATAAAGAACAGTCACATCTCTCGTAGTTGTTTTTTATATTTATCTAACCTGTTAATTAACTGTTGGTTATGTTGTGCGTTTTCCCCGGATGTACAGTGTACTGTGGTATTTCTGATTTATACATTTATCTTCTAGTGAAGACATTGGAGTTATCTGCCTTTTCATAGGATTCCAGTACAATTCAAAAAAATCTTTTGTCTGTTTTTTTTTTTTGTATCGGGCACTTCACAACATTATATAGTTACAGCATTTCCAGCGGAGTGGTACGTTTTGTTATAATTCACCAGTTTCCTTGTTTTGATTGTGCCGTTTCCATCCCATATCCTTTATTTTTAATTTTTTTGTAGTTTCTATCACAGTCATATTTTCCTTTCACATCCTCTATGTTTTAATTAGCCCCAATGCATTGTGTCATTTTGCTACATACTTGCTTCTCCCCTTTCTCATTTTTCTATATTGGTTTATAATACTGTTACTGATGTGGTCTTACTGTTTTTCTCTTTTTCTGCAGCTCAAGTGTTAACTCCAATTGGAATTTTCCATTCCTGTTTCATGCGGTATTATGTTGGAAAGTGCTACCTTCTGTAAGGCAGGGCACTTGATCACATAACTTTTTCTGGCTCATATATGACTGCAAATCTGCTCTGCAGTGAGCTGCATTTTATTTATTTTTCTTTATTACCATATATGTTATGTTATTTTTGCCTGTGCACCCACCTGAGATGCAGAGCAATTGAACACATCACCTATTGCTGCTGGAATGGCTCTGTATTTGTCACCCCCTTTCATTTTACAGCTACTTCTCTTCCATTCCACTTTGTTTTATTGTTATTAACTTCATTCCTCTCACTTAAATTATGTGTTATGTGGAATAACTCCCATTGTTATTTTTTTTTACCAAAATTGTCAACGGTGCAGATGCATTTGTAAAACAAATAATTATAATAGTGAGAATTTTTGAAATGTTATTTGACTTACCATACTCATGCTTGTCTCCCCACTTACTCAGTCTCCTACTTGTTTTTGTTCTTGTACTAACTAATTCCTGTTGTTTCATATCAAGGGGTTGCTGATTTTCATATTGTGTGTACCTGGGATGGAGCAGCAATAAAAGATAAACTATGCAATGCCCTCAATAACACACCTACCCCAGTTTACTTTAACCTAACACCCATTTCTTAGGCCTTGTACAGTAAGATCTTCCTTCAGGAGAACAACTTGTAATGAAATGTGTAAGATTTACAATGACATTTAGGTATATGCCCTTTTATATAATACTAATTATATATGTGTGTGTGCTGTATAACAATCACTAAAAAACACCAATTAAATACATCAAATGTCTTTGTAAACATGTCTCAACACTGTGTTTATCTTCCACCTTGTTACAACATATAGTTGTCTCAGCAGTGTTTACAGTTAAGGTACAGTACCTTCATATATATGATGGCCCAGTTCTGTTGAGTTGATTGCTATAACAGTGCATAGAATAAAATGTAAAACATATAGATAACTGTAATACAGATGGTGGCATTATTTTTTTATCTGCCCTTTCTCAATGTACCATGTTTTGATTCAGTTAGTGTATGCAATGACAATTCATGTATATGTTTAAGCCCATGAACCACCCTTATCTAGTTAATGCATTTGCAGCTGTAGTGGCTCTGCCAGTGTTTGTTTATATGTGTTGATGGTGCATAGCTGAAGGTAAGCATTTCCATCTTTGCAGCATTCATTTTATAACTGGAGACTCTGCCAAACTTACAGACAGTCTCAAAAAGCACAGGGATAGAATGTTCAGGTTGGGTGACGTATAAAAGAATATCATCCACATAAAGGGCTGTCTGGTATTCTTCCCCTCAAGCAAGGATTCTCTTGAGTGACTGGTTGGTTCACATGACTTGGGCAAGGGGCTCAATGTAAAGGTCAAATAATAAGGGAGGCAAGGTGCAGCCATGTCAGGTGCCTCATTGGAGGGGGAAATTGGGTGAATAGTGCCCATTAATCTTGACACATGCTTGGGGAGAGGAATAGATACCCTGAATGAGAGATATTAACTGGACTGGGAATTCCAGCCATCCCAGCACAGCATATGGGAATGGACAGCCGACAGACCCGGTCAAATGCCTTCTCTGCATCAAGGTTCACAAGGATGGAAGAGATGGGAGTATGCAGCATCTCATTTACGATATGAAGGGTCCACCTAATGTTATCAATAGTGATACAGGAGTGTACTAGCTGTGTCTGCTCTGGCCCCACTAGTCCAGGAAGCAGGGTATCCAGTCAATGGGCAAGAACAGCCATAAAAAGTTTGTAGTTCTCAATGAGTACAGATATTGGTCTGTAGGAGGAGCATAACTGTGCATTTTTATCCAGTTCTGGGACAACTGATATATCAGTGTAGGACCAGGAGGGTGGGGGAGACTCCCTTTTCTGCACTGCCTATATGGCTGTAAGAAATGTAGGGAAGTCCCTGGACTTCTTATAAAATTTGGTACAGAAACTGTGCAGGCCTGGGGCCTCCAGTTACTTAGCTTCCTGAAGGACCAGCTCCACCTCCTCTGTTGTGACTGGTGCCATAAGGCAGTCACACTGTGCCTCTATGAAGTGAGGAAGGGTGAGGGGAGCTAGAAAATTATGAATTTCCCGTGCTGTGTTGTGGTGTTCTGACATATAAAGTTGTTGGTAATACTGAGAGAACACCTGGGTTATGTTGTGTATTTTGGTGTTTTATTTTCCTGGTATCAGGGTGGATGAGAGAAGATATGGTGGCCATTTTCCATTGTTTGCATATCTGGCAAGCCAAAAGACATGGCACATGTGGACCCACCTCATAAAAGCGCTGCCTCAGAAAAGCCAAGGCAATCTCTGTTTTCTGTCGGCATAGGGAGCCAAGTTCCGCCTGCACTTGCTTTAGTTGTGGGAGGACAGTTCGGTCTCTGTTCTGGTGGATGTGTTGTAGGCACCAAAGTGTATCCTCCAACTTATGCTGGCACTCTTCACAAACTTTTTTCTTGACCGAGGTATATTGAATAACATCGCCCTGGATCATGGCCTTCAGAGCATCCCAGAAGATGTGGGGCTTCAAAGGTTGTCTTGCAGAAATTCAGCAATTTTGTTTCCTTAAGAAATTCCCAAAATTCAGGTGATTTAAGATTATATGTATTTAACTGCCATTTGTTATTACATTTTTCCATGCCTAAATCCAGGTAACAGGATACAGGGGCATGGTCAGATGCACAATAGGGCCCCATATGTAATCCCCAACATATCCCAGGTGTTTAGTTTGGGTGCAACCATGGTTAATACGCGAATATGCATGACATCTCACCACATAATGCATGTAACCGCATTTACGGGGGTAGAGAGTACACCACATGTGCACCCAGCTGACATCCCGAGCAAACTTCTTAAAGAACTTATGTGCTGCTGGTTGGGTAAAATCTCCAGTTAGGATGAGTATGCCTTTAGTTGTAGTGAGAATTTGCTCAAGCAAGTGTCATATTGTTGGGGTGTTAACTCCAGGTGGGAGATAAATATTGGCTAGGGGGACCTCGTAGTCATAAAGAATCTTGGTCACTATTACCAAGCAGCCTTCAGGGTCTGACCAGGTGTCGTGCATGTGGAATGGAGTATGGCAGGGAAAGAGGATGGCAACTCCCCGGTGCCGACCTCCTGAATAGGAGGTGGCCACCATGGGGAAGCCAAATTTAGTAAGTTCATCATGCTCCTGTGAGATGAGGTGAGTCTCTTGAAGGAAAATGAAGTATGGGTTTGCTTTTTTAATCTGGGTGAGCATTCCAGACCTTTTAACGGGAGTGGTTAGGCTGTTCAAATTAAGGAAGTACGTATGCAACTGCGGCCTAGTCATTATAAAAGAGATCAAGAGTATTCTCATAAATGTTAGCATCAACATTGATCAGGGAGATGGGAGGTGGAACTGGGAACAAAGAATGCTATCCTCACCTTTTTTTGGTATGGGTTATCAAAGCCTCGCTGAAGGAGGCTGGGGAGCATACTCATTAAATACCCGAGAGACCCGGTGTGCCAGGAGAGAGGCAAAGGCCTTGTAACTATCCAGAGGCCATGGAATGGATAGTAGAGGTTACTTCTCCTGTAGTGAAGGTAGCTACTAGAGATACATTAACTGAGGCCAGTATTTGTGGAAGGACAACATCTGAATGAAAGTCGTCAAATTGTGTCAGGGTGGGGGACACTTCAGAGGAGTACTGGGTGGTATAGTATTCCAAGAAAGCCTGATTAGTCTCTTGGGGTGAGGTAATGCGACAGTCTAAAGTTTTTTGAATAAGGTGTAAGCACCCTTTGGTCGCTTACTAGTTAAGTCTGGTTGCTAAGTGCAGCTAGGCTGATTGCTAGGTGTAGCTAGGTAGGAAGAGTTAGTGGTGCCAGTAAGTCAGGGATTATAGCTTGTTTGTTGCATGCGGGGGGCCCCATCTCTAGAGGGTATAAATAGGAGAGAGATTAGAGTTTAGGGAAGCTCCCAGAAGAAGAGAAAAGAGTCGGGAGGGTTCGGCCCACAAGTCCATCCGGAGGGCCATGGCAAAGCCAGGGTGGGTCACTTGCCACCCCAGCCCTCCTCCATCGAAGACCCACATATGAGAAGTGCGGTGGTTCAGGCCAGTAGAGTGTGAGATCAGAAGGGGAGCACTGAAGCTGAAGGTTCAGGGCCTGTCAGTGAATTTGGGAGCTGAAGCCCAGGGAGGAAAAGAAAGTATTGAGGCCTGCCAAGTGAACTTTGGCACCTTGGTAGGGTAAGCACTGATGGGGTCCTTTGATTAAAGTAGTCTCAACCATGGGCGAGTGCAGCTCGAGGAGTCAGAGTGTGTTCTATGAGCGAGCCTGCTATGGCAAATTGGACCTGAGGTGCAGTTCAGAGGTGGCAGCCTGGACTGTTGTGGGTGTAGTGGTGGCAGCACTATCCCTTTTCTCCTGGCCAGTGGCCACTACAGTGTTTTGACTCCCAAGTTGGGCAGCCTGTGGAGAAAAGGAAAGGTCCATGTGGGGAATGGTTGTTTGGGATCCAGGCGGGGTGGTAGACTGTCTGGGTGTTCCATGTGGCACAATCAGCAGTCCCCTGGGTGAGAGCAGTCCAGAGACTGGAATCGCTGAAGGACCGGAGGTGCTGTTAGTTTCCAGATCAGGATGCAGAATTCCCTGGGAAGCCATTCTAGGCATGTGGCCTCAGTGATTAGGTGTCTGGAAGGTCTTCAGTGGTTCGGTTCTTGCTAAAGAACAACCTTTGACTGAGTAAGATCTTAAAGTAAAAAAAGTGCTCCATGAATTGTAAGATACCCCCCTCGGTGGAGAAGGTTTAAGGAAAGGCCAAGTTTGAAATGGGATTGGGACAGTAGAAGCATCTCATACTGTCATAGTCCCTTCTGAGTGTCAAGTCTGAGAACTGAAGAATGGAAAATGAGCAAGTGTCTGTGTAAGGATTTGGACTGAAAGGAAGGGAAATAAGATGGATGTGCTGCTAAGTACAAGCAACCTCTGTGTGGCCTGTTTTGGCCCACCATATTGCTGCTGCTGGGAATGTGGCCTTTTCGGCTCAAGGAAATGTCTGCAAGCAGAATCAGTCTGTTGGCAAAAGAGACTGTTGCAGAACAAATGTCAGGTGCCTACCTGTAAAGTAACCTTATCGTGAATTGTTTACCCCTCTGCTCCATAGAGTGACTGTTCCTGTTTATCAACTGTTCATTAAATGTGATCCCCTGTTTCTGCAGTTCGGGTGTTTGCCTCATTTGTTGGAGAAACTGTTTTGCTGTTACAAAAAGTTTACCTCCACAGCCAATCACCAGTGTGTTCCTGGGTGTGATCCCCTAGAACCATTCGCACCATCGAGGGGGACGTTGAGAGGCCTGCCTGGTGAAGACTGTCTACAAAGGCCATCGGGCGAAGTTGGCAAGGCCAGGCAGGTGACGGACTGCGTCATCCCACCAGTGCGCCACCTCTGCCTCGTTTGGTGGTCCGGGGGCACCCCCGATGGGTCAGATCCATCACCAGTAACATTCAAGGGAATCCAAGTACTGTTTTCCTGTATTAATTCTTGGACTGTGTTTTCATGGTTGTACAGTGCCCCTTCTGACCTTTACCACCTGGATACCCCTAGACAGTGGGAGAGGGGGCTTACAAGGGGAATATTTTTCAGCTTCCTGAGCTCTCAGTCTTTGGGCAAAAAGTCACCCTGGCTGCTCTGCTGCCTCCCACAGCAACAGGTTCAGCTGAAAGAGGCTATATTCAGTCTGCTATGGGAGGAGCATGTCTGTGTCAGTCTGCACTGCATCCATTGGAGAGCAGAGTATAAAAGCCTCATCTGGATAATGCATAAGCTGTTGCTCTAGGGTTCTCAAGTGGCCTTCCTGTTAGAGAGTGGTCACAATCCTTATGAAGTTTAGAGAAACAGCCAATTAATTTACCCCTGAGAATGGCTTTGATAGCCTCCTACAAAGACGCAGTCAATACATCTGGGGTATTGTTGTCTAGATAATGGTTTTGGATTTCAGTCTGAAGCCAGGTACAGAAGTCTACATTATGGAGCAACAATGTATTTATGCGCCACTTATTATGTGCCCCAAGCTAGGGAGAGGGTCACCAGAGCATGGTCCGAAGTTATTATATTCCCCTGAGCTACGTTCCAGGCTCTGGTGACCAACTCCTGAGCAGCGAAGATCAGGTCTATACAACTGTAAGTGGAGTGGGCAGAGGAATAAAATATAGAGTGCTTTTCCCCAGGATGGAGACTCTGCCAGACATCCCAGAGATCCTGGATCTGGTAGGTCTGCAGCATCTGAGATGCCACAGCTGCCTCAGTTCTGAGACTGGTTCCTGTTCTGTCTAGGTCTGGGTGGGGTACTATATTGAAATCCCTCCCCCAAGGATGATCCCTGTATGTGCTGCAAGCCGGGCCTGGAGGACCTTTAACTAGAAGGAAAGGTCTGACATATTTGGGGCAGATACAGATCCAGTCACTAGAGGCAGCCCCTGATAGGTCCCCTCTACAATTACAAACCTCCTATCTGGGTTGACCGTAGTTTTGTGGGCCCCGAACTGGAGACCTTTACATATCAAGATGGTTATGCCATGCTGCTTTGGTGGGGATAGAACTATGGCAAACATTCCCCACCCACATACAACATAGTTTATCCACTTCTGATGCCTGAAGGTGGTTCTCTTGTAAAAGTGCAAGGTCACAGGCCATTTCACATAGTTTAGTAAGAACATTTCATTATTTTGGGTCTGTTAACATGAACAAAACAACCTTATCACCGCTAAACACACTTTAATACAGTACGAGTTGCTCTGGAATACAAAACAAATGGGGAGGGTTTAAAATTTTTAAGCATTCAAATCACTACCCAGTGGAATAATCTGGTCTCAGCAAACCTATTACCTTTACTTTATGCATTAGAACAGGATACCTGAAGATAGCTCAAGTTACACCATTCCCTAGTTGATATAATCGCTGCTATCCAAATGTTTACTTTGCCTAAATTCATCTACATGTTCTACAACTTCCCCCTCCACATCCCCTCTACTATTTTCTGCAGAATTGATCACATTATTAGTAACTTCTTATGGGAAGGCAAGTCTCCACACCATAGTAAAGCAAAATTGCGAGCACCTTGGACCCAGTGAGGTTTGGGTCTGCCCTGGTTCGAAGGTACTTGCCTACCGAATGGCCTAGATTTTTGGGTGGTTTGCACCTCCAACACTAAACTCACCACAGGGGGTGCATCTGGAGATGGATATCACACATGTCCCTTGTCTTAGCTTATTACTAGGAAATAAATACTGGAAGAAGCTGACCTCACGCCCTGTCATACTTGTTACCTTACAGGCCTGGGATACCAGCATGTTGCTCACCGCTGTTCCTTCTAATGCTCTATTCCCCCCCTAGACCATTGACCTATCTTTGGTCTAACCCTTATTTTCTTGTTAAGGGAAAACCTATCCGCTGGACAACCTGGAAGGAATGAAATATTAGAACCATAGCCGACATTTCAGCACCCCATTCCTCTGCTCTTCTTACTTTTCAACAGGTTCAAGACTAAATGGGACTACCCAAATAACACTTCTGGTGGTGTCTTCAACTTAGGGCTGCCATTCGTATATGTGAACAAAAAGTGCTTCCACAATCCCCATGGAGCTGGCTGTCTAACTTCTATACTGCAAACAGTCCCAAGGGATGGGCAGGAAGAACATATGCTACAATATGTGATGCCAACCATCGCCCTGGCCAGAAGTAAAGAAAAATGGGAGAGAGATCTAAATATTCTTATTCCCTCTGATGTGTGGACTTTGGGGGTAAAAATAGTGTACAAAGCATGTTGGGATTCTAAAAGCTGATTAATACATTTTAAGATCCTTCAGAGATGGCATAGAACCCCTCAGTCCTTGCACTCTATGGCCTGTTCACAGGATTCCATGTGTTGGCATGTTCACAACCAGCTGCAGAGCTCCTTCCTATGCTCTGGAGTTGCTTGCATCTTACTAGCTGATGGTGAGCCATTTTGTCCAACTGCTGTCAGATTCTGAATATGATCATTCTGGCTGCCCCAGAGTTGGTTGGGCCTAGGTTTAACTACAGGGCTTCCCACCGTTACCTTGACCCCAGCAATGTTGGCTTCTCGCAGCTCTTATTGAGGACAAACATCTGCTCCTCATGTCTTGGAAGCACCCTGCTCCTCTGTCGACAACTGTCTGGCAGTCACCCCTTCCAAACTAGCTCTTTTTGAGCGATTATCCATAGTGACCTTTGGCAGCACGGTCTGTAACATAGCAGTGGAATCCATTTCTGCACTCTTGTTTGGGATTGGTACCCCTCCCCCTTCATAATCCACCATTTATTTAGTTCTTTTAGATATGCCTAAGGCTCCCCACCACCTCTCATCATATAAATACTATTTTGATGAATGCTCCAGTCTCTTCCATTTGTTATACTATTTACAATTAGTACTGTATATACTACCTTGCCGACCAGTCACATATGGTTGTAGACTTCTATGTTCTTGTTCTTTTTCTTATGTTGGATTCCGGATTTTGCTGTTTGATATAGATTTGGAAACTGTGTTTGCATCTCGATAATTTCTTTATTGTATCTTCAGTACCCATGTTATATGTTTTTTGGTGATAGGTTTTTTTGTATTTTCTCTTTGTGAGTTTGTATCATTTTGAAAATTTTAATGAACAAGTACACGTAAGAAAAAAAATAACTTTTCTTTAGAGGGTTATACAGACCATTCACATTCCATGAGACCACCTTTAGGATATTGTATGTCAACATTGGGTCACAAAGAGCCCTGACAGTGCAAGGGCAGAGAAATATGCAGTATGCAGGCTCTTGCAGTAAACAGTCTCTCCCCAGCCCCACCCCAGATCCCCACCCCACTTCCAATACTATGTATAACACCCAGCCCAACAGGACAGTTAGAAAATCCATAATGAAGACACAAATTATAATCTAGTAAACTTAGAAAAATTCTTTCTTGAGTGGTCTCAGCTACCCAAGGTAGGCTAGGTGTTCTCTCTAACAGAGCACGCGAGTGCCAGTAGGCAACACACTCACATAGAACCCTGTGAAACCAAGGACAGCAGACCCAATGGTCCCCCGATATGATAGGTTGCCAAGCATACCCTCCTATGCAAAAGGGGTATGACAATGCAGGGTGTACAGACAGTCTTGAAACTGGAGAATCAGCCTACAGCTTCAGCCCACTTCTGTGTCTCTCATTGAGTAGGGGCAACATCCGGGGCCCCAGGGGAATGTGTAACAGGCTAGTGGGCAAAGTTCCAGTCCTGAGGCATTCTTCACCTCATTGTGAGAAAGACAAGCAGTAAAATAACAAGTGCCCCATAACAGCAGATCAGGAGAGACACAGAGGGTAGCATTTAGCTTGCATCAGTCGAGCAAGTCAACTATCACATGGAGCAAGTTGTGGCTGAGACAGCAGGGTGGGATGCCACAGTCCAAAACAGCCAGTATAATTCAAAACATCAGAGGTTAAGATGAAACAAGCTGCAAGTGCAAATGGGAGCTAACTATGCCGACAAGCTACTTGCTGCTGAAGTATGGGAACCCTGTTAACAAGGGTAAAGTACATATTTATCTACTCACATAATTTCACCCAGTTACAAGCTGCCCTCTAAGATGGTGTCCTCCACATCCATCAAGACAGGTGAGCCAGCAGGGGCAGATCATGTGGCTGGAGGGAGCACAGTGCTTGCTGAAAGAAGTTGTCTGCTTCAGCTGAGGTAGAAAAAAGGAGCTTTTTCTCTTGATAGGTGAAAGAGAGTTGCCAGATAAAGAAGTGGGTATGCGCAAACCAGCCTTCACTTTGTAAAAAGCTTGACAGTGTTCAAGAATGCTGCTGGAACAGTCCAGGTAAAATGAAATCTTGGACCAGTTTACCAGAATGTCTCTTAGTTCTCTTACCCTGTGCAGGATTGATTCTTTATCCTGAGACCTCAGGGACCCCATATTCAAAAGTTTGATGGGCACTAATGGGTCTTTGCTTGCGCAAACCGGGGTTTGCACTGGATCCCCATATTCAAAAGGGGCTGTTGCATGGGCAAAGAGTGTGACTGCCCACACAAAACATAATGTATGCGGGTAGGCAAGCGGAGGGGCATGGCCATTAATAGACACACTACCTCAAATTCAGTAGTTTTGTGCTGTGCAAAAGGTTTTAGCATGGTCCTTTTGCGCAGCGCAAATACCGCCTAACAAAACCCCGACTTAATCCAGGCAACCCTAGCAGCTGCTGAAGGTAATGCAGTCATGTAGCTGGTAGGCTGCTGGGGGAGCACACCTGCCCTCTGTGGTCCCTGGAACTGCCCTCTGATCACCAACCCCTACTACACAAATGCATTCCCTGGTAGTAGTGGTCTTCCCCTTCTGATCATTAGCCTATAGCATAGTTTGAATACATCCCTGGTGCTAGTGGCCCCCCTCAATCACCAGCCTGTGCCATAGTTTAAAGACATGCCTGGTGCTAGTGCCCCCCCCAGATTGCCAGCCCATCCTGTCATTCAAATAATCCCTGGTGCTAGTGATCCCCCACTCTTATCACCAGCTCGTACCATAGTTTAAATACATCCCCGGTGATAGTGCCCCCCCCTCGCCAGCCCATAATGTAGTTTAAATACAACCCTGCTGTTAGTAGTCCCCCCAATTGCCAGCCTGTACCATAGTTTAAATACATCCCTACTGGTAGTGGTCCCCCCTCCCTCCAATCAGCAGCCCGTAGTACAATGGAGCACCCTCCATGGCATTCAGTGGTCCCCTCCACCATGGCACCAAACACCCCCACCGGTCACCTTACCATTTCCCTTAGTGCCACAGGTGCATACAGCAACTGGCGCAGCCCTCCTCACACCTCCTCGGCCGGTCACCGTATTTCCAGACAGGGGACGTGCCTCATATTTATAGGACAGGGTAGTGTCGCCCTGTCCTATAAATAAGTGGCCCACTCCCTGCCTGTACATACGGTGGCCGGAAGAGGAGGTGTGAGGAGGGCTGTGCAGGACACTGTATGCACTCATGTCACTGAGGGGAATGGTAAAGTGACCAGGGGTGTTCAGTACCATGGTGGGGGTGGAACCATTGGACACCAGTAAGGGTGTTCTGTTGTGCTACGGACTTGCGACTGGAGGGAGAAAGGGAGGGGGGACTACTACCACCAGGGATGTATTTAAACTATGGTACGGGCTGGTGATTGGAGGAGGGGACCACTACCACTAGAGATGTATTTAAACTACAGGCTGGTGATTGGGGGGACCACTAGCACTAGGCATTATGTGAATGACAGGATGGGCTGGAGATCGGAGGGAGGGGGGACCACTAGCACCAGGGTTTTGAGATAATACAGTAGGGGCTGGCAATTGGGGGGACCACTAGCACCAGGGATTATGTGAATAACAGGATGGGCTGGTGATGGGGGGGACCACTAGCACAAGAAATATCTATATGTCTGGGAAGGGGCAATTGGGAAGGTGCTGCGCTAACCTGCCTCGCTACCCATGTAAATGAGCCCATAATGGGCATGCAAATGGCCCTTTAGAATCTTGCATGCCCAGTGGGCTCATTTACATGGGTCCCTTTGAATACTGCAGATAACACTCCAGCACTATCCATTCTGGTGACGTACGCAGGAGCCCTGTTGAGGCAGTGCTAAGTGGATTAGTGCAGTGCCACCATGGCCCTATATTCAGTCGAATAGCACCAGTTCACTATTCGACTGAATATGTAATCTTTGGGCACACAAGCAATCACAAAGTGCAGCAAACATTTTTGCGCTCCACTTTGCATGATTTTGAATATCGTGCCCCAGGAGTCTGAAGATTAGTGGCCTAGGTCTCATCACCACCAGGTTACTAGAAGGTCCTCACTTTATCCTGTGTTCCCTGTGGAGTTCAAAATCAAAACTGGTCAGCTATAACTGTAGCCATTCAGGCAATATCTGCCACAGGAAAGTGATGGGATAGAAGCATAGAGACATAGAAAATGATGACAGAAGGTGACTTGTGGTCCATCGAATCTGCCCAAACACGGTTTCCGGGAACCTACTGTCACACCGGGGTCCTGTGCCCTGATTTCTCCAGCCTAGCCTTCTCTAGTGCTGTGTGATTGTGCCCAAGCCTTGTTGCATGTGTGCTTAAAACACAACACCGAATTTGCAGCCACCACTTCAGGTGGCAGTCTATTCCACGGCTCCAGCACCCTCTCTGAATAGTAATATTTTCTGATGTCCCGCCTGAATTTCCCCCCTTTTAATTTCCACTCGTGCCCCCGTGCTGTAGAACCAGTGTTCCTGGTGAAAAGCACTGTGTATGGCACTTCATTTATGCCTCTAAGAAACTTTGAAGGTTTCAATCATATCTCCCCTTTTCCTCCTAGTTTCCAATGAGTACATGTTCAAAGCCTTTAGCCTCCTCTCATAAGTGACTCCCTGAAGGCCAGGTATCATTTTTGTTGCCCTTCTCTGGACCACCTCCAAAATATCTATATCCTTTCTAAGGTGCAGCCTCCAAAAATGGACACCGTACTCTAGGTGAGACCTCACCAAGGACTGGTAGAGGGTTAGTATCACCTCCCTATCCCTGCTATCTATGCCCCTTCCAGTATATCCCAGTACCCTGCTAGCCTTTCTATAAGCCTTATTACATTGATTTTTCTGCTTGAGGTCATCCCTATTGATGACCCCCAGATCCCGTTCCTCAGCTGAGGAGCTAAGTTTGACCCCGTTTCGACAGTTTTCTGTCTTAGAGTTAGCTCTATTCAGGTGTATCACCTTGCACTTAGCATTAAATTTTAACTGCCATATGCATCCATACGCGTGTCCACCTTTCCAACTTTTTTTTTTGCTCCCACCCCCGCACCCCAGCCAGCCACTCCTTCAGGTCACCTAGGACCTCTGCGCTGCCCTGCCACCCTCGACGCCATCTGCCATCCCCATATCCGCAGCCCCCCACCGGGTAACCCGACATATCCCTTCGTCAGGAGGGTCCTCTCTTTCAGGGGAGAAAGCGCCGGTAGACGTAACCAGTTGCCCTGGGTGTTGCTGGGTTTGGTCCGGGCTGCCCGGGCTCCATGGCAGCAAGGGTCTGGCGGCCATCATCTGGTCGGCCAGGGTGCCATTTTCTGTTTTTCTCCCCTGGGAGCATGGCGTGCCACTGATATCAAGGCACATGCCGATGTCCGTCATGCTCCCAGTTCAGCGGGACCTGAAGTGTTGCCATTCCCACGGCCTCCGCCAGGAGCCAGCATACGCAGGGTCACAGATCCTCCTCCCCCGGGAGAAGGCAAGCGCTCGACAGATGCTCAAGCCTTCTCCCCCTGGTCAGCCCTCTGGTGCCTGAGTCCATTCCTGAACCTGAGTAGCTGGCATCACAAGCAGAAATCCAACCGCTGCACCAACAGGCTGGCAGCCTTTCTAACTTTTTGAGATCCTCCTGTAACTTTCTGACTTCTCCTGACTCCCTCCATGCTGTCCACTCTGCCGCTAAGTTTGTGTTGGCAGATAGGGTGATGTTGCCCTTTATACTCTCACTGATGTCGCTAAGGAATACGTTGAAAAGGATCGGCCCCAGGACTGACCCCTGAGGCACCCCACTAGTGACATGTCTTCAAATAGATCTTACTTCATTTACTACTTCCCTTTGTTTCCTGTCTTCCATCCAATTTCCCACACACCTATTTGTTCTGCTGCTCCCAGATCCTCCAACTTTTTTAAGAGGTGCCTGTGTGGGACTATGTCAGATGCCTTACTGAAGTCAAAGTAAAGCAGGTCCACTGCATGACCCCTATCCAACTCCCTGGTTACATGGTCAAACAAAGTAATAAGGTTCATTTGACCTGCCTGCCACAAACCCATGCTATTTATTGTCTTGAAGATGATTAACTTTGAGGTATTCTACCAGATCTTGTTTAATAAGGGTCTCCATCAGCTTGCCCACTATTGATGTGAGACTGACTGGCCTATGATTACCCGTCTTCTCCTTACTGCCTCTCTTATGGAGTGGCACCACGTCAGCCACCCTCCAGTCGCTTAGTACAATTCTGGACTTAAGTGACCTATGGAACAGGTGCGAGAGAGGGTCTGCTAGCTCCTCTGCCAGCTCTCTCAGCACCCTGGGGTGCAAACCATCAGGGCCTGGGGCCTTGTTGAGTCCGATGCCTGAAAGACCTTTCCTGACCCTGTCAGTAATGAACTCCTGGATGCACATTCTATGGATTCCCCTGGCTGCGGCCCTGATACCACTGTCTGGCAGCAGGCCCTGTTCCTCCCTAGTGAATACCTAGTAAAAGTATTCATTGAGGGCCTCTGCTTTCTGCCCATTGTCCTCCAGCACCTCATCCTTAATCATACAATTCCCCCCCTTCCTTTTTTGGCTGATATAGTGGAAGAAATTATTTTTCCCTGATTTAACCCCACGTGTAATCTACAGCTCTTTCGCTGCCTTGGCCTCCCTCACTATTCTCTTGGCCTGCCTGCTTTTCTGAATGTAATCCTCCCATTCCATGTCCCCCTTTTGCTGCCTGTACAATTTGTATGCTTTCCTTTTGGCCTTGATTGCCTCCCTTACTGAAGGAGAGAACCACATGGGTCTTTTATACCCATTTTTCTTTGTTAAAGTCCTGATACACAGCCTGGTTGCCTCGAGGACTGCTTCCCTAATTCCTTCCCATATTTCCTCCACCTCTGACTTGTTCCTGATATTCATTAGCCTTCCCCTCACTAATTGCCTTAATCTGCCCTCCTAAAGCATAGCACCTCTGACTCTGAGGAGGTTTTTGTATCACCTGTGGATATTTCAAACCCAACAGAATTGTGGTTGCTATTTGCCAAGGGTTCTCCTACCCTGACTGATCTAATCACTTCTGAATTTATGAGGATCACATCCAGGATGGCATCCCCCCCGGCTGAATCCTTCACTAGTTAGGACAGCAGACAGTCCTGAATTGCGTCCAGTGGAGCCTGACTTCTCGAGCTCTTAGCTAATGGAACCTCCCAATTCACATCTGGTCGGTTCAGGTCTCCAACCACCACTATGTTACCCTTACCTGCCATCTTTTGTATCTCCTCAGCTAATTGTCCATCCTTCTCCTTGCCCTGTCCCGGGGGTCTGTAAAACAGCCCCATGTGCAGTTTTCTTCCTGCTGTGGCAGTTAGGTGAGCCCAAAGTGACTCTATGCCTTCCCCCCAGCAAGTCTTGACACTTATATCTTCAATTACTTTGATGCCCTCCCTCACATAGAGGGCAATCCCCCCTCCCTCTGTCCCTCCTGAACAGCACATAGTCTGGAATTGCAAGGTCCCACCCATTGTCTGTGGCCCAGGTTTCAGTTATAGCTACCAAGCTGACCTTTGTGTCTGCCATCAAAGCCTGGAGTTCACTGATCTTGTTGTCTGGGCTTCTAGCATTAAGGTAGACACCCCGCCATGAGCTTGCAGTGTGCCCTCTGCTGGCTGATTATAGTTCCCCCTTTCCAACAGATCAATCAATCAATCAATCTTTATTGGTATACTGGAAAGTATGTGAGCAAAAATTACCATTTTCACAAATGTCCAGTATAAGAGATACCAAGATGGTATAACAATACAAAACAGAGTCTAACAAAAGCAAGATATATACAGGGGAAACAATCCAAACAAGTGGTTTAGATACACAGAACAATGTCAAAGACTAACAGTTGTCTAACAGTTACAGCAATTTTCATAAACTGAAAACCAGGAGGAAATCGATTACAATAAAGTAAAGAGAGAAACACATAGAGTGGCCCGAACATTTACTTGTGTAACACATAGAGAGCAGGAAAGAGAAGGGAAGGGGTATAGAGGGGTCAGTAACCTAAGTGCTATAGCCTTAGGTGGGGACGTTAAAGTCTTTAATGGTTGTATTCGGGTCGCCAGTTGAAATATGAAGAAACCTAGGATAGGAGTGGGTGGTGGGAGTGAAAACTAAGTTGGGGGAACAAAGGGTGGGGGATGGGTGTGGGGAGGGAGGGGGGAGGGTAAAGGGACTAGAGTAAAGCAAGGGGGACTAGAGATAAGTAAGGTGGAGAGAGGCCGGGTTTAGTTGGAGGGCCAGCTGGGGCAGCTGCAGATGGAAGAATTAAGTATATGAACTTTGAGGTAAGAGTTGAAGGTGTAGAGGGACCTACAGGCTTGGATATTGGGGGGCAGTTGGTTGTACAGCTTAGTGCCCTTATAGGTGATCAAGTTCTGAGTTTGCTTAGTGCAGTAGAAAGGGGTGTCAAAAACCATACTTGAGGCCCCTCTGGTCGCCCGAAAGGCAGTAGCAAAGGGGAAGAGGGTAATCACACTGGGTGGTGGCAAATTCAGGTGTATCTTAAGGAGGAAGGAGAGCATTTTTTGTTGGAACTGCCCTTCAAGGGTGGGCCAGCTAAGGGAGGAGTAGAGGGTACAGTGGTGAGCTTCCCTTTGTCATTTAGCTAGTGTCTGACCTACGTCATACACTTTCTTTGTGTCTATGTGAATGGAACGATTTTGTCTACTCTCAGTTCTTCTCTTGGGGGTGGAGCTGGCTAGGCACAGTACCTGTTTTTATGCCTTAGACTCCCCTCCGCTCATGGTCCAAGTAAATTTCCAACTTCTGAGCCAACACTCTTGCTCCTTCTGCCAAGAGGTGACGTCCATCCTGTCTGAAGAGTGATCTATCCCAGAAGTTCCCCAAGGGTCCTATAAAATAAAATCCTTTTGTCTGGCACCAGTCCTTCAACCAGCTGTTGAATTCCTGTTTCCACTGGACTGATTCTTTCCAGGCTGCCATCCTTTCCCCACACAGGTAGGACTTCCCAGAAGGCCAGGTAAGTTGCTGCTGCCAAAAGCATTTCTCCCAGCTTCTCGATACTCTATTTTGCATCCTCAACCTTCTGGTCATCCAGATCATTGGTTCCTATGTGTACCAGCACTCCCAGGTCTCCCTCCTCTCTGTCTGTAATTCCTCTGATGCATTCACAGTCCCATTTCACTGAGGTACTGGGAAGACATCTGACTGTCTCCACCTTCTGTGAAAACTTGCACAGTTGAGATTCCATTCCCCTAACCATGAAATTGCTAACCACCATGATTTTCATGACTTCCTGCTAGTTCTTCTCTGATCTGCCACTGGTTACTGGGGCGGCTGCTGAGGCAGCTTTCCTTTTCATCACCTTGACAGGACTAGCATCTCCTCTAGCTGGGGCGGATCTTGTCCCTTGGCTCCCTCTGTAAGTCCCAACAGCTGTAAGTTTTTATGACAGCCTCACCCCTCAAGATTTTCAGTTTTTCTGGTCAGCCACTTAACCTGCTTCTTGGTGGTTTGGAGGGGATTAGAGGCAGAGACACACACACCACATCAAGATCCTCCAGCTTTCCTTAAACCACAGTAACCCGACCAGTTAAAGAGGGGGTGGCTGTTTGTGTGTCAGTTACTGTGCAATGGAAGGATTCAACAGCGGCGGCAATTTGCTAAAGAGGCTCCCCAGTCCCCATGCTTGTCAGGCTCTTCAGTCTGGGGAGTGCAAGTCATGGCTGAGGTAGCCATCTTCAGACAGTGAGGTAAGTAGGCTTTTCTTTCTTTTCTGGGGGATTGTAGTCTGACCGAAATGTTCCTCACCTGTGAACACATTCCAAGGGAGCCCACCCTGCTAAGTTTTAAATCTAGATGCTGTGCAAAATCACTGGATCGTGGCAGATTAACAAAGGGACCACGCAGAGCTAGAGGTCTAAGCTCATCTTGGGTTGGCGCACACATGACCTCCCCCTGTAGTTTTCTTAAACCTTAGACAGCCGACAGAATCAGAACAGACAGGAAATCTGGACAGATGTATCATTCCACAGCACAACAAGGGTTAATGTTATTCTGTATGCACATTCTATCTGTAGCTCCCAATTTCAGCTGTAGCACATGAGGTATCCAAGCTGTCAAAAAGGTATGTGTCCTCTCCCTCTTGGCCCTCTGGCACCACGAGGACCCTCACACTGCACTCTCTCTGTTGATTCTCTACGTGTTTCATGCAGCGTTTTGTGCTTGTGTTGTTCATAAACATATCTGCCACTGCAGTGATTACCTTATCCCCTCACCATCACTTTTATTGCCTTCAGAGATTGTTCATACACAGCCAGCAGTTCATCCATGAAATCAACTTTTTTATCAATCTGCTGGATGGATTTCCAGAGAGTTGTGATGGATGTCTGTAACAACTGTAGGGAGACCTCTGTCCATGGGTCCTGAATTCCCACTGCTTGTCCTACCTCTCAGCCTCCTGCCCCTAGGGCTGGAAAAAGTCTGACTGAGCAGCCAGTGTGTATTCTGAGGCTTCCCTTTATTCAAAGATTATGTACCCATCTATATTTATATACGGCAGTGGTTTTACCAGCCCTCGACATGAATGGTGCTTCTCATTTTTGGAGTTGTGGATTTCTGGGAGTGTCAAGGGTGCTAGTTTAATGGCATGGGGCCTCTGCTTGCATTCCCTTCTTGCAGGTTTGTGCAATTTTAATTTGCCACTCAGGCTATTTAACTCTGATTGCTGTGGGACCATTTCATTTTCCTTGAAGCCGCTACTAGCCTTTGGAGGAGAGGAAGAAGTTTCCACTTTTTACGTTCGCATGCGCGCATGTGCAAGGAACGTTTTGGGAGAGTAGCACACTTGGAGGTGTGCCTCTCCCACCCAATGCATTGCTCCCTTGAGCAGGCATGGCGGTCCTGCACCAATGGGTGCAGGAGCTCAGTGTAAACAGCGGTGTTCCCTCTGCTTCAAAAGGAAAACACGCTGCCATACTGAACACGCCACCATCCCCTCCCGTCCGCATGCTCCCCGTCGCGCATCCGCCGCCCCCCAAAGCTTTCTGCCACGTTGGGGCCACCCCAGCATGGCAAAGGTTGTTTGTTTGCGACGGGGTGCCCAATCCTCCATCGGCTCCACGGTCCCCAAGCCATCCTGCTGCCACGCTGGGAGCCCACCCCAGCGTGGCAAACCGTTAGTTTGTTTGACGGGGTGCCCAATCCCTGTGGCTCCTCGCTCCCAGTGTAGTTTGCGATGGGGTGCCCAATCCCGTCGGCTCCTCGGCCCCCACATCTTCTGCCACTGGAGCCCACCCCAGCATGGCAAAGGTCACGTAGTCGTTTTTTTGTTTAAACCTGTAAAAACAAAAAGCGGTCCAGCAAAAATCTCCCAACCCCTCCACAACCGCACCCACCCTCTTTTAGCCTCCCTACACCCCACCCCATACTTACCTCCGGACTCTGGCGCGACGATCTTCGGTGGACTGGGAACACGTCTGCACTCTTCAAAGCCGACCGCAAACTGAGGAAATGCCGGTAAGCTGTATAATGGGCTACACAGGGGGTTTCAACTTTATTGCATATCTCAGTCATTTTGGAATTTTGGCACCAAATTTTCAACATGGGGTTTTTGGGACCTTCTCATGAATGATGTCACTGTCATGGCGTTATTCAGGCCGAAGGGTGATTTCGCAGGCACTGCACAGTCACTGCAAAATCGCCTTGGCGCAGATGCTACCGCGGCAGTGATATCGTCGAAGGTCATGCTCGGTGGTACAAATCAAAAATGACTGTTCTGATGTGCATTCGCGCGGTTCCTCATGCCTTTCGTCGTTCGAATTTCAATATTTTCCTCCAGATTTTCAACATTGCCATTTTGCCACACCTCCTCACTTGAGCAGTACAGCTGTCATTTTTCACATCCTGCCCAAAATGTGTTTCTGCCAATATAGCGCGCAATGGCGCGGTCGATTGTCTGAACTCAATGTATGGGACACATTAAGAAAATCACAGTGACACTGATCATGAGCAGAGGTCTTAAAATGGCTATGTTGAAAATTTGGTAAAAAATTCCTAAAATTACTGTTTTACGAGCGTGCGTTGCGCAGTTCCTATGCACGCTTGTAAGTTCGTAATTTCAATATTTTCACTCCAGATTTTCAACATTGCCATTTTACCACACCTCCTTATGAGCAGTACAGCTGTCATTTTTCACATCCTGCCCAAAACATCTTTCCCCATGTAGTGCACAATGGGCGCGGTCGGTGTGCGAAATCAATGTATAGGACACGGTAAGAAAATCACAGTGACACTGTTCATTAGCACAGGTTTTAAAATGGCAATATTGAAATTAATGAAAATTCTAAAAATGGCTGTTTACGAGCGTGCGTTGCACAGTTCCACCTGCGGCTCTTGGGTTTATGATTTTCAATATTTCCACTCCAGATTTTCAACATTAGCATTTTACCACACTTCCTTATGAGCAGTACAGCTGTCATTTTTCACATCCTGCCCAAAACATGTTTCCGCCTATGTAGCGCACAATGGGGGTAACAAAAAGATCATGCTGACAATTTATTGTGCAAATACCAGCAATCGCACAGGGCATTAGGGTAAAGCACCATACATGCCAAACACCACTGCAAATACCTGCAAGCGAACGTTCGGCATTGACAAATGCTTGTTAATGTTTAGAATGCACCTCCCTTAATGTGTGTTACCAGCTCAGTCTGACCAGTGTTTTCTATTATGTCTAAAGATGTGGCTGATGGTGAGAAGGGTCAGTGAGGCGGAGCGGGACACTTGCAGCTAGCTGTGGTGTGCCTCTGGCCCTGTGAAAAGCATTTCATGCCTTAAGACATTTGGGTCTGGCCCTGACTGCACTGAGTTTCAAGTGTACTGGACCAGATAAACTATAGCCCAGTTGTGAACTCAGACTGTTAATGTTTCACAGCTGCAGGCATAGTTTTCCTTTCAGCACTACAGCCTTTTGTTAATGATGGACTATTGTATGGGTTATTTTCCTGGGTTATTTTTTTATTTGCCCAACACATGGGTCTCTTAATCTCTGATATTACCAGATGGAAATATGCCTCAGGGTCTGATATACATATTTAAGAGATGTTTGTATAATGTGGTTGGGGAGACATGAGAGTGTGGATTGCTTTCATGTTTGAGGGAAAGCTTGCTTGGTCCACAATTTGCTTATTTTCTTACAATGAGCTCTAACATCCATCACTGAACTTATGGTGTGACCATCCTTAAAGGAAAACTACACCCTCATATCTTGTAAATTTTAATTTGTTTTCATGTCAACAATCAACTCTTTTCGTGTAGCTGTTCAAAATGTATGCAATAGCTTTAGTTTGTTCTCACACTTCATACTAGGCCCTGTAACTATCCTTGGGGGTCCCCATTTGCTGGTTGTTGAAATCCCATTGCCCTTGAGAGCTACATTAGCATAGGAGAACATGATGTGTAATCACCCTTTAGACTCCACAGTATGCCTGTCTGCTTAATTAGACTTTAAAGGAAAACAGTGGAAAAGGCACAGCTTTCCCCAGTTACTACAAAAATGCCTGATTAGTGCTTTTAGACAGTAACAATTTTTAAAAAAAGTACTTCTGAATGCTTTTTTAATGATTGAAACAGTGGCCCTCAACTTCCACTTTCTATTGCTGGCAGCCACCATCTCAAGAGCAGCAGTGAGCTTCCCTAGCTCACTTTATGCTAATATGTTCTACTGACCAATAGCAGAGGTCGGCTGGACATATTAGCATGAAGTGATAAAGGGAATACAGCTCTCACTAACAAAATGGAGTTGTGCTATGTTTAAATCATTAAACAAAAGTTGTTATTGTTTGAAAGCACTAACCGAGAGTTTTTGTAATGTCTTGGGAAAGCTGTGTCTTTTCCAATGTTTTCCTTTAAAGAAACAAGTTGCAGGAAGGTGTGAAATGCCACATTTACATTCAGTTAGCTTTGCAAACTGTCCAAGTTACAATGCAAGGTTCTTCCCTTTAAACTGCATTCAATGTATGTGTTTCAAGAGAGTTTTTGCAAGGTATTTGTTCTTTCAGCATAGAGATACATGGTATAAATGGGTGATGTTACAGCATGTTCTCATATGCTAATGCTGCTCTCATGGACAGTGAGATTTCAATAACCATAAAATGAAGACCCCCAGGGTACCCACAGGGGGCTACATGAACAGTGAAAACAAACTAAAGCAAACACGTATAGCCCTAACAGCTACAGGAAAAGAGTTGTCTGTTGACATGGAAACAAATCAAACTTACATGATATGAGGGTGTAGTTTTACTTTAATGGGGAAATGACGACCACCACCATCTTCATCAATGACCCAGAGGTGGAGAGAATGGAGTCTGAGATAGAGTTCAGAGATCACCATACTATGATCTCCTGCCTTGGAAGTATAGCAATGATTTATTTTAATTTACTGGTTACCCTGTTGGCTTTATTCTTAGTTCTGTTGGATGTTTTACACTTGTTACATATCACTACTCATTTTTTTGAAATGCTGTACTAGGAATGTGTGGCATTTAACTTTGGTATACCTACACATCAGGTTGGGGCACCGAGCACTGTTTTACTATTCATAGTGACCACAGTCAAGACCCCTGAAATTCTGCGATTCTGCAGCCACAGAATTTTCTGCAGAATTTGCATCATGCCATAGATTATATGGTGCTGCAGAATTCATTGTTCATAGTTTCTGTTTCCCTTCCACATCTCATTTATCCTGTAGATTCTTCTCAATGCTCAGCATGTGATGTCATTGCTGACATAACATTTTAGCCAATGGCAAGACTGCAGTCTGCCACCGAAATGAATAAATCATGCCACAAAAATCAGAAAGTGCTGCTGCAGAAGCCTATGAGCCCTGCCACAGAAATCAGGACAAAGTGCTGCAGAACACCAGGGGCTCTGACCACAGTTAATGCTGACACAGTACTGCTTTTTCATAATGTTAATGGGGTTACCAACCCTGTTAAGAGAAGTTAAGGTAATGCCCCTCTTGAAGAAATCAAGGGTTACATAGAACATAAAAACATAGAATCTGCCTGCAGATAAGGACCACATGGCCCACCTAGTCTGCTCATTTCCCTACTCACTGCTGCAGCCCCAGATTCTGATCTGCGGCTCTCCAGCTCTGCACATCTCCAGGGTACCCTCATGTCTATCCAATGCACTCTTGAACCACCATATTGTTTTCACCCCCACTACTTCTGCTGGAAGGCTGTTCCATGGCTCCACCACCTTTTCAGTTAAAAAGCACTTCCTAACATTACCCTTGAGCCTTCCACCCTTCAGCCTCATATCATGCCCACTTGTTCTTTTGCAGAGTTTTCTTTGAAATATGCTTTCCACTTGTACCCTGTTTATTCCCCTAAGGTACTTGAAAGTCTCTATCATATCTCTTCTCTCCCTTTTTTCCTCCAGTGAATAGATATTAAGGTCCTTAAGTATTTCCTCATAGGGCTTCTGGTGCAGTCCATGTACCATCTTCATTGCCCTTCTCTGAACTGTCTCTATTTTGTCAATGTCCTTCCGGAGGTATGGTCTCCAGAACTGGATGCAGTATTCCAGCTGAGGCCTCATCAGTGATCTGTACAGTGGCATCATCACCTCTTTCTTCCTGCTTGCTATGCCACTCCCTATGCACCCCACCATTCTATTTGCTCTCCCCACCACCTTTTCACACTGTTTGGTTACCTTCAGGTTGTCAGATATGATAACCCCAGATTTCTCTCCTGACATGTGGTGGCCAAAATTTCTGCACCCATCCTGTACTCCTCCTTTGGATTCCTGTGACCTAGGTGCATGATCTTGCACTTTTTAGCATTGAAACTCAACTGCTAGACATCTGACCACTCCTCTAATAGGCTTAGATCCTTTCTAATTTTGTTCCACCCCTTCCCGTGTGTCCACTTTGTTGCAGATCTTGGTGTCATCTGTGAAGAGGCTCACCTTTCCCTCCAGATGCTCTGCAATGTCATTAGGACTGGCCCCAGCACTGACCCCTGTGGCATCTGCTGATCACCTCCCTCTCCTTAGATTTCATGCCATTTATCACCACCCTCTGAGTCCTGTCTCTTAGCCAGTTTCCAACTCACTTTACCACTGTAGAACCCACTCCCAGACTCCCCAGTTTATTTAGCAATCTCATGTGCGGGATGGTGTCTGAGGCCTTGCTAAAATCCAGGTAGGCCACATCCACCACCCCTTCCTGATCTACCACCCTGGTTACCCCAGTCAAAGAAATCTATAAGATTCATCTGACAGGACCTTCCCTCTGAGAATCTATGCTGCCTTGGATCCTATGCCCCACCATCCTCCAGAAACTTCACAATCATCTCCTTAAGTAAGGACTCCATTAGTTTCCCCACTACTGAGGTCAGGCTTACAGAACTGTAACTGCCTGCCTCCTCTCTGCTTCCACTCTTGTGGAGAGGGACCACATCTGCTCTCCTCCAGTCCTCAGGTACCTCCCCTGTCTTTAGTGATGCATTGAAAAGGGCAGCCAGTGGTTCCACCAGCACTTCCCTGAGTTCCTTTAATACTCTAGGGTGGATCCCATCTGGCCCCATTGCCTTATCTGCTTTTATTTTCCCGAGTTCTTCTAGGACTCTTTCCACCGTAAATGGGCTGGAGTCTACCTCCTTCCTCTGACTACCCTTCTTAATAAGTCTCAGTCCCTCACCCTCCCCTTCCATGGTGAATACTGAACAAAAGTACTTGTTCAGTATCTCAGCCTTTTCTAGGTTATCCTCTCTCCCTTCCTTCTTTAGCCTAACGATCCCATTTCTGATCTTTTTCCTCTCACTAATGTATCTGAAGAAGGTCTTGTCGTGTTTCTTAATAGCCTGGGCTATACCTTCCTCTGCCTGTGCTTTAGCCCTTCTAATTATTTTCCCAGATTCCCTCTGCTTCTCCAGATATTGTTCGCTGTCCTCACCCTTTTGTGTTTCCATGTATCTTCTGAAGACTTTTCTTTTCCCTTGCTTTCTTGACCACTACCTTCGAGAACCATAATGGCATTTTCTTTCTTTTACTCTTGCTATGCATTTTGACACAGTGACCTGTTACTTCTGTTATGACTCTCTTGAGTCTAGACCACTGTTTTCCCACATCTCTCCCTGTACCTTCTGCTGCTAGGGCTCTTTAGAGATTTCTACCCATCTCCTTAAAGTTAGCCTTCCTGAAATCTAGGACCTTTATCCTTGTATGGCTTGCCTCCTCTACTGTGGTTACCTTAAACCATACTGTTCTGTGGTCACTGGTACCAAGGGGACTGCCCACCTTCACATCTGTGATCCTGTCCCCGTTGGTCAGGACCAAATCCAGTATAACCTCCTCATGAGTTGGTTCTGCTACAAGCTGTCTTAAATTTGCCCCATTCAGGGCAGTCATGAAGTTCCTGCCCCTTGTTACACTCACAGTCTGAGTGCTCCAATCTACCTCAGGCAGGTTGAAGTCACCCATTAGTAGCAGTTCCCCTTTGGCTGCCATTTTGTGGATGGTTTCCACAACAGCGTCATCTGATTCCTCCCCCTGTGCCAGAGGCCTGTAAATCACTCCAGTACAAATGGCTGTCCTTTTTCCCACCTCCAAGGTGACCCACAGTGCCTCTGCTCCTTCTTGTAACCCTTGAGCCTCTGTTGCTTTAATCTCCTCCTTCACATACATAGCTACCCCCTCTTCCCTTCTCCCTTCCCCATCCTTCCTAAAAAGTGTGTATCCTGGTATGGCTATATCCCAGTCATGGTTCCCTGTGTATTATGTTTCTGTAATAGCTACTATGTCCAGGTTTTCATCTTCCATTAATGCCATTAGATCTAGGATTTTGTTCCCCAGACTGCAGGCATTCATGCACATTACTTTCCATCTTGTGCGCCCTCCCTCCTTTTCCCTGTTTTTTGGCCCTCTGAAGTTTTTGGGTTCCATCTTCTGTCCTCTCCATTATTGTGTTTAATTTATTTATTGGGTTTTAATAGTGCCCTTGTACTAATTGGATTCTCCATTATTTCAGATATGTAGTGTTGTGGGGGGCTACCTTTATCCCCCTGACTGCTCTCCCCCCTGGCTAGTCTAAATGTGCGCAGAAGAAGCATTTGAACTTTTCAGTGAGGATACCTTTGCCCCTTGGATAGATGTAGGCTATCTGGTGAATACAGTCCTTCCTGCCTCCATATGAGATCCCAGTCCCCAATGAGGTCATACCTGTCCTCTCTGCACCATTTCTTCAGCCATGTGTTGAATTCCATGATGTGGATGTCTCAACTCTCTCCCTTGCCATGGACAGGTAGAACCTCCGAGAAGGTAACAGAGGGTGCTACTTGCCCAAGACACTGCCCCTGTTCCCTAAATTCCTCCTGCACATTTCCTACGTCTGTCCCCTCACCTGCCAGGTCATTTGTCCCCATGTGGATAATGATGTCCAGCTCCTACCTCCTCGCTACCACCCTAGCGATCTCTAGAATCCACCTGCCCTCCCTCCAAACTGTGCCACCAGGCAGGCACACCACCTCCCTCTCCCCATTGCTGCCCACTCTCAGCTCTATCCCTCTAATGGTAGAGTCTCTGAACAGGATTTTCTTCCTCCTCCTGTGTATTTTCCTTCTCTTTGCCCTCGGGCCTCCATCATGGGCCACCAGATCACCAGAAACAATCAGCTGCACCAGCAAAAAACCCCAAGCAGGTATCTTCCCAAAAGAAACCAAAAAGCAATCTGCTACCAAGTGAAATCAACAATAATCAGAAAAAGAAGCAATAAAATAAGTAATGAGCAGTTACTTCCCTGAAATGAAACTGATTCCTTCCCCTTCTGGCCTCTTATGAGAAGCCAAGACGCAACCTGCTACGTGCTACCACCAATCTGACTCAGCCCCACCTCCAGTTATCAAGTAGCTAAGGCCCCAGGCCAGACAGTTAGCACCCCTCTCCCAAACTACAGAGCCAGACAAAAAATAGTTCCTGCACTGTAATGTTAATGGAGTAAAAAAACAATAAGATAAGCAGAACAGTAGCCAAGTGAAATCAGCAACAAACAGTAAAAGAAGAAGAAATAAAATCAGCAATGAACAGGTGCTGCATTGAAATAAATCTGATTACTACCGCTGGATCACCAGAAACAATCAGCTACACAAGCAAAAAACCTCAGAAACAATCAGCTACACAAGCAAAAAACCTCAGAAACAATCAACTGCACCAGCAAAAAAAAAAAGCAGGTACCTTTCCAAAAGAAGCCAAAAAGCAACCTCTACCAAGTGAAATCAATAAGTAGCAAAAGAAGCAATAAAATCAGCAATGAGAAGGGTTGAGTATATTATGCTACAAGAGACTCATTTGTCATCATTCAGTGCTTCAGATGCTATAAATAAATTCCTGTGTTTTCTCCTTCCTCAGTTAATGTGAAAGCCTGCACATTACCTCCTTGCTGAGATCCTTCTCTCACCTTGGTCAGAACCCTACTGACCAACCTATCTATCTAAGCCTCCTAGTGGAGGGTTTATATAGTGAAGGAAAGGGGTGTGGTTTTCACTGAGGCCCTCCTCCTTTGTGACATCACATTCCCTTGCATCTATAAAACCTACCATTTCAGGGGCAGCTTGCCCTACAGTAGGACCTTACAGCATGAGACAGACCTCTGGGTGAAACAACTTTTCTTTACAAATGTGAAAAGTATAAGGATAAACCAAACCTGTTTAAGAACAAATAACAGTCTATAGCCTTAGCATGGAAAAGAGAGATGAGGAGCGCGCTCCCTATCTGCCTCCATATAAGGTTATAGCTTTTTATTTGTATTTTTGTTCATATAAGGAAAACACACATAAGTGAACCACTGAAGCATGTATATTTTGTTTCATAGAATATGGTACTCTAATCTTTGGTCATGCATTATTTTCTTCCCAAATCCCTTGCTTTATATTTCCAGAACCTTTTATTATTTTTCTCAAACAGCTTATCTGGCTGCTGCACTTTCAGCAAACAGCTTATCTGGCTGCTGCACTTTCAGCCGATGCCTTGCTAAGGAACTCAGGCTTCTAAAACACAGAAGGCTTAACTTCAATAATTACAACTCCCTTTTGAATGAATTTTTTTGACACTTACAGAACTCCAATGAATCTGCCTGTAGTGTTTTAATTATACTCTCTTACTTTAGCCCATTTTCAAGTGTTTTAAAAACAAGGGTACATTTTTCATTGCTTTGGAGCTTATTAGAAGCTGCACCATAGCAACCAAACACAGTTGCTTTAATTTCCTCCTAAATTTAAACTTAAGTTTTTGGGTACAGGGGTATTAAACTCATACAGTAATTGTACAGGTTCCATAGCACGTTCCTGCAAACATGTACTTTGTTTGTGTTGCCTAAAACATTTTTTCAACTGTTTGCAGCAATTTTACAGTCTCAGCTTTCCTTACTCACTAATTGATTTGTAGCTGAAGCCTTTTTTCCACAACCCAGCCCTCTACTCATTTTGGGGCTTCTTTTAAGTGACACAGCTACTTCTTTACATATATTATAACAAGATGCAAGTTTTTTTTAATACCAGAGCAAAAAAGTGACAGTAAAGGCAAAGTAGAAAATTGCCAGGTTGGCCACCCTGACAAGAAAATTAGGATAGATAAGAATAAGCAGAAGAAGACAGGATGGGGGGTTATTGCATCTTCTCTGTGTCAGCTTTATCCTTCAAAACTGGACCTCCTGTTACAGTGGAGCATGATAATCTGCATTTCTTTTAATACTGTAGTGTTGTTGCCTCCTCCTATAAGGCTGGGCACAGGACAGGGATGGCCATTCTGATTCCAAACAACATAGTGTTTGAACAGCAAGATTAACTGATCAACAAAGAGGGTTGTTATGTTTTGGTAAAAAGGTGGAATAATGGGGCTCAGGTTACCCTGGCTTCAGTATATGTCCCTCGTAGGGCAAATTATGCTTTTTTTAGGTAATTATTCTAAAGATTCCAGACTGAGTCGAGGTTCCCTGTTATTGGCAGCTGATTTAAATGTGACCTTCCATCAAAGGCTAGATAGTACAAGGCAGAGGATCTATGACAATCAGCTGACAATTTTGTTGTTGACTGACATTACAGCAACTCCTTTATGTCGACTGTATTTGCGGTCGACGTAAAGGGAGTCACTTCAGACTGTGTTTTCTTCAGAGGGCTTTGCATAAATGCTTCTGCTTCCTTCCTCCATTCTGCTGTCTGTCTCGCTGAGCTGATGCTGTTGATAAACTGATGGCGGACAAATTTACACTACAAGTTAGTGCTGCTGCTATGCTCGTGCATACTAATCAAAGTCAGGTTGGCTGTCTTTCGCCACCTGGTGGCCACCTAGGCCTAGAAGTCGCTCCCTGCAATTAAATCTTTTTTCTTGGCCAATGACCCCCTCTTCCTGCTCTCTCTTCTTTGTCTGTACCAGCTGTCACTGTATGATCATGAACGATTCCTGTAAAAGAACAAAAACAGAAAATCATTTTGTGCAGGCAGGCCCTGGACCACTGCACTGCTGCACTACATCCACATTTTTATATTCTATTTGTAAATGACAATATTACTCAATTTTTGTTAAAGTTAAAAGAGGTGTTCAACAGTGGTCAGGAGGAAAAAACACTTCAGCCTGTTGTACCTGCCCCTAGGCCATCTGACATACAATTAGTTGCACCACCACAGACTTCACACACCCCAACACCTGACACTGCCCCATTCAGGTGGGCACATTTCAGCCCACTCCCTAGTCCTTCCCCAGTACTGGCACGATATCCCAATGGGGAAAGAAACAGGAGGGAAGAGGTATACAGTACAGGGTGGAAAACAACCCTAATGGCAGGATGATCCACCAGACCACCACAGGCTCTCTGCTCCCACTGTTGGAATTAGGCCAGGGCTCCGGGGCCCGAGCCCAGGTAATTAATCAAGGAGCCTCGGTAGCTATGAAAAATGAATCTGTGCACTAGGGCCAAGGTTTTCCCCCCCCTCTCGGTACATCTTTCTCACTAGGAACTTGCAGGATAACCCCTCAGATGTAAAAAGAGAAACTTTTGAAAAAAGGCATCTATGCAAGGCTATTACTGCAGTGGGAAGTAAGACATTAACAGGTTAAGCCAAGGTCCTTAAAACAGTTCATTAAGCATTCTCTAGAGTTGGCACCAATATACCAGAGATAACACAAACACTTCTGTCTGAGACTGGGGATTCATTATTTTAAAAGAGGAAGGTCACAAGTGCAGTTAATTAAGAGGACATATTTTCGGTACGATCAGACTGGAATATGACATCATACTCCTTGGTCCTCCTGTTTCAGTTGAGTAGAGAATGATGGCTCTATGAGCTGGATGGGTCATAGATTAGCTCTTAAAGAGAGAACAGCACTGTTGGAAGCTTGCCATAAAAACAGCTGTGTTTCTTTGATGACTGTGAAAAGTCCCCCTCCTATCCCCACCAGTTTGACAGAGAACCCCCTGCTCCATACCAGGAAACTGATCAAATTAAGGTTGTGGTTCCACTTCCACCTGAGGACTTTGTGTGTGTGTGTCTGTGTGTGTGTATGCGAGTAGAACTCTGAAGAATTTTTAATTCATGTATAGTATTCCATGTCACCATTCCATGTGTGTGTGTGGGGGGGGGGCATTCTACTACTGAAATAATGCAGAGATTTGAATTCTTCTATTCCATGGTGAACAATCACACAGTGTACTAAATATGAAGAAAGACAGGTGACTGACAGGTGAAAAACATCTGTGGAGGGACTATTTTTTAAAACTTTTAGAGTCTTCATTTTTTAAAAGTTGCCTCTGGGCCCATTTTCCTTTGCAATGTGCCTTACAACGCCCCTGACTGTGGGGTAAACGTAGTGCAACCAATGCCCCATTGTGCCTTATTGCTTGAGTATGAGGAGCGCTGTAGAGAGAGAAACACTGAAATGACAGTTCTGCTGCTGTGCCGTTTCACTGTTATTATTCAACACAGCTTGTTTCAGATAGTTGATGGTCACCAGGAGCTCTGTCACTATTGCATAGGCATTTTTCTTGTGCAGTGCATGTATGCTGCTGGAGCAGGCCTGTTTAGTTCTGAACATTGGCAGAAGAAGTTAAAGAAGCAGCACAATACGTCAGTCTGTTGAACATCTGTACTTGCTCCCAGAGTCCTTGTTGGGTTTTGTAACTGTTACTGTTTTCATTTTTGCCAGTCACCTGTGGATTTAGTGCTGATTGATATGAGGTTATCTGGCCAGTACTACAGGACCTAACTGATTTTGCTCGTATTGGAGCTCATCAGCTGTAGGCAACAACATGAAATACTGTACAGATCAGTGCAATAGTTTCAAAGTATAAGCAGAAGGAGTCGCAGCTTGGACCAGTATGGCAGTACTTTAAAAAGTAAAACCAGGAGAAGATCCAGATTGCAGCGAATCATTACCAAACAGCATTTTTGACAGTGAGTCTTCAGTTTTCCTGGATGGTTGTAATGCAGATACTCTGGCCCCAATTCTAGAAGGGTGGCGCAAGTTGCCGTGGAACGCAAGTTGTGCCACCCGCAACTGCGACAATGACCCTGCACCCTATTCTAGAAGGGGAAGGGTCTCTGCAACAAAGACCTGCAACTTGCGACATGCAACTAGATGCGCTACACAGAGGGCATACCTGCGCCAACCCGCTGCCGCAGGCCCAAGTGCACCCCCCACCAGCCTCCTGGACCCCAGGGTCATCCGCCACAAATGCGGCATGTTACCTGCCCTGGTAGTCTAGTGCCCCCAACAGAGTTATATAAAGAATATCTCCCCATAACCCTGGTAGTCTAGTGCCCACCCCCCGATCTGTATAATAAAACAATAGATCCCCGTATCCCTGGTAGTCTAGCGGCCCCCTGATCTGTAACAATATTAAAATAGATCCCTGTATGCATGGTAGTCTAGTGCCCCCCCAATCTGTATAATAGAAATATAGATCCCCGTATCCCTGGTAGTCTAGTGGCCCTTCCCAATCTGAATAATAATATTAAAATAGATCCCCGTTTCCCTGGTAGTCTAGTGACCCTCCGATCTGTATAATAAAAATATAGATTCCCATATCCCTGGTAGTCTGTGCAGTATTAACGCTACTGCACAGACATGCTCAGAAATTAATTTCTGAGCGCGTCTTTGCAGTAGCACTAATACTGCACTCAGTTGGCGGCTGGCCGTGGAGGTGAGAGGTGGGCTGTGCCAGTCGTCAGCTGGGGACGGGTGGGGGTGCTGGGTGGGCTGGCATGGCTGGGTGAGGGGTGACTAGACTAGTAGGGATACGGGGATCTATATTTTTATTATACAGATCAGGGGGGCCGCTAGACTACCAGGGAAACAGGGATCTATACTTTTATTATACATTTCGGGGGGAGCCACTAGACTTCCAGGGATACGGGGATCGTTTTATTTATTATTTTACAGTTAGGGGGCCACTAGACTACCAGGGCTGGCTTCTTGCTGCATATGCGGCCGGCAACTCACAGTTCAGGGCACGGGTGGGGGGATGTTGGCATGTCTGCAGGCGGGTCTGCAGGACCCCCGAGGAGGCGGCTGTAGGTTACACCAGCTAAATGCCGATTCTTCTCTGGGGGTTCTTGTAGAATCCCAATGTGGGGACTTTGTAGCTGCCCTTCTAGAATGGGGCGCAACAGCTGCCGTAAACCCCCTAGTGCAATGTCACAGGGGGTTTATGTGGCATAACTGCTATTCAGTATCAAGTGGCCTGTGAACGTATCAGAGGCACTTTTAGAATCACATGATGTCGCAACTGCTGGCATAAGTTGCTACATGCGCCATTCTACTTGGTGCAACTGCTGTTATGCCAGGCGTAACCCTTCAAGAATCGGGGCCTCTGTCTTTTAAGGTCTGTCCATGGAATCTACTTAGTCATAAAATGCACACATGTGATACAGGATCCAGCAAACATTTTGTGAAGTGTGCTTGAGACACTGTAGTTGTTTCCTAGTATCTAAAGAGTCCCAGCCATGTTTACTGCAACAGGATCCAGGAAAAAAAAATCATGTTAACATGTGATTGAAATAACTTTTGCAGCCTGCCATCTATAGACTTCTGGTAATTTCCACTGACACAGTATACTCCTAAACATCTTTTTCAAAGTGCTGGAGACATGTTTTGCAGCCTGTCATGTCTAGACTTCTGCTCATGTTTACTGCCACAGGATCCAGTAAAAACATTTTGGAAAAGTATGCTTGAGATCACTTCGGCAACCTATCATCTATAGACTCCTTGTCGTGTGTAGTGCCATTTGTGTTATCTAATCGGAGACCAAAGTTTCATTATTGTCTTTTAAAAGTCTCTACACTTTCTATAGGGATTGCAGTAATTATGGATATCCAGAAATTTTTCCTAAATAAAAACAAGAGGCAAGTGGAAGATGAGATGTCTGAACATCCTGCCCCAATGAGCAAACATCCAAGAACTAAGGAAACCGTACAGTCAATTCAGAGCAAAACTAATGCTTGTGAGACACCGGAGCCACAGCAAAATGCAGAAAACCTCTCCAATGAGACAGAGATGTCAAATGACTCAGAGATGATCTCCAGTGATGCAGACATCCTTTCCAGTGACACAGAGTGTGTGTCACGTGATGCAGTGATTGCCAATGATGCAGAACTCTGCAATGACAGAAATCTCCAGTGGCACAGAGATTCCAGAGAGTGTGGAAGGCTCGCTATCCATAGCTAATTTCAAATAAAGGATATCTGGGATGCAGTGTGTGTGTGTGTGTGTGTGTATATAGGTGTAAAGGCAGTGCTTGGTAAATCCGTTGATGTACACTGTACACCTGCCTGGAAAAATGCGACAGTCACAGCAAAGAACAGTAAAGCACTGAGGAAACAAATAAATGAGCATCATGACACCAAGGCACACATAGCCATGGTTAAAATACATGAGCAAAGAAGTAAGGAGGCTCCTCCATCATGTGTCCTTGATATAAATACCAAGTTCCTTGCAAAGACTGAATGATCCTTTAGAACAGCACACCTGATTGCTAAAAAAAGACGTTCCCTTTTCAACTGAGGCTGATCTTCTGAAGTTACAAGAGCTCAATACAAGTTGGAAATATTAATTGGTCTCATCACAGCTGACACAACATTATGGAACACATAGCCAACGAGATGGAGAGAAAACTGGCAGAACATTTGTGCTCTGTAGATTTTCTTTCATTACTATTAGATGAGAGTACATTTTGTGACATTGTGACAAGGCAGTGATCATACTTTATTGTCATGCAGATACTGGAGGTGAAAATGTAGATAACATGTTTCTTACCTTTCTTGTAGCAAGTAAAGGCACCACTGCACAAGCCATTCTGGACACCTCTTTGGAGTATTTGAAATCCAGAAAGCTAACTGAGGAGCTTTTAGCCAAGAAAATGATTGGACTGGCAATAGACGGTGATTCAGTAATGACAGGTACGACAAGCATTTATCAATGCCAAATGTTGTCTTCCTGGCATTGGCATTGGTAGTGCAGGAGTTAGAGAGATGCATAATAGGAATGGCAGTGAAGTATTGAACTGATGCCAACCCACCCCACCCCACCCACCCTGCAGAGACTGACAGGTGCTGGAGTGTGCCTTTTCATCGGTCATAACGCTCATGCCATTTCACCTCACTCTACCCTGCAGACACTGTGTACCTTGGAGTCTTCGGGCCTTTACGCTCACCCCAGTCCATAAGGAAATACACTGAGATGGGTGCAGTATAGGAGAATGTGGTGAACTTTGGGGCTGAAGACTCCAAGGCACACCTCGATGCCTGTCACTGGCTGCAGGGTGGGGGTGGGGTGGAATGGCATGAGCATTACAGCCGATGACCCAAGTCACACCCCTGACGCCTATCAGTCTCTACAGGCTGGGGCATTACAGTTATAAACCCTAATGCCCACAGTGTTTGTTGGTATTTTCACTCCAAATTTTCAAAACGGGCTTTTTGTAACCCCACTTCATGAACAGTGGCACTCAGTTTGTTAGCCAAAAAGTGATTTTGCTCAGCGACTGCACCATTTGGAGTCACAGGTGCAAAAACATATTTTGGTCAGGATGTGAAAAATGACAGCTGTACTGTTCATGAAGAGGTGTAAAAAAATGGCAGTGTTGAAAATCTGGAGTGAAAATATGAAAAATTGTTGAAGTCACGAGCGTGTATAGAAACTGTGCAATGCATGCCCATAATGCAGTTGTTTTGGGGATTTTGTTAACCACATTTTCAATATAGGCATTTTGGGACCTCCCCTCATGAACAGTGGCACTGTGCTTTTGTTAATCTGTTCCGAAAGTTGGTTTCCCACAATGACTGCGCCATTGTGCGCCACAAGTGTGAAAACACATTTTGGGCAGGATGTGAAAAATGACAGCTGTACTGTTCATAAGGAGGTGTGAAAAAATGGCAATGTTGAAAATCTGGAGTGAAAATATTAAAAATTGTCGAAGTTATGAGCGTGCATGGAAACTGTACCATGCACGCTCATAACACAATCATGTTTTGGAATTTTTTCAACAAATTTGCAACATGGGCTTTTTGGAACTGCACCTCATGAACAGTGGCACTGTTGTTTAGTTAATCGGTCCTGAAAGGTGATTCCATGCAGTGACTGCAAAATCACCTTTCGGGACTGAGTAACGAGATGACAGTGCATGTGTTCATGAGGTGGGGTCCCAAGAACCCCATGTTGAAAATCTGGTACCAAAATTCCCAAAAATGGCTGAGATATCCAGCTAAGTTGAAAACCCCCCATTGCCTGCCATTATAAAGCTTACTGCATTTTGTGCAGTTCCCGGTCGGCTTTTGAAGAGTTCAGATGTGTTCCCGCTCCACAGAAGACCACAATGCCAGCCCTCCAGAGGTAAGTATGGGATGAGGGGGTGGGAAGGTGGGGTATGCAGAGGGTGGGTGTGAGTTGGGGAAGGGGGCGCGGCAGGATGACGAGGGACTGTTTTTTTTTTACAGGTAAAAAAAAGAAACCAGACTTCAGGGACAGTTTTCTTTATTTACAGGTAAAAAAAAAAGTTTTGGGTACACTGGGGTGCATTCCCAGTGTGCCACGAGTTTGGGGGTGGGACATGATGCTGACGGGGATTGGATACCTCCGTCGGCAAAAAAGTGTGTGGGGGGAGGAACATGATGCCAACGGGGATTGGGCACCCCCGTCAGCAAACAAATTGAACTGGGGGGGTATGCCAATGCAGAGATTGGGCATCCCTTATGTTGGCTTTGTGGAGATTGTGTGGCGGGTGGCAGGAGCCACTATATTTATTGTAATGTTTAACTGGGAAAGGCACGTAATGGAGCATTGTCATCTGATGCTCCAATGAGGAAACTGTACCTCACTGAAGCAGCAGATTTCTTTCAACTCCATGGCTCTCTTTGAAACTGCTGTCATCACTAGCATGCTCGCTAATTGGTGGCTGAGGGACACAGTGTTGGTGAATGCAGGGAACACTTTAGTGGGTGTGTCACACACCCACTAAAGTGTTCCTACATCCTAACACTTATTACCTCTGAATGTGCTACCACAAGATGTTGCTTAGCATGCACGAGACAACATAAAAAGTGGACTGTGTACTTTAATGAAGGAAAAATTCCCTATGATGTGTGCTATTTACTGCCTTGTCCACAGACTAGAACTAGCAGTTTGTGATACTGTTGCTGAAGTTGGAGAAATCAATCACTTTGAAATATTTACTGGAAAGCTATACAATTTATTCAGCCAATCCTCAAAAAACAAGCGAGAGACAGCTTCTATAGTGCTAGAAGCCTCATGTGAACTTTTGAAAATTAGCCCAATCTTCTGTGTGCATTGGGTGACCAGCAGCTACAGGACAGTAAAAGCAGTTCAGAGGTCATACAAGGCATTATATTAATATTTTACATTTGCTTCAGAGGACAGAGACAGATCATCAACTGAATGTGCAAAATTTCTTGGACTAAAGAAACATCTTGCAAGCACTGTATTTGTTTTGGATCTTGCTGTAATGAATGATGCCCTGAGAGAACTGTCTAACTTGTCACAGTTACTGCAAACTTATGATCTGTCAATCTGGGAAGCAATGGAGCATGTGAGAAGTACCCATCTTGTACTAAAAGCCTTAGGGCACAATTCTCAAAGAGCCCCTGGACTGACACAAGCTGCGCTGAAAGGCAGCGTGCATCAAAGCCTGGTGTGCCATGGACCTTGCACCCAATTCTTGGTTGGGCAGGGTCCCAGCGGCAATGTCCCGCACCTTGTGGCAACCCTGGTAGTGCACCACACAGACAGCATATTTTAAGGGTGTACCACAAGCTGGGGGGGCTGCTGTGTACCACTCTAGCCAGTCCCAGTTGGCTAGCGGACCCCCACCCCATCCCAATACCACCAAACTCAGGCACTGTACCAACCCCCCCTCCGATCCTCAATGTCCCATTACTTCCTTTAAATCCACAACCCCTTCCCCATTCCCCAATGTTCCCTTTATGCATATCATGTCACAACCCCCTCCCCGATCCCCAATGTCCCGTTATTTCTTTTAAGTCTACAACCCTCTTCCCATGCCCCATTGCGCCTGCTGTACAAATACCTTCCATTATCACTGGTGTTCTAGTGGCCCCCCCCACCCAGGCAGGTAGTACCCACCGCCCCACTCCCCGCCTCATCCTAAGCAGAATGGGCGACCGGCACAGCGCTCCTGTCACCTTTGCTGCCAGCTGCCGAATGAATTGTTAGTGAGCTCCACAGTAGCAGGAGCTCACTGACAGTTTATTTGGCTGCTGGTAGCAGAGGTGACAGGAGCACTGTGCCATGGCCACCAGTTCTGCTTTGGGATAAGGGGGAACAGAGTGGTGGGCACTACCTGCTGGGGTGGTGTGGACCACTAGAATGCCAGGATATGGCCAGCGCCAGAGGCATGGGGAAGGCCTTGAGCAAAAAGGATTGCTGACTTGTGCATTAATGGAACACTGGGGAATGAAGTTGTGGAAATACAATAAAATGATAGAACAGGACACTGGGGGGGCTCAAGGATGGTGGCCACTAGTACATCACTCCTACGGACTGTATGCATTGTACAGCACACCAGTCAACTCTCCCAGAGCATATGCCTCTAAATATCCTTAGACCAGTCCCTGCTGTTCTAAGGGTACTTAGAATTTCTCCCTCTGGGAGAGTTCTGAGAATACCATTTCTGGGGATGTGGCAGCTTGCGTCTCCCTCATGCTGCCTAGTGCCATGTCGCAGCCCATTTCTGGGTGCAGGGGTGGTGCAAGCCCCATTTGGGGCAGGCAGCCTGCAGTTGGTGCAGGCTGTGTTTGTGAATTGCACAGTGGGCAGCTTTTGATACAAGGTGCCACTTGCATCATTTATGTTTAGCGCAGGCACCTTGCGTCAATCTCAGGGCTTTGAGAACTAAGCCCAGGAAATCTACTGATGGACTAAGTGTTCATGATGTCAAATCACAGATTTATGATGAGAATGTGTTTAATGGAATTCAGCTGCAGCCTACATTGCCAAAGATTAACCAACAACAGTTTTACCAGTCCCTTGTGAACAACCTGATTGCCAGATTCCCTGACTCAGATGTTAGCCGTGTTTACACGGTAGTAGCGTTGCAAATTCAAAATCACAGCAGCGCAGTCCAGACCACTTGCCACCCGCAGTTTGTCTGTCTACATGGCCCCTCTCTGCACTGCTGCAATCTGTGCTGGTGAGGGGCCATGTATCACTGGGGAGCCGGATATCTGCTGATTGCTGTGGCACAGGCAGTACACACTGCCACTTAAGCCGCTGTGCTTCGCTCGCTCCTCTTGATGTCCTTAGTTTACCAGAGAATCAGGAAGCATCTTAAGCGAGTGGCTTATCCTGATTGTGAATGTAGTCTATATTAGCATTTGCACTGGAGCAACCTGAACGCGTGGGTTACTCCAGTGCAAATGTGACTGTATAAACATGGCTTTTGTTAAACTAGTAAGCCCTGTGAATAAGGCAGCCTGGCCAGAAGAGGAGCAAGAACTAATTCTGCATGGAGGACGAGAAGTGATTATGTTTTCAAGAGAACTACAATTGCCTGTGAGAGATGTTGTGACAGAGTTTCAGATCTACACACTTTCTGGTTCTATTGGTGGCCACCTGGCAAGATTCATGGCTGCAGTGAGAACTTATCCAGCATCAACTGTAGAGCATCAGAAGGGCTTCTCTGCTATGAATGTGACTGGAACTCCTCAAAGAAACCCGCTTTTCATTGAACATCTGAGAAGTGCGATGTGGATTACACACTGAATGGCCCACCCTTGTCTGAGTTTGATCCCAGACCATTTGTGAAGTCTTGACTTACAAGGGGTAATAGACTGTCAACAGCATGGAAAGCTGGTGGGCAACCCCAAAGGGAAAAAGAAGGGAATCGTAATCTCTGGAACCTTTTCAAACCACTTTGGAGTAGAAAATATAACATTCTGCCATTTACTTTAGTTTTCAGTTATAAAAAATTCTTAGGCAAGTACCTATTGTCAAAGGATTCATAGTGAGGTTTACTGACTTTTAAGTACAATATATACAGAGCTTTTAAAGCTGTGCACAGATTTTGGATTAGGTTATAGGTGCATATGCAGATCAAGTGCAGTATACCAGAATTCATTGTCATGAATATAATATGTTCATGGGAAGCATGTATATATTCCAGAAGCAGTACACATGGCCAGCAGCTGCATTTTAAATGAAGAAGCTTAGCTGTATAATTTAAATGCTGTAGGTCCGTGCTGCTGTATAGTACATGTTACTCAATTTGCAACTGCATCTTCTTTGTTTTATCTTGTTATAACTGTTCATGTCAAAAGCTGCTGACCACCACCCTCCAGACATGGCTCTCTCCTGCCCCGCATTTGCACTGGGTAGTTGTTCCCCCATCCACCCTCACCAATTTACAGTACTGTTCCTTCTCCATATGCGTATTGCTTTTGTACATTTGCAAATTTATTTAACTTCGTGCACCTTAGTGTAGTGTATTTCTCTGCACCTGGTATTTGCTTCTTCTACACTTGTTATTGTTTTGTATTTATTGCACCTTGTTAGATTGCACTGTTCTCCACCACCTCCCTACCCTCAAATAAATAAGTAAATATATAAATGAATAACTAAGTGTGCATTGCAGTTTTTTTTTTGACTTGGAACCCCGTTATTTCCCTCTCCCTGACTGCACCTAGAAATGAGCTTTGGCTCTGTGTGCCTTTCCCAGTTATGCCATGCTTAAATATATAGGCCCAGATATTCAAACTGCGCCCAAAAAATGCGCAATAGCAGGAGCAAGCGCAAGTCTATTGCACCCATCATAAGAGGCAGCGATATTCAAAAAAGGAGCAGGCCAAATTGTGCCTACAGCCAACGACTGAATATCGCACCACCTGCGCCATAGCACAACTAGGGAGGGGAAGCTGAGCAGAACTGATGCACCATAGTGCAACAAGGGATGTTCAGCTGAGTAGTCTGGAGGTGCCATAGCACAACCAGGGAGTCCCCCAGCTGCAGAGCAATGTAACTGCACAATCAGGGAGGTAGGGGCCCACCACCCATGCCACAGATGGGCACAGAAACACACAGCAGAACAGACATCATCCCCCCACACACCAAGCACAGCACAACTGGGGAAGGGCTGGAATAACCACTGGTCCATGGAGACAAGCAACCAACCCACAGCCTGGCCATGGTGCCCCATCACACCTACCGGCAAGCTGCGACTGGTACACAAGGAGGGCAGACCACCCTGTGCCACACCATCCCTCCCAGTGCACAGCACTCCCTGCACCGTGACCCCTAGAAACTCCACCATGAGCAGTGACCACCAATGCAGGAAACCCCATGCATGCCACCACCCCCACTGTGTCAATGCAACCCTGTGCACCACAGAACCATGCAAGCCAGCCCCACCATTAGCACCCATCAGCAGGTTGCAGCACACGGCAATGCAACAACGGCAGACACAGTGCCACCACGCACAGTCCCCCAAGGTACTGCTGAGAGACTGACCATGCGTTGGCACAAGAGGTACCCCATATGGGACGGTCATGTCCTTGACACCACCACCAGGGGTACAGTGCTCTGCACAGTATTCCAGTGATACACCCTGGCCCACCACTGGCCACCATAGCCAGCACAGACACCCACAGTGGTGCGTGGAAGCATGCACCACACCGGATGCCACACAGGGTATGGACAGACACCCACTCATACCAAGGGCACAACAACACAGGGAGCGCGGTGGTGGGGCAACCAAGCCCCACTGTGGGCCCATGTAGCCGTGTACACACAACCCGCAGTCCACCATGGCACTGGAGTGCCAACCACCCTGCGCAGGCACCGTGGACCCGTACACCACCAGTAGTCACCCGGCGCACAAGCCACAGACAGTGGGGCACATCCCCTGCAACACACACAAGCCACAGCGTGGAGGTGGGACAATGACCGTGTCACCCACAGTGCCACCTGAGCCAGGCATGCACCACACCAGTGACATGGGCAACCCAGCAAAGTGACGGGTACAGTGTCTGCCCTGCAGGGAATGCCACCACTGACATGCCAGCAGACCATGCAGGTCACAGACAGGCATGTGTGTCGGCTGCACAGGCCATGGACGGGCCGATGGGTGCACCATGGACACAGAGCACGTGCCATGGACCACTGCACACAGTCATCCAGTGTGCAGGGAACAACACACACAACACAGACACTGACTGATGTCTACCCCCACATCATAGTCACCTCCACACGGACACACACACATACCCATGACTGCACCACCCCTGATGCCATGCACACCACTGCAGCTGAGCACCTATAGCCCGCTGCAAATCAGAGACCACCACGGTATTCATATAAAATTCAAATGTATTGTAAAAATATAAAACTGAACTATGAACAATAATAAAAACTATTTACAAGCTTGGGGTGGGGGACACAAACAAGGTGGGGGTGGGCAGGGGAAGGGTGGACAAATGGGATGGGATAGGAGGGTGTGAGGGTGGGTCCAGGGGGGGTAGGGGAAGTCAGGAACCAAGGGACTGTTATCTTGACTGCCGTTCCTGGCTCTGGGTCCGCCTGGTTCTGTGGCACCGCAGCACCCTCATCGCGTCCAGCCTCCTCAGGATCGCCACAGACTCGCGGGCCAGATTAAGGAGCTCCTTCATGGTGTCCCTTATTTCCCAGAGATGTCTCGTACCTAGGACAAGGGAGCACAGTCAATAGGTGTGAATGCACAACCCCATACAGCCCGCCCACTGTGCATGGCATACGGCCATGAGACATACCACTGTGATGGTGTGTGACCACCCGCAGTGATCACGTCCACAGGACCTGCCCACCCAGGCGCATACAGCCATATGGAACGCTGCACACACCCACCGGGCCAAGTCATGCACAGCACCACCGTGGCCGTTTAGTGACATGGCTATACGGTGCAAAGGCAGTGGCATGGCCATGCACTTGGTGCACACATGGACCACCAGTGACGCACACCCAGACATGCATTGCCCTGGGCAGTGTTGACTGTAACAAGTGGCATGCATGGCAGTGATGTCAATGAATGGTGGCCATGCCCCACTGCCCACCCTGTTACACAGCATGCAATACTAATCATGGAGGTCTGGCACTCACCCTCATTGGGCCGGTCAGGTGGCCGTTGATGGTTCTCGGCCCGCCTGGCTGCGGTTTCCTCACCCCTCCGCCGCTCTGCCGTCACCCTGCATATTTCGTCCGGGCCTGTGGGGAAAAAAGGAGAGAAGAACATCAGTACATTCCCAAAAGCAAAGTCCCCCTGCCCCAAGGTGTGTGCTCTCCCACCCAGCCAGACCCACCCACCCCACACACTGTGAACACCACCACGGCCAACCCCATACGGTCCCTCCACATGTGCTGGACACATACAACACTGTGACTCATATGGATGATAAAAGTCTGTTGACGGAACCCCTACCTGGACGTGGCACCGTGCCCCTCCTGGCACGTGCCCGCAGTTGGGCCAGTAGCTCCGGCTCCCTCCTGCGCAGGTCACCATAGCGGTGCCTGCACTGCTCAGCTGAACGCTCCCATCCTGTTGCCTCATCTAGGGCAGTGGCCACCTCCTGCCACACCTGGATCCTTGCCCTGTCCAGGGGGGCCTCCCCAAAGAGAGGCCCATGGTGTGGTTCAACTATGGCCACCAGATTGGCCAGCTCAATAGCTGTCCATGGAGCAGCTCGTCTACGCACCATTCCAACAGCTATAGTAGGCAATATGGCGCTCTGCAGCGCGGCTCCCCACGTGCAGATGCTGCACGGTACAGCACTGCCATTCCCTATCACACTGTCACCAAACAGCGCGATAGAGGTGCACCTATGCCTGACGAATGCGCCAAGGGGGCAAAGGTCGGGCACAGGGTCAAGGGTCTCTGGCGCAAGGCCACGCACAATGCCATCAGATGACAATGCATGTAGCGCAATTGGCTGCCTGTGTGCCAGTACCACAGCGGACTATTGGGCAATTGGGCCGTTGCGCCTATGAAGGCCCAGTGCCACAGCGCCATGTAGTGACCATCGCTATAGCGCCACTGGCACAATGGTGGCCATGCCCTGCATTGTCTGTCACACACAGTATGTCATCAGCATGGCAGACGCCTGCGTCAGCAACCCGGGCGTGTGCAGTGAGGTGTACTACGCATGCCACAGAACTGCGCCATTGGCTCAGCACGTTTAACACAATTGCTCAAAGCGCAACAGCGCAATATTCAGCAGTCATATGCAAATCATCTAATCAGCCATTCAATGGTGCAGCACTGCAATTTGCATCAAATAAAGTTGCTCCTCGCCTCATTTGCATGGATTGCGCTGTAAAGGTGCGACAATGTGCTGCAGTGGCCATAGTCGGTTACTGCTGTTTATTGGTGAGTAGCATGCTGTTTGGGAGTGTGGACTGTGGATTCAGGGACATGCATGGGACTGCACAGTCACAGGTAACAACTGCCATTCTTACAGGCTACATAATGACTGAGCAAGTTGTTGGAGAGGAGGAAAACAGTGGTGGGAGGAGGAGGAGGCCGAATTTTACAAAGGCCGAAACTGAGGCCCTTTTCAAGGCCTACCTGGGTCAGGAGCCACTGCTCAGTGGACGGCGGGGAACCCCTCAGGCCCGTGCTGCTGCATGGGAGGAGGTGACACGTGCTGTGAACCTGCATGGCAGCCACCAGTGCTCCATGCAGGAGTGTAAGAAGAAGATGGGCACAGACAGGAGGAGGGTAAAGGAGAAGGTGGCTGCCATCAGGGTGGCACGTGCTGCAACAGGTGGGGGACAGCCAGAGGTGGTACAGCTCACCCCAGCAGAGGACAGGCTTGCTGGAAGCATGCAGTGAAGTGCCACAGAGGGTGTTCCAGGTGGTGGCTTCCAGACGGGTGGTGGCCCATCACTGCATAGTAAGTCATGGTCTGTCTGAGGGGGGGCAGGGTAGGTCACACGCAGTAATGCGACTTTGCTTTCCCTTACAGATCCTGAGCATCTGCATGGGTCAGTGGTGGTGGGCCTGTCCACTGCGGACAGTTGGATGGAGTCGGAGATGAGATCATCCACCTCCACAGGTATGTGTGGATCATTACGACAGTGGGGCCGCCTGGCTGTCCACACTGATGTCATTGTGACAGGTGTGGAGGAAGCCCTGCCTGTGTCCCAGTGTGCTGGCATCCACGGATGCCAGCACACTGTGGCTGTGGCTGAGGCAGAGTCCGGCACCAGTGATGATGACACAACCGTCATGGGCAGTGACACGTGTGTGCCACAGGATGGACACACAGCAAGGCAATTTGCACCCATGGCTGTGGGTGGTGCCGCCATGGAGGCCTGCGTGTCAGCACAGTCCCAGGCTGTGCCTGTCAGCACCAGTGGGGCAGCACTGGTGTCTGTTCAGGACAGTGGGACTGTTGCGGCCACTGCGGCGGCACCACTGAGCCCTGGGGTGCGGCAGCCGGATGGGCAGCATCAGCAGTCGCCCACTGGGCTTGGGGGTACAGAGTTCAGCGGCGGTGTCTGTGCACCACTTGTGGACATGCCCAGACCTGGTCCTGGTGCGCAGCACCCACCCTCAAGGGGTGCTGAACATCAGGGCCTTGCACACCCTAAGGGACAGGATGCCGAGGAGACTGATGACCTCTTGGATGAGCACACCCGCCTACTGCGAGCATCGGTCCAGCAGCAGATGCGGCTTGTGACATCCATGGATGCACTGCGTGGTGCTCTGGAGTGGGCAGAGGAGCATCGCAGCAGGGACACCGAACAGATCCTGGCACGGATGGACCATTTGCAGGAGGATGTGACCGCTGCCATTGACAGGCATTGCCAGGTGTGCATTGCTGTCATGGCCACAATGGGCACACAGTCAGGTGCCCATGCGTCGTGGACCCCATGCAGTGCACTATCCACCCCCCATTCCTGGCGTCATGTGACTCCCACCCTGTCGACACCAGGTTCAGCTGTGGGCATCCCGAGCACTCCTGGTGCAGGCATGTTCGGTATGCTGCAGACCCCTGCATGGGCACGGTCGCTTTCACGCAGTGGAACCCTTGGGGGACCATCGGTGCCACCCCATGAGGCCAGTGGTCAGCCTGCCAGTGCTGGCGGGTCTCGGCAGGGCCACCCACGCATCCGTGGTGGCCGTGGCACTGTGTCGTGTGACTGACCTGTCTCCCAGCACGGCTACTGTCTGGTGCTGCCCTGTGTGCATTGTGTGTGTCAGTGGGCAGTGCACGGGTGGGTACCCGGCCCTGCACGTGGACACACAGTCCACCTGCACACCCTTCCGGCTGCTCTCCACAGTTGTGTGTGCATGATGATGCCTGCATTGTGCTGTACACCAATGTGCAATGGTGCTCACCATCTGACACACGCACATGGACAGGCAGTGGGCGTGGTGGCCTGTGGACATGTGTGTTGCTAGGATGTGCATTCTGGGTCGTGTGCCTTCTGCCTTCTGTGCACGTTTGTTGCGTTGTGTGTGTGCATGTGTGTGTGTGTCCTTCAGCGTGGCATGTTAATCCTCACCCATCCCTGGCTGTGTGTGTGTTCCTCTGTGCCCTGCCACTTCCCTTGACGGCATGCACCCCCGGTGTGTGTCCCTGCGTGTTTGTGGGTTGTGCCTTGGCCACTGGTGGTTGCGCATGGCCCCATGACTTACCTGAGTTGGCTGAAGTGCTCCTCCGTGATGGTGTCCCGGTGCAGCTGTGCCAGCCCGAGCAGTCGGGGGTCCCATCGGCCAAGGGGGGGCTGCCTATCACCATCGTCACCAGCGTCCCCATCGCTGTCTCCCTCTTCAACCTGTATGGCTATCCCACATTCGTTGGCCATATTGTGCAGGATGCAACAGGCCAGGAATATCCCACAGACCTTTGAGGAGCTGTACTATAGGGCACAGCCAGAGGTGTCCAGGCAACGGAAATGTGCCTTCAGCATCCCGAACACCCGCTCGATGACATGACATGTGGTGGTGTGTGCCTCATTGTAGCTTTGCTGCGATGGGGTCCCGGGCCGCCGGTAGGGTGTGAGCAGCCAGGGATGGAGTGGGTATCCACTGTCACCTGTGTGTAGAGGGTGGAGGCTAGTTTTGTGATCAGCATCGCCCTGCCCCAGGCCATGTAGGCCACTACCCATGTCACCTCTGGCCATGCCCCCCCAGCCCCTATGATTGTCCATGTAGTTTGCATACTCACCCACTAGGTGGCCAATGGGGATGTCCCCACTCTTGAATCTGTGGCACAGTGCCGACTGGTGCCAGATGAAAGAATCGTGTGCTCCCCCAGGGTGCGAGGCACAGACATTGATGATGCGCCCCCTGGCATCGCACACCACCTGTCAGTTGATGCTGGCATAGCCCTTGCGATTTATGTATGCAACCCCCTCATGGCCAGGTGGTGTGCGGATGGCCACATGGGTGCAGTCTATTGCCCCTAGCATGCCAGGCATTGTGCTACCCTGAGAAACTCCTGTATGTTTGCTGCGTGCTCCGCCGCTGTGCTGGGGAAATGGATGTACTCCTCAGCATGTGGCAGCAGTGCGCTGAGGAATTGGGTGAGGTGACGTGACATGGCCAACTGGGTTATGCCTATGGTGTCCCCAGTTGGTCTCTGGAAGGTACCCGTGGCGAGCAAGCACATGCAGGCTGTTACCTTGGTCTCCACTGACAGGGCATGGCTCCGTCGTGTGGGTGCCTGCATCACATCACTGCACAGCTTATAGAGCCACCTCAGAATTGCCATGTCCAGGTGGTACTAGCCCACAATCTCAGTATCTGTGTACAGCTCATAGTGGTGTGGGCTCGGTACTGCCTGTTGGGGGCATACCGCCGACGGGCCCTTCCACGGCCATGCCCCCCCTGCCGCCCGCCTTCTCACCCCCCTCATTACAGCCTCCATGTGGAAGGTGGCACTGGCCATATCCCTGGCATGCATTCACCCCCCTGGCAGCTGTTACTGTATTCCCCCCACTGTCCTGGCTGCTACTTCCCCTGCACCGGGTACACCCGCCTGTGCTGGCCTCTGTGCTATGTGGCTCCCCACACCTTCCCTGTGCCTGGCTGTTCACTGTGAGCTTTCCCTGGCCTGCCCTGTCCTGTTTGTGCCACCTGCCCTGTCTGTCTGCCTCTGCCTCATGTGGCTTCCCCTGTAGCGTTCTTGTGCCTCTTCCTAGCTCCTTTTTATTTTGGCTCATTTCCGCTATGGCGCAACTTCCGCTTGCTCCACTGTTGCGTATTGCGCAAGTCTTTGAATATCACACTGCGCCGTTTATGCATGGTTCCTCCCCCTTTGGTTGCACATGTCTTCATTATCATTGCGCTGTTGTTCATCATGATTTCGGGGGCGCAACTGCCTCCTGCTGAATATCGCAGAATGGTGCAATTTTGGACTTGCGCAGGCACAACCCTATTGCGCATGACTCAACTCTTTTGATTATCTGGGCCGTAGTGTTTATAAAATGTATTAAAAGCCATGTAGCACAAGGCTTTACACTGTGGCCCAGATATTCAAAAGGGTTACACATGGCACAACAGTGTTGCGCCATGCACAACCCACTGATGCGGCTGGCACAATATTCAAAGAGAAAAGTCGCCCGCTAAATCCCGATGCACCGGAGTGCATCAGTAATGTATGCAGGCACAGGTGGGGGGGTGTGCCCATGCATAACCTGCACAGCCTGATATTCAGCCCGGGATGTGCAGAGTCTTGCATGCTCAACCCCTACCTGCGCCTGCACAAAGTTAAGCCAAAAAAAAAGGAACAAATGATGGCCACCCACAGGTGAGCTGCCACATTGCAGGGTGCAACACGGCAGCTGCCACCTGTGGGTGGCCACCCGAATTCCCACTGCACCTGGCGGCACCCCCCCATGCCCCATCACGGGCATCCGTGTAACTAAATCCCCCAGTCCAATATCCCTGGTGGTCCAGTGGACTGCTATGTGACCGATCACAGGCATCTGTTGACATCACACTGGTCCTCTGCAGCCCGATTGTGGGCATTTGTCTAAATGAAACTCCCCTCTAATATCCCTGGTGGTCCAGTGGACCACTATGTGCCAGATCGCGGGCATCGGTATAGTAACCCCCCCGTCCAATATCCTTGGTGGTCCAGTGGACCGATCGCTGCTTGTCGGCGGGAATCTGTAAATCATAAAAAAGTTCTATTACCCTGGTGGTCTAGTGCCCCCTCCCCACCCCCACTGAGCCCCTCCACCCGCTCCCCCAGTCAGCTGGCGGGCGCAGCACCCACCCGCCTGCTGCCTTGCGCCCACCGACTGACAGCTCGGTAGGGCTGCCGCCATCTGGTTCTGGCGTGAGCCAATGGGTGTACAACCATACCGTACAACACAGTCCAGATATGTGAATGAATTTTCATTCACATATCTGGACTAATGCTATATAAGTATGGGTTGCACATCCATTGGCTCATGCTGTGAACCAACGGGTGTGCAGCCCTACCGAGCTGTCAGTCAGCGGCCGGCGGGGTGGCAGGCGGTGGGGTGCTGCCACCCGCCGGCTGACCGGGGGGAAGCAGGGCGGTGGGGCTCAATGGGCAGGTGGGGAAGGGGGTACACTAGACCACCAGGGTAATAAGACTATTTTATGATTTACAGATGCCCGCGATCGGGCAACGATCAGTCCACTGGACCACCAGAGATACTGGACGGGGGGGTTACTATACCAATGCCCGCGATCGGGCACATAGCAGTCCACTGGACCACCAGGGATATTGGACGGAGGGGGTTTCTTTTAGACGAATGTCCGCAATAGGGCTGCAGGGGGTGTCAGTCCCCGACGGCTGCTGCCTGGCAGGGCGCAAGGTGCAAGTTGTCGGGGATCGGTGCACCTGCATGCTAACGGCATGCAAATGGGGCCATATTGACATGCAAATGGCCCCATGTGCACCTTGCATAAATTATGGCCCCATTTGCATGTCCCCTTTTAAATATCGCAGGTGCTGTGCATAGCGCAATGGCACTTGCACTAGCGCATCTCCATGCTCCACTCTGGCCACTTGTGCTGGCACAGTGCCACTGCGCCATGCACACTGGGGGTGGCCAGGGTGTGATATTCAAAGCTGCTGCGCCACAGCGCAGCTCCGTTGAATATCGCCCAGGCCACACCCCTGCACAACAAAGTTGAGCTGCACCCAGGCTTGCGCCACAGCCTGGCGCAGTTTGAATATTCAGGCCTGTATGCTTATTTTTACTAAGAAAACATGGACTTCACAAACTAAAGAGTAGTGTTTAGTGCAGTGTGCTTTCCGTCTGACCCACTGGTGTGCATTATGCACCGGTTTGAAACAGCTACAGATGGTCCCTGACCAAAAAATTTTAGGGCCCTGGTACCTCTGGAAGTATAATTCCAACACTGTCTCCTGCTCCTCTTCCAACTTATGAGTTTTTTAGGGTAGTGTAGCAGGGTGGGGAGCCTTGTGGTGGTAACCTCTCCTCTTCTCCTTCCCCTGCTGTCCACCATTACCCATCCAGGTGGAATTAGTATTTGGGATCTTCTTGGAACAGGTAAGTTTGTTAAGTGAGAAAAGAAGTTGCAGGTGTGTGGGGCTAGGCAATCTGGTACAATGGTCAAGCAAGGGAATGAAGGAGCCATCAGATGTCAAATCACCAAAGCCAAGTGGCTATAAAACCTAGGCTCTGTAAAAAAAAAAAAAAACATTAATTTTAATGCTAGTAGTGGGGAACAAGTTCAACTAAGAAAGTAAATTCACTGGCGGTGCCAGAACTGTCATCACAGTGGCATAGATACAGTGAAGCCCATCAAGATGAAGTGCAGTGCCACAGGTTTACTGCATGACAAAAGGCATTAAAGGAGTAGTCCACACAGAATTTGCAAAAACATGCTGTGCAGAGTGTTTTGATTTGTATGTAAAGTCCTAGTGTGTCCTTCTCTCTGTCTGCTATTAGGAGTTTTTCCCAAATTAGTCTGCTAGCTTTATGGTAGTTTTACTACCCCTGTGGATCTCCATCTCAAATAGGTTTATTGTCTTTCTTGCTCCTACAATGCATCCTGTCTCATGTGACAGTGATGTAGCGGAGTCTATAGATTTAGCATTTGCACTGCTTTACTATCAGTTCACAACAGCAGAGCTGTGTAACTGTTCTTATCCAGTGAGCACAAATGGATACTGTTACAGTTTAGCAGACACCCAAGAGCTAGCTGAGTGGGGTTTCTGTAAGAAAACAGCTACTAAATAGTTCTAATTCACTATTTTTGTTTTTTATGTGTGTCAGGTCTAGCTAGCAGGGGTGTTTTAATTTTAAAACTTTTAATTTTATCAAACTATACACAACCATAAAAGCACAGAAATTGCCCAGATCATCAATGCTATAATTAGTAAAGACTCTAGCTGTTTTCTTACAGAAAACCCACTCAGTTAGATTTCAAGTATTTCCCACAATGGAAGTCAAGTGACTGTCAGTGGCTGGGGTGGAATTTGAACACTCTACCTCCTAGATACAATACTAGCACCTTATAAAAGAATGTTTTATCACATTTGAGTATTCATATTACTCTCAAAATAGCCTTTTTAGTGCCAGGTCCAGCGTATGAGCTGCAGGAGTATGGAAGCAAATTTATTTCAGGGGCTGAGTATCCATGGTCTTTTTCATGTGGCCCCTCACTTTGCTGAATTAATCTGAAATATCTGATTGCCTTAACAGTAAGCAGCCCAACCAAGAAGCATCACATTTAAAGTGCAGTATCTGCAGAATAGCCTGGAGCTTTCAGCAATGAGTTTTGAATGAGCTTGGTGCATTCAGCAGATTTGGGTTTTATATCCCTAACCTCCACTTGCATACTGTGTGACCCTGGGCAAGTCACTTAACCTTCCTGTGCTTCCTGGTCACTTCTGTTGGACCTTGTGCACAGTGAGTCATACCCAGTTAGCAAAGAATAAAAAGAATTGTAAGATCTCAGCAGTCCCTAGACTCCGGAAAGTAGGCCTAAGTTTGGGCAGCTGTGCTACTGCAGTCATCAGGTGGGTTTGAATGTGATTTATGCAGAAATGCAGCATTTGATCATATGAACAGGTCCCTATATCCTTTCACCCTCTGCATGGAGTGAATGAGATGGTATGGGGGAGGTGCTGCCATGCAGGTACAGTATATCACCAAGGGGGCACCTGGTAGCATCAACTGAGCTACCTGCTAATAAAACCCAACTGAGAAGCATCTCATTTTCAGTGCAGGATCTACATCAAAGTAGTTTTACAGCTGGGGGTAAGTGAAGCACAAGGAAGTCAAGTGGCTGTCATTGACTGGGGTGGGATCGGACACCATATCACCTTGGTACAGTACTAGCATCTTATCAAAGGCAGTTGAAGCACATTTAAATATTTATTTTCCTCTAACAAAAAAAAAAAAACTTTCTACAGCTTGTGATTCCTGTATGTGTTGCTTACACCAGATCTGAGTAGCCCTAGTGTACTGAAATATAAAAGAAAGAACAATTTTCTTGGATACATTTGCAATCACCACTGCATTTTCATGCAGGTTTGGTTACAGAAAAGTTCTTTATTCTAGCATTTATCTTTCAGTACACTGCATTCACTGGGGGGGGGGGCGCTACAGCTCTGGCTAAGCTGCCTGTCAAGACAGCCCAATGGATGAGGATCTCAATTTCAGTGATGGATCTGCTGTAACCCTGTTTTACAGGTGGGGGTGGAGGAATGAGTGAAGCACAGGGAAATCAAGTGACTATCAGAGGCTGTGGTGGGATTTGAACACCACTGTGTTGGCTATGTGCACCACCACTGGACGAAGCTAGCAGGTACCTGATTACAGAAGCAACCTGTTCCTGATCTCATTGGTGCTGCCCTAGGGATAATAACATTTCTAAAGATTCTCAACATCATTCCAGAAGGTAAACTTGATTTTTCTCTTGATCTAGAGGGATGATGACAATACCCAAATTTTGTAAGCAATGCTTTGTAATCCGGAAGATGTTATGTCAATCCAATCCATTCTAAATCTAGAATTGGTTATTCCCCTCCAATCCATTATTTTTAGGTACAATTTATTTTACCAAAGACATCACAACCAATAAACAGTGTCTCATAAATATCTGAGCTAAATAATAAAAGGTGATCAGAACTCACAACCTGTAGATCTAAATTGCCTGTATTATTGCAGTGAAGTAATATGACCTTTGCAGTAAGAGGTGAGATAGGTAGTTCACATTAAATAACAGACCTATGCCACCACATTAAAGGCTGAAGATAAACTCCCAGTATAATCAAGGGTTAAAACTCAGATCTGTAAACTTGAGAGCAATGGAGGTGTGGAAATGTGAGTAAACATGCTCAGAAAGACAGGCATGTGAAATTGAAAGCACCTCAGTCTGAATCTCCATTCATCAAGCTGTAGCTAATTTCTCAGTTTTAATGCTGCTTCACTAGGTTAAATAAACCAGAGACTGATATTTGAGAGAGGGAAGTAATAGCTGGCTGACTTACAAAAAAAGAAGCAGTTTAAAATTATTCATTTTATTTACAATAACACATTGTTGCAAATGCTTCATGCAAATGAGAGGACAAGAAGGATTCTCTTATTGGCTCTGTTGTTAAAGGGGGTGGGGATGGGCATATTGAGAGTCAGTTTCACTTTTCAAACAGCAAACTCCACACTTTGAGAAAATGTATTTTGTCATTCATGCAAAAATGAGTAACTCCTGTTCATGAATGAGTTTAGCTCTGCCTGGCATGCTGCAAAGAGAGAGAGAGAGAGAGAGATAGCAATGAAATAATAGTCCAGATGTAGTGCAGGCAGGCTGACAGAAAATGAAGGAGAAGGCAGACACAGACTACAGCTTTAAATGAGATAACCTGGACCGAAGCACTGACGTATGTCCACTCCAAAGCACTCAGAGAGGAAGACAGTCTCCATATCCTGTCAGTCCCTCTTCTCTCTCTCTCTCTCTCTCCTAGTGATCCCAAAATGCCTGCAGGGCTCCCCATGTAGCCATAAAAAGGAATTTACAAATCAATCAGTCAATCAAAATCTTTATTTATCCAGGTGAACACCATTGAGCAAGGCTCATTTACGAGATGGACCTGATTAGAACAAGTCAAAGTTATAATAGAAACAATGGACATTTATCTATATAGTCAATACAATGGAATACAAAAATAACATTGATTTCAAGGTGCTGTAGCAATACACAAATGATCATTATGCAGAACAACTTTGCAAGGATGTAGATGCATGTGTATATAAAAAATTAAAAAGAGTGAGAAAGGAAGCGGAGCAAAGGTTAACAACAGCAGGCAGGGTTTTATACAGTACTTTGCACAAAAATGTAACAGCCTGGCAATTCAGGATGGGGAGGGTATCTCAGGAAGAAGAAAAGGTGATGGGAGGTGGGAGACCAAAGATGGGGGAGAGTAAGGTAAGGGGAAAGGGGGGCTAGTGTAAGACATAGGGAGAGGGAGAGAAAAAGGGAAGTGGGCACTACTCTACCAGTGGGTTCGGAGGACCTCCACCAAGAAATGGGAGTCAGGGGGTAATATACCTAGACATATGAAAGAAGTGGATAGCAGGGAGTAGATAGTAGGTATGCAAGAGATAATCAGTAATGAAAAAGAGGAAAGAAAGAGGAGAAAGGAGAAACAGAAGGAAAGAGGATCAGCGTTGTAAGGAGAGTGAGAAGAAATCAGAAGACCTAGGCAATGAAATTTTTTTATTTTATTTTTATTTATTTATTTAAAATTGTTGACCGGGAAAGGCACGCTGAGCCGAGGCTCGTTTCAAGGTGCGACCCGGGTGCATCATACATCAGGGAGACATAGATATAGAAGAAATATATATATACAGAAATGATAACAATTTGCAATAAAAAATGGTACAGTATTGTAAATACGTGGAGGTTTGTGGTATGGTTACACTTTTGAAGAGCATAAGAGTGGAAACAACAATTTATATATTTCATCTCTAGACCATAAAATTCCCTAGACTGTCAGATATGAGTATAAATGTGTTTATTCACTGCAGAGGACTTCTCAGGAACTTGGGGTTCACTAGGTCCCGTTGGGGGGGAATAGGGTGCACAGCTGAGGCAGGGAGTGGGAGGGAGGAGCCTGAGAAGCTGTTTGAAGACGGAGAGGGAGGGGGCCAGGTGGAGGTTGGGAGGGAGGTTGTTCCATAGGAGTGGGAGTCGGTAGGAAAAGGCAGCTTGCCCGGAGGCTGAGAGGGGACGTGAGAGGTAGAAGGTACGAGCATGTCTGTGGCGAAGCGAGTAGCCAGAGGGGTTGGCTTGAGAGAGGCGGGAGGAGAGGTAGAGGGAAAGGAGTTGAGCCAATATTTCGCTTATGTTGCAGGCACTGTGTGTTTCCTGCCTATGTGAGAGTGGCATCAGTGATAGAGTTGAGAGTAGTTTGCAGTGATGAGTGAGTGGGGGAGGCAGTGGCCAAGCGGATGAAGGAGTTTAGCAGGACATCAAGCTCGCAAGGGAGGAGGAAGGGGCTGTGCCATAAATGACGTCCATGTAGTCCAGTACTGGTAGGATGGTTTTTCGTATGAGTTCACTCCGAGTAGGGAGGAGGAGGCAGGCTTTATGGCGGTAGAGGATGGCAAGTTTGGGCCGGAGTTTGGTGCAGATGGCGTTGAACCACGGTCATTGAGCCTGAACTAAGGACATGGGAAACAATTGCATGATTCCCTTACACAGCGGGAATATAGATTCTTGAAGGTAGTAAGGCTCACAGGGGTACTCAGTTTCATTGTTTTCTGCATTTTGTTCCAAAGAGAGGGCAGTGCAAAGCCTATGGATGCTCTTCCAAATTGTGATTTAACTTTGGGTACATTTAATGATATAAATGAGTGACTTCTCAATGCATAGTTGCCTGTTATGCTTAGTGGGAGACAGTCATTAATATATTGTGGGAGTTTTTTAGAGATAGATCTGAAGGTCCATAGAACAGCATTTCTATTCTGCCTAAACTGAAGGGAAGTCCTCCCCACAGCTGCGTATAGGGAGCAATGGTGCATGGTAGTGGGAAGTTCCATTATGAACCTCAAGACTCTATGGTAGAGTGTGTCCAATTTTGCAAGATACGAAGTAGGGGAGTGACTATAAAGGAAGTCCGCATAGTCTGCCATCGAGGGGAACATTGCTTGAACCAACCGCAGCTTTGCCTCTTTTGTAATGAAGTGACTAATCCTGAAAAACAGATCTAGCCTCTGGCATAATTTTTTTAGCAAGTCCTCGATGTGAATGAGAGTTTATTATCCATCCAAACTCCCAAATACGTACATTTTGTGACAAATTCAAAGTTTTCTCCAGGAATTGTAGTGATCTGAGGGACTGATCCAGTGGTGGCTGGGTTTATGGGTTTATTGCATGGCTAAAAGGAGAAAATAGCATTGCTTTGTTTTTTTTTGCATTGAGTAGAAACTTTTTTTGAAGAAGCTAGTTCTATAACAGGTTGAATTCAGTTTGAAGGTCAATGCAAGCAGCTTCTAGTGTTGGACAGCTTAGATATAGCACTGTGTCATCTGCAAACAGATGAATGTTGGGCTTGTTTATACTGTTATCTACGTTATTGATATATATTGCAAATAAAAGGGGACCAAGGATAGATCCCTGTAGCATACCTCTTGGAAGTGTTAAGAGAGGTGGGAGGTCACCTCCAGCCTTAATCTGCTGCAGGCGGCTGGAGAGGTAGTCGGTAAACCACCGCAGTGAGATTGTATCCAAACCTATGGACCGTAGTTCTGAGAGAGGCAGAATATGATCAACAGTGTCGAACGCCTTGCTTGGGTCCAAAAACAGAGCACAGATAACATTTTTATTATCCAGTTTTCTCTGCCAATCATTGGTCACTTTGGCAAGTGCCTCAATAGTACTGTGGTTAGCTCTGAAGCCAGATTGAGCCGGGTTTAGGAGAGTCATGGTTTCTAAGTATGTTCTTAGCTGCATGCTTACAATTTTTTCCAATAATTTTGCCAATACAGGAAGAAGGGAGATCGGTCTGTAATTGTTAAGATCAATAGGGTTCCCTGATTAAAACAAGGGTATAATGTGAGCTGTTTTCCATATGGATGGGAGGGTCCCCTGGGCTAGAGATAGGTTGAAAAGATGCATTATAGATACAGCCAGAATGTGGTAAGCAATCTTTAGGAAATACGGGTCTAGCAAGTCAGCACCAGCGCTTTTCTTAATATCAAGCTGTAGTAGGAGGTCTTCGACTTCTTTCAATGAAGCAAGTTGCAGAGAGAATTTCGAGCTAGTAGTACTGGGTTCGTCAAATTGTGTGTCAATTTGAGAGCGTAACAGGTTTGCAGGTGAGTTGTCGAAAGCTAAACCTGCAGTCGCAAAGTGTTTTTTGAAGGAGTCCAAAATCTCCATCCTGTCACTGACAGTATCACTTCCAGAGATAATCTTAGATGGGAGTGAGCTTCCAGTTATGTGGCCTGATAGAGCTTTGATAGTTTTCCAAAATTTAGATGAGCTTTTTGTGGCAGAGTCCAATTCAGAGCGATAGAAAGTGGCTTTTGCGTCTCTAACCTTTTTGGTGCATGCTTTCCTGGCCCTCCAAAACTGGCACCAGTCCAAAGAGGTATTGGTTCTACATGCTTTTTTCCAAAGCCAATCTCTCTCAGACAAGGCTGATTTAAGTTCCGGGGTGAACCAGTGACAAATTGTATTTCTTACACGCACTTTTACTAAGGGGATATGTTTATTCAGAGCCCCTGAGATTATTTCATTGAAGATGTCATAAGCCATTTGTACTGAATTCTCCAGGTAAAAATCCTGCCAACTGAGAATTTTTCTGAGGATAGCGGTTTGTTGACTGATCTTACACCGGCAATGAAACAGTGATCACTGACATCAGTGAAGAATGTTCCGGCGTGGGAGAAAAGATGTGGCTTACTAACTAGGATAACATCCAACAGAGTGATGTTCTTGGGGTTCTTTTTGTTTGGTCGCATTGGTTCACCAATAAGTTGTGTTAGCCCATGTGCATCACTAAATGATATAAGAGGTATAGCTGCCTTGGAAAGCCAGTCTAAGTTCAAGTCCCCTAGGATAATTGTTTCTGTTGGTCCTTTTCCCAGAACATTGTTAAGATGTGTCAATAACTGAAGACCTGCGGATCACAAATGATGTGATGAGCAGTAGCTGTATCCTTCCCAGAGACCATCACTCTCCCCCCAGCCCCCCTGATGCAGCCAAGCCAGAGACCACTATGTTGGTTCCCCCCCAAGCGCCCACCCCACTGTGGTACTATGGCACAAAACTAACGTGTATGTAACCCCCAGGAGGCGCTATCCCAAGGGCTACTACCCCTGCCTGATTTGCCAGTAACAGGTTGAGGGGCCTGGATCCAATGGCGGGTGCCTCCACCCAGAGGTCGGGGTTAAGACAGTCTGATATGACTTGGTCACAGCCCTCTGGGTCACTGCAACCCCCCTTTCTTCCCACTAGTGGCCCACACAAATCAATCACAGTACCCTTACAATATACACTTACCCCCAGGGCTGGTTCAATCAGCGTGACTCTGGAGACTCCCTGTAAAACAAGATGATACAGTGCAAAAATCACAGTACAATACGTTAACATAAACGAATACCTCAGGCAGTGTAACTCCGCTGAAACAAACAGATCTGATTTATTTAGGGGGCTATAACAAGGACAGAGGGAAATCAGGTTAATTAGTTTAAACGCATTAATAATCACAGTACTGTGCACATATTTCAGAGTTCCAAATGTCACTCTTACTGGGTACCCAGGCAATAAGAGGCTAGCCTATTTGATGCAGCTGGTTGGGGCCCTGAAGATGGAAAATGCATGCACAATACTCAAACTGTAATCCAGAGCTGGTAGGCTCAGTTCATGGAGAAAGAAAGGAAAAGTAATCAGTTGGAACACTTGCAATTAGATGATAGCAGGGAGCTACCCTGATTTTTACTCACAAATTCAATGCTGAAACTGAATGGAAGGCAGATTGTCCTGGATTGCCAGGAGGAGCAGACCATGTGGACAAGGTCCTTGTGACTGGACCCCACGGCAGTTCAGAGCAAATGGATGTAGTCTGGATTAAACGGGGGTTTACTTGCAGCTTCATGCACTCAATTCACTGTACAGGGGATTTGAAACACGAGTCCCCACGAGCACTACACACATTTATATGGAAAAAAGAAAGTACTATACCAGGCAGGCTGCTTCTGTATCCTGATCACAATTACTGCACAATACCCGGGAGAACACACAGCAGATTCAGTTCCTGACAGACCAAGCGTGATTTAGCAATTTCTCCAGTCTTCTAAAGGGTGAGCCTGGTTTCTACCCTTCAGATCTCCTTGATTCTGTTCACAGGTTGGATTCAGTCCAAACAAGCAGTTGCACAAGCTGCAGACCGAAACTTGGGGCCTTACACGCGTTTCCCGACTAAAACTGCGCACTGAAGGAGCACAGGGATCCTTCCCTCTTCACTGCCAGAGCTAAACTGAAACTCCAGTAGACAAAATCGGGCACTTCCTTTGAGTTCCTCCCAGTTCTTGGCTGGATTGGCTGTCACTCACAATAGACTCCCCCTGTTGGTCCAAAAAGGTGCCGAAGTCCAAACTACATTTCCCAGAGTCACTGCCCATACAATCCTCTTGTAGCTGGCTCAGATTACGAGTCCAAGTTCTGATTCGTCCACAGGCACCATTTTAGAGCTCCCTTAACCCACACGGATTGGTCCAGTTCAGCAGTTCAAAACTAGATTGGGGAACTAGGCAAACACAGTTCTGATTGCAAAGAAAAGCAGGTTAGACAAACTGTATTTTCATTATTACTCTAAATGATTTCTGGCAAGCAGTTACATCTTTCAGATAGGTTCCCTTTGCACTCCTAGTGACTGCAAAAACGGAGTGAATTGGCAGTAGCTTGAGTGGGACTCAAGCAGAGAAACACACAGTCCCCCCCCATACAAACTAATTATGTCTGCAAGCAGACAGTTCTTAAAGAGACAGTACAAGAGGCTCTAAAAACACTCACAGATAAATGGCTTAAAAGCCAAACACCATTCAGGCTCGGAGCATTCAAGCAAGCTCCTGGAAGTCTTTTGGGAACCCCCATTTGCAGGGGGGTTACACCCTTCCTGGCCTGGGAAAGCTTGGCGTCTCGTCAAGCAAGTACTATAAGTTTCAATTGCAACCATATACATTTGCATTATGCTCACACTGTAATCATCAGTCAATATATCACTTTACCAGGAACACATTTCTGAAACGTTGCAGTACGTCACTCTTTACACAGTATTACACACGCATTGTACCATAACTCAGGTTATTACCTCTTGTACATGAAACCTGAAGAGAGGGGGGCCTTCCCTATCAGTTACCTTGGGGCTGGACGGGGCAAGGGTACTATACCTAGAGGGTAACACAAGTAACTTGGAATTAGCACTGACGCTCAGTTTGGGAAATGAGCTCGGGGACACATACACTCCTTTATGGACAACAATGAGAGCCAAGTCCACAGGCCTCCCAAGGGAATCATAACTGAGGTGCACCACAGGCTTTACAGCTCGACCAGTCTTTACAGTCTCTACACTCTGAGTCTCATTTTCAGCATTGTCCTCACTAGTCATGGAGCCTCCATGGGGGTAGAAAGGCTAGAACTTGGGGCACTTTCAGCTCCAGGAGCTACAGTCTCTGAGTCCACAACATTTGGCTCACATGGAGAGCTTTCGAACACTGGCAGTGGACCGTCAGGGCACTCAAAATACTCTTCTTATTCTGGTGTATCACCAGTCTGTCCCAGTCCATCATTTTCCTCCCCTGAAAGCTCAAACAGTTCAACCACACACAATGATTCCATTTCATCTGATTTGATGCTTTGCACTTCACTTTCTGGGAGCATTGGCTCCAGGGATGAAGCTGGGGGCTTAGACAGTCCAGAAGGCCCAGCTTTGTCTCCTGTATTGACTAGGGGATTGCCCCGAAACAATTGACTTAGTTCGTAAGAAGGGTAGTATTCAAAGTCACACTCACTTTCTTCTGATATGGACTGACAGTCATGCTCAACTGGGACTTGTGGAGGGAACCCCTTTAACTCAGCTTCTGTAGGTGCAGACTTTCTTGATCTTTTCTTAGCAGCAGCTCTAGTCACTGGTCCAGAGGGGGCATCTTCTGGGGGCTCAGACTCAATCAAGATTTGTCCAATGGGCAGTAAATGATTTCTATGCATTGTTTTTACATCTTTTGAATTATTCTCAGACCTTACTTTGTACACTGGCAGATCATCTAGTTTGCCCACTACAATGTGAGGGAGATGGTGCCATCTGTCAGCAATCTTGTGTTTGCCATGCAGTCCCAGATTTCTTAGCAATACCTGATCTCCCTCCTGGAGTTCCTGTGCTTTCACCTTTTTATCATACCGTCCTTTGTTGGCCAGATTTCTTTTGGCAGCCATGGTTTGAGCCAGTTGGTACGCATGATTTAGCTGGGCCTTTAACTTTTGCACATACTGTAAATAGTTGTCAGCTCGAACCCCATCAGGAGAGACCCCAAAACACACATCTACCGGCAGTCGAGCTTCTCTTCCAAACATCAGGCGGTAGGGGGAGAACCCAGTGGCATCACTTTTGGTGTAGTTATAAGCATGTACCAGGGTGCTAATTTGTTGGCTCCATCTAGGCTTGTCCTTTGGGTGTAGGGTGCCTAGCATATTTAGCAAAGTGCGGTTGAAATGTTCAGGCTGTGGGTCCCCCTGGGGGTGGTAAGGAGTGGTTCTGGACTTTCACTCTCCCCACAGAGAAAGCATCTCTTTGATCAGATGACTTTCAAAGTCTCTCCCTTGATCAGAATGGATTCTTTGTGGAGCCCCATAGTGAACAAAAAAGTTTTCTACAAGTACTTTGGTCACAGTGGATGCTTTCTGGTCTTTGGTGGGGAAAGCTTGGGCATATCTCGTAAAATGGTCAGTGACCACCAACACATTACTGATATTTCTTTGATCTGACTCCAAACTCAGAAAATCAATACAGACCAGCTCCATGGGTGCACTGGTGGTTATGTTAACAAGGGGGGCAGCCCTCTGGGGCAAAGCTTTCCTCTGTAAGCAGCGACTACAAGTTTGAATGTGTTGCTCCACATCAGCCCCCATCTTAGGCCAATAGAATCTGGATCTCACCAAGTCAAGTGTTCTGTCTATACCAAGGTGCCCCATATGGTTGTGCAAGGACCTCAGTACTGAATCTCGAAAGGCAGTGGGCAGCACTAGTTGTTGTTTGTCTACTTGTCCCCCTCTGTCTACTGTTTCTCTGTATAACAGTTTATTGATCAGTTTCAAGTTAGGACCTTCACTGTATAACAATGCAGTAATCAAATCAGTGGAGCGTAATTTGGACACATCTTTTCCTGCATAGAGGGCTTCTAAAGCTGATTTGATCATGGGATCGCGGGATTGAGCCCGCCGAATACTGTCATTGTCCAGCTGAGGCAGTGCACCAATGTCTATTGCAGAAAAGTGGCACTAAGCAGCAGGTATGCAATTCTCAGAGGGTCCCAAGCAATCCACCATGCAGTTCACTGCGTCCGTGGACATTTGTTCCTCCCTGTCAAACTTCTGGCAGAGTGCCCGAATATCAGGTTCTGACAATCTGACCCAATCATTCTGGGGAACAGGCCTCCGGGAGAGAGCATCAGCATCTATGTGATTCAGGCCTGCTCGGTATTCAACAGCATAGTCGTATGTAAATAATGCAGAAAGCCACCTATGGCCAGTGGCATCCAACTTAGCTGAGGTCTGCACATAGGTCAAAGGATTATTGTCAGTTTTTACTAGTATTTTAGCCCCATACAAGTACTCATGGAATTGGTCAACAATAGCTCACTTCAAAGCTAGGAACTCTAACTTATGTACAGGATAGTTCTTTTCGGATGGGGTCAGGCTTCTACTGGCAAAGGCCGCTGGTTTCAGGCCATTCTCATGCTCTTGGTACAACATAGCCCCCAACCCTTGCAAGCTAGCTTCAGTGTGCAGGACATAAGGTTTTCTTGGATCAGCATAGGCCAGCACTGGAGAGTGGGTAAGTTGATATATGATCTCATGAAAAGCAGTCTCACAATCAGGAGTTCAGCGGGCCCCGAATACTTCACTTGGACGAAAATACACTCTTTCAGTCTTGAGGGACGCTGACTTTTTGTATTTTTTGTGGGTTGGGGGATACCCTTGAGTAAGGTTAAGTAAAGGGTGGATCACTCTTGAATAGTCCTTAATGAAATGCCAATAATAACCACAGAATCCCAGGAATCTTTGCAGTTCTTTTAGATTTTTGGGCTGCGGTCAAGGCCTCAACTTTATTTGGGTCGGTCTCTATTCCCTCGGTGGATACTATGTGTCCCACATACTTTACTGATGTTTGAAAGAATTGACACTTATCAATGGACAGTTTAAGGCCAAAGTCTTCCAGTCGGTCCAATACCTTAAATAATCGGCTCTCATGTTCCCCCAGTGAGCTGCCAAACACAATAACATCATCTAGGTATACCAGGCACTCTAGTAAGTTCATGTCCTCCACTGCACGCTTCATCAATCATTGAAAAGTGGCTGGGGCACCTGAAATCCCTTGAGGCATCCTCATGAATTCATAGAAGCCAAGCGGACAGATAAAGGCTGTCTTCTCATGGTCCTCTGGGGCCATCGGGATCTGGTAGTACCCACTGCGGAGACCCAGCACAGAGAACCACTTGCTCCTGTTTAGGCAGTCCAAAGCATCCTGAATGCGGGGCATTGTGTACTGATCAGGGATAGTCCGCCTGTTTAAGGTGCGATAATCCACGCACATCCTTACTGTCCCATTATTTTTCCTCACTACCACAATGGGGGAAGCATAGGGGCTTCTGGATTCTTGTATTACACCAGCAGCTAACATCTCTTGCAGATGCCGTCTCACATCATCTATGTCAGCAGGTGCCAGGCGTCGAGGACCTCTCACGAAATGGTCTTTCATCATGCAGCCGGATATGGTGCTCAGCTCCCTGTGCACATCCTACATCCCATTCCTTCAAAGAAAACACCTGGTCTCTCTGGGCAATCTTCACACTGATCCTCACCTTCCATTCAGCTGGCAACGGGGAGTCACCGAAATCAAACAAGTCAGGCTTTACTTTGTCATTCTTCCCCAAACTCTTGCTGCTGGGTAGCACTGCAGTGTCTGCATAATGCACATTAGCCAGGGTGCAACCTCTATTTACTCGAATCTCTCTGTCAGACACAATATGAACTTGAACCATTACCCTTCTGGCATAAGCATGGGCTCTAGCAGGCAAAATACTAGGCTTGACCAGCAGTCCCTCCAGCAATTTTCCATCGCCTGGTGCATCCAACATTAATATTTTATTCTTGACATCCTTTCTGATACGGACTTCCCCCTGGAGGGTACACTGGGCATTTGGCGCCAGGATCAGAGACTCAGGATCCCTTTTCCAGACAACTCCAACCGGTTCCTCTGGTTCCATTTTGTCAGCATCTCTCTGTGCCTCATAGGCCTTCTTGATCAAGACCGGAATTCTTGAAGCTCTACTAGTCCTTGACCCCTATTTTTCATAACACAACTGTGCCAGCATCCAAACGTATGTGCATTAGTCCCAATTAGTAAAGGAACCCCATCATACAGTCCAGTAGGGGGACCCACTGAGGCCTGGGTCTCTTCTTGCTCTGCCATTCCAACCACAGAGGTGGGGAAAGACAGCCAAATTCGTATATACCTGGAGTAGGGGTATTCCTTCTCACTTAACCCCCATACATGCAGTCCTTCTAATGGTTGTAAGAGTACGTCTGACAAATGCTTCTGATACCAATTTTGGAGCATAATTGTCACTTGGGAGCCACTGTCTAATACAGCTCTTGTAGACACTCCATTCACCTTTACAGTGGTCTCCATGGAGGGACCCACTATTCTGGACCAGTCTGGAGAGGCGGTAGCGGGGGCCTGGGCAACTGACCTTGCCACAGAGGGACGCGAGTTAGCATTTTTGGGACCCTCACTGGGACCATTTCGTGCACCTCTTAACCACTGACTTGTTCTCTGAAGTTCTCCTTGTAGCCGGCTCACCACTCTCTCTAAGTCTTTCTGAGACCGGCATTCCCTCTTCATGTGCCCATTCTTCCCACAATTATGGCAAAATATGTCTGCTGAAGTTTGGGGTGACCGAGGCATCACTGTGGGGGCTGTGGAATTGGTACTATCAATAGAAAACCTTGGTGCCACCTCAGCCGGCGGTGGGTTGGACATTTGGAGACATCTCTTCAGTTTCCTCACTTCCATAGTCAATGCATCTGTGGTCAACATGAGGTGCCTGGGTGAGCACCCCCACCCCCATAGCAGAAGCAGTCGGGCAAGTGTCAGTGCCCGTGCTCATAGGAGTATCCTTCATGATGAGACTGTCTGTTACTTTCCTAACCTCCCTCAGCAACTCCTCCCAGTGTGAGGTGTTTACAACCATCCCTGTTTGGCAGGCACTTAATCCTTGACTTTCATCATGGGTTTTCGGTGATCCCTGGCTGTCAGCAGCCGACCCTGCCCTTGGAGCAGAGGTTGTAGCAGCTACAACTACGCGGAGCTCTGAGAAATCCTCCTCCTCCTCAACTTCCTGGATTTCTTTCATCAAATCACAATGACCCGGTGGGTTACCTCTCCTGTCATGAAGCCTCAACTGAAGGAGCTGCAATTTTGAGTGCTTTGCATGTTGCAATATGTGCCCCAACCTCACATGGTTTAAGTCACTGGCGGCCACCCCCCCCCTTTCCAGTAGGGCCTCTGTAGCGCTCCTTCCAGATGAGTAACATATGCAGATAAACTTTTTCCTGGCCATTGTTTTGTACCTTGAAACTTCCACATCAAGCTCTCCCCTGACTCAATACTCCCAAAATTGCATTCAAGTGCAGTTAGGCACTTTTGGGCAGATGCCTCAGGGTTTGTGGACCTCAAAGACTTAATGGTTTCCAGAGCAGGACCTCTTATGCTCTCTAGGATTCTTTTTCGTTTCTCAGCCTCTGCACACTGCCACTCGGATACCAAAGGGGCAACACAGTCTATCCAGGTCTCCCAATCATCCTCCTCTTGTGGGTTGGGGAGGGTGCCAGAGAAAATTCTCAACCTGCGGTAAGAGTCGTGACTATTGGCAGGTACAGACATGGGGGCTTGCACTGGCACAGAAGGAGGGGCAATAACGGGTGCTGGAGAGGAAGAGGGTGTTGATGGAGGAACATTCTCAGGTGGCAATAATAGTTTCTTTAAATCCTCCACAGTTTTCCCTTCCCCCAACAACAATTTAGCAAATTTCTCCTCAAAAGTTTCAGATAATGGGGGAGGCTCATTCTCCTTGGGGTCTTTACTGTCTTTGCGTATCACTCTCCAGACAGTGAGGGTTTCCCCTGGGGTAACAGTCTGTGGCACTTTAGAACTGTCTACAGGGTCCTTACACTCTATTAGGGCCATGAAAGTTTGGGTGAGCAGATCAGCCTGTCGCCCCTCTACTACAGGGTCTTGTAAACATTCAACCTTGGAAAGTACTACCTCTACAGTGTCCGTACTGGTACACAGTGGGATATCCAAGATAAGTATAGCATTTTTGGGGGTCGATCTCCTCCCCAGTACACCACTTCACCAGCTTGTGTACAGCCACTTCTGCTGGGGTATCCATTTATTTTTTAACAGCAATTCGTAAATGTGGCCACTAAAGGACACTAATCCCAGCGGTGCCTCCAAGATGTAACCCCCAGAAGGCGCTATCCCAAGGGCTACTACCCCTGCCTGATTTGCCACTAACAGGTTGAGGGGCCTGGATCCAATGGCAGGTGCCTCCACCCAGAGGTCGGGGTTAAGACAGTCTGATATGACTTGGTCACAGCCCTCCAGGTCACTGCAACCCCCCTTTCTTCCCACTAGTGGCCCACACAAATCAATCACAGTACCCTTGCAATATACACTTACCCCCAGGGTTGGTTCAATCAGCGTGACTCTGGAGACTCCCTGTAAAACAAGATGATACAGTGCAAAAATCACAGTACAATACGTTAACATAAACGAATACCTCAGGCAGTGTAACTTTGCTGAAACAAACAGATCTGATTTATTTAGGGGGGATATAACAAGGACAGAGGGAAATCAGGTTAATTAGTTTAAACGCATTAATAATCACAGTACTGTGCACATATTTCAGAGTCCCAAATGTCACACTTACTGGGTACCCAGGCAATAAGAGGCTAGCCTATTTGATGCAGCTGGTTGGGGCCCTGAAGATGGAAAATGCATGCACAATACCCAAATTGTAATCCGGAGCCGGTAGGCTCAGTTCGTGGAGAAAGAAAGGAAAAGTAATCAGATGGAACACTTGCAATTAGATGATGGCAGGGAGCTACCCTGATTTGTACTCACAAATTCAATGCTGAAACTGAATGGAAGGCAGATTGTCCTGGATTGCCAGGAGGAGCAGACCATGTGGACAAGGTCCTTGTGACTGGACCCCACGGCAGTTTAGAGCAAATGGATGTAGTCTGGATTAAGCTGGGGTTTACTTGCAGCTTCATGCACTCAATTCACTGTACAGGGGATTTGAAACACGAGTCCCCACAAGCACTACACACATTTATATGGAAAAAAGAATGTACTATACCAGGCAGACTGCTTCTCTATCTCGATCGCAATTACTGCACAATATCCGGGAGAACACACAGCAGATTCAGTTCCTGACAGACCGAGCGCGATTCAGCAATTTCTCCAGTCTTCTACAGGGTGAGCCTGGTTTCTACCCTTCAGATCTCCTTGATTCTCTTCACAGGTTGGATTCAGTCTGAACAAGCAGTTGCACAAGCTGCAGACCGAGACTTGGGGCCTTACACGTGTTTCCCGACTAAAACTGCGCACCGAAGGAGCACAGGGATCCTTCCCTCTTCACTGCCAGAGCTAAACTGAAACTCCAATAGACAAAACCGGCACTTCCTTTGAGTTCCTCCCAGTTCTTGGCTGGATTGGCTGTCACTCACAATAGACTCCCTGTTGGTCCAAAAGGCGCCAAGTCAACTACATTTCCCAGAGTCACTGCCCATACAACCTCTTGTGGCTGGCTCAGATTATGAGTCCAAGTTCTGATTCGTCCACAGGCACCATTTTAGAGCTCCCTTAACCCACACTGATTGGTCCAGTTCAGCAGTTCAAAACTAGAATGGGGAACTAGGCAAACACAGTTCTGATTGCAAAGAAAAGCAGGTTAGACAAACTGTATTTTCATTATTACTCTAAATGATTTCTGGCAAACAGTTACATCTTTCAGATAGGTTCCCTTTGCACTCCTAGTGACTGCAAAAACGGAGTGAATTGGCAGCAGCTCGAGTGGGACTCAAGCAGAGAAATACACAGTCCCCCCCATACAAACTAATTATGTCTGCAGACAGCTCTTAAACAGACAGTACCAGAAGCTCTAAAAACACTCACAGATAAACGGCTTAAACATCAAACACCATTCAGGCTCGGAGCATTCAAGCAAGCTCCTGGAAGTCTTTTGGGAACCCCCATTTGCAGGGGGGTTACATGTAACTTGCACTTCACTGCATAATACCAGAGTCCAGAGTGGACACAGTATTACAGATGACTTTCGGTTGAGTGAATCAAGCCCAAACACACAGCAGGACAACATACAGTCAGACGCAGACCAGGTTCCAGCTCACACCTTAGGACACGAGATACTGAGCTCCCACCCACCCACCCAGCTGGTCACAGTCAGTACGTGGCAGACAGTGACATGAGACGAGGTAATATCAGACAGACAAACAACAGCAGAGTGGTAGGTGTTGGGAGTAGCAAAGCAACATCACTACAGTTTTCCAGTTGTGCATTTGTAAATGCAGCACGAAGACTGATTGACGGATGTGAGTGCAGTGCTGCCTGGCTTCCCTCTCTTCTTTTGATGCTGACCCCATCCCTCTCTGGTCTCTACAGATTCACAGCTTTGCCCCCCAGCATAGCAGACCTCCACTCTGACTTCAGATTCACAACTTTATCCCCAATAGTGCCTACCTCACTCCACGACAACACAGCAGGACTTTGCTCTGGCTCCAGGTTCACAGCTTTGCCCCCCATCACAGCAGTGCAGTTCCCACCCTGCCCCACAACAACACAGCAGGCCTCTGCTCGAGCTCCAGGTTCACAGCTTTCCCATTAGATAACAGCAGTCCTCTGCTCTGGCTCCAGGTTCACAGCTTTTCCATTAGATAACAGCAGTCCTCTGCTCTGGCTCCAGGTTCACACAGTTTTGCCTCCCCCCCATCACAGCAGGCCTCTGATCTGGCTCCAGGTTCCCGTTAGATAACAGTAAGCCTTGGCTCCGGCCCCAGGTTCATAGCTTTACCTCAACAATGGAATGCCCACCCCACCCCACAACAACACAGCAGGCCCATGTTCTGGCTCCAGATTCACAGCTTTGTCCCCACACTGCATCAAATCACCAGCAGGCCTCCGCTCCAGCTCCAGATTCACAAAACTTTGCCAAATTGCACCCCCCCACACACACACACACACCGCACAGACACTCTCTCACACATATGCAACAACAAAAACAACAACACAGCAGACCTCCATTCTGGCTCCAGGTTCATAATTTTGCCCAATACCCCCATCAGATTACAGCAGGCCTCAGCTCTGGCCCTAAAATCACAGCTCCCCCCCAACAGTAGAGTGCCCACCCCACCCCACAGTAACACAGCCGCCTCCAGCTCCAGATTTATAGCTTTGCCCTCCTACACCCCATCAGATCATATCATGCCTTTGCTCCAGCTCCAGGTTCACATAGCTTTGCCAAATTGCCCCCCTCACCCCCCACAACAACACATGAGGCCTCCACTCCAGCTCCAGGTTCACAGCTCTGCCACAACACTCCATCACGTCACAGCACGCTTCTGCTCTGGTCCCAGGTTCACAGCTTTACCCCCAACACAGGAGTGCCCACCCTGCCCCACAACATCACAGAGGGCCTCTACGCCAGTTCCAGGTTCACAGCTTTGCCGCAACACCCCATCAGATCACAGCAGGCATCCACTCAGGCTCCAGCTCCAGGTTCACACAACCTTGCCCTCCCATCATAGCAGGCCTCTGCTCTGGCTCCAGCTTCACATAGCTTTGCGCCCGCCCCGTCCCCATCACAGCAGGACTCTGCTCCAGCTCCAGTTTCGCAACTTTGCAGTCACACCACATGAGATCACAGCAGGCCTACCCAGTACTCCAGCTCCAAGTCCACAGCTTTGCCACCACCCCACCCCAACACAGCTGCAAGTCTCACTCCAGCCCCAGGTTAACACAGCTTTGCAAAAGTGCCCCCACACACCCCCACAGCAACACAGCAGATCATGATAGGCCCCCACTCCGACACCAGCTTCAAAGTCAGCTTTGCCTCCAGCAGCAGAGTTTCCACACAGCCCCAACAACACAGCAGGCCTATCTGCTCTGGTACCAGGTTTACACAGCTTTGCCACCACCTGTTGCCCAACACAGCAGCCCTCTGCTCTAGGCCCAGGTCCGGGTTCACTGCCCCCCCCATCCACCATTATTCACAGCAGCAGGTTCACAGCTTTGCTTGCCCTAGTGCCCCCACAACAAGAAAGTCTATGCCAGCCCAGCCCAGGAGTCCTCATCCAAGGACCTCCATTTTCAGAGAATTTCCACCCCTCCACTCAGTGTTGGGTGGGTGGGTGGCTCAAAAATTACAGTTGACTGCCTGACAGTGGTAAAACTGGCTCTGCCTCCCCCTTCCCCCCATCCAGACCATCCAGCCTGTCTCAAAAATAAGAAATAATTAAATAATATTAATATACTTTTTTAACAGGTCAAGAATTACTTGCAATTACATTTACTTATTTGTTTGGGATGGTAGGCAGTTCAAGTTCAGTTGGTAATGCTGCTGGCTGCCTGAGGACTGAGAATGCTGACCTCGAGTCCTCCAAACTCCTCTGATGGATCCTCTTCTGCAAATGGTGTGTGGCCTTAGGTGGTGCGTGGTGGTCAGTAGACAGTAAGTGTTCATCTCATCTCAGGTGTGGCCCTCAGGCCTGAGCGGTGCCTTGTTGTCACCTTGACTGGCTGCACAGTAGGCTTAGCAACCTTTTTTTTTTTTTTTCAATTTGCCTACCACCCTTCCTTGAAATCTCCAGTGGCATGATGGGCCTGGCTTAGGGCTGCAGCTACCTGCCTTGGTGCCTCCTCCTCAATTCTTCTGCCCATCCAGAGAACGATCGTCGGTTGCCACTCACCACAGCTCACCTGCTGCTCCCTTTGTTTTCAACTTTTTGGTTGAATTACCACCGCACACCTGGTCCATAAAACCCAGCCTTCCCTGGCAGCTGTTTAACTTGTTGTCCCCCCAGAAGTGGCCTGGCCAGGGCTGTCGGTCATGTCCCCTCCCTCCACACACCAGATGATGACATGCACAGACAGTCTGGGCTCAAAATGGCACCAAGCTGATTGCAGAAGTCACATGCTGTGCAACCAACCAATGTCCCTACCTGTCCAGACTCCTCTTCTCTGAGCTGAGTAGGCAGGCACACACACTAAAGTGGATAATCAAAATGCCTGCCTGCCACGTTGACAGTTATTGCTGACACCAGCAATGGGTTACTCAGATCAAAAGCCTACCTAAACACATTGCACTACATGTTTTGCTGAAAAAAAGAAGTGCAGTCCATTTAAAAAAAAAAAAAGGGAAATTCCCTTCCTATCCACACCCTGCCAACCCCACACAAAGTAATATGCAGTACTGCATATTACAGTAACGTGTTGCTTAGAAGAAAATATAATTAGTAACTAAACCAAATTAAATTTTCTTATAAGTGATCAGTAACTATTACACGTTACCATGAAATATAATCTAATTACAGTAACATGTTACTCATAACGCATTACTACCCAACACTGATTGTAATGGTATTTAGAAAGGTATGCATTATTGGGCTGCAGTGCTCCGTGCTTTCAGGCTTGAGTGCCAGTTCAAGCTCAGAGCTCCCTCTTGTGATCATTACAGGCCAGGCAGTATAGCAGGAGAGAGGTGCTCAGTCTGCAGGGAAGAATTTAATTTCATTTTTAGTATTTATTTATTCTACTGGGTTACAAGATGAGCTAGGTAGCGCTTTTGCACAGTTTTCATGTGTGATTACTCTGGCTGACCAGGGGATATAAAAACATGGCCACAGATGAAGTCTTAATTTAGAGATCAAGGTACTGTTAGATTCTGGATAGGCACCTAGTCAGATTACCTCAGATATAAAGGCAGCTAAGAGCACCTGAGGTACTGGAACCTTTATAAATTGTGAGATAAATATAATAGCAGTCACACAGGATGATGCAACAGTGAGCCCTGGTCTAAATGTAGTGATGTTCTCCAAGAGGAGGCACAGGATTTTTTAACTTTAGTGTTTTGTTTTTAATTTTTGATAGGTATGGTGAGAACTTGGTAACTGACAAATTCCATTTGGTTTCAGCGGCCTTTTCTTTGGTTGTACTTTGGTTCAGAAATTCAGTCCACTATAGGCTACAATAAGAGAAATATAGATAGTGACAGCATAAAAAGACAAGTATCAGAGAGACTCCTGCTAGTAAGGGAAGTCTTGGGTATGATGGAAGCCTATGTGGGGGCTGAGGAGGCTGTGGAAACCTGTAAAATAGTCGTCATGGACTACTTAAATACCATATCACCTTACAGTGTATAACCTTTGGTCTCGCATCAAGGTTCCCCTTGGTTTGATGTACAGTTTAGGAGGTTAAAGACTATGGGTCAGAGGTTGGAGCATCCCTGTAATAAGTCCAGGGCTTTGGATGACAAATCGGCACTGGGTTGTCGCCTCAGTGAATACCAGATGGCAAGCACCCTTAAGAAGGCAGAATTTCTGTACAGAAGATTGCTGCTGGAAAAAATTGACCAGCTCAGCACTTTTGGACAGTAGATAGATTATTAAATCCGACCTGTCTGGAGTCTGGATGAGTTTTGTAAGATATGAAAAGTTGTCTCATTTCTTCTTGGACAGGGTATCATCCATTTGTGTCGGGATCGACACAAGTAGGCTATTATGGTCTGGCTGGTTTGAACCTGGAAGGTCCAGAGGTGCCCATCCAATCTGGGAGGAGTTTAGGCCAGTTATGGTGGAGGACATATGTGATGTGTCTTTGAAGCTGCTGTCCACTTTTTGTGAACTAGACCCAGGCCCATCAGGTCTAATAATGAGCTATGTTGGACTCTTGGGTTTAGTGTTCACTGGTATTGTCCAGTGTTGTTTACTGGGTGTTTTTTTCCTAGTGTCCCTGTTGAAACCCCTTCTAAAAATAAAAAACCTTCGACCTGGACATCATCATGCATAATTGACTGATCTCTAACCTTTCCTTTATGTGTAAGGTTATTGAGAAAATAGTGGCATCAGCGTTTAAGGCATATCTCAAAGTTGTGAACATCTTTGCGCCTCTCCAGTCTGGTTTTCAGGCTAGGCAAGCACTGAAACTGCATTAGCAGGGTAAACTGCATTAGTAGGGTGACCTACTCAGGGCTAGAGATAAAAGATAACAGTCAGTTCTCCATCTTCTGGCCAGCCTAGTGGCATTAAGGGCTGTGACATTGTCTGTCTCACCTCCTGCCACACTAGCATAGAAACATAGACTTTGGAGGCAGATAAGGACCGTCGGCCCACCCAGTCTGCCTATTATTAGGGGAGTAGAACTGGGGAAGAAAGGGGAGAGGGAGGTAAGGTGCCTGCCCAGTGCCATGGCTTAGAGGGACAAGAAGCAAATCCTCAGGATCGCGAGAGCAGCTGCATGGGAGAGGGAGCTGGACGTCATTGTCCTCCTAGGAACAAATGACTTAGCTGGGCATGGGATCAGAGCAGTGCAGGAGGAGTCTGTGAAGTTGGGGAGGGGCTTTAGACAAGTAGCACACATGATAACCTTCTCGGAGGTGCTGCCTGTCTATGGCATGGGTGAGGCTAGGGTAGTCCGCACCATGCAATTCAATGAATGGTTGAAAAAGTGGTGTGGAGCACAGGGTTTTGGCTTCATTGGGGACTGGGGTTCCACTTGGAGGGATACACGCTTATACTGGAATGATGGTCTGCATCTGTCCCGTAGGGGAACTAGGCTCCTAGGTGATAGGTTTAAATGCTTCATCAGCAAGCTTTTAAACTAGCCAAGGGGGGAGGCAATGATAAGAAGCAGGGAATTCCAAGCCTTCCCCTACAAAACAGGGTTGTTAGCAAGGTAAACACCAAGGTAGAGAGGTCAATAGGGAGCAGGACAGGGGTAAATGGAGAAAGAGGTAAAGACAGTAAGGGCAAGGATGGGGCTAAAAGTGGTAAGGCCATCAAAAAATGGAGAGTGATGAGTACCAGTGCCTGTAGTCTGGGTAACAAGCTTCCTGAACTAGTGGCCTTGATGTAACAGGGATACCTGGATATTGTGGCAGTCACAGAAACATGGTAAACAAAGAACCATGACTGGGATGTCAACATACCAGGGTACACAGTCTACAGGAGGGACAGGGAGGGTAAAAAGAGGAGGAGTAGCAGCTCTCTTTGTAAGGGAAGGGATCAAAGCAATGGAACTAAAGGGTAAATTGGAAGGCGAGGAGGCACTGTGGGTCACCTTGGAGATAGGCAATGGCACCACAATCCGCACAGGGGTTGTATACAGACCACTGTCTCAGGAGGAGGAAATGGACAAGGGAATGATAGAAGACATCCTTAAAATGGTTGGAAAAAGGGGAGATATTGTTGATGGGGGACCTGAATATGCCAGATATTAACTGGAGCACATGTGCTGCAGCCAAATCCAAGAGCGGGGTCATTCTCAATGCCCTGCAAAGGGCATGCCTCAGACAGCTAGTGTTGGAACCCACTAAGGAGGGAGCAATCTTAGACCTGGTACTCTCAAATGGAGACAGAAAGAGGATCACACATTTAGAAGTGGGTAGCCTTCTCGGAACTAGCAACCACTGAACGATAAACACAGTTGTAGAGTCAAGCCATACGAAGGCAAAGGTACTGGACTTTAGGAGGGCTGACTTTGGCAAAATGGGTGAGTGCCTAAGGAATGCACTAGCAAATGGGCAGGAAGGAGGAGTGGAAGAACAATGGGAAAAAATCAAAACTGCCATCATAGAGGCAACAAGCCTTTGTGTGAAACAAATAAAACAAAACAAAGTAAAAAAAAAACACTATGGTTCTCAAAAGAGGTGGCAGCGAAGGTTAGAGAGAAAAAGATAGCACTCAGGAAGTATAAGGAATCACAGAAGGAGCAGGACAGAGAACTGTATCAGTTAACGCAGAAGGAAGCAGGGGGAAGACAGTCAGAATAGCGAAGACCCAAACCGAGGAAAAGTTAGCCAACTCAGTTAAGAAGGGGGATAAAACATTTTGAAGGTGTAACCCCTCTACAAATGGGGGTTCCTAAAAGATTTCCCAGAGCTTGTTCAAATGCTCCATGCCTGGCTGGTGTTCGTCGCAAAGCCACTTAAATGTTGTAGCCAGTGGCGGCCTTTAAATCCTCCATATACTCTCTCTTTAAGGTCTGCCTGGTTGCAGTCATAATTAGTTGAAATGGTGGGGCTGTGTGGTTTTATGCAGTCGCCGGCGACTACTGAAGGCAGTCCATTCTGCCATCGCTAGTTGTGCAGAGAGGTTCTCCGAAAAGGTGTAATTGTTTACTGATAATTGCTTGGAGTGAGAAAGATATTGTTGTTTGTTCTAACCTGTTTTCTTGCAGCCCTGGACTGTTTCGGCTGTGCCACACCATGTTGGTCCCGAACTGTTGAAGTGGACCAATCAGATCGTGAGGACGCTCTATGGAGCCAGAGGACCAATAGAGGAACTGCCTGTAATTTTGGGAAAGGCATTATGGACTATGGCGCTTTTTTGCACCACTGAGGGCCAGAGTAAGTGACTGGCATGTGACACCAGCCAATGGAATCGGGTAGCGCCCGAACTGTAAGGAGTGCCCCATGCTGTTAGGGGCAGATTCGTTGTAACTGTGAAGAAGAAGGGAGCTCTGAGCTTCTTCGCCGTTGAGTGTTCACGCGGGAAGCATGTGAAAGGCCTAGGCAGCCATTTTCAATAGATAGAGAGCTTCGGACTAAATCCGCCGCCGTGCGGTCAGAGGAGGCTGTGATTAAACACAGCTACCTACCAGGCTTCACCTAAAGAGGACTGGAGAATCTGCTGAATCACGCTCGGTCTGTCAGGACATTTGGAGTTGCTGCTAACGCCTGCAATCGCTGTGAGTTCGTGTGGGTCCTGGGAGCAGCTGTTTGGTATGGTACCTCACTGTTGTTTTCCATATAAATGTGTGAGAAGGCTTTTGAAGCTCAGGCTCAGCCCTGCAAGTGGTGAAGGAAGGGCATCTGCTGGAGTCATGAGTACTGGATCAGGGTAGCTCCCTGTTAATCTTACAAACAAGTGGCAAAGAAAAAACAAAATCAGTTTTGTTGTACTGCTGACTGCACTAATTGATCTTTCTGCTCATTTTGATCTGCTCAGGAAAGTAAATGCTCATTTGTGTCAGGGCCCCAACCAGCTGCCACGAGGGACTAGCCATTAGGGCTTGGGTACCCATGGACAATAAACTGATAGGTGCAGGCCTGTGCACAGAGCCATAGGTAGTTAAATATAGGTAATAGTGATAAGCTAATCACCCTGATTTCCCCCGGTCCTTGTTATCCCCCTTCAAATAAATCAGATTGTCTGTCTTGCAACTGTACCCAGGCTGGTTTGTGTCTTACTGAGGACATACTGCATAGTGAATGTTTGATAACTGTACCTTATTTTCCAGGGGGTCCCCAGAGCGAGCTGAGTGTTTTGAGCCGGGGGGGGTAAGTGTTCAGGGGGAAAGCATTGTAATTACTCTGCTTGAGCCACTAGTGGGAAGAAGGGGGAGTTGCAGCAACCCAGAGGGCTGTGACCGAGTCAACCTAGACTGTCCTAACCCCGACCTCTGGGTGGAGACACCCGTCAACGGATCTGGGCCCCCTTACCCTGTCACGGCTGAGACAGGCAGGGGTGGTAGCCCTTGGGATAGCGCCCTCTGGGGGTTACATAGGTATCTCAGGGAGTGAAGGAAGACCAAGGAAGGGATAGTGAGGCTTAATAAATGGGAGGGGAGGTGGGCGGAGAATGACAGTGAAAAGGCAGAGATAGCAAACAAATACTTTTACTCAGTATTCACAAAAGAAGAAGAGGAGGAGGTACCTAAACCAAACAATATAAGCACTCTGAACAGGGGGGTCGATACAAGTCCATTTGTGGAAGAAAGGGTCCTGAAAGAACTTCTAAAACTCAAGGTGCACAAAGCAATGGGGCCTGATGGGATTCACCCCAGAATTCTAAAAGAACTAAAGAGAGACCTAGTGACACCACTGACTACCCTTTTTAACAAATCATGGGAGGATGGTGTGGTACCTGAGGACTGGAGGAGGGTGGATGTGATTCCTCTTCACAAAAGTGGGAGCAAGGCAGAGGCAGAAAACTACAGACCTGTTAGTTTGACCTCAGTGGTAGGGAAAATGATGGCATCACTTCTGAAAGAAAGAATTGTTGAGTACCTAGAGGCCAGCGGGGCACAGGACCCAAGACAGCATGGATTCACAGTGGGAAGGTCATGTCAGATGAATCTAATAGGTTTCTTTGACTGGGTGACCAAAGTAGTAGTAGAGCAGGGAAGGGCTGTGGATATGGCCTGCCTAGACTTTAGCAAGGCATTTGACACAGTCCCACACAAAAGATTAATAAATAAGTTAGCCAGCCTGGGAGTGGGTCCCAGGGTGGTACCTGGGTAACAAACTGGCTGGACAACAGGACGCAGAGGGTAATGGTAAACAGAGTACACTCTGAAGAAAGGGCGGTTACTAGTGGGGTACCACAGGGATCAGTACTGGGACCGGTCCTCTTTAAGGTTGTTATAGGAGACATTGCAGAGGGTCTGGAAGGAAAAGTATGCCTCTTTGCAGATGACACAAAGATCTGCAACAGGGTTGATACACAAGGGGGTGGAAAGGATGAAAAGGGACTTGGCAAGGTTGGAGGAATGGTCAAAAACATGGCAGCTTAGATTCAATGCAAAAAAAGTGTAAAGTAATGCACCTGGGAAACAAAAACCCAGGGGAAGAGTACACAATGGGGGGGATACTAAAAACAACAACAACAAGCATTTCTCAATGCCGAATGTTTGCTTGCTGGCATTGGCATCGGTGGGGTGTGCCTTTCGGTCGTCAGGCATAACGGCCATGCCATTTCACCACACTCTACCCTGCAGACACCAACAAGTGTTACGTGTGCTTTGGGGTCTTTGGCCCTTATGCTCACCCCATTCCATCAGGAAATACGGTGAAATGGGTGCAGTATAGGAGAATGGGGTGAACTTTGGGGCCAAAGAATCCAAGACACACCTCGATGCCTCTCACTGGCTGCAATGTGTGGTTGGGGGTGGAATGGTATGAGCATTACAGGTGACAATCCTAAGTCACACCCATGATGCCTGTCAGTCTCTCCAGGGTGAGGCGTTATGGTCGGAAACCCTAACGTCTCAAGTGTTCGTTGGTATTTTCACTCCAAATTTTCAACATGTTTTTTTTGTGACCCCCATCTTATGAACAGTGGTAATAGTTTGTTAGCCGAAAGTTGATTTAGCACAGTGACTAAGGCATTTGGCACCACAGGTGCGAAAACACATTTCAAACAGGATGTGAAAAATGACAGCTGTACTGTTCATGGGGAGGTGTAAAAAATGGCAATGTTGAAAATCTGCAATGAAAATAGTAAAAAAAAACTGGTGAAGCCACAAGCGTGCGTAGCAACTGCGCAACGCACACCCTTAATGTAATTACTCTGGGGATTTTTTACAGCAGATTGTCAACACAGGCATTTTGGGACCTCCGCTCATGAACAGTGTCACTGTCATTTTCTTAATCTGTTCCGAACACTGATTTCCCACAGCGACCACGCATTTTTTTTTTTGTTGTTGTTTAACCAGGAGTAGCACACTAAGCTGAAAGCTTTTTCACAGGAGCAACCTGGGAGCACAGGGAAGTTAACTGACTTGCTCAGGGTCACACAGTATGCAAGTGGAAGCTGTGGGATTCAAACCCAGGTCTGGTCTGCTGGATGTTACCCGATTTGCAGCTCAGAGCCTTAAACCACTGCGCTATACTGACTCCCTGTGCGCTGAAAGTGGGAAAACACATTTCGGCCATGTTGTGAAAAATTACAGCTGTACTGTTCATAAGGAAGTGTGAAAAAATGCCAGTGGTGAAAATCTGGACTGAAAATATTACAAATTCATGAACTTATGAGGGTGCGTGGAAACAGCGCAATGGTCGCTTCTAACACAGTCATTTTATGGACTTTTGTCACCAAATTTTCAACATAGCCATTTTAAGACCTCTGCTCATGAACAGTGTCACTGTGATTTTCTTAATCTGTCCCAAACATTAATTTTGCACACCGACTATGCGCTACATGTCGGAAACACATTTTGGGGAGGTGTGAAAATGACAGCTATACTGCTATAAGGAGGTGTGGTAAAATGACAATGTTGAAAATCTGGAGTGCAAATATTAAAAATTTGTGAACTTACAGCGTGCGTTGGGTGCATAGCCTTTTCATCAAAAGTCATTTTTGGAATTTTCACAAATTTTCAACATAGCCATTTAAGACCTCTGCTCATGAACAGTGTCACTGTGAGTTTATTAATCTGTCCCAAACATTGATTTTGCACACCTACTGCGCCATTGTGTGCTGCATGCTCGGAAACACATTTTGGGCGAGATGTGAAAAATGACAGCTGTTCTGCTCATAAGGAGGTGTGGTAAAATGGCAATGTTGAAAATCTGGAGTGCAAATATTAACAATTCACGAACTTACGAGCATGCGTAAGAACTGCACAATGCATGCTCGTAAAACAGTCATTTTTGGGAATTTTTTCCCAAAATTTTCAACATAGGGTTTTTGGGGGAGTACCTCATGAACTGTGACACTGTCTTTTCATACATCAGTCCCAAAAGATGGTTTCGCGCAGTGACCGCGAAATCACCTTTCGGGACCAAATAACAAAATGACAGTGCAAGATTTCATGAGGTGGGGTCCCAAAAACCCCATGTTGAAAATTTGGTGAAAAAATTCCCAAACATGCCCGAGAAATGCATCAAAGTTGAAAAAAATCCTATTTATCCCATTATACAGCTTACCGGCATTTCCTCAGTTCGCGGTCAGCCTTGAAGAGTGCAGACATGTTCCCGGTCCACCGAAGATCATCGCGCCGGACTCCGGAGGTAAGTATGGGGTGAGGGAGGGTGTGGAGAGGCAGGGTGCGCACTGGTAGGGGTCAAGACAGTCAGCGAAGGACCGTTTTTTCTTTCTAGGTCTTTTCCTTTTAGGAAGATGATGCAGGATGTTTGCCATGCTGGGGTGGGCTCCCAGCTTGGCAGCTGGAAGTTTTTTTTGGGGGGCCAGCGGAGCCAACGGGGGATTGGGCACCCCCATCGGCCGTAGAGATTTTTGCCATGCTGGGGTGGGCTCTCAGCGTAGCACCTGGAAGTGTGTTGGGGGCAGCAGGCGGACATTTGCCATGCTGTGGTGAGCTCCCAGCGTGGCACTGCAGAAAACTGTTTGGGGGGCCAGTGGAGCCGGCGGGGATTGGGCACCCCCATCGGCCTTACAGATTGTTGCCACGCTGGGGTGGGCCCCAGCAGCACCTAAAACTCTGTTGGGGGAGGCGTAGCGTAGCCTAATGGGGATTGGGCACCCTCATCGACCATACTGTGGGGAGCATGTGAGCATGCTGGGGTGGGCTCCAGCGTGTTACTTGTCTGTGGGGAAGGCTGTCTAAGACAGCACTTGCACTGCAGTGCCAACATGTTAGGCACTTTGCGCCTGCCCTCACGTCAGTATGCAAGTGTCTACCTGCAGTATCTTTCTTTCAACTGTACCGCTACATTTACGCTGTCATAGGCAGCTCTTGCATTCATTAGTGCGGTGGGGCTCCGCCTGCAAAAGGCAGCAGGGCATTGGAAGTAGGGAGGCACACCTACGAATTCTCGTATGGTGGCACTATGTTTCTTGCACATGCGTGCAAGCAAACATAAAAATGGAAAGGGACCTGGGGGTAGTCATATCAGATGACCTTAAGGTAGGCAAACAATGTGAGAAGGCAGTAAAGAGGGCAAGGGGGATACTGGGATGCATAGGGAGAGGCTTCACCAGTAGAAAACAGGAAGTTGTTATCCTTCTGTACAGACAGTTGGTGAGACCCCATATGGAGTACTGCATGCAGTTCTGGAAACTCCATCTCCACGGAGACATAGACAGGATGGAGGCAGTCCAGAGGAGGGCAACTAAAATTGTGCAGGGTCTGCAACAGAAGCCACATAAAGAGAGACTTAAAGACCTGAATATGTATACCCATGAGGAAAGGAGGTAGAGGGGGGACATGATAGAAACTTTCAAGTACCTCAAGAGAATCAACAAAGTCCAAGACGAGAGCATCTTTCAGAAAAAGAGATGTGCAAGAACAAGGGGGCACAATTTGAAGATAGAAGGGGGATGGCTCAGGGGCAATGTGAGGAAGTATTTTTTCATGGAGAGGGTGGTGGATGCATGGAGCCACCTTCCTAAGGAGGTCGTGGGGTCAAAAACAGTGAGGGAATTCAAGAATGCATGGGACAGACATAAGGCAAGTATAGTGGTGGGTATGAGGAAGTAGTCTGTTGGTTAACTAGAATCCGCTGCTTATCCAATAGGTAGAAAAATGGGCAGACTAGATGGGTCAGGCAGTCCTTATCTGCTGTCACAGTCTATGTTTCCCTACCTATTAGATAGGCTGCAGATCCTAGCTATTTGTAAAGACAGCTCAGCAGGCAAGACTGTGTGATGTAGCTTAGCTCTACTGGCATGCTGTACAGCTGAATCCGCACATAGTGTGAACCCTGTGGGCTTCTGCTGTTGTGAGGCTCCAGTGTTTGTAGCACAGAAGCTGCTATCCCTCCCCCGGTTTGCCATATGGTAGCAGAGTTCACTGCCCTGCCCCCCACACACACACACAGCCATCCACAGTTCAGAAAGTGACAATGTACTCCCTTGTTAGTTCAGTCTCTACCCACCCAGCGGACCTCAGGGCACCCAGCGCACAGTGCAGCAACAGTGTGGAGTTGTTACAGAAACTGGACACCTCCTCCGTGCCATTTCATGTCCCGGAAACAATGACAGGCCTGCTGCAGATGTATCCCCACCCACCCGCCCGCAGACCTCGGGCCACCCAACAGACAGTGAAGCAAGAGTGGCCAGTCACTATAGAACCTCATCAGCTTCCACATTCCCGTACTGGGCAAGGATGTAACACTTGCAGTTGTGACTTGCCCACCCAACCGCCCAGCGGACATCATGACATGAAGCACACAATTAATGAACAGTGGGCACTCGCTGCAGACACTGGTCCCTTCCCCCACCATGTCCTCTCCCGGGAGCAGCCACCGTTGGTAACACAGTAGTGAAAAGACAATGAGGTCCTGACAGTGGGTTGCAGATATACACTGGACTGTATTCCACTTGGGAGACAGCACAGACCTGCTGTCACGATTGAATGCTGCTTCTGAGTGGTGTCCTGGGGGCAATAACTTTCCCTTACAGCTGTGTGTTTCCCACCCACCCACCTACCCTGCGGAACTTGAGGTTGGTGGTCAACCAACCCCTTTAATGCAGTAGCATTCCGCACCTTGTGGAAACAATGGTGACATGCCATAGCGACACCTGGCAGACTTACGTGTAGAGCACTGTGACAGCCCCTCCCTTTAGTACAGCAGTAGTTCCCACCCTGCAGCACTAAACAGTGTTCCATCATGTTGTAGTGCCTTGCCACACCTCGCCCTATGGACATTACAGCTGTGTCCCTGCCAGAATGATACTGGCTGTTCCCATCCAGTATAATGTTCAGTGTTCTAAACTGTGAAATCTGTGCAGAACAGCCACACAGTCCAGTAGTGGGAGATACAGGGCTGTATATGACCATGTTGGGCACACCCCAACAGTACCAAGAGCCACAATCCCAAGTGACATAACCATGGCTCAATGGCAACAGGGCATCCTCTTTGCCAGACTGGTGCAGAGAGGCCAAAGTCAGTTGTACAGCACGGCGTGGTGGATGGTGTCCTAGGAACAGTAGAGGCCGCATTCGCACCCCACTCAGTTAGTATTGCCATACTCTGTCATTATTAACACAGTGACAGCTCTGCTGATTACCTTGCATGCAAAACTGTAGCAGAGTTGTGACAGCCCATCCCCATTATACAGTAACAGTCCACAGCCTGTGCAAGCTATCTTGACATGCCATGATAACAGCTGGCAGCTGTAGAAGTGCAGCATTCTAACACTCCATTTCCTCCATGTTGCAGTGCTTGGCCACAGCTCACTGTGCGGACATGAGAACTCTGTCCCAACCACAACAATACCAAGTGTCCCCATGCAGCTTACAGTTCAGTATTCTGAATGGTGAAATCTGTGTGGTACATGTGCACAGTCCACAAGTAAGACACAGACAGCTGCAACACCAGCAAGTGCCGCAATCCGAAGTGCCAAGACCGTCACACAATGGCAACATGGCATGCTCCTTGCCACACTAGTACACTGTCACATCGGGGATGGCAAACTCGGTTCAACAAGAGGCATGGTTGACTGTGTCCTGGGGGCAGCAGCATCCTGCACACTTAGTAGTGGTATACTGTGTCATTACTGGCACAGCGACTGCCGTACTGATGACACTGTGCAAAATGTGGCAAGTGCCACCACCAGTCATGTCACAGAAACAGTTGTATACAGTGTTCAGAGCACTGCACACTTTGCCTCAGTTACATGTCACGGTCTTGTCTGTTTTACAGTTTGTATGTGAGACTACTTTGTGTTGTGGAAGGATATCCATAAAATTTTCCATTTCTACTACATTTAATCATGTTTCCTGGTGTTTTTTCCAACAGCTGTGTAACCCCATGTAATAAATGCAATAACCCACTCCAGGGTGTGCTGCTAATGGGGATTAACGAACACCACGGGTGCTGTGAGGGCACTCAGCCTGTGGCCGCAAGCCTCACAATGCACCCAGGGTGTTTGTTAATCCCCATTAACAGCACACCCTGTTGTGGGTTATTGCTTACTTAAAACATGGGGTAGGGAGAGAGAGCTAGGTGATTGGTAGAGTGCTGTCAGGTGACAGTGCATTGATGCACATTATCAGCACAGTTAGGGTAAAGGGTTCCCCAAGATTGAGAATTAGTGGGCAGAATGGCTCTTTTTTTTCTGCCTGATGGAATGAATATGAAAAGCAGCCATTTTTTTATAGGCAGCTTAGCGAAAGCTACTCTGAGGCATCTGTTAGTTGGGGGCAGGTAGTGCACAGAAATCAAATCTGTTGCCCTCTCAGCTTCAGCATATCTTTACTAGTCACAGTGTCATGTTATCATCCATCACTTGTGTGTGATCTCTTATTGTCCCCGCGCCACTCTGTGGCTCCCCACCCACCCGCTCCGTGGATCTCCAGAGACAGAGTGCACAGTGATTGGGGAGTGTGTCTCTGTCTCTCTCTGTCTCTTGGGTGAGTTGACAGTACAGCAGAGTAAGCGGTGGAATGGTGTGGAGCTGCTCTTTATGGTCAGCATACTGATTATTGCACAGTAGGAGATACACACTGTGCAGCAAGGTTGCTGCAATATGCGGTGTCTCTCTCTCTGTCTCTGTCTCTCTGTCTCTCTCTCTCTACAGCTGTTCACTATCGACATTTTCCACCTGCAGTGTCTCCAGTCGGGCAACTGTTCCCCCCCTGCTCCATAGTCAAAGAGCTTCAACAGGTGCTGCATCCAAGAGCAGATGGAGCGTGTGAGAGTGGCCACAAGTCATGCAGACTTGCTGCAGTGTCCTGTTGTGAAATGCTGTCACCTCCCATCATCTGTCTGCCCATCTTGTCGCACAGCAGTTGTAGTCGCCGTGCCCCTTGGAGGCTGTTTTTTCCTCTGCCACCTTCTCTTGAATGATTTCTCTTCATTCGTTGCTGTTTCTGCTGTCTCCTGCAGCATGCGGTGTCCTGTATGTGGATTGTAGCTTTCATGGGTGTGCTGTGTGTTGCCCCCCACCCCACCCCCAACAAACCGCAGTACAGGCACAAACATAGTAAGCCTGTTGTGTCTATTTTGAACCTCCGGTGGTCCATGTGGTCATGCCCACCCCCCGCAAGTTGCTCAGCACAGTGACTGCAAATCTCTCCAGTTTTCATCCACAGTGTCTGTGGTGCTGTTTCTATGCATTCGCTGAGCACCTGCACAGAGTCGTCCTGTGATAGCTAGAGACAGACACACAGCAACATTCATTGGAATTAAAAAGTCGTATAGTACCCTGTGCATCTCTCTCTGTGGCATGACTTCTCAGGCTGTCGGCTGCGTGTAGAACAATAGAGAGAATGAGCAGTGTTTGCAATTTAGGGACTGCGCACATGACAGAGAGAGAGACACTCATCGAGACAGTGAGAGCCACGGGACAGTAGGAAATCACTATTTTTTGCAGTTCGTCCCCGACTACGCCTGTAAACCTGTTTCCTATACCGTGCCACAACTGCATTCACACATCGCAGATAGTAATGTTAATAGCTCTGCTCCAGCAGTAGCTGCTTCTACAACTCCATTCATGAACACCTGCTGTATGTAGTTTGTACCACTCTTTTCGCAGATGTCCATTATGGCTTACTTTGTTTCCTGGAGACAGCGAGAGCCACAGGCAGCACAGTACACAGGGCAAAGTATAAATCAATATTGTTGCACTGTCCTATCTCTCTCTATCAAGTGAGTGCCTGTAATATTGAACACTGGGGAGAGAGTGGGAGTGTGCATCACACTGTGCTGTAACTGAGACTACTTTGTCTGGGGAAGGATACATCCCAAAATCCAGACTTTTCTGTAATTTTCCATAACTTTCCTTTCATTTGTTAACAGGTTACCTCATGTTATAAGCACAATAACCCATTCCAGGGTGTGCTGTTATTGGGGATTAATAAACATTCGGGTGCTGTGAGGGCACTCAGCCTGTGGTCTCGTGCCTCACAAAGCACCCAGGTGTTCATTAATCCCCAATAATAGCACACTCTGTCATGGATTATTGCTTACTTATTACATGGGGTTCATGAGGGAGTGAGGTGATTGGCTTGCTGAGGTCAATTGACAGTGTATTAATGCACATTAACAGCACAGTCAAGGTGAAGCAGTCCAGCCTGTACAAGATTACGGGGCAAAATGGCACTTGTTAGAGACGTTGCGGCAGGGAACTGAGCAACAGCCATTTGTAAAGAGAGCTAGGTGGTACAGAGTGCTTGATATACCTGAGCTCTTGCAGCATGTTGTGCAGCTGAATCCCCACATACTGTGTACACTCCCAGGTCATAACCATGTGTGGCTCTGGTCTCCACAGCAGGGAAGCTGCTATCCCTGCTGTGGTGTTACATCTGGTAGCAGAGTTCACTCCCCCTGCGCCCACCCCACCACATCTACAGTTGTCATGGTGACATCATGTTCCCCTGTCATCTCTGTCTCTACCTACCAACCCACCCAGCAAACCTCGGGACACCCTGTGGACAGTCAGGTCTGTCTCTACCCAACCCCCCCCACTTGCCCAGTGGTCCTCGGGACACCATGCCCACAGTGAAGCCACAGTGGCCAGTCCCTACAAAACCTGGTTAGCTCCCCATAGCATGTTGTGTCCCAGGAGTAATGATGTTCCCATTGCACTTCTGTGTTTCCCCACCCACATGCCCAGCAAACCTCAGGACACCAAGCACAGAGTAAAGCCACCCTGGGCAGTCGCTGCCAAACCCAGTCCCTTCCCTCTACCATCTCCACTCCCAGGAGCAAGTCACAGTGGTAGTATAGTACCGGAAACACAATGCAGTACTCACAGGAGGTCAGAGCTATAGAGGTGGCTGAACTGCACTTGGAAGAGAGCACCGACCTGCTGTCACTACAGTAGGCTGATTCTATGTGGGTCTAACTGCTGTGCCACCTCCGAGGGTGACAGACCTCCAGACATGCGATGTAGCCATGTCCATAGCTATCCCCACCAGAAGTATACATGCTATCCTCATCCACAGTATGGTTAGTTCTTCCCAACTGTGAAGTTTCACAGTGCAGAATTAAGGGATACAGGGCTGCATATCACTGTGTGGGCACACTGCCACAGTAGTAAGAGCCACAATCTGAACTACCATCAGACACCCGCAATGACAACATGCCATGCTACTTGCCACACCAGTACACTGTGACAGCCGGGCTGGCAAAGTGGACTTCACAGCACACATGGTCGCCTATCTCCTGGGAGCATTAGCTGGTGCATTTGCACCCGCGTATGCTGACTACTAGCATACTGTCTGAGTAGTAACAGAACGACAGCTGTCCTGATCACTGTGCATGCCAAATGTTGCTGTCATCAGAAAGTGCCGCTCATGGCAGTAGGACTGCCACCAGTCTCCCCGCAACAGTAGTAGTGATTGTGCCAATCACTGCTCATTTTGTCTAACTTGCATTTCAGTGTGTCATCTATTTTATACAGTTTGTAAATGTGAGACTACTTTGTGCTGTGGAAGAACACCAATTAAAATCTACCATTTCTACTAAGTTAAATTGTCTTTCCTGGTGTTTTTTGCAACAGTTGTTTAACCCCTTTGGGCTAGCACTGCCATCTGTGGTCTCCTCTAACTGGGATTCTGTGTCTTCATGGCATGAGGAGCCTGCTGTCACCTACCCCTGAGTCCTAGCCTGCAGGTATCCTCTTAGCCCTTTGGGCTAGCACCGCCATCTGCGGTCGTCTCTGACTGGGATTTTGTGCCTCCACGGCATGAGGAGCTTGCTGCCACCTGCCCCCGAGTCCTACCTTGCAGGTGTCCTCTTAGCCATTTGGACTAGCACCACCATCCGCAGTCACCTCCAACTAGGATTCTGTTCCTCCACAGCGTGAGGAGCCTGCTGCCACCCGCTCCCCCCCCCAAGTCCTAGCTTGCAGGCATCCTCTTAGCCCTTTGGGCTAGCACTACCATCTGTGGTCACCTCCGACTGTGATTCTATGCCTCCACGGTGTGAGGAACCTGCTGCCACCTGCCCCCAAGTCCTAGCTTGCAGGTGTCCTCTTAGCCCTTTGGGTTAGCACTGCCATCTGCGGTGGCCTCTGACTGTGATTCTGTGCCTCCATAGCGTGAGAAGTCTGCTGCCACCTGCCCCCAAGTCCTAGCTTGCAGGTGTCCTCTTAGCCCTTTGGGTTAGCACTGCCATCTGCGGTGGCCTCCGACTGTGATTCTGTGCCTCCATAGCGTGAGAAGTCTGCTGCCACCCGCCCCCGAGTTCTAGCTTGCAGATATGGCCTAGACATGGCTCTGGCTCATCAAGACTACATGCATCTTCTACTGGGATTTTCAAAGAACCAGTGCCTTCTCTAGTACAAGCCCTCACTAGTCGCTTGCAACCTAGGCGCTCCCTGATTGGCTCTTTTCCCTGCCTGGTATTTTTAACTTCTCCCAACTGGACTCTGCTCCTTACTTATATTAAATTTCTGTCTATTTCTTCCCCTAATATTACTGTTTTGATTTTAGACTAGTTTCACTCTGTACCACATCTGAATTTCTGCCTTTGCAGGGGTGTAGTCTCCTGCAAATCGACAATTTTTTTTGCACAACTGCCGAATTGATTTTGAGTAGAGTGCTGCATATTCTGTGTCAAACAGTATTTTAAACTTGGGAATTTAGAGTGCTAAGATTAAAATTTTTAACCACTGTTCCAGTCTAATCAATTTGTGCCTGAGCTGCTACTCGAATTAAGTATTTCCTTAGTGCAAGCCTTCTGTTAATCCTTTTGCCTGCCCACGACTCAAGCTTCTTTGGTTTTTCTCCCCCTGCAGACCCTGCTGGTGCCTAGATCACTATCTATGACCCACCCCCCCGATTTAATCTTCCATTTTGTGATACAGCTCCTTTGTGTAAATGTTAATCTTGGAATCCTCCCACCATTCCTGAGTTGTATCTAACCCCTGTCTGTCCCTTTCTCCCTCAGGTGTCCTCTTAGCCCTTTGGGCTAGCACCGCCATTTGCAGTCACCTCTGACTGGGATTCTGGGCCTCCATGGTGTGAGGTGCCTGCTGCCACCCACCCCCAAGTCCTAGCTTGCAGGTGCAGCCCGCACACGGCTCCGGCTCATTAAGGCTGCATGTGTCTTCTACTGGGATTTTCGGCTCGCCCACTCTGCCACGTCCCTACTCTTTAAATCCACTCTAACTCCTTCCTCTCACACATAACCTGTCTCCATTGGTTTCTCCCTAGTGTTCCTAATTTAAAGGAACAGTTCCTCCACTGTGCTAGGTCCCATTTTTCCCCTGCTCCTTGTTTCACTCTCCCTTCTCGCCAACTAGCCCCCCCACACACACACACACACGCAGCTATCCCATTTAACTTTAACATAGGATAGCAAGCATCCTGTCTGGTGTTTCACTACCCTCCTACACTTTTTCTTACCAAGCTACCTTTTCCTACCACTATGAACCTGCTACAGCTCACACTGCTTGCTGTCTCACTGCCATCTTTCCTGGTGCTGATGGACTCCTGTGCCACAGTGCTGACCCGTGACCAAGAGTACCTTGCCTACCTGTCTGTCACCCACTCCCCCCGCTACAACCCACCCCTCACTCCTCATGGGAACTATCCTCCCTTGGCCCTATCACCCTCTCCTTTCTCTCTAATATGGAATGCCGTCTACTTGGCCACTACCTGGCCTCTCTCTCCTGCTCTTTTGCAGTTCCCTCCTGCCCCATATCCTCCTACTATTCCTTCTTCTCCTAGCCGGAGATGTTGAATGTAACCCTGGTCCACCAAACTCCTATATCACCCCCTCCTCCAGCATGTGGGCAAATGCCCCGGGGCTGAAAATTGCTCACATTAATATATGCAGTCTTTCCTCCAAGTTCCCTGACCTGGAGGCATGGATTGAGCTATACAAGCCCCATGTTTTGGGACTTTCCAAAACCTGGCTAAAGCCTCACCTTGCTGACACCACCTATCAACTAACTGGGTACTCCTCCCTGCATCTCGACAGGCCAAGTGTAACCCCTAGATGGCGCTATCCCAGGGGCTACTACCCCTGCCTAATTTGCCACTAACAGGTTGAGGGGCCTGGATCCGATGGTGGGTGCCTCCACCCAGAGGTCAGGGTTTGCAATAGTTAAACTAACTTGGTCACAGCCCTCTGGGACACTGCAACCCCCCTTTCTTCCCACTAGTGGCCCACACAGTATATCAGAATTACCTTCACAGTATACACTTACCCCAGGACTGGTTCAGGCACTGGGACCCCTGTAAAATAAGAAGATACAGTGCAACAATCACAGTACAATACTTTAACATAGACAAATACCTCAGGCAGTATAACTTTGCTGAAACAAGCAGCTCTGATTTATTTAGGGGGATATAACAAGGACAGGGGAAATCAGGTTAATGGCTGATCACTTTACTCATCTACCTATGGCTCTGTGCAGGCCTATCCCTACCAGTTACTGTCCCTGGGTACCCAAGCCCTAGTGGCTAGCCTAAACTGTGGCAGCTGGTAGGGCCCTTTCACACAGAGAAAGAAAAATTAGTTAAACAGTCAGCAGTACAGTAATTCCATTTGGATTCAATGTGGCAATTCAACAGGGAGCGACCCTGAATTAGTACTCACGACCTCCAAACAAGATAGGGTCCTTCAACATCAGCAGGGCTACTCTTGAGCTCCACGAGACTCCTCACACATTTATATGACAAACTGCAACAGGCAAAAGTCCTTTAATGGCAGCAGGATTCACTTGAGCTACACAAGCCTCCTCACACATTTATATGGTAAACAGTAACAGGCAAAAGTCCTTTAATGGCAGCAGGATTCACTTGAGCTACACAAGCCTCCTCACACATTTATATGGTAAACAGTAACAGGCAAAAGTCCTTTAATGGCAGCAGGATTCACTTGAGCTAGGCCGTAACAGGCAAAAGTCCTTTAATGGCAGCAGGATTCACTTGAGCTACACAAGCTTCCTCAAACATTTATATGGTAAACAGTAACAGGCAAAAGTCCTTTAATGGCAGCAGGATTCACTTGAGCTACACAAGCCTCCTCACACATTTATATGGTAAAAAGAAAGTACTATACCAGGCAGGCTGCTTCTCTATCTCGATCGCAATTACTGCACAATACCTGGGAGAACACACAGCAGATTCAGTTCCTGACAGACAGAACACAATTCAGCAATTTCTCTAGTCTTCTACAGGGTGAGCCTGGTTTCTACTCTTCAGATATCCTTTGATTCTCTTCACAGGATTCAGTCCTAACAAGCAGTTACACAAGCTGCAGACCGAACCGGGCCTTCACACGCTTTCCCTACTAAAACTGCACAACGAAAAGCACAGGGATCCTTCCTCTTCACTGCCAGAGCTCAACTGAAACTCCAGCAGACAAAACCGGGCACTTCCTTTGAGTTCCCCCCAGTTCTTGGCTGGATTGGCTGTCACTCACAATAGACTGCCCCTGTTGGTCCAAAAAGGCGCCGAAGTCCAAACTACATCTCCCAGAGTCACTGCCCATACAATCCTCTTGTGGCTGGCTCAGATTACAAGTCCTAGTTCTGATTCATCCAAGGCATCATTTTAAAGCTACCTTAACCCACACTGATTGGTCCAGTTCAGCAGTTCAAAACTAGAATGGGGAACTAGGCAAACACAGTTCTGACTGCAAAGAAAGCAGGTTAGACAAACTGTATTTTCATTATTACTCTAAATGATTTCTGGCAAACAGTTACATCTTTCAGATAGGTTCCTTTGCACTCCTAGTGACTGCAAAATGGAGTGAATTGGCAGCAGCTCAGTGGTACTCAAACAGAGAAACACACAGTCCCCCCATACAAACTAATTATGTCTGCAAGCAGACAGCTCTTAAAGAGACAGTACCAGAGGCTCTAAAAACACTCACAGATAAATGTCTTAAATGCCAAACACCATTCAGGCTTGGAGCATTCAAGCAAGCTCCTGGAAGTCTTTTGGGAACCCCCATTTTCAGGGGGGTTACACAAGCAAAAAACAAAGGGTGGTGGTGTTGCACTGTTCATCAGGGAACCCCTCTCAGCCAACATTGTCCTCTGTTCTGATCCAACCTCACCTAGCGAATAGCTCCTCTCAGAACTTACCCTGGGAACCAGTAAGAAACTCTACATTGGATGCTGCCTCAACCCTCCCACTGCAGAGCTGAGGGTCTAAACAGCTTCCTCTTAGCCCTGAGCTCATTATCTCCGTATAGAGACTCAGTTCTCCTCTGTGATTTCAATTGAAACTGGCTGAGTACCCACCAGTCTGAGGATCTATGATGCCAGTTCGACAACACTTTCACTGACCAGCATCACTGTGACAGGATTTATGTCGACCACAAGTTGTGGTCGACATAAATCCCGACTGTCTCCCGGTCCTGTTTTTTTAATGAGGGGGCTTCACCCCTGAACATCCCATCAAGGGAGCTCTGCCCCCCACACCCCCATACTAAAGACTCTCAATTCTGAGCCAGAGTTTATTCGGGGAGGGGGTGTAGAACTGGGAGACAGTGTGTTCCGTCTCAGGCACACCAACACAGCGACCTGTTGGCAAACTGTCAATTTTGTCAACAGCGACGTAGGTCATTGTGTTGGTGTCACTGTCGGGGGGGGGACATACCCCAGTCTGACTATGCTTCCAACCTAAAACAACACAACCTGGTCCAAAGCATTATGCTTCCCACCCGACAAAACCCTCGCTCAGCCATTCAGACCCTTCTGGACTGGATCATCACTAACGGGGATGATTATGTACTGTATGCTGGTACCATGGCAGACTCCATTAGTGACCAGTCCCCCACGTATCTTCTCGAGTCATCTAAACTTAAACATCCCCCTCCCAAATACCTGTCCTTCCATAACTTCAGGAGCCCCAATACTTCAAACCTCCTCGCAGAGGCATGGTCTTTGGACTGGTCTGCTCTTTTTTCACTTTCCAGTGTGACTCAGGCAGTAACCCTTTTCATACAGACCCTTATGACCTTACAGGACTGACACTTTCTGGTCACCACTAGAAGGGTCAGAGAGGGCGGTAGCACACCACCACAATGACAATTCTAGAGTGAATACCATCACGGTGACAGATCTCACCAGGTCGCTGTGGTGGTCCATTGTATGCTGACACTGTGACTCCCAGTGTTTCGCCCCCACCCTGAACCAACTCCAACTCAGAGTTGGTTCATTAGAGATGGCGAGGTGTGAGGGGCAAAGCCCCCTGCAAAAAAAAACACTTCTTCCTGGTGGGAACACTGCCAACAGTCAACATTGTTCCTGTCAATGTCAGGGAGTTCGACTATGATGTTGTCAATGTTTTGACATGGAACCAGATGGGACTGCTCACACCGGGTCACAAAAGATCTCCTTAGCCTAATGAAGGATAGGGATTGTGCTTGGTCCACCTACAAAGCATCCCTCTCCCTGGCCCTCTGGGATGCCTACAGGCGCCGGAGGAACTTATGCAAACATCTGGCAAAATCCCTTAAACAGACTAATTTCCGTAATCTCCAACAGGCTAACCTTGGTGACCCTAGGAAATTCTGGGCATCCACTGGCTCCCTTCTAAACCTCCACTCCAGTAAGGCAGCCCTGCAACTAAACTCCCCTGATGGCCTTATTATGGACCCTCTGGAAGTGGCCAGGGCTTTTAATGACAAATTCTCTGACCTATCCATGTATCTGAATAAACTCCTAAATAGTCAACCTAACAATTCAGTCCCCCACCCCACCGGGCCTACCACCCAGCCCCAAATTCCCCCTTTTTTCTTCAAAGCTGTCTTGAGTGCTGACACAGCTAAGCTCCTCAAAAGCCTCCCAAATCATGGCTACCCTGGAGCTAATGGCCTATTCCCTGTCTTCCTTAGGCTTATCTCCCCAGCCACCATTGAACCACTCACTCATGTCTTTAACCTCGCCCTTTCCACCTCCTCCATGGCTGATCCCTGGAAGACTGCAAAGGTGATTCCCATCTTCAAAGCTGGAAACCCTCTATCCACAGACAACTATAGTCCGATCTCCATCCTTCCCCACCTTAGTAAACTACTCGAGAAAGCTGTCTACCACCAGCTTGCTGACTACATAGGCAAATCCAGCCTCCTGTGTAGCCAACAGCATGGCTTTTGCAAGAACCATTCCATTGCCACTGCCCTCGCACTACTGACTGACCTCATCCTCATAAACATGGACGATGACAATGCCACCAGCACAGTCTTCATTGACCTCTCCAAAGCATTCGACATGGTCAACCATGCCCTCCTCCTCTCCAAACTATTTTGCCTTGGCTGTTCTCAGGAGGTTACTACCTGGTTCAAGAGTTACCTCACCAATCACTCCCAATTTGTATGTATTGGCCCAGCCTGCTCCCCCACCCTGCCCATCTCAACAGGTGCCCCCCAGGGCCCCATCCTGGGCCCCTTCTATTCTCTTAATTTATTAACTCACTTTCCTCGGACAGTCTCAGTTGTCACTCATTCCTCTATGCAAATGACCTCATGCTCTTCTGCAGTGATAAATCTCCTGCCCGCATTTCCTCAGCTCTCTCACTAAACTATGCTGTGGCCCATAACTGGTTTGCTGAAAACCTCCCCCTGGTCAATGCCAAAAAAACAGAATCTATGTTGTTCGGATCCAAGCTCTTCCTAGCCAAATCCAAAACTCACTCCCCTCTCAACATTGTATCCACTGATGGTCAAGGCCTTGAAGAAGTCAAGCTTTTCAAATACCTAGGAGTCCTGCTCGACCCCTCCCTCTTGTTTTCTGAGCACATCAGCTCATTATTTATTTATTTTTTATTTTATTTATTTAAGTCAAATATCGGATTTACAACCTTTGAGTCAGAGACTCATTTACAAAGGCACCTCGTCACAGGAAGGGAAACAATCTAAATGTGAGGTAAGACAGTGGAGAACAGTACAGGTGAATTACATGCAACATACAATACAGAATCATCAAAGCGCCATTTAAGTATTTGGGTAGCCAGGGATCCCACAGGAAGTCACTGGGTTCCCAGGGGGACATCCAGGATACAATGTCGCATATAGTATGACGGCAGGCAAAAACTCGGGCATTGTTATATACTTAGTCCTGCAGTGGCTGATATGTCAGGAAGGCATTCACAGTAGGCCCTGGGATAGACACGTACATTTCCGTGAGCTAATGAGGTGTTTGCGAAGGGCGATTTTGGATGGCCAATTTAGCGGTGCTAGTGACATGCGAGGGAGGGAGTTATACCAGGATGCGCTCTATGATGAAAGGATCTTTGGGCGAGGGTCCTGGCTCTAGGTACCTGGAAGGTGGCATTTGTGCCTCTTGGTGGCGACCAAATGGGAGGCCAGCGGAGCAGTCTGGTGACACCGGGGGACGAGCAAAGTAGAGACTTTTGGCTAGTATGCAGGTGTGATATTGCAGCCGCTCTTCAAGATTGAGTATGTTAGTGATGGAATAGGTTAGCGCGTGTGCGTCCTACTTGAGGCACCAGTCAGGAGCCTGCAGGCTTTATTGATAGATGTCTGGATTTTTGTGAGAGCAGTGGGGTCAGCGACAGCATAGGTGGGGGCCATAGTCAACCAAAGATAGGATGGAGGAAGTGATTGCCAGCCGTAGGGCGAATTCGGGGAGGCAGTCTTTGTGGCGATAGAGAGCCCAATTCGGGTATTCATGGCTGAGGACAAGGCATGGGTGTGGGCATGGAAGGAGAGCAGGTCGAAGGTGATGCCCAGGTATTTGTACGTGGCTACCTGTTCAAGGGGTGAAGGGTACTGGAAAGGATGTGGAGGAGCATTTCTGGCGTTACTTTGCGGTGGGCAAAGATCATAGTCTTAGTTTTCTTGAGGTTCAGGACCAGGCGATGGTCGACGAACCATTTTCAGCCTGGTTGAAGTAGAGTTGCAGGGAGCTCTGGAGTGTGAGTGGGTCGGGTGGGAGGCAACTAAGACTGCATCGTCAGCATATAGTAGTATTTTGCCTGAGCAAGAGCTGGGAAGGAGTTTAGGAACAGGCTGAACAAAGTGGGGCCCAGAATAGAGCCTTAGGGTACTCCAGAGTGTACTGGCAGTGCCGTAGACAGGCTACCATTTAATTTGACGTGTTGAGATCTGTCACAGAGGTAGCTGGAGAACCAGGTCAGTGGACGGTTGAGAACCCCAGTTTATTGAGGGTTTCTAGTAGCAGCGGGTGGCTCACAGTGTCAGAAGGCTTTGGACAGGTCGATGAAAACTGCCCTGCCAGCTCTCTGGCATCTAGTGCCAGTGTATATAGTGGGAGAACTCCAGCAGCGCTGTGGAAGTGCTGTGACCAGGCGGAAGCCATGTTGTTCGGGCACAGAATATTGTGGTGGAAAGATAGGCTGCGAGTTGCATTGATACTATTTTTCCAGGGCCTTAGAGAGGGGAGGATGGAGATAGGTCTGTAATTGCTTGGCACAGTACGATCTCCATTCTTGTATATGGGGTGATTTCGGCCAGCTTCCATGCATTCGAGAATTGACCGAGGCACAGGGAGCGGTTAATAAGGTCCGTGAGGGGGGTAATCATGACATCCAGGGTGAGGCGGAGCATCTTGGAGTCAAGGGGGTCGCAGCTCGGGTTATGGGAGGAGAGAGCTTTTAGAAGGATCGGTTTAGCGTCCTGTGGGGAGATAGTCCTAAAGTAAAAAGGGGGACGAGAGATATCTGGGTAGTTGGTTGCTGGGATAGGGTCAAAGAAGTGGGACGGTAGGATAGCACTTAGATCAGAGAAAGATGCGTTCAGGAAGTTGGCAACACAGGAGGGATCCGTGTTATAGCACTATCTATGACCATCTGAGAGGAGGGGCGCGGGTTGTACCATTTAATTCCTTCATGTTATCCCAAAAGGCGAGCCGAGCCCCAGGAGGAAGTCAAGATGGATTGGTAGAAGTAGGCTTTTGCTTGCCGTATGGCCCAGGTGCACTGGTTGCGAGCTGTGTTATAAGCTTGCCTATCTGCTGGTCTGCCTGTTTCAACAGCAATACTCCAGAGGTTATCGCGCTGCCTAAGTTGCTGGATCAGAGAGGGGGAAATCCAGGCAGCAGTGCGCCTCTTAGTGCGGGTGTTGATAACAGGGGCGAAGACGTCACAGGCCTTACAAAAGGTACTAGTGAGAAAGGCTAGGGCGATATCTATATCTGATGCAAGGGAGATCGGGGACCAATCGAGCTGGGCAAGGTGCTGTTTAAGTTTGTTTAGACCTCCCGGGCGGAGACAACGACGGGGGGTGGCTTGGTGCGTGGGTTTAGGTGTGGGGGAGGACCAGAAGCATAGAATGGGTGAGTGGTCACTGAGGGAGTTGGCTAGGACTTTAAGATCCTTTATTTTGTGGTCGGTTAGAGAACACAACATCAAATGAAAGAGCTGGTCCCACTAGGCGGGTTAATTCTGGTGGGTTGTTTCACAAGTTGGGTTAGGTCTAGGGCTAAGAAGTTGTCCTTAGTCGGCGTTGAGTTGGGGCCCAGCCAGTTGACGTTGAGGTCACCTAAGATGAGCTGTTCAGCCTTTGTAGCAGGGTGGTGAGGTAGTCAGTGATGGAGGGATAGCTAGGCTTTGCTCATGTGGGGGTACATAGGTGGTAGTGAGGTGAAGTGGGCTCGTCCGGGGTCAGGGTAATTTTTAATGTGAGGGCTTGTGCTCCATGGCCAAGGTTAGGGCGGTGAGCATGACCCAAGAGGAGTTTAAGGTAGACAGCATCCACCACCACGTTTGCCCACGCGATCTTCTCTAAAGAGGGTAAAGCCAGGGAGGGAGACAGTCGAGTCTGGTGTCGAAGGTGAGAGCCAGGTTTCAACTAAGGCAAGAATGTCGGGCTTATGTTGGGCGACCCAACATTGGAGCGCAGCCATCTTCCTTGGGAGACTGCAGATATTCATGAAGGAAATACGAAGTCCCTGCCCGGGGGGGAGCAATGGAGAAGGACCTGGACCAGTGTTAGGGTGGACATTCCCAGAGAGCAGGAGGAGTAGTATGAGGAGACGGGGGAAGGGACTACGGCAGTAATGGTGGGGCTGGAATAGCAGACGCGAGGATCTGTTGGCAGCAGTGCAAGGAATGGGTAGGGAGATAAGGTGGGCAGCGCTTGGTCAAGGAATACCACCCTGACTGTGTGCTGCTGGGGCATGGGTACGGTAGGGGTGGGTGGGGTAGATGGGTTGCTCAGGTGTGCGAGTGTGCCAATGGAACTGGGTAGCAGAAGTGGGGTTTGGGGGCAGGAGGAATGATCTGTGCTCACATGCTCATAAGGAAGGGAGTTAGAATTTTTGGTGGTCATTTTATGTGGGGTTGGGGGATGGGACAAAAGGAGCAATGTGAGAGCTCCAAGACACAGGATAGGCATGTTTACTGACTGATATGCCAGAGGGATGAAGGCTTAGGCATGCAGGTTCCCCCTAGTGTTCAGCCAGTATAACCTGCAAGTGGAAAAATGGGCTGATAGGTTCTGGTCACCCACGTGATATTCCCTATAAAACAAAGAGCTGACCAAGGGTGGTGGTGGGGGTGGCGGGGTTTAAACTAGCGCCTGCAGCTCTTGCTTGTTCACGCATACCTGCTGTCTGCTCTGCAATCGGGGCGCGGTGGCAGTCCCGGACCCGCGGAGGTCGACTTCTGCTGTGGGGAGGGCGGGCAGTATCCTCGGTCCCTCGCGACCCTTCTATCGGTCTCCCGGAGAATTGAGCCTGTTGAGAGAGGAGACAGCTTTTAATCACTCTACCAACAGAGGCGGGGCTGGCAGATGGAGAGGCAAGACATGCAGGAGAGAAGTTGTTTAAACTGGATCGCAGTACAGGTAGACAATAGAGCTTAAATCACTAAATCAGTTTAGTCCAAAAAGGCGCCAAATTCAAACTAGCGCCTGCAGCTCTTGCTTGTTCAGCCGCGTACCTGCTGTCTGCTCTGCAATCGGGGCGCGGTGGCAGTCCCGGACCCTGGGAGGTCGACTTCTGCTGTGGGGAGGGCGGGCAGTATCCTCGGTCCCTCGCGACCCTTCTATCGGTCTCCTGGAGAATTGAGCCTGTTGAGAGAGGAGACAGCTTTTAATCACTCTACCAACGGAGGCAGGGCTGGCAGATGGAGAGGCAAGACATGCAGGAGAGAAGTTGTTTAAACTGGATCGCAGTACAGGTAGACAATAGAGCTTAAATCACTAAATCAGTTTAGTCCAAAAAGGCGCCAAATTCAAACTAGCGCCTGCAGCTCTTGCTTGTTCAGCCGCACCTGCTGTCTGCTCTGCAATCCCAGGCGGCGGTGGCAGTCCCGGACCAGCAGTCGACTTCTGTGGGGAGGCGGGCAGTATCCTCGGTCCTCATGACCCTTCTTCCGGGTCTCCGGAGAATGAGCCTGTTGAGAGAGGAGACAGCTTTTAATCACTCTACCAACGGAGGCGGGGCTGGCAGATGGAGAGGCAAGACATGCAGGAGAGAAGTTGTTTAAACTGGATCGCAGTACAGGTAGACAATAGAGCTTAAATCACTAAATCAGTTTAGTCCAAAAAGGCGCCAAATTCAAACTAGCGCCTGCAGCTCTTGCTTGTTCAGCCGCGTACCTGCTGTCTGCTCTGCAATCGGGGCGGTGGCAGTCCCGGACCCGCGGAGGTCGACTTCTGCTGTGGGAAGGGCGGGCAGTATCCTCGGTCCCTCATGACCCTTCTTTCGGTCTCCGGAGAATTGAGCCTGCTGTCTGCTCTGCAATCGGGGGCGCGGTGGCAGTCCCGGACCCGCGGAGGTCGACTTCTGCTGTGGGAAGGGCGGGCAGTATCCTCGGTCCCTCGCGACCCTTCTATCGGTCTCCCGGAGAATTGAGCCTGTTGAGAGAGGAGACAGCTTTTAATCACTCTACCAACGGAGGCGGGGCTGGCAGATGGAGAGGCAAGACATGCAGGAGAGAAGTTGTTTAAACTGGATCGCAGTACAGGTAGACAATAGAGCTTGAATCAGTAAATCAGTTTAGTCCAAAAAGGCTCCAAATTCAAACTAGCGCCTGCAGCTCTTGCTGTTCAGACGCATACCTGCTGTCTGCTCTGGAATCGGGGGCGGTGGCAGTCCCGGACCAGTGGAGATCGACTTCTGCTGTGGGGAGGGCGGGCAGTATCCTCGGTCCCTCGCGACCCTTCTTTCGGTCTCCCGGAGAATTAGTTCAAAGGTTTCACCAAAAATTAGGTGCTGCCTACAGATTCCGGCAATACCTCACCCCAGAGGCCCAACTTGCCATCGTTCAGGGAAATTTACTCCCAATCCTGGACTACTGCTCTCCTATCTATGCCAGGACATCTGCAACCCTCTTGGCCAAGCTCTCTTCTGCCTCCAATAGTGCCTGTCGGTTCTCCTTGTTGGCCCCTTTCACTACACACCACTGTGTCCTTTACAACTCACTAGGATGGTTCCCACTGTAAGGCCGCTTCGACCTCACACTGTACTGCATAGAGTATTCACCATCCATATTGGCCAGGAATCTCCCCTTACAGCCATCCTCACTGTCCAAACCTCATACCGCAGCCTCCGCTCTAACAGTATCCCCCCTCTGAATATTCCCAGGGTATCCACAAATATGGGTGGCAGAGCCCTGTTAATGGCAGCTCCTACACTATGGAACAAACTGCCTGCCGAACTCCGCTCCATCGATACTCACTGCCAGTTCAAAACCTGCCTCAAAGACTGGCTCCTGATGGCTTCCTGCTGCCACTGCTTTCCTGGACAGTCCCACTTTTCCTGACTGCCCATATCACATGACTTAAGTGTCTATATAACTCCCTTGGTTAAATCTTCCTATACCCTCCTCCTCCCCAACCCCCTTCACCCTATACTTGCCCCCACCTCATCCTTTTCATTCTACCTCTGCACCTGAGCCTGCCTCTGCAACTGAGCCACTAAAAACCTGGTTTTGACTGCTGGGTGATGCGTCCCCGGATACTGCAAGCACTTTGTTCCACCTGGCAAGCTCGTTGCCATCTGACTTACCAAAGACTCTGGGTCCCTTCCCTGCCCTACCTGTCCCTATAAAGGATGCCTGCAAAACTACACTTTATGTTTCCCCTGCCCTCCCCCCTCCCCACAATCTGTTGCACGTCTAAGTAACACTACTCATGCCCACCTGAGGGCATGGCTGACCCTACATGTAGGCATATGTCATCCATGTCTGTACTATGCTGTTATCTACTGTACCTCTTGATGAAATCTATGAGCCTGATGCTATTGTATGTACCCTGTCTGCCTGATGCTCATGTATGTACTATTGTAATCCTCCCGGGTCGCACCTGAAAATAGGCACTTGGCTATCTAGTGTGCTTACCCAGTTAACAAACGCAAATAAATAAGTAAATATCTACAGATGAACATCGATTATTTCCTATGTTACCTGCTGCTGATTGACTTCATGTATATGTATTCTGTTAATTATGTTTAAGCCTATCGGATGTATGTATTTCTGCAACCCTGTATCCTGTGATTTATCTATTTTTTTGCCACTTGTATTCCGGTGTACTACTGTTACCTTTCTATTATTTGTTGTACTGTCTGCTGTTCCATGCCTTGCTGTTTGTTACATTAACTCTGTGCCACAGTATGTGGTCCGGGTCGTGCCTGAAAACGGTCCCTGGGATCAGCGCACCTACCTGGTCACCAAAGTCAAAAATAAATAAAAACAAATAATACAAAATAAGTGCAATAACCCACTCCAGGGTGTGCTGCTAATGGGGATTAACGAACACCCCTGATGCTGTGAGGACACTCAGCCTGCAGCCTCATGCCTCACAGCGCACCCGGGGTGTTCATTAATCCCCATTAACAGCGCACCCTGTAGTGAGTTATTGCTTACTTATAACATGGGGTAGGGAGAGGGAGCTAGGTAACTGGTAGAGTGCTGTCAGGTGACAGTGCATTAATGCACATTATCAGCACAGTTAGGGTGAAGGGGTTCCCAAAACTGTGAATTAGTGGGAAGAACAGCTCTTTTTTCGGCCTGACGGAATGAACTTCAGCAGCAGCCATTTGTAAACACAGCTAAGCAACACACACTGACTAATATAGCATAGCTGTAGCAGCATGCTGTGCAGGTCAGTCCCTACGTACTGTTTCCCTCCCAGCTAGCCCCGATCTGTGGCTCCAGTGTGTACTTACAGTGGGAAGGTTGTGCAAGGAGACTGGGGAGTCTGTGGCCTTCTCCAAGGTGCTCCCAGAACCCTATGCCAGCACAGTGAGAAAGGAGAGGATTAGGGAGTTGAACACATGGTTGGTAGAATGGTGTCAAACTAAGGGGTATGGGGTTGTGGGTGGCTGGGGCACTACCTGGGAAAATAACAATCTATTTGCAAGGGATAGGCTGCACCTGAGTGGGGAGTGGAAGGAGGTATTAAAGCAAAGACTGGGGAGGTATATTACGACAAAGGTGGATTTATACTAGATGGGGGGGGTGGTAAGTGGGCAGGAGGTAGGCAAGATCCGACAGAGTGGTGTCACAGCCTATGCCCCAGGCTAGCAGGGAAGGAATCAGAGTGGCCAAAAAGGAGGGAGTAGAAGGGAGGAGATGGAGGCCAGTGAAGGGAAGGGGGCAGGATGGAGGGTGGTCTCGTTGAATGCAAGAAGCAATATTGTGGGAAAGAGACATTGGGAGTGACATCACAGAGGGTAACTGGCAAAAGCTGTTGGAAGTGCATACAGGGCTCCTAGCCTAGTGTGTAATAGATTCAAGGAAGCCTTCTATAAATTTGTGCATAGGCTTTATTATCCCCCGGTGGTGGTACATAGGGCACACCCAACTATATCTCCGCTATGTGATTGGTGTGGTAGAGAGAGAGGGACGTATATGCACTGTTTCTGGGCATGCAGAGTTCTAAGACCTTTTGGGGGGAAGTCATTGGGGAAGTAAGTCAAATGGCAGGCTGCCTCCTAGGGGTAGAACTTATTGTAGGTTTATTTGAAATGGCTCCAGGAGAGGAGGGAGAATGGGAGCCACTACCATGGTGGATGAGGGTAGTATTAATGCTGGCGAGGCATTGTATACAAAATACTTGGGTTACATGCATAACACCATCTATTGTGCAGTGGGGTAGACTTATCCTATAGACACTCGCCCTTGAAAGATTGACCCTCATTCTTAAGGACAGCTGAGAATCCTTTTATAGGGAATGGGCTCCCTTCCTGGCATCACTTAGTAGAGAGGAGGAAATTACATTATGGATGGGATTGGGATAGGAAAATGCAGGATGACTAGAGACCTATAAATTAATGACCGTAGATAAATTTGGGGAAGAATAGAATGGAAATGTAAAAGAAATGGCACATGGTAGAAATGGGATAGGATAAATATAATTTATTATATTTATATATAATAGAGGCAGTATAGCACAGTGGTCTAAGGGTCTGAGCTGCAAATCTGGTGACATCCAGCAGACCAGACCTGGGTTTGAATCCCACAGCTTCCACTTGTATACTATGTGACCCTGAGCAAGTCACTTAACCTCCTTGTGCTCCCAGGTCACTCCTGTAAAAAAGCTTTCAGCTTAGTGTGGTATACCTGGTTAAACAACTAAAAAAATAATTAATGTATTGTTAATTTATTAAAAACTCTATCTATATGGAATGCATATGTCTGTTAAACATGATGTGGTTGTTGTGTATTTTGTTTTTGTCTTTTAAACAAAATACTTTGTGAAATTTAATAAAAAGATTATGCAAAAAAAAAAGAACGCAAGAAGCTTAGGAAACAAATCAGCAGAGATACAGGCACTCTTAGCAGTGTGGAGGGTGGATATTGCAGCTGTCACAGAAACGTGGGCAACTGAGCACCGGGACTGGGATCTGACAATCCTAGGATACAAATTATGCAGGAAGGACCATAAGGAGGGGAGTGGGGTGGCAGTCTATGTGAGGGACGGGATCAAATGCACAAGGGACGAGGGGGAAGAAAGGAGAACAGAAGCAATCTGGCTGCAACTCCTAGACTCAAGGGGTTGGAAACTGAGGTTTGGGGTGGTATACAGGCCACCATCCCAGTCTGAGTAGCTTGACAGGGTATTAGTGGGACAACTCAGAAAGGTATGTAGAAAAGGGAAGGTGGTCATTGTGGGGCATTTCAACTTGGGGGTTGACTGGAGCATTCCGGTCACCTCCAGTGCTAGGTAGCAAGTGCTCCTGGACGCGATCCAGGAGGGTCTCCTGACACAGTTGGTTAGTGTACCCACTAAGCTAAAGAACACTTTAGATCTGGTATTGTCGAATGGTGAGGCAATAAGAGAAATAAAGGTGGAGGACCCACTAGCCGACAGTGATCACCAAACGGTGTGGTTTAATATCATGATGTGTGGGAAGCCAGAGAAATCAGTTACTCAGGTGGTAAACTTCAGGGTAGGTGGACTTTGGGAGGATGCAGAAAGTACTGAAAGGGAAACTGGAGGGCGTAAGGCAGGAGATAGACATGAAGCAGAAATAGGATATTATTAAATGGGGGATTACAGAGGCAACAGAAGCCTGCACCAACACACAGAGTAAGAGAAACAGAGCAAGAAAACCATGCTGGTTGAACAGTGAGGTTGTGGAGGCGATGAGGGCAAAACCAGTCATGCATCAGAGGTATAGGAGGATGGGAAAGGAAGTGGACAGGAAGGAATATGCAAGATGGTCCAGGGAGGTGACCAGAAAAGTGAGAGAAACCAAGGCCCAGAGGGAGCTGAGATTAGCGCAGGGAATTAACGGGGAGGAGAAAGACTTTTGCAGATACATCAGGAAGAAAAGGAAGTGCAAGGAGACAATAGTGAGGATAAAAAGGGGTGGGAAGTGGACGGAAAAGGGAGAAGAGCAGGCAGAAGCACTGAATGAATACTTCTACTCAGTGTTCACAGAAGAAAAGAAGGGAGCGCTACCACCATGGGCTGGGAGGGTGGGGATGGGGGAAAGGAGGTGACAGATGGAATAATTGAGGCAAGTAGAGTTCTGGAGCGACTGAGGGCACTGAAGGTAGACAAGGCACAAGGGCCAGATGGTATCCACACCAGGGTGCTGAGGGAGATGGAGGAAGTGTTGGCGGATCTGCTGGCAGATCCGTACAGCACCTCACTGGAGTAAGGATGTGTGCCACTAGACTGGAGGATGGCACACGTAGTACCATTACACAAGAGCGTGCCGAGGGATGAACTGGGTAATTATTGTCCAGTAAGTCTCACCTCCATTGTGTGCAAACTCATGGAAACGATACTAAAGGAAAGACTGGTGTCGTACCTGGAGGACAACGGCCTCCAGGATGTGAGGCAGCATGGGTTCATTTCAGGGAAGTCTTGTCAAACCAACTTGATACAATATTATGACTGGGTGACAGGTGAGTTGGATAAGGGTCATGTGGTGGATGTTCTTTACCTGGACTTCAGCAAGGCCTTCGATTTGGTGCCTCATGGGCGGCTTGGGGGGAAGCTAACTGGTGTAGGGGTATGGGACAAAAATGATGAACTGGATTACAAGTTGGCTGAGTGGGAGGCTGCAACAGGTGGTGGTGAGAGGGGAACTCTCAACTCCAAGGCCGGTGACAAGTGGGATGCCACAGAGCTCTGCAGTGGGGCCAGTACTATTTGGGCTCTTCATATCAGACATTGCACACAAGGTGGTGAGCAAAGTAAGTCTGTTCACTGATGACTCCAAAATCAGAGCAGTGGTGGATGGAGGGGAGGGATGGAAGCAGCTGCAGGGGGACCTAAGCAAACTAGAGGAGTGGTCAGAGAGGTGGCAGCTGGGGTTCAATGCAAAGAAGTGTAAGATTATGCACTTTGGGGCGAAGAACCCAAGGAGAGAATACTGGCTGTGGGGGTTAAGCTAGGGATCACTGAGGAGGAGAAGGACCTAGGGGTAATGATAGCAGGGTTCATGAACAACATTGCCCAGTGCAGGAGAGCGGCTGCAAAAGCGAACAAAATGCTGGGCTGCATAGCAAGGGGGGTTTTGTGCAGGCAAAGAGAGGTGATCTTGCCCTCTACAGGTTGCTGATAAGGCCGTACTTAGAGTATTGTGTGCAGTTTTGGAGGCCATACCTAAAGTGTGATATCAGGCTACTGGAGGGGGTGCAGAGGAGGGCAACAAAGATGATATGTGGAATGGAGGGGAGAGACTATGACAGCAGGCTGGGAGACCTGAATATGTACACTCTGGAGGATAGAAGGGACAGAGGGGACATAATAGAGACATTCAAGTATCTGAGGGGAATCAATAAGGATGGGGCAGATGGGGTCTTTAAGCTAAGGAGGGGGAGGGACACCAAGGGGCATGAGCTAAGAATAGAGGGGGAAGATTTAGAAGGGAAATGAGGAGACACTATTTCACAGAGAGGGTGGTAGCAAAGTGGAACGCACTACCAGAATGGGTGGTATCATGTAAATCTGTGAACAGCTTCAAAAGGGCATGGGACAGGGAACAGGGGAGAGTGAGGGTGGAGAAGGTGGGGGGTGGCAGTAGGATGACTAAGGGGAGGGGGGTGGGGCAGCTGCAAACTAGGGGTGCTAGCTGCACACTTGAGCAGACTTAGATAGACTGAATGGTCTGTTTCTGCTGGCACATTTGTTTGTATATATGTATGTATGTCTGTCTGTCATTTTGCCCATCAATAATCTTTGCAGCAACACAACACAACATTGTAATTCTTTTCCCCTCACTGCTGTCTGGCTTCCCACCCACCAGCCTCACGGATCTCCAGGAACCAAGCCCACAGTGCAGCTCCCACTGTTTTGCCGACTGTATACCATCACAGTGTCATAGAAACATAGAATCTGTCAGCAGATAAGAACTACACAGCCCACCTAGTCTGCCCATTTCCCTACTTGGTTTGGCAATCCCTACTCTTAGCTTGGAACTGCCTTCCACCCGCTCTGCTGTACAGCAGGGTGACTTTATGTTAATCCCATTCACTTTTGAATCTCTGTACTGTTTTTGCTTCTACTACCTCCACTAGTTATGTTGCAGTTCCTTCATGTTTTCAGCAACACAACACAGGCACTGCTCCTATGCCCCTCCTGTTCTGTCCTGTGGCACGTGTCTCCACCTTTCCCATTGTGAGTTAATGTGCTGCCTCCCCCCATGCTCCGGTGTCAACAAAGTGGCTGTAGTGTTTTGAGTGCTGCACGGTTGCTGCCACGACCCGCTCCCTGTCCTCCAAGTGGACTCCCTAATGTTTGGAAAGTTGCAGCTATGTGCTGCCCCATCACCGGTCAGGCTACCCGCACTGTTTGCAGATAACACCAAGATCTGCAACAGAGTAGATGATCCAGATGGGGTAGGCAGAATGAGAAGAGATCTGGATAAACTAGCAAAATGGTCAGAAGAGTGGCAACTGGGGTTTAATGCAAAGAAGTGCAAGATCATGCACATAGGGAAGAGAAACCCTGAAGCCACTTATAGGCTTGGGGGGGGGGGGAGTTGCTGGCAATCACAAGGGAAGAAAGAGACTTGGGCATTATCATCACTGATGACCTGAAATCATCCAAGCAGACCACTAAAGCAGTAGGTAAGGCTAGGGGATGTTAGGGTGTATTAGTAGGGGTATGACAAGTCGGAAGAGGGAGGTAATAATCTCATGGATAGAGAGGTGAACAGCAAATGATTATCTAAGTTACACAAGCATAACACCGTACCAAGTTGTGTAGGCCCATTGAATTGGAAGGCTATGCCTGTAGTTCAGTGGGGTGGAGCAACTAACCACACCCCTGCTAAGGCCATAAAAAGGGCCACTCCCCCTCACTTCTCCCTTGATCATTTTTTGTTGCTTCATCATCCTTCCCTCCTCCTCCAGCAGCTCCTCTCTCTCTCTCTCTCTCTCTCCCCCCGTGGGCTCCTTCCTAAGGTACCTTTAGCCAAGGGACTCATTTCCATGGCACTTCTAGGGGTGGAACCCTTCTCTACGGTTCCTTGCCTTTGTACCCCTACAGGGTGGTATATCCCACGGCTAGAGAAGCGAACAGCCAAAGATTAACTAAGTTACACAAGCATAACACTATACCAAGTTACTAAAGCCCATTGAAATTCTAATTTAGATATTGTTCTTATTTTATAAGATGCCCCTTTTCCCCACTTTAAGACTCTTTACCATTTAATGTAATTTTGAAATAATGAAAGAAGCACTCTTTAAAAATGGTTATCCCCAGGTTTTTAATCATTATTTTCAGCTATTTTTGAACACCATCATGTTTAATATCATCACTTTTCTTGTGAGTGGGGTAAACCAGCAAGGGATCTCAATATGCACACCCTGGAAGAGAGGGTGGAGCAGGGGAATATGATAGAGACCTATAAATACCTCACAAGGTTGAACAAGGTACAGGGGGGAGAGAATTTGCAGAAGAGAATGTGCATGAGAACAAGGAGACATGCAATGAAGTTGGAAGAGGGAAATTTTGGAGGGATGTGAGGAAGTACTTCCGCACTAAAAGAGTGGCGGATTCCTGGAATGGTCTTCCAGTGGAGATAGTAGGGGCAAAAACAGTGGTGGGTTTCAAGTGTGCATGGGATAGGCACATGGGACTCTTAGTTGCAAAATGGAGGGGGGGTAGCCGGAGATCAGGTAGTGTCTGCGGTAAAAGTATAGGCAGAGGAAAAAGGGGCAGACCAGATGGGTCAAGCGGTCTTCATCTGCCAACAAATTCTCAGTTTGCACGTAGCAGGAAACAGGCACTATCCCCCGACCTTATAGGACAATGGTTGTTCAAAAAACAGCTGAGAATACTGATAAAAACCTGGGGACAGCCATATTAAAGAGCTACTGACCCCTCAAGAAAACTTTAAATAAACGTAATAGTTAAACACAACTCTTCTTATTTTTATATATCATCCATTGTTCACTCCTTCCCATTTTTTGTTACTAAGAAGATTTGCATGAAAACAGACAGCTTGATTTCCAAAGCCCCGAGAATGCCGCAAGCCTCTAGTGCACCAATTGTTTGGTGCACAGGACTCGCAGCATTCTCCCGGCCGGTGAGCAGGATTTTCAATCTTGAGCGCCAAATGCCACCAAGTTAGACCAGCCTTTCCCTGGTGTAACTTGCACCATTTGCAGGACCCTTTTTATGGGGCTTGCGCCAAATCTTTGGCACCAACTGCCATAAACTGAGGAAACTGTTGCAACTGCGCCCGACAATAGAGAATACAGGTGCAGTTGCAGCAAAGGAGTTTGGTGCAGCTGTGCCAGAAAATGGCTTTGATGCTTTGAAAATTGAGCTCAGGATCCTTTATACCAGGTGTTGCTGTATATTCCTCCTTGAAATCTGATCCTCAGTTGTGACATCACAGTCTGTTGCCATGGGGCATCTGTCGGCATTTTCGTTTTCTGCTCCTCTGCACACAATAATGCTTTTTTGCATACAATGGAATCTTGGTAAATCCTTTTTTAAAACTCCTCAAATACTACCTCTCCTTATCTCTGTTGCCATAGGAATGACTGTAATGTCACAAGAGAGTATTACGACCTCAGGTGTGAAGTAGGGCTGGCAGAAATTTAACTTCTGTTAGCAGAACTGCAACAAAATAACAATTCTGCTTAAAGCAGCAGTGCAACAAACAGACACAAAAAATAAATGTACTTGTTTCACCTCACTATGAGCTGTGGTATTCATTCCAGTATTGATATATTGTGTTTCTTTTGTCAGATTTATTTTATTTTATTTTCAATCTATTTATATATTAACTCTGTTCACTGTCTACTTCCTCGCCCAAGTGCCCTGTTCTGCTTGACTCACTTGCTGACAATTTTTCACTATTTGAACTACTTTCTGCATTTATGTAATTATGTGTATTTGTATAACCTTGCCTAAACAACTTGTATTTATCTGCATCACTAGTTTTGCAGCATCTGTACTCACTGAGTTATTTGTATATAATGTATATGTCTTGTATTATTTATATATGCCTTTTATGTGTGTGTGTGTGTATATATATATATATATATATATATATATATATATATATATATGTAGTGCTCCACATTCTATTGTACAAGTGTCTTTGCACACTTATCTTGTTTTATTTTGTATTCTCTGTACCTCCCCATGTACCCTCCCCCGGGTCACCCCTGAAAAAGGGACTTTTTGCCTCAGTGGGCTTATCTGGTTACCAAAATTCAAATTAATTTACCACCTGCTATATTAGGTGTCCCTGCCTGCACTCCCACAATGCTACTGGACGCATGACTCGTTTCTGGTATATACTCATTTCCAAGTGTCAGGTGGGAAATCTGACATGATGATGTCAGCGTCTTCATCTATTTTGAAATATATCTTTCATTGTATGGATGAAATGAGACTCTGAACATTTTAGGTATGGACAGATTTGTATGTGCAGTTGTAAGTCTGTGGGAGATGCAAAGAATCATAAACTGTCCCCACCCCCACTTCACACACATAACTACTCACACACAGATATTGGCAGTTTCATACTCTGATCCAGTCATGAATAGAGGCAGTCCCGGTAGCTCAGCCCAGAGTGCACTACGAGATTTTATAGCTGGTAATCATATTCATCTTAACATAGTAAAAACTTTATGAATGTTATCAATAGAATAATGCATGGGACGATGTATGTTACAAGTATTTAATACACACCCGAGGTGTGTGATACTAACTTAAACCCCAACAGCGAAGCAGACATATTAACCTCATCATTGCTCATAAGAAAAACAGCTGTAAAAAAGTTATATCAGCTTTTATACTGTGTAACCCTCCTTGTCCTCCACTCCATGTCTAGGGGTCCCGGTATTATAGCGAGAGGGGTGCACAGACCTGAAACCTTCCTGGCACTTTCACAACATTTTGGAAATGAAAAGGCCTTACCTGCAGATGATGTTCAGAGAAGTTAGGCCTTTCTGTACTCACTGGCTGGATTTTGAGCACCACGGCATCCGCTGCTCCAAAGTACTGTAGGGTGGGGCTAGCTGGAACGCTTACTTAGGAGTAAGATAAAACGTGTGCAGAAGGTTAATTCATTAACTACATAACTAAAACATGATTACCGAACTAAAATGATTGCATCCAAAAGAATAAATTAAATGGAGCAGCTCCATGGGGCTGAGAGATCTGGCAAGAGACAAATGTTTTTTTTGAGAGCAAAGTACAGCCACAGCTACAAAGTTCTTTACTGGCCTAAAGCATAGACCACAGTGGCTCCACAGTATCCTCCCTTGGGCAGAGATTTTAGCCAACTGCTGATTTCTACTTTCCTATATGATGTCCATCCTGCCTTCAGATATCAGAATGGAAATGTCTTACCCCTCCCTGCCATCCAGGCCTGAAAAGGGCTCTGGGGCGATGCAGCCTAATTGCCTCCCACGGCTGCTCCCAAAACCCTACCTGAACCTCTGCTGAGTCAACCAGTGCTGTGAACCTCCCAAAGTCTCCTGAGCCAAAAACAGAGACTTCCCCCAGAGCCTGACAACAGCTCCCACCTTCTACAAAGTCCAGTTTCTGGGGCTGCACCCCTTACGAGTGTGACAGTTCTACCCCAGATATGGGCATGGTAGGCCCGAAGGTGAATCCAAGGATGCAACTCCCTTCCTCCTGCCTTAACCTTTCCAGACAGTGTGACACACAGAAGAAGCCCTCCAGATCTACCACCTCCAAAAGACCTTGCTGTGGACCTGCCACCACCACAACAGCCCCACTGTCCAGATGAGCCCTCCAAGCTTCTGATTATTGGGACCACTTGCATTTTTACAAAATGTTCCAGCCTTTTCACCATCTTGTACCTCCTCCAGCTATTGATGGCATCTACAGGTGAACCCCAGCTCTCACAGCCACCAACCCCCTACAGCATTTACTCAGAAAATCTCCCTGCATTGCGCCGGCGCTGCCAGCTGACTCCTCTTAGGCAGGAGGGGGTTACCCCCCCTCTGACCACACTGCCCTACTTAGTACACTATCTCTCCCACCAGCCCCAGAAAACTGGGCTGAAATACCAGAGAAACTCTGCCTTCTGATGGCAGTAAGAAGGAATTGCCTCCCAGCTGACTAAAACCTGCCACTCTACCCCCCACCGTTATACCTCTATAACCACCCCTGTACCCCCCACCTTTATACCTCTATTAAGGCCCCTGTACCCAGACCTTTATACCTCTATTAAGGCCCCAGTATCCCTCACATTTATACCATTATTAAGCCCCTATACCCCCCACCTTTATACCTCTATTAAGGCAGCAGCTTCCCCACCTTTATACCTCTACTAAGGACCCCTGTGCCCCCCCACCATTATACATCTATAACCGCCTTGTACCCCACCTTTTGCCTCAATTAAGGCCTCTGTACCCACCACCTTTTATGCCTCTATTAAGGCAATTGTATCCCCCACCTTTATACCTCTATCAAGGCCCTGTACCCCCACCTTTATACCTCTACAAATGCCTCAGTACCCCCACCTTTATACCTCTACAACCGCCCCTGTACCCCCACATTTTATATCTCAAGTAAGGCCCCTGTACCCCCACATTTATACCTCTATAACCACCCTGTACCCCCAGATTTATACCTCTATTAGGCCTCTGTACCTCCCCACCTTATACATCTACTAAGGCCCTGTACCTCCAACCTTATACCTCTATTAAGGCCTCTGTACCCCCATTTATAACTCTATTAAGGCCCCAGTAGCTCCACCTTATACCACTATTAAGGCCCCATACCCCCACCATTATACCTCCATAAGAGCCCCTGTACCCCCAACTTTATATCTCAATTAAGACCCCTGTACCCCCACCTTTATACCTCTATAACTGCCCCTGAACCACTCACCTTTATACCTTTATAACTGCCCCGTACCCCCACTTTTATACCTCAATTAAGGCCCCTGTACCTCCCACCTTTATATCTCTATAACTGCCTCTGTACCCACCACCTTTATACCTCTATTAAGTCCCCTGTACCACCAAAACTTTATACCTCTATTAGGGCCCCTGTGTCCCCCACCTTTATATCTCTATTAAGGCCCCTGTACACCCCACCTTTATACCTCTTTTAAGGCCCCTGTACCCCCCACCTTTATACCTCTATTACCACCCCTGTACCCCCACCTTTATACCTCAATCAAGGCCATTCTGTCCCCTATCTTTACCACTATAACCACCCCGTACCCCACCTTTATACCTCTATAACTGCCCTTGTACCCCACACCTTTATACCTCTATCAAGGCACTGTGGCCCCCACCTTTATACCTCAAATAAAGGCCCATGTACCTCTAACCTTTATACTTCTATAACCGCCCCGTACAACCCACCTTTATACCTTTATTAAGGCCCCTGTACCCCCCACCTTTATACTTCTATTAAGGCCCCTGTACCCCCCACCTTTATACCTCAATTAAGGCCATTCTGTCCCCTATCTTTACCACTATAACCACCCCGTACCCCACCTTTATACCTCTATAACTGCCCTTGTACCCCACACATTTATACCTCTATCAAGGCACTGTGGCCCCCACCTTTATACCTCAAATAAAGGCCCATGTACCTCTAACCTTTATACTTCTATAACCGCCCCATACAACCCATCTTTATACCTTTATTAAGGCCCCTGTACCCCCCACCTTTATACTTCTATTAAGGCCCCTGTACCACCCACCTCTATACCTCTATTAACGCCCCTGTATCCCCTTCCTTTATATCTCTACTGTATCTGCCACCTTTATACCTCTATAACCACCCCAGTACCCCACACCTTTATACCTCTATTAAGGCCCCCGTACCCCCCAGCTTTATACCTCTATTAAGGCCCCCTTACCCCCCACCTTTATACCTCCATTAAGGCCCACGTACCCCCCCCACCTTTATACCTCTATAGCCACCCCTGTATTCCCCACCTTAATACCTCAATTAAAGCCACCTGTACCCACCACCTTTATACCTCTATAACTGCCCCTGTACCACCCACCTTTATACCTCTATTAAGGCCCCTGTACCCCCAGGTTTATACGTCTATTAAGGCTCCTGTATCCCCCACCTTTATACCTCTATAAATGCCTCTGTACCCCCCACCTTTATACCTCAATTAAGGCCCCTGTGCCCCCCACATTTATATATCTATAACCGCCTCTGTAACTCCCACATTTATACCTCTATAACCACCCCTGTAACCCCCACTTTTATACCTCTATTAAGGCCCCTGTACTCCCACCATTCTACCTCTATAACCACCCCTGTACCCCCTACCTTTATACCTCAATTAAAGGCACCTGTACTTTCCACCTTTACACCTCTATAACTGCCCCGTACCCTCCACCTTTATACTAGGATTTATACTAGAAATATAGACATACAGAAAGCTGAGGCCCGTATAGGTATGTCTCCAGCCAAGCTGGTATATTCCATATTTATCGTAACAATAATGAATCAAGTTTGTGTTTAAAAATAACATAATCAACGTTTTCAACTAACGAACTAGGAAGTGAGTTCCACAACGGAATTATTCTTTGTGTGTAGTAAAATCTCCGTTTGTTAGTTTTAGTATATGTAAGGGATAACTGATATTTATACCTCTATAAAGGCCCCTGTACCCCCCACCTTCATACGTTTATTTAGGCAGCTGTACCCTCCATCTTTATACCTCTATAACCGCCACTGTACCCCACCTTTATACCTCTATTTAGGCCCCTGTACCCCATTCTTTTATACCTCAGTTAAGGCCACTGTACCCCCATTGTTATACCACTATAACAACACCTGTACAACCCACCTTTATAACTCTATTAAGACCCCTGTATTCCTCACCTTTATACCTCTATTAAGGCCCCTGTACTTCCGTTTATACCTTTATTAAGGCCCCTGTACCCCCCACCTTTATACCTCTATAACCGCCCCTGTACCCTCCACCTTTATACATCTATTAAGACCCCATACCCCACACCTTTATACCTCTATTAAGGCACGTGTACCACTACCTTTATACTTCTATTAAAGCACCTGTACTCCCCCACCTTTATATCTCAATAACCACCCCTTTATCCCCCACCTTTATACTTCTATAACTGCCCCTGTACTCCCCACCTTCATACCTCTATTAAGGCCCCTGTACCCCGCACCTTTATTGCTCTGTTAAGGCCCCTGAGCCCTACATGTTTATTCCTTAAGGCTCCTGTACCCTCCACCTTTATACCTCTATAACCGCCCCTGTACCCTCCACCTTTATACCTCTATTAAGACCCCATACCCCACACCTTTATACCTCTATTAAGGCACATGTACCACCACCTTTATACTTCTATTAAGGCACCTGTACCCCCCCACCTTTATATCTCTATAACCGCCCCTTTATCCCCCACCTTTATACTTCTATAACTGCCCCTGTACTCCCCACCTTTATACCTCTATTAAGGCCCCTGTACCCTGCACCTTTATTGCTCTGTTAAGACCCCTGAGCCCTACATGTTTATTCCTTATTAAAGCCCCTTTATCCCCCACCTTTATATCTCTATAACCGCCCCTGTACACCCCACCTTAATAAGTCTATAACTACTCCTGTACCCCCCTTATACCTCAATTAAAGACCCTGTAACCCCCACCTTTATATCTCTATAACCGCCCCTTTATTCCCCACCTTTATACCTCTATAACTGCCCCTGTACCCCCCACCTTTATACCTCTATTAAGGCCCCTGTACCCCGCAACTTCATTCCTCTGTTAAGGCCCCTAAGCCCTACATGTTTATTCCTTATTAAGGCCCCTTTATCCCCCACCTTTATACCTCTGTAACCACCTCTGTACCCCTCACCTTTATACCTTTATTAAGGCCCCTATACCCCCACCGTTATATCTCCATTAAAGCCCCTGTACCCCCACATTTATGCCTCTATTAAAGCTCCATAACCCCCACCTTTATACCTGTATTAAGAACCCTGTATCTCAAACCTTTATACCTCTATTTAGGCCCCCGTAGCCCCCACCTTTATACCTCAATTAAGGCCCCTGTACCCACCACCCTTATACCTCTATTAAGGCCATTGTACCCACCATCTTTATACCTCTATTAAGGCCACTGTACCCGCCACCTTTATGCCTCTATAACTGCTCCTGTGCACCCCACCTTCATACCTCTATGACCGCCCTTCTACCCCCACCTTTATACCTCTATAACCACCCCGGTACATCCCTTCTTTATACCTCAATTAAGGCCACTGTACCCCCCACCTTTATACTTCAATAACCGCCCCTGTACCTCCCACCTTCATAAGTCTATAACCGCCCCTTTACCCCCATATCTCAATTAAGGACCCTGTACCCCTCACCTTTATACCTCTGTAACTGCCCCGTACCCCTCACCTTTATACCTTTATTAAGGCCCCTGTACCCCCTACCTTTATATGTCTATTAAGGCCCCTGTACCCCACCTTTATATACCTCTATTAAGGCCCCTGTACCCCCCACCTTTATGCCTCTATTAAGGCCCTTGTGTCCCATACCTTGATACCTCTATAACCATCCTGTATCCCCCAGCTTTATACCTCAATTACGGCTCCTGTACCCAACACCTTTATATCTCTATAATCGCCCTTGTACCCCACACATTTATACCTCTATAACGGCCCCTGTTCCCCCCACCTTTATATCTCTATAACCACCCTGTTCACCCCACCTTTATTCCTCTACAACCGCCAATGTACAATGACATTTATATCTCTATAACAGCCCTTGCAACACCCACCTTTATATCTCTGTAACTGCCCCGTGCCCCCATCTTTACAACTCTATAACAGCCCCTGTACAACCCACCTTTATACCTCTATAATCGCCTTTGTATCCCCCACCTTTATACCTCTATAACTTCCCCGGTACCCCCTCCTTTATACCTCAATTAAGGCCACTGTACCTCCCACTGTTATACCTCTAAAACCACCACTGTACCCCCACCTTTATACTTCAATTAATGCCCCTTTATCCCCCACCTTTCTACCTCTATGAGGCCCTGAACCCCCCACCTTTATACCTCTATTAAAGCCCCTGTATCACAAACCTTTATTCCTCTATTAAGGCATCTGTAGCCCCCACCTTTATACCTCTATTAATGCCCCTGTACTGCCCACCAATACACCTCTATAACTACCCCTGTAGCCCACACCTTTACATCTCAATTAAGGCCCCTGTACCCACCACCTTTATACCTCTATTAAGGCCATTGTACCCCCCCCACACCTTTACATCTCTATTAAGACCACTGAACCCCCCACCATTATACCTCTATAACGGCCCCCATGCCAAGCCACCTTTATACCTCAATTAAGGCTCCTGTACCACCATCTTTATACCACTATAACCACCCCTGTACCCCCCACATTTATAGCTCTATAACTGCCCCTGTACCCCACACCTTTATACCTCAATTAAGGCCCCTGGACTCCCCACCTTTATACCTCAATTAAGGCCCCTGTACCCCAACCTTTATACTTCTATTAAGACCTTGTACCCTCCACCTTTATACCTCTATTAAGGCCGCTGTACTCCCATCTTTATACCTTTATTAAGGCCCCAGTACCCTCAACATTATACCTCTATTAAGGTCCCTGTACCCTCCACCTTTATATCTCTATAACCACCCATGAACTCCCCTTCTTTATACCTCAATTAAGGCCCCTGTACCCACCAACTTTATACATCTATTAAGGCCCCTGTACCCCAACTTTATTCCTCTATTAAGGACCCTGTACATCCACCTTTATAGCTCTATAACTGCCCCTGTACACCCCATCTTTATACCTCTATTAAGGCCCCTGTACCCCACACCTTTGTAACACTATTAAGGCCACAGTACCCCCCAACTTTATACCTCTATTAAGGCCCTTGTGTCTCCCACCTTTATACCTCTATAAGCGTCCTGTACCGCTTTTATACCTCAATTATGGCTCTGTACCTACCCCACCTTTATACCTCTATAACCACCCTCGCATCTCTCCACTTTTATACCTCTATAACCGCCATGTAATTCCCCAATCTTCATACCTCTATAACCCACTGTAATTCCCACCTTTATACCCCATGACCAATTCCTTTACACCTCTAATTTCATAATTCTATAACCGTGACTTGCACCCCTCACCTTTATACCTCTATAATCACCCTCTACTCCCCCACATTTATACCTCTACAATGCCACTGTACCCCCACTTTTATACCTCAATTAAGGCCCTGTAACGCCCACCTTCATAGCTCTATAACTGCCTCCTGTACCCCGACCTTTATACCACTATTAAGGCCCTGTACCCCCCCTTTATACTTCTATTAAGGCCCCTGTATCCCCCACCTTTATAACTCTATTAAGGTCCCTGTACCCCCTCATTTATACTTCTATTAAGGCCCATGTATCCCCCATCTTTATACCTCTATAACCACCCCGTACCCCACACCTTTATATCTCAATTAATACCCCTGTACCCCCCCCACTTTGATACCTCAATTAAGGCTGGTGTACCCTCCACCTTTATACTTCAATTAAAGCCCCTGTAACCCCACCTTTATACTTCTATAACTGCCCCTGTACCATCCACTTTTATACCACTTTAACCGCCCCTGTACCCTCCATCTTTATACCTCAATTAAGGCCACTGTACCCCACCTTTATACCTGTATAACTGCCCCTGTATCACCCACCTTTATACCTCTATAACCACCCCTGTACCCCCACCTTTATACCTTAATTAAGGCCCCTGTACCCCACAACCTTTATACCTCTATAACCGCCCCTGTACCCCCGCCTTTATACCTTAATTAAGGCCCCTGCACCCCACAACCTTTATACCTCTATTAAGCCCCTGTACCCCAACCTTTATACCTCTATTAAGGTCCCTGTACCCCAACATTATACCTCTATTAAGGTCCCTGTACCCTCCACCTTTATATCTCTATAACCACCCATGAACTCCCCTTCTTTATACCTCAGTTAAGGCCCCTGTACCCCAAACTTTATACCTCTATTAAGGCCCCTGTATCCCCAACATTATACTTCTATTAAGGTCCCTGTACCCTCCACCTTTATATCTCTATAACCACCCGTGAACTCCCCTTCTTTGTACCTCAATTAAGGCCCCTGTATCCACCAACTTTGTACCTCTATTAAGCTCCCTGTACCCCCCACCTTTATACCTCTATAACTGCTCCTGTACCGCCCACATTTATACCTTAATTAAGGCTCCTGTACCCCCACCTTTATATCTCTATAACCGCCTCTGTACACCCCACCTTTATACCTCTATTAAGGCCTCTGTACCAATCACATTTATACAACTATTAATGCGCCTGTACCCCCACCTTTATACATCTATTAAGGCCCCTGTCCCCCAACGTTATACCTCTATTAAGGAACCTGTACTCCCCATCTATATAATTCTATTAAGCCCCTGTACCCCCCACATTTATACCTCTATAACCGCCACTGTACCCCTACCTTTATACCTCTATTAAGGATCCTGTATCCCCCACCTTAATACCTCTATTAAGGCCACGGAACCAAACACCTTTATACATAGAAACATAGACTTTGATGGCAGATAAGGACCACCTGGCCCATCTAGTCTGCCCATTTCCCTACCTACAGGATAGGCCGCAGATCCTAGTTAACCAACAGCCTATTTCTTCCTACCTCCCACAAGAATTGCGTTATGTCTGTCCCATGCATTCTTGAATTCTCCCACAGTTTTAGACCCCACAACGTCCTCAGGAAGGCTGTTCCATGCATCCACTACCCTCTCTGTGAAATAATACTTCCTCACATTGCCCCTGAACCGCCCCCATCTTTAAATTGTGTTCCCTTATTCTTGCACATCTCTTTTTCTGAAAGATGCTACCCTCTTGGACTTTGTTGATTCCACTGAGGTACTTAAAAGTTTCTATCATGTCCCCCCTCTCCCTTCTTTCCTCAAGGGTATACATATTAAGCTCCTTTAGTCTCTCCTCATATGGCTTCTCTTGCAGACCCTGCACCATTTTAGTTGCCCTTCTGGACTGCCTCTATCCTGTCTATGTCCTTATGGAGATGGGGTCTCCAGAACTGGACACAGTACTCCAGATGGGGTCTCACCAACTGTCTGTACAGAGGATAACAACTTCCTGTTTTCTGCTGCTGATGCCTCTCCCTATGCATCCCAGTATACCCCCAGCCCTCCCTACTGCCTTCTCACATTGCTTGCTAACCTTAAGGTCATCTGATATGATTACCCCCAGGTCCCTTTCCTTTTCTGTTGTTGTTACTACCCCCCATTGTGCATTCTTCCCCTGGGTTCTTGTTTCCCAGGTGCATTATTTTGCACTTCTTGCATTGAATCCTAGCTGCCATACTTCTGACCATTCCTCCAACCTTGCCAAGTCCCTTCTCATCCTTTCCACGCCTCCTTGTGTATCAACCCTGTTGCAGATCTTTGTGTCATCTGCAAAGGCATACTTTTCCTTCCAGTCCCTCTGCAATGTCACTGATAAAGACATTAAAAGGACTGGACCCAATACTGAACCCTGCAGTACCCAACTAGTAACCCTCTTTCTTCAGAGTGAACTCCATTTACAATTACCTTCTGTGTCCTGTTGTGCAGCCAATGTTTTATTTGGGCTACCACCCTGGGACCCACTCCCAGGCTGGTTAATTTGACTATTAATCTTTGTGTGGGACTGTGTCAAATGCCTTGCTAAAGTCTAGGTAGGCCATGTCCACAGCCCCTCCCTGGTCTACTACTTTGGTCACCCAGTCAAAGAAATCTATTAGATCTGCCTGACATAACCTTCCCGCTGTGAACCCATGTTGCTTTTGGGTCCAGCCCCACCGGCCACCAGGTACTCAACTGCTCTTTCCTTCAGAAGTGACTCCATCACTTTCCCTACCACAGAGGTCAGACTGACAGGTCTGTAGTTTCCAGCCTCTGTCTTGGTCCCACTTTGTGAAGCGGAATCACATCCGCCTTCCTCCAGTCCTCGGGTACCACACCATCCTCCCATGATTTATTAAAAGAGTAGCCAGTGGTTTCACTAGTTCTCCCTTAATTCTTTAGAATTTGGGTGAATTCCATCAGGCCCCATTGCTTTGTCCACCTTCAGTTTTAGGAGTTCTTGCAGAACCCTTTCTTCTGTGAAAGGACTGGGATCGACCTTCATCAAGAGTGCTTCTGTTAATTGGATTAGGCACTTCCTCCTCTTTGTGAATACTGAGCAGAAATATTCATTCAGTATCCCTGCTTTTTCACTGTTCCCCTGCCCACCCACCGCTCATTCTATTCAGCCTCACTATTCCTCCCTTTGTCTTTCTACTCGTTGCTGTACCTATAAAGGTTTTATCCCCTTCTTAACTGAGTTGGCTATCTTTTCCTCAGTTTGGGCCTTTGCTATTCTGACTTCCCTCCCTGCTTCCTTCTGCCTTAACTAGTACAGCTGTCTGTCCTGCTTCTTCTGTGTTTCCTATACTTCTGGAATGCTATCTTTTCTCCTGACTTTCACAGCCACCTCTTTGAGAACCATGGCTGTTTTTTCTTTCATTTTGATTTGTTTATTTGCTTCACACAAAGGCTTGTTGCCTCTGTGATGGCAGTTTTGATGATTCCCCATTGTTGCTCCACACCTCCTTCTAGCCTGTTTGCTAGTGCTTTTCTGAGGCACTCTCCCATCTTGCCAAAGTCAGTCCTCCTAAAGTCCAGTACCCTCACTTTTGTATGGCTTGACTCTGTAGCTGAGTTTAACGTGAACCACACTGTTTGATGGTCACTTGTTCCCAGATGGCAACCCACTTCTAGATCTGAGATCCTCTCACTGCCCCCGTTTGAGAATGAGATCTAAGATTGCTCCCTCATGAGTGTGTTCCGAAACTAGCTGTCTGAGGCCTGCCACATGTAGGGCATCAAGAATGGCCCTGCTCTTGGATGTGGCTGCAGCAAATGTGCTTCAGTTAACATCTGCCATACTCAGGTCTCCCATCAACAGTATCTCCCCTTTCTCTGCCACTCTAAGAATGGCTTCTATCATATCCTTGTCCATTCCTTCCCCCTGACTTGGGAGTCTGTACACAACCCCTGTGCGGATTGTGGTGCCCTTTCCAGTCTCCAAGGTGACCCACAGTGCCTCCTCTCCTCCCTGTTTACTCTTTTGTTCAGTTGCTTTTATCCTTCTTTTACAGAGAGCTACTCCTCCCCTCTTCTCCCTGCCTGTCTCTCCTGTAGGTTATGTGCTGCCTAGTGTTAACATCCAGTCATGGTTCTCTGTGTACCATGTTTCTGTGACTGCTATGATATCCAGGCATCCCTCTTCCATCAAGGCCACCAGCTCAGGGAGCTTGCTGCTCAGACTACGGGCATTGGTACTCATTACCCTCCATTTCCTGATGGCCTTACTCCTTTTAGCCCCATCCCTGCCCTTCTTGCCTTTGTCACTTTCTCCGTTTACCCCTGCCATTCTCCCTATCAACACCTCTATGTTGGTGTTTACCGCACTTACTACCGTGATTTTTTGGGGGGGCTAGGATTTCCCTGCTCCTTTCCAGTGCCTCCCCCCTTGGCTAGTTTAAATGATTGCCAATGAAGCATTTAAACCTATCACCTAGGATCCTGGTTCCCCTCCTGGACAGATGCAGCCCATCATGCCAGTATAGGCTTGCATCACTCCAGGTTGACCCCCAATCCCCAATGAAGCCAAATCCCTGAGCTCTACACCAGTTTTTCAACCACTGATTGAATTCCATGGTGCAGAACACCCTAGCCTCTCCTACGCCATAGATGGGCAGCACCTCCGAGAAGGTTACCGTGCGTGCTACTTGTCTAAGGCCCCTCCCCAATCCACAAACTCTTCCTGCACTTCTCTAATCCTTTTCTTAGCCAGGTCATTTGTCCCTAGGTGGACAATGACATCCAGCTCCCTCCCCTGTGCAGCTGCTCCGGCAATCCTGAGGATTCGCTCCCTGTCCCTCCAAGCCATGGCGCCAGGCAGGCACCTTACCTCCTCTCCCTTCCTCCCAGTTCTACCTTCCTAACAATGGAGTCCCCACCAGGAGTTGTTTCCCTTCTGCAGGGTCCCCTGCCACTCTCCTGTGGGTCTCCTTGTGGAGGTTCTCAGCATCCTCCTTGGTCTCCACTGCGGGTGCCTCCATAGAGGAACCACGCTTTGCCAGAATGGCATAAGAATTGTGGAGAGGTACAACTGGAGGGATGCACCTCTGTTCCACCACCCTCACCCTCCCTGAGCCCACTATGGTCCAACCGCTCCTCTTTCTTGGCAACCTCTGAGGCAACGGCAGTGGCACTGGTGGTCCCTGGATGGAAGAGGAGGTCCCACAAATCCTTGCCAACTATTAAGGCCTCTGTACTCCCCACCTTTATACCGCTATAACTGCCCTTGTACCCCACCTTTATACCTCTATAACCACCCCTGTTTCCCCTACCTTTAAACCTCTATTAAGGCCCCTGTACCCCCCAACCTTTATACCTCTATTAAGGCCCCTGTACCCCCATCTTTATACCTCTATTAGGGCCCATGTGACCCCCACCTTTATACCTCTATAACCGTCCAGTACCCCCCACTTTTATACCTCAATTCCAGCCCCTGTACTTACCACATTTATACCTCTATAACCACCCCTGTACACCTCACCTTCATACCTCTATAACCGCACTTGTACCCCCCACCTTAATACCTGTTTTAAGGCCCCTGTACCCCACCTTTATACCTCTACAACCGCCCCTATACCCTACAAATTTATACCTTCATAGTTGCCCCTGTATCCCCCAACTTCATACCACTATAACTGCCTCTGTACCCCAACCTTTATACCTCTATAACTGCCCCTGTACACCCCATCTTCATACCTCTACAACCGCCCTTGTACCCCCCACCTTTGTATCTCTGTAACCGCCTCGGTACCCCCCTCCTTTATACCTCAATTAAGACCACTGTACCTAGCACTGTTATACCTCTATTAAGGCCCCTGTACCCCCACCTTTATACCTTTATTAAGCCCTGTACCCCAACCTTTCTACCTCTATTGCAGCCCCTGCATCCCCCACTTTTATACCTCTATTAATGCCCCTGTACCTCCCACCTTTGTACCTCTATTAAGCTCCCTGTACATCCTACCTTTATACCTCTATAACCGCTCTTGTACCCCCCACATTTATACCTCAATTAAGGCCCCTGTACCCCCCAACCTTCATACCTCTATTAACCGCCCCTGTACCCCACACCTTTATACCTCTATTAAGGCTTCTGTATCCCCCACCTTTATAACTCTATTATGGTCGCTGTACCCCCAACCTTTATACCTCTATTAAGGCCCCTGTATCCCCACCTTTATAGCTCTATAACCGCTCCTGTAGCCCTCACCTTTATACCTCTATAACCGCCCCGTAACCCCACCTTTATACCTCAATTAAGACCCCCGTTCCCCCCACCTTTATACCTCTATAACTGCCCTGTACCCACCACCTTTACACCTCTATTAAGGCCCCTGTACTCCCAACCTTTATACCTCTATTGAGGCCCCTGTACCCCCACCTTTATACCTCTATTAAGGCCCCTGTACTCCCACCATTATACAACTATTAAAGTCCCTGTACCCATACATTTCTACCTCTAAATCCACACCTGAACCCCACCTTTATATCTCAATTAAGGCCCTGTACCTCTAAATTTTTATACCCTATAATTGCCTCTGTACCCCCATCATTATACCTCAATTAAGGCCCCTGTGACCCTCACCTTTATACCTCTATTAAGGCCCGTGTACCCCCACCTTTATACCTTTACTAAGGCCCCTGTACCCCCACCTTTATACCTCTTTTAAGGCCTCTGTACCCACCACCTTTATACCTCTATTAAGGTGGCAGTACCCCCACCTTTATACCTCTATTAAGGCCCTTGGAGGCATTCTGGATATCAAGAACATGTTTTGGTGTGTAGGGTGGCTATTCCAGGCATTAGGATGCTAGTTTCCATTGGTTGGGAGCATCCCTGGTGATGGGGCATCTGTTTTATCAGGTATGGAACATTTCAGGTGTCAGTGCCTCTGTTCTGGTGACTGGCATTATGGGCACAAGAGGGCCCATTCTGGCAGGCTAAGCATCAGTTCCAGCTGGTGGGAGGGCATTCCAAGCTTGGGCTGCTGTTTCAGTGGGTCATGAGGCATTCTGGACTGATGCATATTCTGGTTCTAGTTACTGTCCAGTTTTCACCCATGCTTCACCAGTTTTATCTGGGACAGGCAAATTCTAAGTGGTAAAATGAGGAACATCTTTGGCAATCAGTGACAGTTGACAGGAGAGATGGATTTGATTAAACAAGTCTTGTGTTGGCTCCTATGTGCAGGTAGTAAATGGTATGGGCTGTCCTCCCCTCTCGGCTGGGACAGATTGAAACATCTTGAGAGTGTTGGACACGCCCTGTTACACTCTCAATCTTTTTCAACCTGTCCTCATAGCAGGTGTTATAGCTCCCTGCTCAGAAGGGAATTGTTTTGGAAAAGTATTTATTTTTTGTGCTTTCTTCTCTCTCTACAGGGCAGACTGCTGAACAGCCTAAGATGGATGGCTGTTTACAACTACTTATATCATACGACAGGGGGACCCAAGGCTGCACTGCCTGGCAGGGCTACAATAGCATGTGCTTTCTTTCATGCCTGGTGGCCACTGTTTGTGTCCCCTGCCCCTGGTGGATTTGATTTTTTTTGAGTAATCTATTTTTCCCACCCCCATGCTCACTGGTCCTCCACTCCTTCAGGCTCTATCAAGTTCCCTCTGACCCCTTCTGTCCTTCCCCGGCCCTCCTCAGATCCCCAGATCGCAGCCGACCCCTGGGATATCCCGGTGTATCCCTTCACCGGGTGGGTCCCTCTACTCTGAGGGGGAAGTCACTGGTGGGGGGATAGCCCCAGCGTGCACTTCTAGGGCCCGGGGATGCTGTTGGGGAACAAAAGGCACCGGGAAGGCACTGGAGGCCCTTAGGAACAGAGAGCCATCATCCGGAGGCCAGTGAGCGATTTTCCTGGCTTTCTTAAGGTGCGTGACGTCCGGACGTCAAGGCAAGAGCCAACGTCTGTCACGCACCACCCCTAATGACCCTGACATGCTGCACTACCACCGGCCTCCACCAGTGGTCGTTTTGGCACCGGGTTGCAATCCCTTCTCTCCCTGGAGACAACGAGCAGTCATGGGACGCTCAAGCTGCCTCCCCCCAGCAGGCCCTCCAGCGACCCAAGCTCGTTCCTGAACCCGGGTCACTGGCGTCACAAGCAGAAATCCAACCACTGCACCGACGGGCCGGCAGATTTGATTTTAAGGTAAGATCTAGGAGGTTACAGGGAGGGGTGTGCCCCACAGCAGCACATCACGTTTTAGTGGTGTGTGCACCATAAAGCCACACTACATTATAGCAGTGCCATCTTGGGAGGCTGATTCTGCAGTAGGAAGATGGTAGACATGTTACACACATGCTTTTCTCTGCACAGCAGCCATATTGTGAATGGCCGTGCATGTGCAAACTAGCATGGAAGTCATCTTTTGCACATCCACTCTTGCACACTTCCCAGTGCAGTGGCCACCTCAGATTTGTTTATTGGCAAGTTGTTCCAGTTGACCCCACTCGGATCACATGGAGGTTGTCTTCTATGGGAAACAGGACCATCGCAGTAGTCTAGCAAATGCAAGCAGTCTGTAGGTCATGCCAGTTTCTTGGAAGCATGCCAAGGTGGTTCCCATTATTAAAGCTGGGGATCCCCTCTCATCTGACAAGTATAGACCAATCTCCCTGGTCCCCCACCTGAGCAAGCTCCTTGAGAAGACAGTTCATCGTCAACTGTCTGATCTTATTGAGAAGCATAATCTGCTGTGTGGCCAGCAACATGGCTTCCAGAAGTCCCACAGCACCTCATCTGCTCTGGCCCAGTTTACGAATCATGTTCTTAGAAACATGGATGTGGGCAAAGCTATGGGTGCTGTGTTTGTGGACCTGACCAAGGCCTTTGACCTGGTCAACCACCCCCTCCTACACAACACTCTTCTGCAACTTGGCTGCTCTTCGGGGACCTTACAGTGGTTTAGGAGCTACCTATCTGGCCGATCCCAGTCCATATGTATCGGAGCTGCCTTCTCCCCCGACATGCCTGTTTCCACTGGCATCCCCCAGGGCTCCATCCTGAGCCCACTAATATTCTCTATCTTTATTAGTTCCCTCCCCACTGACTGCCTTACCTGTGAAACACTTCTATATGCTAATGATCTTGTCCTCTTTTGCAGTAATGAGTCACTGACTAACATATTTGCTACCCTCTCGCAGAACTATGGCTCAGTCGACAACTGTTTCTTGTCACACTGACTCCTGGCTAATGTTAGAAAAACAAAGGTGATGCTTCTTGGGTCCAAATACCTGGCCAACATAGCGAAGTCTGACTCCTCTCTCTCAGTGCTCACGGCAGATGGACCCTTACTAGAAAATGTCTCACATTTCAAATACCTGGACATAACCCTTGACCCCTCCTTCGCTTTCACAGAAGACGTGATCTCTGTTGTACGACAGGCTAACCAAAAGCTCAGGAGTGTATATCGGCTGAACCAGATCCTAACCAGAGAGGCCCACCTAGCAATAGCCCAAGGTAATCTGCTCCCTATCCTAGACTACTGCTCCCCGATTTACACCCTTATGACATCCATATTGGTCAGTTAAACTAGTGGATGGGGGGTGGCACAGGCACCTCTTATACCACAAGGGTTGTCTTGTGCCCCTCCCCTATCACCAACTACTTCAGCACGCATATGCTCCTATCATACACACAAGCAACACAAAACACATATGCAACAGAGCCAGGGTAAGCCTTCAACTAACCAGAATAAACAGTGTTGAAAGGCAATGTGCATCAACACTCGTAGCCAGATGAACAAAATTCTCGATCTCATGGCCATGATGGCAGAAGCGCAGTTAGACTTGGTCGCCATTATGGGAACATGGTTCACTGGGAATCACACATGGGATGTCAGCATCCCAGGGTACATGCTATTCCGGAAGGATCGAGAAGGTAAAAAGGGAGGGGGGGTAGCATTGTATGTAAAAGAGGACATCAATGCAACAGAAATCCAAAGGAAGCAAAACAAGGCAGAGATACTTTGGATTAACCTCGAGGCTAGAGAGAAGGCCCCAGTCTGGATTGGAGTTATCTACAGATCCCATCCCAGGAAGCTGATACAGATAAAGAGCTCATGGAGGCCATCTTGATGATGGCAGACAGGGGGGAGTTGCTGCTGGTAGGGGACTTCAGTCTGTCAGATGTGGACTGGTCCTCATAAACAGCATCCTCCGTAAACAGCATCCTCCGAATGAAGCAAATAGTTCCTGTTTGCACTGCAAGGAGCAGGTTTAAACAACTGGTGAATTCCCCCACCAGAGACAAAGCAATACTGGACTTGGTGCTCTCAAACAGCACAAAAGTCTCAGAGGTGCAAGTTTGGGTCAATCTGGGGACCAGTGACCGCAGGACAATCCAGCTAACTGTGAACAAGGTAGGAGATACCAGTCACACTAAATCCAAGGTTCTAGATTTCAGGAGCGCTAACTTTCCTGAAATGAAACGTATAGTCACATCAATGCTAGATGGCAAAATCTCAGAAGATGTAGAAGGCTGTTGGGAGGCCTCAAAAACTGCTTTATATACAGCTACATGCACTAGGCAGATCACCAAATCCAAAAGAAAGAAAAATCCACTCTGGTTCACCAAGGAAGTTGCAACCAAAATCAGGGAAAAAAGGAGGGCTTTTGCAAATTATAAACTAACAGTGAATTAGATAGAGAAGAATACAAAAACAAGCTGAGTGAGGCAGGAACAGCAGTTAGGATATCAAAAGTGCAGATGGAGGAGAAAATAGCACAGGGGGTCAAGAAGAGAGACAAAACCGTCTTCAGATATATAAGGGAAAAAATAAAGAGTAAGGGGGAATAGTCAGGTTAGCAACAAAGGAAGGCAAGATGGCAGAGACAGATGAAGACAAAGCAGAGTTACTAAATTATTTGTTTTGCTCGGTCTTCACCATAGAAGACAGTGAGAAGGGTCCTACACTAAGTAGGTCAGTACACAACACCACAGGAGCAGACACAAGGCCCTTCATAAGGGAAAGGGTCCTAGAAGAGCTGAATAGGCTCAAGGTAGGTAAAGCAATGGGGCCAGATGGCATCCACCCTAAGGTACTGAAGAAGCTTCAGGAAGAACTCACCACACCACTGGCTGAGCTTTTCAGCAAGTCATTGGAAAGTGGAATAATACCTCAAGACTGGAAAAGGGCAACAGTAGTACCTTTACACAAGAGTGGAAGCAGGGAAGAGGCAAGAAACTACCAACCAGTCAGTTTAACCTCGGTAGTAGGAAAAATTAAGGAGTCTTTGCTAAAGGAGAGGATAGTGAAGTACCTGGAGGACAGCAAAAAGTTTGACCCCAGGCAACATGGCTTCAAAGCAGGATGCTCGTGTCAAACCATTATGATCGACTTTTTTGACTGGGTCACCAGAACAGTCGACCAGGGAGGAGCAGTGAACATTGTGTACCTGGACTTCAGCAAAGCCTTTGACACTGTACCCCACAGAAGGCTAGCTAACAAATTAGAGCATACAGGAGTCAGTCATAAGATAGTGAAATGGATCACCAACTGGCTTCAAGATAGGATACAGAGAGTGCTTGTCAATGGATCATTTTCAAAGGAAGGCAAAGTGACCAGTGGCATTCCACAGGGGTCTGTGCTAGGACCTATCCTCTTTAACATATTTATCAGGGATATTGCAAATGACTTGAAGGGGAAGGTTTGCCTGTTTGCAGATGACACAAAACTCTGTAACTGAGTAGACACACAGGAGGGAGCGAAAGGTATGGAAGTAGATCTGCAAAAACTCGAGGAATGATCCAGGGTTTGGCAGTTGAAGTTTAATGCCAAGAAATGCAAGGTTATGCATATAGGAAAAAGAAACTCAGGGAGAAAGTACACACTGGGAGGGCTTCAGTTAGAGGAGGCAAAGACAGAAAGAGACCTCAGAGTAGTGATCGCAGATGACTTAAAGGTTGGAAAACAGTGTGAAAAGGCAGCATCGAGGGCGAGTGGCATCCTTGGATGCACTGGTAGGGGAATTACAAGTAGAAAGAGCGAGGTTATTATTCCTCTTTACAGGTCCTTTGTGAGGCCACATTTAGAGTACTGCAGTCAGTTTTGGAGGCCCCACCTTAAAAAAGACATAGACCACCTGGAGACAGTACAGAAAAGGGCTACAATGATGGTACATGGACTGCATCGTGAGCCATATGAGGCAAGACTCAGGGAACTAAATCTGTACACCCTTGAGCAGAGAAGAAACAAAGGGGACATGATCAAAACTTTTAAGTACGTTAAGGGAATCAACACAACACAAGCAGGAAACCTCTTCCAGCAAAACAGGGATGCGCGTACAAGAGGGCACAACTTACATCTGGTGGAGGCAGGTTCAAAAGCAACCTCAGGAAGTACTTCTTTACAGTCTACCTCAGGAAGTGGTGGAATCCAAGACAGTACGCAAGTTCAAACTCACATGGGACAGACACTGTGGACACATCAGGGTGCAGTCTAAATAGGGAAGGAGGCAGAAACACAGGCAGACTAGATGGATCATGCAGTCCCCATCTGCTGACATGATTCCTGTGTTCCTATGTCTTCTGCCCTTTGCTCGTGTCTAACCTCTCTCTATAACAATATATGTCAATTTGCACTACTGGCACCCTACTCCACCCACCACTGTAACCTGTACCAGGCTCTTGGCTGGCTCCCACTCTCCGGCTGTCATGATTATGTACTAGGGTGTATCGCTGACAACGCCCTAAGGGGTAGCAACACATACCCATACATGACCCCTCCTAAACCAGAACAGTTCCCAGGTGCCTACGTGTCCTCGCCCCCTTGGAGATACCTAAATTTCCACTGCTGAGGGTGGCAAAGCTCTATCAGTTACAGCTCCCTCCCTATGGAAAAGCCTCTAAGTGTCACTCTGATCTGCTGACACCCACTGCATCTTCAAACTTTGACTCAAAACCTGATTACTGAGAGAGGCCAAATGCCTGTACCAGCCAGGGTAACCTTTCTTTGACCGGATATTCCCTTCCTCCCAATAATCCTGCCCTCTCTTCCTTTTTATTTTTTCTCCTTCATAACTGTACTATCACTAAAGCATTTGGTTCCCTGCTCCTTGAACAATAATCCAGTCTTTCCTACTGTTTTTGGAATGAACATGCCATGTTCATTCGTATTTGCTATTTGCACTGTTTCCCCCCCTTTGTCTCATATTCTCCCTACCCTGGTCCCCCCGTGTAATCCACACACCTCTCACACCCATCTCACCCAAGGCGATAACCCGCTAAGCGGGCTGTGCCCGTGTGTCCCCAAAATCAGCAGCTGCACTGCCCTTCCTAACCTCCTCCCAAGGCCTCTATCCCCAGGTTAACTATATATAGCTCTTGTTTAGATGCTGCCTACTGTATATCTGACCCCATGTGCTGGACCTCAATGTTTTTCTAATGTTCTATTATTTACATACCTCTGTACAATGTTTTGATGTATCTTTATCATGTCTCTATGTAAAGTGTTGGTTCTCATTGATTGTAATTAACTCTGTGTCTCCCCTGAAAAGAGAATCTATGTCTCAATGGACTTACCCAGTTAACACATTTCAATAAACAAATATAAATTTGTAATGTACTCTTGTTCTCTCAACACTGTTGAGATTACCTCCTCCAGCCTTAATTAAATACTCTTTCAGGCCACTGACATGCCCCCCACTCCCACCCAGCCTACCTCTTAAAGGTGCATGTAGCAGTTTATGCCTGTAAGCGAGATCAGTGTTCCTAGCCTGCTTGCTATAAGGCTCCAGTCCATAAAGCTATCTCTTTGTTACCTTCGTTTGTGGGATCACTGGCCTTTGACCTGATAAAGTGATACTTCTACACCAGTCCATTTGTGAGTCAACCCGCCCTCAGATGATAGTGATTAGCCTCAATAGTTTTGGGCCACTGTTTCTTCTACTGGCCATAGGCCCAGTAGAACAGCGATTGGTATCTCCACCTCCTGATTCCTTTACACCTTGCCCAGACCGGGCTGTTTATCAGAAGGCACTAGCTATAACTCTCTCTTCTCTAAGTTGCCCTTTCATGAATGCACCGCTCATGCCTCCCAATTTCTATAATCAAGCAACTAACAAGGGCTACGTCCCCTCTACCTGTCCTCACCCATTTGTCTCACTAAACTCTTACCATTCCCTGGCAAGCAAAAGCTCCGGAAGGGTAAGTCTGCAATGACTTTCTTAATAACAACTAAAAAGCTATCCTGCTACTGTTCCTTTTGTCAGGAAACATATATCCTAATCCGGGACCACTAAATTTCAGACGTGCGAATAGCACCAGCAATGGTGGCCTAAGAATTGCAACCCTGAATATATGCAGCCTTCTCCCTAAACTGGCACAATTCTCGGCCTGGATGGCCTTATACCTCCCAGACATTATCTGTCTCACCGAGACTTGATTATCTTCCCGTAAAAAGGATAATGAGATCACAATGACTGGATACCAAGCCTTTAGGTGTGATAGGAAAAACAAAAGAGGGGGGTGGGTGTCTTATCTACATTAGGGATACCTTATAAGGGGTTGTTCTCCCAGTTACAGGCAGTACTGATGACCATGAACTATTAGGGATAAAACTCCTTTTTGGTTCAAATCACAAATCCCTGGTCATTGTGTCAGTCTACCTCCCTCCAAAAATGGCCTCCGAAGGACTCAGTAAAGTCCTTGCAGCCTTAGCTAGCCTTAATAAGGATTCTGAATTCATTATCACTGGTGACTTTAATATAAACTGGCTCAGCAAGGATGCAACCCCCCAGAAGGATTTTGTGGCCTGCTTGCATTTAACACAACTAGTGACAGAACCAACTAGAAACAACTACAAAACGGGAAACAGCACGCGGCTTGTCTGGCTTCTATCAAGCTCACCAAACAGGATATTTGAGGTCTGTGTCCTAGCCAATGACTTAAGTGACCACTCCCCCGGTCACATGCTGGTGGTCCAACAAATTTAAGAAAGCCCTGCCTATTATTGCTGAAAGCAGAGTCCTAAAAAAGGAAAGCTGAACTCTTTCAAGGAAACACTTGCCCTGATTGACTGGTCACCTATGGATGCTATGCAGAATATAGATCAGGTACTAAAATTCTTCACTGACAAATGTAACAGTGTCTGTGACAAATTTGCCCCAATCAGGAAACATATGATCCGGGGAAATAATAACCAGCGATCTTCTGAATCTCATGAGAGAGAGGGACAACCTCTGGTCTAGAGCCAGATCTACAGGGGTCAATTATGACTACCAGAACTACAGAGCAGCCAGAAACTGATGCACATGGCTCATTAGACATGCTGAGGCTAATTATTATAGGGACCAGCTGAACAGAAACTAGGGTGATGGGAGGCGTTTTTGGAATATTAAGGCTCTCCTCAGGAAAGGAGGCAAGAATCCACCTGCAATACTCAATATCAACAGTACCTACACTGCACTTCACACTCAATAGCCGAATTGTTCAACAGTGCTTTCACGGACCTAGGCTCAATTCTCCCTCCAGACTACCTGAAGAAGACTGCGTTGTACCAGCACAGCAACTCCAGCACAATGAAGCACCCTAATTTCTATTTTAAATGAGTAACAGTTAAGGAGTATAATATGTCAAAAAAGTCCTGGAAAAACATAGTTAGGGTGTGACAACCTAGACATGAAGCTGATTGCCCTGGCCACTGACATACTGATCTTCCCCATTTCCAAAATCTTTAATAAATCGTTCGTCCTGGTTGCATTCCCCAGCATCTGGAAACAAGCCATGGTGACCCCTGTTCTTAAGAGTGGTGATAGGTCCTGCATTGCTAACTACTGGCCAATATCTATTCTCTCCCCCCTTTCCAAAGCACTGGAAAGGATAGTAGCAGATCAAATCACAGACTGCCTTCAAAAATACCAGTTGCAGTGTCACCAAGAACATGGATTTCGGAGAAATCACAGCACTGCTACTGCCCTAGTAGACTTCACAAAATACGTGCACTGAGCATTGGATGATGGTAAGATGGTGGGTGTGGTCTTCATTAACCTAACAAAGGCCTTTGACATGGTCAACCACCCACTCCTCCTGAAGCAGCTATGGTCCCTGGGAATAGCCACTAGTGCTGTTCATTGGTTCACAGATTACCTTTCCAACAGATCATAGAGAGTTAAAGTAGGTTCAGCTGTCTCCCACTCCAAACAAGTCACCTTAGGAGTACCCCAAGGTTCAATACTAGGACCGCTGCTGTTCAGCCTGTTCCTAAACGAGCTCCCTGAGGCCTGCAACAGCAAGCTCATTCTGTGCGCTGATGATGCTGACATCCTCAGCAGCAACTCTCATATCAAGCAGCTGAAGGATGAGCTGCAATCTACATTTCACCAACTGGAGGAGTGGTTCAGTTCACAAAAAACTTTTACTTAATTACAAAAAAACAAAAGTCATGCTCATCTCCAGCTCACAACTTAAGAAGAGACACTCCTCTCTAACGATCACCAATGACAAGCTTATCCCACTCGAACAGGTGTGTTCTTTCAAGTACCTAGGGGTCATAATAGATGATACCCTCTCTTATGCTCAGCATATCGACCAGGTGGTGAAGGCAGTTAACACCAAGCTCGGAGTGCTTTACAGACACCAGCATAGCCTCACACCAACCACACTCCAGTTCTCAGTCTCCAGTTCAGTTCTATCTGTTATAGATTATGGGATGGTAGTTTACAGCACTGCCACCAACACAGCTCTTAAAAGGGTAGTCATAGCCCTCAAAAAAGGCCTGTAGGCTTACCTTCAGTGCAGATCGATTTGCACACTATGTGAGCAAACAAATTGGCTCACCCTTGGAAACAGAATCAAGTTCCAAACTTGCGTCCTTGGTAAGGAGGCCCTGTTGGGATGTTCACCCCCTTGCATCGCAGATATGCTATCCCCTTCTGAAAACAAGTACACCACCAGAGGCAACACATTGAGCTCACTCCAAGTCCCATTTCGAAGAACAGCACTTGGACAATGCTCTTTCTCCTATAGAGCCTCCCTTTGGCTAAACGAGGTCCCGAAGGCCTTACCCAATTCTGTGAACCTGCTGGCTTTCAATTGATTTGCAACAGCTCCTAGTTAACAATAGCACCTGTGAGTGTCTGTAATGAGCCCGCTGCTGACCTTTAAGCCCTTTTTGCTACACCACCCTTGCCAAACACCTTGTGTCCATCTCATCCAAGGACACCAAGAAGCAACAGATCCCTAAAGGTTCACCTGGCCCCTTCCCCTCCACTCTCTGAGCTCCTTTCGCTACCCACCCCCTCTGACTCCACCACTGGTTGGTCCCTCAATTCCCCCCTCCCTCCCCCCCTTCAGCCTCATAGCTCCATTTACCCTCTGGAAGTGAACTCCCAGGTCCATGGTTGAATCTGCGTTCCTGCTGCCCCGGCTTTAAAGCTCCTCCAATTTTCCCACTCTGACCACCTGGTCTCGATGACTAGGCTGAACATTTGGCTGCTACTTGTTACACCTATTCTCCCTGTTATTTAGGACATGCTAATTCGCTGACCATTGGTAATAGGCTGCTCCTTTGTACTTTACTGACCATTGGTATAAGGGTAGCACGATTGTTTTGTACTAAGTGTGATGTACCTTGCTTGTTTCATTTGTATGTAGTGTCTGTAATGTGTCTTTGGCAATTCCAGGGCAATATGAGGAAGTATTTTTTTCACAGAGAGGGTGGTGGATGCATGGAACAGCCTTCCTGAGGAGGCTATGGGGTCTAAAACTGTGGGAGAATTCAAGAATGCATGGGACAGACATAAGGCAATTTTTGTGGTGGGTAGGAAGAAATAGGCTGTTGGTTAACTAGGATCTGCAGCTTATCCTTTAGGTAGGGAAATGGGCAGACTAGGTGGGCCAAGAGGTCCTTATCTGCCGTCAAAGTCTATGTTTCTACGTTTTTATGTTTCTGTGTTTGACGTGGAACCTTTGTAAAAGAGCTTTTGCTCAAAGGTATTTTCTGAACAATATACAATACAATACAATACAATACAATGTATCTGTTGATTTTACCCTGACACATTTTGTAAACTATACTGTATTCAACTATTTTCTGCCTGTACATTGATTGTACTTTTATGTATATTTTGCTGTATATGTTGCTGTATATTGTATATTTCGTTGTGCCACCTTATGGGCCCGGGTCGTGCCTGAAAACAGTCCATTGGATCAGTGCACTTACCCAGTAATCAAAGACTTAATAACCCCCTCACACCTAAGAGTCACTAGTGGCTCACTTTGCATCAATTTCTATTTAATTCAGGGGTAAAAGAAAAGATGGCTGAAGGGGCACATTCCTCAGTGTTGCACTACAGTATCAACTTGCTTATGTGTACCTATAATTTCTTTCACATCTGGCATCCAATGATGTTTACTCCATGGTTTTCATCAGTACTTCCTCCCAAAAAACTTCCCCCATGTGCAGGAGTACCACCAGGCTACACACCTCTGTGTCAGGCCCCTACTGCACTCCCTATGTCAAGGTTTCACCCACTAGGCTTTCTGAAGTCCAGAACCACTCCTGCTCCCACACCATGGCTGTGGAGCACAAGGGTTTCTTGGAGACAATTTCTACATCTGAACCTTCAAAATCTAGAGATGCCTCCTCCTCTCAAGCCTTGGATTGACTGGAAGACCCACACACAGCTGACACGAGAGGAATTTCTGCATCCCTGTCTGGAATTGGGACCCCGAGAGTTTGCAAGCATGCCTCCTCCGCAGGAACCTCTAGGCACAGGTTTTTATCCCCATTGGGGAACGACATCCCAAAGATGATCAGCAGAGGTCCTTTTAGGAAGAACCTCTCCTGTGTCAGTCTTTCCACATCGATGATGCAAACAAGCCTCACGCATGCCAGGGAGGAGGATCAGCAGCATATTTTCAAAGAGAAGGCACACCCACTGCAGAATGTCGGTAAAGATGGAAAGAGCTACTGCAGTGTGGGACTCAGCGAAGGTTATTATCTCACAGAATTGGTCTCTCTTGGACTGCAAGGCATCAGCTCTGTGATACGCAGAACTCTTCAAGGTCTAGGATTTACATTTCCAGGATGCAGTCATGAAGGGATGCTCCCATTCCTGTGACCATTAATAACACTACCATCTCCATACCCAGCGCAGTATCTTCCAAAGGATTCACTTGACCACAAACTGGAATTGTTAATATAAATATCATACATGATGTCTGGCATCATTATGTGGGTGTCCTGAGCCCAGCTTGTGTCCAGAGCCATAGCATCTGACTCACTGACCTGTCATTTGACCTGCCCCCAGACTCTGAGGGTTTAGGTCATATACTTGGTTTTCCTGGCCATCCTTGCACTTTGTTACCTAGCAGATGCTTCCTTCTACACTCTTCAGATTGCTGCCAAGTGAAGTTTTTCTAGGTTCTCTGGCAGACAAGTGGCATGGGCACAACAGGTGCACATGGTGCCTCTACCTGGGGTAGTGACAGGGAATACCTGTAGATAACACCCCAAGGAAAATGTAGCAACTGTCCCCACTGTACCATCCCCACACAAAAACAATTTCCACTTTTCGCAGTGAGTTGCAGGATCAGAATGTAACTTTAACAATTAACAGTTTTATTTTGGGGGAAGGAGAAAAGGGAGAAAAATGGCAAAAGAACTTTAACTACTGAAACACTTTTACCCCACACAGTCCCCACCTCCCACCTGTGGGTGCACCCAGCTTTCCATCTGGCAGCTGTCCAAATGTCTAGAAAGTTCCTTGGGTGGGTACCGCACCATGATGAAGATCTTTCCTTGGAGCCCAAGCACTCTAAACAGTAGCAACAGATGCAAAACTATGACTTTCTGCCTGGGTGCAGCTTTAATCTTGGACAGTCCTGCCCAGGGCTTAACCCCCTTATTTCTCTGACTAGCTAGTAAGCTAAATAAAGACTCCCCCAAAGCCACAGCCCAGGGTACTTACAGTTCAGAAGTTCAAAGGGGGTGGCAGGAACCTGGTTCATGGAACCATGTTGGTATCAGGAGTTATTGGTGCCACATGGTAGCAGCTGCAATAAAGAAGCTGGACTTTGCACAGTCTCTCTAGCCCAGCAAGGCAGTCTCTAAATGCACTAACCCCACTGAGGGAGAACACAGCTTGCAGGTCACTTTACTTTCAGCTGCAGACACTGTGGTTTTCAATCTGTAGCCTTTAAAGTCTCTGCTTTCCAGCTGGCACACTCCATTGGCTTTCTCTGTAGTGCAGGGCAGTTGGTTCTCTATCTCAGACAGCAGTTATCCAAAGTCACTCACTCTAGCTACAAAGTATAACTTTCTTGACACAGCAGTAGGTTCAAATCTCAGCAGCAACTTCCAAATGTGCAGTAGTAAGCTCACTCAGCTGCAGATTCAAATCTCACCCAGGAAACTTCTCACACAATCCTATTCTTTTCCCATGGACTATGTTCTTTTCCGGGTGTTCTGTAGCTTGCCCAATACTGGGGCCAGATAAGGTCTTTGGGCAAACAGGCAGGCCTTCACGGCTAGCAAGCCCATTGCAGTCTCTTTCCTCTCTGCATTCTCTGGTTGATCTCTCTGGACTCTCCTTTGGCATGCTAAACAGTCCCTTTTATCATTTCTCTAGCAGCCTCTTCTAATTTGGCTGCAGCAGCTGTTCAACTGAACAAATTAATACTGTATTAATTTTCCACACTTAACGCTCTATTGGTTCCTTGTTTGGGTGCCAAGAAATGTCCCTGTATTTCCTCCCAACAGTCCCTTTGGCAGTCCCATATGTCTCTTGCAAAATCTTGCCTTCTGATTGACTCTGGCAGGAGTTAAAGGTAATGAATATGGTTACAGCATATACAGTCCACAAACAATCCCAACATTAACAGTCTTTTTGCAGCCACAGCACACAGATTAATATTTTATTTCCCCCACCATTCTGTAGCAGCACCTCTGCCTTTAGACTCCTTGCAGAGTGTAATATTTTATAACAATTCCCAGCCCATCAATGCTGCCACTTAACACTGTCTCCAAGCTTCAGGCACGGACCTCTTTAATATTCATGGACCTCATTAATATGTACCCGGTCCAATAGCACAGATTGGCGCTTTTTAACTAAACATTTTTGTGCCTTCTCCATGTCTCCGAACCCCTCTTTTACCTGTTTTGGGGTTCAGGAGCATTGAGGAGGCTATTGTTTAGCCACAGAGGTGGTGAGAAAACATGCACACAACCAGGCATGCGCGGAATGCCAGCTTGCACATTCACAGTGTGGCAGCTTGGCGGTTCCATGTCACTTACTCCTCTGGCCCCAAACTAACAGGGAATATAAGGGGGCTGGAGGAGAGCCCTGGAACACCAGGAAACTCAGGCAAAGCGGTGGTGAGGACACAGGGGCAGCAGGAGATACCACCAGGTAAGTCTGATAGAGTTGGAGGACTGAAGCTGGGAGACCTGTTTTCAAGTTGGAGCTGGAAACCCTCATCAAGCATTTATCAGTATTCCAACATGATATGCCTCAGACAAGAAACCTGCATAAAATCATTCATTTTTGGGAAGCACAATGGTCCACACTGGCCAACATTCCAACTTCTCACAGGGGATCATTGCAAAACTCAGACAGGGTTCCCTTTGTCCCATTAGTGATGACAGGAGCAGAGTTAACTGTAGGGTCCACAGCAACTGTAAGGATCATCAATCACATGGAGCCAGGCCAGTTCCTGTTTTCCTACCCCTCAACTAGGAGCTAGACTTTTGTAATTTGTGGATCGATGGACATGTGCTACCACAGATTGGTTAGTATTAGAAGCTGTTTCCCACGGATGCCCCACCAAGCCTCATCATCTTCCCTTTTGTCAGTCTTCGGTGCTTCAAAGCCTGAACAAATACTAGCAATACAGTATCAGTCCGGGGTTGATTTTAACAGTGTTTTACTAACCCAGAACCTAGTGCAAATTAACCAGGGCTAGTGCAGCTAACCCTCTGCTTGTCCATCTTGACTAGTGCAGGTTTTCCATAGCTGTTAATTAAGTTAAAAAGTCCCTCTGTAGCAAGCTCTAGACCTCATGCCAATCTCCCTCAGTGCTCCAGAAGGTATGATTAACAGCTCATTAAGCTGCAGTTATCTAGCAGATCCCACAAAGGACTCAATGTGAGTCATTATCACTCTGTTGTTTTCTCTCGGCTAATGTCCAGGCTGTGATAGAAACATAGAAACATAGAAACATAGAACATAGAAACATAGACTTTGATGGAAGATAAGGACCGCTAGGCCCATCTAGTCTTCCAATTTCCCTACCTACAGGTTAGGCCGTAGATCCTAGTTAACCAACAGCCTATTTCTTCCTACCCTCCACAAGAATTGCCTTATGTCTGTCCCATGCATTCTTGAATTCTCCACAGTTTTAGACTCCACAACCTCCTCAGGAAGGCTGTACCATGCATCCACTACCCTCTCTGTGAAATAATACTTCTCCATTGCCCCTAGAACTCCCTCCTTCTATCTTTAAATTGTGTCCCTTCTTCTTGCAAGTCTCTTTTCTGAAAGATGCTACCCTCTTGGACTTTGTTGATTCCACTGAGGTACTTAAAAGTTTCTATCATGTCCCCCTCTCCTTCTTTCCTCAAGGGTATACACATTAAGCTCCTTTAGTCTCTCCTCATACGGCTTCTCTTGCAGACCCTGCACCATTTAGTTGCCCTCATCTGGACTGCCTCTATCCTGTCTATGTCCTTGAGGAGATGGGGTCTCCAGAACTGGACACAGTACTCAGATGGGGTCTCACCAACTGTCTGTACAGAGGGATAACAACTTTCTTTTTCTGCTGATGATGCACTCTCCCTATGCATCCCAGTATACCCCAGCCCTCTCTACTGCCTTCTCACATTGCTTGCTAACCGTAAGGTCATCTGATATGATTACCCCTAGGTCCCTTTCCTTTTTGTTGTTACTACCTCCCACCCATTGTGTATTCTTCACCTGGTTCTTGTTTCCCAGGTGCATTATTTCCTTCTTTGCATTGAATCCTAGCTGCCATCTTCTGACCATTCCTCCAACCTTGCCAAGTCCCTTTTCATCCTTTCCACACCTCCTTGTGTATAAACCCTGTTGCAGATCTTTGTGTCATCTGCAAAAGGCATACTTTTCCTTCCAGTCCTCTGCAATGTCACTGATGAAGACATTAAAAGGACTGGACCAATCTGAACCTTGCGGTACCCCACTAGTAACCCCTTTCTTCAGAGTGGACTCCATTACAATACCTTCTGTGTCCTGTTGTCCAGCCAATGTTTTACCCAGGCTACCACCCTGGGTCCCACTCCCAGGCTGGTTAATTTGACTATTAATCTTTGTGTGGGACTGTGTCAAATGCCTTGCTAAAGTCTAGGTAGGTCATGTCCACAGCCCCTCCCTGGTCTACTACTTTGGTCACCCAGTCAAAGAAATCTATTAGATTCGTCTGACATGACCTTCCTGCTGTGAACCCATGCTGCCTTGGGTCCTGTGCTCCACTGGCCTCTAGGTACTCGACTATTCTTCCTTCAGAAGTGACTCCATCACTTTCCCTACCACAGGTCAGACTGACAGGTCTGTAGTTCCTGCCTCTGTCTTGGACCCACTTTGTGAAAGGGAATCACATCCGCCTTCTCCAGTCCTCGGGTACCACAACATCCTCCCATGATTTATTAAAAAGAGTAGACAGTGGTTTCACTAGTTCCTCCCTTAATTCTTTTAGAATTCTGGAGTGAATTCCATCAGGACCCATTGCTTTGTCCACCTTCAGTTTTAGGAGTTCTTGCAGAACCCTTTCTTCTGTGAAAGGACTGGGATCGACCCCACTATCAAGAGTGCTTCTGTTAATTGGATTAGGCCATTAGGCACTTCCCCCTCCTCTTTTGTGAATACTGAGCAGAAATGTTCGTTCAGTATACCTGCTTTTTCACTGTCCCCCTCTGCCGACCCAACGTTCATTCTATTCAGCCTCACTATCCCTCCCTTTGTCTTTCTACTACGCTGATGTACCTATAAAAGGTTTTATCCCCCTTCTTAACTGAGTTGGCTATCTTTTCCTCAGTTTGGGCCTTTGCTATTCTGACTTCCCTCCCTGCTTCCTTCTGCCTTAACTGGTACAGCTCTCTGTCCTGCTCCTTCTGTGTTTCCTTATACTTCCAGAATGCTATCTTTTTCTTCTTGACTTTCACAGCCACCTCTTTTGAGAACCATAGTGGCTTTTTCTTTCATTTTGATTTGTTTATTTGCTTCACACAAAGGCTTGTTGCCTCTGTGATGGCAGTTTGATAATTCCCATTGTTGCTCACACCTCCTTCTAGCCTGTTTGCTGAGTGCTTTTCTGAGGCACTCTCCATCTTGCCAAAGTCAGCCCTCCTAAGGTCCAGTACCCTCACTTTTGTGTGGCTTGACTCTGTAGCTAAGTTTAACGTGACCACACTGTTTGATGGTCACTTGTCCCCAGATGGCAACCACTTCTAGATCTGAGATCCTCTCACTGCCCCGTTTGAGAGTACAGAGGTCTAAGATTGCTCCCTCAGAGTGGGTTCGAAACTAGCTGTCTAATGCCTGCCACCTGTAGGGCATCAAGAATAGCCCTGCTCTTGGATGTGGCTGCAGCAAATGTGCTCCAGTTAACATCTGGCATATTCAGGTCTCCCATCAACAGTATCTCCCTTTCTGCCATTCTAAGAATGCCTTCTATCATATCCTTGTCCATTCCTTCCCTGACATGGGGTCTGTACAACCCTGTGTGGATTGTGGTGCCCTTTCCAGTCTCCAAGGTGACCCAGAGTGCCTCCTCTCCTCCCTGTTTGCTCTTTTGTTCAGTTGCTTTTATTCCTTCCTTTACATAGAGCTACTCCTCCCCTCTTCTCCCTGCCTGTCTCTCCTGTAGGTTATGTACCCTGGTATGTTAACATCCCAGTCATGGTTCTCATGTACCATGTTTCTGTGACTGCTACGATATCCAGGCATCCCTCTTTCAGTAAGGCCATCAGCTCAGGGAGCTTGTTGCCCAGACTACAGGCATTGGTACTCATTACCCTCCATTTCCTGATGACCTTACTCCCTTTGCCCCATCCTGTCCTTCTTGCCTTTGTCACTTTCTCCATTTACCCTGCCCTTCTCCTCGACACCTCTCGTTGGTGTTTGCGCACTTACTACCGTGATTATTTGGGGGCTAGGATTTTCCTGCTCTTTCCAGTGTCTCCCCCCTTGGCTAGTTTAAAAGCTTGCCAATGAAGCATTTAAACCTATCACCTAGGATCCTGGTTCCCCTCCCGGACAGATGCAGCCCATCATGCCAGTATAGGCTTGCATCACTCCAGGTGAACCCCCAGTCCCCAATGAAGCCAAATCCCTGAGCTTTCAACCACTGATTGAATTTCATGGTGCGGAATACCCTAGTCTTTCCTATGCCATAGATGGGTAGCACCTCCGAGAAGGTTACCGTGCGTGCTACTTGACTAAGGCCCTTCCCCAATTCCACAAACTCTTCCTGCACTTCTCTAATCCCTTTCTTAGCCAGGTCATTTGTCCCTAGGTGGACAATGACATCCAGCTCCTTCCCCTGTGCAGCTGCTCTGGCAATCCTGAGGATTCGCTCCCTGTCCCTCAAGCCATGGCGCCAGGCAGGCACCCTACCTCCCTCTCCCCTTCCTCCCCAGTTCTACCTTCCTAACAATGGAGTCCCCACCAGGAGTTGTTTCCTTCCCTACGGGGTCCTGCCACCCTCCTGTGGGTCTCCTTTGTGGAGTTCCCAGCATCCTCCTTGGTCTCACTGTGGGTGCCTCCATAGAAGAACCACATTTTCCAGAATGGCATAAGAATTGTGGAGAGGTACAATGGGTGGGATGCACCTCTGTTCCACCACCCTCACCCTCCCTGAGCCCACTGTGGTCCAACCGCTCCTCTTTCTTGGCAACCTCTGAGGCAACGGCAGTGGCACTGATGGTCCCTGGATGGAAGAGGAGATCCCACAAATCCTGGCCAACTCAGCCTGGAGATGAGCAACCTCCTCCCTCAGCCCAGAGAGGCGCCTGCAGATGGGACAACACCGCATCCTCCAGAACATCTCCCGGAAGACTGCTGCTCCACTGCACCACTCCAATCATGTCTTATTTCTGGCCCCTTGACTGTTTGCAATCCTTACTCTTTCCTCTGTTTTTTTTTCTCTCTCCTTACTTTCTGCCTGTGTGCCCTTTAAGCTCCTGATTGTCCTGTTCTGAGAGAAGAATATCCTATATTTCTCAGGGTCCAGGGTAGAGTGCTGTTAAGTCACTAGCTTCCAGTTTTCTTAACTTGTCATTGTCTATGATTTGTCCCACATTATTAAGAACAGTGTCCCTCATTTCCCTAAATTTTGAGTAGCTGTATCTAACATTTCAGTGACAAAAATTCCAAGAGGAATACAGTGCCTGCCCTGCAGGTGGTGGGTTTTATCCCAGCCTCACCATAGCTGCTTCCGCTCCCCTCCCAGTCTCTCAACCATATACTTTCCCTGGACACCACTGCAAACCTGACACTGAAATGACCATCCATAGACCCATAGCTGCCAATACTGGCATGTGTAGGTGTTCCCAGCGCTTCTTAATTGACCACACCAGTCAATACCATGCATGCAGTCCCATCCTTATCCCACCCAGTGTGTCCTTTCATCCTAAAAACAATGCTTTGGAGAATGTATGGTTTACAAATAAACCTTAATGAAGAATACACTTTGAAAGGCTAAAATAGGCATTCCTGGGGTGGTCAGATCCTCTTAAATAGAAACAGAGGTGGTGTAGCATTATGCCTGTGCACTGTTTCCCCTGGGCTGAGGAAAGGGCAAGGTTAAAAAATATGTTATTGTTGGGGCAGAGCATGTTAAAATCAATATGTTCTGTGCCTGGTATTCATAAATAAAAAAGTCATAATATTTTCTATTTCCCAAGCCCCCTATGTTTGTGTTGTGTGATCTGCCCAATGGTACACTTGACACTGTATGAAAATTTACAGAAGAGCAGATTTCCAGTTGATCACAGGGAGGGGGGCTCAGAGTGTTTTTCTCTGCCTGACTCTGTTCATTCCCTGTGGGTAGGGGTGAGAGTGGGGTGAGGGCATGTTGATGTTGGCTACTGTGTGTGTGGAGTTAAGAGTTCTTGACTGAACATTTGCTGTTGTGGTATCCTCTAGTTCAGTGGGGGCCAAGGGGCAAAAGAGGAAGAGGGGACCATGGTGCAAAACAGTGGGGGGGGCACACTGTGTGTTATTGCACTGCAGTCTTTGTTTGCAGGGGCAGGAAGCAATGTTGGAGCTGGAGAAATGTGCAGTAATCAGAGTATTTCTTGACTTGCATTTTTTCCTGTATAAGTGATCAAAATTTACCATTATAATTGTGGGCTAGTGCAATTTTGAATCAACTAGTCCTGCTGGCTAGTGCAAAAAAAGGTTAAGGCTGACCCCTGAAAGCTAAGTTGCCTCATGGGTATCTGTGCCATACAACTGGCCTGACTTTCAACAGGGTTCAGGCCTCTACTTCATCTTTCTTCATTATCCTGAATATAACCAAAGTGCTCCAACGGATAGATACAAGCAGTACACTTCATGATGAAAACCCTGTGCTCCATGATGGTTGCAATTCACCTGGGGGCTTTTTGGTATTGTTGGATCGTCCAGTCTGCATATTCCCATTCATATATGAGATTGCGAGTACCTAAGATTTTTTGTCACAGTCATACACTACCAGTACACATAGCTGCCGTTTAAACCGCCAGTGACACTACATGTATTCTCAAAAGTAATGTCAGTTCTGACAGCACAGCTACAAGAGAACGGACTTCCTATTGATCTCCTCCTAGACAAATGACTTATGTGGGCATGCTCCTTAAAGATGCACAGTCAGTGATAGGAGCAGTAACCAGAATACTACAACTCCATGGTTAGCTAATGGACCATGGGAATATCTCACCATAGAGGTAGAAGACTTGGTTTGCTGGCCAAGGCACCTAGCTTCACCTGAGCTCTTTCCTTCTAAGACTGCTTGAAAGGCAGAGTAGAGAAACTTACCAGAGCAAGGGAAAAGGATTAAGACTTATTTTGGCTAAGCAGATTTACTGTGTGGTGTTTTAATTTTTTACTCACAGAGATTGCTACTGTTTGTTGCTAACATTTCATTGCTTTATTTTTCTCTGTAGCAAAGTGTTTCTTACAGCGTATATCTTCTCTGAAATTATTACAGGTGGTGCTTTACAGGTTTTACAGTTTTATCTAGCATTAGGATAAGCTTTCAGGGTTACTGCATTTGTTGTTGACTGATTGTTTCTGCTCTTACCTCCTTGTTCTTTCATCCATGGTTGTTCTTTTTCGGCAGAGAGAAGGGCCCAGCCACCCCCATCCCCAACCCACACACTACACTCCTTTTATAGGGTACCACAGTCGTGACATTTCCTGAGGCAGAGCAGAAGGGGTGGATCAGTGGGGCCTCCACAAGGTGAGCTCATTTACAGGGCACTAGTAATTCAACTTGTTATAACAAGTTAAAACACAATCAAACCATTACTTGCATTTTTTCCCTTTTTTCCTTCTAATTACTCTGACTAGGTTATAAACCCAGCAACTTATCTGGAATGGATATCATTAACTGCAGGTACTGTGGAACAATTTTCAGAAGGACAGTCTTACAAGTTTAGGACACTGTCCTACATGCTGAGCCTTTGGAGATCTTGGGCTCAGCTCCGGGCAGCATGGGCAGAGAATGCACGCCTCAAATTTTATATTCAAGAGGAAATACATTATAAGAACCACCGCCATTTCCCCAGCATCCAACAGAAAAACCTCGACGCAGAGGGTAGTTGGTCCAGAAAAGGTTGGCAGGTGGTTAGGAGAGAACAAATTAGGTGCCCATCACTCGCTGCTCTCCAACATATTACCTTCAAAACCATCTAAACACTACAAACAGGTATCTGCCTCTATCTCTGAAATCAAGCAAAGAGGCAGAAGACACTGCAGACAGGACACTGCAGCACAGGAGCTAGCACAACAAAACTCACTCAAATCAGGAACCAAAACAAAAAAGCAAAAGAAATCAAAAACTTCTGATCATAGGAGACTCCATGATTTGGGAGTTGATACCCATCTCCAGCCAGGGGTAATAGTCAGATGTCTCCCAAGTACATCAGCATGGAGAGACACTGACCACATTGCTAAAATTGTTCACAAAGCAGGAGAAAACATTGATGTCCTAGTACACATAGGGACTATGATCTCACCAGCCGGTCAGTTGTGGAGACCAAGGAACACCTGACCAGGCTGGGTGACAAACTATCATCTATTTCTGAGATCCTGCCAGTCTGGGAGAGGGGAGCAGATGGACGGAAGGTCAGAGAAGGGGAGATAGGGGAGCTAAACACGTGGCTCAAAGGCTGGTGCCAGGAAAAAGGACACAGATTTGTAGGGAACTGGCAATAGTTCTGGGAGCGAAAGTTCTTTAAATTTGATGGACTGCATCTGACTAAGGAGGGAGTTAGTGCATTGGGGCAGAAGTTTGATGTCTTTGCAGAATATTTAAACTAGCAAATGGGAGAGGGGTGCAGCACACACGTCTAATGGGAAGAACACCCCTCCCCTCAGCTAGTGGTCAAACAGGGATTCAGCATGTTTGCAGTTCATTTGCATCACCAGGTAAGAAAAAGGTTTGTCTCCCCATACGATGCACAGGGTAATGCTAAATCTCACCCAACAACTAACACACCAAATCTGGCCAATGGAAAATCATGTACACAAATGCTCACAGCCTGGAAATAAGATCCCAGACCTGCAGGCAATAATGTCAGAGCTAAACTGGACATAGTAGCAATTAGTGAGGCGTGGTTTACCAGTAACCACACTTAGGAGACTTCAGTACCTGGCTATGTATTGTTCAGAAGAGACCGAGGTGCAAAGGGGAGGAGTGGCCTGTATGTCAATAAAAATATCAAAGCTACAGAAATTCAGAATACACATAAAGAGCCAGAAGAACTGTGGGTCACCTGGAGACAGGAAATGGGACAGCCATAAGAACTGGGGTTGTCTACAGGCTCCCAGACCAGGGGGAGGACATAGCCACATTACTGTTAGAGGATATACAAAACATGACAGCTAAAGGGGAGGTTCTGATAATGGGAGACTTCAACATGCCGGATACAGATTGTTCAATACCAGCAGGAACATCTTCCAGAACTAGACACATAGTGGATTCCCTGCAGGGGGAGGGCCTCAAACAACTGGTACAGCAACCCACAAGAGACAGGGCTATCCTAGATCTAGTACTGACTAACAGGGAAGGGATCACAAATCTCCAGGTAGAAGGTCACCTGGGGCCAGTGACCATCACATGGTATGATTCAATTTGGCTACTACATCTAAATCATTCCATTCCAAGGCAAAAATATGGGACTTCAGATGAGCTGACTTTGATAAGATGGCCAACAGAGTTAAGCTAGCCCTGGCAAAAAGAAACACAGGTGAGGGGGGTACAGGCAAAGTGGGCAAGCTTTAAGGATGCAATACTTGAAGCAACATCCCATTGTGTTAGACGGAAAAGGAAGTCCAAAAGAAGAAGGAAACCATTTCGGTTCTCAAATACAGTAGCAGAAAAGGTCAAAGCCAAAAGGCTGGCATTCAGGAAATGTAAGGGAACACAGTGGGATGAAGATAGGGAGGCATACCAAACTGCCCTAAGGGAAGCAGGGAAGGCAGTAAGGCAGGCAAAGTCCCAAACTGAGGAAACACTAGCAAGAACAGTAAAGAAGGTGACAAGACTTTCTATAGATACATTAGTGAAAGAAGAAAGTCCAGAGGGGTATTGCTAAGCTTAATGGAGAAAAGGAGCATGTGAGGAGAAGGACCCTGAAAAGGCATCTATCCTAAATAGATCTTTTGCTCAGTATTTACTGAAGAGAAGGTAGGGCAGGGCCCACAGCTCAGCATCATGGACACAGGGGAGGGAGGTGAGCACTACTCCCTTCACAAAAGAAAGGGTCCTACAAGAGCTTGCTAAGCTCAGGGTGGATGAGGCAATGGGACCTGATGGCATACATCCCAGGGTACTTAAGGAGCTAAAGGTGGAACTAGCAGAGCCATTAGCAGAACGGTTTAGTGAGTCTCTGAGCACAGGAGAGGTCCCAGAAGACTGGAGAAGGGCTCATTGATCCAGCTCCATTAGAGTGGTAGCAGGAGGAGGCGGGGAACTACAGACCAGTCAGTCTTACCTCAGTAGTGGGCAAGATTATGGAGGCACTCCTTAAGGAAAGGATAGTGCAACCCTGGAATCCATAGGGGCACAGGATCCAAGACAGCATGGGTTTACAAAGGAAGGTCCTGTCAAACTAATCTCATAGATTTCTTTGACTGGGTAACCAGAGTGGTGGACCAAGGGGAGCAGTTGATGTCGCCTACCTTGACTTCAGCAAAGCTTTTGACACTGTTCCACATAGAAGATTGATAAATAAGCTGGGTAGGCTCGGGGTGGGTCAGAAGTTGGTCAACTGGGTGGCAAACTGGTTGACGGGCAGAAAACAGAGAGTGGCGGTAAATGGTATACAGTCAGAAGAGATGCAAGTCACAAGTGGGGTACCTCAGGGATCAGTTCTGGGGCCAGTCCTCTTCAACATCTTCATTAGTGACCTTGCAGATGGACTAGAGGGTAAGGCTTGTCTGTTTGCAGATGACACCAAGATCTGCAACAGAGTAGATGATCCAGATGTGGTGGGCAGAATGAGAAGAGATCTGGATAAACTAGCAAAATGGTCAGAAGAGTGGCAACTAGGATTTAATGCAAAGAAGTGCAAAATCATGCAGATAGGAAGAAGAAACCTGAAGCCACCTATAGGCTGGGAGGGAGTTGCTAGCAGTCACAAAGGAAGAAAGAGACTTGGGTATCATCATCACTGATGACCTGAAATCATCAAGCAGACCTCTAAAGCAGTAGGTAAGGCTAGGGGTGTTAGGGTGTATTAGTAGGAGGTATCACAAGTCGTAAGAAGGAGGTAATAATCCTGTACAAGACACTGGTTAGGCCCCATCTGGAGTACTGCATGCAGTATTGGAGGCCACACCTTCACAAGGACATTAACCAAATTGAGGCAGTCCAGAGAAGGGCAACCAAAATGGTGCAGGGACTGCATCAGAAGACATATGAGGACAGATTAACAGAGCTCAATATGTATACCCTTGAGCAAAGGAGGGAGAGGTGATATGATCAAGGCATTCAAACACCTTAAGGGCATTAACAAGGTGAAAGAGTCTAACATGTTTAAATATAAGAAAATAGCGGGACAAGAGGACACAGCATGAGATTAGAGGGGCCAATTAAGGGGAATGTGAGGAAATTCTTTTCACAGAAAGGGTGGTGGATGCATGGAATGGCTTACCACAAGAAGTGGTGGCTATGAATACAGTGCAGGGCTTCAAACAGGCATGGGATAGGCATAAGGGAGCAATACAAATGACTATGAATAGATAGGCCACTGACAGAGCAAAGGCCGATGGCACATTTATAAGGTAGAAAAAGAAATGGGCAGACTGGATGGGCCTTGCAGTCCTTATCTGCCGTCAACTTCTATGTTTCTATGTTTCTATAGCATCTCAGTAACTGCAGTATATGGGACTTTATTCAACAACAGGGCTCTGCGAACTACCAGAGCTACAGACCTGGCCAACATGACCTTGGTGGCAAGGTGAAATTCCAGGAGCCAGTCTCAGGGCTGTAGGCAGGCTGAACCCCCTGGTTACTGCTTCAGGACCAGCAATCTTAGATTTGAGATTACAAACAGAAAAATATGTGCACACTGATCCTCTAAAGGTGCTGTCCTCATGATTTTACTTAGATCTGAAACTGCAGTGGACCCCACCTGACCAGATGAGCAGGACTTGGCTCTGGAGAACAGACTGATGGTCTTAAGAAGAACAGTAGAGAATCACTGGGTGAAATATCATCCTTCTCAGATGACCTGCCATCTGGCCAACCAGACAGACAGCAGAACAATGAGACTGTAAGTCTCCATAGCTGGTTTTCTCTATATAAAGAAGAGCTTGTGGTTTAATGTAATAATCCTGCCTTGTTTAAAGGCTTATGGGGAAGGTACCCAAACTCAGGTGTACCCCAGTATCAAAGCCACTCTACCCTCCACTGAGGGGAGAGTTGGGGGATTTTAAAGAATTAAGCTCAGATTTACTGTGTGTGCTTTAATAAACAAAAAACAATCCTTTAACTTAAAATTGCACAACTCTGACTGGTGTAATTTGTGCATTCTTCTTTTTTTTCTATATTCCATTTTTCCTCCCCGTAGGACTGGCAGACAGCTCTCATCTTCCAAGCCAGCCGCCTCTGATCCAGCTATCCCCCACAATTCCCCCATGGACTCCCCCCTTGTGACAGGGCCAGCCACAATGCCCTCCCTTCGTGTCACTCTCCTGTCCTGCATTACCATCTAGGCCTCCACCTAGGGGCACTTATTTGGCAGGGAGTGGCAACCCATCCACCCTGGGAGAGGAGAGCAGTCCTCCAGATGCTCAATCCTCTCCCTGCCGAGCCAACCCCCGGCAACCCGTACTCGCTCCTAAACATGGATCACCGGTGTACAGTGAGGTGTGGTGTCCAGTGCCTCAACCCTCAGTGCCACCAGGCCGACATAATTTGCACATTCTTATGTCAGATCCAGTGATACCCATGCCCAGCCCTGCCTTCCTGGCCCAATTTCAGACTATAGCTTTTGAGACCCCTTCCACCCTCCATGCTATGTATGTTCACAGGACTTGCATTACAACTTATAAACTTAAGGGGCAGCTTGGTGCTCTTCTTCAAATGTTGGGGGTCAGTCCAGAAAATCTGGGACACAGAAATTTGCCAGAATGTCCTCGTTTTACATTTCCTGACAGTTTTCTGTTAAAAATGCAGGTGCAATCCTTTCAATATAAAGGTCACTGCTAAAGCACTGCTTTCATTTTTGAAAATCTAAATCTTCAGAAATTCTATTTGATGATTTGAGTAGAGGGGTTAACACAAGCCCTACGTCCAATACCTGGATGAGTACTTGTTGGCTATTTCCCTGGTTCATTCATTGTTTTCTGTTTATTGTTTGCCTGTTATGGTTCCATGTAATGGTATTCTACATGGTAACAACCATGGGCCTTCTACGACCATACAAGTTTATTTCTTGTGTGTGAGATACCATATTATCCTAGGATGCTACTAATATCCTATCATAGATCATAAAAGTCCTGTTAGACCTGTGACATGTGATCACCATCATGTCATACCTCTGCCGTTGTGCACCAATCTCCTATCTTCCCTGGGGTGAATCTGTGGTCCCTCATACTATAGAGGGCCCCTGGGTAATACTTGGGGACCAACAGGCCTGCCAGCCACTGGGGGACCTTTACCCTTACTTTCTCTTCCCTGAAGTACACTGGAGTCTGAACCACTCCCTCCTTCTCTCTCCCCCACACACCTGGAGTCAGATGGGGTAGCCTCACACTGGCCTCCCTCCTTCCACTAGGTCCTTCCCAGGGTGAGACACTGCTCTCATAGTAGGCCATCTGCCTTTCCAAGCACTCCCATGGATACCTCTCTCTGCTCGCAGTGGTACTGGAGCCCTTAGATTTGGTGAAGGACTCACAGTTTTTACATTTAGCATACCCCTTGTGTGGTTTTAGAACCAGTCTCTGGGTTAGACTCACCCCACTTGAGGGGTAGGAGGATCCCTCCACAGTTACTTATTTGTTCAAGCTTTGTAGCAGGCAGCTGCAGTCTATGGTACCACACTGTGATATACTGACTGGGGGCTGTAATCCTGGCTGTCCTCTTCAGGAAGGGCACTATCCACCTGTGAGTACCCACTTTACCACACAGGAGAGCTGGAGTCCTTGAACTTTCTTGGGTACCCACTAGTTTCCATGGTTACCTAACCCCAGTGTGGTCTGACACCATTCGTTGGGTAAACAATTTCCCCTTCTTCATCTGAGGTCATGAACTGGAGAGTCTGCCATTCTTTCCTTCCTTCCTCTCCTATCACACATACACGCCAGTGGCTGAATATTGGAATATGGGAAAAAACATAGTGCAAATGCTTACACTGCACTCTCCTGTGCACATGACCCTGCGGATGTTATATTCTGTCGGATAGTGCAATGGTGTTATCCGACTGAATATAGGGGCATGTCAGCGCAGTGCTAAGTTGAGTAGCATCGCGCTGACAAAAATCTGGGCTGTATGCAGCCAAGCATTGCACTGACGAGAATCTGGGCTATATGCAGTCAAGAGAATTATGCAGGAAACAGCGCCACCAGACCCAATAGCGCATGGAACCCCCAGCGTGATATTCATCTGGCACCATGCAAATTAGACCATTGGGCATGCAAGGTGCTAAGGGGCTATTTGTATGCCTGTTATGGGCCCATTTGCATGGTGCGCAGCAGCCCAGTAGCACCCATCCTGACAGTGTCATGACACATACCCTGGTGTCTAGTGGCACCCCCCACCCTCTGCTCACTCACCACTGTTATAAGCAAGATAGCTCTGGTGTCTAGTGGCTGCCCCCACCATCCAATCACCCATCACTGTTATAAGCAAGAAGTTCCTAGTGTCCAGCGGCACCTCAACGTCCGATCGCTTGCTGCAGAAATTATAGAAGAGGCACGTTCCCTATACTACAGGCAGTACACGCGCTTCCTGTCATTATACAGTATACGGTGACCAGTGGAAGTGGTGAGAGGAGTGCTGATCCGGTTGTTGTAGCAGATCCCTGCAGCACAGAGTCTTAGGTATGGAGAGGTGGCAAGGTGGTGCACCTAGTGCAGACTGTGTGGGAGGGGGCTGTTAGATGCCAGAGAATTATATATTGTTACTATGGCATGTGCTCAAAGGGTGGGGGCACTACTAGATGCCACAGGGACTTCTTGCTTATAACAGCGGTGGGTGATCAGAGGGTGGAAAGTGCCACTAGACACCAGAGACTTCTTGCTTATAACAGTGGCGGGCGTTCAGAGGCGGGGGTGCCACTGGATACAAGGGATGTCATTAGTTTAATGGGTCGGGGTAGACAGCTGCAGTCCTTTTGCCCACCACCAGGGCCTTGCACCACATTAAGTTGGGGTTTACAAAGACAGTAACTTGCACCTGTTCGGGTGCCATTTACCACCTGTGCAAACCTTTCAATACCCTGCTGTGCCTGTATGGTGGGGAGGACCCTCTAATTTGTATGGGCACAGTGGTAACTTAGCATTCGAGCACTAATGGGTTTTGTCCACACTGTGGTGGTGGTGTCTAAATACAGACCCCACCCTAAAATGCGTGCAAATCTGAGCAAGTCACTTAACTTCCTTGTGCTCCTAGGTCGCACCTGTAAATAAACTTTCAGCTTAGTGTGTTTCTCCTGGTTAAAAAAAAAACCCTGGTTAGCGCAGGCAAAAAAAAACCTTAGCATCCCGGCTAAGTTTTGAATATCTGGCCCTTGACCCCTTTCCAACACATTTTGGATATTACCTTCTGCCTGTCATGGCCTACTAGTCGGTTGTCACTATGCCTTCCCTTACTGCCTTTTCACCCACAATTGGTGCCATTTCTGCTTCTTCTGTTAATATGCTCCATTTTTCCCTCTACTTTTTCTCTTTGCATGCTGTCTCTCCCACCTGGTCTCCTTTTGGACCATTTCTGCTATACCCACTCTCCTCCTCATGGAAACAACAACAGTTGGGACACACATTTAAGTGCTCTCTCCATCTCTTTCTCTCTCTTTCTTTGTCTCTGACCACTGTGGTGAGTCTGATGGCTTCTCACAAAGATACGTCTCTTGGCTCAAGGGAGTACCAGGGCCTTTTGATTTGAGTACAGGATTCAGTGTCTTTATATGTACCACAGAGGCTCCACTTACCCGTCATGGCTTTATAGTAATAGCATGGACCTTTGCTATGGCATTCCTTTCAGAAACTAAATCCAGGATGAAGCCTGTCCTGTTGTGCAGTCAGGGATGTGGGTCATGACAGTACAGCTGGGTATGCTGAGAGGTAGATCTAGAACTTTTGTAAAGAGGAAGCAGTTTTGTCTGGTTGGTTGCACTTCCCCAGAAAAATAAAAAAAAACTGCTCCATTTTAAAACTCAGATTAGTCTAAATAACAATTATGTTTGCCTGCCTCAGTTCAGTTTATTGTGCAGGGATAGCTTCCACTGAGCACGCTCATTCACAAGGAGGTCCCTGACACAAAGTACTAAACATCACAGACAAGCAGTACAAGGATACATCATAGTAACACAGCAGGTATATCATGGTACAAAGAGTAGATTGGTTGTAACAAATACATAGAAGCAAAAGCATCACATGACAGTAAGTTTACCACCACCTAATAAAAATCATTACAGACAATCAATACAAGCAGTACATCACAGGAAAACAGTAGGGATACCATGGTACATAGAGTAGGTTGGTTATAACAATACACAGAGGTAAATTAGAAGCATCACTTAACAGTAAGTTTACCACACTTAAAGCAGCAGTGCAACGAAAATGGGCTAAAATTTGACCCCACCTTTTTTTCTTCCTAATCGATGCAAGATGACTTTCAATTTATTCTGGTGGTAACATTTTTGTTTCAGTTATCATTTAAGAATTTTATTAAAGTTTTAAAATAATTATTTCTCAAGAAAAAAAGATGGCCACCTCATTTTTGCATAGAAATAATATTGAGGACCTGAGGAGGGTAAGAATCCAGATAAAAATGCAGATTTACAGTACACAGCTTAAGAAGCATCCAGAAAACCAAAATCAACAGTTCTGCCTATATTTTTCATAATCACAGCTGGAAATTAGCTTTCTGGAATAACACTTATCATTGCACTGCTGCTTTAATAGATATGGGAGATAACAACTTGGGTAAAATGGACAAAAAGGAAGGAAGGAATGAAGGAAGGAAGGAAGATGCATGCCAGTATACACAGGAATTTACAAAGACAATGGGAGAGGGATGGGGAGAAGGTAGACCTGCGAGGGAAGCTAAGTGCAGTTGCAAGTCTCAGCAGTGATCTTATGTACCCTACCAATGAATGCCCTAACTGGGATAAGGGTATGGAGTTTTAGGGTAGCTTGAAGCTTATTCCAAAGGCAGGGAAGAGAAAAGCTTATAGATGCCCTACCAACCCGTGTCCAATAATTTGGCACATTCAGGGTAATATATGTACATTTTCTGAGGGCATAGGTGCTAGTTGAGCATGAGAAGAAGGCTGATATATAAGGTGGTAGCTTACTGAGGAGCGCTTTATATGTTCAAATATAAATGTGCATCATTCTCCTGGTGGATAAGGAAGTCCACTTCATCACCTCATACAAGGTACAATGATGGGTTCTGGCTGGGGCAATGGTAATGAAATGGATGACCCGGTGATGGAGCGTGTCTAACTTATGCAGGCAGATGGGTGTGCAATTGTTATAGAGACTATCATCATAATCAAGAAGCGGCATGAAGGTGGCCTCTACCAGTCTAGTTCTGGAGTCTCGGGAGAACAACGATTTGTTCCTGAAAAAGAAGCCAAGCCTAAATTTCAGTATTTTTGTGAGAGCTTTATCATGTCATGAAAAGGATAGGTGTGAATCGAGTATGAAGCCTAAGTATTTAAAGCGATTCACCACTTCGAGTGAGCCTCCTGATAGGGGGGTGATGGGAGCACAGTGGTTTGTCATGGGGCACGCTGAGGGGACATTAGGGGGATGGAAGAACATAGCCTTCATTTTTTTGCATTTAGGAGCAGTTTGGCTGTCATAAAGTTATGTTGAAGTTTGACAAAATTAGACTGGAGAACAGAACGTACTTGACTAACTACAAGTTTCAATAAGTCGAGGACCATATCATCCGCAAATAAGTGAATATTGGAGTCTGTGATGCCCGAGCCCAGATTATTTACATAGATTAGGAACAACAATGGACCCAGGATGGATCCTTGTGGGATCCCTCTTGTGACTGACAAAAGTGACGAGGAGGTTCCGTTTATCTTAACGCTTTGATGTCTGTTTCCTAGGTAACTGGCAAACCAGGATACCGTAGCATCTGACTAGCCATGGGACTTCAAGGTGTCGAGTAGCAGAGGGTGATCCATGGTATCGAAGGCCTTACTAAGGTACAAAAATACTGCACCAGTGACGTTTGCTGTCCATGATCACCAACCAGTCATTAGTAACTTTGGACAAGGCCGAGACAGTACTATGACGGGGTCTGAAACCTGACTGTTGTGTAGTTAACAACTGAGAATTTTCAAGGAAGGATCTGAGTTGGATACTGGCCAGTTTCTCCAGAATTTTTGAGAGGGAAGGCAAGACATAGATAGGTCGGTAGTTGTTAACATCACTGGGGTCAGCAGATTTGAAAAGGGGTATAAGGTGTGCAACTTTCCAATCTTGGGGCACGAAACTTTCAAATAGTGAAAGATTAAATAAATGAGTGATAGGAGCAGTTAAGAAATAATAGCCTAGTTTCAAAAAGAAAGGGTCAATGTTGTCCACACCTCCACTCTTTTTAACATCCAACCTGAGCAGTTGGTCTTCCACCTGTTTAAAGTTGATAGGCGAGAAGAGAAGGGTGACTGTGTTGGGATGTTAGAGGGTGCAGGTGGGTGAAGGAGAGAGATTCTGAGGCTGGCTGATGGAGAAGAATCAAATGCAAGACGCACTGTTGCAAAATGCTCATTTAATTTGTCAGGTATGACAAACGTATCTGTAATTGAGGTGCCCTGATACATAATGGTGGTGGGGAGAGATTGTGGAGCTTTGCTCCTCTCAATTAGTTTAAAAGTATGCCAAATCTTGGATGGGTTACCACTGGCTGACTCTAGGGTGCTTAGGTAATAGTTTCCTTTAGTATGCCTAATCGGTTTAGTGCAGGCATTTCGACATATCCTGAATGTTGTCCAGTCTGTGGGTGTTTTTGTGCATCTGGCAGTTTCCAAAGCTTATCTCTATTTGTTAGCATAGACTTGATATCAGCATTGAACCAGGGGCAGGAAGCTTTTTTCACTCTATATGTTCTGACAGGTGCATGGGAGTCTATGATACCTGTAAGTATTGCATTAAAGCAGGCCAGTGTCTCAGTAACTGATGGGGCTAGGTAGAATTGTTGCCAATCAATGTCACACAGGTCATCTAGGAAGTCTGCTGGGTTAAAGTGTCTGAAGGATCTTTTAGCTATCATCTTACTTGGATTTAGTAATTTAGGAAGATTCCTGATACATACTACAACATTATGGTCACTCAGGGGGTTGTGCCTGACTGCTTCATGTGTGATTTTATGGGGTCAGTTTGTCAGAATGACATCAATTAGGGAGCCAAGCGAGTGATTTGTGTGGCCTGGTCTAGTGGCTTCTGAGAGTAGTTGTGAGTCCAAATTCATCACAGACATTCTTGAGTGGTGCTGATTTGTTATTAAACCAGTCCATGTTTGGGTTATCTAGAATCAGTGTCTTGTTAGTGCTGACATCTAGGAACTGATGAAAATGTGAAAAAATATCAAAGCCTGCAGAAGTCTATAGCAACCAGTAATGTTTAGTGATTCTGATGCTGATATATTAATTTTAACAGCTAAGCATTCACACTGTTTAGGCTTGGAGCAGGAGTTAATGACAGAGACAGAGTATTTATCATTGATGTAGATGGCCACCCCTCCACATCTAGTAAGCCTATCTGCAAGGAAGAGAGAATATGATGGAAGCGAAATAGCCTGATCTGTAGCATGGCCTTTTAACCATGTTTCTGTCAGGACCAGAACATCTGGCATAGTATGGGAGACCCAGGCTTTCAGCTCAGTGAATTGTTTCTGAATGCTGCATATGTTGATCAGCATGAAATTTAGTCCTTTTGTTGTAGTGAAATCCATGACAATGGTCCTGGACCTGGATTTGGCTCCACATTGCCAGAGCACAGGAGGAGCAACAGGAGAACTCAAAGTAACCAGAGTCTAGAAAAGAGAGTGTGCCTTATAAGAGTAAAAGCATATTTATAACTTAAAGTGGGAGCCCAATCCCTCTGAAGGGCTGAATGATAGTTCAATGTCGCAGGTAGAAGAACAATAGCCTTGAATTTAGTGGGGATGCTGGAGACCAGTGAAAGTGATAGGGTATAAGTTGCCTTGTTCCAAATTGGGTGGGGATTCTGGGTAAAGAACGGATTTGAAAATCTGATGCTAGAAGGGTTGTAGTGATCAGTATGATTTCTGGCTGGCAATGCCAAGAAGGAAAGGAGGACTAGGGTTACTTGGTACATTATACACATGAGGTAACAGCAACAGTTAGCAAGCTATGGGAATCTGAGGAGCTAGTGATAGCTGTGGCTCAGAGTAAGGTCTGAGGACCTTACGAGGTTGGAGGGTTTACTGACACAAAGAAGGGGGTAGCAGGTGCTGCTTGCTATACAGCTGGTTCTGCTTGTGACATCTTCCTATTAGGCTGGGAGTTTCTGTAATTTAGTCCTTACCCTGGAGATGCCAGAAACAGTATGCTTCTGTAAATGCACACAGCAGGCATGCACAGAGTGGGACCATGCGTCTTCCCTCCCACAGCTATCCCGCCTGCCACTCCAAGAATAGGTGGCATTGATATAGTGGGTACATCCTCCCACCTCAGGAATGCTCTGGGATGCTCAGGCCTCCTTCTCCCCTTGGCACTTTGGCATCTCTGGCTCATTACAGATCTTACCCTCGTCATCCACCAGAGGCCAGAAAGGGATTGCACGGCAGCCAATCGGCCACACAAGAAGGGAACCAGTGGCACCAATCAGTCACAGAAGGAGGTCTGGCAGAGGGACCACTCAGTGCCTGGCAGGTGCAAACTAGGCAGCCAGGCGGCCATGAAAAAGTGCGACTGGCACTTTTAAGACAGAATTGCCTGCAGATCAGGGGGAGAGCATCAGAGGGGAAAGGTGGCCTGTGTCTCGACAAGGGACTCCCTCTCACCCTCATAATCCACCAGCAGCCAGAAAGGGATTGTGCAGCAGCCAATCAGCCACACAAGAAGGGAACTGGTGGCACCAATCAGCCACAGAAGGAGGACTGTTAAAGGGGCCAATCAGGACTGCCCATGGCAAATTTGGCAGCCGGGCAGCCTTGAAAAAGTGTGACCAGCACATTTGGGGAAAAAAATGCCTGCAGATCAATGGGAGAGCATTGAAGGGGAGAGGTGGCTTGTGTTCTGACTAGGGATTCTCTCTTTCCTTTGTAATCCACCAGCGGCCAGAAAGGGATTATGTGGCGTCCATTGGCTACATAAGAAGGGAACCTGCGGCATAATCAGTCACAGAAGGAGGCCTAGAAGAGGGGCCAATCAGGGCCAGCTGTGGCAAATTCAGCAGCCCAGTGGCCTTGAAGAAGCACAACCAGCACTTTTGGGACAGAATCACCTGCAGATCGGAAGGAAAGCATCAGAGGGGAGAGGTAGCCTCCCTCTTCACCTCATAATCCACCAGCAGCAAGAAAAGGATTGTGCGGTAGCCAATCGGCCACACAATAAGGGAACCGGCAGCACCAATCAGCCACAGAAGGAGGCCTGGAAGAGGGGCCAATCAGGGCCGGCCACAGCAAATTCAGCAACTGCATGGCCTTGAAAAAGCATGACCGGGCCTTTTGGGACAGAATCGCCTGCAGATCGGCGGAAGAGCATTGGAGGAGAGAGGTAGCATGTGTCCCAACTAGGGACTCCCTCTTCCCCTTGTAATCCACCAGCAGCCAGAAAGCAATTGTGAGGTAGCCAGTCAGTTGCACAATAAGTGAACTGGCAGCACCAATTGGCCACAGAAGGCCTGGAAGAAGGACCAATCAGGGCCAGCTGCAGCAAATTTGGCAGCTGGGCAGCCTTGCAAAAGCGTGACTGGTGCTTTTGGGAAAAAAACTGCCTGCAGATCAGTGGGAGAGCATTGAAGGGGAGAGGTGGCCTGTGTCCTGACTAGTGACTCACTCTTCCCCACATAATCCATCAATGGCCAGAAAGGGACTGCGCCGCAGCCAATTGGCTGCACAAGAAGAGAATCTGTGGCACCAATAAATAGCAGAAGGATAGCCTGGAAGAGGGGCCAATCAGGGCCAGCTGCAGCAAATTTGGCAGCTGGGCGGCCTTGCAAAAGCGTGACCGGCAGTTTTGGGAAAAAAATGCCTGCAGATCAGAGGAAGAGCATTGAAGGGGAGAGGTGGCCTGTGTCCCGGCTAGGGACTCCCTCTTCCCCACATAATCCACCAACGGCCAGAAAGGGACTGTGCTGTAGCCAATCGGCTGCACAAGAAGGGAACCTGTGGCACCAATCAATAGCAGAAGGAGGCCTGGAAGAGGGGCCAATCAGGGCCGGCCATGGCAAATTTGGCAGCCCAGCAGCCTTGAAAAAGCATGAACAGCACTTTTCGGACAGAACTGTCTGCAGATTGGAGGGAGAGCACTGAAGGGGAGATATGGCCTGTGTCCCAACTAAGGACTCCCTCTTCCCCTCGTAATCCACCAGCGGCCAGAAAGGGATTGGCAGTAGCCAATTGACTGCACAATAAGGGAACTGGCAGCACCAATCAGCCACAAAAGGAGGCTTGGAAAAGGGGCCAATCAGGGCTGGCCATGGCAAATTCGGCAGGTGGGCAGCCTTGAAAAAGCATGACCGGCACTTTTGGGACAGAATCACCTGCAGATCAGAAGGAAAGCATCGGAGGGAAGAGGTGGCCAGTGTCCCAACAAGGGACTCCCTCTTCCCCTCTGCCAGAAAAAAAATTCCAACCCTCCCACCCCCTTGACTTTTTAAATACTCCAAATCTCCAACAGGGATTGGACAGTCAGGAAGGGAGAAGCCCTCAAGCACAGAAGAGGGACTTTTATTTCCAAAGGAGGAGAGCTGAAGTACAGAAGAGGGACTTTTATTTCCAAAAGAGGAGAGTGTAAGCACAGGAGAGGGACTTTTAATTCCAACAGAGAAACTTTAACTGCAGGAGGGTGTGGAGCAGGGAATAGGACAAACTTCTGCCAGGCAAGTGAAATGAAGCACAAGTAATTGACTTTTACTTTATTCTTTCAAGGAACAAACATTTAGCTGCAAGAGAGTATATATCTTTTTACCTTATAATAGTGATGTTCATTTTATTATAGAGTGGCTTTAAACATTATTCTTTAGGGGAAAACCTTTAACTACAAGAGGGTGAAGCAGAGAAAAAGGACTATTTTCAGTTATTCTTTAAAGAAACATGCTTTAAACTAATGGAAGGGTGGAACTGGGAAAAGAAAAACAGGAGGGTGTGAAGCTAGGAAAAGCTACTGTACATCTTTTATTCTTCTAAGGGACAAATACTCGGCGTGTAAGCAAGAGAAATTAATTATTTTACAGGAAGCTGGGGAGGGCAGGGGTTTCTTAGGATGGGGAGGAGAGTTCCAGGGGTAAACAGGAGAACAGGCAGAATAGTAGGGTGCAATGGTTATGGGGCAGCAATGTTTATGGAAACACTGTGGAGGATGGGGAGTTGCCCGATATGTATCAGATTGAAGCAAATAAAAATGGAAATAAACAATCTAAGGGGAGAAATTGTGAGGAAGTGGAAGGGTACTGGGGTGCAGGGAGCTGCAATGGCAGCAGGGGGATAAGAGGGGGGCTGCAGAAATGGAACGGTGTTGGGAGGGAGACCAGCTGGGGGCATGGAAAAAAGAGGCAAGACAGGGAAGATCAGGGAGGAAAGGGACCCAGGCCAAGCTGTGGGGGAAGCAATGGATAGCAGGATGTGAGGAGGAAGGAGAAGGAGTCTCCAGGGGCTCAGGGAAGGGCACATACTTCGATTTCAGGGGAGAAATGGAGCATCCATCGGGGGGGGGGTATTATGGTATCCAATAGGTTAATACCTTTGTCACACAGGATTAAGAAGGATATTTTAGAGAGAGAAGCAAGTGTGGGCCAGGAGACGGGGATGGGCAGAGGGGAAAGGAGGGAAAGTGGCATGGTTAGGAAGGCAGCCAGTGAAAAAGGTTTGGAGGAGGGAGGGATAGGGGGTAGGGATAGAAGAACAATGGAAAGAGAGGCGAGGGAAGAATGGATAAGGAAGGAGCACAAAAGGTACAAGGGGAGCAGCACAGCAAGGAACGGGTGAATGGGGAGGAAAAGGGGGATGGAGTAGCAATGGAGGAGACAGGAGGCATACAAGGGAAATAGGGCAATGGGGAGGCCAGGGAGGTAGAAATAAGGGAACAGGGGAGGAGGAGGAGGGAGGTTCGACAGATAAGGGCCAAAATCTCTCACTAGTGGGAGTACAGATGGAGAGATGGGGGGGATCATGGGGAACAAGGAGGCGGTTCAGGTCAGGGGGCTGCAATTAGGAAGCGTGGGACAAGGAGGGGGTGTCCACCAGGAGCAAGATCAGATCCATTTGCTGTGGAGGTTGAGAATGCCATGGTGTTAAAGGACTCCATCATTAAGAGGATACACATTCAGGCAGAGGTCAGTCTTTTGTGAACCAGGAATGGAAGCTGGCAGGGCAGTGCAAAAAATCGGGGAGTGTGCTAGGTTGGTGGGGAAACCACACCTAATCATTAGTTTGGGAACGAACAATCTGGTAAGCAATGAAGTGGAGGAGGTCCAGAGAAGGTTTAAGGCACTGGCAAAGGGATGCATGGAAGAGGCAAGATTCTTGGCATTCTCCAAAGTATTGCCAGTCCCCTGTGCCTGCACTACTAGGCAGAAAAGAAGTGGGGAGTTCAACGAATGACTCAGGCAATGGTGCAAGAAGGAAGGGTTCACCTGTATAGGTGAGTGGGGGGACACATGGGCCAACATTGCTATGTATATGGAGGCCCAAAATTGTGGAATTCATTGCCAGGTCACCTGAGGTCATGTACTAACAAAACATCTTGAAATGTATTAAGATCATGGCTTGAAAAGGCAGCATTGTCTCCAAAAAGTTGTTGTATTTGAAAGATTTGTACTTACTGTAATAATTGTTGTTTGTTTATGTATGAATCTATCTATATGTATGTTATAGTGTTTTAAAGTGAAACTGGTATTCTTTCTGTACATTAGGACCCCATTGTAAATTAGCTTTTTGATAAACTGGGTTATCCTGTTTCTGATATCAGAAACACACTTTTTACTACTTTACTACTACTACATGGGAGGATGAGGACTTATATTGGATGGACAGACTGCATCTAAGTGAGAGGGAGCAAAAGTGCTGAGAGGGGGTCTACAAGGATATATTGATAGAGTCTTAAGGAGGGATTTAAACTGCTGGGGGAGATTACAAGGCTGGGAAGAGGGTGAGTTTGACAGGAAGAGGGAATGGACTAGCTAGCACTCTCCCTCAAAAGAGTGCAGGGAAGGAAACAGGCAGGGAAGGAAGAGCTGGCAGAGAGGGGGTGGTATATAGTGGAAAGGACTTTCCACTAATGCCAGAAACTTGAGGAACAAAATGGTGGACTTAGAGGCCATGATGGTGAGAGAGGATCTGGATATTGTAACCGTAACGGAAACCTGGTGGTCTGAGCATCAGACCTGGGAAGTAGGTATTCCTGAGTACAGGCTTTTCTGGAAGGACAGGGTTGGCAGAAGGGGGGGTGCTGTACATCAAGGAGGACATTAAGGCTACAGAAGGGCAGGAGGAGCAAGGGGAGGCAGAAATCTTGTGGGGCATGCTACAAAAATGGGCTGGGGCATCAGTTAAGCTGGGAGTGGCTTACAGACCTCCAATACAGGTGGAGGAAGTGGATAGGCAGATGATGTAGGCGGGTCAACAGATGGCATTCAAGGGGGAGCTTCTGCTGGTGGGTGACCTAAACCTCCCAGATGTTGACTGGGATATCCCATCAGCAGAGTCAGTCAGGAGCAGGGAGATCCTCAAGTCCCTCCAAGGAGCTTTCCTGCAACAGCTGGTAAGGGAACCCACTAGGGATGATAACATACTCGACATGGTCCTCACCAATAGAGATGGTGTGGAAGGAGTTGGAGTAGGGATCAGTCTAGGTGCTAGTGATCATAATGCCGTGAGCTTCAGGGTTAGGATGGGGAACAAAGTGAGTAAAACCAACACAGAGGTCCTAGACTTCAGGTGGGCTGATTTTCCCAGAATGAGGGAGATTTTCAGGAATGAAATGGAGAGGAAGGAGAAAGTAGCGGAAGTGGAGAAATTATGGAAATCAATTGGGAGCGGGTTACTAAAAGCAACAGAACTCTGTATAAGGAAGGTGAGGAAGAGCAGAAGATGAAAGAGGCTGCTTTGATTCACCAGGGACGTGAAGGAGGCAATAGGGGAAAGAAAAAAAGGCATTCAGAGAATATAAGAGGACACAGGGGAATAAGGACAGGGAAACTTACAGGGAGAAGCTGAGAGTGGTGGGGCAGAAGATTAGGAAGGTGAAAGCAGAAATGGAGGAGGGGATTGCCAAGCAGGCCAAAATGGGGGAGAAAACTTTTTTTTCGGTATATAGGAGAGAGAGAAGGAAAGCAAGGGATAGTAAGGGTGAAAGGGGAGGTGGGAGTACAAGTGAGCAGGGACTTCAAGAAGGTGCAGGTACTGAATAGATACTTTGTCTCGATCTTCACAGTGGAAGGGGAAGGAAGGGGACCAGTGCTAAGGGAGAACGGAAAGAAGGACATATGGGTGGATCCTAGCCTGATCAGTGAGGACAGGGTTAGAGAGAAGTGGGTAGGTTAAGGGTAGACAAGGCTATGGGACCAGACACTCTGCATCCTAGGGTACTCTGGGAACTAAGGGAGGAGCTTGCAGCACCCCTAGCAAGGTTGTTTAACTTGTCCCTGGATACAGCGTGGGTACCAAAAGACTGGAAGAGGGCAGACATGGTGCCACTTCATAAGAGTGGCAGCAGGGAAGAGGCGAGCAATTATCACCCAGTCAGCCTCACCTCAATGGTGGAAAAGGTGATGTAGGCAATATTAAAAGAAAGGGTGGTTAACTACATAATGGAAAACAGGCTACAGGATGTTCATCAGCATGGCTTCACACAGGGGAGGTCATGCCAGACAAACCTGATCGAGCTCTTCGATTAGGTGATGAGGGACGTTAATTGGGGGGGCAGTAGATGCTGCCTATCCGGACTTCGGAAGGCCTTCAATACTGTCCCCACAGAAGGCTAGTAAATAAGCTGGAAAGTTTGGGGTGGGTCAGAAAATAACAAGGTGGGTGGAGAACTGACTGACAGGTAGAAGCCAGAGGGTGGTGGTAAATAGGGTACATTCCAGGGAGGTAGGGGTGCGAGCAGGATCCCCAGGGTCGGGTGCTGGTGCCTCATCCTGTTTAACATTTATATCAGCAACATAGCGGAGGGCTGCAGGGAAGGTCTGCCTACTTGCAGATGACATGAAGATCTGCAATAGGGTGGATACCCCAGAGGGAGTGAAGGCTATGAGGGAAGATCTAAGGTTACTGGAGGAGTGGTCGGATGTATGGCAACCAAAATTCAATGCCAAAAAATGCACAGTAATGCACATGGGGCAGAATAACCCACAAGCAAATTAAACACTTGAGGGTGGGATGTAATGAAGGCAACTGAGCAGGAGGGGGATCTGGGGATCATAATTACAGACAGCCTTAAGGTGGGGACCCAATGTAGCAAACCGGTGAGCAAAGCGAATAGAATGCTGAGATGTATAGGGAGAGGTATAACAAGCAAAAATAGGGAGGTGCTGATGCAGACCTCACCTGAAGTATGGGGTTCAGTTCTGGAGACCTCACCTACAAAAGGACATAGACGAGATGGAAAGGGTAAAGAGAAGGAAAGGGTAAGGAGGCAGTATAGCACAGTCGTCTAAGGCTCTGAGCTGCAAATCTGGTGACATCCAGCAGACCAGACCTGGGTTTGATTCCACAGCTTCCACTTGCATACTGTGTGACCCTGAGCAAGACACTTAACTTCCTTGTGCTCCCAGGTTGCTCCTGTAAAAAGTTTTCAGCTTAGTGTGCTATTCCTAGTTAAACAACTTTAAAAAAAAAAAAGGGGGGCCACTAAGGTGGTGCATGGGTTGAATGGGAAGCCCTACGAGGAGAGGTTGAGGGAGTTGGATTTGTACTCCGTAGAGAACAGAAGGGGGGGGGGACATGATAGAAACGTTTAAGTACATGAAGGGCATTAATAAAGTGGAGGAGCTTATTCACAGGAAAGGTAGGAGCTAGGACTAGGGGTCATGGTCTATGGGTGGAAGGTTTGGTGGGAATGTGAAGGAGCGTTACTTCACTGAGAGGGTGGTGCAGCCCTGGAACAGTCTGCGGAAGAGGTAGTGGGGGTTCAAATGGTGGAGGGATTCAAGAGCGCATGGGACAGACATAAGGGCTGACCAGGGGCGGAGTGGGGTCTCAGGGTGAGGGTGCAAGGGAGGGGTAAAGGGCAAACTCTATGGGCCAAGAAGGTCCTTTTCTGCTGTCACATTTCTATGATTCTATGATTGTGTCATCAGTGCCTCTTCCCCACTGTGATTTTGCTCAAATAAATGTATCCCTAATTTACCCAGACTGTGCAGCAGCTATGGGAGCCATTTGGCATGACAACAACCCGGGTTTGTACCATAACTTTGCTGCAGGTTATGCCAAATGCTGGACTGGTCCCAATTTGCAGACTGTGTGCAAATGAGATTTTTACTTCCTGTTTGCTGCAGTATATTAGACTGAGTCTGGTTGATCTAGCTGACTTCCATCCTGACATTTACAGTAAGCAGGAATCCCAGAATTCCCTGCAGCTGACATCAGAGCTGGGCTGCAGCTGTGAAAAATTCGACAGCATGAAGTACATGTTAGAGTTTTTATAACCTCTGATCTTTTGTTTGCTGATCCATTCCTGCTGTCCTCCCAGGGCTATGTACGTACTAGAGGTGGGTGAATACGTTATTTCGAATATTCAGCTGAGTATTCATATTTGAGTATTCGGTATTCGTTATTTGTGACCCTGTGGGGAAAGAAGTAAATGAAACAGCCCCCCCACCCTCCTCCCCAGCCCAATCCCTTAAAATACAACCCCTGTCCCCCCATCCAATGCTTTTGGTATTTGTATTCATTATTCGAGACCCAGTGGGGAAAAAGTAAAAGAAACAGCCCTCACCATCCTCCCCAGCCCAGTCCTTTAAAATACAACCTCCATCCTCCCACCCTCTGTTATAATCCCAATCCCACCCTCCTGCCCCCACCCCCAGCACCCACAATTTTTATGTTTTAAACAAAACAAATCCTATGATGGTTCACTGGCACAACCGGCCCTCATCTACGTCCGGACGCTGTCTTTAGCACTTTTCTTACTCTTATAAAAATCAATATTTGTTTACCTCATTCCCCTGGCAGTACCCAACTCCCACCCTCCTACCCCCAGCAGCCAACTTTTCTTTTAAAAGTAGGCCCCCAGGTGTGATGATGACGGTAACTGACACAATCTGCCCTCCCCCATGGCCGTCCACCTTTTAGTGAATGAAATGGAGGCAGTACAGTGCAGTGGTCTAAGGCTCTGAGCTGCAAATCTGGAGACCTGGGTTTGAATCCCACAGCCCCCACTTGCATACTGTGTCACCCTGAGCAAGTCATTTAACTTCCCTGTGCTCCCAGGTCGCACCTGTAAATAAGCTTTCAGCTTAGTGTGCCACCCTGGTTAAACAATTGGAATTGGAAAGCACTCCTGCACTTGCTTGCATAGTAAAACAGCTGGTCAAACAGATGCTGTGTTGGTACCTTGAACATATCAAGCATTGTATGCAACCCCTAGGCGGCACTATTCCTAGAGTTACTACCCCAGCCTTGCCTGGCCACAACAAGGCTAAGGGGTCTGGGTTCCCAAGATCACATTAAAGTGGTTCTTTCCTAGATATTACAATTTGAGCAGTGCCTCCACCCAGAGTTTAACTTTTAAGTGGGCTACCTTTTACTTAGTAAAACCCCCTGGGATGTCATACCACCCACTACAACCATTAGTTCCCCCTAACATAACAGGGCACATCTGGAATCGAAGGTACTCTGCTCAGTATGCCCTCCTGGTAAATCTCTTAAATAAATAAATAAATAAATACAAGACGTGATAGACATTTCCCACATTTCAGTCATTTTACCATTTAGTAACTCTCTCTCTAATAATATGCTCATGAGGTAGGATCTGCAAATAACAAAAGTTTATTTACAAGAGGGGTAGGCTTAGGAATAGGGAAACACAAGGAGTAGAGGTTACACAAACAATATCATTATTATTTACAGTTTGTACAGAGGTTTAGAGTTTTGGCTTATGCTTGAGAAAACCCTCCAGCTGGGTGGATATCTGTTATGCAGATCAAGATGTAATCACACATTTATCCAACCTAGATGCCCAGAGCCCTGGCTATCTAAACTAAACTGCATTAAATCAGATGAAACACAATATTACTCTTTTTGCCCACACTGGTACCAATTTCCCAAATTTGTATTGCGACTCCACAAACTCAATATATAAATCTGGGTACCCAGTTACCAAAAAGTCCCTTGAAGGTTGCAGGCCTGATGGACGGTGCAGCTGTTTGTTTGCCGGCTTGATTAGCAGAAATAGCAATTAAATTCCCCTGCAATAGATATTTGAACTATTTACAGTTTTTTCAGGAGTGTGCAGGGATTGCCCTACATGGTACAGTTGGACACACTAGGTAGGTGTAACCAGCCAGTTACACTGGGTTGAGCCAAATTGAAATGCTGAACATTCATCACATTTATAGAAGGTATAGCACCTTCCACCAGGGGCCAAGATGGCCGTCCTGGTCAGTTTGCTCAGAAAACAGTCATTTCCAGGTAAAGTAGTCAAACCCAAAAGACTTGAGGTCTCAGTCCCATTTGTGATACATGGCTGTAGATTGCAGCTCCACTGGACATCTTGACCAAATTAGTTGGCAAATGCTGGACCTCTCAGGCAAAGTCAGGCTGAGCTCCACGGGGTTCTGAGTGCTCCCCTTCGAGTCTTGTAAGCTCCATAGCAGACAACACATATCAGCACATATATACAATTAGCTGCACTCACTGGGATCCCTTAGAACAGTTGGGTCCACCTGCACTGGGCAAGACAGGTGCAGCAGATGCAAGGTGCTGACCAACTGGACATTCTCAAACAGCAAAACTTTCAAGAGGGTCCACCCACACTGGGCTAAGGTTAGGCACAACAGAATGCAGGGTGCAGACCAGATGAACAATATAAATCAGACAGTCTCTGGGCATTGGCTGCCCCAGTTAAGCATCTTTCTTTTGTGCTTGCACCGGGGGGTACAAGAGTACTCACTCAGGCTCCTCACAGTAGAATCTCCGCAATGAGGGCTGCTGTTCAATTCAGTCCTCTCACAACTGAGACAGAATCAGCTCTCTCACAGCTAGCTTGATGTCATCAGTTGCAGATCCACGCTTTTCCCTCAACGTGGAAGGGAGGGCTAGCACCTGGAGGACATTCTGGCAACCCCCAGGCTAGCAGGCTCTGCATCAACTAAATTACTTTAAACTTTTACTACAAAGAATGCAAAACCCCCTCCCGGGTGGAGGAGCTTAACTGGATCACTAGGCCCAGTTGCATGACTGAGGACTTGAGCCCCCACCTCTGTGGAGGGCTCCTGCTCGAATCCGAAATCTGCTGGAAAACACAGTCTTTTATGGGGCTCTCCTGAGGCTCCTGATTGGCCTCCGATTGGCTAGAGGGCCTGTCAATAACAAAAAAAAAAAAAAATGAATTATGCATGAACCTCACTCTATGCACAGCTGGTTTACTGTTTTGGCGCCTGAACTTGGGTCCCTGCAGTTCCCCATGAGCACTTGGTAGTTTCCAATGAGCTTTGGCAAACGTTCCACAAGTCCTGGCTTTAAAATCCTGGTTTTCCAGTTGGCTGTGGCTGCTTGTAATGGCTGCTTAAACACACAGTCCCTGAAGGAGATTTGATACAGTCCCAAATAAAGTCCTAGTGCAGCCAGAATAGTTTAAATAATTGCCCAAATGCCCCACAGTCTAATAGTCACTGATGTGTTCTTGCTGTCGCTACCCAGATTTAATAATTTTCTCAGTCCATTTTCCTGTCACTGCCCACCAACTGCAGCAGGAAGGCTGTCTCTCTGAGTCCCAAATATCATATTGGTGTAGCCAGGAGCATTTTGTTTAAACACTGCCCCTTGCTTAAACAATTGTTTTCTAATACCCACACAAGTTATATTTATTTAACTTTTTATTTCTTTCCCCCCTTTCGTCAGCCATAGCCATAAACATAACTTCCCTGAGGGCAGAATAGACCCTCATCAATATTCTGTGATTGGGGCTCTGGGCTCATTAATATTTATGAGCCTCGATCGTAACCACTTTTTGGATCTCTTTATTTCAGGGGGATAATGGGCTCTCCTGGCCCTGACTGTAGTCACCAGGTCCTGCTTAGCTGGTGGAGACACCAAGATGATGGAACACCTCTAGGTTTGACCGCTGAAGCGAGCGAGCGATCACAGATCAAAGGCACCACTGGCGCCTGCGCGATCCCTGCTGCACCGGAGTGCATGTACAGCGTGGAGATCACGGTTTAAGCTGCTGGAGCCCCAAGAGGCTTGAATTACAGTGAGGCTGTTTCTTTGGGGCTGCAGGGGCACAAAATGACTCTGGGCTACAAAGAAAATATATGCAGACTTTCCTGGAGGCGCCATGGAGGAGAGCAAATGGGAGCTATGGGCTACAGGTAAGCCCCCAAATTGGTAGGGGGTTTACATGTAAGAAATCCTTTCAGCTATTTGAAGCTTTGGCCCCCAGGATGGTGGGCTCTCCTATTTCTAAGCAGGGTCTTTCCAAATGGTTGGCCTGCTGCATTACTGTCAGTTACCGGAAGCATGTTGAGCAACTTCCTGGTCCTGTCCATGCTCACTCCACCTGTGGAGTGGCTTCTTCCATAACTTGTTTTCACATTGTGTCTGCTGATGACATCTGCGCTGCTACCACTTGGAGTACTGCTCATACATTCACTAAACATTATATTGTGGACATTGTCTCTTGTAGATGCGCCATATTTAGCCTTACTGTCCTCCAAAGCTTCCTTACACAAGGTACAGTATTTAGATCCTTCCTTCCTCCCTCCCTCAGTGCTTTGGTACTGCTTGGGAATCATTCCATGATGCAGCTTAATGGAGGGAGATACCTCAAAGATATAAAGGTTACTCACCTGTAACAGGAGTTCTAGGAATGGTATACGTTGTTCATCCACACTTACTGGCAGGTTCCTTGCCACTTTAAATCTTGCTGGAAGGTCTTCAAGCTGGCTCCTCCCACCCACCCGGGTGGTAAAACTCTCGGCTCCACCCCATGACACCAGATCTAGCCTTATGGAAGCCAGGTTGTGCGAAGCCGTGGAGGTCGGGTGGGTTATGTGGATGAACAACATATACCATTCCTAGAACTCCTGTTACAGGTGAGTAACCTATATTTCTAGGGACATGGATATGTTGTTCAATCCACACTTGCTGGCAGGCTCCTAGCAGTTCTCCGGGAGGACTCGGAGGGAGGCAAGGGCGCGCCGCGCACCCCCTACTTTGGAAATAAGGACTGGAGAACCAAGGTCCCAAATCCAGCATCCCGGCATGACTCAAGGTCGATGTGGTAGTGGGTAATGAAGGTGTGTGCTAACTTCCAGGTAGCAGCCCTGCAGACTTCCTGGATAGGGACGTCCCTGGAAGCAGCCACCGAAGCAGCAGTATGGAAGGTAGAATGAGCTCTTATCCCTTTGGGAGGCACCATGCCCGCCAACCTATAGCAGAGATCTATGCAGGAGGTGACCCACCTGCCTATCGTCCGCTTGGCTGCTGGTCTGCAAGGTGCGGCTTCAGCGTAGGTGACAAACAGTTGGCGAACCTCTCCCCGAACTTCAGCCATCCACTCCTTGTAATAAGAGAGCACTCTTCTAGGGTCCAAAGTATGGAGCCTATATTTGGCCTCCGAGGTATGATTGGGGTAGAACACCAGCAGAGTCAACACCTGGTTAAGGTGAAACTCCGACACCACATTTGGAAGGAATTTCAGGTGGGGGCACAGGACAACCTTGTCCCTATGGAAGACCAGATAAGGAGACTCGATGGAAAGTGCCTGGAGCTCTCCCATCCTTCTGGCTGACATGATAGCCACCACGAAGGCGGTCTTCCACGACAGGTGAGAGATGTCACACCTGTGCATCAGTTCAAATGGCTTGCCCATGAGCCAGCAATACCAGCAGTAGATCCCATGGAGGTGGAAGTTCTTGCACTGGAGGATATGTGATCAAGGCCTTTAAAAAGCGCCGACCACGCTTCTCCTGCCACCGACTGCTTCCCAGCCCAGCGCCTGGTAAGCGAGATGGCTGCCAGGTGCACCTTGAGGAGTATCAACTGAAGCCCTAGCTGAGAAAGGGACCACAGGTAGTCCAGTATGTTAGCCAAGGAAAAGGAGGAAGGGTCCAACCCCCTATCCTGACACCAAATGGAGAATCTTTTCCGTTTGAAGGCGTAGCATTTTCTGGTCGACTCCTTACAGGATGCCTCAACAACGTTGAGGACCTTGTCAGAAAGACCCAAGGCCTGGAACGCTAGCTGCTCAGGAACCAGGCTGTCAGGTGCAGGGATTGAAGGTCCAGGTGGAGAACCTTCCCCTGGTTGACTGAGATCAGGTCCAGGTGGGCTGGAAGCCGCCTCAGGAGCCTGGAGCTGAGGCTGAGGAGATCTGGATACCAGAACTGGTGGGGCCAGTCCGGGGCTACCAGGATCACCTGCGGCTTGTCCCTCCTCGCCTTGAGAAGCACCTTGTGGATCAATGGAAATGGGGGGAAGGCATAGAGAGTCCCGGGTCCATGGCCTCGAGAAGGCATCCCTGCAGTGAGCCCTGCCGAGGGGGCAGAAACAGCCTCAGCTTTGCATTCTCCTGGAGGCAAACAGGTCCATCTGAGGTGTGAACCAGTGAGAGAACAGATCGTGTACTACCTCCAGCAGGAGAGACCACTGTGAGATGCAGCACCTATCCGGCTTAGGGCATCGGCCAGTGTGTTGGAGGATCCCACCACATAGTGGCTAGGAGATCCACCTCCAGTCTGCTCACAAGAGACCAAGTTTGGGAGAGCTTCCTTGCACAGAGGCAAGGAGGCAGCGTCCCACCCTGGTTTAGGTAGTACATGGTCGTGGTATTGTCCGCCTGGACCTGAACCACTTGACCCTGCATAAACAGAGCGAAGGCGGTGGGGGCTAGTCAGACCGCTCGAAGCTGCAGCAGGTTGATGTGGCATCGAGACTCCTGGGGGACCAGAGGCCATGCACTCTGAGCTTCCCCAGATGGGCACCCCAACCCATCAGAGAGGCGTCGGTTGTTAGAGTGACCGTCTGCTCTGGGCGGACAAATGGGATACCCTCCTGCAGATGAGCTGGAACGATCAACCACTGGAGAGCAATCCCCATCTCCTGGGTCACTATCACAGGCTGGTGGGCAGAGGGTGACTGTGAAAAGGCAGAGATACTAAACAAATATTTTTGCTCAGTATTTACAAAGGAAGAGGGGGAGGTGCCTAAAACAAACAGTAGAAACACTCTGGATACAGAAGTTGATACCAGCCCATTTACAGAAGAAAGAGTTCTGAAAGAGCTCTTAAAACTGAAGGTGGACAAAGCAATGGGGCCTGATGGAATTCATCCCAGAATTCTAAAAGAACTAGGGATAGAACTAGTGACACCACTGACTACCCTCTTTAACAAATCATGGGAGGATGGGTGGTACCTGAGGACTGGAGGAGGGCAGATGTGATTCCCTTCACAAAAGTGGGAGCAAGGCAGAAGCAGGAAACTACAGACCTGTTAGTTTAACCTCAGTGGTAGGGAAAATGATGGAATCACTTCTGAAGGAAAGAATTGTTGAGTATCTAGAGGCCAGAGGGCACAGGACCCAAGGCAGCATGGATTCACAGTGGGAAGGTCATGCCAGACAAATCTGATAGATTTCTTTGACTGGGTGACCAAAGTAGTAGATCAGGGAGGGGCTGTGGACATGGCCTACCTAGACTTTAAGGCATTTGACACAGTCCCACACAAAGATTAATATACAAGTTAGCCAGCCTGAGAGTGGGTCCCAAGATGACAGCCTGGGTAAAGAATTGGCTGGAGACTAGGACACAGAGAGTAATAGTAAATGGAGTCCACTCTGAAAAAGGGGGTTAGCAGTGGGTACCACAGGGTTCAGTATTAGGATCGGTCCCTTCAATGTCTTTATAAGCGACATTGCAGAGGGACTGAAGGAAAAGTATATCTCTTTGCAGATGACACAAAGATCTGCAACAGAGTTGATGCACAAGGGGTGGAAAGGATGAGAAGGACTTGGCAAGGTTAGAGGAATGGTCAAATGTATGGCAGCTTAGATTCAATGCTAAGAAGTGCAAGGTAATGCACATGGGAAACAAAACCCAGGGAAGAGTACACAATGGGGTGAGATACTAACAACAACAAAATGGAAAGGGACCTGGAGGTAGTCATATCAGATGACCTAAAGGTGGGCAAGCAATGTGAGAGGGCAGCAAGGAGGGCTGGGGGATACTGGGATGCATAGGAGAGGCATCACCAGCAGAAAACAAGAAGTTATTATCCCTCTGTACAGACAGCTGGTGAGACCACATCTGGAGTACTGCGTGCAGTTCTGGAGACCCAATCTCCATAAAGACATAGACAGGATGGAAGCTGTCCAGAGGAGGGCAACTAAAATGGTGCAGGGTCTGCACCGGAAGACATATGAAGTGAGACTTAAGGAGCTTAATATGTATAGCCTCTTGGAAAGGAGGGAGAGGGGGGACATGATAGAAACTTTCAAGTACCTCAAGGGAATCAACAAAGTCCAAGAGGGTAGCATCTTTCAAAAAAAGAGGTGTGCAAGAACAAGGGGGCACAATTTGAAGATAGAAGGGGGCGGCTCAGATGTAATTTAAGGAAGTATTTTTTCACAGAGAGGGTTGTGGATGCATGGAACAGCCTTCTAGAGGAGGTTGTGGAGTCAAAAACAGTGGTGGAATTCAAGCATGCATGGGACAGTCATAAGGCAATTCTAGGGGTGGGGTAGGAAGAAGTAGGCTGCTGGTTAACTAGGATCTGCAGCTTATCCATCAGGTAGGGAAATGGGCAGACTGGGTGGGCCAAGCGGTCCTTATCTGCCGTCAAATTCTATGTTTCTATGTTTCTATGGTCCAGAGGACCAGGCGCTGCTGACAATGGCAGGCCAGTCCCACTGTAGGAGGCACATGTGCCAGAAGCCCAATCGACCACGCTGGTGCAGACCGCCATGAGGCCCAGCACGTACAGGAAGTCCAGGGCAGGCTGATTGCCCAACCAAAATGATTGGGCAAGGAGGAAAGAACCTCTGCCTTGTCACGGGAGCCCTGCTCTGGCTCGAAGAGAGTCAAGCTGACCTCAATGAATTGAATCACCTGCATTGGCACGAGTTCTGACTTGGCCTCATTGATGAGGAGGCCAATCTGAGAGCAGACATGGAGGGCCAGATCCCTGGACTGCTCCACCTCTGGCCTGGAGGAGGCTGCAATCAGCCAATTGTCCAGGTAAGGGTATACCCGGACCGTTCGGCACTGCAGGAATGCTGTCACCACTGCCATGCACTTGGTGAAGACCCTGGGAGCTGGAGAGAGGCCGAAGGACATGGTCTAGAACTCATAAAGGGACCCCTCTGCCCTGAAGTGGAAGAATCGCTGGTGGGATAGATGGATCGGGACATGAAAGAATGCATCCCAGAGGTCCAAAGAGCAGAACCACACACCTCATTCCAAGGATGAAATGATCTGAGTGAAGGTTCGATACCTTAGGAACTTGTTTAGGTTGTATAGGTCTAGAATGGGACACCAGCCCCCATCTGTTTTGGGACCAGGAAATACCTGGATGCAAACCCTGGGTCTGGTGGAAGATCCGCCACCTCCTTATCACTTCCTTATGGAGGAGCAGGGCAATGTCATCTCGATGAGCCGACAGAGAGGCTGGACCCCCTAGCCCCAGTGGGACAATGGCTCTATAGGGTGGGGCCTACTCTAATTCCAGAGGCAGACCCTTTCCAACCACTTCCAGCACCCAGCGATCCATCAGTGATATCGGACCAGGCGGAAAGGAAGTGGTGGAGCCGCCTCCCACGGGGAACCTGGGGAGGAGTGATGAGGTTGGGGTGACACCTCGCCACTGGGCAAGCTTGGAGGAAGAACCGCCGAGGAGCCTCCTGGACCTTTCCTCCTGGCTTCCTGCTGGAGGAAACTGCAGGCTTGGCTTTGGGGTGCCAAGTGAGAGCCTGCTGGCCCTGATGCTGGTGTTGCTGGGCCGGACATGCCACAGGGGCTGAAGGCCAAAAGAGCTTACACTGCTGCTGGCAGCCTTTGTCCTTCTGGGCAGAAGTGACTGACTCCAAGGTGGCGTTGGACATCTCGATCCTTTGCAGATTACCTCCCCCTCCCCAGGTCCGAGCAAGTCGGTACCCATGAATGAAACATCTGCCAGCTTGTGCTGGGTATTCACTGTGAAAGTGGAGATCCACAGACAAGCTCTGTGGCACATGGCCACTGCACAACAGTCTCTAATGTCTAAGGCAGTTTTGGAGATGTTGCTTAGCCACCGCCCTTCCCTGATCCCGCACCTGCTTGACCGTTGTCTGGAGGTCAGCCGGGAGATGAGGAATCACCTCATCCAGGGAGCCCAAAAGGGCATGTGAAAGTGTGCCATCAGAATGGCCAAACTAGCCTGATGAAGGCCTAAGAAGGCACAGATAGAATTTCCGCCCGAGTAGTCCAATTTCTTGAACTCCTTATGAGGTAGTTTGTCTACATCCTGAGCGTTTCCAGAGCACCGGAAAATGCTGTCGGTCACTAGCCCCTCCATGGAGGTACTCCGAGAACCTGGAGAGTGAACCAGATGGCATACTAGGCATCCTAGCTGAAGGTGCTGGACAAGAAGCTGGCCACCGCCATAGCTCCAGGGCCAAGCCAACAATGGCTTTGGCCACCATGAAGGCCTCCATGGGAATCCTCGGTCCAGTATCTCCGTGAGGATACTTGGCCCACTCTGAAATGGGTTTGAGCTTCATCCCAGTAGACTCTGAGATGAGCCAAAGCATTCCCAGGAACAATGATGGGCTCTCCTCCACCGACTGACTCCCAGTGGACTCCAGGTCGACAGGCCTGGAGAACAGGGAGGAGTCATCGTCAGACTCTGAGGAGTCTGCAAACAGCTGCCGAGGCCTAAGACACCCTCCACCTGCTGAGGTCGATCGGGAGTGAGGGTGACCCACAATCGATGGGGCAAACCCTGACCTGACCGAGAATCCTTGGTCAGGGACCCAGTTTTAGCTTGTGGAGGCAGGGATTTCACCACAATGGGTGGCGCAGCTGGTTTCAGCCAAACAACTGGTGCCAGCTTCGGCTCCTCGATTACAATGAGGGGTTGTTTCAGCCACTCCGGTGACAGCCACTTAATGGCCGAGTATGGCGACAGAGTTGGCTAGTTTCTGGTCAAAAGGAGCTGCTGCCACATCAGCTCCTTATAGCATTGACGCAATTGCACCACAGCGTATCCGCCAAAGAGGACGAAGATGAGGATGAGTGGTGCTGCTGCTTCCCTAGGTACCGAGACTGCCAATGTCAGTGGGATTGGCTGGACTGAGAAGAGGTCTGAGACCAACGCCTTCTGTGTTTCCGAGGGTGGATCTGAGAGGGGGTGAAGGAAACCTGCTCCTCCCTCGGTTCGGGGACCTTAACCGGGGACTCTGGCACAGGAGGCACAGGCAAGTCCTCGGTTTCCACCAGAAGAACCGGTGAAGAAGGGTTGTTGGCTTCTCCAGTCAACAGCCCGTCCGACGGATCAAGAAAAATCTCAACTGCATTGACGGGTGTCTTGGCCAGCTGACCTGACGGGGACACCATGAAGCCAGCAGCCTTAGCTGCAACCTCGACCGAAGTCAAGTGTCGACTATCTGGGGAAGGGAATCTCTCCCACTCCCACGAACGTCGATGGTGGGACTTACCCTTGGAGTCCTTCTTCTTGGACCGAGAGGAATGTTCCAAAGGCCCCTCTCCCTTGGTGAAGAGGGATTGACAAAGCTCCTTGAACGAAGCCATGTAGGAGGATCCCAAAGAGAGTGGGATAAATGCCACAACTGAAGAAGAAGTGGATGCGGCCTGGGCCGCTTCCTCCTCGAGAGCAACCATTTGTTCGAGCTGTTCAGCTGAGCCCACCACCATGGACAACGCCTAACGGGCCTCCTTCGACTTGACTGGACGATAATGTTTCTCGGGGCGCCCAAGTTGCAATCTGGCAGCACGATCCTCTAGAACCGTGGCCGAGAAGGACTTGCAGAAGTCGCAGGCCTGCGAACTGGCTCAAGCCCAAGGCAGTAAATGCATGAGGAGTGCGGATCGGTCCAGGACATCTTCTGCCCACAGGGGCACCGCCGAAATCCAGGAGTCAATTTCTTCATCGTAGCCGCGAGGGAAGAAAAAGACTGAAGTCTTGTAAATTTTAAGATTAGTTTCGGGTTAACCGAAGAGTTTGGATCCAGGCCCAAAATGCAGAGCGCAAAGGAGGGAACCTAAGCTTCTAAGCGGTAAGGAAGATCTGGCGCAATGGGGCGGAGCCGATAGTTTTACCACCTGGGTGGGTGGGAGGAGCCAGCTTGAAGTCCTTCCGCAAGATTTAAAGCAGCAAGGAACCTGCCAGTAAGTGTGGATTGAACAACATATCCATGTCCCTAGAAAGAATAGTTACTTAGTGTAACAGCAGATCTTCAAGAGAATCTCCCACTGAGTCAAACAAATCCTGTCTGATTACAAAAAGGAGATTCAGTCACCAAATTTAAATTTTTAGACTGGTCTACAAAATAAATATTTGGTGAGAGTGTCCTTGTAACCAGAATGGATTTGTTTGACTGTATGGAACTCCTTTGTCTGGTGCGGACTCCTCCCTGTGGTTTCTTTCCCCATTGGGAGCTGGGGCCAGGCTGTCTCACCTATGAAATTTTGCATATCTCCTCCACTGAGCCACAGCTGTCCCACCCTCCTTCCCCTTTTTTCAGGTGATGAGTGGTTATCCTGCCTGCTCTTTCATGCTGGTTCCCCTGATTTCAGCAAGAGTAAACTTGGAGCCCTCATATCAGCCCTTGCCCTACATGACTGGACTCCTATCAACCTGGTGCTTACCCTTGATCAGGCCCTCAATTACTTCATTAAGGGCTTTCGTTCCATCTTTGACATCTATGCCCCGCTCATGAAAATAAAAATTTGGGGGCAGGCAAATGGCTGGATTGACGGGGAACTCATCTCCCACCTGAAAGAAAGGGACATATCTGGGAGAAGGCCAGAAACATCGGTAGCAAGCATGACTACTAGTGCTAGACAATGGCCAGGAAGAAAAAGTTACTTACCATAGTAACCTTTGTTTCCCAGTGGATACTCCAATACTCCTAATTCTTCTGCAGTGTGCCTTTAAGGTCAGAATGCCCGGAGATGGAATGCTATGCAAATGATGGAATCATTAGCATGAGCCACTTTCCAAATGCTGCCACCTATCAACTGCCTACATTCTAATCCTCAGATTTCATGGACGCCTGCAAGACAGGGCCCAAAATTTAAATATAACAAATTTTAATTTTAAAATTCCCTACCTAAAACACCTCTGACTAGAGGGAAACATGAAAAGTAAAAACTTATTAAGAAAAAATTCCCCACACACTCCTTATGTTAGAATCACCTGAAAAAGGAGAAAAAGGTAAACAAGTTTTAATAAAAGTAAAAGTGTGGCATGCACACTCTACGGTACAGCATGGAATACGGAGGCTACTGGTTCTTAAAATGGGGAGGAGGGAGGGAGAGTTACAGTAGACAACAGGGTGTGGTTATTGGGGTTTACTCCATGTCTTCCTTGGTGAAACACGAGGCGCAGCCGAGTGACTTAACCACACAAAAAGTGGGTAAATCCTGAATAACTCACACCCTGGAGTGCCTTATAGCAATTATACAATGGACCCATACGTAAAATGTGCTTAATTATGTTGTTTTATAAATGCATTATGTTGTTCTATAAATGCATTTCCTCAGTCATGGGTAATGCAGGATTTACCACTGCCATGTGACTTGTTTTGACCAATAAGGTTACAGAATTTTCACACACCATTGTATAATTAGGAATATTGGAGTATCCCCTGGGAGAAACAAGGTTACTATGGTAAGGAACTTGTTCTTCTCACCCCAGGAATACTCCAATATTCTAACTCTTCTGCAGACTAAAAGCTGTACCTTAGGAGGCGGGAAGAACCTATTTTGGAAACAGGCTCTGCAGTACAGCTGTACCAAACCTGGCATCAGCCCTTGCCTGCATATGCAAGCTGTAATGCTTGACAAATGTGTGTACTGTTCGCCAGGTTGCTGCTTTACAAATATTCACCAAGGGTACATCCCTTGCAGCTGCCAATGTTGCAGCTGTACCCCTTGTGGAATGGGCTCTAAGCCCTGTCGGGGCTTCCTTGCCCACCTTAGAATAACAAAATTGGATGCACTGAGCAATCCAGTGAGAAATAGACCTTTTAGATGCTGGTTTACCCTTTCCCACATCCCCATAAGTGAGGAAAAGCTGTGTTCTATCCTGCCTATGGGGCTTAATGGCTGTCATGTAGTAGATCAAAGCTCTCTTGACATCCAGGCTGTGTAGCCTCGCCACCAGTAGAAGACTGGTCAGTGAAAAAAACTGGCAAAATAATGGACTGGTTCAAATGGAAGTCTGAAACCACTTTGGGAATGAATTTTATTTGTTTGAAGGACTACCTTATCCCTGTGGAAAGCAATGTAGTCCTTTTCAATACATAAGGCCTGAAGCTCACTAATTCTTCTAGCCAAAGTGACGGCCACTAGAAACACTGTTTTCCAAGTGACATACTTCAAAGGTGCTGAAAACATAGGCTCAGAAGTGGGAGCCATGAGCTGAGCAATGGAAATATTAAGGTCCCAAGCTGGCATCAGATCTCTTACCGGTGGGTACATATGTGAGAGGCCTTTGAAAACCTTTTTAAAAATTGAGTTTGATGCTAAGGAAACAGGCTTGCCCACCGAAGCATAGGCAGAAACTGAAGCTAAATGAACTTTCAGTGTAGCAGGCTGTAAACCTAAGGAGTGTAGATAGACTAGATAGTCCAGCAACCCTGGCACTCCTACATGGGTTGGCACCATACTCCTGTTAGAGCACCAAATGGAAAACATCTTCCATTTTGCAGCATAAGTTTTCTTAGTAGAGGATTTTCTATATCCTCTTAAAACATCCATAACTGACTCAGAGAGATGTAAACTAGCATACTCTAGGTCCTCAAGAGCCAAGCTTTGAGCCTGAGTGACCTGAGGTTCAGATACAGGAGTCTGCCCTAATTGGAGATCAAAAGATTGTGCCTCCTGGGAAGGTGTATTGGTTGTTCCACTGACATGGACAGCAACAGGGAGTACCATGGCTGCCTGGCCCAGTCTGGGGCTATGAGGATCATTGTTGCTGGTTGAGACCTATGTTTCAACAGCACCCTGTGTACCAGGGGAAATGGAGGAAATGCATACAGGAATTTCCCTGACCAATCCAGGACAAGGGCATCCAGAGCAACTGTGCCCACTACTGGGGGTCTGTAACAGAACTGAGGCAAGTGATGGCTCTGATGAGAGGCAAAGAGATCTATCTCTGGGGTGCCCCACCTCCTGAATAAAGTCTGCACCACTTACCTGTTCAAGGACCATTCGTGATGGTCCTGGCTGATTCGACTCAGAGTATCTGCCAGAACATTGTCTTTGCCTGGCAGATGAATGGCCTGTAGTGAGGAGCCCAGTGAGTAAGCCAGGGTCCAGATTTTCATAGCCTCCGTGCAAAGGAGGCTTGATCTTGTTCCTCCTAGTTTGTTTGTTGTACATGGTGGTAGTGTTGTCTGTTCTGACTTGCACTACCTTCCCTGTATCAGTGGTTTGAAATGTGCATTGCCAGAAACACTGCTCTGAGCTCCAACAGGTTTATGTGTAGAAGAGTTCCTGCACTGACCAAGTGCCCTGGGTAGTGTGCTCTGCTAGATGAGCCATCCAGCCCAGAATGGATGCATCTGTTGTGAGGATCACTGAAGGGAGCTCTTTTAGGAAAGCAACTCCTTCTCTGAGGGTGGCTTCCTCTTTCCACCATTGAAGAGCTTGAATAAATGTTTTTGTTACAGGGACAAGGTTTGACAGGGAATCCTTCCATTGGCACCAGTGAGTTCTTAAATGAAATTGGATGTCCCTCATCTGAAACTTGGACCCCAGCACTGTACCTGTTGCAGCTGTCATGTGACCCAGGAGCTGACAAAACTGCCTTGCTGGCCTTGGGACATTCAGCCTGAAAGAGGCTGCCAACTGCAGGATGCTTTTCACCCTGTCTCTGGGCAGGAATGCTCTGCTCACATTGGCATTCAATTCTGCTCCTATGAACTGCAGAATCTGAGAAGGAATCAGAACTGATTTTTCCAAGTTTAAAATGAACTCCAGAGACTCCAGCAACTGTTGAGTGAGTTGGAGGTGCTCTGATAGCTGTTGTGGTGAGACCCCCACCACTAACCAGTTGTCTAAGTAGGGGAATACTGAGACACCTTACTAACATACTAAAATGCCAGCAGAATAGGCCTAATGGTCTTTCGTGTCTGCTCGTTTGCTCGTTTGGTCAGCCCCCACCCTGGGAGCTAACCTTGCTGCCCCGCTCACCCTCTTTTGCTTCTCCCTTCCCAGTTCTGGATATTCTCGCTGCACTGGATTTTGCTTCCAGAACCCTTCCCCTGTACCTGTCCCACCCCCTCTTGAACCCCTCCACTGTCTCTGCCTCCACCAGCCCCCTGGACAGCGCATTCCATGGCTCCACCACCCTCTCAGTGAAGTAGCACCTCCTCCTTTCTCCCCTGAATCTTCCCCCCTCCAGCTTCCACCCATGCCCTCTAGTTGCCCCCATCTCCTTCCTTCAAAGCACCCTGACGGCTCCTCCCCTATTTACCCCCTTCATGTACCTGAAGACCTCTATCATGTCCCCCAGTCCCTTCTCTCTTCCAATGTGTACATATTTAGCTCTTCAAGCCTCTCCCCATAGGTCCTGTCCCCCAAGCCCCAAATCATTTTGGTTGCCCTCCTCTGGACCCTCTCCAGGAGTTCAATGTCCCTCTTTAAGTGTGGCCTCCAAAACTGTATGCAGTACTCGAGGTGCGGCCTCACCAAGCAGTTATACAGAGGGAGTATCACTTCCCTCCTTCTGGAGGTGATTCCCCTAGCAATGCATCCTAGCATCCTGTTGGCCTTGGCCACTGCCCTCCTACAAGTCTCCAAGTTGTTCATCTTGACATCCACCACCACCCCCAGATCCCTCTCAGCCATCGAGACTTGTAGCATTTCCCCTGCCAGGGTGTACACTTGACCCGGGTTTCTGGCTTCCAGGTGCAGTACCTTACATTTCCCTGCATTGGCCCTCAGCTTCCACATTCTAGACCACCTTTCCAGAGCCTCCAGGTTCCCCTGTAGGGCCACCCTCCCCTCCTCCCCATCCACCACTGCCCCCAGTTTTGGGTCATCCGCAAAGAGACTCATCTCACTCCTGATACCTGTCCTTATGTCCTTGTCTTCGTAAGTGTGCCACTACCACAGCCAGACACTTTGTGAACACCCTTGGTGCTGAAGTGAAAGGAAGAGCTGAGAACTGATAGTGTTCTGATTGGAGTCTGAAGCTGAGAAACCTTCTGTGAAACTCCCTTATGGGAATGTGGAAATAGGCATCTTTTAGATTCAATGATGCCAACTAATCCCCTTTCCGGATTGCTGGCAGAATCAGAGACAAAGTTACCATTTTGAACTTTAGTTTTTTTATGAATTTGTTGAGGACCCTGAGATCCAAGATAGGCCACAGCTCTCCATTTTTTCTTTGGTGTAAGAAAGTACCTTGAATATAGATCATTTTCCTCGATGCAGTGGCACTGATTCCACTGCCTTTATTGAAAGAAGGTGTTTCACCTCTTCTTCCAGCCTTCTGCTTTCTAGGTGGGAAGCTGGTTTGAAAGATCTGTTTCTTTGAAAAGGAGAGGACTTAAGTTTAGGGACAGGCCATGACCCACTATATTCAGAACCTACTTGTCTGTGGTGATGGTTTCCAGTTGTGGAGAAAATGAGTCAATCTTCCCCCTACTGGTAAAGGAGAGGCAGCCTGAATGAGGGAGTCAGGGATCCTGTTTAGCCTGGGGCTGAGACTGGGTACCATGCCTGCCCCTACCCCTAAAGTACCCTTGCTGTGAGTATTGGGGTGCTTGATGGAGTACCATGGCCTGGTAAAAAGGCCTGGTATGAAACTGTCTGCCCCTACCTCCCTTACTGAATGGTCTAGAGGAAGTGGAGGGTCTTTCTTTTGTAGAATTTCTACAGAAGGTGGCCTTATACTCACCCACCTTCTTCATGTAGGCCTCTGTATGGCTGCCAAATAGAGAGTGCCTCCATGGGAAAATTCAGAGTCTTATTGTGGGTATCCTGTGTTAGGTTTGTGGCTCTTACCCAAGCAAACCTTCTCTGTGTGATGGTATTTGCCATCCACCTTGCAGCAGTCTCATTGCTGTCTGCTGCCATCTGGAACTGGTATTTGGCAGCTTCCAGTTCAAACCTAGCTGTTTCAGGTAGGCCTGCCGAAAGAGGAGGAGATGCTTTTTCAGCCATGTCCAGGACAGACTGCCAAAGAGCCTTCTGGTACTGTGCTGCATAGGCCTGATAATTTGCTTGCCTAATGGCCAGAGAGGCTGACAGATAACCTTTCTTGGCCATGCTTTCAGTTTTCCTAGAGTCCTTCTCTGGAGGGTGAGAAGCCAGAGGGACTTTAGCCTTATCACAAGGTGCAGCTTGCACCACCCCCTGGTGGTCAGGGTGTGAAAATAAGAATTCAGCCCCTGCTCTGTCAAGCTGATACTTTTTGTCCACTCTCTTGTCCAAGGGAGGGACAGACCCAGGAGCTTGGAGGAGTTTGAAAATGTCCCTTTTGAAGAATTTATTGATGGAGAGTGAAAGCTTTTTAGTAGGAGTCAGTCCCATCATGTTCATATATTCAGCCTCCTCCTCATCCTCTACAGCTTCAGCGGTAGGGAGTGTAAGGCATTAGCAATGTTCCTAATGAAGGAAAAATGGGAAGAATAATCTTCATTGGTCCTGGGAGGAGAGCCAAACTCCTGTTCAGGGGAGACCTCAGGCTCTATAGGCTCACCTTCTTCTTCCTCCTCCTCCTCCTCTCCCTCATGCTTTTCAGGAAACCGGAGTGGGTTGGAGGGTGCAGAAGTCTGGACTGGAGACTGTGATACCACAGGCAGCAGACCCTGCAAGGTTTGCATAATTTTTATTGCTTGTGCAATCTCAGCAGGAGAAGGCACAGAGGCAGGCACCACAGAAGCCCCCATTTCCACAGGAGGTTCAGTGTGCTTTGTCTTTTTCTGTTTTTTAACAGGAACTGGAGATCTAGCTGGTTCAGAGGGTCTCTTTTTATCAGTGTCGGGGTAGAAGTAGCAGAAATTGTGGTATCACCCACAGACCCTGAGGGTTTCGGCTGATCAGAGCCAGAGGGACCCTTAAATCTTTTGTGTAGTCTGCCCAGATGTTTTTCTAAAGTCTTGTCTGGAAAAGATTTACAGATAGCACAGTCAGACTTTAAATGTTCAAGGCACAAGCAGAAAACACAAACAGAGTGTTTATCTGCTTTGGCAAAGACTTCACCACACTCAGAACAGTTTTTAAAACCAGGTTCACCAGTTCTCTTTTTAGGTTTTTCTGACATAATGGAGAAAAAAACACAACTGCAATAGTAAAGCCTTTTAAAACTTAAATGTTAACACTTTTTATCCATTGCAGTCGGTTCAGGAACCGATCGGAGAAACCAAACGGAACCGGGAACCGATAAAAGTTAACTGTGGTTCAGAGCTCAGTGCTTATGCTACATACTGTAGCTGGATGCTGTAGGTTTTGCTTGGATACAGAGACCAGACCAGTAAGTAGGATGCTTGCAAGGTACTAGTAGTATGAAATGATTTGTGCTTAGGTACTTAGCTTAGACATGAGCAAGTCAATGATTATAGTACATATGAACTGGATAGTATATGCAAGTTGCTTAGATGCATGAACTGAGTCTTTTGCTATGATTTGATAGTTTTGGCCTTTCTCTGTATCCCACCGTATGAAGGATGCTTAGTCCAGTATTATGAGACCCCCCCAAAAAATAATGATATCAACGATTGTTCTGTATCTGACTGTCAAAGGAGTCGAGTAGGAAGACACCCCCAAGAAAATGAGCAGCTGTATGATCACCTCCTCCAACTCCAGAGAGTGTGACCAGTAGCACGCAGGAGAGGAAAAAAACCCTTGGGGGGGACCTCTGAGGACCCATGGCTACTGACCTGCCCGTCCTTCTGGGCATACTAAAGGAGAGTAATCCTAAATATTTTAATCGGCTAATCCAAACCCCAAAGTTATAGAACCTAATCCAGAGAAATGGAGAACTGAAGAAGTATTGAGTCGTGACATGAAGGTGAACAAAGCAAGCATCCATCCAGTAAACTCCATATCTGAGTATCCATGAGCAGGCCGGAATGATAGTAGAGTGGAATCGATGGTTGATATGAACTTGAAACGATGAGTTGCAGTGGTGAAGCACTCCAGCAGGTGAGGATGACTTCTCAGAGGAGAACCAGGAATCAAAGGCTCAGAATCCATGTCTAGAAGGAGCACTGTTGGGTCGTGTTCTGTCTGGCAAGCTTTGCAAATGAAGGCTGTGGCGATGAAGCACAAGAACTGGCGTATGCTACATGATCGGGAGGACAGAGCAGTAGGAACCTCCAATCCAGAGAGGGGAAGCAAGTACGTGAAGCAGGTAGAGATCATAGTGCAAACAGGTAGAGATGAGTCAGATGTATTTCAAGCTCACAAGAAGTGAAGTAGGTTGAAAAATTTGTGAGTTAGTCATGATGACCTCCAGGCCCCGTAAGGGTGAAGCAGGTAATAAGAGCAGAAGGGTAAGAAGTGGACTTGTACGTAGGTCATTAGTAGTAGTAGTAGTGACTCTGCAAGATGCAGACATAGTAGCAGAAGAGTAGTATATGATAATTTATGCATGGTATACAGCGAGAAAAATGAGGAATTGGAAACAGCATGAACTGAAGCATGGTCTGGTGATCTGAATAGTTGTGTGGCGATGAATGCAGCCACATTGAAGCCAGAATGGTACAGTGGCTAGAACTGACTTGGTGAGAACAGTAAGATGAGTCCTGAACAGTCGAGTTTATGAGTCATAAACAGTGATAGCTGAAGAGGCTGAGTCGAATGAAGTAGTGTTGTTATGGACCAAGAAACCGTGGTGCTCAAATCATGAGATTTAAAGTCTTCTGGATAAGCTCTACAAGTCCTAGTAGGAGTGTAGCAGCAGTAATTCATGTGAGTGAAGTGGCAAGTCAGAAGCATCCAAGAATAGATGATGAATGGCTAAACAAATCCAGATGTGAGTCCATAGTAAATAGGAGCTGCTAAGCAGGCAGACACGGCTGCATGTAGACGTATAGTAGAATATGCGAACTTCCAGGCCCCGAGCTGGGCGTGGCAAGTGTAGAGCAGAAGTAGGTGAACCCCCGGCCCGATGGGCGAGGCAGGTCATAGAAGCAGGCGAATATAGTGAAGTATTGTAAGTTCAAGGGACCTCTGGGCCCATAGGGATGCAGGTCTTTTGAAGCGTGATGCGGCGAACCTCTGGCCCCATGGGCGAGGAGCAGGTTGCAGAGCAGTGGTAGAAAGAGTAATAGTAGAGCTGAACTGTCTAATGCAGATGAAGTAGAGCAGGAGATGAGTGCTGTAGACTATCGTTTCCTGATGATCGAGGATGGTAAAGTATACAAGAGAAAGGACCGACACGTCCTATACTGTATCAATGTGCCTAAGACATGGAAGGTAACAGTGAAAGAGAGGGTCAAGTCGGAGGCAGCAATGTGTAATAGGAGCCAATGAGCCATGGAACACAGGAGTAGAATTAAGTCAAGGTCATATTGAGATAGTCTTCCAGAAAGGGCTCAGCTAAGTGTCCAGGCAGGAGTGAAGTAGTAGTAAGCCAGTAACTGACACAGCAAGACAAAAGCATCCTAATGGAATAGATGTCGATGTCCACTAGTCCAGCTGTAGATGAGAGGATCGATGGCGAATGTCCAGCCAGTTCAGATGTAGATCTATAGTGAGTATGGGCCCTGGGGTTGGCAGGCAAAGGCAAAGTACAGTATACAAACTTTCAGGCCCCAGTGCTGGCCAAAACAGGTGTATAGTAAACGTAGTCGAACTTCCAGGCTCCAATACTGGGGAGGCAGGTGTAGATAGTATTAGCGGATCCTCCAATGCCCCTATGAGGAGCGAAGCGGGCGTACAAAGCACAGTTAATAGTCAGACAGCACTGAAGTAGGTTAGGTGAAATGCGTAAGCCATGATAAGACAACAGAAGGAGCAACGGTTGGTTAAGAATCCAGGGAGGAGCAGAGTGGTAGTAGAGCCACATAATTGAAGCATCCTGGTAGAAGCATCCAAGGGAGTGAAAGGGGAGCTAAGCCCAGAAGTGGTGTAGGATGTGCGGCTGGACTTCACGTAGGCCAGCCAATGGAAAGTATGAAATGTAGGACGTGCGGCGGACCACACGTAGGTCAGCCGGTAAGTAAGCAAAGAGTGGCAGCTAGACCCCACAAAGGCTAGGATGCACGGCTAGACCACACAGAGGTCAGCCGGAGGAAGTAGTGTGCATAAGCAAGGAGCAACGATGACTTAGGCATGTGAAATGCGGGTAAGAAATCACATAGCAGGGATATAAAGCTGCGGAGCAGCAGAGAGACAGCTATAGTAAATATATAATATGCCGAGTAGAGTCAGATGTAAGTCATGTGAGAATGATGGTCTGCCTGGGTGCAGAAAGAAATGCAACATTCTTCTGGAGTGTAGTGATGACAAGATGCTGAATCCAAGCGTCCAGTAGCAATATCTGGCACTGCAGCATACGACTGGCCGATCCAGATACTGCCGATGAGTCCAGGCACGGAGGTGAGTTATGACTCAGCAGGCTTCGGAATAATATGGTAAGTATCTCGGCAATGTAGGAAGCCAAAATCAGGCAGTGTAGGGCAGATTTGAACTATGGGGAGTATTGCTAAGAACTAGGAGGTTGTCCAATAACGAAGCAGGAAATGAAGTGATCACAGTAGGAGTAGGCAGTGGTGAAATTCAGATTCCCAAAGAGAGTGATAATAAGTAAAGGCAATGCAAGTCACTTGGTAGCTAACAATGAAATTACAATCCAAGCACTCGGCGTAGGAAAAGTCAAACTTTGAATCCCAAGCAGGGATCGGATTATTTTAGCAGTAGTATGATTAAGGTGCTATATCCAGGCCAATTCAAAGCAAAGAAAATGCAGGGGCTATATATGAGGTGGCAATAGGGGCCAACACGCTATTCATTGTTTGAACCGCCTGCACCACGTAGTTTAGCTGAACGGCAGAAGTCTGAGGCAGTTACACTGCAGAATGGCAATAGGAAGCATACCTGGGGCTTGACGTGAAACGGCTCAACGCTAGCCAGTAACAGAAGGTCTCAGACAGTGGATGTATTCACAATCAGTCGTAGTTGCCCCGGTGTTGTACAACAGAGGTCTCTGGCCACATAGTAAATATATGCAGTGGGGCGGCATTTCAAAATGGGCAGCAAACGCACAGAATAGTACATGCGAGCTATCAGTGAAAGTCATCGTTGGTCAACTGGGTGGCAAACTAGTTGACGGGCAGAAAACAGAGAGTAGTGGTAAATGGTATGCAGTCAGAAGAAGAGATGCAAGTCACAAGTGGGGTACCTCAGGGATCAGTCCTGGGGCCAGTCCTCTTCAATATCTTCATCAGTGACATTGCAGATGGACTAGAGGGTAAGGCTTGTCTGTTTGCAGATGACACCAAGATCTGCAACAGAGTAGATGATCCAGATGGGGTGGGTAGAATGAGAGGAGATCTGGATAAACTAGTAAAATGGTCAGAAAATGGAAACTGGGATTTAATGCAAAGAAGTGCAAGATCATGCACATAGGGAAGAGAAACCCTGAAGCCACCTATAGGCTGGGAGGGGAGTTGCTGGTAGTCACAAAGGAAAAAGAGACTTTGGGCACCATCATCACAGATGACCTGAAATAGTCCAAGCAGACCTCCCAAAGCAGGGAAAGGCTAGGGGGATGTTGGGGTATATTAGTAGGGGTATCACAAGTCAGAAGAGGGAGGTAATAATCTCTCTTACAAGACACTGGTTAGGTTCCCATCTGGAGTACTGCATGCAGTACTGGAGGCCACACCTTCACAAGGACATTAACCAGACTGAGGCAGTCCAGAGAAGGGCAACCAAAATGGTGCAGGATTGCATCAGAAGACATATGAGAACAGATTAACGGAGCTCAATATGTATACCCTAGAGCAAAGGAGGTAGAGAGGTGATATGATCGAAACATTCAAACACCTTAAGGGCATTAACAAGGTGAAAGAGTCTAACATGTTTCAATATAAGAAAAATAGCAGGACAAGAGGACACAGCATGAGATTAGAGGGAGGCCGATTAAGGGGTAATGTGAGGAAGTTCTTTTTCACAGAAAGGGTGGTGGATGCATGGAACAGCCTACCTCAGGAAGTGGTGGCTATGAATACAGTGCAGGGCTTCAAAAAGGCATGGGGTAGGCATAAGGGAGCACTACAGATGAGTATGAATGGATAGGCCACAAAGGATGATGGCACATTTATAAGGTAGAAAAAGAAATGGGCAGACTCGATGAGCCTTGCGGTCCTTATCTGCCATCAACTTCTATGTTTCTATGTTCTATGTTTCCTTGTCAGTAATAGCTGAAAATGCATCTCCAGTTGTCTAGGGCCCAAGCAAACTGCAATGACTGAAATACCCAAAACAAGCACAGCGGTAGGCAGACTGACGGTGATTGAGAAAAATGGAAAGGCAGTTACTAAGGTGCTCAGGTAGTGAGGGTCCGGCGCATGGTAGCAGAAGCGGTGTATCCGAAAACTAACCATACACAGAGTGTGTCAGTACACAAGGCTTCCAAAGTGAGCATAGGGCGGCTGGCCAGTTGAAATCCATGGAGGAGCGAAAACAAGTGAAGGAAAGTGGCATGAACTGGACCTGTGGCTAGAGGCAAAGAAAGGGAAACAACAAACGGAGAAGGAGGGAAGGGAACACAAATAAGGTAAGAGTCAGCGGAAAGGCAGGGGAGAGAAAGGGAGACGAAGGCAGAAAAGGGGAGGGGGGCAAGGCACGAGATGCAGCACACAGCACAGAGCGAGCACAGCAAGTGCGACTACATTTAAGCAGGGCAGCAGCGCAGCTGTTAGTTGGATGTGGGGAGAAGGTCTTCTCACTTAACTATGGGCATGGCCCTAAATTTGAACCGAGAGTAGTGGTTCAGAACCGGAGTTATCGGTTCTAAAAACTAGAATAAAACACTCAAAATGTATACAAATGAAGGAAAACACACTAAAACTAACTCTGAATACCTCAGTTCCTCAGTGGTTATTCAACCAAGAGGAACCGAGAAAACAATACAAAACTAACTAAATAAGCTAACGGTTATTAAAAAAAACACTGATAAGAGGCAGCAATTGAAAATAAACAAGAAATATTTAAGTATTTATGAATAATCAAGGCTTTTGAGACTAGATGTTGAGGAGGAAATCTCCAGGCGCCTGGTCTTGACAGGCTAAGAGAGAAATCTGAGGGTTAGAATGTAGGCAATTGATAGGAGGCAGCATTTGAAAAGTGGCTCATGCTAATGATTCCATCATTGCATAGCATTCCATCTCTGGGCATTCTGACCTTAGAGCACAGTGCAGAAGAGTTAGGATATTGGAGTATTCCTAGGGTGAGAACCGCTGCACCAAGCTAATCCGTTCACAAAGCCAACTATCACAAGGCCCAGCTTTGCAATTCTTGGGGTGATGGCATGGAACCGCTGCACTAAGCTAATCCGCTTGCCAAAGCCAACTATCATAAGGCCCAGCTTTGCAATCCTTGGGCTGATGGGAAAAGATTCTGGGATAACATCAAAGGCATCCTTGGAAAGGAGGGCAAGAAGCACCCTCAGCTGCTCAGTATCAGTAACACCCCCACTAGAGACCCTCTAGCTATTGCGGAAGCTTTCAATAAGGCCTTCACCGATCTTACCCCAGTGCTACCACCTGCCTATTTTCAACCTGGTTTGAACCATTCCAAAAATATATCTACCGAGTGTCCTCACCCGATCTTCAACTTTAAAAGGGTGACGGTGACAGAGGCCCTAACTATGGTCAAGAAAGTACTAGGTAAGACCAGACTGGGCAGTGATGGGATAGACATGAAACTTCTAGCCTTCACCCTGGACATTCTTATAGTGCCCATTACCATGCTGTACAATAAGTCCCTGGCCCTTGCCCAATTTCTGGTGGTTTGGAAGCAGACCCTAGTTACGCCAGTGCATAAAGGAGGTGACAAGTCTCTGGTAGCCAACTACAGACCCATCTTGATCCTCTCCGCCCCAAGGCACTGGAAAAGATAGTGGTGGGTCAACCATCACTACCTCAATAAGTATAATCTACTATGCCCCAACCAGCATGGCTTCAGTCAAAAATCACAGTACCACCACTGCCCTGCTGGACTACATGGACTATGCACATAAGGCCCTGGATGAAGGCAGACTGGTGGGGTCTGTCTTTATTGACCTCACCAAAGCCTTCGATACAGTCAACCACCCCATTACTGACCCAACTGCAAAACATGGGTCTGATGCCCCATGCCCTTTGCTGGTATCATTAGGGGTACCCCAGGGATCAGTACTGGGGCCCCTACTCTTCAACCTCTCCCTAAATGACTTCCCCACAGCCTACGACACCAAACCCATACTATATGCAGATGATGCTGTGTTCCTGAGCAGCAGCACGTCTCAGGCTCCCCTTCAATCTGAGCTGCAGAACTCCTTCTCCAAACTCGAGGATTGGTTCTGTACTCATAAGTTGCTACTAAACTACAAGAAGACCAAGGCCATGCTTATATCCAGCTCCCACAACAAACCTAAGCACCACCCCCTCATCATCTCCAACTCATCCAGTGAGCAGCTGGAACAAGTCCACTTGTTCAAGTATCTGGGGGTCATAATAGATGATACCCTCATATTTGCGCACCATATTGACTCTCTAGTCAAGACAGCGAGTACCAAGATTGGTATCCTGTACAGGCACAGGCAATACCTCTCTCTGGGGACCCTCCGCCTCTCAGTCCACAGTTCCATTATATCTACTATTGACTATGGACTAGTGGTCTACAGGGCGGCAATGGATACAGTGCTCAAGAGGGTTCAGACTGCGCTCAACAAAGCCTGCAGACTCACCCTGGATGCTGAGCATGGCACTCACACCTGTACTCTGTATGAATGTGCAAACTAGCTGTCATTAAGAAACAGGATCAAATTTCAGACTTGCATCCTAGGAAGAAGACTCTATTGGGTAAAAACACCACCTTGTGTAGGCAATTTGATCAAGGTGGCCAACTCGTTACAGGTCACCAGTGGAGAGGACTAGAGGGGCCTTGGCTATCCCCTTCCTTGCACCTCACTTGGGCAATGTGCATTTGTCTACTGGGCCCCGTGGATGAATGAACTCCCCAGGCACCTCTTGGCCACCAATCGTCTGGCCCAATTCAAACTGACCTCAACAGCACCTAATAACACTGTCTAAGTGCACCTGCCCCTAAGTCCAGCCACACCTGCTCTCTCTGCCCCCCAGCAAGCACTAGGCAGTCCTCAGGTACCCACTCCCTCTGTCCCTTCTCATGACTTGCCTCAGCAATCATTTTGCATCATGCTCTTTCAGTACCCACCACCCCACCTTCCCCCTCCTCTAACTCCCAGTCCCATGAGTTTCCCTAACAGTCAAGACTAATGCAAGCTGTCTGACCTTGCTCCCTCACACCCCACCATTTACTCTAGCATGACTTCTCTGCTCAGCCTCCCCTCACCCCCCATTTCTCCTTATACCTTATCACCCTTCCTCCCCCACCATTCACCTCCACCGCAGTACCCACCTCTCTCTGCACTCTCCATTCTTCACCCCACTGCCAGCTCTCCTGTCCCTCTGAACTACTGACAAGGCACTCTGTAGCTGCTTATCCCCCAACCCACCCTCATAAAGTGTTTTTCTTGTTATTTTAACTTGTATCTATGTTTTGAGTTATTCTGTAAGTTCTGAATCCAAGCTGTATCATTCATTGTGATGTACCTTTGCTTTCTCTTATTGTACTTTGTTTTGCAATCTATGACGTGGAACCTTTGTAAAGAGCTTGCGCTCAGGGTCTTTCCGAATCACTGACTCAATAAATAAAATATTACTCAGGTCTCCATATCTCTCCTGTGTGCCTGGTTTGGTCCTGTTGTTTGACCCCTGCCAGTTTGATGATCCTCAAGCTTGTATCCAGCAGGGAACCAAGGCATGATGGGGTCACCTACATTATATAGGTGGCAAGAAGCAAGTCAATGTAGTGGGTCCCAGCTAGCAAAAGTTTCTGGGTGGTCCTGAGGCTGACAGGTTACAGGTCTATGATTAGAGATGGGTGAAGTAGGGAAAATTTGCTTTGCCTAACATTTTGTGGATTTTCCTGACTTTGTGAAGCTTGCCCCCATGGAAGCAGAATTCACCCCCAAAACTCCATGAAATGCAGAGTTTGGCAAGTCCCCCAACAATCACCTCCCATGTAGAAAAAACTTTCCTGGTGTATAGCTTCCTCCCCATGATCGCTGGTCCCAATGTAAAATATTATTATTAATTCAATCCCTGGTGTCTAGTGCCACCCCGCCAAGCAGGTGAAAAATATATATTATTAATTCAGTCTCTGGTGTCTAGTGGTCCCCCATCACCGACCCAATGCTGCTTAACATGTTTCCTGAGTGTCTAGCAGACCCCTCAATATCCCCATTCCCAAATGTTGTCAGTTTCCTGGTGTCTAGTGAACCCCCCACCCTGTCAGGTAGTGCCCCACCACTCAACCCTCCCCACCCCGACCCCGAGTGGGCGACTAGCACAGCCCTTCACTCTCCGCCACGGCTGGCCGCCTGACTGAGCTGGAATGAATAAGCGTGTACTTGTACAAGCACACGCTCATTCATTGACAGCCAGGCCAGATCGGCCATTCCCCTCCCCATCCTGACCCCCCCTCCACTGGCTGGAACAGCCCTCTGCTCTTGTCTGTGCCCTCCAAAAGAGCTCACTAATAAGTGTGATCTGGCAATGAATGAACGTGTACTTGTACAAGTATGCGCTCATTCATTCCAGCTCAGTCGGCGGCCAGCCATGGTGGAGAGTGGAGGGTTGTGCTGGTCACCCACTCGGGGTTGGCGTGGGAGGGAGCGGGTTGGGGGGGGTACTACCTGACAGGGTGTGGGGTCCACTAGACACCAGGGAACTGGCAACATCTGGGGATGCGGATAGTGAGGGGTGGTCCACCAGACACCAGGGAAATATGTTATTCAGCATCAAGTCAGTGATGGAGGGGACCACTAGACACCAGGGATTGAATTAATAATAATATTATTTTCCATTGGGGCCGGCAATCAGTGTGGGGGGGCACTAGACACCAGGGACTGAATTAATAGTAATACTGTTTTTACACTGGGGCTGGCGATCGGGTGGGGGCCTACTATACACCAGGATTTTTTTTGTTATATCGGCGGCACGCAGTGGGGAGACTGAAGGAAGGGAGATGGGGGGTCACCATTTTTAACGCCGTTTTGCTTTTGTTTGTTTTTTTTGTGTGAAATTTGCACTTAAAAAAAACAAAAGCAAGGCAAAGTTGCAAATGGTGATTTTTTTTTTTTTTTTAATTTAAAGGACACGTTTGCAAAATGATCCACGGAGGTAAATTTGGCGACTTTGCCGAAAATTCACCAGCAAAGTACAACTTTGCTGCATCTCTATCTATGATGTAGCTCAGTGGAGAGGATTCTTTCAAAGATCCACTGTTACGGTAAATAACTGTTCTTCCTTTGGTTTGGAAGTTGTGGATATAGTGGACTCTGAGTTCACATTAGATTTCATTCAAAGTAAAAAAGAATTTACTGAGTTTACATTTACTGTGATGAAAAGAAACAAAGAATTTGTCAGCAGATAAGGACTACTTGGCCCACTCCATCTGCCTATTTTGTCCTGCCTATCCGGTCACTGCAGACCCTACCTGATCTCTGGCTACTTCCCCCCTCCCTCTAGCTTTCCTACCAAGATTTCTTTGAGCCTATCCCATGCATGCTTAAGCCACCATTGTTTATGCCCCCACCACCTCTGCTGGAAGACTGTTCCAGGTGTCTACCACTCTGTCAGTGAAGAAGTACTTCCTCACATCCCTCCTAAATTTCCTCCCTTCCAGCTTCGTTGCATGTCCCCTTCTTCTTGTGCACCTTCCCTTCTGAAAAAACTCCCCTACGGTACCTTATTCACTCCCGTGAGGTACTTACAGGTCTCTAGCATGCCTCCCCTTCCCCTCCTCTCTTCCAGGGTATGCATACTGAGATCCCTCAGTCTCTCCTCATAGGTCTTATGCTGCAGTCCATGCACCATTTTAGCTGCCTCCTGTGGAGAGCCTCTACCCTGTCAATGTCCCTCCTGAGATGGGGTCTCCAGAGCTGGACACAGTACTCCAGGTGGGGTCTCACCATTGATCAATACAGTGGTAACACCACCTCTCTCATTCTACTTGTAATTCCCCTCCCTACGCACCCCAGCATCCCACTGGCCCTGCCTAGTGCCTTGTCACACTGCCCCGCCACCTTGAGGTCATCAGATATAACCCTTTTCTGTTTAGTGACAGTTCATACCTCTTCCCTAATTTTATACACTACCCCTGGGCTTCTGTGCCCTAGGTGCATGATTTTGCACTTTTATGCATTGAAACTCAGCTGTCATATCCTCACCATCCCACCCCGATCTATTTCCCTGGTCACCCAGTCAAAGAAATTGACAATGTTTGTCTGACATGATCCACCCCTCACCCCCAACCCCCAATGAATCTATGCTGCCTTGGGTCTTGTAACTTGCTGGATTCAAGACACTCTATTAACCTTTCTTTTTATAATGTTCCATTAATATCCCGCCATGATATTAGACTAGTTGGCCTATAGTTGCCAGCCTGTTCCGTGCTACTGCCTTTATGAAGCAGGACTACATCTGCCCTCCTCCAGTGCTCTGGAATCACTCCTGTTTCTAGTGAGTTGTTGAAAAGGGCTGTCAGATGGGCACATTGGTTACATCTTTATGTAGCCTGAAGATATCCACAAAGTTCATTCCTGTACAACAAGGCCTATTACATTCTCAGACCACACTCCAGTGGTGTCTGAGATTGACATAGAAAGATAGACTCTGTTGGCAGATAAGAACCATATAGCCCACCTAGTCTGCCCATTTCCCCACTTGGTTTGGCAATCCCTACTCTTATCTGGACTGCCTTTCCCCCACTCTGCTGTATAGCAGGGTGCCTTTATGCTTATCCAATGCACTTTTGAATCTCCGTACTGTTTTCACTTCCACCACCTCCGTTGGTAGGCTGTTCCATGGACATCAGGCTTCTCTGGGGGAAAAAAAAAGGATGGAGATTTGATACCTTCTACCTTCTATCTTAAGGATGCCGAATTTCCTACCTATGTCAGAATTCATCTGAAAGAAACCTTAGCCCTGAATACTTCTCCAGATTAATCCCCATCAGTACTGTGAAACATAGTTAAGGCCGTGATTCGGGGGCACATCATTAGTTTTGCAGTCTGAAAGACTAAAGAGAGAATGGCTTATAGGGATGATCTAATGGACACCCTTGTTTTTCTGCAGGACCAGCATAAACAGGGTTCCCTGGCGGACCCCACCACCCAACTGATGCAGGTGAAAAAAATGGATACCTCGGCAAGGCAACAGACTGAACATGCACTTAAGTACTATGTAAGAAATACTATGATGGAGGGCTCACAGCAGCTAGGCTTCTGTCCCACAGAGTCAGGGTCTTACAAGTATAGGGGCATCAGTGTTGAAACTGCCACTCAAATATGGAACGCTACAAAACATACAGGGAGGCTATCACAGAGGCCCTTTCTACATATTACACTACTTCTAAGCTCAGGAGGTGCAAAGCCCCGTGAAGAATATTGATAATTTCTTCAGTAATCTTAATCTTCCAGTCTTATGCCCTCAGGATCATGCAACTGTAAGCCCCCCACTCCCGATGTCTAGGGGTATCCAGATGGTAACTTGGAAGGAGGGGAGCACTTAAAACACAGTCCAAGAAAATAGAACATATCATTACCTGGTTCACGATGGTTGCAAGATGGCTTTGCAGAACGAGGAGCAGGTATGTCTCTTTGTTTTGGAGGGCTAGCTGCAGGGGGAAATAATCGTTAGCAAGCACAAAATGCAGAGCTTGAATCAATTCAGTTCAATATCCACTCCAGAATCAAAAGTGGAAAAAACTAATTTAATAGATAAAGAGAAATTTGATAAGCCACTCCGCGGAGCGTAGGGGTAACAAGTATGGTGGGGGCACCTCACAGGTAAAAAATCTGACCATCACTTCTGCAACAATCTCTTTTTCCAACAGATTGATTTATGGCTTTGTAGATACTCCCTTGAGCTGAAAAGACTAAATTCCTACCAGCAGCACAGTGTGAGGCTGGCCGAAACAGGCCACACTTAGAAGCATTTCAAACTCAGCAGCACCTCTGGACCCAGCCCAGCCACTGTCAACCAACAGAAATAGATCCCCAAAGTTCTGCATACATTAATGGTATGCTAAACAGTCCATGCTCACAAAATGGCACTGCACAGAGAAGCGAAGTTGAACAAATCCCAAAATGGCACCTCCACACTTTATAATTCTTCCCCTGCAGCTCCCCCAAATTAGTCCAGGCACAAGGCATGCTCCCCAAATACTTTCAAAATCCCGGACGAGCCCCCAAGTTGTAAGCCCCTACTCCTGGTGAATAGGGGTATCCAGATGGTAACTTGGTGGGAGGGGGGCACTCTAAAACCAAGAAAACACAGTCCAAGAAAACAGAATATGCTCATTACCTGGTTCACGATGGTTGTGAGATGGCTTTGCAGAATGAGGAGCAGGTATGTCTCTTTGTTTCGGAGGGCTAGCTGCAGGGGGCAATGATCGTTAACAAGCATAAAATGCACAGCTTGAATCAATTCAGTTCAATATCCACTCCAGAATCAAAAGTGCAAAAACTGATTCAATAGATAACAAGAAATTTGATAAACCTCCATGGGGAATGGAGGTAACAAGTATGGTGCAGGTACTTCACAGGTAAAAATATGACCATCACTTCTGCAACAGTCTTTTTCCAACAGCTTGATTTATGGCTCTGCAGACACTCACTTGAGCTGAAAAGGCTAAATTCCTGATGGCAGACAGAAATGAAGTGGCGAAACAGGCCTCACTTAGAAGTATTTCAAACTCTGCAGCACTTTCATTTCATATTCCTTAATTTTACTCTATCTTCACTCAGGCACTTGCTTACTTTCCTTTATCTTAGTCCCACCAATTCTTAAACTGAGTTAGCAATTGTGACAGCACAAGACGTTTCTACCATCCCAATTTCTTTCTTACTTTGCCTTGTTACAACAGGGGGTTACTTTAAATACATGGGAGCAATCTTCTTACTGTAGGGTCTTAAACTTTCCTTTTAAATGGTGTTCCTTTTAGCATGAACAGAACCACCAAAGACCTTTCTGATACCCAATCGCTGATGCCACATGCCTGCTCCGAGCATCCATGGGAATTATTTTGACCCTGGCAATCTTAAGACCCGAGGCACTTTCCGCTCATGCAGCGATTCCAGTTTCTGGATTGCTTTCACCCATGTGACTGACTGCTGTGCCATATGGAGCACCCGTGGGCTGCCACTCCACCGGGGTCCCAACCAATCATTCACCATCTGGATCTCTTCCTGCCTCCACAGACTGCACCACCTGAGGCCCAAACCACTGAGGTGGCCACCAGCCACCGAAAAGGAGTAGGCTGCCATCACTACACCCACAACGATTGAGGCTGCCACCTCTGGACTGTGCCCCAGGCCCCATCTGCCAGAGCAGGCCCGACCACAGAAACAACTCACCGGCTCCCAGGCTGCAGTCACCCACAGGCAAGATTTCTGAGACAAAGGGCCCCATATCAGTGCTTACCCTACCAAGGTGCCAGAGATCACTTGGCGGGCCTCCAACTTTTTACTCTCTGTGCTTTGGCTCCCAAACAGCACCGACAGGACCCAAACTTAAGCTCCACTGCCTTCCCTGCACTCTTACAGCCCAAACCGCTGCATTTTCACATGAGGGTCTTTGAGGGAGGAGGGCCAGGGTAGCAAGCAGCCCACCCTAGGCTCGTCACGTCCCTCCGGCCAAACTTGCAGCCCAACCCCAACTTGCTCTCTTCTTCTCTCCCCCTCCTCTCTCCTCCTCTGGTGCCAAAAAACCCTCTTTTTATATCCCTCAAGATGAGGCCCCCCTACTGGCAGCAGGCAGGCCCACATCCCAGACCTACCGGCATCAGAGCTCCTTCTGCCTAGCTACCCAATTTAACTAGCAAGCTCCCAGAGGGTGCTTACACAACTCTTCTGACCCCTTTCTTATCTGCAGAGCTTCGTGGTGCCCTGATATGAAACTGGACAAGTGTCCAGGACCAGATCGTTCAGTCCAGCATTCATAAGGCATTCTTTCCGAGCATTGCGCTTGTTCTGAAGGTTGTAGGCTCTTTATGGAGGTACTGCATTCCCTCAGGAAGCTATGTTACTATTTCTGTAATACCCAATCTGGTAAGTTTCTGGAGCACTGTGCATCATACCAGCCAATTTCAGTGCTCAACACTGATCATAAATTATTCATGTCAGTTCTAGCCCGTACACTGGATGTGCTTCTTCCTGCCATCATCTATATGGAACAAACTGGTTTCATATGGTCCAGGCAAATGATGCACAGCATATGCTGAACTCCTTCCCTCTTGCATCATGCCTTCCTCTGGATCTCCCCTTCTCACACTATGTCTGGATGGAGGAAGCATTTGATCATGTGGGTTGGGCCTTTCTCCGTGCCACACTTCTCAGATTTGGTGTCCCTTTAGCATTTGTGGACCTTAGTTTCTCAATATATCATAGGTCTCAAGCCCAGATAAGAGCCAGTGAGCATTTATCGCCCTTTTAGTTTTCACTGGAGAGAGACACCCAACAGGGCTGTCCTGTCTCCCCACTGTTATTCATGATATATACAACCTCTGGCACAAGCTATAAGGATAGATCCAGACATCTCAGGGTACAGGGTGGATGATGGCGCCAAACACTGCATTGCCCTGTACATGGATGATATACAACTCTATTACTCTGACCCCACTAAGGGATTACCTGCAATCTGATCTCTTCTCACGAGATATGGTCAGATTTCTGGTTATAAACTGAATGAAAATAAAACAGAGGTCTTTCCAGTAAATTTCACTCCCTCCGCCTCACTGAAAGATAGCCCCCCCCCCCTTTCGCTGGCATCTATCCAACATGAGATACTTGGGGTAAACCTCACTGGATCAGCCACACAATTATATTAGGCTAACTTCCACCTCTACTGAAGCAAGTCCAGCAGGACCTGTACAAGTGGAATCTGCTACCTCTCTCGCTTGAAAGGTGAATAGCAGCTATCAAAACGATGATTTTTCTGAAATATCTCTAACTGTTCCATTCCCTCTCTTTGTCTATTCCCAGATAAACCTGGGCTCAATGGAATCACATAAATATCTAGATACATTTAGAACAGTAAACCTCAGAGGATAAAATGCTCCACCCTGTGCTTACACAAACAGCAGGGAGGCCTCCGTCTCCCACTTGAAACAATATTATGAGAGACACAGCTCCAGGTTATTCTTCATTGGGTGTGGCACTCCACTACCTAGCAGTGGATTCAACTTGAAAGAGCTGTCTTTTCCCTCTTCTCTCTCTGTGGGCTCTAAAACTGCCGGGCACTCTCATTATGCTGCAGTCTTGCCCCCATAAGTCCATGTAAGTTTACAGACGCAGCATATATCTCAGTCAGCATGACTTGTAGGGAAAATTTATCTGGTTCCTACCATCATACCGCCACCTGGACTTTGCTCTGGCTAGGCAGGATACTGACTATAGAGGCGGCATCAGTTTGGGATCGACACCTGCTTTCCTTCTACAAAGCAGGGGAACTCATCCCTTTCCAGGTCATGCAGGACTCACTTGGACTCACTTGTACTCCCACAATCTGATTTATTCAGATACCTGCAAATGAGAGCTTACCTCTTGCACCTCCAACAGCAAAACCCTTCCCCCAACCCTTTCTCTTTTGTCAGTCTTTTCAGAGGCTATAGGAGGTACACTGGGACCTCATCTGGTCTCAGATCTGTATTTGTATCTCCAAACTAAGGGTCCCAAGATATAGCCCCAAACCCTAGACAATTGGAACAAAGAGCCAATGAACCCCATCTTTCTGAAGCAATGGTGGCAGACATGCCTCTCCATGAATAAAACTACTAACTCCTTTGCTTGGAGAGAATAAAAAATTGGAAATGTCTTATCAGATACTTTCTGACACCAACACAGAAGGTTCACTGAGGTACCACTCCCTCTTCAGCCTGCTGGCAAGCATATAGGGACACTCATCATCCTGTAATGTGGGCATGCCTGGTGCTTCACTCTTTCCAGGTAGACTAGGAAAAAGTGCTGCAGGCTATTTTTGTTGCTTCTGCAACCTCACAGACCTCTTGTTTTCTTTTATGGCCTAATAAGAAGAGATGTAGCAAACGATACCTGATGGCAATTCTCTTGGTGGCCACAAAAAAATGTGTCACAAAGAGATGGTTGTCAAGAAAATCCCCACTTTAGTGGATTGGCACCAGGTAGTAAAAGTTTTATATGACATGGAACAGTTTACTTTCTCACTTAGACAACAGGTAGACAAAAGCACCAACCGCAGGGCGAGGTGGGTGAGATATACTCTCTCAGTGATCACTCCCCCATTCTATTTCACTGGTCATCCTCAGTCCCCAAACCCATAGCACAGTCCACATGCCAGCGACGTCTAATACCTGGTGGACTGATAAAACTTAAGGAACTTCTGTCCCAAATTGACTGGTCTCCTATACAGGCAACTTCTGACATTGACACAGCTCTCTCCTTCTTTACCCGAACTTTTAATAATGCCTGTGATATCTTTGCCCCAATGTTGACCCACCCGTTCTGAGGCAGAATGCCCTAGGTAACCCAGCTTTGATCCACCAACTCAAACATAGGGACAACCTATGGCACTAAGGCTATTGAGACTGACGCCCAATGACAGGCAGTTATATGCTGCCGCCCAAAACAAGTGCACTCAGGCCATCAGAAAGGCCAAGTCTGAGCATTATCGGTCCTCACTCACTGCCTCATGGGGAACCCCAGAACCTTCTAGGATAACATTAAACAGTTAAATGGGAGTGCACACTCCTCCCCACCCACCAGATCAACATTAATGGCGTGATCTCCTCAGACCCAGCCTCATGGTCAACCACCTCAACACCTCATTCACTGACCTTAGCCCTATCCTCCCTATAAATTTTTGACCCTCCTTCCCCAGCACCTGCCGTAAATCTTTCTCCTTTATTTTCTCTCTCCACCGTGTTTCTGCCCAAGAACTTAGGCGTACCTTGTCACTGCCCTCAAGAGTAATAGTACAGGCAGTGACACCTCTGATCCGTGTATCCCACGGCTGGTCTTAGACACAGTCTTACCTCGATCACGTGCCTCATCAACCACTCTTTTGCCTGGGGAAGGTTACAACTGCCTGGAAAGTCACCACTGTCACCCCTATCTTTAAAGGTGGTGATAGGACTGTGGCTGGAAACTATCGGCCAATCTCCATTCTCTCTCCTCTCTCCAAGGCCTTGGAAAAAGTGGTGGCCTCTCAAATCACTGACTACCTCTCCACCTACAATGTCCTATGTCCTGAGCAGCACGGCTTCTGAGTGGGCCACAGTACCAACACAGCCCTTCTAGAGTTCTCCAACTTTCTCCACTCCTCCTTAGACACTGATTCTCTGGCTGGTGCAGTCTTCATTGACCTCTCTAAAGCTTTCAACACTGTCTCCCACCCCCTCCTTCTTGATGCCCTTAGTCTCTCTGGTTTTGCTGCTGGGCCTGTCTCCTGGTGCACCAGTTATCTGTCTGACTGCTCACAGTGTGTAAAATTAATGGGACCTACTCAGACATCTGTCCCATCTTTTCTAGGTTCCCAGGGCTCCATTCTGGGCCCTTACTATTCTCCCTTTACCTTAACACCCTTCCACGTTCTTGCTCGGGGAACATTCTATTGTACGCTGATGATGCAGTCATCTTGCCTCAAGTCGTGAACCCTATTGCCCTCCAGGACTCCTGCAGAAGTCCTTCACAGCCGAGGGCTGGTTCAAGGAACATAGAATTGGTGATAAAGCTTAAAAAACAAAACCATGTTCTTCGCTCATCCTCAAAACAAGTCCTGCAACTTCAAACTCCCATTCACTCTGGGTCCTCTTTCTCACTCGAACAAGTTTGCTCCTATAAATACCTAGGATCCATTTAACCCTCCTTCACCTTCCATGGACACATCGCTGCCCTAGCCACTGCCACTAATATCCGATTGGGCATCTTACATCGTATAAACACTGCCTCCTCCCAGAGCTCTTCGACTGCAGTCATCTCCTCTGTCCTGTCCTAGTGGACTATGGACTGCTGGTATGGTGCTGGATCAGACCGCACTCCATAAAATTCAAGACTACTCTGAATAAGACCTGCAGGTTAATTACTGGGGCACCTAGGCTAACACACACCTGTCTACTGTACGCTAAAGCGCTGGTACTTGATCTTGACAAGCACCTCAAATATCTGACCTGTACCCTTACAAAAAAGACCCTCCTTGGGCTATCCCCGCCAGGATTGACCACCACCATATGCCGCTCTGTCCCACTAGTTCATAATCGGACCTCTGGGAAAACCTCTCTTGTTATCCCTAGAGCTAGGACCTCTCACGGCCAAAGAGCCTTCAGCTTTAGGGCCCCCTCCTGGTTCAACACACTGCCCCCCTCCATCTCCGAAGCTCCAACTATATCGTGCTTCAAAACTTCCTTACGTAACCACCTTATTAACACCCGAAGCTGTAATTGCCACTAGTCAAAGCCGTACTCAATACTTATGACAAAGCTTACTACTGAGCTACTAAGGACAACATAACTCTGGTATTGTTTGCATCAATCCTACCTATACCAGCTTGTTTGTATCTATGTCTTAAGTTACTGTTATACTGTGTTGTACTGTTATACTGTGTATTTTCGTTTGCCTTACTGTGACAAGGTACCTTTGTAAATGAGCCTATGGCTCAAAGGTTTTCCAAACTGCTGTTTAAATAAATAAATAAATATGCTGGAAACTGATCCCTTATTTGTCCCCTTAGGCTCTCTATTCCAATGGTAAGAGAGTGTGGTGACCCCCCCCCCTTTTTCTTGATTCATGGAATAAGGTATGTGACTTGGAGGAGCACAAGTTTAGGGTATTTATAAAAATAAGTAAAAAAACTGAAGCCACAACGACAGATGTACACTATTTAACTTTTATTATGTCACAGGCATTTTGTTATCCTGCTGACATGTTTCCTTTTGTAGATGTTACATTGTACTCCTATGTAACTTCAAACATTTTAATAAAATCTGATTATAACAAAAAAAAAGAAAACGGGGTGTATGAGGCACAGCCAGTACCTCCCAGAGTACCCTCAGAACTCTTGGGTGTACCCTGTCAGCCCCATAGCCTTGTCCACTTTCAGATTCTCAAATCCCCTCAGGACTCTTTCCACTATGAATGGACTTGTGACCACCTCCTGCTGCTTCTATGTGGTCCATTCCCCTCTCCCTCCACTCTGAAGACTGAGTAGAAATATCTGTTCAGGATATCTGCTTTTTCCTGATCCTACTTTGCACAATCTCCTCCTGTCTTTCTTAACCTCACAGTCCCTCCCCTTGTCTTCCTCTTTTCGATTATGAATCTGCAAAAGGTCTTGTCACCTTTAGCCACTCCTTTGGCTATCCTTTCCTCCAGTTGTGCCTTTGTGTCCCTCACTGCCTTCCCCACTTGCCTCTGCTTTTGCTGTACACCTCCCTGTCTGGTTCTGTGTCTCCTTGAACATCCTGAATGTCACCCCTTTAGCCTTTACCTTTATAGCCACTTCCCTTGAGAACCACAATGGTCTCTTTTTCCTCCTGTTTTTGTTCACTTCTTTTGCGCAGAGGTTTGTTGCCTTCACAATGCCATCCCTCAATCTGGCCCAGTGTTCCTCTACCACACCCAGGCAATCTCCCTACCCCCCACACACTAGTTTGTCTCTGAAGCATTCACCCACTTTTTTTAAATCTGCCCTCCTGAAGTCTAGGACCCCTGCCCTTGTGTGGTTGGCTCTGCCACTGTCCACATGTTAAACCACACTGTATGGTGATCACTGGTCCCCAAGTGGCATCCTGCTTTGATGTCTGCAAGTGCAACACTGTCCCTGTTTGTGAGCACCAGGACCAGTATTGCCCCATCTCAAGTGGTCTCACTGACCAGCTGCCTGAGAAACACCCCCTGCAGGGTGTCTAGGATGGTCCTTCTTCTAGCCAAGGCCACGGCTGGGAGGCTATAATCTATATCCGGCAGACTTACGTCCCCTCCAGCAGCACCTTCCCTATTTTATGTTCACCAAGTGTGTAGGCGTAGTGAACATTTTAGTAGGAGAGTGGGTTTTGAGGGGTGTGACACTGTCAGTCCAATAAGAGCAGTCTGCAAGGTGCTCATCAGTGTCATACCAGTCATCAGCCAGGCTGATCACAACACTGTTCTGGCTTGCTAGGCGGAAACATTATGTACTTCAAAGGACAGAGCTGACCCAATCATAGGGGGGCTCTTTCCTTTGCTCTCCATAACACCACCCAGCAAGCACAGCTGATCTGTCATGATCAGCCTGCTGTGGTCCCTCCTCCCCAGAACATAATCCCCGATGCTGGCTACAACCCTCCCACCCAACCCATTTTCATTGTGCTGCAACTAGGGAGCCCACCCCCAGTGCCGCCAAACATTAAGAAAACATATGTATATTAATATTCCATCACAGGGGTGCCCAATCCCCCATGCCAGCTACCATGCATGTTAATACTACAGCACAGGGTACTCAATTCCCCCTGCTGGCTCCCATGCATGTTAATATTCTGGCACAGTGGTGCCCAATCCCCCATGCCGGCTGCCATACATGTTAATATTCAGACATGGGGGTGCCCAATCCTCCTGCTGGCTGCTAACCCTCACCCCACCTGTTTTGATTCTGTGACACTGGGCAACCTGCCCCCCCCCGTGCCACCAAACATAACACCAACACTGGGGGTGCCCAATCCCCAGTGTTGGTACCTGAAATAAAGAAAACTGTCTCTCGTAGTGATGTCTGTTGCGTCTGTCCTCCAACCTGACCCGTTCACTCAACACTCACCACCCCGCACCCCTCCCAAGTCCTTACTTACCTACTGGGGTCCAATGCCATAATCCTGTCTGCACCAGAGAAACAGCTTCACTTTCAACGACAGATCGCAAACTAAGGAAATCAAGTATGTGGTGGGTTTTGAACTTGTTGTCATAACGTGGTCATTTTTGAATACTTTTGCCCCAAGTTTTCAACATTTCTCTTTTGGGTCCCAACTTCATGAACACAGAAACATAGAAACATAGAATTTGACGGCAGATAAGGACCGCTTGGTCCACCTAGTCTGCCCATTTTCCTACCTAACAGATAAGCTGCAAATCCTAGTTAACCAACAGCTTACTTCCTCCTACCCCCCACTAGGACTGCCTTATGCCTGTCCCATGCATTCTTGAAGTCCCCCACTGTTCTTGACTCCACAACCTCCTCAGGGAGGCTGTTCCATGCATCCACAACCCTCCCAGTGAAAAAATACTTCCTCACATTACCTCTGAGCCGTCCCCCCTCTATCTTCAAATTGTGCCCCCTTGTTCTTGCACATCTCTTTTTCTGGAAGGTGCTACCCTCTTGGACTTTAATTCCCTTGAGGTACTTGAAAGTTTCTATCATGTCCCCTCTCTCCCTCCTTTCTTCTAGGGTATACATATTAAGCTCCTTTAGTCTTTCTTCGTATGTCTTCTGGTGCAGACTCTGCACCATTTTGGTCGCTCCTCTGACAGCTTCCACTCTGTCTATGTCTTTTCGGAGATGGGTCTCCAGAACTGCACACAGTACTCAGATGGAGTCTCACCAACTGTCTGTACAGAGGGATCACAACTCCTGTTTTCTACTATTGATGCCTCTTCCTATGCATCCCAGTATCCCCCTGCCTTCCTTACTGCTTTCTCACATTGCTTGCCCACCTTTAGGTCATCTGATATAATTAACCCCAGGTCCCTTTCTGTTTTTACTGTTGTCAGTATCTCACCCCCCATTGTGTACACTTCCCTTGGGTTTCTGTTTCCCAAGTGCATTACCTTGCACTTCTTTGCACTGAATTTGATCTGCCATACATTTAACAATTCCTCCAACCTTGCCAAGTCCTTTCTCATCCTTTCCACTCCATCTTGTGTATCAACCCTGTTGCAGATCTTTGTGTCATCTGCAAAGAGACATACTTTTCCTTCCAGTTCTTCTGCAATGTCACTTATAAAGACATTAAAAGGACCTGTCCCAGTACTGAACTCCTGCGGTACCCTACTAGTAACCTCCTTTCTTCACTGTGTATTCCATTTACTACTACCCTTTAGTCCTGTTGTCTAGCCAATTTTTTATCCAGGCTACCACCTTGGGACCCACTCCAAGGCTGGCTATCATGTGAATTAATCTTTGTGTGGGACTGTATCAAATGCCTTGCTGAAATCTAGGTAGGCCATGTCCACAGCCCTTCCTGGTCTACTACTTGGTCACCCAGTCAAAGAAATCTATTTGATTCATCTGACATGACCTTCCCATCGTGAATCCATGCTGCCTTGGGTCCTGTGCCCCACTGGCTCTAGGTACTCAACAATCTTTCCTTCAGAAATGATTCCATCATTTTCCCTACCACTGAGGTCAAACTAACTGGTCTGTAGTTTCCTGCCTCTGTCCTGCTCCCACTTTGTGAAGAGGAATCACATCTGCCCTCCTCCAGTCCTCGGTACCACCCATCTTCCCATGATTTGTTAAAGAGAGTAGTCAGGGTGTCACTAGTTCTACCTTAGTTCTTTTAGAATTCTTGGGTGAATCCCATCAGGCCCCATTGCTTTGTCCACCTTCAATTTTATCAGTTCTTTCAGAAACCTTTCTTCTGTAAATGGACTGGTATCGACCCCCGTCTTCGGAGTGTTTCTCTTGTTTGGTTTAGGTAACTCCCCCTCCTCTTCCTATGTGAATACTAAGCAGAAATATTTGTTCAGTATCCTGCTTTTTCACTGTCACCCTCTACCCACATTCCCTCCCTTTATTAGCTTTAAGTATCCCTCCTTTGGTCTTTTTCGCTCCCTAATGTACCTATAAAAGGTCTTATCCCCTTCTTAACAGAATTGACTATCCTTTCCTCGGTTTGGGCCTTTGCTATTCTGACTGCCTTCCCAGCCTCTTTCTGCTTTTAACTGATAAAGTTCTCTGTCCTGCTCCTTCTGTGTTTCCTTATATTTCCTGAATGCTGCCCTTTCTCCTTAACCTTCCCTGCCACCTCTTTTGAGAACCATAGTGGTTTTTTCCTTCATTGTGTTTTATTGATTTGCTTTACACAAAGGCTTGTTGCCTCTGTGATGGCTGTTTTGATCACTCCCCATTGTTCCTCCACCCCTCCTTCCTGCCTGTTTGCTAGTGCTTTTCTGAGGCACTCTCTCATTTTCCCAAAGTCGGCCCTCCTAAAGTCCAGTACTCTTGCTTTTGTATGGCTTATTTGTATGGCGGTGTTTATCGTGAACCACACTGTTTGGTGGTCGCTTGTTCCCAGATGGCTACCCACTTCTAAATCTGAGATTCTTTCTCCATCCCCATTTGAGAGTACCAGGTCTAAGATTGCTCCCTCCTGAGTAGGTTCCAATACTAGCTGTCTGAGGCATGCCCCCTGTAGGGCATCAAGAATGACCCTGCTCTTGGATGTGCCTGCAGCAAAGGTGCTCCAGTTAACATCTGGCATATTCAGGTCCCCCATCAACAATATCTCCCCTTGTTCTGCCATTCTAAGAAAGCCTTCTATCATTTCCTTGTTCATTCCTTCCCCCTGAGATGGGGGTCTGTATACAACCCCATATGGATTGTGGCGCCATTTCCTGTCTCCAGGGTGACCCAAAGTGCCTCATCTGCCCCTGTTTACTCTTTAGTTCTGTTGCTTTGATCCCTTCCTTTACATAGAGAGCTACCCTCCTCCCTTTTTACCCTCCCTGTCCCTCCTGCAGATTGTGTATCATGGTATGTTGATATCCCAGTCATGGTACTCTGTGTACCATGTTTCTGTGACTGCCACAATATCCAGGCAACCCTCTTCCATCAAGGCCACTAGTTCAGGAGCTTGTTACACAGACTACAGGCATTAGTACTCATCACCTCCCACTTTTGATAGCCTTACCCCTTTTAGCCTCATTTCTGTCCTTACTGCCTTTGCCTTTTTACATTTAAATCTGTTCTGCTCCCTAATAACTTCTGTACCTTGGTGTTTACCTCACTAATCACCATGTTTTTGTGGGGAGGCTCGGGATTTCCCTGCTCCTTTTCAGTGCCTCCCCCCTTGGCTAGTTTAAATGCTTGCCAATGAAGCATTTAAACCTCTCACCTAGGATCCTGGTTCCCCCTGGACAGATGCAGATCATCGCACCAGTATAGGTCTGCATCCCTCCAAGTGGCTCCCCAGTCCCCAATGAAGCCAAAACCCTGAGTTCCACACCAGTTTTTCAACCACTCATTGAATTCCCTGGTGAGAAGTGCCCTAGCATCTCCCTTGCCATAGATGGGCAGCACCTCCAAGAAGGTTACCGTATGCGCTACTTGTCTAAGGCCCCTTCCCAAATCTATAAACTCCTCTTGCACTGCTCTGATCCCATTCCTAGCCAGGTCATTTGTCCCTAGGTGGACAATGACACCCAGCTCCCTCCCTCATGCAGCTCCTCCCACGATCTTGAGGATTCACTTCCTGTCCCTCCAAGCTGAGGCGCCAGGAAGGCACCTTACCTCCCTCTCCCCTTCCTCCCATTTCTACCCCTAATGATTGGAGTCCCACCAGAGTTGTTTCCTTCCCTGTGGGGTCCCATAACCACCCTCCTGTGGGTCTCCTTTGTGAAGGTTCCCAGCATCCTCCTTGGTCTCCACTGCAGGTGCCTCCATAGAGGAACCACTATCCACCAGAAGAGTGAATGAATAGTGGAGAGGTGCAGCTGGAGGGATGCAACTCTGTTCCACCACCCTCTCCCTCCTTGAGCCCACCCTGGTCCAGCCTCTCCTCTTTCTTGGCAACCTCTGAGGTAGTGGCATTGGCCCTGGTGGTCCCTGGGTGGGGGAGGAGGTTTCACGAATCCTAGCCAGGTCAGCCTGGAGACAAGCAACCTCCTCTCTCAGACCAGAGAGGTGCCTGCAAATAGGGCAGCATCGCAGCCTCCAGAATGTCTCTCGAACACTGCTCGCCTCAGCCAGTTATTGATTGCACCACTCCTACCATGTCTTATTTTGTGTCCTCTCTACTGTTTCTCTGGAGGCTTACTCTCTCCTCTGCTTACACACTCTGACCCTTCCTGTTCTGGGACAGCAACTTCTATCTCTTCAGTAGCCTCCTTCTTCCTTGCTCAATATCAGACCACCAGCAGCTGGGGGGGAGTGACTACTTTTTTACTTTAGGGTTGACAGAACCAATGTTTCTTATGATCCTTTCCTTCCTACAGCCAAACAGGAAGTTCCTGTTGACAGTCAAATCCAGTGGCTATAAAAGTAGAACTGGCTTTGGGTGGGTGGGATGGAGGGCAGTTAGTAAGAAAAAAGGCTAGCAACAGGAAGTTGTAATTTGACGCACCTGCTTTTCTAGTGTCTAAACCACACCCCCAGGTAAGCTCTCTTTCCTCCTACTGGTTTAGCAAAGTCACCTGATATAGTACCTTTCCCTGCACAGAACACACACTGCCTTTCTTTCTTTTCTTAACCCTAAATAAGACCCCTTCTACTTCTAATAAAGTTATCTGTCTACTTAATCTTAACTGACACTGACTCATGCTGAGATATAAGTTTTAAATTAACAAGAAAGTGTAGCTTCTTTTAGTTAGCTGCTTTCTGCTCTACAAGCAAGGCTAGCAACAGGAAGTTTAAACCACACCCCACAATGGCAGTGAAATGGGCAAATCCATCCTGAAAGGTGACATAATGGTAGCTGTTAAGAAATCACCTTTTAGGCAGGAACTAAAAGTTTTCTCCACCCGTGTTCATGAGGTGGGGTTATAAGAAAGGCTATGTTGAAAATTTAGGGTTAAAATATTAAAAAACAACAAAGTTACGAGCCTACATTTAAATTTATGAATGCAGACTCGTAACTTTGGTAATTTTCAATATTTTGACCCCAAATATTCAAAATAGCCATTTTTTCACAGCATCTCATCAATGTAAGAGCTGTCATTTTTCAAATCCTTACCAAATGTGTTTTCGAACGTGTGGTCACCATTTGGGTAGGATCTGAACATTTTCTCTGCCCTTGTTCATGAAGTGTGGTCATAAGTAGCCTACGTTGAAAATTTGGGGTAGAAATGACAGAAAACTACATTTTGAGCCTACATTGCAGTTTTTCAATGCACACTCGTAATTGTGGTAATTTTCAATATTTTGACCCCAGCTTTTCAACACAGCCATTTTTTCACACCACCTCATGAATTTGATAGCTGTCATTTTTCAAAATTTTCATATCCTGTCAAAATGTGTTTTCACACTTGTATAGAAAATCACCCCTTCGCATAATTGAAAACTTCTTCCACCTTGTTCATGAGATGGGTCATAAGAAAGCTAAATGGGGTCATAAGAAGGCTATGTTAAAAATCTGGGTAGAAATATTAAAAAATAACAACAAAGTTATGAGTGTGTGTTGAATTTTTTCAACACATGCTCATAACTATTAATTTTCAGTATTTTGAACCCAGATTTTTAAATAGTCATTTTTTTACACCACCCCATAAATATGTAGCTGCCCCTCTCGGGTGCAGTCCTGGAGAGGGCCACCACCCCTGCCTTGTGGGCCCAACCAAGGGCAGGGGGCCTGGGTTCTCACAGCTGACCTACGGGAGGTCCTTTCCCAAAAGTTAACAAATAAAGTGGCGGTGCCTCCACCCAGAGTACATATTTAGTGGGTTTGATTACATGCAGTACAACCACTTGGGATGTCATACCAATCCACCACCCCAACAGTTACCCCTAACGAAGACTTACCAAGATTCAAACCTCCCACATTCATTTATAACATTTGCCTTTCCCATTTCATTCAATAACATGTTCACTAAAATATCTGATTCCTTTCTGCTGCAAAACAATAACATCACGGTTATTTACAGCAGGAGGGTTTAGGATGGGGTAAGTGGAGCTGAGTTTAAACAACATTTCAATTTGCATTTCCCAGAATCACATTTCCCTTCTGATTCAAACCCATAGTTCATCACTGCAGCCACCAGATCTAACTAATTAGCTAACTGCTGCCAAGTGCCTCAAACCCAGACCCGCAGGTCCCAGTCCATTTTAAACCCTAAAGTCCAGTACTGGGTACCCAGATTTAAAGTTGCAGGCCTGAGGTGCAGCTTAATAGCCAGCATTGGTGCGCTTAAGGATTTAACTTTAACTTTGTACAGGCTTTCCCTCGGTTAGAGGTAAACCTTTATCTTTTCTATTCAGTCCTTAGCTCTACCACCTGTCCTGGTGGGCAAACATATTTATAGTCTCCAGGTGCAGGGTAATTCCTACTTTTTTACTCATGGTTCTGCAGAATCAGTCCTTAGATGGCACAGTTAACTGAAGTCCTGGAATTGATGGTATCACGGGCAGAACAAGGCTCAATGCTTGAAACAGGGGGCACAGAGGCAGCAGCTTGCTTTTTCTTCCTCTTGCTCGCAGATCTCACAGCTTGTCCCCTTCAGCCCATTGCAGGGCACGTGCACAAGGCCTGCCCACTACAGAGGACCTAGACTGGGGAGTGGCCCTCTGCCCAGCTCCCTGTGAACAGAGCGCCCTAGCACTCGGGCACAAGACCTGTGATCCCTGCAGTGGCAGACCCCACTTGATGGGGGTTAGGAGTTCCCACCTGGCCCTGTGTGTCCAGAGAAAAATGCAGACATTCTCTGCTGCTCTCTTCTTCTTTCTTCTTTTCTGCCACGGTGTGTAGACACAGCAATCTGCTTCTTTTCCTTGCTGTATCTCAGAGCAGTCAACAGGCACCGACCCCGAAGGCACCTGTCTAGCCTTCTGCTTGCATAGTCTCTCAGCTTCAACACAGCCACATTCTCGCTCCAGTTCACACATATCACCTGCACTCAAAGTCCCTTTTCTTCCTGCACTCAAAGTCCAGTTTCTCACCATGCAGGCACATAGCAATTCTCCAAATGAAGAGTCTCACTCTTCCTTTTCTTTTCTCAGCACATTCATATTCACTTGTTCCTCAATATTCCTCTGTATTCCGTCTTTTCCCATGCTTAGACGCAACCTTTGTCCTTCTACCAGGCGCAGGACAAAACCTTCATCCTTTTTCCAGGCTCAGGACACAACCTTTGTCTTTTTTTCAGGATCAAGACACAATCTTTGCCCTTTTCCCAGGTTCAGGACACAGCATCTTCTCTCTTCTTCTTTATCTCACTGCTGTGGTGCAATTTCAGAATAGCACAGAACATTCAGCATCCTGCAGCCTTCCTCTTTCTCTTCCAAGCTGCTTCTTTCTTCCCTTTTCCTGATGGAGCAAGCACTCCCTGCCCTGGGGGACAAATTGCTGGCAGCCCCCAGGCAGGCCCATCCTGCAGCCCCATTCTTTCCAGGAGCAAGAGACCCCCATCCTCCTGGACGGGCTCCCACCAAACTGACTCAAACTTCCACTGTCCTTGGCTTTTGGGAGCCCTTTTCTCACTCCCCACTGGCTGGAGCCACTGTCTTTAGGGAAAAATTAATATGCATGAGGCTCCCTCGATGCCTCATTGGTGCAGAAAAAGGTGCCTAAACATTCCTGGTATTTTCCCCCAAAAGTCCTTTCACACAGTCCCAGAGTCCCTGGCAAGAATCCTGGCTTGGTGGTTGGCTAGCTGGTGTCACCTGGCTGCTAAACGTGGTGGCTGGATGTAAACAGTGTCCAAAAGTTACACAGTGTCCTAAGCAGTGACAGTACTGAGGGGTTTAAAACATGGGTCAGATTGGACCCATTGGTATAAAAAATGTGGGTCTAAAGAGGAACCTACTGGGTCAAAACATAACCAATGGCAGATTTTGAACAGCTCACATTCCCTTCCTTTAGATATTGTTATAGAATAGGTGCATCCATTTGGAATCACTGGCAAAAGAAAGAGGGGTCGGTTTTGGAAAAGATACAACTTTTGCCCTTTTGGTGCATTATAGCGCCATCACTGGTCCCAAGACCAAATTGTCCCTGCAGCCAAACCCTGTACTTTTTTTTATTCATTTCCCCACATAGCTGTAGCCAACCCTGTGCCTTGTAAAGTGACTACACCTTTTGGCACATCAGTCAAACCCTCTGACTGTCACTGCTGCCATTTCATATACAGTAGCCCCTAGGCAGCTACACATAGCCCCAATACATTTTATAAATGTCCCACTTTATCGCCAGTAGCCAGCACATATACTTTAGTTATTCACTTAGTCATGGACTGGTGGCAACCCCTTTTTCCTTGCCACCAGTGCATTCTTTAATATTTTATTTATTTTGTTTTCCCATCACTAGCGCCAAGCACTGTCTCACCAGCGCTAGACAGGCTCATGGTACTTCAAAGGGATGGCGCTTCATTAATATTTATGAGGTGGCTCCCATATTCTCAAGTGCAATTGGCGCTCATAAAAACTCTTCCTGCTCCTCTCCAGCTGTCTCTCTCCCTCTCTGCTCAGGTCTCCGGTCCCTCTCTTACTTTCCACTGGGACCAGGACCACCAGAGAGGACAGCCAGAGAGGCTGCGGAACGGCCAAAAGAAAATATGCTTCTGCACATGCGCAGAGCTCGCTGGCACTGCAGTGCCATTTTCAAAACTGGCAGCTCTGCAAACTTGCTACTCCAGCCCTGCTCTCTCTAAAAACCCATGTGGGGACCAGCAGGAGAGAATAGAACACATGGGCAAGCCAGAAAACCAGAAAAAGAATGGAGGGTGGAAGCAAACCCCAGGGAAACTGAGCCTTTTTTGAGGGCTCGCAGGTAAGCCCCCCAACAGGGGGGTTACAAATATAACAGTCATTTCTCAAACTCTACACAAAACGTGTTTTCACACTTGTGGAGCAAAATGATATTTCGGACATTGTTTTATAAATGACACCTGTCATGCTGAGAAGGAGTTGTCATTAAAAGATTATGCTGAAAATTTGGGGTAAAAATGTGAAAAAACAACTAAGTTATGAGAAGACATTGAATTGTTCCAACATTTACTCATAACTATTTTTGCAGATTTTGGCCCCTAATGTTCAACATATCCCTTGTGTTACCCCACCTCCTGAACATGGCAGGTGTCATTTTTCAAATCCCCTCCGAAAACTGTTTCCACAGTTGCACAGCGAAATCACCTTTTGGATGGGATTTTAAAAATTCTACTTGCCTTGCTCATAACGTTAGGTCATAAAAAGACTGTTGGGCATTTGGGGGTCAAAGTGTGGGCGCCCCACCATCCACTTAAAGAGCTACTGACGCATCAAAGAAAACTTTAGAAAACATAATAATTTGGCCGACCTGGTGGCACTGAGGGTTGAGGCGCTGGATGCCACACCTTGTGCCACGCCGGCAATCCAGGTTCGGGAATGACTTTGGGTCATCGGGGTGCCAGCACGGGGGGGGTGGAGCAGGGTCTAGCACCTAACCGTAGCTCTCTTGCATCTCGCATCTTGAACGTGATGCTCATGTGTCTCCACATGCATGCATGCTCGACTGGGGGTGGGTGAAAATGACAAAGACACATAAAATACATAATGAAAAAAAAGAAAATAATAATTAGGTACAATTCTGCCTGCATTCCATTGATATTTTATAATTTCTCCTCCCTTATTTATTACTAAGAAATTTGCATGAATATATGATCTTTATCCCTAGAGTCCATCTGCCTCTATAGCTTACTCCTGCTTCAAGTCATAATCCTCTGTTGTGACATCACAATCTGTTGCCATGAGAGTAACTGTGATATCTCAAGCAGTGCTCTATGACTTTAGGTAGGGAGAAAGCAGCAGGAATAGATAAACTCTTCAGTAGCAAAGATCCTGTTTTCATATAGATGACCTCAGTAATAAATAATGGGGAGGAGGAATACAGCACTAATCAGAAATACAAGCTGGACTGTGTCAAAATATTAGGTTTTGTTAAAGTTCTCCTGAACGTGTTACCAGCTCTTTAAAAGTAAATATTGCTGCTCAGCTGCCCTATCCTGGGTAATTATAATCTAACAATGTGTTAAAGCAAGACACCACTGAAAATGATACATTGCATCCCATCTGATCTATCCTGGGTAAATATATAATAAAAATGTGTACAAGCAAGACCAACACAACAGCAATAATAGCGCAAACATTTGGCATTGACAAATACTTGTTTGCCATTGTGCTGATGTCGTCCCTATTGCCTTATCCAATTTTTCCCTTGTACTGGAGGGCTGTATGTCACACCAGTGTAAATAGTGATTCTGGCTCCTGTCCCCAGGGTGATCCACAGCACTTCTAACTCATCCTTTAATATCTTAATTCCCCTTCATTTCTGTCACTCTGATACCCTCCCATACAGCACAACCCCCCACTTCCTCTCCTCCTCCTATCCTTCCTGAATTCAGTGTAGCCTTGTGTGGCCATGTCCCATCTGGTGGATCCTGGGCGCACTATGACTCAGTAATGGCCACAAGGTCCAGGTCTGCTCTCACCCCAGTGGCTCCCAGGTTTGGAGTTTCATTTCAGACTCCTTGCATTGGGGTACATGGCTCTCCACACTGTACTGCTCAACCCCTTCCTGCCTTTGCTTGCCACTTGAAGCTTCTCTCTCTCTCTCTCTCTCTCTTCCCCACCCTCACTACACTCTTGGTGCCTTGCCTCCTCAATACCTCCCTTTCCACCTTTTCTGTTTTGTCCCCACTATGCTGCTGTTTCCTTTATCTTATGCCCTGGGTGAGCCCCCCGAGCCTTCTATTGCTTTTGCCTTAGTATATGTGAGGGGACCAGTTTATGTCTCCCTTTGTATTTCCGCATCCCCCCCCACCCCGGTTAGTTTAAATGTTCATTAAGTAACATCCAAACCTTTTACTCAGGACTGCGGTCCCCTTCCCGGACGGAAGCAGGCAATCACCTTGGTATAGATCCATGTCCTTCCAGGTCAGCTTCATGTCCCCAATGAAGTAAAATCCCTCCTCCCTGCACTATTCTTTCAACCAAGTGTTGACGCTCCTGGTGGGGAGCACCCTATCCTCACCATAGCCATAGACAAGTAGCACCTTGGTGAATGCCACCATTTGTGCTGCTTGCCTTAGGCCCCTCCCCAGTTCCCTGAACTCTCCCTGTGCTACTCCAGCCCCATCCTTTGCTAGGCAATTTGTCCCCAGGCAGACAACGACATACAGCTCCCCACCCTGTCTTACTGTCCAAGTGTTCCTTAGGCTCTACTCTCCGTCCCTTCAATATGAAGTACCAGGTAGGCACCTAATCTCCCTCCTACCATCCCTTCCTACTTCCAAATCTGTCCTCATGACAACTTAGTTCCCCACCAGAAGTTGCTTTCCCCTCTGTTGGGGTCATCTACTTCGCACCTTGGGATCTCCCCCCTTTGGATGACTCCCACATCCTCCCTCGCCACCACTATGAGTGCCTCCTGACAGCAGTCCTGTCCAACTAGAGTGGCAAAGAAATGCTGTTATGGCACAGGCTAAGGAATGTGTCACTGACCCACCACCCCCACCCTCCCGGGGCCCACCAAGGTCCAGCCAGCTGCCTCTGTCTAGGCACCCTCTAGGGCAGTGATGGCCGACTTGGTGGCCCCTAGGTGGGGCATGAGGTTCTCTGGATCCTAGCCAGCTCAGCATACAGACCAGCGACCTCCACCCTCAACCCAGAGAGGTACATGCAGATGGGGCAGCACCTCAGCCTCCAGAATGTCTCCCAGAAAATTGCAGCTCTACAACCACTGCGCCGCACCACTTCCATGTCTGCTAACATCGGTCACTCCCTTCTGTTTTCCAAATGTAACATGCCCCTACTGACCCTTCCCTTGTTCCTTCCCAGTACCCCTCCATCATGGTGTATTTTAACATCTTGCCCTAGATAGGGTTTTACTTGCTTTCCTTTAATCTGTTGCTATTTTAAGATAGAGTTCTCCCGGTACATCCCGCCTTATTACTGCATTTGAATGCTGAAAGTAATTGCTTTTTATCTGATCCCAACTGTTTTGTGAATAATTATTTATGTTGAATTATATACCTGGTTTTATTAAATCTTAACTTATTCTTGTACTGTAAGGTGTCCTGTGCCTCACGGGAAGGGCACCAATAAAAATAAATCTATTACCACTTCATTCACTACATTTTGAATTATTTCTGGAAAAATACTTATCCAGTTGGTAACCTATAAATAACTGTTTCAATATATCCTTTATATGTACCAGAATAAAAATATTTTTCAGACAACAGTGAGTTTCATATTTTTTTCACATAATTCACTTGGCAAGCTTGTTTACTATTTGCCAAATTCTGTAATTACGAAGGATGAAAAAAGGCTCTCTCATCACCTATCCATCCATCCATTCTCACAATCTGTGTTGCTTTATTTTCAGTCTTCCTCACCCCTTCCCTATCTGAAAATAAGTGTGTGTGTAGGTTAGAAACTACTGCATATAGTATGCATGATTGGTTGCATAGATGTGTTACCAACCCCATGCATCTGGCCCATGCTTTCTTGAAGCCCTCCACTGTTTCAGCCCCTGCCATCTCCTCCAGTAGTTTATTCCAGGCCTCAACCACCCTCTCTGTGAAGAAGCTCACCCTCACATTGCCTCTATTTATTTAGTTTTTGTTTACCGGGTTTGGTGCGCTAGCCAAAGTTGACTATTTTCAGGCACGACCCAGGAGAGTACACATAAAATGAGATACACAATACAAGCATATATATACAGGTAGGTTAGATACAGATCAAGTCAAACAGTACTTGAGATAATATATATAGCTAGGCAGTGAAGATAAAAAGGTGACATTAGTACATGAAAATATCTATATCTTCCTCCTTCCAATCTTAGGCTATGCCCTCTAGTTTTAGCCCCCTCTTTCCTTTAAAATAAGCTCCTCTCCTTCACCTTATCGATCCCCTTCACGTATTTAAAAGTTTCAATCATGTCACCCCTCTCCCTTCTAGTTTCCAATGGGTACAGATCCAATTCCCTACATCTCTGCTCATATGATTTTCCCTGCATACCGTGCACCATCTTGGTTGCCCTTCTCGGAACCCTCTCCATCCTATCTATATCCTAGCGTAGGTGCGGTCTCCAGAACTGGACTCCGTACTCCTGGTGTGGCCTCACCATGGCCTTGTAAGAAGCATCAGCAACTCCCTCCTTCTGCTAGTTATGTCCCTCCCAATAATCGCCAACATTCCATTTGCCTTCCCCACCGCTTAACTGCACAGGCTACCTATTTTAAGGTTTCTTGATATTATAATCCCCAGATCCCTCTCCAGCCCTGTTTTTTTGATTTCCTCCCCCCCTTGAGTATAAGCTGCTCATGGGTTTTTACACCCCAAGTGCATCACAGCACACTTTTTGGCATTGAGTTTCAGTTGTCTAGTTTCTGACCACCCCTCCAGAATCTTCGGGTCCTGCCTCATGGTCTCCACTCCCCTTGGGGTGTCCACCCCATTGCAAATTTTCATATCATCTGCAAATAGGCACACCTTTCCCCTCCAGCCCATCCACTATATCACTGATGTAGATATTCAAAAGGAGGGGTCCCCTGGGGCACCCCACTCATCACCCCCTCACTGTGGAGTGCACCCCATTTACCACCACTCTTTTGCTTCTGCCCTCTAACCAGATTTCCACCCACCTAATTATTTTCCATCCCACTCCTAAGCTTTCCAACTTATTTACTAGTCTTCTATGAGGGACGGTGTTGAAGGCCTTACTGAAGTCCAGATAGGCTACATCCACCAACTCTCCCTGGTCAACCACCTGAGTCATCCAATCGAAGAACTCTTATCAGGTCCATCTGACATGACCTTTGATTCGTGAAGCCATGCTGCCTATCGTCCTGCAGGCCACTGTCCTCCAGGTAGTCCACCACTCTTTCCCTTTATTAGTGTCTCCATCACCTTACCCACCATTGAGGTGAGGCTGACCGGGAGATAATTCTCTGCCACCTCCTAACTGCCCCCCCTTGTGCAGTGGCACCACATCTGCCCTCCTCCAATCCCTTGGCACACACCCTGTATCCAGGAAAAATTTAAACAGTCTCGTCAGTGGGGATGCTAGCTCATCCCACAATTCCCAGAGTACCCTCAGGTGCAAGCCATCTGGCCCCATTGCCTTGTCCACCTTTAACCTGCCCAGTTCCACCCTTACCCTGTCTATGCTGAACAGGCTAGGATCCACCTTCTTGCCTTCTCTACCCTTCCCCCTCAGACTGGATCCCTCCCCAAGAAGACCGAGCAAGTAGCTATTTAACACCTCTGCTTTCTCAAAGTCCCCTTCCAGTTGTATTCCTCCCTCCCCAACAACCTTACTATCCCTGCCTCACCTTCCTTCTTTTCCCACACACCTAAAAATGTTTTATCTCCCTTTGGCCTGCTAGCTATTTTCTTCTCAGTGTTCACTTTAGCCCTCCTTATCTTCTGCCCTGCTATCTTCCACTTTTCTCTATAAGCCTCCTGTCCTCCTTACTTTGTGCCATCTTATATTTTCTGAATGTTCCTTTCCTTTCCTGACCGCCCTGTCACCTTCTTTGTAAATCAAGTGGTCTCTTCCTTTTTGTTCTTCCTCACCTTCTTAATGCAAATTTCAATGGCTTTCAGTACCCATAGAAACATAGAAACATAGACTTTGACGGCAGATAAGGACCGCTAGGCCCATCTAGTCTGCCCATTTCCCTACCTACAGGATAGGTCGCAGATCCTAGTTAACCAACAGCCTATTTCTTCCTACCCCCCACAAGAATTGCCTTATGTCTGTCCCATGCATTCTTGAATTCTCCCACAGTTTTAGACCCCACAACCTCCTCAGGAAGGCTGTTCCATGCATCCACTACCCTCTCTGTGAAATAATACTTCCTCACATTGCCCTGAACCGCCCTCCTTCTATCTTTAAATTGTGTCCCCTTGTTCTTACAAGTCTCTTTTTCTGAAAGATGCTACCCTCTTGGACTTTGTTGATTCCACTGAGGTACTTAAAAGTTTCTATCATGCCCCCCCTTTCCTCAAGGGTATACATATTAAGCTCCTTTAGTCTCTCCTCATATGGCTTCTCTTGCAGACCCTGCACCATTTTAGTTGCCCTCCTCTGGACTGCCTCTATCCTGTCTATGTCCTTGTGGAGATGGGGTCTCCAGAACTGGACACAGTACTCCAGATGGGGTCTCACCAACTGTCTGTACAGAGGGATAACAACTTCCTGTTTTCTGCTGATGATGCCTCTTATACATCCCAGTATACCCCTAGCCCTCCCTACTGCCTTCTCACATTGCTTGCTAACCTTAAGGTCATCTGATATGATTACCCCCAGGTCCCTTTCCTTTTTTGTTGTTGTTACTACCTCCCCACCCATTGTGTATTCTTTCCATGGGTTCTTGTTTCCCAGCATTATTTTGCACTTCTTTGCATTGAATACTAACTGCCATACTTCTGACCATTCCTCCAACCTTGCCAAGTCCCTTTTCATCCATTCCACGCCTCCTTGTGTATCAAACATGTTGCAGATCTTTGTGTCATCTGCAAAAAGGCATACTTTTCCTTCCAGTCCCTCTGCAATGTCACGGATGAAGACATTAAAAAGGACTGGACCCAATACTGAACCATGCGGTACCCCACTAGTAACCCCCCCTTTCTTCAGAGTGGACTCCATTTACAATTACCTTCTGTGTCCTGTTGTCCAGCCAATGTTTTACCCAGGCTACCACCCTGGGTCCCACTCCCAGGCTGGTTAATTTGACTATTAATCTTTGTGTGGACTATGTCAAATGCCTTGCTAAACTCTAGGTAGGCCATGTCCACAGCCCCTCCCTGGTCTACTACTTTGGTCACCCAGTCAAAGAAATCTATTAGATTCGTCTGACATGACCGTCCCGTGAACCCATGCTGCCTTGGGTCCTGTGCTCCACTGGCCTCTGGGTACTCGACTATTCTTTCCTTCAGAGTGACTCCATCACTTTCCCTACCACAGAGGTCAGACTGACAGGTCTGTACTTTCCTGCCTCTGTCTTGGACCCACTTTTGTGAAGGGAATCACATCCGCCTTCCTCCAGTCTCAGGTACCACACCATCCTCCATGATTTATTAAAAGAGTAGCCAGTGGTTTCAATAGTTCATCCCTTAATTCTTTTAGAATTCTGGGGTGAATTCCATCAGGACCCATTGCTTTGTCCACCTTCAGTTTTAGGAGTTCTTGCAGACCTTTTCTTCTGTGAAAGGACTGGGATCGACCCCCCTATCAAGAGTGCTTCTGTTAATTGGATTAGGCACTTCCCCCTCCTCTTTTGTGAATACTGAGCAGAAATATTCGCTCAGTATTCCTGCTTTTTCACTGTCCTCCTCTGCCCACCCACTGTTCATTCTATTCAGCCTCACTATCCCTCCCTTTGTCTTTCTACACTCGCTGATGTACCTATAAAAGCTTGTATCCCCCTTCTTAACTGAGTTGGCTATCTTTTCCTCAGTTTGGGCCTTTGCTATTCTGACTTCCCTCCCTGCTTCCTTCTGCCTTAACTGGTACAGCTCTCTGTCTTGCTCCTTCTGTGTTTCCTTATACTTCCAGAATGCTATCTTTTTCTTCCTGACTTTCACAGCCACCTCTTTTGAGAACCATAGTGGTTTTCTTTCATTTTGATTTGTTTATTTGCTTCACACAAAGGCTTGTTGCCTCTGTGATGGCAGTTTGATAATTCCCATTGTTGCTCCACACCTCCTTCTAGCCTGTTTGCTAGTGCTTTTCTGAGGCACTCTCCATCATGCCAAAGTCAGCCCTCCTAAAGTCCAGTACCCTCACTTTTTCTATGGCTTGACTCTGTAGCTGAGTTAACGTGAACCACACTGTTTGATGGTCACTTGTCCCCAGATAGCAACCCATTTCTAGATCTGAGATCCTCTCACTGCCCCCGTTTGAGAGTACAAGGTCTAAGATTGCTCCCTCACGAGTGGGTTCCAAAACTAGCTGTCTAATGCCTGCCACCTGTAGGGCATCAAGAATAGCCCTGCTCTTGGATGTGGCTGCAGCAAATGTGCTCCAGTTAACATCTGGCATATTCAGGTCTCCCATCAACAGTATCTCCCCTTTCTCTGCCATTTAAGAATGCCTTCTATCATATCCTTGTCCATTCCTTCCCCCTGACATGGGGGTCTGTACACAACCCCTGTGCGGATTGTGGTGCCCTTTCCAGTCTCCAAGGTGACCCACAGTGCCTCCTCTCCTCCCTGTTTACTCTTTTGTTCAGTTGCTTTTATCCTTCCTTTACATAGAGAGCTACTCCTCCCCCTCTTCTCCCCTGCCTGTCTTTCCTGTAGGTTATGTACCCTGGTATGTTAACATCCCAGTCATGGTTCTCTGTGTACCATGTTTCTGTGACTGCTACGATATCCAGGCATCCCTCTTCCATTAAGGCCATCAGCTCAGGGAGCTTGTTGACCAGACTACGGACATTGGTACCCATTACCCTCCATTTCCTGATGGCCTTACTCCCTTTTGCCCCATCCCTGTCCTTCTTGCCTTTGTCACTCTCTCCATTTACCCTGCTCTTCTCCTATCGACACCTCTATGTTGGTGTTTGCGCACTACTACCGTGATTATTTGGGGGGCTAGGTTTTCCTGCTCCTTTCAGTGCCTCCCCCTTGGCTAGTTTAAAGCTTGCCAATGAAGCATTTAAACCTATCACCTAGGATCCTGGTTCCTCTCCCGGACAGATGCAGCTCATCATGCCAGTATGAGGCTTGCATCACTCCAGTGGACCCCCAGTCCCCAATGAGCCAAATCCTGAGCTCCACACCATTTTCAACCACTGATTGAATCCCATGGTGCGGAACACCCTAGCCTCTCCTATGCCATAGATGGGTAGCACCTCCGAGAAGGTTACCTTGCATGCTACTTGACTAAGGCCCCTCCCCAATTCCACAAACTCTTCCTGCACTTCTCTAATCTCTTTCTTAGCCAGGTCATTTGTCCCTAGGTGGACAATGACATCCAGCTCCCTCCCCTGTGCAGCTGCTCCGGCAAGCCTGAGGATTCGCTCCCTGTCCCTCCAAGCCATGGCGCCAGGCAGGCCTGCCTCCCTCTCCCTTCCTCACCCAGTTTCTACCTTCCTAACAATGGAATCCCCACCAGGAGTTGTTTCCTTCCACTGCAGGGTCCCCTGCCACCCTCCTGTGGGTCTCCTTTGTGGGTTCCCAGTATCTCCTTGGTCTCCCACTGTGGGTGCCTCCATAGAGAACCACACTTTGCCAGAATGGCATAGAATTGTGGAGAGGTACAACGGGAGGATCGCCCTCCCTGAGCAACTGTGGTCCAACGCTCCTCTTTCTTGGCAACCTCTGAGGCAGCGGCAGTAGCACTGGTGGTCCCTGGATGGAAGAGGAGGTCCCACAAATCCTGGCCAACTCAGCCTGGAGATGAGCAACCTCCTCCTCAGCCCAGAGAGGTGCCTGCAGATGGGACAACACGCATCCTCCAGAACATCTCCCGGAAGACTGCTGCTTCACAGCCACTGCACTCACCACTCAATCATGTCTTATTTCTGGCCCCTTAACTGTTTGCAATCTTACTCTTTCCTCTGTTTTTTTTTTTCTCTCTCTCCTTACTTTCAGCCTGTGTGCCCTTTAAGCTCCTGATTGTCCTGTTCTGAGACAAGAATATCCTACATTTCGCAGTAGACCACTTACTTGCTCAGAAGTAGACCTCAAGCAGCTAGAGGGGGCCAGAGAGCTACTCTTGCCCTTCTAGGATGGTGGGTCCTTGGTGATTATGTGATCACTCACTTCCTGCCCTTAAACAGAAAGTTCCTGTTGTCAGTCAAATCCTGTGCCTATAAAAATAGAACTAGCTTTAGATGAGGGGGGGTGGAGGGGGGAAGGAGGCAATATAGTCCCAGAGAAGCAGAGTCCTCTACTTACCAGATCTTTCTACAAGTAATTTAAACCTCACAGCAGTTAAGTCCTTTCAGTCACCTGAGATTTACACCTAGATAACTCTTCAGATACCCATTCAGTTCAGTTAACCCAAACACACACTTTTTTTTATTTTGTATGTTAGTTTTTTTACCCTTAATTAAAGGTCAAATACAAAAGTTCTTCTACTTTAGTCCCAGCAGAGAAGTTCAGTCACACAGCAGTCCTTTCTCCTGGTGTCTTCTGCCAAGTTATTCCCACCCCCCCTTTGATAGCTTCCCATAGCTCCTCCACATCCTCTATATTCCCTTTCCCTGACATCTCTTCCCTAACTATCCTCATTCTGTTAAAGTCCATCTTCCTGAAGTTCATAACCCTCGTACTGATCTGATTTGCCTCCCTTCCCATCTTTACCCCGAATCTTACAGTCCTGTGATCACTTGTACCTAGTCTGTCACCCACCACCATCTCTTCCACACTTTCCCCATTTGTGAGGACCATGTCCAGCAGGTTATCACATCTAGTGGGTTCCCTAACCAGCTATTGCATGAATACACCCTGTATCACCTCAAGGATCCCCTTGCTCTTAGCTGATATTGCAGCTGGGCTCTCCCAGTCCACAATCAGGGAGGTTTAGGTCCCCCACTAGTAGAATCTCCCCCTTAAGAGTCATCCATGTAAATGCCTCCATCAGTTGTCCATCCCCTTCCTCCCCCTGCATACGAGGTCTGTATACCACCCCCAGCCTCAAAGATTCACCAGTCCATTTGTCCAGTGTGATCCACATGAGCTTTGTCTCTCCAACCTTCTCCTGCCCTTCCATTGCCCTAATGTAGTCTTTGATGTATAATGCCAAGCCCCCCTTCCAGTCCTGTCCCTCCTAAACAGTCTGTAGCCTGGGTTAACTGTCTCCCAGGCATAATGTTCTGTCCACCATGTCTCATTTACCGCTACTATGTCCAGACCCTCATCCACCATGATGGCCTCCAAGTCCACCATTTATTTCCAAACTCCTGGTATTGGCTGATAATCCCTTCCACCGTGCTCCCTCCCCATGCCCTCCCTTTCTAACCTTCCCTTGTTCTTGCTGTTTTCCAGCATTTTATCTCCATCCTGTGGGGAGGCTAGAACCTCCATCTCTCCTGGAGTAGTCTTTTACTTAACCCCTCCCGATTCAGTTTAAATTATGTATTCGTTCAATAAAACTCCTCAACTTAGTCTTCCATACTACTGAACCCTCCTTGTTCAGGTGCAGTCTGTCTGGGGCAAATAGGCTCTCGTCCTCCCAATGTTATCCCCAGTCCCCCACTAAACCCAACCCCATCTGCTTGCACCAACCCACCAGCCATTGATTGAATTCCTCAATCCTCTGCTTCCTTGATGTGCTTGCTCTTGGCATAGGCAGTACCTCTGAGAAGGCTACAGAATGGAACCCCATACTACTACAGAATCTAGCAAGCTCCCTGAACTTTGTCTGCACCTCCATTAGACTATTTCCCTCCAGATCATTGGTGCCCAGATAGATCACCAAGTGTGACCTTCCATCCTGCTGTTTGCACCATGAGGGTATATTGTGCCTCACCTCTACTGCCGTCCTCCTGGCATGCACTCAACCCAAACTGCACTGCTCTGTCTCCCTTTCTCCCCATCAGATTCCTTTAGTACTGAGTACCCTATGAGCAAGACCCTGCTACTCTTTTCCTTCTGCTTGTACTTTTGGACTTCCAGCTTATACTACTTTCCTGGCATCTCATTTACCTCCCTGTTCCCATTTTCCCCCTTGTCCGTCTCCTTCCCCTGAGTTCTGCTCTCCCCATGAACTACATCCTTTCCCTCCCCCGGTGCCACTCCCAGTTCCACTCCTTCTCATCTCCCATTTTGCATGCTCTGCCCCTTCTCTTGTTATTGTCTTGCCTCTCCACTGCCTGATTCCCTTTGTGAATGGGTACCCTCCTCTTCCCCCCCTCTGCTGATCCTCTCCCATCTTGAACTTATTGTAGGCTCCCTTACTGACTCTTCTGCATGGTATGTCCCCCTTAAGAGTGTTTTCACCCCCACACCTTGCTTCTTTTGGCTACTTCCCCGTAGGTTCCCTCCCAAAGGTGCATCCCCCATTCCCCTTCCTCCAGAACATTCTATTACCTTAGCCCCCCCCATCCCCTAGGGTCTCCTTGCAGCCACTCCCTTCCCCTCTCAACCTCTTCATGTGTCCCCAAGGGTGCAAATCTGTTTTCCTGCTCTGCACCTTTGTTTTGCAGCCTGCTGTCAGATGTGCCCCCTCTTAATTTCTGCCCCTTCCCTGTTTGTGCTTGCTTTGCTTTTTTTGATCCTACTCCCTGCCACTCCCCCTGACCTCTCTTGTCTTCTTCTACACCTGCTCCTAAGTCACTTGCAACCCCCCCTTATGTTCCTCCGTTCCCCTCTCGCTCCACTGGTGCATCCTTTGGACCCCTCCAGTCTTCTCCCCTTCTTCTCGCGTCTTTTTCTACACCTGTTTCTAATACCCCTGCAGTCCCACCTATGTTCTCGCTTCCTCCCCGTCCAGCTGGGTGCCCCCTTTGGACCTCCTCAATCCTTCTCCCTTCCTCTCACCCACACCCTGCTTGGTGCCCACCTCAGCAAACCACCTCCTCTCTTAGCTGTGTGTAAGCTGCCTGTACCATGCAGCCCCAGCCTCCATGCTATATCTAACACCACTTGGCTGTCGCACACCCGTTGCACAGCCACCCTCCCAAGTTGCCCCTTGCCCTAGTGGCCCCAAGACCATACCCAAGACCTGCCTGAACCCTTTTCGGGCTACCCTCCCTCCCCAACTTCGCTGTCATAGAGAAAAGGTATTCTCAAAAAGGACACTTTTCTGGACTTTGAAACCTTAGAATAAGGTATAGTTTAGAACAACAGTATATAGTGTTTTCTATAAACCATCCAGTGTTATATTATTGGTATTCAGTAGTCCCCACGTCAGCCATTGTTAGCCTATCTGAACATGTTTTAACCACGGATGAAGAGACTGTGTTAAATAGAGGACTTTCCTTTTCATTGACCACTGATCTTAACCATTTTCAAACTGTCATAGATCTGCACCGTTTTGCTAGAAAAGTTACTTTGAAAGCTATATGGTAATACTGATGTGGATAGAGATGAGACTGCTAATGCTGCAACTGTAACTCCTGGTTTAAAACCTAAATCTAGTTACTGCCCTGTATTCAGTCCTACAATGTCTGTTTTGTAAAAAATGTGAACATGATATTAACAACCTTGTAAATGATTTTCCACCTAGATGGTATAATAATTGCACAAAAGGTGAACGCATTGCACTTGATAATTTGTCTGCAAATCAGAACATCATAATTTAAAGTGCAGACAAGGGGGGCGCAATAGTTATCATGGACAAAATAAAATATATTACTGAGGTACAGAGACAGTTGGCAGATTCTACATTTTACCAAAGGCTACCGGGTAATGATACATGGGAACTAAAGAGAAGAATAGATTGTGTCTTGGAGGAGGGGTTGACTAGTGGGTTCATTTCTGATATACAGTACAGAGCTTTAATAGTTACACATCCAGTGGTGCCCACTATATATTGTCTTCCAAAAAATACACAAGGATCCCTTGAATCCCAGGTAGACCAATTATTTCTGGGTCAGGTTGGCTCACCGAGCCATTATCCAAGTTGGATGCCCATTTCCAACGATTGTACAGGGTTTACTATCCTATCTTAAGGATTCAACTAATATTATAAACAGTCTTGAATCCATGGAAGTAGACAGTGATTACCTCCTTCCTACACTGGATGTGGATGCATTATATACTAATGTACCACATGATGGTGGCTTGGAAGCACTTGAGTATTTTCTGGACCAGAGACCGCATCCCCATGAAGTTCCAACTGTTTTTTTGTTACATCTAGCTGAATTGGTGCTAGATTCAAATATTTTTTGTTTCAGGGTATTTATTATAAACAGATAAAGGGAACTGCTACTGTATGGGAGTCACCATGGCTCCAAGTTATGCAAATCTTTATGTGGGTAAATGGGAACAGGACTGGATTTGAAGTGACGCCACAAATCCATATTATAATTATTTGTATTTGTGGTGTTGCTTTATTGATGATATTATTGTAGTCTGGAAGGGAACATACAAGTTATTTCTTGATTTTGTTAAATGGTTACATTCTACAAATAAACATTTGCGATTTAAATCAGTTGTGAATGTAGAGTAGATTCATTTTTTGGACCTCTTCATTATTTACTAAACCAACAGATAGAAATAGCTTATTGTTAGCCAGTAGTTTCCATCCTGGACATATATGTATCAATATACCTAAGGGTCAAATGATTAGGACATTAAGAAACTGTACAAGGAGGGAAGATTTTGTCATCCACAAAGATGAACAGATACAAAATGGGGAACGTGGTTATGGAAAGGAGGTGATACAGAAGGCAGTTGAGCCGGTGGAAAACATGGATAGGAATTTAACTTTGGCACCAAGACCGGCGGTCCCTAGGCAGAACAATCAATATCAGTCAACCGGATTTGTTATCCAGTATAGTACAAGGAGCACAGGCCTTAAGAAAATCTTACTGGATAATTGGGGATACTGAACACTGATGAGAAAATTAAAAAACATATAGGGGACGGACCCAGGGTCATTTTTACACAGGCACCTATGGTAAAAGACAAAGTGGTTAGATCTTATTTACCAGTGGAAACTAAGAATACCACAGTTTGGTCAGCACCACTTCCAACAGGAACTGAAAGATGTGGAAACTGCAAATGTTGTCCTTTTGTAACAGTAACAAATACATTTCAAAACCCCATCACACATCAGATCTTTAAAATTAAGGATCTGATTTTGTGTTATATGGTATACCACAGCAGTAGTATATTTACTGCAATGTTCATGTAGGTTTTATTATAAACAAGGAATTTAAAATTAGAATTGGGGAACACCTTAGGGCATTAGAGAAGCATGATATGACATATGCTATAGTGCAGCATGTAGTAAAGTGCAGGGATCCACAGATAAAACATGATATTAAGTTTATTGGACTTGAGAGAGTAACAGTGGGACCAAGAGGGGGGTGATCTGAAACAAAAGATAGGGCAAAGAGAATGTTTTTGGATATTTGTACTTAGGTCTAGAGGTTCCGTGTGATAATCATGACTTTAAAAGCCACGATTTCTAAATGAGTGACTGAATTTGGGCTGGCAGTATAGCCTAGAGGTTAGAGGAACGAGATGTGAATGAGCTCGATACATCCAGCAGACCAGACCTGAGTTTGATTCTCACAATCTCCACTTGCATACTGTAGACTCTGAGGAAGTCACTTAACCACCCAGTGCTCCCAGGTTGCCCCTAAAGACAGGCACTTGTGCCTAGTGGGGCTTACCCAAGACTAAAATAAACAAATAAATGTCAGCGAATGCATTATCAGCGACACTACATGATGGCGCATAGTATTAATGGCAACCTAAGCGTTTCTGCACCAACTTCTAACACTACACAGTAAATTGAGTGCAGTTCAGAAACTGCTCGCAGTGTTTACAGTAACCAGAATATGATTTAATATGTGGAAACCATTAGAGTACAATCCCCCAGCGATGCTCCTTATCCTGTTAATACAACAACCACATCTCCGTAATAGCACCACAGTCTTCTAAACTACTACCCAACATAGGCATGACACTCTTTTGCTGTAACTTTCTCACCTGTTCACAGCGATCATGATGCCCAAAATCTGTGCAGTTTTTTTAACTCCGTCCTCATGACTTTCACCCTGAGAACCAGCTTCAGAGAGGAGTGGCACTGCCTATATGGGTTGGGTCCTCACTCTGTTGGGGATTTTCATCCTATAGTCAACTGCATATCATTGGTTCGTCCCCGAGAGATAGTTCCAACCACACCGGCATATCAAAATGGGGTGCGGGTACTGACGTAGCTCATCTTAGCCAGTTAAGACTTGGTGGTGCAGCATCAACTAGCTAAAAATACAGGATCATTTTATTTAAATAGACAATATGATGGTTAGCTATTGGGATGGGCGGTTGGTTGTGGAGCCCACACTCAGTGGGGTTGCTTTTATTGTGGTTGTGGAATTTAATAAACTTTAATGAAACACACTATGTTCGCCATTATTTAAACTGCTAAGCATTATTTTGCAAAGGTGCTATTTAAGAGAGGTTGCCATTGTGAGATTTGTTCAAATTTAGTCACTATATTTGTGTCACTATTTTTGCTTCACGATTATCACGGGATGCCGGTCTAGAAAGGGCCTGGGACTGAATGACAATATAGATTTGGCAGCCTTCTTGTGAATCAGTGGGTTATGACAACTAGGTTTTTTTTTTTTTTACTTTATGTTTATTGTTTTATACAATACATATAGTATAGTCTACCAACATTTGATTAATGAATAATCATTTATCACCAGGAGGGCGCCACTCCTCTTAATATACCAATACTTCACATCAAATGTATAAAGATACGACATTTGGGGGTAAGACCTCTTATATATTAACAGAGTTTCCATAATTAAGGCTGTTTGAGGAGCCCATGAGAAGCATTAGGACAGTATTAATATGGTCAAAGTCTAGTATCCATCATGACTATCCTATTCAGGAGTCCAAAAAATAATTATCCTACATGCAAAAACATTGTATGTGCACAAAGTGCATATCTTAAATAGATAATGTGTTACAGAGTCAATTCAGAATGGCATTAAGATCCAATCTTCAGAACTATTCTTAAAACCTAGATTCAATACTCTGAAAGAGATAGGCAATATTTAAAGACAGGCAATATTTTAAAACAAGGCGCTTAAACTGCCCAGACCAACCCTATTACTTTTATCTTAGCTGGCAATTATCATTTACAAACAGCTGCAAATGAGCAATAAATTGAAACTTTAGGAGTGATTATTACACAGGACCAACTATTTTAAACTTGTAAAGAGGAAGTCCAATCTCTGCCAAAATTAGAGAAGCAAACGGGGCTATATGTCCAACATAGTGAATACAGACATAAACATATGTCTCGTCAGGGCTCAACTGTGTTTTTCATTCGAACACTTTAAAGCCTCATGTACAGTACCTTTTTAATTGAAAAAAGAAAATGTTCATAATCCACCCAGGTCATCCTCAGACTTTGAATCTTCTTCTTGCAAAGGCCACTGTCTAGACGGAGCGTTCTTCTGACACCACAGCATGGTGTCTGCTGGATCCGGAAAAATGAAGATACGGCCTCGGTGTACTATCCGAAGCCTGGCTGGAAACACCAAACTGTGTGGAATCCCAGATTCATGCAGGAGCGCTTTGATGCCACTGAACTTCTTGCGCTTCTGTCTGGTGGCATATCCCAGGTCAGGAAACAGGCGGATTAGTTTGCCATCACATAGGAGGGTTTTTCTTAAGCCTTGCTTCGGCTAGGAGGTGATCCCTGGAGCCTGGCCCATCTGTTACTATTAGGACGGCCCTGGTGTCTCTGAATCTTCCACTCGACCTCGGGGAGTAACTCTGTAGGCTTTCTGGAAGCGGAGTACCGTGGCCTCGATCTCCCCACCAAGTTGTTAGATCAGCCAGTCCTGTAGATAAAGCATGAGGTGATCTCCTTCACTTCCCTCCAGTAGTCCTATTAAACGTATATTTTGTGACCGTGCTTGGTTTTCCAAAGTCTCCAACCTCATTTTCAGCTTATTATTTTCTTTAACCTTAGTTGCGACTGTTCCCAAAGCAGTGTCAGCTTTCTTCGAAGATTCAACCGAGGCCAACGTGACTGCTTCAATCGATGATTCTACTGTGGCTACTCTGTTGGTGAGGGTGTCAAACTTATTTGACAGCCCACACTGAGGCAATAAGACGATTTAGTTTAATTCCAACCGTTTGCAATGTCTCTATAGGAGGGTCCTCTATATTTCGATCCTCTGGTTCTTAAGTCGGGCCTAGTGGTCTCTGACAGTCGAAGAGCTCTGTAATGCTTTTAGCTCTAGTTCCTTCTCCTGTGCCTTATCTCTTTTGGGATTACCCATCTCTTCTCAGTCGATCTTCACACACTCCACTGTAGTTCAGAAGATTAAGTTTCAAGTATTTTAAAGATATTATTTACTTTTGCCAGAGATTAGACAAAGCCTTATCAAAAAACTGCCATTTTCTCAGGCTCAACAACACCCCCCCCGACAACTAGGGTTTTAATATGTAAAATAATTATATATATATATATATATATACACAGAAATAGTGACGTGATTGTATATGATAATATATTTATATATGATAAGCCATGAGACAGTCATTGCACTAGCTGTAGTATTTTTAGGAAGTAGGGAGCCAATAATAAAAACAGATTGGGTTCTGTGAATATCACTGAATATCCAATAGCTAAAGTAGCTTTGATAAGTATAAAACTCCTTTAATTATGTGGCATCAGGCGATGTAATGCTAAAAAAGCTATTAATAATTAGGGTGCCTATTTTACTGAGACATAATTATGTGAGAATGGGAGTTAGTAATAATGAAACAATTGAGTTCTTTAAACATTATTGAAACATAGTAGCTAAGGAAGCAATAATAATTGAAAACTCCCCGAATCTTGTGACATCAGCTAATTGTTGATTAAATATGTCAATAGTAGCTGGGGTGTCTCTTTACTAAGCTAGTGATTTGTTTGATTGCAATATACTGTTATGCATACAATTAAATGCAGGAATGCAGTTTTTTAATTGTTCACTAACTGTTTTGAAATTAATTGTGTTGCACTAGCACGTGAATGAACACTATTTAAGATGTGAAATGCTGCTGCTATTTATCTCTGATGAAGTTTGATGTTTAGCTAAGCGAAACGTAAGATGTGAGCCTGCCTTTAGGCATATTGCATTGTGAGTCAGTATTTTTGCGCTGATGCACTTTGTGAATTAAAATCACTTTAAAACAAATGGCCTTGACTGGGTGCTGATGTTTTTTATTTTGTAAGTTCAAAGATCTTCCAAATTGTAGAATTTAGTGTGTTGTTTTTATTTAAGTAAACTTGTATTATTTTCTTATCAACTCTGCCTGTTGTCTGACTGTGTGATCTCACATTTTAACAGAAGGGTTTTTTCAAAGACTGTACACTTTGTTAACGAAGATAGCGACCACTCACCTATCCTACAAAACTACTTAGGCAAGAGGCTGCAGTGGCAGTGGTAGGATTCAAACCTAAATGTAGTACAGATTCTTGGGGACTCGAAACTACAGTTTCCACCCTCCCGCTGGGAAAAAGGAATGTTGGTAATGCTTCTTGAACCCTACAACTGCTCATGGGTTCTGTAAAAAGGGGGATCCTCCCTGCAAACAGGAGGTCCTGCCGCACTTCTGAGGTTGGGCTCATGACAGATTTTGTGCCAGCTACTGGAATTTTGAATGGTCTTACAAAACCATTGCATAATCAAGGACAGAATCTGGAAAGGGGAAAAAGAAATTTGTTTGCTGACAACAGACCCTATCCTGTTTTAATTTTTTTTTTTAGCAGAGTAGTGTGGTATAGAACAATTTCTTCTCAGTACAATGTTATGAATCTGGAACAGCTGAGAAAGATCTGTGTGGAAAAGGGCATTCCCAGTGAGAACTAAAATAAAAAGCGACTCACAGAGGCCCTTATGGCAGCTGAGACTGAGGACGCGCTCATGCTTAGAGCCACAAGTGGTGACTCCAAATGCCCAAAGCCTAGAGGAGAAGGAGACATCTACAGACCAGGAGCTGGAGATGAGGAAGCTGCAGATGCAGGAGAAAGAGCTTGAGAATGAGCACAAAGGTTTGAGATGGAGCAAAAAGGTTCGAGATAGAATAAGAGGAATGACAGCAACAGAGAGAGGCTGAAGAAAGACAGCGACAGAGACAGGCTGAAGAAAAACTGCTCCAAAGAGATGAACAGCAACACCAGAGGGAGTTTGAGCTGGAAAAGCTGAAGCTCCAACAGACAGCAACCCCAACAACACCCAAGCAGGTAAGTTGTGGGGTGGGTCTGAAACTCCAGGACTTGGGTACAAGTTAAATTCAAAATTAATGGCTGAGTTTAAAGAGGGGAAGTATATGGACATGTTTTTAAATTCATTTGAAAAGGTCTTTATCCAGGCCAATCTGCCCAAAGAGACCTGGAGTTTTCAACTGTCTCCACTGCTTACTTGAAAGGAGGGAGGCACTGGGATAGATAGATAATCTTGATAGTAAAGATTTTGATAAGTTAAAAATTGCATTATTAAAAAATATGACCTGAACCCTGATGCATACAGAACAAAATTCTGGAAACTCTGAAAGGGGCTGGAAATGAGCTTTGAGGAAGTAGCCACTAAACAGCATCAATATTTAAAATGTTGGTGGATGGGGTGAAAGCAGATTCTGTTGAAGCTACTGAAGAGGTGGCATTGCTTGAACAGTTTTACTGGATTTTCTCACTTGATCTAAAGCCTTGGTTGGAGGACCAAGATCCTAAGACTGCCGAAGAGGCTGCAGAGCTGGCAGATCACTATGCTTATAGCAGAGCTGCTCCCAAAGGGAATTCAGGGGCGAAAGGGAAAAGTGGCCATTTTGGATAATCAAAAACCACAGGGCCCCTGCAAAAAGAAAGGAACCCCCAGGTGCCCAAAGGGGAGTTTAGGGACAAGAAAAATTATGAATGCTAGTATTGTAAACAGCCAGGCCATCTTTCTAGGCAGTGTACTAAGAAGGCCCAGAAAGTAAAAGGGCCTGCTCAAACTGAGACAGTTGCCCACTGTATCCCTGACGCTATCCCTGACAATATGAGGGGGCACATTCACCCAGTCACAGTGAATGAGGTACAGACTAGAGGGCTAAGGGATACAGAAGCATCTCTTACCCTGGTGAAAGGGGATTTGTTGGGGGCTGAACAAATACTGTCAAATCAGTTTATCTCTGTGAGGGATTACACTGGGGAAAAGAAAACTTACCCATTAGCCAGTGTTACCCTGGATTGAGGAGATGCAGGTGAAGGGATAAGGAAGGTGGCTGTAGCTGATAAACTCATTATGGATGTTATTGTGGGGAATGATGTTCCACAGGGAGTGGTTTGTGTTGTGACCTGGAGCCAAAAGAATAGGAGCTCCTGTGATCTTCGGGACCCCACAGAAATTCAGACAGGAGAGGTTGGGAGACAGGCCAGCCAGCCTGTGGCTCTTGTAAAAAAGGGTGATAACAAGGGGTTGGGATTTCCCATAATGGCAGTTAACCCAACTGCTACTGGAGTGTGCTCTCAGAAGGAAGGGGTTACACATAGCCCGGGAAGGGGGAATGTTGTGATACTGAGTCACCTACTGACACAGCTATGGACCTCAGCCTGGGAACTGATGTGAACAAGCCCCATGCTCTGGGTAAGTAGGAAGACTTAGCAGCGGCCTAACGGACAGACCCTAGCTTAGAGAAGCTAAGGACATGTGCAGAGTCTGCTGAGACACAGGGAGGTGATGCAAGACACAGGATGTATTGGGACAATGGACTGTTATATACACAGGACAGCAGGACAGAGGGAGGGGTGATGGGCAGGCAGCTTGCTGTTCCCCAGGAGTATTGTGGGTTATTGCTCAACGTAGCTCATGATATTCCCATGTCCGGACATTTGGGCATTGCTCGCACTGTGGAGCACTTAGCCCACAATTTCTATTGGCCCAATATTACCAAGCAGGTGAAGGAATACTACAAATCCTGTCACCGGTGTCAGGAAATAGAGAAGGCTGGAAACAAAGCTAAGGCTGCCTCTGATTACCTTACCACTTTGTGGAGGAGCCATTTCAGAAGACTGGAATGGATATTGTGGGTCCTTAAAATACCCTAGGTTCCTCAGGAAAACGTTATATTGACAAACGCCGATTATGCCACCCACTACCCTAGCGACTGTGCTGTCCTCCACTAAGGCGGACAAGGTGGCAGACGCTTTGTTGGGGATTTTCCCATGTTGGATTTCCACAGAAGGTTATCTCTGATCGAGGGGGTAACTTCATGTTGGACCTAATGACATGTTTGTGGGAGAAGTAGTGTGGTACAGAGGCACATGACGCTTACCACCCACAAGCCAATGGTCTTGTAGAGATTTAATGGGACCCTAAAAGCTATGCTTATGGCATTTGCAGAACATCATGGGTGGGACTGGGAGAAATACCTGCCCCCCCCTGCTGTTTGCCTACAGGGAAGTGCCACAAGAGTCGACTGGGTTTTCACACTTCGAGCTCTTGTATGGACACATGGTGAGGGGGCCCCTATATTTAATACAAGAGGACTGGGAAGGTAAACATACCACCCAGGGGACTTATAGTGGAGTATGTGTTAAAATTCAGGGAGACACTGAAGGAGCTTATGGGCATGGCCCAGAGCCACGTGGTAGCGGCCCAGAAAAAAAACCAAAAGACCTGGTACGATCGTGGAGCCAGAGCTCACTTGTACAGGGTAGGACAGGAGGTAATGGTTCTGATTCCGGTCTGGAAGGACAAGCTACAAGCTGAGTGAGCGGGCCATACAGGTAGTCCAGCAGGTAAGCAATGTAAATTACATTGTAGTTACCTGACCAAAACACACTCACAGGATGTATCATGTCAATATGATGAAGCCATATTTTAATAGGCTGACATGGTACTTGCGGTTTGCAGTCCTGGGGAGGAGCTAGGTGGGGAGGACCCCTTCTCGACTTGTTAGCTGAGAGCAAGCAGCCGTCATCTGTGGAGACCATCAGGCTATCACCCCAGTTAATACCTGGACAGGCCCAAGAACTGAGGACCGTTTTGCGAGACTTTGTCTCTTTATTTACAGCAAAGCCTGGACAGACACTGCTAGCGGTGCATGATGCAGACAAGGGGACCCAAGCACCCATACATAGGACAGTTTACCGGGTGTCAGAGACAGCCCTCAAGGACATTAGGAGGGAGGTGTGGGAGTTGCTGGATCTAGGGGTGATCCAGAAATCCCACAGCCACTGGGCCTCACCTGTAGTTCTTGTACCAAAACCGGATGGGACTACATAGTTCTGCATAGATTATTGTGGGCTTAACACCATCACAAAATCTGACGCCCACCCAAAGCCATGCACAGACGAAGTGTGCTTGACAAACTAGGAAGGGTGACATACTTGACTACAGTAGACCTGACAAAGGGGTGCTGGCAGGTGGAACTGACTGACAAGGCTAGGGAAAGGTCAGCATTCATCACCCCAATCAGCCTGTTTGAGTTCAAGGACATGCCCTTTAGGATGAGGAATGCCCCTGCTACCTTCCAGTGGTTAGTAAATCAGGTGTTACAGGATACTGAGGACTTTGCAGTCGTCTACCTGTACGATATTGCTATCTTCAGCAGTAGCTGGGAGAAATACCTGATAAACCTGAGGGAGGTGTTTGGCTGAATACAGGTCACCGGTCTGACTATTAAGGCCGATAAGTGCCAGGTGGCCATGGCAGAGGTCACTTATTTGCGACATGTGGTGGGGCGAGGCCAACTCAGCCCAAATCAAGCAAAAATAGAGGCGACTGTGCCATGGCCCACACCCGAAACCCAGAGACAAATCAGGAGCTTTCTTGGGACAGCAGGGTATTACAGAAAATGTGTTCCCAACTACAGCTCCCTGGCCACTCCTTTATCTGGGTTGTTGATGAAGAATAAGCCTAGGAGGGTAAAATGGGATGCAGACTGTGAGCAGGCTTTCACACAGCTGAAAACCTCACTGTGTAGGGCCCCAGTGCTAGCTGGGCCAGACTACAACAGGCCATTTGTGGTACAGATGGATGCCTCAGATGTCGGAATAGGGGCAGTTCTCACCCAAGTATCCAATCAAGGGAGAGAGCACCCCATTGTATACTTAAGCAAGAAGCTGCTTTCATGGGAACAAGCCTATACAACAGTAGAAAAGAAATGTCTCCTTAGTTTGGGCATTAAAAAAACTGGAACCATACCTTTATGGGAGGCATTTTAAGCTCCAAACTGACCACAACCCGTTAGTATGGTTGGGCCAAATCAGGAAAACAAATGGAAAACTTCTGAGATGAGTATTGCCTTGCAGGCTTATAACGTGGAGATTTTGCATAGGCCTGGGTCTAAGAATGGGAACGAGATGGCCTGTCTCACATACTGGATCTACAACTGAGCTGGGAAAATGTGCAATAGAGGCGTGTTCCCCAGGTTCTCTTTTGGGAGGGAGGGATGTATCAAGAAAGACCTATATCCTTTATTAATGTTCCTATGTAGGTGCTGTAAGGTACTCCTGAGGTAAGACATAGTTTCTTTAATAATGCCTTTAAAAAGTAAAGAAAAATAACAAGAATTTCTGTTAAAGCCAGCTTAGGCCTGGCACTTATCTAGATAAGGAACATACAGGTTTATGACCATAAAAGTCATAATTCTTAGATAAAACTGGGTATTTAATTTCCAATAACAGGAAGCAGTCAGGAGGATGGTCTAGGGCCAGGGGCTCAAGCCAAATGCATAGACTAGATGTTCCAGGGGCTTGACATGGAACCACAGTGACACCTGCAGGATAAGGGTAAACTGCTGCAACCCTATGTCTGTATAGCTAGAGTATATACCCCATCACAAAAGTGACGGGTGGGGCTTGAAAATGACCAGACTTTATCTAATAGACCCATCTTGAAATCAGGGCATTCTCCTGAAGGTTTTCAGAAGAGAAGATACATTAGCTTAAAGTTAAAACCCTGAGAAAGACTTTTTCCTTAGACATCTCAGAGCTGAGATAACTTAATATGTTTATATACTTGGGTTGAAGTATATGATAGGTCTTGGACATACTTTTAGAACAAGACCAGCAGTTTTATGGAAAACTGATTTTTCACATGATAAACAGAAATTCTGATTTTAAAGTCAGAATTTGGGAACAAGGACTTCACTCGTCAAGATAAACCCTGAGTTTTGAAAAAGGACACTCAGAGACTGATTTTTAATTCCAACAAATCCTGTGTTTGCTGAAGAACTTTTCTTCACCTACACAGAGAGAAGGTTATTCTCAAAAAGGACACTTTTCTGGACTTTGAAACCTCAGAATAAGGTATAGTTCAGAACAGTATATAGTTTTTTCTGTAAACCATCCAGTGTTATTTTTGGTATTGTCTGCAGTTCAAAGATCTTCCAAATTGTAGAATTTACTGTGTTGTTTTTAAGTACTTTTTTTTGAATTTCTTATCAACTCTGCCTGTTGTCTGATTGTGTGATGTAACATTTTATCAGAAAGGTTTTGCAAAGACTGTACACCTTGTTAATGAAGATATGCGCTCAGCTATCCTACAAAACTACTTAGGCAAGAGGCTGCCAGTGACAGTGGTGGGATTCAAACTCGAATGTAGTACAGAGTCAAGGGGATTCGAAACTACAGTTTCCACCCCCACTGGGAAAAAGGAAGATTGGTAATGCTTCCTGAACCCTACAATTGCTCACGAGGTCTGTAAAAAGGGGGAATTCTGACTGCAAACAGGAGATCCTGCCATGCCCCTGAGGTTGGGCTCATGACAGCCAATACCACTCCCCCCCCCCAATCTTGTATTCCGCCTCGGATTTCAGTTAACTCCATTTTGGGAGTATTTGACTTCCAAAATAAAGCAAAACTCTAAAATAAATGGGATGAAGTCATTGACTTCAAATGTAAAAGACAGAATTGGACGACTTCCAAAACTGACGGCATAAAAGCCAAGAAATGATGGATTTTCCAAAAGAAATTGTATATTACTACTGTTTGCATTGACATCCATAAATTGATCCTTCCTTGTATACTGGCTATTAAATTGTGGGATGTGGGAAGTATTTTGACTTCCAAAAAATGGGAATGACTTAGAGATTTTTTACTTATGGAAGTATTAGACTTCCACTAAAAATAAATTAATTGAATCCCTGATTCCGTCCAAGGTTTTGCACTTCTTCGCATTGAAACTTAGTTGCCACACTATTGACCATTCTTCAAGCTTCCTTAGATCCCTATTAATTTTTTCCACACACACACACACAGAATGTGTCTACCCTATTGCAGATTTTAGTGTTATCTGCGAAAAAGCATACCTTCCCTTCTGGCCCCTCTGCAATGTCGCTTATAAAGACATTAAAGAGAACTGGTCACAGTACTGATCCCTGTGGCACCCCACTGATCACCCTCCTTGGAGTGAACTCCATTTACCATCACCCTCTGATGCCTATCCCCCAACCAATTCCTTACCCAGTTTACCACTTTTGGAGTCACTCCTAGGCTACTCAGCTGGTTTACGAGTAAGTAAGTAAGTAAAATTAATTTTTAAGTGCTTTTCAAAAACCAAAGTGCTGTACATACCTGTAAATAACAGACAAATACAAACATCAGTAATAATAAAATCATGCACCATAGGCTTTTGCAAATAAGAACATTTTTAACTCTGCTTTAAAGCTCTCAACGGTCAGGCAGCTTCGTATGTGGAACGGTGTCAAAGGCCTTACTGAAATCTAGGTAGGCTACATCCGCCATTCCACCCTGATCTACCTCCTTGGTCACCCAGTCAAAGAAATCTATCAGATTTGTTTGACATGACCTCCCTAATGAATCAATGCTGCCTTGGATCCTATAAGCCACTAGTTACAAGATATTCCACAATCCTTTCTTTCAACAGTGATTCCATTATTTCCAAAGGGTTAGCAGAGCACTAAATTGATTAGCACCATGCTAACTTTGAACAGCGCCGATGATCGGGGCCATATTCAGAGACCCCCCTCTGGTGCATCGTGCTAACCCAGTAGCATGACCACACAGAATATATCACTGTGCCTAAGCAAATGAGGCATCCCCATACTTAAAGAGTATAGCAGTATATTTAAAAGTTTCGGCAGTGGTAAACAGTTGCCATCGCAGTGCTGTTTAATGCTGCTGAACCTTGTCTGTAACTCTGAGTACTGGATGTGACCCGCCTCAAATTTCCTGGCCTTTGACTGTTTGAAAAGCCTTGTATTCTAGTGGCCCTCACATACCCACCAATCGCCTATGTCATTCTGTAAATGATACTCCTGGTTTCTAGTGCCTCCCAATGATCACCCATGCCAGTCTGTACGTAATATTCCTTGAAGCCTAGTGGTCCCCTCCCATGATTTCCCATTCCCAGTAGAAATGTGCACTCCTCCTGGTAGTGTAGTGGACCCCTACCCACCTGAATGCATTCCCGAACCATCACCCATTCCACCCATTCAGGACCCACTACCCCGCACTCACCCATGGCAACAGTTGGTACCAGTCAGCACCAAATCAACAGTGACCAGCACAGATCTCTGCTCACCTCTTCAGCTGGATTCCATCTGACTGTCAGTGAGTGATCACAAGACCGTCACTCGCAGTCACTCCCGACAGTCAGACAAGTGGCCTGCTGTGGAGGTTAGCACAAGACTGAGCTGGTTGCCATTGATTTGGTACCAACTGGTATCCTGGGGGGGCCTGAGTGGGTGGATCAAATGGGGGTCGTCGGGTCCTGAGAGGGTGGGTCAGATGAAGGTTTGGCAACTGTTTGGGGGTTCACTACACTTGCAGGGAAGGGGGTTGCACTTTTTTTTACCAGGAGCAAGCAACTGGAGAGGTGGGGAGGGAGACCACTAGACACTGGGGAATATTATGTACAGAATGGCATGAGCAATCAGGGGTCAGGGTTTGCTAGACACCAGGGAATTCACTAGCTGTATGCAGCACAGGTGCTCCAAGGGAGTCTACCCCAGCATGCTAATGAGCCCTCAGCGCCTTGGATGCCCAGTGGGTTCATTACATGCTTAGGCTGAATATGACCCACAGGAGCACTTGTGCTACCCTGTTTTGCACAACTGTATGTCCAGTGGGCTCCCCATGTGAGCCATATTCAGCCCTGGGCTCTGTCAGCGCAGCGTACAGTCACTATGTGCTTTGCTTGACCAGCCCTACATAAAAACATAGAATTTGATGACAGATAAGGACCATTAGCCCATCCAGTCTGCCCATTCCTCCCTACTTGCACCATTACTGCAGACTGTACTAAATCTATAGTTCTTTCTTCTTCCCACTTTCTTTTCTACTGTAATTCTCTTATGCTTATCCCACATTCTTGAACCCCACCACTATTTTCATCCCCACCACCTCCAGTGGAAGCCTGTTTCAGGAATCCCCCTATTTTTCTGTGAAGAAGTACTTCCTCAATCTCTCCTGAATCTACCCTCCTCCAGCTTCATAGCATGTCCACTTGTTCTTGAGCACCTTTTCTTCTGAAAAATACTTCCCTTCTGTACCTTATTTACCCCCAAGGAGTATTTAAAGGTCTCTATCTTATCCCTCCTCTGTTTCATGGTGTACATATTGGGGTCATTTAGTCTCTCCTCACACTGCTTTTGATAGAGACCCTTCACCATCTTAGCTGTTCTTCTCTGGACCACCTCTAGCCTATGTCCTTCCAGAGATGTGGTCTCCAAAACTGGACACATTACCTTAGGTGGGGTCTTACCAGTGATCTATACAAAGGCAATGCCATCTCCCTCATTCTGCTGGTAATACCCCTCCCTATGCACCCATACATCCCATTAGTCCTCCTGACTGTCTTGTCACATTGCCTGGCCACCTTTAGGTCATCCGATATGATTTTCCCTAAGTCTCTTTCTAGCCTGGTGGTCGTCACTACCACTCCACCTATTTTGTACTCCGCCCCAAGTTTCCAAACTCCTAAGTACATTATTTTGCACTTTTGCACATTAAAACCAAGCTGTCATACCCTTGACCACTCCTCTAGTTTTCTCAGGTCTCTTTTCATCTTTTCCACCCCTCTGGAGTTTCCACCCTATTGCAGATTTTGATGTGATCTGCAAAGAAGCTGACCTTCCTTCCAACTCCTCTGCAATGTCACTTATAAAGACATTAAAGGACTGGTCCCAGCATTGATCCCTGAGGCACCCTGCTGGTCACCTCCCTTCCCTGGAGTAGTTACTACCACCCTCTGTTGCCTATTCCTAGCCAATTTCTTATCCAGTTTGCCACCTTTGGACCCACTCATGAGCTACTCAGCTTGTATATTAGTCTCCTATGTGGAATGACCAAGGAAGTAGACAGGGGCCACGCTGTGAATTTGCTATTGACTTCAACAAGGCTTCTGATTTGGTACCATACAAAAGGTTTCTCAAAAAGATGGAAGACCTGGGTGCAGCTAAAACCATAGTGAATTGGGTGGGTAGCTGGCTAGAAGGGAGGCAGCAGAGGGTGGTGGTCAATTGGGTTAAATCAGAGGAAAAGAAGGTTTTGAGCAGGGTTCCACAGGGATCTGTCCTGGGTCGGGTCCTCTTCAACATGTTCATTAGTGATACTGGTGAGGGAGTCCAGGGCCGGCTGTGACTCTTTGCAGATGATACAAAACTATGTGGGATGATGGATAGTGATGAGGGAATAATAGATATACAGAGAGCCTTACAAAATCTAGAGGGGTGGTCAAAGGTCTGGTAATTAAAATTCAATGCCAAAAAGTGCAAGGTAGTGAACCTAGGAAAAGGAACCCCAAGATGGAGTACTGATGGGTGGAGTGATACTTAGCACTACAGAAGAGGAACGAGATGTAGGAGTTATTATAAGTAACTCCTTAAACAAACAAGCCAGTGCAACAAGGCCTATAGCAAGGCTAACAGGATTGGGACCTGATTCACCATTATTTTCTATGTTACAATTAAGAAAAGTAGATAGGAATCTTCATTCCAGTGCTTCTTCTACACTCAAGGTCCCAAATGTAAGAACTAATGTGGGAAGCAAGCCTACTCTATTTCTGCTCCTCCACTGGAATAATCTACCTTTGAATTTACAACAAATAATGAGTTATGCAATTTTAAAGTCTCCCTTTGAAATTTTATATTGACACTTTGATATGTGACTGTTTTATGTTTGCTTGCACGCATGTGCAAGAAACATAGTGCTATCATCTGAGTTTTTCAGAGGTGTGTCAGCATCTTCCAGTTCAGTCAGCATGTTTGCAGGCATGGTCACAGTTCTCCAATCACTGCTGGAGCTGTCTATGACAGCAGTTGAAAATGCAGTGGCATACAGTTGAAAGAGGGAGCTACACTTCAGTGAGCAGCTCCTCCCCACACACACACACATTAACTGTGTTGGTTACCTGATAGGATGGTGTAGTCTTGTCTAGCTTAGAGAGACAAGCCACACATCATTACTTAATAAACTGTTCTTGCCACAGCAGGACCACCAAAATGTGGGTGCCTAACAGTCCTTACACACACCAGCTCTCCAAAGCACACCTTCATGGACTCCATGGGTTCTAATCCTCCAGAAAAAATACCTCAGCATTTGATGTGAAAACTCAGACTTTGTTGCATGTGTAATTCCAAGCGCTTTCTCTACTAGACTCTGTCAATGTAAACTCCCGCTGGTAAAGCCTATGCAAACGAACTTGAGCTGCATTGTACTACCTGCAGCTGAAGCAAAGAACAGCCAGCATGCATAAAGGAAAACAACATGCTATGCATTTCAGCAGCAGCCAGTGGGGGAGATTTTCATGACTGAAGCACTTTAATGCGCCTTTTAGTGCTGTCATATACACACCCTTGTGTGGTAATTCACTAAACTGCACACTTAGTCTGGTAATGCAGCTTCAAAATTTTTTTTTCTCTGAATTGCCGTGAGATGGCATTTAGAATCACACAGCTCCTTCTCAAATCAGATGCTCAATGAAGTCACATCACCTTGTGACCCTAAACATCTTAGGGTTGAACATGTACCCTAACAAAATAGCGAAAACTAGGTATAGAAAAGAAAACACAAATTCAACGTAGCTCACAATCAGAATCCACCCTTTTCTCCGCGAATCTGAAGCTGCCTAACAGCTCACCCTGCGTTCATGCACTCCCTCCGATTCAAGACAACGATACCGACGGGGTACTGTTGCATTTTATTTCATAATTTCCTGATCCCGTTGCTGCCATCATACTGATACAGTAATTGTTTTTATGGCTCGAAAACTGCTTGACATTAGCTGAATTATAAATGGCATCCCTGTTTGACGGTGTGGTGCGGAACATGGTGGTGCTCAAATTTTAAGTCAAGTATTACATGCAGATATGTTGTTATTGACTCATGTTACTTACCATTTTATACATCTATTGATTTTTTCAATTCACTTTTGCTGACAAATGTTGATCGCAGGGATTCTGGTGTCACAATTCAGTTCAGCGACGTGTAACATCTTAGTGCAGATGCAAAGTAACTGTTTTAAAATGCTGCAAAAGTTAACAGTCATGAAGATGCATGAACCTCTTTCTTCAGCGCCTGGAGCTGTAGTGGTGTTATTGGTAAATGCATGTCCCTTTGCTCCAGATCTATCAGTGAGATGTCTATTCTGTGCAATGGACAGTGGCTGAATGTTATCAGCTGACAGTTTCATTTCATTACCAACAGATAAATATTCAGGGCTTTGCAATGCAACTTTGCTGGTAGCACAGTTTCATGCCCCAAGTGTCTGTCATCAGTTAGTGGTTATATCTTAACTAATGATCACAAAAAGTATGAAAAAGATTTGCCGCTGAGTAATGTAAATGCCACTCCACCTAAGCACCTTTAGGCTGCAAACAGAATTTGAACGTATAGGGATTCTGGACCAGTGTATCACCCACGCACAGCAATGGTTAATAAGTTTTAAGCACATTCTCAGGACATTGTTTCACTTGCCCCCTCTCCCCACTACAATCTTGGTCATCTGAAATAAACCTGACATTTTAGTATCTGTTTTACATCTTGGCTCAGTTAGGCAATCAGCGCTGTAAGAACATAAATGGACATATAAATGGGGACTATAACATGCCGTGGGTTCTTGTGCCTTAGTCCAGCTGTGCAATATCAGCCTGAAGCTCAGGTAGGGCTTACTGTCTACCACTTTGTTCACCCCCCCCATGTACCTGTACCATTTCACATCCTCCCTTGCCTTAGTCCAGCTGTGCTACATCAGTCTGAAGCTCTGGTAGGGCTTACTGTCTACCATTTTGTTCACCCCCATGTAACGCTGTGCTACATCAGCCTGAAGCTCTGGTAGGGCTTACTGTCTACCACTTTGTTCACCCCCCCCATTACCTGCGCCATTTCACATCCTCCCTTGATCTACAGTGAATGGATCCCTCATTCATACGTCACATATGCACGCACAAAAAAAAAAACCCCGGTCTTCAAAACCTAAGATACATTTATTATGTTTGTTATGTTTGCTTGCACGCATGTTCAAGAAATAGTGCCATCATCCGAGATTTTGGAGGTGTGTCACCCCCTCTTCCAATTCAGTCAGTGTGTTGGCAGGCGCAGCCCCTGTAAGCCAATGCATGCTGGAGCTGTCTATGACAAGCTCCAAAATGCAGTTGCATACAGTTCAAAGGGGGAGCTACGCCTCAGTGAGCAGCGATATCACTTGCTCATGCGCAGCTCCCCCCCACACACACATGCAGGTGTCCACGCCCCCCGCACGCACGCATGCACACACTGTATAGCGACGGGGGTGCCCAATCCCCCATCGGCTGTGCTGCGCTCCCCGGGCCCCCCCAAAGCCTTCCAATGCCACGCTGGGTACCCACCCCAGCGTGGTAACTCATGATATAGCCGACGGGGTGCCCAATCCCGCCGGCCCACTGTCCTCACCCCCGAGTACTGGGTGCCATGCTGGAGCCCACTCCAGTGTGGCAATTGATGCTTTGGGTGACGGAGGTGCCCAATCCTCCGTCGGCTGAACGCCCCCCCAAACGTCCTTGTGCCATGCTGAGAGCCCACCCCAGCATGGCAAATGTCCCGCATCATCATTGGAAACAAAAAGAACTCCTGTAAAGAAAAAACTGTCCCACGTAGTCTCCCTGGCCCCCCACCCACTGCGAACCCTGCTTCCCCACACACCCCTCACCCCATACTTACCTCCGGACCTCAGCATGACGATCTTCGGTGGACCAGGAACACATCTGCACTCTTCAAAGCCGACCGCAAACTGAGGAATTGCCGGTAAGCTGTATAATGGGCTAGACACTCTGGATACAGAAGTTAATACCAGCCCATTTACAGAAGAAAGGGTTCTGAAAGAACTCTTAAACTGAAGGTGGACAAGCAATGGGGCCTGATGGGATTCATCCCAGAATTATAAAATAACTAAGGTAGAATTAGCACACCACTGACTACCCTGTTTAACAAATCATGGGAGGATGGGGTGGACCCGAGGACTGGAGGAGGGCAGATGTGATTCCCTCTTCACAAAAGTGGGAGCAAGGCAGAAGCAAGAAACTACAGACCTGTTAGTTTAACCTCAGTGATAGGGAAATGATGGAATCACTTTGAAGGAAAGAATTGTCGAGTATCTAGAGGCCAGAGGGCACAGGACCCAAGGCAGCATGGATTCACAGCAGAAAGGTCATGCCAGACAAATCTGATAGATTTCTTTGACTGGGTGACGAAAGTAGTAGATCAGGGGAGGGCTGTGACATGGCCTACCTAGACTTTAGCAAGGCATTTGACACAGTCCCACAAAGATTAATATACAGGTTAGCTAACCTGGAGTGGGTCCCAAGATGACAGCCTGGGTAAAAATTGGCTAGAGAATAGGACAAAGAGTAATAGTAAATGGAGTCTACTCTGAAGAAAGGGGGTTACTAGTGGGTACCACAGGGTTCAGTATTGGATCGGTCCTCTTCAATGTCTTTATAGTTACATTGCAGAGGGACCGAAGGAAAGTATGTCTCTTTGCAGATGACACAAAGATCTGCAACACAGTAGATGCACAAGGTGGGGTGGAAAGGATGAGAAGGGACTTGGCAAGGTTAGAGGAATGGTCAAATGTATGGCAGCTTAGATTCAATGCTAAGAAGTGCAAGGTAATGCACCTGGGAAACAAAAATCCAGGGGAAGAGTACATAATGGAGGGTGAGATATTAACAACAACAAAAATGGAAAGGGACCTGGGGGTAGTCATATCAGATGACCTAAAGGTGGGCAACAATGTGAGAGGGCAGCAAGGAGGGCTGGGGATACTGGGATGCATAGGAGAGGCATCACCAGTAGAAGACAGGAAGTTATTATCCCTCTGTACAGACAGCTGGTGAGACCCCATCTGGAGTACTGCATGCAGTTCTGGAGACCCAGTCTTCACAAAGACATAGACAGGATGGAAGCTGTCCAGAGGAGGACAACTAAAATGGTGCAGGGTCTGCACCGGAGACATATGAAGAGAGACTTAAGGAGCTTAATATGTATAGCCTCGAGGAAAGGAAAGGGGGGGGACATAATAGAAACTTTCAAGTACCTCAAGGGAATCAACAAAGTCCAAGAGGGTAGCATCTTTCAAAAAGAGGTGTGCAAGAACAAGGGGCACAATTTGAAGATAGAGGGGTGGCTTAGAGGTAATTTAGGAAATATTTTTCACAGAGAGGTTGAGGATGCATGCAACGGCCTCCGGAGGAGGTCGTGGAGTCAAAAACACTGTGGAATTCAAGCATGCATGGGACAGTCAAAAGGCAATTCTAGGGGTGTGGGGGAAGAAGTAGGCTGCTGGTTAACTAGGATCTGTAGCTTATCCAGTAGGCAGGGAAATGGGCAGACTAGGTGGGCCAAGCGGTCCTTATCTGCTGTCAGATTCTGTTTCTATGTTTCTATGTAGATAGGGGTTTTCAACTGTGTTGCATATCTCAGGCATTTTTTGGAATTTTGCACCAATTTTCAACATGGGGTTTTAGGACCCTTTCATGAATGATGTAACGCTGTCATGGCGCGATCGGCGATTTCGCAGTCACCGCGCCGAATCACCCTTTTGGGCCTGAATAATGCCATGACAGTGACATCATTCATGAGAAGGGTCCCAAAACCTCATGTTAAAAATTTGGTGCCAAAATTCCAAAAATGACTGTTTTATTTAGCTGCAAGGCTATAGTTCCTACGCAGGCTCATAAGTTCGCGAATTTTCAATATTTCTCACTCCAGATTTTCAACATTGCCATTTTACCACACTTTCTTATGAGCAGTACAGCTGTCATTTTCACATCTCACCCAAAATGTGTTTCACCATGTAGCGTACAATGGCAGCTGTGTATGTAAATCACGTAATGACAATTACGAAAATCACAGTGACACTGTTCATGAGCAGAGGTCTTAAATGGCTATGTTGAACATTTGCAAAAATTCTTAAAATGACTGTTTTACGAGCGTCATGCTAGCCCTACGCATCAGTCAGAAGTTCTAAATTTCAATATTTTCACTCCAGATTTTCAACATTGCCATTTTACCACACCTTCTTATGAACAGTACAGCTGCCATTTTCACATCTTACCCAAATGTGTTTCCGCCCATGTAACGATAATGGCGCAGTCGTGTGTGAGATCAATGTACGGACAATTTAGAAAATCACAGTGACACTGTTCATGAGGTGAGGTGTTAAATGGCTATGTTGAAATTTGGTGAAAAATTCAAAAAATGGCTGTTTTCTGATGGTGTGGTTCTATACACTTTCGTGAGGTTCTTGAATTTTCAATATTTTCACTCCAGATTTCAACATTGCCATTTTGCCACACCTTCTTATGAGTAGTACAGCTGTCATTTTCACATCTCACCTAAAACTTGTTTCCGCCTATGTAGCGCATAATGACGCAGTTGTGTGCGTAAATCAATGTACGGACAAATTAAGAAAATCACAGGACACTGTTCATGAGCAAAGGTCTTAAATGGCTATGTTGAACATTTGGTGAAAAAATTCCTAAAAAATGACTGTTTTACTGAAGGCATGCTGTACAGTTCCTATGCATGCTCGTAAGTTTGCAAATTAATATTTTCACTCCAGATTTTCAACATTGCCATTGTATTACACTTCCATGAACAGTACAGCTGCAATTTTTCATATGTTGCCCAAAATGTGTTTTCATGACATGTGAAGCGCATAATGGTGTTGTTGGTGGCGTAAAGCAATGTTTAGAACAGATTAAGAAACTCACAGTTACACTGTTCATGAGCAGAGGTCTTAAAATGGCTATGTTGAAAATTTGGTGACAAAAGTCCGTAAAATGACTGTGTTACGAGTGAGCATTGCGCAGTTTCCACGCACCCTCGTTAGTTCATGACTCTGTAATATTTTCAGTCCATATTTTCACCAGTGGCATTTTTCCACACTTCCTTATGAACAGTACAGCTGTCATTTTTCACAACATGGCTGAAGTGTGTTTTCACGCTTTCAGCACAGAGATGCGCGGTCGCTGTGGGAAATCATTGTTCGGCACAGATAAAGAAAATCACAGTGACACTGTTCATGATCGGAGGCACCAAAATGCCTGAGTTGACAATCTGCTGTAAAAAATCCCCAACCTAATTATATTACGGGTGTGCGTTGCACAGTTTTATTTTTTTTATTTTATTTTATTGAAATCTAGGATTACAAATACCTTTGAGCAGGAACTGCTCGTTTACAAAGGTTCCACGTCGAAGGAATGGGGTATATACATACATACAAAGGTCAAATATAATAATACATAGTTACACAATAACAAGAAGTAAGAGACTGAGGCTTAGGAAATTCCAGTAATTCAAAATGTGCCAAATGTTAGGTAGCATGACATAACCAGCCAAGGGCAATCTTGAAATAAGCACTGCAGGTGAGAGGAAGGGGATGCAGACAGGAAGGCCATTGTTGGAGTGTAGAAGGTGAGGTAAGAGCTCTAAAGGGAGAGAGAGAGAGGGATAAAAGTCAGGAAATGCCCTGGGGAGGAAAGGGAGAGGGCAAGGGGGTAGGTAGAAGGAAGCAAGGCAGGAAGAGACAGCTTCAAGACTGAAGTTTCTATGTACGTGATTTCACCATTTTTTAAATATTTTACTACAGATTTGCACATTGCCATTTTTTACACCTCCCCATGAACAGTATAGCCGTCATTTTTACATCCTGTTCGAATGTTTTTGGCGCCTGTGGTGCTAAATGCCATAGTCACTGTGCATAAGCAGCTTTCGGCTAACAAACTGATATTCTCCCTGTTCATGAGGTGGGGTCACAAACAAACATGTTGAAAATTTGGAGTGAAAATACCAACGAATGCCTGAGGTATTAGGGTTTCCAACCATAATGCCCAACCCTGTAGAGAATGACAGGCATCAGGGGTGTGACTTGGGATTCTTGCCTGTGATGCTCATACCATTCCACACCCTGCAGTCAGTGAGAGGCATCGACGTATGCCTTGGACTCTTTGACCCCAAACTTCACCCCATTCTCCTATATCACACCCATCTCGCCATATTTCCTAATGAAATGGGGTGCTCAAAAGGGCCAAAGACCCCAAGGAACACCGTGACACTTGTCAGTGTCTGCAGGGTGGGATGTGATGAAATGGCATGGCCGTTATGCCTGATGACCCAAATGCACACCCCAGTGCCTGCCACTCTCTGCAGGGTGATGGTGGGGTTGGCTTCAGTTCAATACTTCACTGCCATTCCTATTACGCAGCTCTGTAACTTCTACACTACCACTGCCAATGCCAGCAAGCAAACATTCGGCATTGACAAATGCTTGTTAATATAATGTTTCTATTGTGCCTTGACATGCTTGTTTTTTGTCTTTCTAACACCATGACTGTACTTATGGTCCCGGGTCGTGTTTGAAAAAGGGTCTTGGCTCATAACACTTACCTGTTTAACAAAAGTTTAAATAAAATATAAATAAAATGCTGGGATGTATCAGGAGGGGTATTGATAGCAGAAGAAAAGAGGAAACACGTCCCCTATACAGATCCCTGGTGAGACCTCACCTGGAGTACTGCATCCAGTTCTGGAGTCCTCACCTCAGAAAGGACAGAGATAAGTTGGAAACAGTACAGCACAGAGTAACAAAAATGATTCAGGGTCAGCAGGGCATGCCTCAAGGCACTATATATGTATTCACTGGAAACCAGAAAGGAGATGGGAGATATGACAGAGACCTTCAAGTTCCTTAAAGGAATTAACAAGGTAAACTGCAGGGAATTACTTACCCTGAATACCAACTCAAGATCATGTGATCAAGAGTGGAAATTAACAGGAGGGAGGTTCAGAAGGGATGTGAGGAAGTACTTTACAGAAAAGGTGGTGGAATCTTGGAACAGTCTGTCGGCTGAGGTGGTGGGTGCAAACACAGTCAGGGGATTCAGGCAGCCATGGGATAGAATGAAGGAGTAGTAGTCACCCGGGCGATAAGGCCAGGGAGGAGAATTGGGATAGAATAGGAGGGTTAGTATCCTGAAGGAACAATAGGTTCCAGGAATGTTCCAGGTATTATAGGAGTATGGCAGACTGGATGGACCTCTGGTCTTTTCCTGCTGTCATGGTCTATGTTTCTATGAATGAGCTATCTGTCTAAGACCTCCCCCAGCTCCTTAAACTCCCCCTGCACTATCCCAGCCCCATCCCTAGCCAGGTCATTACTCCCTACAGTAGGTGGAAAATTACCTCCATCTCTTCCTCCCATCCTGCTGTACTAGCGATCCTCGGGATCTGCTTCCCATCCCTTGGACCATGGTGGCAGGTAGGCACCTATCCTGCCTCTCCCCCCATTCCTATTCCCAACCTATCCCCCTCACAGTTGAGTCCCCCACCAGAAGTTGCTTCCTCCTCTTCTGGGGTCCTCTACCACCCTCCTTGGGGTCTCTACAATGGAAGGCCCTCACATCCTCCCTGGTCACTACCACGAGTGCCTCCTTCCAGCAGTCCCACTCCACCATAGCAGCATAGGAATTACATAGTGTTACCGGTCGAAGAATGTGCCTCTGCCCCACCACCCCACCCTTCCAGAGCCCACCATAGTGCAACTGTTTCTCCTCCTCCTCCTCCTCCCTGGCATCCTCTGAGGTAACAGTGGCAAATCTGTGGCCCCTGGTGGGGAACAGGTCCTCCAAATGCCAGCCAACTCTGCCTGGAGTCTAGTGACCCATATGTGCAGATGGGGCAGCATCAGTCTCCAGAAGGTCCTCTGAAAACTGTGGCCCCACAGCCACTCAGGCTGCACCCCTCCCAGAATTCCCAACTTCTATTCTCTTGCTTTCTCTATCTGTTTTGCACACTTAGACTAGAACCAAAATATATGGAGTACTTTCTACATCATCTTTACTCCTTAACCTTACATAAAATATAATATACAAAATCCATTTCACTTGTATCTAGTCTATGTACCATTCAAATGTTAAAACAAATCCCAATATTCTAGAATTCAGTGGGCTGCCATTTCAGGTGTCCTACTAGAACCAGAACGCTATCCCAGGAAAGCTGTTTCTAAGCAACAGTCAGATTCTGGCTAAACAATGCCTTTGAAAAACCTTTTTTTTTTAAACAACCGACACTCAGCAGCCCAGAAAGCCTGCTAAACAGTGAAAAACAAAATCACAGTCCCACACAATTAACAGGCCACCACAGCAATAAGCCAGCCAATCTTATTCACAATGACAAAGCCACACAGAAGCTGCCCATGTTTAGATAGCATGCTTCAGTTAAGTGTGCTGTCTGGATATCACCCCACACTGACTGTGCACCAACTGCTGTGTGCAGCACTCCTGTTTGCATGGCACAAACATCCAGCTCTATATATTGGGAGCCTGAAAAGAAAATCTTAACATGTACTCAGTTAAGGACATGATGGGGTTGGACATGACATAGACTTTCAGGTTCACGAAAGGATTCAATAGAGTGGATATATGAACTTACAAACATACAAAAGCACCAGCAGAAACAGGCCTCATGGTCTACTGAGTCTGCTTGATTGTGCGGCAAGCCCTTCAACTTGCAGCTGCCCCACCTACCCTTCCCTCTTCATAACCCCCCCACCGCAAAGTCCCATCCCCTATTAAAACAGTCTACCATGCTACAGGCTACCTCCTCAGGCAGAGTATTCCATTTATCCACCACCCTTTCTGTGAAATAACGTCTCCTGACTCTCTCCTGAATCTTCCCTCCAATCTCAGCTAGTGACCCTCCCCTTCTAATCTGGAAAATCCTTTCTGTACTAATCTTGCTTATTCCTTTAAGTATCTAAAGTTTTCAATCAAGTCTCCCCATCTCCTCTTCTCCAGGGAATACATGTTCAGCTCGCCCAGCCTCCCTCATAGGAGTAGCCCTCAGTTCTATGTGATAACATACAAGTGCCAAATGGTGAGCCAAATTATCAGCGACATCAGGCGGTGAAAACATTTACATACTCTGACATCCTCGGCATAAGAAGAATGGGCTAGGACATGGTTTATTGCTTGTGGGCCAGCCCTCAACACACAGACCTTATTACGGGGGGCGTTGCCCCACCCCCTACTAAAGGATTTTCAACTCCAGGTGGGTGCATGTCGGGCGCAAAGCACAAAATAAAAGCTCGGGCCAGGTGCAAAAATTGCACCAGCACCCGACTGAACTCAGTATCTCCTCCACTGCAACAGCAGGCCAACCCTGATGCCACGTGCAGATTTGCAACCCACCACAGCGCCACCCCTCATCTCTCTCTCCACCCCTCCCAGCCCATGCTCGCCATGCTCGCTCCTGTGCGGTGTACATATAGTGACATCCTGTTGCTGCATTCGCCCACCCACTCACATCCGCCGCCTACCTCCCCATCGCCATTCGGGCTTTCACCTACAACGCTGTCAGCTGTTTCAGACGGCGCTTTAGTTCAGGCACCAGCATCAGAGGCTACGATCCTCTAATCCTGGATCATCTTTGTCGCCTCGCTGTACACCCTCCAACAATCTGATGTCCTTCTTCAGGAATAGGCGCCAGTACTGCACACAGTATTCCAGGTGTGGGCTGACCAGCAACTGTAGAGGAGCAGGATCACCTCCCTATTTCTGGAGGAGATTCCCCTCGTTATACATCCCAGTATCCTGTTGGCTTTTGCTGCCACCTTCCTGCACTGAGCTGAGTTGTTCATACCCCCCATTATAAACACCCCTAGATCCTTTTCCTCCTCAGTGCATTCCAACTCTACCCCCCAGCTGATAGCTCCTTCCTGATTATTAGCCCATGAAGCACAATACCTTGCACTTTTGATGTTAAATCCCAACTGCCATGCATCCGACACCTTCTGTGGTTTGGTCAGGTTCTCCTGCAGCTCCCTCCACCCTTCGATGTCATCTACCTTAACTCCCATCTTTGTGTTGTCTGTGGAGAGACTTGATCTTACTCTGGACTCTGTGGGAGATATCAGCTATGAATATCCCAAACAACACTGGTCCCAATATTGATCCCTGTGGCACCCCACTCATCACATCCCTCGGTGATGAGAGTTCCCTCCACCACCACCAGCCTTTGCTGCCTTCCCTTCAGCCAACTGGTCATCCAATTTACCATCTTTGTTCCCACCCCTATATATTCCAGCTTCCCCCCTAGCCTCTCATGCAGCATGGAATCAAAGGCCTTGCTGAAATCCAAATACAGGACATCAACCGCATGACCTTTTTCCAGTTCCCTTGTCACCCAGTCGTAGTACTCAGTCAGGTTTGTCTGGCAGGATCTTCCTGAGACAAACCCATGCTGCTGACCATCCTGAAAACCATTGTTCTCCAAAAAGGTCACCAGCCTCTCTTTTAGGATCATCTTCATGTGTTTTCCCACAATTGATGTGAGGGGTCACTGGTCTGTAGTTGTCTGGTTCATCCTTAGGTCCACTTTTGTGAATGGGTACCACATGGGCCATCCTCCAGTCCTGTGGTATGCATCCTGTGTCTAAGGAGGTACTGAACAGGTCAGCCAGTGGTCCTGCCAGGATCTCTGCTAGTTCCTTAAGTGCCCTAGGGTGAATGCCACCTGGACCCAGTGCCTTATCCCCCCTTAGAGCCCTTAATCCTTTCAGCACCCTATCCTCTGTAATCCCTATATCAGTCACCTCCCCTCCGCCCACTCCTCCTCTACCAGGTGGTGTCTGCCCCCCTTTCTCTTTCGTGAACACAGAGCAGAAGTAATCATTTAGTGCCTCTGCCTGGTCCTCCCTCTTCTCCACTCAGCTGCCATCCTTCCTAATCCTCACAATCTGATCTTTGTTTTTCCGTCTTTCGCCGATGTATCTGAAGAAGACCTTTCTCCGTTCTTAATGTCCTGCACCAATCTCAATTCCCTGGAAGCCTTGGCTGCTCTGACCAGCCTGTTAACCTCCCTGGACTTCTTCATATACACCTCCCTGTTATCCCCCCTCCCAATTTCTTGAGTCTCTGAAATGCCTTTTTTTTGGCCCACACCCCTTCCATGACCGCCTGCATCAGTCAACTGGGTGTTTTTGCGCTACACTTCTTACTCCTTGTTCTTGTACATGTCCCAGTAGCCTCCACCAGCCCTTTGTTAATAATAATATCCCATTTTTGGCTAGCATCCATGCGTGGTTGAATTTCCGCCAGATGCCTGCCCAAAATTTCCCCCATCCTTTTAAAGTCTGCCCCCTTAAAGTCAATCACCCTGGTACCCATACCTCCTGTTTCCCTGCCCATGTTGAGCATGAACCATACCAAGTGGTGGTCACCCAGCCAGAGGATCCTTCACCTCCACGTGCCTTACAGACTCCCCACTTGATAGAACCAGGTCCAGAGTCCTATCCAGTCTAGTTGGCTCACTGACCAACTGCACCAGGAAGCGGTCTTGAAATGTCTCTAGTAAAACCTGCTCCCTTGCACTCATGGTGGTTGGGGTGCTCCACTCCACCCCTGGTAGGTTGAAGTCCCCCACCATCACAGTGTTCCCTTTCCTACAGACCCTTCTGATTTGCTCAGCTAACTCCCTATCCAGATCATTCCCTTGGGCTGATGGCCTGTACACCATCCCCATCCTCAGTGTCCTACATTTATGAATCTTGAAACTGCATCCATAGGGCTTCTGTTCTGCCTTTCTCCCCTCCTCCCTCATGCACCTTATCCCTCCCATACATATATTGCCACCCCCTTTTCCTTAGCCCTATCCTTCCTGCATATCCTATACCCTGGGATCATCAAATCCCATTCCTGGTACTGGGTGGTCTGATTGTTGCTGTGATGGCCGCAATGTCCACCCCTCCCTATAGCAAAGAGAGCCTGTAATTCCGCTTAATTTGTTTTAAGTCTTCTCGCATTCAGTGAGACCACCCTTCAACCTGTCCCTGCCCCTCCTGAATTACCCCCTTAATTCCCACTGTGCCACTGCTCCAAGTTCCTCCTGCTAGCCTGGGGTGTGCTCATTTGCCCCTCTTTGGGATCCCTGCCTACCATCTGTCCACTCATCCCCCCACCAAGTTTAAATCCACCTTCATAGCTGTGTATTCCCCTACCCTCTGTTTTAATACCCCTTCCCGCCCTGCTCAAATGTAGCCTATCCCTGCATAAAGTTCACTGTTGTCCCAGATTCTGTCCCAGCCCTCCACCAACCCTGCATCCCCTGGACTCGATACTATTCTATCAGCCAGGTGTTGAACTCTCCAATCCTTACTTTCTCACTGCATTAGTGGAGGGTACTGGGAGCACCTCTGAGAAGGTCACTGATTCTTCCAGCCCCCACAGAGCCTGCCCCAGTTCCTCAAACCGCTCCTTCACTACTTCCACCATCTCCTCCACCAGGTCATTTGTACCTAAATTGCACTACGAGATGTGGCTTTCCTCTACTCCTCCTAGCATACTTAGAATTGGCTGCCCTACCTAGCATGAGTTAAGCCAGGTATGGACTCACCCAGATGTGACTATGCCATTCCCCCTTGCTGCCCCATCTTATCCCTTTAAGTATGGAACCTCTGCACTAATACCCCTCCCTTCCAATCCTCACCTCCCCCACCCTTTACCTTGGTATCTACTGCTAGAGTCTGCCCCAGCTGAAACCTTGCCCTTCCTCTCCACGGATCCTCCCCCACCCCAGACCTATCCCCGATCACCCTCATTGTTCCCTCACACTCCTTCCCTTCCTTCCCTTTCACCCTGGTCTCCCTCTGCTAAGTCCCTCCATTCTCTACTATAGCATTGCTCCTCCCATTTACCCTGCTCCTTCGTCCATCCTTCCAGCTGTGCCCTCCCTTCCCCTCTGCCCGACCACATCCTCTGCCTGACTACTGTCCCTGTGCAATCCTCCCACTTCCCCTTACCTACCCCCTCCTCCTTCAATGTCGCCAGCACCTCAAACCTATTACCTGCCCTCTCTGCCGTGCTGGGTGTGGGCTCTTTCCTCCTGCCCTTACCCCTCCTCTCGTGCCAGGCCACCTATTTGTATTGCTCCTACCCCCTCTCCCTGTCCCCCCAAACTGTTGTTCTGCCCACATGGTGTCCTCCTGTTGCTCTCTACCCCAGCTACCTTCCCCACTCCCCCAACCTCCCCAACTCTCTACCAAGTCAATGCACTTCTTCCTGGAGTCTCCTCAGCATATGACAGATTGGACACCCTCTTAGCTTCCACAATACATTCATCCAGACTGCTGCCCCACAACCATTGCAACACACTATTCTACCCCTGATGGGCCCTCTAGCATCCTGCTGCCCCCTGTGCCCCTCTTTTGCTGTCCCCATCCTCCCCGCTAGTGCCACTCCATCCCCTAGTGTGTTCTACCCTAACACCCTCCATTTGTCCACCTCAGCATCACTTTAATCCCTGAATACCCCCCAGTAGATAGACCTTCTTATCTAACATGTCCTTAACAAACCCTTGCACTGCTTCCTACAAAGACCATAGACTTAACAACCCTTCTCCATGCAGCGACAGTAAATTGAAGCTCCCCCTACAACCCTAGCAGTGCTTCCTGTGAAGTAAAAAACTGAGCACCCCTCAATCATGCAGTACATACAATTGAATTCCCCCTAGAACAACAGTTACATACTCCACCAATTGTAATATAACAATCACTTTAAGTTCCCCTTAGAATACAGAGCTCAAACAGTTTCAAACACTCCCCAAGTGTCAATTAACAGTCACAGTGCCCCTGCTCTGTAGCAGATCCTCCAGAAATGGAACAGTCACAGTACCTTGTTCCTGACACAGCACAGTGCCTCCGACCCTGTAACCAAAGCCTTCAGAAATTGAAAATCTCAGTACCTTAGACCAGGAACAGTGCCCTTACAGCTGGATATATCCCTGCCTTCCAGGTCGCCCAGGGCTATTCCTTCCAATGAGTTCCTTCTCCTTCCCCTTCTGATAGATTCTCTTCACCACAGGAGTGCTTTTACCTCTATTTAATATGGAGGAGATGTGGTGGGTGTGTGAGGAAAATAAAAATTTGCAGACCACAGCTCCTTTCCTGCTCCTTCTGCTTCACTGCAGCTGGACTCTGCCTTTTAAGGCCCAGCTGCACACTCAATCAGCCACCTCAACTGCTGATTGGCTCCTCCCAGAGCCCTGCCAATTGGTTTTCCCAAACAATGCATCCCTGGAGCCGAGTGCTGCCTTTCTTTGCAGTGTGGCTCCTTCCTCCATCTCCTTTGCTCTCCTTCTCTCCCTGAGGCTGCCAACACGGCCCCCTCCACAAGCTGCTACAGCCGCAGATGAGTCCGGCTCCAATGAGCCCCCAAGCAGGACAACAGCTTCTTTCCTGCTTGTCTACTTCACTGCAGCTGGGCTCTGCCTTTTAAGGCCCAGCCAAATACTCAAATCAGCCACCTCAACTGCTGACAGGCTCCTCCTGGAGCTCTGCCACCTGGTTCCCCAAACAATGTCTCCCTGGAGCCGAGTGCTGCCTTTCCTTGCAGCTTGGCCTCTTTCCTCCAATCTCCTGTGCTGTCCTTCTCTCCCCGAGGCCACCAACACGGCCCCCTCCACAAGCAGCTATGGCCTCAGATGGGTCCGGCTCCAATGAGCCCCTGAGCTGGACTACAGCTCCTTTCCTGCTTCTCTGCGGCTGGGCTCTGCCTTTTAAGGCCCAGCCGCACACTTGAATCACCCGCCTCAACTGCTGATTGGCTCCTTCCAGAGCCCTGCCAATTGGTTCCCCAAATGATGCCTCCCTGGAGCCGAATGCCGCCTTTCCTTGCAGCGTGGCTCCTTCCTCCGATCTCCTGCACGCTCCTTCTCTCCCTGAGGCTGCCAACACGCCTCCCTCCACAAGCGACTACAGCTGCAGATGATTCCCGCTCCGATGAGCCTCCAAGCAGGACTACAGCTCCTTTCCTGCTCCTCAATAACACAATAAGCTTATTCAGTCTGAGAAAAAGTATGTCCACTGGAGGCCATGTGCTTTAACTGAAACACAGAAATTGTCGCAGATAAGGACCGCTAGGCCTGCCTAGTCTGCCTTTAAGCCCTGTACTTGATTACAGCTCTGACCCTCCCTCTGCTTTACCTCTATGGTTTCCCTATGCCTATCCCATACATGTTTAAATACAACCACAGTGCTTGCTCCCACCACCTCCTGTGGTAGACCATTCCATGCGTCCACCATCCTCTCTGTGAAGAACTTCCTCACATTCCCTCTTAACCTGCCACCTTCCAATTTCATGTCATGGCCCCTTGTTCTTGTACTCCTCTTGCATTGGAAGATGTCTCCCCCCTGCACCTTGTTTATGCCCATGAGGTACTTGAATGTTTCTATCACGTCCCCTCTCTCCCTCCTCTCCTCCAGCAAGTACATACTAAGGTCCCTTAATCTCTCCTTGTAAGTTTTGTGGTGCAAGCCCTGTACCATCTTAGTCGCCCTTCTCTGGACTGTCTCCAGCCTATTAATGTCCTTTCAAAGGTGTGACCTCCCATCCCATGCCTGGCCCCATTGCTTTGTCCACCTTCAATTTAGCAAGCTCCTGCAGGGATCTCTCCTGTGAATGGACTGCTGTCAACCTCTCCCTCCCTTTGGCATCTGTTGCTTGGCTGTGGTCCCAGTCCTCCCTCTCTTCTGTGAATACTGAACAGAAATAGATATTCAGTATTTCTTCCTTATCTGTGTTTCCTCCTACACTCCTCTTCCTCCCTTTGAGCCTAACAATCCTCCCCCCGTTTTCCTTCTTTGCTGATGTACCTATAGAATGTGAACTCCTGAGAGTCCTGGGGTCACCCAGAAGGCCCCGCTATGGGGGACAGGAGAAGGAAGTAAGTCCAGTCCTGGAGATGGCAGCCATTTGGGCTGTGGTGGACAACTGAAAGGGCTAAAGCAAATTAGGACAATAATAAAAAAATATCTGAGTGGATTTGTTTGTATAAAAATGTATAGTTTAACAAAAGTTGTAATACTGCCATTAAAACGAAATAACCACAGACTCAGAATAGAATTAAGTCATTTGCTCTTACGGGAACTAGCACTTTTACACTGTATCAGGATAGTTCCTATGAAAGGAAAGGACCAACAGAAGAAAACATGTATTGCAGAACTGAATGAGGCCCAACCTTTGCCCATATGGAAACTGGTACTTTTTCATTAGGTTGGATTGTTCCAATGAGAGGAAAGGACCAACAGAAAAAGACTTGCATACTGCAGAACAAAATGAGGTACTTTGCTCTTACAAAAACTAGCAGTTTTTCATGAAAGTCAGATAATTCCATGAGAGGAAAGGACCAACCGAAATAGACATGTATTGCAGTACAGAGAGGTCCTTTACCTTTATGAAAGTAGCACTTCTACATTAAGTCGGCTAGTTCCCATGAGAAAAAAGGACCAACAGAAGAAGACATATCTAATAAGATATACTGCAAAACAAAATGAGGTCCTTTGCTCTTATGGAAGCTAGCACTTTCACATGAAGTTGGATAGTTCCCATGAGAGGAAAGGACCAACAGAAAAAGGCATACATTGCAGAACAGAATGAGGTTTTTTTCCTCTTATGGGAACTAGAATTCTTACATCAGTCTGGACTGTTCCAGTGTGAGAAAAGGACCAATACATTGCAGAACAGGATAATGTTGTTTTTACATTGGTTGCGTGCATGCGCAAACCAACGTATTGTTGCAATATGGATTTTGGTGTGTCGCTGCCGAGCCCATTGCACACACAAACCAGCAACTTGTAATGGGCTTGGCAGTCGGCATCAATGACCACTTGGTGTGGTCCTGACACAACTCTCTGCTAGGTGGGCTGAATGGTCACGCACTTCAAAGGGCCAAAACCATGCCAATCAGAGAGGGCTTTGGTCCTTTGATCTGTATGAAGCCCACGTCAGTAAACAGCTGATCAGCTTGTGGAGTGAAAGGGGAAGTCTTGCAACAGCAGTTTCCCCAAAAAAAATCTCCTCCCCAAACCAACAAAAACAGGCCCCCCTCACTTGATCTAAGGTTGCCGACAGCAGGATGCCCAATCCCGGTGTCAGCAATAGCCCCTTCCCCCCAGCAGTGTGCTGTCTTGATCTAAGGTTTGCTGACAGCAGGGTGCCCAATCTCGTGTCAGCAGTAGCCCCCCACAGTCTGGGTAGCCAATCCCAGTGTTCCCAGTATGTCTCCCTCCAGCACTGTTGCGGTTTTTACCCATTATGTTTGCTGACAGCGGGGTGCCCAGTCCTTGCATCGGTAGTAGCCCCCCTCCCCCGAAGCGTGGGACACTGGGTAACCCACTCCCAGTGTCCCCAAATGTATAATGTACCTGTAAAAAAGAAAACAGTCCCCCCGACGTCTTTTTCTTTTTTTAAACCTGGGAAAAGAAAATGGTCCTTGCCATCTCCCCACGCCCCCTCCCCATCCCGACCTCCCTCTGTGCATCGACCTCCTCTTACCCTATACTTATCTCCAGAGGTTGGCGGCTGCGATCTTCTCTCGGTGGGCTGAATGGTCATGCACTTCAAAGGGCCAAAGCCGCTCCAATCAGAGAGTGCTTCGGTCCTTTGATTTGCATGAAGTCCACGTCAGTAAACAACTGATCGGCTTGTGGAGTGAAAGGGGAAGTCTTGCAACAATGGCTTCCAAAAAAAAAAAAATCTCCTCCCAGACCAACAAAAACAGGCCTGCCTAGTCCCCATGACAGCAGTAACCCCCTTCCCCCAACCGTGTGGGACACTGGGTAGCCCACTCCAATGTCCCCAGTTGTGTATAGAATTCCCATTTATTGCTGTGGAACACTGGGGAGCCACTTCCAGTGTTCCTAGTATGTCCCCACCCAGCAGTATTGCCTGCTTTCCCTTTATGTTTGCTGACAGCAGGGTGCCCAATCCTCGTGTCAGCAGTAGCCCTCCGACAGTGTGGGACACTGCAGCCAATTCCAGTGTTTCCAGTATGTCCCCTCCAGCACTGTTGCTTGTTTTACTCCTTATGTTTGCTGTCAGCGGGTGCCCAATCTCTGCATCGGCAGTAGCTCCCTCAACAGTGTGGGACACTGGGTAGCCTGCCTCCGTGTGTATCCAAATGTATAATGTACCTGTAAAAAGAAAACAGTCCCCAATGTCTTTTTTAATCTGAAAAGGAAACAGTCCTCATTGTCTCCCTGTCCCCCTCCCTCTGTGAACCCACTTCCCCGCACTTCCCTTACCGATACTTCCCTCTGGTGGTCGGTGGCCATAATCTCCTCTGACTGGAACATGTCTGCATTCTTCAAAGGTGAACCGCAAACTGAAGGAATCAAGGTAAAACTGTGATAATGGCTATCAATGGGGCTTTCAACGTATCTTGATATCTCAGTCATTTGTAGGAATTTGGACCTAAAATTTTCAACATGGGGTTCTTGAGACCCCACCTCATGAACATTGACACTGTCATCTCTTTAATCGGTCCCGAAAGGTGATTTTGCAGTTGCTGTGCTGAATCACCTTTCAGGACCGAATGATAGTGCCAGTATCCATGAGGTGGGGTCCCAAGAACCCCATGTTGAAAATTTGCTGCAAAAAGTCCCCAGAATGACAGCATTACAAGCCTGTGTTGCCCAGCTTAAATGCACGCTCATAACTTCACCAATTGTTAATATTTTCACTCCAGATTTTCAACATTGCCATGTTTTCATACCTCCTCATGAACAGTACAGCTGTCATTTTTCACATCCTGCCCAAAATGTGTTTTTGCACCTGTGGCACAGAATGGGCTGGCAGTATAGCCTAGAGGTTAGAGGACTGAGGTGTGAACAAGCTTGATATATCCAGCAGACCAGACCTGAGTTTGATTCTCACAATCTTCACTTGCATACTGTGTGACTCTGAGCAAGTCACTTAACCGCCCAGTGTTCCCAGGTCGCCCCTGAAAACAGGCACTTGTGCCTAGTGGGCCTTACCCGGTTACCAAAGACTAAAATAAAATAAAAATAAATGGCGCAGTTGCTGTGCGAAATCAACTTTCGGGATGCATTAACGAAATCACAGTGCCTGTGTTCATGAGGGGAGGTCTAAAAAACACCATGTTAAAAATTTGGTGAAACAATTCCAAAAAATTACCACATTACGAGCGTCTGTTGAATTTACTCTATGCACGCACATAACTTTGCAGAATTCGGACCCTGAGCTCCCACAGTAAAATAAGAATACTATTGTACTATCTGAAAAAGAAAGGAGATTCATTGCAAAAAAACTAGGTTAATACATCAGTTAGGTTTTATTAAATTGTCAAAAGTTGGAAAATTTGATTTTAGGGTTTCCACCTCCCCACCCTCCACACACACCAACAGGTGTTGGGGTGTGCCATGGGGTCGTCAGGCCTCTCACCCATTCTCCTATACTGTACCATGTCAGTTTATTTACACATGGAATGGGGTGAGAGTTTGGCCTGACAAACCCATCGCACACCCTGACGCCTGTTCGTGTGTGGAGGGTTAGGGGGAATGGGGTGGGAATCCTAACATTGAATTTCCCAGCTTTTGACAATATAATAAAAACCCTAACCGATGCATTAACGTACTTTTCTGCAATGTGATCTGCTGGCTGTACTATAGCAACAAGCAGCACGGTTTCATTCATTAGAAGCTGGCACTAGACAGTGGAGGAGGGAGGGTTGTGCTGTGCTAGACGAGGGTTACCACCTTTTAAGAAGCCCAAAGTGGGACATTTCTTACTGAAACATGATTTTTTGCAGGACAGTACGTAACCTCGGCCAATGCAACAGACTTGTTTTCTCTCTATAATCAGAATTAAGGCTAAGTATTGTAGTTTCCTAGTAGTGTCTATTGTTTCGGATCATTGTAAGACATTTTAGTTACGGTATCAGTTTTCTGCCAGATTTATTGGAAAGTTAGAAAATATTTTTCTACTATAAAGTCAGGACATGCAGTATTTTTCCGTGTTGTTTTGCAGGACACAGCTGTCAAATCAGGACAGTCCTGCAAAATCAGGACAGTTAGTAACTCTATGCTGGACTGGTGGGATCAATTGGCACTTGCCTTCTCCAAATAAGAAGAATTGGGCACTGGGTACCAGGTGCGGGGGGTGATGGACGGACAGAGTGGTCAGGTCACTGCTTGTTGCGGGGGAGGGAATACTCTGTATTCTTGGTGTTGCTGCCTCTCGCTTAAATTTAGGGGATTACTCTGTATTCTAACCCCAGTAATGCTCAGACCATTCATAACTTTGTGCAGTCATCCTGGTGGGTTGGACTGCCCAGAGAGATAGAACACAACCAAATGATGGAATTCTTTGCACGTGAGCATCTTTCAAATACTGCCTCTACCAACTGTAGCGTTCTAAGCCCTTCAGATTTTTCTCACCCCCTTTGAAGACTCGTGTAAGTCGAGGCGCTAAGGGTATTTTTTTACTTTTGCAGCAATCACCAGCACGGTGTGTGCTCTGTTATATTTGTGATGACCTTATTAAAGCTAGAGTGTTTTCTATTATAAAACTCCCAAATTTTTGGTCTTTGGATCTTCACTCTGCTTTACATTATTGTATGCATTAAGGTTTTGCGCTCTCATTTTGGCATTCGCTTTGAATTGGGCTGGCTGCCCTTAGAGAGCTGCGTGGCTGTCCATAGGACTATCGTTCTGTGTTCGTGTGTTCACTTGGATCTTTAGATTTTTCTCTCCGCCTGAAAGTCTGGTCGCTCGGAGTCTCTGTCGCCCTCTTTCGCGTGAAGAAGAAAGAAAAAATCAAAAACCATAAGTATTTTTAGTTTCTTTTACTGCCTCTATTAATCGTTAGTTTACATTTAGTTATTATTGTTTAAATTGTTGTTTTTCTCGGTTCCTCACGGTTCGGCATAACCGTGAGGGATCCAAGTTAGTTTTAACTTTATTTTGGTTCTCTAACTAAAGAACCTGTTCGTTATCGCTAAATTTTAGTCCTAAAAAACTTTATTTGTAACCGCTTTTTATCGGTTACAGAACCGCTGAACCGGTTCATATTTCATCTCTCTCGCCGTTCCATTGGTTCGAAATCACCGCAAAAAAGAAAAAGGGGGAAACCTTTTGTTTAAATAACTGTGATTAGCATTTCTTTATTTAGCGGTTGAGGTTTTTCACTTTATCTTTCACCATGACTGAGAAACCTAAGAAGAGAACCGGGGAGCCTGGTTTTAAAAACTGTTTAAAGTGTGGAGATGTGTTTGCCAAGGCAGACAAGCACACCTTATGTGTAGCTTGTCTGGGTTTTGAACATTTGGACCAGGAATGTGAGATATGTAAAACAGTCCCAGAAAAAACTGTTGAAAAGCACCTTGAAAGGCTTAATAAGAAGTTTCCTAGGGATCCCTCAGGCTCTGACCAGCTGACACCCCAGTCTGTTGTGGTTGAATTAACGAGTTCTTCTACCCCTGCCCCTGATACGAGCGAAAAAGGGGCAAAAAGAGGGAAAGAACCAGCTGACTCTCTGGTTCCTGTAAAGAAATTAAAGAAGCTCAGACATGCAGAACCCTCTCCTGCTAAACCAGGGACTTCTGCACAGCAGCCTGTAATGCCTTCGGCTCAGGACATAGCCCAGGCATTTAAAATTATTCAGGCTCTGCAGAGCATCATCCCTCAGCCTCCTGCCCCTTCCCAGGGCCCCCAGGTTGCTGCTACTGTGTTGCCCCCTGCTCCGGAGCAACACTATTTCGAAGAGGATGATGAGCCTTATGAGGAGGACAAACCTATCCCCCCAGAGGTGTCCCCTGAGCAGGAATTTGGCTCACCTCCCAGAGTGTCTGAGGATTTTTCCTCCCATTTTTCTTTCGTAAGGAAAATGGCAGATGCTCTGGATATTGCCACAACAGAACAAGTAGAAGATGAGGAGAAGATTGAGTACCTCAATATGATGGGTTTAACACCCACAAAGGCCCTCCTCCTCCCAGTATATAAATTATTTAAGAAGGATGCTATGAAGCTCCTGCAGACCCCAAATTCTATTCCTCCAATTGACAAGGGAATAGATGAAAAATACCAGCTGGACAGGAAGGGAGCTGACTTCCTTTTTTCCCCACCCTGATCATCAAGGGGTAATACAGCAAGCTGCCTGTGATAAGGCTAAAGTCCCTCTGTCCTCATACCCACCGGACAAGAACTCCAGGAAATTGGACAGTATGGCCAAAAAGGGCTATTTGTCAGCCTCATTGGCCATGAGACAGGTCACTTTTCAAGCTTATGCTGCCCAGTATCAGAAATCCCTGTGGCAGTCAGTACTTGCAATGTCCATGAAGGCCACCCCACCCTTGTCAGATGACCTGGCAGAAACTGTCAGGTTTGGGCTAGAGGCGGCCAAGTACCAGTTCCAAATGGCTGCTGATCTAAATGACACTGTAGCCAGATGGATGGCTAATACAGTGGCTCAGAGGAGGTTTGTTGGCTTAGGGCCATGAACCTCACTCAGGATACCCAATCAAAGGCCCTGGATTTTCCATTAGAAGGAAATGTGCTTTTTGGGGAGTCCACAGTGGCCTATTATGAAAAGGTGGATGAATATAAGGCTACTATAGAAGTAACTCTGCTAGAAGACAGAGCTTCTTCATCCACCAGGCCCTATGGAAGGGAGGCTAGGTCATTCCTTTTATCAAGACCCTTTTTCCAGCCAGTAGCCATGCCCCAATACCAGCAGTACCCCCCCACAGGGCTACTCAAGGGGTAGGGGTAGAAGGGGCTCTAGGCGAGAGGCTCAGCCACAACCTCAACCCCAGCCTAAACAGAACCCTTGAGATGCAAGCCACCTCCTCCCTACCTGTTGGAGGAAGACTGTCCTATTTCCTCTCCCTCTGGTCAACCATCACCACAGACAAGTGGGTATTGGAGGTAGTGGGCAAAGGTCTGTCTCTGCAGTTCAAATTTCTTCTTTGAAAAAAAAACAGGGTTTCCACCTCACCACCCCTAGCACAAATCTCATTGCTAGAGGTAGAGGTTCAGAAGCTGCTTCAGCTCAAAGCAGTGGAACTAGTCCCTGCAACCCTGAGAGGAAGAGGTTTTTACTCCAGATACTTCTAACAACAAAGAAAAATGGGGAATAGCGGCCAATTTTGGATCTCAGAGCTTTAAACAAGCACCTGAAAAAGCCAAAGTTCAAAACGGTCACTTTGGCTCGGATTCTGCCAACAATCCACAAAGGGGACTGTCTGGCATCTCTGGACTTACAGGACGCTTATTTCCACATCCCCATAAAAGAATCTTACATGAAATATCTCAGATTCAGACTCCCATCAGGTCATTATCAGTTTGCAACCCTACCCTTCGGCCTTTCCTCGGCACCAAGGGTGTTTACAAAATGCCTAGCAGCTGTGGTGGCATTTCTTTTCGAAGACAGGGAGTGACTGTCTTCCCATACCTGGATGACTGGCTGGTAGTGGGCAAATCACCAGAACAGGTCGCAACCTCTCTAAGGCTCACACAGGATCTTTTGGAGTCCCTGGGTTTCATAGTAAACCAGAAAAAATCTGTCTTCACCCCTACACAGACTTTACAGTTTATAGGGGCAGATATCAGCACCCTACAGGCCAGGGCCTTTTTACCACTAGACAGGGTGCAAAGTCTTCAGCCATAGCAAACTCCTTCAAGTTGCAGGGTCAAAAAAACAGCCAGGCAATTCCTGCAGCTCTTGGGTCATATGGCTGCATCCACAAGCACAGTGCAGGGTTCCAGGTTTCACATGAGACACATCCAGTTTCACCTCAGGACTCATTGGAGTCAGAAAAAAGATCCCTTTTCAAAACTCATTCCAGTGACAAGGCCTCTGTTACAAGCCCTCTTGTGGTGGAAAAGGGAATCCAACCTAAGACAGGGAGTTCCCTTCCAGAAGGAGGATCCTTCACTGGTCCCCACAACAGATGCACCCCTTCTGGGCTGGGGTGCCCATCTAGGGAAGCACACAACTCAGGGTACCTGGTCAGGGGCAGAGTCCCTCCAGCATATAAATTTGCTGGAACTCAGAGCAGTGTGGCTAGCACTAGAAGTTTTCTCTACACTGGTAATGGGCAAAGTGGTACAAGTCAGAATGGACAATACCACCACTATGTATTACATAAACAAGCAGGGTGGCACCAGATCAGGTCCCCTATGCACATAAGCCATGAGAATTTGGGCTCTGGCATATTCTCTAAAGGTGTCCCTGCAAGCCATCCATCTGCCAGGAAAGGACAATATCTTGGCAGACACACTGAGTCGGATCAATCAATCCCATCACGAATGGACACTGAACAAGCAGGTGGTGCAGGTAATTTTCAGCAGGTGGGGAGTTCCAGAGATAGACTTGTTCGCATCCTGCGAGAACCACCAGTTGTCTCAGTATTGTTGCAGACCACCAGCCCAAGGCACAATCCCTCTGCACGCCCTGGTACTGGATTGGTCGGGCAAGTTTCTCTATGTCTTTCCCCCTTTTCCTCTAGTTTTCAGGGTACTGCTGAAACTCAGATCCCTCTCAGCTTATCTGATATTGACAGCTCCAGACTGGCCCAGGCAGCCATGGTACTCTCTTCTGCTCTCCATGGCAGTGAGCAGGCCAATAAACTTGCCTCTCAGGCACAATCTTCTAACCTCCAATCATGGAACATTGCTATTCCCAAATCTCAAGTCTCTTCACTTCAAGGCATGGCTCTTGAGGAGTTAGAGAATGCAGGCTTGAACCTTTCTGAAGCTGTATTAAACAAATTGAAAGGTTACAGGAAGCCTTCCACTAAGAAAACTTATTCTGCCAAGTGGAAAAGATTCTCTTTCTGGTGCTCTGGTAGAAACTTCACCCCAAATGATGCAGGGGTCTCAGTGGTGTTGGATTATCTAACTCATTTACATTCACAAGGTCTGCAACCCAGTTCCTTAAGAGTTCATCTTACAGTAGTATCTGCATACCTGTCTGCTAGGACAAAGGTGTCTGTAGCATCAGATCCCATTTTTAAAAGATTTTTCAAAGGCCTGATGCATTTGCACCCTCCTCACAGGGCACCAGTGCCTGCTTGGGATCTTAATGTATGTATAGCCAGATTGATGCGGGCTCCTTTTGAGCCCATGGCTACATCCCATTTAAAGTATGTTACCTGGAAAACAGTTTTCCTGGTAGCAATTACCACAGCAAGAAGAATCAGTGAGCTTCAGGCTCTCTGTGTTGACCAGGACTACATTTCCTTCCACAGGGATAAAGTAGTCCTCAGAATAAACAGACAATTCCTTCCCAAAGTGGTTTCAGATTTCCATCTGAACCAACCAATCACTCTGCCTGTCTTCTTCACAGGACCATACAAGCTCTGGTGAAAGAAGGCTTCACAGTCTGGATGTGAAAAGCGCTCTCAGCTACTACATGACATCTACTAAAGGCCATAAGCAAGACAAGAAACAACTTTTCCTTACATATAGAGATGTTGGAATGGGCAAACCAGTCTCAAAAAGATCCATTTCTCAGTGGATTGTCCAGTGTATTCAATTCTGCTACACTAAAGCAGGTAGAGAGCCCCCAGCTGGGATGAGGGCTCATTCAACAAGAAGAACAGCTGCCACTATTGCAGCTGCTAGGGAGGTGCCATTGTTGGACATTTGTAAAGCAGCTACTTGGAAATCAGTACACACCTTTACAAAGCATTATAATTTAGATATTTTGTCCAGAAGTGACGCCAAGTTTGGCACAGCAGTCCTGCAAAGTCTGTTTCCAAAATAAGTTCTGTGCCCACCACCAGGGGGTACTGCTTTGTAGTCTGCACAAAGTTATGTATGGTCTGAGCATTACTGAGGTTAGAAGAAAAAATTACTTACCACAGTAATCTTCTTTCTTCCCAGTGATGCTCAGACATTTATAACTCCCTCCCAGCCTCCCCTTCCAGAACTTCAGCCTCTGCATTCTGCATGCTAGTGCCACATAGCTATATCCTTCTGGATACACTTCTCTATGCTAGACAGATTTTATCAGAGTTTTCTGTCTCTCTTAATAGTTTTTTCTCACTGTATGGTGAACGCCATTATCATATATAAATATAGTTCCTCCCTTGGAGGTTTTTTGAAGTAAGTTGTTTTATTAGGCTAATCCTAAAAAATGTTTTATTAATTAGTTGTCAGATTTTTTCATGTAACCTGACTTCCAGGCTTCTTACAAATCTGAAGGGCTTAGAACACTACAGTTGGTAGAGGCAGTATTTGAAAGATGCTCACGTGCAAAGAAGTCCATCATTTGCTTGTGTTCCATCTCTCTGGGCAGTCCACCAGGATAACTGCACAAAGTTATGAATGTCTGAGCATCACTGGGAAGAAAGAAGATTACTATGGTAAGTAATTTTTTCTTCTTGGTGCTGCTGCCTCTCACTTAAATTTGGGGGATTACTCTGCATTCTTGGTGCTGCTGTCTCTCACTTAAATTAGTTTATAAGATGGGGGCCGGCCGTAGAGGCAGACGGGTTCTGCCAGTCCCCATTAAAAGTTTTTTTCAGCAGAAAAAATAAATTGCGGGTGCTGGGTGCATAGGAGGCTGGGATTTAAATAGGTGTTACTGAAATAAGTTGCTGTCTTGAAAGTACATAAGGCTATGGGACCAGATGAGGGTCCACTGCAGGGTATAAAGGGAGCTCAGGGAAGTGCCAGCATTAAACAAGTAACCAACGTTCAGCATTGACAAATGCTTGTCTCTTATAGGCACTAGCAGTTTTACAAAATGTCAGACAGTTCCAGTGACCAGAAAGAACCAAACAGAATGAGGTCCTTTGCTGTTACAGAAACTAGTAATTTCACTTCCTGTGGGCTAAAAGCAATGAAATGAAGGGACCTGACCACTAGGGAGCTGCAGTGTCCTTTCATCATAACAGGAACTAGCTTGTATGTGTAGAGAAAGCCACATGTAGTTCTCATAAGAGGAAAGGACCAGACACCAAAGGGAACCTCCCCAGGTGGTGGTGGGGGGGGGAAGAATTGTCACAGCGTCTTCGGTTGCCACCTCCTGCCTCTGTGGGAAATGCTCCCTACTGCAAGTGCATGAAACGGCCAGTGCCAGGCCAGCAGGTGGCATGCTGCAGGGAGGGAAGTGGGACAAGGTGCCCCTCAGCACTGGTCATCACGCAGAATTCGGTAGCAGGGATTGACAGGTGAAGGCCAGAGTGGAGCCCTAGAGGCGTGTACACAGGGATTTAAAGGACCCAATCTGGCCATGTTCCAGCCTCTTTGATTGCCGTTCCTGCTGGCTGACTTTTGTTGCGTGACCAACAAAGTTTATTGTGTTCATCTTAAAAATGACAATCTTTCTGTGATGTGAGCCTAGGTAAGGAGCCCATTTCCACTCAACAGCAGTTCGATAATACTGGGTGGGGGTGTCTGTAGAAACACAGAAACTGATAGCAGATAAGGGCCTTTTGGGCCATTCAGTATGCCCATTTTCACTCTGACTGCTTCTGAGGCCCACTGGGATGCAGGAAGAGGAGCTTGGCTGTGGTGGCGAGAGTAAAAAAACATATAGATGGACAGGGAGAGGCCAGGCATAGCGGGGAGCCATGAGACATGTAGTTGCAGAATGCTGTTTGTGCAGACAGAGGGCGTGGGGAAGAGAAAGGAGTGTTTTCACCCTTCTATGTATCAGGTCAGTGATGTGCCATCTGTTCAGTGCCAGTTGGTTGGCCCTGTTTGTACTATAACTTTTGGTGTCCATGGGGTCCACTCCGTAAAAAAGTATTCTGTGTCGGCTGGCAGGTCCAGGTCAGTAGCATGCAGGATTGTTCTGAGCTGGTTGGCAGGTCCATTTTAGGTGATGTTTTGTAGTGTTTGGTGTTACTCGGTGGTGTGCTTTAATGTTCCATGGCAGGTAGTGGGCCCAGTTAAGGAGGCATGCTATAATCATTTGTTGCCTTTTGAGGCTGCGGTGGGCTGGTACCGGCCCATATCCCACAGCCCAAGCAGTGCATGGCTGCAGTGTTCTTCACATCTCTGCACTCGACTTGTAGCTATGGGATGATATGAGTTTGAGTTCTTTCCCTGCAGTTCTGTTGCCTGTAACTAGCGGGTGGTTAGCTGCTGCCCTGGGTTACAAAAGGGAAGGGGGTTTTCTAGCATCATATTTTTTGCAAAAAAATTATAGGAAACAGTACTGAACTGGTAGCTGGCATCCAGCTACTTGAGGGAGGGGGAGCAATAGTGCAAAACAAAACCTTTGTTTTTGTTTCCTCTGTGGCTGGTATACTGTATGAGGCTGTGTGGTCTGGTGCTGAAGTGCCCACTTTGGAACTGGGGATTAAAGGTACAATCCTCAACAGAGTCAAACACTCCTGTAAACATGGTCAAGTCACTTAACCTAGCAGGGTAGCAGCAGGACACCTATGAAAACAAGATGTATGTCTCAGTTAGGTTTCCATGGGTACACAATATAAAAGCAGCTACAACTATTTGAAGGGGTGCAAACACATTGGGGTGAAACGAAAGCATGGAGTTTCCAGCATGTGTTTGAGGGAAAACGTTGCACTGATTATGAATTTACTTTAGTGTTCTGTTTATGGCTTCTTGTGGAAGTAGATTAAATTTAATTCCCTAATCCTAGAATGGCTACCCAAAAAGACCTAAAGTCTGTCCTGAAGCCCTACAATGCATTACTATTTAAATAAGCCCCTTAAAGATTGTGATTTTCAATTCCGTTACATTCCCCAGCACTGAATACATTGGTGGTCCTGGGGTGTCTGCAGGGTAGCTGTGCCCCCAACTTTAAGGATCTGCTTAGCATCCTGGACCAGGGTCACTGGGAAATTATGGCAATGTTTGTTAAAAATGGGACACAGTGGTGGTACATGATTGCATGCTGCACTGCTTTCAGCTGTACTGGGGGCTTTACAGAAGATTCCCACTGGGAACAACTACCAGTGGTTGAGTGCTGGGGAATGGGAAAGGTTTAGTCACATACTGCAAGTTAATTACTGTGGTGAGAAATACACTGCAGTATATTTTTTCTGTTTCGCTCAACGTTGGTGGAGGAGGAAGTTACTGCATATGGGTAATGTGCACCCCTAGCAAATGACAATGGTCTGGTAAGACATGGCAGTTTAGACAACTGATTTTATAGGGCCATGAAAACATGCCGGCCCTGAGGCACTGGATGCCTTACCTCTCACCATGCCAGTGACCTGTGTTTGGGAATCTCTTGGGGAGGAATATGTGCTTCTCTCGGCTCTTGAATGCCTCGCAATGGAGGCCAGGAGGCAGTGCAAGCCAAGGGGGCCAAGGTGCTAGGCCAATGTGGTGGGAGGAAGGGGCCATCACCAGAGCAAGAGGGCACATGTGTGCCTCCACGCACATGTGTCTCTTTGTCTGGGGCCACGGGTAATTGGGGAAGGGAGAAAATGTGGAAAATAGTGGGCCGCAGCAGGATGATGCCTACGGGCTGGCTCCGGGGGTCCGCCGGGACACACATGGCGTTCAAGATACCAAACGACTCTGCAGTCTAGTAGGGTTGGCAGACAAGCAGCTGCAGCCTGCTGCAGAAGGATAAACACCTATCTGGAAAAACATAGGGCCATGAAAACATGAGTGCACTGGGGATTTCTGCCCCACTACCCAGCATTGGATAGGGGTTATGAAACCAAAACAGTCAGTGAAACAGACAGCCTGGGAAAGGGCTACCACCCTGATTAAGGTCAGCTCTCCTCCTGTGGTTTGACAAATACAGTGTGCTATTAGATCTGTGGCTGTTGAATTGCATGAAGGCTTTCTATATGGTTTTAGGATGCCCTATGCAGGCCCTTGGGTGGTCCAGGATGCAGGCAAGCTGAAGTCTGCTTTAGGCATGCCCTCAATACGGACATAGAAGGTCTGGACCAAAGTGTACCTGGGTGGATAGTGGGGCCATTCCCTACAACCCCTCTGGGTGATCTGTGTGTCTCTCCACTGGGTTTGGTATCTAAAAAAGGCCTAGGCAAAATCTGCCTCATTCATCACCTTTCCTTCCCACAGGGGAAGTCAGCCAGTGACCAGATAGACCCTGATCTTGCTGCAGTGTCTTGCACATCATTCGATGTGGCAGTGTGGTGGGTGTGAGCATGCTGCACTGATGGTGAAGGCTGATACTGACCTGGTGTTCTACCTCATCCCAGTGCACCCAAATGACTTCTGCCTGCTGGGCATGACAGTGCAGAACAAATCTTTTGTGGACAGGTGCATGCCAATGTGCTTTCAATATCATGCTCCATTTTTGAAATGTTCAGCACATTCTTGAATTGGATAGTATGTTCCAAGGTAGGAACGGAGTCAATCAGTCATTACTTGGATGACTGCCTTCTCATCGGGCCAGGTAAGGAGGGTGCCAGAGGCAATCCTGGACACTGCTCAGGAATTTGGTGTTCCACTTGCCATGGACAAAACAGGCCTCATGTACAACAATCACATTCCTGGGCATCAAGCTTGACTCTGGGGCTGGAGTCTTCAGGTTGCCATAGGACAGGGTGTAGAAGCTCATCCAGCTGATGCAAGAAGTGGGGGATGCCAGAAAAGTCAAGCTGTGGGAGTTACAGGCACTGCATGGGCACCTTAATTTCACATGTAAGGTCATCCTTCTTGGGCGTCTCTTTTGCAGAAATTTGGCCAGGGCCATGGCTTGGACATGCTTGCCACACCACTTCATCTGCGTTGACAGGGGCATGAGAGCCAACCTGCGGAACTGGGAAAATTTTGACTAACTTTAATGGGGTGGCCTTGTAGCAGACTTCGGCCACCTCTATCTGAGAGCTGAAGTTCTTTACGGATACCTCTGGTGGCCTGTGGTTTGCATATATTGCCAAGGCAAGTGGTATGCAGGGGCATGGCTTCAGAATTTGCATGACATGGGCCTGACCAGGAACTTGACCTTCCTGGAATTTTTCCCTATTGTGGTCGCCCTGGAGGTGTCGGGTGGTAAACTGCAGAACGAGAGTGTTTTTTTGGTCAGACAACATGGTGGTAATGCAGGTGATAAGCAATCTGTGAAAAGCTATGCGGTTCGTTGCAGATGTTTGTGCTGTGTTGCTTAGAGTGCAACATCACCTTTAAGGTTAGGCTTGTTCCATTAGGTGGGCATAACCAGACTGCTGATTTGCTTTCCCATTTTCAGTGGAGCAGATTCAGGATGTTGGCGCCTGAGGCCAAGAAGGACCCTTTGACACCCCCCAACAACTGTGGGGCTGTAGCTGGGCAAGGTCTGGCAGGTAGTACCAAGGTCGATGGCTCTCGAGCATTGAAGTGCATATAACCAAAGGGCAGCTCAGTTTCAGATGAGGTTCTGTTGATGGATTGGTCATTTTTGGAGGTAATTGAGGATATAGATCTTGTTTTTGACCAATTTTGTCATCATTTTACTAACATTTGTGATAAGTTATTACCAATGAAAACTGTTAAGAGGAGAACTAATAATAAACTGTGGTTGAATTCAGAACTGACTAAGCTTATGAAAAATACGAACATACGAAATTTGCCAGCAGATAAAGGCCTAGAGGTCTATCAAGTCTGCTCGAATGTGCAGCTAGCACCCCTTATTCTGCAGCTGCCCCACCCTTCCACCCTTCCCCTTCATTAACCCTCCCCCTTGTCCTGTCCCATCCTCGTTTGAAGCAGTCCACTGTTCTACTGCATACCACTTCAGCAGGTAACGATTCCACCCAGCCACCACCCTCTCTGTAAAAAGTGTCTCCTCATCTCCCTCCTGAACCTTCCTCACTCCAGTCTCATATCATGACCCCTGGTGGCCTCTCTTACTTTGAACAGCCCTCTGTACCCGTCTTGTTTATTCCTTTCATGTATTTAAAGGTTTCAATCATGTCACCCGGTCTCTCCTCTCCTCCAGTGAGTACATGTTCAACTCCTTCAACCTCCTCTCGTATGATAAGTCCCCCAGCCCCTTGATCATCTTTGTCACCCTATGCTGCACCCCCTCCAGTAACTTAATGTCCCTCTTCAGATACGGATGCCAGTAGTGCACACAGTACTCCAGGTGTGGTCTAACTAATGACCTATACAGTGGCAGAATCACCTCCTCCCTCCTCGAGGATATACCCCTTGCAATACAACCCAGCATTTTGTTGGCCTTTGCAGCTGCCTTCCTACATTGTGCCGAGTTGTTCATTGACAATGTAATGAGCACACCCAGATCCTTCTCCTCCTCTGTCTGGGCTAGCTGCATTCCCCTAGCTGGTAACTCCTCCTGGGTTCTTCGTCCCAAAATGCAGCACCTTGCACTTTTGGCATTAAAGCCCAGTTGCCAGGTGTCTGACCAGGTTTCAAGCTTTGCCAGATCATCCTGCAACCCCTGCCATCCCCAGGTCATCCACCACCGCTCTACCTTGATATCATCAGCAAACAGACTGATCTTGCTCTTGATGTCCCATGATATCTCTGCAATGAATATCCCAAACAACACTGGTCCCAACACTGAGCCCCTGTGGAACACCGCTCATCACTGCCCTTGGGTGTGAGAGCTCCCCACCCATCACCACCCTCTGTTGCCTTCCCTGTAGCCAGTTTCCTACCCATCTCACCAGCTTTGCACCCGCCCCTGTGCCTACTAACTTCCTTCCCAGCCTTCCATGTGGCACTGAGTCGAATGCCTTACTGAAGTCCAGATACAGGACATCCACTGCATGGCCCCTGTCCAGTTGCCTAGTTACCCAGTCATAGAACTCGACCAGGTTGGTTTGGCAGGATCTGCCACATATGAAGCCATGCTGTCTGCTGTCTTGTAGTCCTTTGGCCTCTACGAGGGCCACCAGCTTCTCCTTCAGGATAATCTCCATTAGCTTACCCACGATGGATGTGAGGCTCACTGGTCTGTAGTTTTCCGGTTCATTCTTGGGGCCACTCTTGTGGAGGGGCACCACATGAGCCATCCTCCAGTCCTGAGGTACACACCCCGAATGTAGTGAGGCATTAAATAGGTTCTGCAAGGTCCTGCAAGGACCTCTGCCAGCTCCTTCAGTACCCTGGGGTGGATGCCATCTGGGCCTGGCACCTTGTCCACCCTCAGTGCCTTCAAACCCTCTCGAACTCTGCTCTCCATGATTTACCCATCTGTCACCACTTCCCACCCTGCTTCTGCCATTTCTCCCACCTTGGGTGGTACTCCCCTCTTCTCTTTAGTAAGTACTGAGCAGAAGTACTCATTTAGTACTTCTGCCTTATCGCACCCTGCTTCCACCCAATCCCCCTCCTTCCTAATCTTTACTATGTGGTCTCATGTTCTTTTCTCCTGATGTACTTAGAGAAGTCCTTCTCCCCTTCTTAATGCCTTGTGCCAGCCTGAGTTCCATAGATGCTTTGACTCTCTTACTGCCTTGTCACCTCCTTCAATTCTGTCAAGTACTCCTCCCCGTCCTCCCCCCTCCCCATTTTCTTGTACTTCCTAAATGCAGCTCTTTTCCTCCTTACCTTTTCCATGACCTCCTTGCTCAACCAGATCGGTTTCTTAGCCCTAGCCTTCTTGCTCTGAGCTTTGCAGCAGGTTTTGGTTGCCTCCACTATCCCCAGCTTTATGAGCTCCCACCTCTGGTTAGTGTCCATACTAGATTGAACTCTAGCCAGGTACCCTTTACTACTTCCCCATCCTCCCCAAAGTCGGCCCTCCTGAAGTCCAGCACTATTGTGCCAGATTCCACCCTTCCTTGCCCATATCCAATGTGAGCCATACTGAGCGGTGGTCACTCCCTGACAGCGTTTCCTCCACTGTAAGTTCTTCTCACAAAGTCTCATTTGCCAGCACAAGGTCAAGGGTATTTCCTGACCTGGCTGGTTCACTGACCATTTGCAGCAGGAAGCTGTCCTGGAAGGCATCCAGCAGTACGTGCTCCCTTCTGTTCCTGGTTGTTGGGGTGCTCCAGTCCACTCCTGGCATGTTGAAGTCTCCCACAATCACACTACCCTTCTCACAGGTCCTCCTGATCTGTCCTGCTAGTTCCCTGTCTAACTCCTCCGTCTGAGATGGTGGCCTGTACACCACTCCCAGTCTAAGAATCCTATTCTTGGAATCCTGGATTTGCATCCAAAGTGACTCCGTACAACCCTCCTCCCTTACACACTTCAGTCCTTCCTTCACATATAGTGCCATCCCCCTCCTTTCCCAATCACTCTGTCCCTACGAAATAATCTGTACCCTGGTACAGACAGGTCCCAGTCATTGTATTGGGTGGCCCATGTTTCCATGATGACTACAATGTCCACCTCTCCCTCTGCCATGAGAATCCTGTAACTCTGCAGTTTTTCCTCCCAAGGCTCCTAGCATTAAGGGTAACCGCCTTCCACCCTTCCTCCCTCCCATCCTGCACCCTCCTTTCCTAGCATCACCAACAGATTACTTGCCATTTGTCCTTTGTCACTGTTATGGGGGTAAGCTCATATGGTTTCCCAACCTGTGGTCTCTGCATCTCTCTTCCCCAACTGCCACCCCCCCACTCCCAGTTAAAATTCCCAACTTCCTCTATGTACTCCTCCATCCTCTGTTTCAACACTTTCTTTCCCTCCTCACTCAAGTGTAGTCTGCCCTTGGCATAGAGACTACTGTCCTCCCAGGTCCCTCCCCACAACCCCCAACAGCCCATACCCTTTAGCACAACACCAGGTTCTTAGCCATCCGTTAAATTCCTCTATTCTCAGCTTTCTTGTTGTGCTTGCCTTTAACACGGGAAGCATCTCTGAAAAAGTTACTGATCTTCCTGCCCTCTCACATAATTGTGCTAGTTCCTCAAACCTCCTCTGGACTGTATCTACTGTCTTGTCAGCCAGGTCGTTAGTCCCAAGATGTATAATTAAATGAGGCTTGTCCCTACGCCTTCTAGCATATTTCAGAACAGACTGTCCCACCCTTTCCGCTGTCATTCCTGGCATGGCCTCCACCCAAATGCGACTATGCCTCTCCCCCTTGCTACCCCACCTAACTCCTCTTAATATTGAGTCCCCCAGCATGAAGATTCCACCCCTCTTACTCCCTGTTTGCTTCCATTCATCTCCCTCTCTCATTTCCAGTTCCTCTTCTTCCTCCTGCACATTATTTCCCCCTTTTACCCCTGTTGCAATTCTCCCAGCAGAACTTCCCCCTGCTCCAGTTTGGTCCAGGCATTTATCAATTACTCCTCTAATTTCATCATTTTCCTCCTCCACCTTCTTCCTCTCTAGCAGTGCACAACTATTTTCTGAAGGCCCTTCACAAATGCCTGCTCCTCTCTCTCATAGTAACCTGTCTCTTTTCCACTCCATGACTTTTGCCACTTCTTCGCCTCCCTCACAAGTCCCTATCTCTTCCTTCCATTTGTCTTTTGTCTCCTGACCTGGTTTCCGGCAATTGTTCTTCCTGGCCTGGGCCCCTTGTCTCTGCTTCCTTTTCTGACCCTCTCCTCACCACTGTTGGCTTAAATCGCCCTCCTCATCTCCCTTCGTCCTCCTCCAGTATTGGGCTAAACCACCCCAATCTGCCTTGCCTGTCTTAGTTCCTCCTGCAGACCCTCAATCTCCTTTCTAAGTTTTCTATGTATGCACACTAAACATTCTCCCACACTCCAGGCAATTTTTAGAAAGATTGGTGCACCGCAGTTGTTGCAGCCTACTACCCTAACCATTGCTGTCATTGCCCACCAGCGACCCCCCACCCTTCCAGATGCAGGATACTAAACACTCCCCCAAGTCTCCCCTCTCCCTCCTCTATCAGTGCAAAACATTTTCTTTATTTCCCTTACCTCCTTTGTTGCACACGTTTAGATATATTGAGCAACTGTGCTTTTTTATATTCCTATCCTTCCTATCCACACTAAAAACAGACTTTAAGTAGCCATTGCACAACCTTCTTCAAACTCCTACTCTCCTTTCCCCAATGCAATATCAGTTGAAGAAGTAATAATGAAAGCTCCTAGATTTGCATTTACTTCCCTTCCACTGAGAGAGCAGTCACCTCTTCACTTGCTGCTGTTCCTTTCCTGGATGTCTGCTTTTGCTATGACAGGTGCATATCCTTTGCCTGTTTGAGGAAGTGATGTCAGAACCCCTGGTATAAAGGAAATAATGGACCAAGGGTGGGACCAGCCCAAGTCTTCCAGAAACAATCAGGTAGCTGAGGCCTCTGGTCAGACCATTAGCACTCTTCCGCCACTCTGCACTCAAACTTTGCAGCTAGTGAAGCCAGCAACAATGAATCACAATTCTACTCAAAGCCCCCAAAATAAGTTTGCTACCCAAAGAAACAGGATTCCAATTCAAACAGCTTCACCAACAACACATCAAAATAGGCTTGGAATTAGAATATATATGTCTCCAATTCAAAGAAACAGACCCAGTTAAATCACTCCAATTATGTTTTAAAACAGAAGAAATAGGTCTCTACAAATGCAGCCTGCCACACAGTGAATCAAACAAATGAGCCCACTTATAGCTACCAAAACAGGTTTCAAAATTCCAGCAGCCCCAAACAATACCCTGCTAGCCCCTTAGTAGTAAGAAAGAAAAGAAATAACCTTCTACCAAGTAGAATCCACAAGAAACAATGTAATACAACAAGAAGCTACTGTACTGGAAAGCGATGGAGTCACTTCTGAAGGAAAGAATAGTTGAGTACCTAGAGGTCAGTGGAGCACAGGATCCAAGGCAGCATGGGTTCACAGTGGGAAGGTCATGTCAGACGAATCTAATAGATTTCTTTGACTGGGTGACCAAAGTAGTAGACCAGGGAGGGGCTGTGGACATGGCCTACCTAGACTTTAGCAAGGCATTTGACACAGTCTCACACAAAAGATTATTAGTCAAATTAACCAGCCTGAGTGGGTCCCAGGGTGGTAGCCTGGTAAACATTGGCTGGACAACAGGACACAGAAGGTAATTGTAAATGGAGTCCACTCTGAAGAAAGGGCGGTTACTAGTGGGGACCGCAGGGTTCAGATTGGTCCAGTCCTTTAATGTCTTCATCAGTGACATTGCAGAGGGACTGAAGGAAAGTATGCCTTTTGCAGATGACACAAAGATCTGCAACAGGGGTTGATATACAAGGAGGCGTGGAAAGGATGAAAAGGGACTTGGCAAGGTTGGAGGAATGGTCAGACGATGGCAGCTAGGATTCAATGCAAAAAAGTGCAAAATAATGCACCTGAGAAACAAGAACCAAGGGGAAGAATACACAATGGGTGGGGAGGTAGTAACAACAACAAAACAGGAAAGGGACCTGGGGGTAATCATATCAGATGACCTTAAGGTTAACAAGCAATGTGAGAAGGCAGTTGGGAGGGCCGGGGGTATACTGGGATGTATAGGGAGAGGCATCAGCAGCAGAAAAGTTGTTATCCCTCTGTACAGACAGTTGGTGAGACCCCATCTGGAATACTGTGCCCAGTTCTGGAGACCCCATCTCTGCAAGGACATAGACAGGATAGAGGCAGTCCAGAGGAGGGCAACTAAAATGGTGCAGGGTCTGCAAAAGAAGCTGTATGAGGAGAGACTAAAGGAGCTTAATATGTATACCCTTGAGGAAAGAAGGGAGAGGGGGGACATGATAGAAACTTTCAAGTACCTCAAGGAATCAACAAAGTCCAAGAGGGTAGCATCTTTCAGAAAAAGAGACTTGCAAGAACAAGAGGACACAATTTAAAGATAGAAGGAGGAGTGTTCAGGGAGGGCAGTGAGGAAGTATTATTTCACAGAGAGGGTAGTGGATGCATGGAACAGCCTTCCTGAGGAAGTTGTGGGGTCTAAAACTGTGGGAGAATTCAAGAATGCATGGGACAGACATAAGGCAATTCTTGTGGTGGGCAGGAAGATATAGGCTGTTGGTTAACTAGGATCTGCGGCCTATCCTGTAGGTAGGGAAACAGGCAGACTAGATGGGCCTAGCGGTCCTTATCTGCCGTCAAAGTCTATGTTTCTATGTTACTGTAGATCTGATCTTGTCCCCCTTCTAGTTCCTTCTGAGAAGCCAGAGCACTGAGTTCCAAACTCTGTGATTTCCCTTGTGCTGCTTTCAAAAATCAGACAGTTCCAAACTCTGTGATTTCCCTTGTGCTGCTTTCAAAATCAGAGTTCCAAACTCTTTGACTTCCCATGTGCTTATCAAAATCAAACAGTTCCAAACTCTGTGATTTCCCTTGTGCTGCTTTCAAAATCAGACAGTTCCAAACTCTGTGATTTCCCTTGTGCTGCTTTCAAAATCAGACAGTTCCAAACTCTGTGATTTCCCTTGTGCTGCTTTCAAAATCAGACAGTTCCAAACTAAAAATAGAAATAAGATCTGGAATAGATTTAGGAAATATAAAACTGTTGAGTTACGGCAAGAATATAAGCGACTGTGTAATTTGTGTAAATCAAAAGTAAGGAAAGCAAAATGTGATTACTTTAAGAAAAAATTAATAACTGAAAATGTAATTCAAAGGATATTTGGAAAACATTAAATAGCTTAATGGGTAAGAGCAAGAAGCCAGATAATATATCAGTTTTGTTAAATGGGCAGTTAGTTACTGATCTAATACAGGTTTTGCTAATGGATTTAATTCACATTTTTTTTAATTTAGATAGATATAGAACATCAGGGCAGGCTTCAAATACTGTAGTAAAGGAGGATTTGGTTGAAGATATAATTAATTTTGAATGTGTAGGTATCCAAAAATGTTATTTTAGGGCATTATCCGATGAGAAGACTGTCATATATATATATATATATATATATATATATTAAAGATGGACCCTAGACCAAATAGTGGGATTGATGGGACTGATTACAGGATTTTGAAAAAAGCTGGAACTTTAATGGCTCCAATGCCGACTAAACTTTTTACATTTTCCCTTTGTAATAATGTGTTCCCCTTAAAATGGAAATGTGGTATTGGTAGGCTCATTTTTAAATCTGGTAGTTTGTCGAATGTTAATAACTATTGACCAATAACAATGTTGCCTCCTTTATCTAAGCTTTTAGGAAGGGTTGTTCCAGATCAGATTACGGAACATTTAGATAAATACAGTCTATGGTCTCCTTCTCAACATGGCTTTCGGGCTGGACATAATACAGAGACTGCCTTGGTGAGGTTCACAAGCCTGGTACCTAGAGCCCTTGATGAGGGTAAAATGGTTGCTGCTGGGTTTGTGGACCTCACCAAGACATTTGATCTTGTAGATCATAGGAAGCTACTAAGGAGCTTATCTAAGGTGAACTTCTCTGAAGAAGTAATACTCTGGATAGAAAATTACTTAGCTGGGAGGGGACAGAAGCCTCTGATTAATGGTGTATTGTCTGATGAGGGTAATTTGATATGTGGAGTACTTCGGGGTCCATTTTGGGTCTCCTGTTGTTTTTTTCCTTTTTTAAATTTTTTGAATAGAATAGGTAATAATACTGAATTGGTTTTATATACGGATGACGCTGTGCTATTGTGTAATGGAGAAACAAGTCAAAATGTTCAACTTTGTTTACAGAAAGACTTTAGCTTAATGCATGGTTGGTTTATTAGTCAAAATTTGGTTTTGAATCCCAGTAAGACAAAGTGTATGGTTTTCACTAATCCCAGGGCAAATGTTAATTTTGATCTGTTATTAAGTGATAATCATAGTAATAAGATTAAGAGAGTTTCTGAAATAAGATATTTGGATTTGATTATAGATTGTCATTTATCTTTTGAATTACACATTACAAAATTAATCAGTAAAATACATCAAAGATTAAGAATGTTGCATCGAATAAATAGACATTTGACTTACGAAACTAGAGCATTCTTGGCACATAGTTTATATTCTATTATTGATTATGGATTAATTATATATTTTTTTTCTACAGACAGGATTTTAACAAAGTTTAAAACAACTTGTCACAATATTATCCGATTTGTAACCAAACAGAACAAAAGGACACATCACTGTAATGTATATAGTTACTTTGGGTGTCTTTTTTTGACAGATTTAGAATACGTGCAGCAGTGTTTTTGCATAAATTGCATCTGGGTTATTTACCCAGGACAATTTCTGAGTTGTTTCCTAGATTGATTAATTCTATTTTGACTAGGTCTCAGGCTGGTTATAAATTTCAGATTTTTTTCAAAAAACAATGGCACAGAACTCGTTTCAATATTACGCTGTAAAATTATATAACGAATTGCCTCAAAAATATTATTATGCCTGTAACCATTTCATCATTTAAGAGTGTACTTCATAAGTTGATGTTAACTGAAGCTGAGTGTCGATGTTTTAATTGATGTTTTGTATAAAGTTTCTGCATTAATGTATGTATTGTGATATGTTTTTGTATATTTGTTGTGACTGGGCACCAATGAAAATGGGCATTTTATGCTCATTGGTAATCCAGTATAAAAAATAAACAAAAATAAATTTTGGTAACTGGGTAGGCCCACTGAGGCTTTGACAGTCCCTTTTTCAGGGGCAACCTGGGATTAGTTACATGTACCTGGAGGGGAAAAGAAAACCAATGCTTTTTCAATTGTACTATGGTATATGGTACATTGATCATGTATACGTGTCGCACAGATAAACATTCATGCAGTTGACATAGGCGACATAGACTTCTGCAGGGCACAAGGGGGAAAGGTTCCTGGATGGTGTCAGTTGGAAATGTCCTGGGGTTTTGTGGGTGCTGATGGGTAAAGGGGTGTCTAGGTTAACATCAGAGCTCATGCTGGCAGGGATTATGTTCTTCAGCAAATTCCTGGGGCAAGAAGATGTGTCCCAGCATTTCGATATTAAGAAAGTTATGGAGGTATGGATCAGGTAGGATAGCTCATGAGACAGGATTTGCCAGCATAGTATGACAGGGTGAACATACTGCTTCGAAGGTCAAAGACAGACCAGTGGAGTAGGGGTATGCAAGTCATTCTCAGGAGATCTGCGTAAACAGACATCTGCCCCATTCTGGTGGTGGCAGACTTTCTCGCCATCCGGCTGGATAGGGATGGGTAACTGCTGACAGGGTGCTGCTGTCCAGCAATCAGTCCAGCAGGATTATAAATACTGGGCCGGGTGCTTGTAGTCTCGACCCACAGCAGTTGGGACACACTCATTCAGGACTGGGGACACCACCTTGGGTTTAGCCGAGAGGGATATTAAACGAATTGGAAGATAGCAGTCTGGCTGAGTTAGGAGCATGCAGGCCACTTCAAGAGCAAAGTTAACTTTTATATTCTTCCTCCCTCATGTGCTCCTAGGGTCTAGGCACCAGGCATGGGTATATATAGTAGGATCCTCCACGTATTTTGGTCCCAGAAGAGGGCGGAAGCGAGGCCATAGAGGATGAACCTGGGATTACCCAAGAAGAAGGCCACCATCTGGTGGTTTGGGGTGCAGGGTCATGAGATGGGAACTCATGCCCTGCGTCTATCTACAGAAAAATACATTTGGGATCCCTGACATACTAGTGGTGCATTTGGGGGTTAACAATATGGGATCGCTAGAGCTCATCCTGTGGATCATGCAGGACTGTGTGGCCCTACGGGCTCTGCTGCCCAAATGCCGACTCTTGTGGTCATACATGCTGTCACGTCTGGTTTGGCGCCATGCTTGTGAGACTAAGTTGACTGACAGGGCAAGATGAAAAAAATTTAGACATGGACAAATTCGACGGCAATAAAATTGACCATGATTAGATGGTAACATCTTGTTCGTGACTCTTCCATTCTGATGGCATGCACCTGTCAGACACTGGGTCTGACATATTCAATTCATTGATACAAAATACTTTGGAAACATCAATCTTGAAAAGTTGGCATATGTGCGACGACCACGGACAAGGTTTTGCCATGCTCCCCTTGTGGCAGGTAGGGGTACCTCGCGGAGACCTGCTAAAGAGGTAACCCCTTTTCCTGCTGGTCCGAAGTTGTGCAGCAGAGGGCCAGAGAGTGGGTTCTCCACCCTGTCAGGGGCAGGAAGAGTGGGGTGTGATTGAAGGAAGCTTGTCTGCCTCTTCAGAGATGGCTAGGGTGGAAAGGGCCTTCCATGAGTCCAGGACACCCACCCACTCCCCTGGTGTGGGTGTGTGTGTGTGTGTGGGGGCGATGCATCTGTAACAGGGATCCAAGGCTCCTATTGCCATTGTTGATTTTTTGAACAGATAATGGTTTACACTGTAAAATACATGTGCAGAAATTTGAAGTCTAAAAGACAATTATTATGCTAAGCTTGTATGTTTAGGATTGAATCTTGAGTAAAGTTGTGCTGCAGCCTTTTGAACCCAAACAAATGTGTGTGTGTGTGTATTTTCTTCCCAGAAAAGGGTCGAGCAACGGAGATCTCCGTCATCAATGTTCTTCTGAATTATGGAAGACAGACCCGACCAATTACGCAACCTCATATTCTACTAAGTTGCGTACCCATTTCTTACGCTTCTTGAAGTCTTACTCCTAAAAAACGCGGGATTTTCTTCCGACGAATAGAGCACTAAATTATGTTATGCAGTGATTGGTGATGCTTCCCCTACGTATTAATAGTTTTGACCAATTAGAAATCCACTACGGCTTGATGCCGGTAAATGTCACAACGTTTGGCCACTCAGGCTGCCGTTTCCGTTATTAGGTACCGCCTCTTACTCTGGTGGAAGGCGGGTTCAAGTTCTTTTCACTTCAGCAGACAGTAAGGTTGCAGGCATTCTTCCGATTTGGTTACAGGAGGAAAAGGTAATGGGTTTTAATTTACTGTAATAAGCTAGTATTGGCACCAACTATACTTATGTTGGTTTTCGTCTTTCGAATCCAGTTAAAAGTGTATATTTTTATTTCTGTACAACAGTCGTGTTAGCTTCATTCTCTGGAAGTTTCCTCATCTTCCCCCGGTTGTACCGGCTGGAGCTTTTGCAGTATATCGGTAGGACTGTAGGAAAATAGTTTCCGTTACTGTAATTCTTCTGCAGTTCGACGAAAATATAAATTACTTGGTATTGCATAACGTCGGGCAAATAGTTCTAAATATGTGTGGAAAAGCTAGTAATTTCCTAATCTTAAAAGAGCTGGAAACCGGCCTCGCCGCCATGTTTTGAGAGCCGCCATTTTGTTTTCGCGGCTGGGCAAGGGCCTGCTTACGTAACGAGATCACTATTGTGTGTAGATACGGGAGTTCCACCAGGGTTCTTTACAGTCGGCGCTGTAGCCTGCAATCCACGTGGGCGAGGTTTACTGTGGCCTGATTGCCAGTACAAGTTTGGTACGGTTTACTGTTGTACTGGGAAACGTGAAAGAATTGCCAGGTAAGAGGGATTTCTTGCTAAACATTTATCGTATACATTTTTATATCAATTGTCCACATAGCCTTCTGTAATTATTTTGAAACCCTGCATCTTTGTATGAAATGTTAGGTTGGTTTGCTATTGTATATGAGTGAAGTAGGGTGTACTGTTAAGGAAGAGGAAAACCGGGCAGTGTAGGTGGGCCGAGTGGCCCTTATCTGCTGTTTATATTCCGTGTTTCTAGGAAGGAACTGTTAAACATAGTTATTGGCAGAAAAGGACCTCTTGGCCCACCTAGTCTGCTCTTAAAGTAAGGTAACATTTTATGAATTGCTACTTGAAAGTCAGAATTTCATGATGGACATCAAAGCGCACAGAATCGCGATTAATGCAGTTTTGGCGTAACTACCACAAGTATACTTGCAGCCTGTCGAGTGCGTAACAATGACCCCCAGACCCTACTCAATCTCTTCCCCCGTTCTTTTACTACGGGCCCCCTGTGTATCCCATGCTTGTCGCGTGGCTCAGTTGGTAGCACATCTGCCTCTGGACCAGAAGGTCTTGGGTTCTTCTCCCACATCTGAATTGGACTTGCACCTAAAATCGCTGGCATCCGAGTGCAGTATTTTGGGGGGGGGGATGCTGTATTGCTGGGGTGTGCCGTCCTTCGGATGAGACGTTAAACCAATGTCCCTTCTGCTCATCCTGGTGTTTGTCCTGGTGGGTGTCCAGGTGGAAATAAAAGAACTCGAGGAACATTACCCTTCCCAGAAACCGGTTTATGTAATTATCCAGGGTGTGTGTGTGTGTGTGTGTGTGTGGTGATGTGCCATATGGCCGCCACCACACAGTCACTTCACTACCAGTCTAGCATTGCTTGTAAAGCGCTTTGGGATACTGTGTATGAAAAGTACTATATAAATGCTAATTCTTCTTCTTGACTCCTGTTACTGTTTTTGTACCCACCACCACCTTTGCTGGGGGGCTGTTGTGGACGTCAAGCACCCTTTATTTAAAAGTTTCAGCAGGAAAGACCTACTGAACTAACAAGCTCGTTTCCAGATGCGTTCTGTGGGAAGGGAAGGGGGAGTACACTTCAAAATACATAGCCCCTTTCCATGAAGTACTTACATCCACTGTGACGCCCCAAAAAAAAAAGTGTCCTGCCATGCCCCATTGTCCTTTGGCTTCTTTTCCGATGGACTTTGTCATCCTCGTATACCTTCAAAACTTTTGAGGTATTTGAACGTTTCAATTGTATCTCCCCTTTTCTCCTGAGAGTAAAGATTTAATTCCAAGTCTTTCCTTGTAGGGCTTCTGATGGCAGGCCATGCACCATCTTGGTTGCCTTCCTCTGTACTGCCTCCACCCAGTCTGTCTTTACAGAGATGAAACTTCCAGTATTGATCTGTACATTGGTAGCAGTACCTTTTTTCTTCTGTTGGTGATAACCCCAGCATTCTGCTAGCCTTTCCCACTGCCTTATCACACTACTTGCTGCTATTAGTCATCAGATATGATGACCCCGGGTCTCTCTTCCTGTTTTGTGATTGTCACCCCAATCTCATTTGGTACATTACTCTTGTTTTTTGAGCCTCACGTGAATAATTTGACACTTTCTGGCATTGAAGCATACTTGCCATACTCTTTGACCAGTCTTCTAGTGTTATCAGATCTTCCCTCATTCTTGCTTCTCCTTCTCTTTCTCTCCCCGCATGCATCCACTCTTGCAAATTTGTGTCATCTGCGAACAGGCATACCTTCCCTTCCAGCCCCTCTGCTATGTCTAATACAGATATTGAAAAGGCTCTGTCCCATAACTGACCCCTGTGGCACCCGCTGGTTACTATGCCGCCTTTCAAGTGAACCCTATTTACCAGTGTAGCATGGCATATCTTTTAAGTCTGTGCGCATGGCAGCCTAGTGGCTCTAAGGGTTGAGGTGCTGAATGCCACGCCAGCGACCTGGGTTCGGGAATGAGCTGGGTGCTGGGGGTTGACAGGGAGGGAGCATGATTGATCTTCCAGAGGACTGCTCTCATCTCCCTGGGGTGGGATCCGGGGGCATCCCGGCGCAGTAGTGATCTCCGGTGGAGGCTGGAGGTACTGCCGACGCTGGGAGCACATCGGGGATGCGCGCGGCTGACGTTGGATATCTCTGCTGATGTCATTGCACGGTCGCGCGTGTAGGGGGCAAGCACAGAAAAATGTATCTCGGCACACTACATGATGGCCTGTTTGGTGGCGCTGCCGGGCTTCAGACTCTGGATGCCCCCCCTGATCTGGACCCCACTCCCGGCTTCTGCGGTGGTGGTTGCGTACCCGCAGCAAGAGAAGGGCCTCTATGGAAGACTGGAGGAAGAGGTGGAGTGGGGCTGTGAGGTTAAGCTAGACGGGGGGAACCATGGGTAACATCCCCCCCCCCCAAGCCTCAGAGGTGATATAAAGTATAACTTATTTATTTATTGAAATGGTTTGCCAGGAAGGTTGCACTGAGCAGAAGCTCGTCTCACGGTATGTCCTGGGGGAAGGGGATTGGGACAACAGACAGTATTGCAACATGATACAGTAGCAGCTAGGTTAACCTTATATAACTAGGTCTATAATATATTGCATTTAATACATGTATACGGATGTGCATATAAATATACATTTAGCAGATTGTACTGTTTACAAACTACAACATAGTTTCAGAGTTTGGGGGGGATAGAAGGAATAGATGAGGGGGTGGGAAGTAGAGAAGTGAGAGAGTGCTAAGTCGGAGCAAGTGCAGACTTGCATGGGTTAATACAAAGACGGAATAAAAAACAGCAGAAATTTGGCCGGCCCTCAGGGGTTAGTGCAGTTTGTCACTAGGTAATTTGCTAGGGGAAGAGGAGAGGGAGTAGGCTGAGGAGTGGTGGTGGGTTTGGGCTGGAAGTAGGTTCCAAAGTTTAGGAAGGTGATATGAGAGGGCCAGTTGGCCTGACATAGTGTTTCTGAAGGTATATTTAGGGAGTGGGTGTCCTCAGACCGGATGGTATTTGGACTGGTGAGGGGCGGATAAGGAGGTGACTAGATAAGATGGCAGTGAGCCTAACCAGAATTTTGAGAGAAACTTAGCCGCATGCAGTGTTCTCCTGTCAGCAAGTGAAAGAGAATTCAGGGAGTGGTAGGGGGAGTAGTGATGTATAAGAGCGGGGGCATCCAAGGCATAATGGCAGAAGGAGTTGAAGAGAGGTTCAAGCCTGGCTACAGAGGACTGAAGGGCAGCACCATATGACATCACAATAGTCTATGGTAGGCAGTATCATTTTGTGTACTAGTTCCCTCCTGGCAAAGTGAGGGATACTCCTCCTGCTGCAATAGAGGGCCCCTAGGTTAGGCTAGAGTTTCTTTAGGATAGCATCAATGTAGATGGAGAAGTTCAGGTTTCTATTGAGCCAGACTTCTATCTAGAAGAAAGAAGCGGTGTCTTCAAATAAAGATGGGTAGGGAGGGAAGCCTTTGATCTCTGCATACCTCTCAAGTGTCCCTGAATTTTTTTTTTTTTTTTTTGGGGACGTCCCTGATTTTGCTTCAAAATTTTACTCTGTCCTTCCTAAAATTTGTGTGTTTGTGGCTAAACAGTGGGGACTGTAAGCACAAAATGTCAAGCATTAAATTTACGGACTTGTTCTTCTTTAGAAAATGTAGTTTGCACTAAGCCCCATATTCTACCAGCTTTCTGGGTGGATATCTCTAATTTTGAAGATGTGTCCCTGATTTATGAGGCAGAGGGTTTAGAGGTATGAATCTCTGCCTAGTACCAAATGTCATAGACTGAGACTGTTTTCTATGGGTTTAGGAAAAGATGGTGTTCCCTTGGCCAGCATTGCACCTTTTCAACATCTAACTGTAGTCTGGCAGTGACATCAGGGACAGAGTTACCCGTTGTGAGCAGCACAGTATCGTCTGCATACATGTGTAAATCAGTAGTTGAGCAGACCTGAGGGAGGTCGTTCAGGAAAATAGAAAAAAGGAATGGTCCTAGTACGGATCCCTGGGGGACTCCCATGGTAATGGGGAGGGGAGAGGAGATGGCCTCTGCTATCCGAACAGATTGAGTTCTGCCCGATAAATAGGATTTGAACCAGTCAGTGGCATTTGGCGGGAGACCTGTGGTCTTGGGGCAGTCTGAGAATAGGGTGGAAGACTGTGTCAAAGGCCTTGGCCAAGTACATTAAAAATAGCAGAGATTATGTTGCCCATGTCCATACTTGAGGTGATTGTGTCTGTCAGATGTAAAAGCGAGGTGGCAGTGGAGTGGTGTTTCCTGACGCCGGCTTGGAAAGGAGCGAGAAAGGAAGAGTCAGTAATGTAGGAGGTGAGTTGTTCAAGGACTAGGTGTTCTGGAGCTTTGCCAGAGTGGGAGGGAGAGAGATAGGACGGTAGTTGTTTTGGGAGGAGGGATCACTCCCTTTGGGTAGTGGAAGAACCATGGCATGTTTCCATGCTACAGGGACAGTAGAGGAGGCAAAGGAGAGGTTTAGCAAGATGGATATAGGATAGGAAATGGTAGGAGCTGACAGAGGAGCTTGGGATCCAGGCCGTCTGGCGAGGAACCTTTAGCTGGGTTGATAGACTGAAAGGCTAGGAGAGCAGCAGCAGGGGTGATAAAGGTGAAGGAGAAGGGGGCATTGGGAGTGGGAGTTCGTGGATTTGGGGAGGGGAGGAGCAGGGGGTGGGGTCGGGCCTGTGGTGGAATTTGGGTCTGCTCTGGGTGCCATTTGCAGCAGAGCAGCACAGGACGTGAAGTGGGAGTTAAAGCAGTTGGCGACTGCCAGTGGCTCGGAGATGTCAGTGAGGTTTTGGCTAATGGTAGGTGTAGGAGGCTTGGTGGAAGGAGAAGAGGGACTGGACCACTTTCCAGAATTTGGAAGGATTATTTGTGTTGGCATGGAAGTTTGCCTGATAATGTTCTGATCTGGCCAGCTGGATAGCTGTGGTGCATTTGTTTCAAAGCTCCCTGTATTGTTGAGGTCCCTAGGACATTTGGTATCCTTGTGCTTTTGCCAAGCAGCATCGCAGGCTCTTTGGCAGGACAGGAGCTCAGGGGTTACCCAGGGCAGATGATTGCCCCAGACTGATCTTACGCAGCGGTACATGTTGATTCCATATGTGGAGGAACTTACCACTGAACAATTGAAGCACCACATCGATAGTGGTGCAGACGGCAAGTGGGGACCAGTCTGTGTTGGTGAGGTCATGGTGCAGAGGTAGCGTGTCCAGAGAGGGGTAGGTGCATGTTAACAGGGCTTTATGTGGAATTATTTTGCCTGTGTATTTTATGAACCATGTATACTGGGTGGTGGTCACGTATAGCATCTGGTAGGAGGCCAGCATCCCTAACCCTATGAGGGTGGGACGTGAGGACTAGGTCCAGGCGGGAGTCCTTATTTGTTCTATGGTTTAGGCGAGTAGGTTCCTGTCTTAGTTGAGTCGGGTTTAGTGACTCAATGTCGGAGTGAGTTTTGGCTAATGAGTTTGAGAGCTAGTTTATGTTTGGGTCTCCCAGTATGTATAGTTCACCAGAGTGAGCATGGGCTGTTGAGTTCTTGATCAGATCAGTGACTTGGGAGGAGGGCTGACCCGGACGGCAGTATATCCCCTGCAACGAAAAGAGGGCAGGAGTGAGAAAAATGCAGGCTGAGGAGCATAGCTTCGTGGGAGGAGGGAGATGTTTCCTTCCACACGACTCTGTGTTGTAGGGAGGAAGAGACAAAGATCGCCACTGCGCCACCTCTTCCTTGTCTGTCCATTTTAGTTGTAGTGAATCCAGGGATCAGGACTTCGTGGTCAATGATATGGCCTGATTTTTTTGGGGGGGGGGGTCTGTGGGCATGGTATACTGTTCATTAAGTGACTGGGAGGGGTTTCCTTGAATTACTGACTGTGGGGTTTCCTGCTTGTAGTTTGTGAAGGAATAAATGACAGCCATTTTCAACTGTGATTGGTTGAGAACAGATACCTGTCGTATAATGGGTGATAAGTGGCGCCAAATTTTTGGTTGTCGTACGCAGAATCGGTGTTTATGTGCATGGTAAAGGATGGATATAGGATTACACCCAGATATTTGAACTCTGAGACTAACTGCAGGGGAGATGCAGATGGGGGAGAGCACCAGGAGGGAGGAATTAGATTGAGTGGCATTAGCCAGGTAGGGCTTGGATCCAAGGACCATATCCTTGGTTTTCTTCTTGTTAACCAGGAGCATATTCGATAAGAACCAATTGTGAGTGTGTTTGTAATTTTGAGTAAGGAGAGAGTATATGTTCTGTATGGATTTGTCACTGATGGCAGACTGTTGTCTGCGTAAGTAGGGCAGGGCAGTTAAAGCTGTTGGCAGGGAGGGAGTTGGAACGGAGAGAATAGTAAGGCCCCCAGGATGGAGCCCTGAGGGACACCTGTAGTGACTGGCAGTTCGGGGGAGGTGGCGGTACCTGCAGTCACTGATCGGGAGCAGCCAGTCTGGTAACTCGGGAACCATTGCCGAGTCTCTAAGGGCAGCCAAGCTGGAGTAGCTTAGTAAGGGGTAGGGGGTGGTTGACCAGATCAAATGCCTTTGTCAAATCTACAAACACCGCCCCAGTGGTCTTAACCCGATCCAAGTTCCTGAGGACATGATCAATAAAGAGGGCAAGGGCAGAGGTGGTGCTGTGGTTCTTTTTGAACCCATGTTGCTGATTACACAAGAAGTTATGCCTGTCGATGTGGTCAGAGGACAGTAGACAACCTTAAGCTTGCTAAGGTGGGAGAGAATGGAGATTGAGATCGGTTGCTAATTGTCAGAGGAGAGTGGTCCCCTTCTTTAAAAAGTAGGGATGACTTTAGCAACTTTCAAGGGGGCAGGCATGGTAGCGGAGGCCAGAGCGAGGTTAAAAATGAAAGTGAGGTTGGGAGATGGCAGGGCTGGGAGGGTAGAGGCCATCTAAGCCAGAGCTACACTTGAGGCTTCTAAGCAGTTTGGTGAATATAAAAGCTTTGTGATTGCTCTAAGTAGAAAAGTAGGGTGGGGTGACTGGATGGACAGGGTGGGTCACTAGCGCCCACTCCAGGAGTGTTGGGGGGATTGCTAGAGGGGCAGTTTACAAAGGTTGGCTGAGAGGTCAGTGAACTTTATGTAATACTTGTGCAACCTCTGGATGAGTCAGTGGGCCGGTGGAGTTTGTGGACTATAGGGCTATGGGAACAGAGGAGTAAGGAGGGAGCTAAGGGTGTTCCAGAATTGTTGAGGGTTTGCAAGGTTTTCAGTGTGAAGTGTCTTATAGAAATCACATTTTTGAGCCATAGCAGGCTGCTTGCATTTGTTACGCAGTTATCTAAAATTGTGCCTGAGGTCAGGAGTGGATCACCATTTGTAGGCGGTCCATACTGAATCCCCTTCTTTTGAGATCAAGAGCTCCCTAGTGACCCATCTGGTGCAGCCACCGCGCGCAACCTTCTAGTAGTAATCTGGGAAGTGTTTATCTTGAATCCTAAGGAGGGCTGAGACATCCATCAGTGAGTAAAGGGCAGGCCAATTCACTGCATTAACATGTAGTAGTTTAATGGAGTTGGGGTTGTTGAAATTGCGGAAGGACAGGTACTTTGGGGGGGCACCTAGATTTGTTCGACCAGACAATATAAGTAGGGGGGTGGTCGCTGATCTGCACATGGTCCCCATCTGCAGAACCTTGTCCTCCCTATTTGTGGCTACCTAGTCCAGGAGTGAGTGATTTAGGGTACAGGTGTTTTGCCTGGTGGGGATAGTAACTTGCACCAGTCTGTGGTTTGAGAAAGTTGGCATATTGAAGTTCATGGGGGGGGGGGGACTTAACCAGTTAAGGTTAGTTGCCCAGGATAATGGCATCCCTCGTGGGATGGAGATTACCTAGCCCAGTTAGGTGATTTTCTAGGCCAGGTGTGCCCCAGGGGTTATAGCAACAGCAGAGTGTGAGTGTGGTGGTTTTTGGAAACTGAGGTTAACGTTTGAGATGAGCCACTCACTGGGGGGAGACTGGGTCCGGGTGAGAGAACCTGCTAAGGGGCAAGTGGTGTGTGGAGGGGCAGGCCATTGTGGTTTATGGCACAGATTGGTGAGGGTGTAGAAATAATCCGCTGAAGATGGGGATTGGGCTGAGAGGGTCCTTAGAAAACGGCTAGCGGTTCTGGGCCTGGCGTCTCTTGGCAGACCTGTTTAACACGTCTCTAGTCTGGAAAATGTGCCCCAGGACTGGAGAGTGGCGCGCGAGATGCCTTCATAAGAGAGTCAAGAGACAGACCAGGGAACTACAGGCCAGTCAACCTGTCCTGAATAGTGGGTAAGCTGATGGATCTCCACAGAAATGCAGAGGGAGCAGGGAAGAGCAGAGGTATTGTGGGTCACCCTGGAGACACGCAAGGGGGGGGCTGTTATTCCCACTAGAGTGATCTGCAGACCCCCAGCATAGGGGGGAGAGGTGGAAAAGGATATGTTGGAAGCAATCCAAAGGATGGCAAGTAAGGGGGAGGTATTGCTGGTGGGGACTTCAATCCATCAGTGTTGTTTACCCTTCACGAACGCAGACTCTCAGCAATACAGCTGGGGCTGCCCATGCCATTGACCTTCGGCAATCCTGTATAGGTGTATGCGGCCCCGCTCCCTCAGGCCTTTCCTGCTGTCAGCTTGCTTGCACAGTCTCTTCGGAAACTTCGTTGCAGTGTTCATGCCTTTTCTCTCTCCTAAGCTGGTCTCCGGGCTCCCTTATTCATGGGCTGTACCTCCTGATGCTGCTAGACAGGCAGGAATCGGACCTCTGCAGCAGGGGACATCCAGCCCTCCACTTCCTGTCTCCCTCAGTTTACTTCCGGCATTCAGTGAAGCAGGTACTCCTCAGCAGAGCTCTGTCCCACGTGGCAGGGCTGAAGAGACCGAGTTATAAATTTCTTTTATGCATGTGCAGCAAGTGCATCCTTGGATTACTAGGAGTGCTGTAGCAACGGGGAGTGGTATTCAAATGCTCCAAGGTGGGATCCAGTCTCATCCTTGCAAGCTGCACAGGCTGGCCCCACCTCTCACTGGCTCTTTTTTCCTCGCGATTGGGAACTCTTTCAAGTGGGGAAAACTGCACGGGAGTGCATTCTAGGAGCCAGGCAGCAACACAGTGCCTTCCCACCAACGAATAGCTCTTTCGAAAGCGTCAGACGCTCGTTGATGGTGCAACTCGTCAACACTAAATACCTCACTTATTCCCAGGATTTTGGGCCCCAGCACAGACACAGTTCCACAGGGGAAAAGTGTATTTAAGCACCGGAGTGCTTCCAAGGGGCTAGGTAGGCTCTGAATGGCTTCTGATTGATTAATGGCTTTTTGGACAGTTGCAGCCGCTTGTCGATGGCACACCTAGTCGGTTCGCATTCAAAAAGCGCAGCAGGCTGCTCGTCTATCTGCCTTCTCCGACGCAGTGCTCAGGAGCTTAACAGTGTGGGAGAGTGCAAGTGACAGGAATTGAGATCAGCACCTGCTCTCGCTAATCTCATCAAAGGCAGGAATTTATTTTACCAGTGCCCGAGAAGGAAGCTGTCACTTCTGATTACTAAGACAGACTAGGATTACATAGATACATAGACAGTGTCGGCAGATAAGGGCCTATGGCCCACCCAGTCTGCCCATTTGAGCTTGTAAGTTCAGTTTGTTTTCCTAGAAGTCTGTTGCCCCTTACCCCTGACCTCTAGAATTCCTTTATGTCTATCCCATGCATTCTTAAATCCCGTGATTGTTTCAGCCCCACCACTTCCTCTGGCAGAGGTGTTCCACTTGTCCACCACCCGTTCTGTGAAGAAATTCTTTCTCATGTTTCCTCTGAATCGCCCTCCTCCAACTTCATCCCATGCCTCTAGTCCTGGAACATCTTTTTTCGCTAAAATAGTGTTTTCCTGCACCCTGTTCCTCCCTGTAAGATACTTGTATGTCTCTATCATATCCCTCTCTCCTCCCTCTCCTCCAGGGAGTACATGTTCAGTTCCTTCAACCTGTCTTCATAGGACTTGTGATGCAATCCATGCACCATCTTTGTTGCCCTCCTCTGAACCTTCTCTACCCTGTCTATGTCCTTATGTAGGTATGGTCTCCAGAACTGTACACTGTACTCCAGGTGGGGCCTCACTAGTGTCTTGTATAGCGGAATTATGACCTCCCTTTTCCTGCTGGTGATGCCCTGCCTATACATCCCAGCATCCTATTTGCTTTACCTGCTGCCTTGTCACACTGTTTCCTACCTTGAGGTCATCAGAGATGACAACCCCAGGATCCCTTTCCTGCTTGGTGCATGCTGTATCCTCACCCCCAGTTGATATATTGTGCCAGGGTTTTGTGCCCTATATGCATTATCTTGCACTTCTTTGCATTGAATTTCAACTGCCAAACCCTGACCATTCTTCAAGTTTCTGCAGGTCCCTTCTCATTCTGTCTACACCTCTGGTGTGTCTACTCTGTTACAGAGCTTTGTGTCATCAGCGAACAGTGAAATTCTGCCTTCTAGGTCCTACGTAATGTCACTGATGAAGATGTTGAATAGGACCGGTCCCAGCACTGATCCCTGTGGTACCCCACTGGTCACTCTTCCTCTGTGGAGTGACAGCCATTTACCACCACCTCTGTGTCCTGCCACCCAGCCAGTTACCTATCCACCACACTACTGTCTTGCCCACACCCATATTCCCCAGTTTGTGTAATAGTCTTCTATGTGGCACAGTGTCAAAGGCCTTGCTGAAGTCCAGATAGGCCATGTCCACTGCCCTCCCGATCCACCTCCTAGTCACCCAGTCAAAAATTCAACGAGGTTGGTTTGACATGACCTCCCCTGGTGAAACCATGCTGCCTTGGGTCCTGTAGTCCACTGACAACCAGATGTTCCACCAATCTCTCCTTCAGTAGTGCTTCCATGATCTTCCCCACACAGGGTGAGGCTGACTGGTCTGTAGTTCCCTGCTTCTTCTTTGTTCCCACTTTTGTATAGCGGGACTACATCTGCTGTCCTCCAGTCTTTGGGTACCTCTTCTGTTTCCAGTGATCGGCTAAACAGGATAGCCAGAGGTTCAGCCACCACCTCTCTTAGTTCTTTAAGGACCCTGGGTGCACCCCATCTGGCCCCATTGCTTTATCAACCTTATTACTCCAGTTCCTTCAGGACCCTTTTCGTAAAGGGACTTGTGTCCATTTCTGCACCATTCTCACCCTTGTACTCCCTTCAGACCTATTACCCTCCTCTTCCTCAGTAAAGACTGAGCAGAAATACCTGTTCAATATGTCAGCTTTACTCTGTCATCCTCCACGCGCCCCATCCTCCCCTTCAGTCTCACTATCCCTCCCTTTGTTTTCTTTTTTCACTTATGTACCTGTAAAGGTTTTGTTCCTCTACCCACTGATTTTGCAATGTGTTCTTCTGTCTGAGCTTTGGCTTCCCTTACTGACCTCCTGCCTCCCTTTGCTTCTCCTGGTACTTCTCCTATCCCCTTCTGCCTGTGTCTTTTTGTATTGCCTGAATGCAATCTTTTGGCTTTCACTTTCTTTGCTACCTCTTTGGAAACCATAATGGTCTCCTCTTCCTTTTCCTCTTGCTAACCTGCTTAATGCATAATTCTGTTGTTCTTGTAATCCCCATTTTAAATACTGCCCATTGTTCCTCAACCCCTGATTCCTGTCCTATTCCCCTTAATGCCTCTCAAGTATATCCCCATTTTCCCAAAGTCTGCCCCCCTAAAATCCAGGATACGTGTGTTTGTGTGGTTTGGTTCTGCTCTTTCTGTGATTTCAAACCACAATGACTGGTGGTCACTGTTTCCCAGGTGCTCCCCACTGTTACCCCCATCACACTGTCCCTGTTTGTGAGCACAAGGTCCAGTATTGCCTTCTGCCGAGTTGGTTCCATGACCAGTTGCTTGAGGAAGGCACCCTGAAGGGAGTCCAGGATAAATCTGCTCTTAGTTGATGCTGCTGCTGGGATGCTCCAGTCCACGTCTGGAATATTGAAGTCTCCAACCAGTACTACCTCACCCTTGTCTGCCATCCTTAGGGAGCTGATGCTAGCCATCCAGTCTGTTTCTTCCTCCTGGGCTGGTGATCTATAGACCACACCTGTGCGGATGGCTGTCCCCGTTTTCCTTTACAGCTTAACCCACAGTATCTCTCCCCCATTTTGTTCCTCCTGGATCTCTGTGGCCCTTATGTCATTTTTCACATACAGTGCCACTCCTCCTCCCTGCCTGCCTCTCCTGAATATGTTGTAGCCAGGTATGGCCATCTCCCAGTCGTGGTTATCATTACACCAGGTTTCAGTGATGGCCACAATGTCCGGGTCTGACTGTACCATGACAGCCTCCAGATCTTCCATCTTGTTGCTAAGGCTCCTGGCATTTGCACACATGGCTTTCCATGATTTGACCTCCCTAGACTGTTCTACTCCAGCCCCTTCCTTGGTTGTCATTTATCCCTGGTTCTCCTTGCTGTCTGCCCTTCTGCTGAATTTTGCCCCTTTTCTGCTTATCCACCTCTTGGGCACTAATCTCCCATCTTTTGCACATTGCTTTGCAGAGATAGCCACTCCTCTGGTTCACTGGTTCCACTGCTAGCTGTGGGGGGTGAGCAAGTAGGTACCCTCCTAGCTGGCCTGCCACCCCCCTTTGCTAGTTTAAATGCTTGTCAATGTAGCATTTAAACTTATCATTGAGTGCTTGGATTCCCCTCCAGGATGGATGCAGGCCGTCGGGCTTGAACAGACCTCCATCCCTCCAGGTGGGTCCCCAGTCACCAATGAATCCAAACCCTTCCTCACAGCACCAGTTCTTCAACCATGAGTTAAAATTCCTGGTGTATGCACCCCATGCTCTCCCTTGCCTCTCACAGGTAGTACTTCTGAGAAAGTGACAGAAGTAGCTACTTGCTTGAGACCCTCTCCAGTTCCTAAACTCTTCCTGAACTTCCTTTGGCTCCCCATTTGCCAGGTCATTAGTACCTAGGTGGATAGCGACATCCAGCTCACCCCTCCCGTCTTGCCTTCCCAGTGATCCCCAGGATCTTCCTTCCATCCCTCCATGCCATGGCACCTGGTAGCACCTCACCTCCCTGTCCTCCCCTCCTGTGTTCCTAGCTGGATCCCTCTTATGATGGAGTCCCCACCAGGATTCGCTCCTCCTCCTCTGGGGTCCACTGCTTTCCCGCTGAGGTCACCTCCTTAGCTAACCTCCACATCCTTTCCTTCCACTTCTCTGGGTACCACTGTTTGGTTGTCCTCATTTGCCAGTGTGGCATATGAGTTCTTGAGTGGAATAGGATCTGGGATGTGCCTCTGCCTGACTGCTCTAACCCTCCTGAGCCACTGTCATCCAAGTGCTCCTCGTTCTCTGCATCCTTTGAGGCAGTTGCATTGGACTGGGTGGTCCCTGGATAGGGGTGATGGTACTCCTGACCCAGTTTACTTCGCTCTGAGTCTGGCTACCTCATCCCGCAGTCCAGAGAGATGCATGCAGATAGGGCAGCACCTCGGTGTCCAGAAGGTCTGCCTGAATATGGCTGCCCCACAGCCACTGCATTGCACCACTCCCCACATTATACTGCAATTCCACTAGTTGTCTGCTACTGAAACTCTCCTAGTTCCCTTATTAACTTATTGTACTAAAAATTCTGCCATTGATCCTCAGATAATTTTTTTTTTTTTTTTATGAAAAAGAAACCAATAAATAAATGAGTCAAAACATTTGTGCTGAGGGTGGGCTTCTTCCCCCTTATGCCCCTCCTACTTCACATCCCTTGCTATACCCTGTGTTTAGCTCCTGTCAATCAGATTTAACAGGGCATATAATTAAGAGTTGGGGAAAGGGGGGGGGGGCAAAAATTTGCAGCAATTAAAGGCAGTACAGAATTACACCACCACTATGTTTTAAATTTTCAACAGCCCAAAACAATTATAAGTAAAGACAACAAAAAAAGTATAGTGTCACTAAAATCCCACAATCTAAGTTTAAAGGAAAAATAGCAATTACCAGTTACTCTAAAGCACTGAATTGAATATGTTTCTTTCCTTCCCCTTCTGGCTTCTGCCAGGGAAGAGCCTTTTTGGTGTCTTAACCTTGGATAAACCTCTCAGGGGCGGAAAATCTAAAACACAGGAACAGCTCAGTATTTTGCCCTTAAAGAGCCAGCAGCAATTCATGCAACTTCAACAGCATAGACCAGGAAACTTCCAGGGGGGAGGGGGTATGCTAAATAAAAGGTCTTTTGCTGGGTCACTTTGCCCATTATGTGAGCAGGCAGCATCTGCGAATGTCTGTCTCGGTGGACGCAATCCCTTCCGCAACTGACTGATAGCCAACAGACACACAGGTCTGATCGAGCAGCAACCACTAGATCTGTGAGAGCAGCTTTCACCGGGGATCCAGCAGTCCGCAGCACCCGCTCGGGCCCCAGGCCTCATCGACAGGTAAAATGGGGCCTTTGCTCTGGACCCTGCACACTTTACGGGCAACCTCCAGGATCACCAGATGGGAGACCTCACAAGAAGGCAAAAGAGGTCCTCATTTCTGTCCTTGTCTGAAGAGGAGCAGTTGCCCTCGCATCACTAGGCCTGGATGGCCTAGTCTTTCATTTAATAAAAAAAAAAAAAACATAACTGAGATTCTCCTTGGATCTTCCCTGAAGGCTCCCACCCAGCCAAACAGGCTTTCCGCCTGCCAGCTGTCGCCAATCCGGCCTCAGCCTTCCCCTTTCCTCCAGCCATATGGGGACTTGCTAAAGGAGGAATGACAAGGTCCAGAACACACCTATACAGTGGCCTGGCGGATCCCTAAGCTTCTCAAGTTTGACAAGGAACAATCTAAAAAGCGGTCAGACTGCTGCAGAATTAACTCTGATTTCAAACCTAACCAAGAAGTCTGTCATCCCATCTGAAGTAGGGACTTCTCTCAGGGACCCAGTGGACAGGAAAGTGGGTGCCCTCCTCTAGGCCTTCCAAGCATCAGCAACATCTGAAAGAATTAGCGGTTGGTGCCTTATCGGCTTAAACTGCTCTGTTTTGGGACCAGGTTTTTAACCTTTCAATTCATTGTGGACCCAGAGAAGAACATGCCTATTTTTCATCAGCTGCCGTTCATGGGTTTGGCTTAGGCTTATGCAGCAGATGTGTAGGAGGTGATGGTGGTGGTGGTGGTGGTGGTGGTCAGGTATGCCGCTCGGACCATGGTTTTTCTTTCAAACCTCAGCTCATCGCAACCTCTGGCTTCAGGTCTCGCATGCATTCTCCTCTTCGATGAGCCAGTTCATTAACTCATCTTGTGAAGGTAATCTCTGGTTTGGTTCAGCCCTGAAAGAGGTAGTATCATACCACCTATTATATTGCAACGAGGCACCATGCAGGGATGCCCCTATCCCTGCTATTTGCCATGTATATTGAGCCCCTGGCCATGATGCTTAGAAATTCGGAGAGGATTTTGGGCATTCAAGATTGGCCACTTGATCATCCATTCACGCATTTTCAAAATATTATTCGCTGGAGGTGATCTCCTTGGCGGAGGTATCTTTTGGCCGCAGCGTACTTCAGGCGGTGGTGGACCCTTAAGGGCTCTTGACAGTCTTCCCATACGGGACATCTGGGGATATACTGCTTTTGTATGTCCCATGAAATAAGGAAGCCCAGAGACCAGCTTAGGGGAGAGAAATCGAAATTTAAATACCTGTAAATTATCTTTCTCCGGCTGGTCTCTGGGCTTCAGGTTCCCTCCCAGAATGTATAAAGTTGGTTGGCTTCTTGGCCACATATGCCTTAAAACTCTTGTTTGTTTCCAAGTTCTTGTAGTATTGCCACATTGGACTGCTTTAGGAAGAACTGAGGGAGATGAAGTGGAGGGCTGGATGTCTCCTGCTGCAGAGGTCTGATTCCTGCCTATCAACCTCGGGAGGTACAGCCCAGAAATAAAAGCCTGGACACCAGCAGTCTGAGAGAGAAAATTTACAGGTATTTAAATTTAGATTTTTGGCCTACGGCCTGTTTCCCTACCTTTTGCCTAATTCTCGTGTGTGTGTGGGGGGGGGTGGTGGTGTTGATGTCGACAGTTAATCCTTCATCTCTTTTCCGTCGCTGTGGAAAGATTGCTTTTACAGATGAGCACTCCCCCTCCCTGCGCACCGCCCTGTCCTTTCTGAACGTGGTGTACCCTATTAGGTTTGGGTACCAGTCATGCCCAGAGCTCAGACAGGAGCTTGGGGCAAGGCCATCGGGGATCTTGCCTTCAGGTGTTTAGAGTCAAGAAACCTTTGAGGTAAACTGAGGGGTCGGGGGAAGGAATGTGTTGTATGCAGGGGGTATAGTCTTTGCATGCAGACTTGGGGGCCCACCTCTAGTTACTACTTTCAAAGTGTGGCAGTAATCAGTTTATGATATCCCTGCATTGGACCCCAGAGTCCAAAATGAGCATTGGCCCACCAGCCAAATGATTGTTCCTTATGTATCAGGCTAGTTAAGTTTCCTTAAACTGGCCCTGTTGGCTTATATTTGGAAAGGTAACATTTCAAAAAGTCAATTTATTCCAGCAGAATGGGTACTGTGCCAGTGAGTTCTATTGGATATTAATTAAATGGCTAGTTCCTGGACAAAGTTCCATATGCTGTGTCCCTTCTGCGATCATCTGCTCCTTGTGGTGGCAGTCTGTTGCTGTGGAGATAGTGAAGTTGGGATCACAGATGCAGGCTTGCGTTGGAATAGAGGAAGAGGGTAGGATCAGGATAGCTATATATGGAACCCAGAAAAGGTGGTTCCCTGCCTGGTTGCTATCACAGAGGCTTTTGAATCCTCAAGGGTAGCTGTAAGGCCTGGGGAACAGATACGGAGAGTAAAATTCTATAAAATTGCAAGACAGATTCCTTGGCTTCGATTTTTGTCAGTGATGTTACCCTAGTACATACAGCATCACACCCTGGGTTTGATTTTAGCATTGTTTTAATAGCCCCAAACCTAGTGCAGATTGGCCAGAGCTAGTGCAGCTAACCCTCTACTTGTCTAGTGCAGGTTTTCCATGGCTCTTAATGAAGTTAAAAATGTCCCTACTTTAGCAGGCTCTAGTACTTGTGCTAATCTGTGTTGCTGATGGCCTGGTGTGATTAACATAAGCATTAATGCATGACAGAGGAGGGCTCTACTGGGAGGTTGGGGGCACGAGGCTGAAGGCAGAGTGCCTCCAACTGGGCATTAGTTCCCGAGTAGAGTATAACTTTGGAGTGCATTAATGCACTTGTAACATGGCAAGCAATACTAAAATTTCTCACCCTGCTGTAGTATGGAATAAAGAGAAGATGTGCATTTGTACTAAGTGCTAAATGTGTGCAGTTGCATTTCAGATGGAACATTGTTTTATATTGTTGCTGCTGCATATTGCAGTTTCACTAAACCATACGAAATGTGCAGCAGTCGGAGACGGTAATAAATGGTGTATTGTTAGATTTTTCCTGAAAGCTAATTGTACATTGGCAATAGTCCTCATAACTTGCTTATTTCCTTACTGTTTGTGGATCATTGCATTTTGGGATCAGTTATTGACACTCTGCTCCAACATTGCCGAACGCAAGAAAACACAGAATAAGGCTAAAAACAAGAGCAGTGGGCATAATGAAGTCTCAGCAGCTTGTTGCACTTTTCTTGTCCGTCCACCGCACATTAGCAGTTCTCATCCTCTGGTATTTTTTTTACTCCGATTATCCCTGTGGTAATGCCGCGATTCACGATTTCCTAGGATGCAGTGCTGACTGCTGCACGGGTTGGTGTCGTAACGATTTCACATGCTGGTCAGCTAGCGATTACACTGTGACATTGAGAGTACTACAGAATGAAGCGGGCATTACTGGGGAATTAATGCTCGCTTCACTTTGTATCATGGGTTGCCTTTCAACGTATTATAATTTTCCATTCATAAACTAGAAAAGATGCCATGTTTCAAAGTTCATTAAGAACTGCAGCTATCTGGTAGTTCAAGAAGGGGATCCCACGAAAGTTCAATGTGTGTAGTAATTGCTCGATTTGTTAATACTTTCAGCTAGTGTCCAGGGTGTGATCAGGGCAGAAGCTAAGTCACTTGCTTACAGTTTTCTGAATGTCTGACAGTTTGTCCCATATTAAGACCAGTGTCCCTCATTTCCCTACATTTTGAGTGTCCGTATCCAACATTTAAGTGATAAAATGCTAAGAGGTCTGTTCTGCAGGCTGTGGATTTTATTCCAGCTTCACCATAGCTTCTCCCTCTCCCCTCCAGATCTCTCAACTCTGCTTTTCCTGGATGCCACTGCAGACCATACTCTGAAATGACTGTCCATAGCTGCCATTACTGGCAAGGGTAGGGGTCTCCAGCTCTTCTAAATGGACCATGCAAGCCTACGACATCCATATAGTCCCACCCTTATCCTGCTCAGCATGTCCTTTCATCCTAAAACAAAACTTTGGAGCATGTGTGGTGCAAAATACTTTAATAAAACACAATTTGAATTGTTAAAATAAGCATTCCTGTTGTGCATAGGTCATTCTGTATAGAAATAGGCGTAGTATAGTATCATGCCTGTGTACCGTTTGCCTTGGCCTAATGAAAGGAAAATGTTTTTTTAAAAATCTGCTGCTGTTGGGGCATAGCGTATTAAAATAGATGCTTTAACAGTTTTTTGTTTCCCAAGCCCCTTAGGTTTGTGTAGCCCCTCCCAAAATAAATCCTAGATGTGCTCCTGGCTCACTTGACACTGTATGAAAACATTCAGAAGTTGATCACAGGGTGGAGGCTGAGTGTGTCTTTCTCTGCCTGTCTCTCATTGCCTGGTGGGTGGTGGTGAGAGTGTGGTAAGGTGCCTGATGCCAGTGTGTGTGTGTGTGTGTGTGTGTGTGTGTGTGTGTGTGTGTGTGTGTGTGCGCGCGTGCGCAGAGCTAGGACTGCTTGACTGACTGAACATTTGCTGCTGTTATACTCTGGTTTTGGGGGGTGCAGAAAGAGGGAGAGGAGGCCATGGTACAAAACAATGGGGTGCACACTGTGATGGCATTGCAATCTCTTTATTTTTTTTTTTTTTTCTGGGCTGGAAGCAGTGTGGGAGCAGGATAAATGTGCAATAATCGGAGTATTTTCTTGGCTTGCATTTTTTCCTGTGCAAGTGATCAAAACTTATCTTCATAATTTTGGGCTAGTGCAATTCTGAATCAACTTGTCCTGCTGGCTTGTGCAAAGAAAAGTTCCCTCTTGTTCAAAAAAGCAACTGAAAATGCAGTATTTTATATATATATATATATATATATATATATATATATATATATATATATATATATATATATATATAAAATTTTACTAGCAAGCCATTTTATGATTTCAGTAATGCACTTAAATGCTTGTGGTGTGGGGATAATGTCACTTGTGTGGTTGCAGTCTACCTACGGCCTTGTGCCTGATCACCCACGGCGTAACATTATCCCAGCACAGCACGTGCCTTGACACACATTATTGCTTACTGTTACTATAGTTTTGCATGATTTACTCCTGTTTTCTGATTTTTAGGAATTTCCACCTTGTAATTTACTGTATATTGGTACTCGTGCACAGAACTGGCAGTACCAAGTGAAGCATACGTAGTGGTACAAGTAGAGGTGAGTGATCTGTATCACTACAGTTTAGAAAAATTGAGTGAGGTTATAGGTAAAATACCACTAACATCCTAATCTGATTCTGTAAGTCAGTTTGTATGTGTATTTTTCCCTTCCCTCAAGGAAGGGGCTAGAAATGGGCAGAATTGCTTAGCTCTACTTTCCTGGTCAACAATTTCAAATAGCAGTAAGAAGCAGCAGGAAAGTATCTTGGGCTCCAGTATTTGTCAGAGAAAGTCGATAGCTGCAGGTGCCCAGTGACTAAGGGACTTGGTTTAGAGGTGGGTACACTGAAAATTGTCTAAACTGCTGTGTACGGTCCACCTGCAGGGCCCTTTCTGGGAAGTTCTGTGTAATGCCAAGTGCACTTGGGGAAGGGGGGGATGCTGCTTTAGATCTTCAGCTTCCTGCATACCCCGTTGGTAAAGCTAGGTCACTTGAATGTGTGTCAGTTAGGGTGGGTGTGTGTGTGCCTGTGCGCTTCTCATACTATAGATCCTCTGGCGTGCAAGAGTGATTTCCTGCAAGAATTGAGGGGCTTCATTGTCGGCCTGACATTGGAATACCAATATTCTGTGGTGATTTGCATATGCAGCCCATGATTTGCATTGTGGGGGCATGTGTAATTTTGTATTTCATTAGAATACAAATGCTTGGGTGATTTCAGTGTCAACATCAGTGATGACGCCCTTGTGCCTGGACCGCAGTTAACCAACATATGTTGGGTTTTAGGGTTTTACACAGATAGTTTTCTTTTGTGACTTAACTAGGCCACGCCTTTGATCTGTCTTCCACTGGGGCTTCATGTCATGGAGTAGATAAGACAGTGCACATGAGCAGTACAGCAAAAGGTATGCAAGGATTAACCCATGACAGAGCATGGGTCACTGGAGACTTAATCCACCTTGGTGAGGCCACAGGAAGAGTGCCTCAAACTACCCAGGCGTATATTAATTTCCCCACGCTCTGGAGTGGGTTAATTCACTTGTAACATGGCATGCTACCGCCAGGGCTCTGTGCCAGCCATGTCACTCTCGCCCTCCTGCAGGTGTACCTGGTGACGTGGCACACAGTTATCTGGAGTCTGTTTTGCTACGGATTTTGCTCTCAGCACGTTGCCGATGGTGCAGTGGAGCTGGGTGTCATCTGTTTGGAGCAGCTTGGCCTCTGATTGCTGCGCAATCCCAATGCTGCAAGGAGGCTGGATGTCCTCTGTTGGCTAGTGAAAAAACACGGGGGGGGGGGTGCGTGAAGTTTGCTATAGGATCGCCCTGCCGGCCACCACTATGACATGGTGTTGCAGGAGTCTGGCTCCCGATGGTTCTGCCTACAGCAGAAGCAAAAAAACACAGTTGAAGGGGGTGTGGCGGTGCGGATGGGTGCCACTGTGAGAACGATTTGGGCTTCTGAGAACTATTCAACCTCCTGATAGCCCTGCCTGCAGCATGTAGCACTGATCGATGCTCTGAAGCACGGTCATGATATTCCTGCCCCCAGGACTTGGCACTTTAATGGCAACCATGGATTAATTCTCTAAAGTGTGGATTACTTGGGAATTAATCCATGGTCAGGTGAGCTGTTTTATCCCCAGCAGCTACTATTTCCTGGAGCCATGTTACAAGCATTAATTTTAGACTGCAAAAACATGCTCCCAGGACTAAAATTGACTGGTAACCGAGCACCTGGAAGGTGTCTGACCTGACTGAGCTCGGTCAGACGCCTTCCAGGAGCTTTATTACCGGTAGAGTTCTTTTCATTCTTGCCAAATACATTTTGATTTGCTAAAATATACCTTAAGCAGTACAACTCATATGCACTGCCAGTTATATACTCTGTAAGTTATCCTTCTCGACTAGGCAGCTGCACCACCTTTAGCACCGAGCAGTCAGTGTTATTCCTGTCATTCCCCCGCCTTTAAAAAATAAATAAAGGGGGGCTTGATTCATGGTTGATCAGATTGCATGGTCTGAGCATCCTACTGTGAGATAACAGATCGGGGCACCTCAGTAAAAGGGCCCCAGTAGTTATTCGTTCTTTTACGTAATCTGGAGCTGTGTGTGCTGTAGTTGGGGGGCGGTTGAGGTTTACAATACTGCCATCAGCAGAGCAGTCTGCTCCCATGCACCTTTTTTGTGTGGTCTAGAGAGTCTTCACCAGACTGCCCCCTGGTTTAGTGAGGAGCTCGGGTGGTTGAAAGTCATAGGGCTGAAGTTGGAGGGTTCTTGGAAGAGATTGAGGTTGCTGGAGGATAGTCTGTCTAACCTTGAGGACTGACTAGGAGTATCGGGCAATCGCCCTGAGAAAGTTGAGAGTTCTGTCACGGGTGATTGCTACAGGAGTGAACAGACTGACCGGCTCAGCTGTTCCACACTTTGGACAGACAGACTGCAGTCTGGGATAGTGTTACCACTAGAAAGATGTGAGTAGTTTAGTCAGTTTTTCCTCCAATAGGATGTACTCTGTCCGATCGTTGGTCCCTCCAAATGGGTTGTTGAGGCCCAGCAGTGACCCGATATTGTCTAGCCAAGTGCATTTCGGTGGTGGTGTGCGGAATTCTGCCAGCGAAATTATCACCAAATGACAATTTCACCGGTGGAATTTCCGCCTTTATTTCTCTGGTTCTTGCGTGGAATTCCACCTGTTGAGATCCGCAGAATAATATTCTTTAGCGAAAAATTATTCTGCGACCATTTCCACTGAAAATGGTGAGATCCGCGGAACATCATTCCCCCATTGGAAAATCATTCCGCAACCATTTCTGCAGAAAATAGCTGAGACCCATGGAATAAACTGTGGAAATAATGGAAAAACTCATTCCTCATTTGTTTGCTGCACTTCAAAATTCCACTAAATTTAGTTCTGGAATTTGAAAATTCCACACAGCACTACATTTTGGTAGTATAGAGTATTTCAGCCTACTGGAATTGTGTTGTGATTTGTGTCCCACTTTATGTGCACTTTATCTGGGGCCTGCCGGACTGTTGGGAGTTCCTGGGCCTAGTTACTGTAGGGGGCATTGTATACGTGGTTTGCATCCTTCCTCACTGGTGGGACACAGCATGTTACATGTATGCTGTAACCCATGACAAACAATAGGTTTATTGGGGATTAATGCATGCTTTGGGTGTGTTGCGGCACAAGGGCAAAAATAGTTGTAAGATTAACTATGTTTTAAACACTTCTAATATCTAAATGAAGTAGACGTGTTCCAGTTGAATTCTTTTTTTTTTTTTTTTTTTTTTTTTTTTATTGTGAAATAACTTTCTAGCCTTTTTTTTTTTTTCGTCTTTATCCCTCCTTACTGCCTCCGGTGCCCCCTCCTTCCGTCAGCTCATGTCCCCCGGTACCTACCTTAGGGATCTGCCCCTAGAGTGCCCATCCTCCTCTCCTCGCACATTGGGGTCTGTCCTGTAGGTGGTCCTGGTGGACTTAGGGCGGACTTCATCTAGGGCTGCCGGAGGGTTTTTCCGGTTTTCTCCCCTGACGTCCCCACTCCCCCAGGACGCCTTGCGCTAGGGACGTACGTCCCCGAGTGGTAGCGTGCTTACGCACGCAGACCCTCATGTGCCACGACGTCCCTCTCCCGGCTCCGACAGCTTAAGCCTCCCACCCTTCCTCCTCTGTGCTTCCACCGGCTATGGAAGGAATGCAGAGCGCAATGCGCTCTTGGTAACCCACCCCTGAGGGAGGAGAGCATCCGTTGGGACGCTCGATCCTCCCTCTCCCCGCCGACCCCCGGCCACCCGAGTCCGTTCCCGAACCCGGGTCGCTGGCGCAGCGCGAGGTGTGGCGTCCAGCGCCTCAACCCTCAGCGCCACCGGGCCGGCTAACTTTCTAGCCTTTAAGAACTGTAAATACATATGGTTAAAAGTGACGTCAAGCATCGATAGAAACATGAACGGCATTTTGTCAAACATTAAAGGCAGAAATGTCTGTTTACACTACTTGGCTTATAACTTTTAAACATTAACATTTTAATGCTTCAAGTCTTACTAGTGACAGAATGTGATCATGCACTCCACTGCAACTGTAAACGGCTTTTATTTTTACTAGTCACAATATCAATTGAATTTTGCGCGGGACTTGCACTTTAAAACTTAATCGGAATACAGATCCGGACCGGTGAGCATCAGTTATCGAAAAAAATCTACCTTGATAATGCAGTGGAGGAACCAGAGCCAAAATACAGACTGCACTCTGCACTGAAATTTGAAGCAACCACTTTAAACAACCACAAGGAACTTAAACCATCCATTACAACTGTGTACTGTTTGTGTTTGGCTCCATTTTCTCAACTGCGTTGCTTTTTGTACAGATTTCATTTTCTTGCTACATTTTACTACTACTCTTGATTCACTTGCATGTTTAAATGGCAGCTGTTTAAGAAGGAGAATGTGAAGGTAGCGAGTTGTGTTTTTGTAACCTACAGCTTTACGTGCCAGGGGACAAAGATCAGTATGCCAGCTGTGGGTCTACTTGGGCATTGCTGACACTGTCTGCCCAATGGCAGTGTGTGCATTTGACATTTCATTAATGCCCATTTTATTGTGGGAATTCTTGTTCCCAGCTGCCCTGGACTGTGGGGTGCTGCAGGGGTGCCTTCAGGTTCAGTCTGGTCTGCCGGTGTGTAGTGTTCGTCTCACCCCCCCCCCCCGGGTACTGTATGTGATCATTGGGTGAGGTCATTCGGCACTAGTGTGTAGTTTTATTACGCCGATGACACTAGGCTATTGGTAGTTTGCCCTGGAGAGAGATACTGTATATGTTGAACAGGTGACTAGCTGATATCAATGACTGGATGTCCTTCAGTTATCTTAGGCTGAGTCCAGACAAACCAGAAGTGCCGCTGTTGGCTGCAGGTTCTTGTAGAATGATGGGGAGCTGTCAGGGTTGCAATTGGAAGCTACCCCCCCTCATAGTCTGATACAGGGTGAAGGAATCTGGGCAACATCATGGATTGAAAATGGACACTAGAACATTAGGGGCCCAATATGCAAAAGCTTCCTGGTGGAAGAAGTGATTGCCTGCCATTGCGTCCACATACAGTATTGAGAGGTATCAGGAGCACGCACTAAGCAAGGATAGCGCATGTGCAGAGGAAGGGGTGAGGACATGGATACAGCATCACTTTAGTGCATGCCACTTTGTGCAGTGCAGTTACCGCTGGAAAAAAGGTAAACCCCCTTCCCCCCAACTTTCTTTCCCTCCTGGTTGCTGCTTGCTGGTGCCCCATCTGTCAGCTCTGCTTTTGTCCAACCCTGCTGTGATCCTCTCTGCTGTAGAACCTGTTTCCCATGGCACACCTGCCTGGCACCCCTCGGTCATTACCCCTATCCCTGAAGCGGGGACACCTACAGCGCCACAGCGTACATGCCTCAAATCCAGTGCTGGTGGAGTGGAGGCAGTCTGATACCAGAGGATCCAACATGGGTGTGGTAGGTAGGAGTGAAGTCTTTCTCTGTGGCAAGGGGAGCTTCCTTGATTTACCCCGGCACGGATGTGCAATGACTTTGTGGGATGGCTGCTCCTGCATACTTCTGCAGATGGCCACCTCCTCCACCCCTCTTTTGCGTGGCCCTGACTGTTGCACACCACGTCTCCGCAGGGTGTTGCTGATCCCAGGAAACCACAGCCCACTCCTCCCTGACAGAAGAGAGCTGTCCAGATGCTCAAGCCCCTCTCTCCTTCCCCTGGCCAACATGCGCTCGCTTCCAACCCTAGAGCTTCGGCATGGTGAGAGGTAAGGTGCTCAGCGCTTTGCACCACCTGGCCAGCTGAAAAAGTAGACTTTCCAGGTAACCCTAGTGGTGGGCAGGTCCACTGCAGCCAGCAACCACGTTGGCAGTTGGGGGAGCACACCTGCTCTGCCTGGTGTAGTGCCCCCCTTCCCCACTCTCTGAACCCCATCCCTGTAACAGCACATGCAGTCCCTGGTGTTCAGTGGCACATCCACCTTCTGATCCCTAATCCTGTGAAATACCGATCTTCCCTGGCCTCTAGTGGTACCCCCACACACACACTACATAGGTACACAGCTAGTGGTCAAATGGGAGTTCAGCATGTTTGCAGTTCATTTGCATCACCAGATAAAGAAAAAGGTCCGGCTCCCCATACAATGCACAGGGGAAACGCCAGACCTCACCCAACAACTAACGCACCAAAATCTGGCCAATGGAAAATCGTATACACAAATGCTCGCAGTCTGGGAAACTAGATCCCAGACCTGCAGGCAATAATGACCGAGGCTAAACCGGACATAGTAGCAATTAGCGAGACGTGGTTTACCAGTAACTACACTTGGGAGACTTCAGTACCTGGCTACGTACTGTTCAGAAGAGACAGAGGTGCAAAGGGGGGTGGAGTGGCCCTGTATGTCAATGAAAAATATCAAAGCTACAGAAATTCAGAATACACATAAGGAGCCAGAAGAACTGTGGGTCACCTTGGAAACAGGAAATGGGACAGCCTTAAGAACTGGGGTTGTCTACAGGCCCCCAGACCCCGGGGGGGGGGGGGGACACATGGATGCATTACTGTTGGAAGATATACAAAACATAACAGCTAAAGGGGAGGTTCTGATAATGGGAGACTTCAACATGCCAGATACAGATTGGTCAATACTAGCAGGAACATCTGCCAGAACTAGACAAATGGTGGATTCCCTGCAGGGGGAAGACTTCAAACAACTGGTACAACCCACAAGAGATGGTGCTATCCTAGATCTAGTACTGTCTAACAGGGAAAGGATCACAGATCTCCAGGTAGGTCACCTGGGGGTCAGCATACCTCTCAACCTCCTGCCTCATAAATCGGGGACAAGGCTTAAAAAAAACCAGGGACAAATGACCAAAATTAGGGACACATCTTCAAAACTCGTGCTATCGACTCAGGAACCTGGCAGAATAAGGGGCTTAGTGTAAAATGCATTTTCTAAGTAAGACCAAATCTCAAACTTTAATGTTTGACATTATTTTGTGCTTATAGCCCCTACTGATTGGTCATGGAAACACAATTTTTAGGAGGGACAGAGTAGAATTTTGAGGTAAAATCAGGGACAACTCTGAAAATCAGGGACAGTTGAGAGGTATGGTTCAGTTTGGCCACTACAACTAAATCATCCCATTCAAAGGCAAAAATATGGGACTTCAGAGTAGCTGACTGATAAGATGGCCAACAGACTTAAGCTAGCTCTGGCAAAAAGAAATACAGGTGAGGGGGGTACAGGCAAAGTGGGCAAGCATTAATGAAGCAATACTTGAAGCAACATCTCATTGTGTTGGAGAGAAAAGGAAGTGCAAAAGAAAGAAACCACTTTGGTTCTCAAAACAGCAGAAAAGGTCTGAGCCAAAAGGCTTGCCTTCAGGAAATATAAGGGAACACAGCAGGATGAAGATAGGGAGGAATACCAAACTTCCCTAGGGGAGGCAGTAAGGCAGGCAAAGGCTCAAACCGAGGAAAAACTAGCACAAACAGTAAAAGGTGACAAGACTATCAATAGATAAATCAGTGAAAGGAGAATGTCCAGAGGGGGTATTGGTAAGGTCGAAGAAGATAAGGGGCGTGTGAGGAGGAGGAGGAACATGTAAAAGCTTTTGTCCTAAATAAATACTTCTGCTCAGTATTTACTGAAGAGAAGGTAGGGCAGGGCCCACAGCTTGGCACCATGGACATGGGAGAGAGAGGTCAGCACTAGTCCCTTCACAAAAGAAAGGGTCCTACAAGAGCTCGATAAGCTCAGGGTGGACAAGGCAATGGGACCTGATGGCATACATCCCGTGGTACTAAAGGAGCTAAGGGTGGAACTAGCAGAGCCATTATCAGAACTGTTTAGTGAGTCTCTGAGCATAGGAGAGCTCCCAGAAGACTGTAGAAGGGCTTGTGTGATCCTGCTCCACATGAGTGGTAGCAGGGAGGAGGCAGGGAACTACAGACCAGTCAGTCTTACCTCAGTAGTGGGCAAGAATATGGAGACACTCCTTAAGGAAAGGATAGTGCAACACCTGGAATCCATAGGAGCACAGGATCCAAGACAGCATGGGTTTACAAAAGGAAGGTCCTGTCGAACTAATCTCATAGATTTCTTTGGGTAAACAGTGGTGGACCAAGGGGAAGCAGTTGTCTCCCACCTTGACTTTAGCAAAGCTTTCGATACTGTTCCACATAGAAGATTGATTGATAAGCTGGGTAGGCTTGGGGTCGGTCAGAAGTTGGTCAGCTGGGTGGCAAACTGGTTGTCGGGCAGAAAACGGTGGTAAATGGTATACAGTCAGAGATGCAAGTCCCAATTGGGGTACCTCGGATCAGTCCTGGGGCCACTCCGCTTAAGTATCTTCATCGGTGACATTGCAGACTGACTGGAGGGTAAGATTTGTTTGTTTGCAGATGTCGTCAAGATCTGCAACAGAGTAGATGATCCAGATGGGGTGGGCAGAATGAGAAGAGATCTGGATAAACTAGCAAAATGGTCGGAAGAGTGGCAACTGGGGTTTAATGCAAAGTAGTGCAAAATCATGCTCATAGGGAAGAGAAACCCTGAAGCCACCTATAGGCTGGGAGGGGAGTTGCTGGCAGTCGCAAGGGAAGAGACTCTGGCATCATCATCACCGATGACCTGAAATCATCTAAGCAGACCACTAAAGCAGTAGGTAAGGCTAGGGGGATATTTGGGTGTATTAGTAGGGGTATGACAAGTCTGAAGAGAGGGATAATCTCTCTTTACAAGACATTGGTTAGGCCCCATCTGGAGTACTCCGTGCAGTACTGGAGGCCACACCTTCACAAGGACATTAACCAAATTGAGGCAGTCCAGAGAAGGGCAACCAAAATGGTGTGGGGACTGCATCAGAAAATGTACAAGGACAAATTAACGGAGCTCAAACTGTATATCCTAGAGCAAAGGAGGGAGAGAGGTGATATGATCGAAACATTCAAACACCTTATGGGCATTAACAAGGTGAAAGTTTAACATATTTCAGTATAAGAAAAATATCGGGACAAGAGGACACAGCATGAGATTAGAGGGAGGTCGATTAAGGGGTAATGTGAGGAAGTTCTTTTTCACAAAGGGTGGTGGATGCATGGAATGGCCTGCCTCAGGAAGTGGTGGATATGAATACAGTCATGGGATAAGCATAAGGGAGCAATACAGAGGAGTATGAATAGATAGGCCATTGACAGAGCAAAAGGTTGATGGCACATTTATAAGGTAGAAAAAGAAATGGGCAGACTGGATGGGCCTTGCGGTCCTTATCTGCCATCAGCTTATGTTTCTATAGACACTGTCTGAAAATAAGGGCCTATGGCCCACCCATTCTGCCCATTTGAGCTTATAAGTTCACTTTGTTTTTCTAGAAGTCTGCCCCTTACCTGCAGAATTCCCTTATGTCTATCCTGTGATTGTTTTAGCCCCCACCACTTCTCTGGCATGGTGTTCCACTTGTCCTCTAACCTTTCTGTGAAGAAGGTCTTCCTCACGGTTCCTCTGAATTGCACTCCCAACTTCATCCCATCCTCTCTAGTCCTGGAACATCTTTTTCACTGGAAAATAGTGTATTCCTGCACCCTGTTCATCTCTGTAAGGTACTTGTATGCTTCTATCGGGTTTCCTCTCCCCATCCTCTCCTCCAGGGAGTACATATTCAGGTCCTTCAGCCTGTCCTCGTAGGATTTGTGATGGTCTCTGTACCATCTTTGTTGTCCTCCTCTGACTCTTCTCTGCCCTGTCAATGTCCTTGCGTAGGTAAGGTCTCCAAAACTATACTGTACTCCAGGTGGGGCCTCGCTAATGTCTTGTATAGTGGAATTATGACCTCCCTTTTCCTGCTGGTGATGCCCCTGCCTATGCATAGTAGCATTCTATTTGCTTTTCCTGCTGCCTTGTCTCACTGTTTCCCTACCTTGAGGTCATCAGAGAACCCCAAGGTCCCTTACCTGCTTGGTGCTTGCTGTGTCCTCACCCCCTGCCAATATGTTGTGCCAGGGTTTTTGAACCCCATATGCATTATCTTGCACTTCTTTGCATTGAATTTCAACCGCCAAACCCTTGACCATTCTTCAAACTTCTGCAGGTCCCTCCTCATTCTGTCCGCACCCTCTGGCATGTCTTAGAGCTTCATGTCATCGGCGAATGGAGAAATTCTGCCTTCCAGGTCCTGCGCAGTTTGACTGAAGACGTTGAATTGTACCGGTCCCAGAACTGATCCCTGTGGTACCCCACTGGTCACTCTTCCCTTTGGAGTGACAACTATTTACTACCACCCTCTGTCCTGCCACCCAGTCAATTTACCTACCCACTGCACTACTATCCTGCTCACCCCCATATTCCCCAGTTTAATAGCCTTCTGTGTGGCACAGTGTGAAGGCCTTGCTGAAGTCCAGATGGGCCACGTCCACTGCCCCCCCGATCATCATCATCATCCTCATCCTCATCCTCATCCTCCTCCTCCTTGTCACCCAGTTGAAAATTCAGTGAGGTTCGTCTGGCAGGACTACCCCCTGTAAAACCATGCTGCCTTGGTCCTGTAGTCCATTGGCAACCAGATGTTCCACCAGTCTCTCCTTCAGTAGTGCTTCCATGATCTTCCCACCACTGAGGTCAGGCTGACTGGTCTGTAGTTCCCACTTCCTCTTTGTTCCTGCCTTTGTATAAGGGGACTAAATCTACTGTCCTTCAGTCTTTGGGTACCTCCCTTGTTTCCAGTGTTCGGCTAAACAGGATTGCCAGAGGTTCAGCCACCACTTCTTAGTTCCTTTAGGACCCTGGGGTGCACCCCATTTGGACACATTGCTTTATCGACTCTTTATTCCTTCCAGTTCCTTTAGGACCCTTTCCTGTGTACAGGGACTCGTGTCCATTTCTGCACCATTCCCACCCCTTGTACTTCCTTCAGGCCCATTACCCTCCTCTTCCTCAGTAAAGACTGAGCAGAAATATCTGTTCATTATGTCAGCTTTACTGTTATCCTCCATGTGGCCCCCATCCTCCCCTTCAGTCTCTCTATCCCTCCCTTTGCCCTTTTTTCATTTATGTACTTGTAAAATGTTTTGTCTCCTCTACCCACTGATTTTTGCGATGCGCTCTTCTGTCTGAGCTTTGGCTTCCCGAACTGACCTCCCTTTGCTTCTCCTGGTACTTACTAACATACTAAAATGCCAGCAGAATAGGCCTAACGGTCTTTAACGTCTGCTCATTTGGTCAGCCCCCACCCTGGGAGCTGACCTTGCTACCCCCCTCGCCTTCTCTGGCTTCTCCCTTCTTTGCAGATATTCTCGCTGCATTGGATTTTGCTTCCAGAACCCTTCTGTTCCTGTCCCACCCGCTTTTGAACCCGTCCACCAGCCTCTGTGAAGTAGCATCTCCTCCTTTCTCCCCTGAATCTCCCCCCCCCCAACCAGCTTCCACCCATGCCCTCTAGTGGCCCCCTCCTTCTTCCTTCGAAGCACCCTGACTGTTCCTCCCCTATTTACCCCTACATGTACCTGAAGACCTCTATCATGTCCCCTGGTCCCTTCTCTCTTCCAATGTGTACATATTTAGCTCTTTGAGCCTCTCCTCATAGGTCTTGTCCCCCCAAGCCCCAAATCATTTTGGTTGCCCTCCTCTGGACTCTTTTCAGGAGTTTAATGTCCCTCTTTAAGTGTGGCCTCCAAAACTGCACGCAGTACTTGAGGTGCAGCCTCACCAAGTAGTTATACAGAGGGAGTATCACTTCCCTCCCTCCTGGAGGTGATCCCCCTAGCGATGCATCCCAGCATCCTGTTGGCCTTGGCTGCTGCCCTCCTACAAGTTCATCTCGACATCCACCACCACCCCCCCCCCAGGTCTCTCTCAGCCATCGAGACTTTTTACTTCTTCCTGTCCCCTTCTTTGCTGACTTTCAAAGCCCTACACAGACTGGGCCCGGATTACCTGAAGGAGGTACTGGTTCCTTATTGCCCTGGACAGTCACTCTGCTTGGCTGATGAGGGGTTGCTAGAGATTCCAAGGGTGTGTTTAAAATCATCTGGGGCGAGAGATTTTATGTATGCATCCCCTACCCTGTGGAATTCTCTACCTCGTCTGCTATGGGAGTGCACAACTGTTCAGGAATTTAAGCAATCTCTAAACATATTTGTGGCACCAGGTATTCAGTGATTGATTGTTTTTGTATTTTAGTGAATTACTTCAGTTAGTGTTACTGATGCTCATTGTAGCGTTGAAAAAATTAGTTAGTAAAATGATCTATTACAAATACTTAGGAGATGAACGGAGATGAGGCTGAAGGCGGGAGAATTTAATGATTATAACAATCACAGCGAGAGATTACAAGTGGTACATCCTTCATTCTTCAAACTAACTGTGTATTCTGGCTTGCTTATATAGTGGAAGACAGTATTATTAGTTTCTATGGTTGTCTATGATTGGTCCAAGACAAGTACAAACATCAACTTAAAAGGCAATTCTCTTTTTAGTATATGTATGAGCTAATCTTTTAGTCAGCACAAATGTATTGATAGTGTAAATTGTACTACTATATAAGGATAGTAATAATTATCATTACCAGTTACCAAGGTCTTAGAAGGAAGAAATAGGTTTGCACTTAGGAATGTGCACACAGGCACTCTGGCCCGTCCTAATAATAATAGTCAAAAGGGTAACTTGAACTCTATCCCTGTGTTTCTATTTGTGCAGACACCTGTTTTCTATTACTCACATGGTCAATACAAATATTAAAAGGCACTTTAATATTGCAGCTTGTGGCTCAGTTAAACTTGTAGCTTTACAAGTTTTGATATGATTCAATTATATAGGCCATCATTTGTTACACAAACACATTATGTTTTAGACCAAAATGAGGTTAGCCTGAAACATGGGGACATACTACTTTGTCCCTTGTTACACTCATGGTAAGAAATTGGTTTAAAAAAAAAAAAAAAAGTGACATGCCCACTTGGGCATGTAAGAAGAAAATGTACAAGCCCAACAAACTATTTACATGCCGCCCCTTAGTTTACATAATTTTAAATGTCATCTTCACTGGACCAAGCACTTTTGTTTTCATCACCACTAGGGCTGGCAGAAGCAGCATGCAGTGACAGTGTTCTGGAGCCATACGCTTTGGTAGTGGGCTGCCTTTTGCCATTTTTCCACCACAGTGATATGGCACCTTCAGGGTTATAGTCACTAAGCTGGGTCCATTCAGAGAGATGGACAGTGGGTCGTGTAGGGTGTCTGGGCGTAATCCAACCCTCCAGTCATTTTTTTTTTTTTTTTTTATTCCCGTCGGAGAGGGGCAAAGTTCTGCAGCAGCAGTGTGAACAGGAATCGGGAGAATGATTCTGACAATGGCCAGGACATTTCGAAATTGTTGATCCTGCACATCCGCAAGAATCACTTTCTGCCACAGTTTCAGAGACTTACAACTTTCAGCAGACAGCACGTGGAGCACGTGCTTTAAGTCTAGCCACTCTAGCAGTACCAAAGTAATATCAACTCCACGAGACTCTAGGACCACTTTATAGTGATCAACAATTGTTTGAATTGCTTGATCTCCATATGTTTCAAGTGCCTCTGTGGATGTTGGCCAGGACTGAAAATTTAAAGCTCTTGCAGCTAGTAGCACTTTATTGGTTGCGAAGGACAGAAAGCGAGATTCGATGTGCTGTGATGTTTTCTGAAGAATTTTTCGTCTCTGAAATTGTGGTTTCTACAATGTCTGAAGGAGAAACCTGATCTGTGCATGCTAGTTTCATTAGTTAAGTCAACACTGTTGTACTGAGTTAGGTTCTCATTTACAGATGCAAATGTTATGCGATTAAGAGTTTCTTTATTCAAAAGACCATTTAGTTTCTGAATTGTGCTTTCTACTCTGCTGTGAACTTTATCAACAGTGGCATCCTCCTGTTGAAAGCACAGACTAAGAGCAGATAAGTAACCAAAAAACAGTTTCAGAAAGTTCATGTATGCAACACATTTTAAAGTCTTCCCTAGTGCTTTTTGGCCATGATCCTGCTTGTTTCAGTGACACATGCTCGAGGTGAGGCACTAATGCAGCCCAGTTCCTTTCAAGGGCAGAACTGGCCCATTCTGTATGTGCAAGCCACCTAGTGCCACCAGTGTTAACTGGTTTGACGACATTAATATTTAAATGGGATCCTGTTTCCTGTAGGCCTTTCCAACTTTTTGGTGACCTGTGGTAAAATAAGTAAATGTTCATAGAAACATAGAATTTGACAGCAGATAAGGACCGCTTGGCCCACCCAGTCTGCCCATTTCCCTACCTAATGGATAAGCTGCAGATCCTAGTTAACCAGCAGCCTACTTTTTTCTTTTTTTTTTTTTTTTTTTAAATATCTTTATTTCATTTTACTTTTAACAATCTATTACGTCCTTACAGCAAATATAAAGTAAACAGGAGGAGGTACTCACTGAGGAATCTCACAGCACACATTATTCGATTATTCCATGGCGAGCTTATGTAAAGTTCTTACCAGTTGGGTTGATGACATTAGACATTGTCAGCAAGGGAATCCGAGGTGATCCCGTACGTGGTGGTTCAAGAACATTGTAGTTTATGCAACAGGTACTGCATTCCAGAAAGAATTATAGGATATTAAATATGTATCTTGTAGTGCATTATACAACTATTATAATTTCTCCATTATAACCAGGTATATAAAATAGAAGGCTGAGATGGAGGGAGGGATGAACAGGGTGGGAGGGGGAGCCCACCGGGCCCACGCAGGAATCCCCACAAAAACCTATTGGGGCAAATCGGACGGGGGGGGGGAGCAAGCTAAGGCACAAACGCCTGATCCTTAAGCATGTAATATATACGCCATCTATTCCATCTACCTCTGAATATCTCGTCTGTTATTCAAACTGTATGTTATCTTTTCTAGCTGATAGATTTGCTTAGTAATTACCCACCAGTCCTTCACAGTTGGGACCCTAGGGGTCAACCAGTTTTTGGTGATGGCCTTCTTCCCAGCCGCCAATAGAATTGCCAAAAGGTAGCGAGCTCCTGAGTCCTTAAAGGCTGTAGGAAAAATGGACAGAATAAATACCTGCGGGGTGAGTTGAATTGGCCTATCAAATATTTCTTGCAGCTCAGTCTGAAGTGAATGAATATATGTTATTAACTTGGGACAGGAGTAGATTACATGTGTGAGGTGGGCCTTTCCCTCTCCACACACATGCCAGCATGCAAAGGTGTGTCTAGGAGAGTAGTGACTTGTAACCTTCGGTGAGCTAAAATAGCGAGCTAGAAATTTCCAGGAAAACTCTCGCCATTGGTGTGAGGCAGAGGTGCGGGCCACCTGTCGGCAGGCCTGTCTCCAGTGTTCTATTTCTATAGTGCAGTCCAATTCTTTTTGCCATTTTTGATGTTCAGTTATTAATGTTGGGTGTGTTCCCATCAGGGATTGGTAGAAGGCCGAGACTAGGTGTCCCCGGTCTGTGGAGCCAAGTAGGCGACATAACCCAGTGACCAGAGGAGGCCATTGCTCAGGGTCACGTACCTCGGTCAGGAGTGATTCATAGTAGTGTCTTAGCTGTAAGTATCTATAATGGTGGGTGTTAGGTAAATTAAATTTTACTTGGAGTTCCGGAAAGGACCAGAGTATTCCCGAGTTTGTAATTTGGAGGAGACAGTTCAGTCCGTATCTTATCCATAGTCGAAAAACATGGTCCATTTTACCAGGATAAAAGTTTGGGAGTATAGCAATTGGGCAGATTAACGGAAGGTAGGCAGTGATGGCGAACTGTCGCTTAATCTGTTTCCAAATTGTCAGTCTTTGTTGCAACTCTGGGGGTGGGACCACAGTCCCGGCTTGGGGCGCCGTTCCATGGAAAAGTAAGTCCTCCAAACCCGGGACTGCTGCCTGTTCAATGTCCGCCCAGTGAGGTTTGTCCTTTATCAGCTGTCTTGCCAATATATGTGTAAGGTGCACAGATTGATAGTAGCTGTAAAGATTAGGGAGGGATAACCCTCCACGGTCTCTGGGGGAAGTAAGCAACTTCAGTCTGACCCTCGGTCTACGACCTGCCCAGATGAAGTTGGAGATTGCCCTTTCCCAGTCCCGAAACAGTCTGTGGTAAGGTGATAGGGATATTATTAAATAAGTATAAAGCCCTTGGTAGGATAACCATTCTAATAAGTTCTATTTTCCGTGAGACTCAGCGGGAGAACTGCCCAACTGGCTAGGTCTTCTTTAAGGAGAGTAGTAAAGGGAACAAAGTTGAATTTATAGGCATCCCCCAGGTTTCTAGCTAGATTAACCCCCAAATATTTTAGCTTCCCAAAGTCCCATTTGCAGGGGAACTGCTCTCGGACAGCTGGGTCAGGAGAAAATTGAAAGGTAAGGATCTCTGTTTTTGAGATATTGACTTTGTAGCCCGAAAGATGCCTGAAGGTTTCTAAAATTTTACTAATTTTGGGTAGAGATTCCGCTGGGTTCAGCATGTATAAGAGCACATCATCTGCGTATAGTGCGATACGGTGCTCTTCCCCAGCGACCTCTATCCCCTGAATGTCCTTTGACTGTCTGATCAGCTGTGCTAAAGGCTCCATATACAGGGCGAACAGAAGGGGGGACAGAGGACACCCCTGCCTAGTACCCCTGTAGAGAGGAAATGGTTTTGAATGATGTCCTGTGATTCGGACGAAGGCCTTCGGGGACGTGTAGATATTCGCAATTACCTGGATCAACGCACTGGGTAACCCCACGGCTTCAAGAACAGAGTATAAAGTCCAATGAGCTCTTTTCAGCATCAAGGCTCACCAGGGCCACAGGGAGTTCCAGGTTGTTCATCTTACGGATTATGTGGTAGGTTCTCTTTATGTTATCCGTAGTAGTACGGCCTCCAATAAATCCGGTCTGATCTCTGTGCACTATTTGGGGGAGCACTGTTTCCAGTCTGCGAGCGATTATTCCCATAAATATCTTATAGTCGATGTTCAATACTGAAATTGGGCGGTGTGATTCGCAGAGTTGGTTTTTTTTACCAGGTTTGGGTATAACAGATTGTAGCGTATGCCCAAGTGGGGGTTGGGGGATCTCCACCCAGAACTGCATTACAGGTGCCTAGTAGTGTCGGCACAAGCAATTCTTTAGCTGTTTTATAAAACTCTGCTCCGTAGCCGTCAGGTCCTGGAGCTTTCATTGTTTTAGCTTGGGCAGTAGCTTTAAGTAATTCCTGGTTTGTAATTGGGGTGAGCAGCTGCTCTTCCTGTTTCGAAGTGAGTTTCGGGAGAGCCAAGGGTTGTAGAAATTCTTATTTTTCCTGGGGCCGGGTTAAATTCTGGGGTGTATAATGCGATGTAGTATGCCGTGAAGGCTTCTGTTATCGTGGATCTTGTTCAGGGGCTTACCCTCGGTTGGGTGACGGATCAGTGTTATGGCTGTGGCTTTCTTTTGCTTCCTTATTTGGTAAGCCAAAAGTCTAGAAGCTCTTGGACCCACCTCATAGAATTTCTGCCTAAGGAAAGTCAGACTAGCACTGCAGCAGACAGAAATTGCTCTATCTAGATCCTGTTTAACCTGATTTAAGCTGTGGGAGGACCGAACTGTCCCCTTGTTGATGCGCATCTTGCAAAAAATGCAAGGTCTCCTCCAGCATGGATTTTTGTTGTCTGCGGGCTTTCGCTTGTAATGATGTATATTTAATGAGGTGGCCGTGGAGTACTGTTTTTATGGTGTCCTATAGGATACCCGGGGGGGGGTCTCTGGATCTGTGTTGTCCTCCAGGATCTCTGAAATCGTAGATCTCAAGAAATCCTTAAAGTGTTTAGATTTAAAATGGTAGGGGTTTAAACGCCACATTGTGGTCCTCCTGTGTAGGCCCAACCTCCAGGAAATGGTGACGTATGCGTGATCCAACAGGGAGTTATCACCAAACTGGACATCTAATAACAGGTTTAGGTGTTCAATTTGGGTAAAACTTAAATCTATTCTGGAGTAGGTGCGATGAACTGCTGAATAATGCGTGTAATTATTGGAGTGAGGGTGCAGATACCTCCAGATATCAGTCCATCCCACTTCCGATAAAAACCTGCATAGATATTTCTGCTGCAAGGTTTTCCTTGGGGTGTTAAGGCTTGAGGAGTCCCGCTCGGGGTTAGGTAGCATGTTAAAAACTCCTGCAAGTAACAATACACCTTTTGTGAACTGCACAATCCTGCCAAACAGTCCCTTAATTTCGGAGACTGGTGAATCTGGTGATATGTATATATTTGCTAGGGTAACCTCAGTCTCTCCCAGCCGGCCTCTAAGCATCACCAGTCTGCCCAAGGGATCCTCCCACTTAGCTTGCATTTGCCAGGGAGTATGTTGTGGGATAATTATCACCACGCCTCTCCTCCTTCCTCCCTGGAAAGTCGAGGAATAAAGCTCCCCTTTTGCTATCCTCCCCAGCTTGATGTGTTCAGTATAACTGAGATGAGTCTCTTGCAGGTAAATTATATCAGCTTTACATTTCCTTATCTGCGAGAGAACTCTTGTACGTTTAACTGGGGTGGAGAGCCCATTAATATTCCATGACAATCTCACGGGAGTCTCCGCCATATTAGGGTAGTTATCAAGTAACGGTCTAATTCTAATGCTCTGCGTGGATCCCAAGGGGCCCCACCCCACCCCCATCAGTTGAGAGCGGAGATTTAATAGACACAATCGATACCCTACATAAACAATGCTATTGCAATAGAGTTTTACACTTAAATCATAACAAAATTGATTGCCTTTAAACTGGCAATTCTGCAACATCAGAATAATCAAGGTAGTAATGATTAAATTAGAACAGTGAATAAACAGTGTAACAAACTTATAAATCACTAGAGCCAACTTGGTCCCAGCCGTCGCTTTTAAACAGCAGCTGGATTAACTAAAGTCAACTTCCAAAAATCGAGAACCTCCAAGGTTCTCGTTAGTGAGGATATCCTCACTATGGTAAGAGGGGGGGTGTCTGCGATAGAGGGACCCCCTAGGCACTTCCAGTGCCTGGTCTGGGTAAGGGAAGGGGGTGTCGGTTAGCCACACTCCCGAGTTTCAGCCGTCTGGGAGGCAGTTTCATTTCATATGGAAAGAGGCCGGGGAATTTTCTTGTATGATATTGGTCTATATCTCTCCAGACAATAGACCAATCTGTTTGTTTTATATATTCCACCCCATTTTAAGACTGGAATCTAAAAATTAACAAAAGGGAACGGGGCAAAAATACAGGTACTAATATGGGGAGAAAGATGACCAATATGTGGTAATTTCTATAAGGAAAGTAGGAGGGGGAAGGAGGTAAGTAATATCAACGGATAGCTGCAGGGTGAAACCAACCTCACGGGGGTTTGGGCCATGAGAGGGGTAGTTTTGTGAGGTGAGATGGGTCGATGTGCATAGCTCATCGATCACCCACAAGCACCTGTTGCCTTCAAGGCCTCAGCATAAGCAGCCATCTGAGGAGCTATGATACAGAGTTACACATCAGTGCGCCAGTTGTTCCAGTACTAATGCAGTTCTAAAGTTTAAAAGTCGTTGGGGAGATAACTTGTTAATGTTCTATAGCTTTCGGTTAAAGGATTGTCTTTTACTTGCTGAAATTATTTAAATAGTCCGGAATTATGGAAAAACTCGTCGACGGCTCATCATCATAGGACCCAGGTACATAACTGAGGTGGTGATTAATAATGGAAGCCGCCATTATGGGTGTGAGGAAGGGGAATGACAGACAAACATTTATAAAAGAGAGGTAAGTGGGGGGGAGGGGAGGGGAAGAGCCAGCAAACTGCTGGAAAGTCAAAAGCTAAGAATGGAATAAAGTAAAATGAGATTGTTAATAAGTATTGTAAAGTTCAACTTATCTGAGGGGTAGTAGAATAGGAACCAGACAGAGGAGAGAGTAAGCATAGCATATGCGCGAATGGCAGCCTGGCACGTTCAGGTTTGCTTTAGCCAGTCGCGGAGTAGAGTCAGCGGGAACCGCTGAGCTGAACAGCTTAATCTTTGAGTCCTTCTAGAATCCAGCAGAGGAGTCAAGTTTTCTATTTGGCTTGTTCTTGTAGGGTGTTAACGATGCTACGAACTACCTCCAGCCCTTGTCGTTCTCTAGTATCACACCTGCTTGATTGCCAGATCTGTTGTGACAGTTTTGCAGCTAGAGTCTCTTTAGGCGTTCGAGTTGGCGGTTTCTGAATCTCGACCTGGTATTTTTGGAGGCCTTCAGTCGCCTCTTCTGCCGAGGAATAGGTGAGTTGCCCTTCTGGATGATATACAATCAACTTGGCGGGGTAGGGGGTCTGAAAGCGCAAATCTGCTGACTTCAGCGCCTTTAGTATGGGGGTATATGCCTTTCGTCTGGTCATTAACTCTGGTGCGCAGTCGTTTTCAAAACATAGCCGTTGTCCCTTGTAGATGAGCTGACCTTTTTTCCAGGCTGTATGCAGTGCGAGTTCTTTTTCCTGGAAGCGTAAAAACCGGACTAGGATGGCTCGTGGTCTGGAATCAGGAGGTGGCCTAGGGCCCAAAGTGCGGTGTGCACTCTCGAATTCCAGGGTGGTCTTAGCCGGGAGATCCAGTAGTTGCTGCAAAAGGAGACGCATAAACTTATGGGGATCATTCCCTTCCTCGCTCTCTGGAATCCTCGAATCCTAATATTATTGCGACGATTATGTGCTTTCATGCCTCGTCAGCCTCCTCGTGAGTGCCTGGATATTTTCATTTAGCTGCATTATAGCATGCTCCGTCCTATCAATTCTGGTGTCCGAGTCCGCTGTATGCTGCTCCAGTTCCTCTTGTCTTTTTTCTAGCTTGCCTATATCGGTTCTTAGGGCAGCCATGGTGGTTCTGAACTCATTTCGGAAGTCCCGGAGTTCCGAGAGGACCTGTGTCATCTGCCTTTGCAGTGTAGTCAGAGGTGGCTGGCCAGACGATCCTCCACTCCTACACGAGGTGGTTGAGGCCTGTGAGATCTCGCTGCCAGAGTCGGACAATCCTTCCTCATCTGGGATTGTAGTTGACTTTTTCCCTGCCTTCTCCCCACGCTTCATCTTTGTAACACCTCCTAGTGTAGAATGGGGTAAAATCTTTTCTTATTTAGCTGCAATAACTGAGGTTTTAATTGCTGAAGAGGGAGCTCACCCAGTTAGGCTTGCATTGGGAGGGTGACGTCACCGGAAGTCCAGCCTACTTTTTTCTACCCTCACCCCCTAGAATTGCCTTATGGCTGTCCCATGCATGCTTGAATTCAATCACTGTTTGACTCCACAACCTCCTCCGGAAGGCCGTTCCATGCATCCACAACCCTCTCTGTGAAAAAATACTTCCTAACATTACCTCTGAGGCCACCCACCCCCAAATCTTCAAATTGTGCCACCTTGTTATTGCATGTTTTTTTTTTTTTTTTTCTTGAAAGATGCTACCCTCTTGGACTTTGTTGATTCCCTTGAGGTACTTGAACGTTTCTATCATGTCCCCCCTCTCCCTCCTTTCCTCAAGGCTATACATATTAAGCTCCTTTAGTCTCTCTTCATATGTCTTCTGGTGCAGACCCTGTGCCATTTTAGTTGCCCTCCTCTGGACAGCTTCCATCTTGTCTATGTCCTTGTGGAGATTGGGTCTCCAGAACTGCGCACAGTACTCAAGATGGGGTCTCACCAGCTGTCTGTACAGAGGGATAACAACTTCCTGTTTTCTACTGGTGTTGCCTCTCCCTGTGCATCCCAGTATCACCCCAGCCCTCCTTACTGCTTGCTTACATTGCTTGCCCACCTTTAGGTCATCTGCTATGACTACCCCCAGGTCCCTTTCCATTTTTGTTGATGTTAGTATCTCACCTCCCATTGTGTACTCTTCCCCTGGGTTTTTGTTTCCCAGGTGCATTACCTTGCACTTAGCATTAAATCTAAGCTGCCATACATTTGACCATTCCTCTAACCTTGCCAAGTCCCTTTTCATCTTTTCCACCCCACCTTGTGCATCAACTCTGTTGCAGATCTTTGTGTCATCTGCAGAGACATACTTTTCCTCCAGTTCCTCTGCAATGTCGCTGACAAAGACATTGAAGAGGACCGGTCCTAATACTGAACCCTGCGGCACCCCACTAGTAACCCCCCCCTTCTTTCTTCAGAGTGGACTCCATTTACTATTACCCTCTTTGTCCTATTCTTCAGCCAATTCTTTACCCAGGCTATCATCTTGGGACCCACTCCCAGGCTGGCTAACTTGTATATTAATCTTTTGTGTGTGACTGAGTCAAATGCCTTGCAAAAGTCTAGGTAGGCCATGTCCACAGCCCCTTCCTGATCATCTACTTTGGTCACTCAGTCAAAGAAGTCTATTAGATTCGTCTGGCATGACCTTCTGCTGTGAATCCATGCTGCCTTGGGTCCTGTGCCCCTCTGGCCTCTTGGTGCTCTACAGTTCTTTCCTTCAGAAGTGATTCCATCATTTTCCCTATCACTGAGGTTAAACTAACTGGTCTGTAGTTTCCCGCTTCTGCCCTGCTCCCACTTCTATGAAGGGGAATCACATCTGCCCTCCTCCAGTTCTCAGGTACCACCCCATCCTCAGAAGTTGTTCTAATGACTTGTAAAAGGGACAGTCTCTGAAAGAATCCTTTACAGCAAGCTGTAAACGATGTGCACAGCAGTGTGTCAATGAGGTGTGGGCACTGGAAATCTTGCTTTATTCGAGTAAGGACAGCTGAAGTGCTTCCCAACATTACAGCAGCACCATCAAATGCCGCACTTATCAGTTTGTTTCCAACCTCATCCTTTAAACCACCTTCACCCTCTAAAGCATTAAACACAGTATTTAAAATGCTTTCTGAATTAGGGACACTGACTGGTTTCAGTGCAAGAAATCTTGTTAAGGTAGGCTATTTTCAAAAACATGTCCATAAATGCCCTCCTCCTCAGTCGCTTATCTGTGCAGGAGTTGACAAAGAAGTCGTCATTGTTTTGTAGTAGACTAGCAGTAGTGCTTTGAATATCTTGGGCAGTATAGTGAATGAAGACATGGCATTGCTTGTCACTGCTGTAACTGTGACCCATAGCATCCCCATGATTTCTTCATTGTAATTCTATCAACCCAGGAAAATCCCTGAAAGGCCTTTCGGTCCTAGCAACGTAATATGCAGTACAGAACAATTTACAAATTTGACCCATTTTTTTGTTCCATTAATTGTGTAGATTTTTCTATTGGTCTTTCTCCAGCTTTTGTTTTATTTGCAGTGTATTTTGTTATGGACCCTTCACGTGCTGAGATAATGTGTACTCTAAAAGTACTGCATCTAGTTATGAAATTATTTTTGCCTTGGCTTTTATCAGAATTCTGACAACATGGCACATATATCTGTCATATGTAAGCCACTGCCTGCCCTTTTTCCACAATTCCTGAAATTTTCTAACTTTCGGGGCCTTAACTTGACTTTCAGTACAAGCAGTAGCAGTTGAGGAAACTTCGGTGGTCACAACAGTTTCACTGTCTGGGCAAGGTGGTGGTGGTGGTGAATCTGAGTCTGCTCCCACAGTCTCATCAAGACGCTTTCTCTTAAATCCAGATTTAAAAAGACTGATGGTATCTGCCTGAACTTGTGAATAGTGACTTTGAGAATTTTTAATTTGTCACTCAGTATTAATAAATGCAGCAAGGAAAAGTCATTTTTTTTAATAAACTTAACAAGAAAACCTGACTGTCTAGTCTAATTATTTTTTAAAACAGGTAACAACGTAGACAGTATTCAGATTTTAGATTGTCCAGACAGCGTAGCTTGTAAAAAGCTTAATAGTCAGATTTTTATTTTATAAAGTGTTCCGATTATAGAGTAGCTTGCATGTGAGTAAAAAAAAAAAAAATTCCTTCTTAGATTTTCATGAAGCAACACTCCACAGAGTAGATTGGTAGGTCAAAAAGTTGGAAGTTGTAGTAGCTCCTAGAACTAACTTTTCAACTAGCTTTGAGCTACCTGGGCTAGCAGTAGCTCTTTAATTACTTTTCTGTGATTTAGTTCACACAGCAAGTGTAGCAAGCACCCTTCACAGGAATAAAAAAAAAAGACCTGTTTTAAAATTGACTTCAGGTACCTCCGCTGCAAATAGTTTAACTGTTTTAAGATCGGAGAGAGCTGTGGCTTGATAGCTTTAGCTTACTTAGCATGAATTGGTTAAAACCGCTCTTAGATTTGTCAAGAGTTCCCAGACAGTAACTTGACTGAGTCTGTGCATATAATGAGACTACTAAACTTTTAGTCTCATGTTACTGCTTCAGGGTCAGTCTTCAAACTAAGAGAAAGGCAGTAAAGGCACCCTCAGACAGCCCTTTTTCAACTTTTTAATGACTTGAACTTCCCAAAATAGAATGCTATTTTCCTCAGATCAAGTTATAAATATCTTTTTGATTTGATGGCCAAACACACTGCAGATAGCTTCAGTTAGGTAAGGTTTGATTAGGCAGGGCAGGCATTAGTGATGCTACTAATAACACTTTTTACTGTATTGAGGAAGGTAGGCACTCAGATTAACACACATTATGAATAAATTCAGAGACTGTTGCAGCCTGTAAAGTCTGTAATTAATGGTCCCCTACTGAGTTCTCCTTCTGTATGCTGTAGTCAGCACTGCAGTCCAATTGATTTTTCAACAATCACTTTCTGCCTCTCTTGCTGTAATTTCAGCAAAACGTTGTTCTACAAGCTAAGACAGCAGTAGCTACTAGCAAGCTATAAGTAGGCATTAAGCCACTCAGTCGGTGTGCTCTAATGCTGGATTGATGCATGGGGGGGGGTGCCCGAGGGCTGCCACCCCCCACCCCCCCATGCATCAATCGCATTTGAGCACACCGACTGAGTGGCTTAATGCACTTGTAACACGGGCCGTGGGTCGGTGGAGGCAGCTGGTAGGAGCCCACTTTGCGAGATTGACAATGAGGCGGCAGCGGTGCGAGGTTTGTGCAGCTGCACTCCGGGATCAGAGCACAGTGTGGACCATCAGATACGCATCTATCTGGTGATCAGCTTCTGTCCCCAGCTACCGGGAGGCATGCGTGCCAACATCGCTGTTGCACTCTGTGTGGAGGTTGGTGCGGTATTCTGCTGATACCCGCCGCGGGAGGTCTCAGGTGCACGGTTCGGCCGCTCCCAGGAGGATCGCCCTGGTGCTATGGATGCCGGGGGTGTCACTGCCTTCTGCCTCCGGCACACTGCTCCGTCCTGCCGTGCTCCAGCTGGGCTGCTCCTCGGTGTGCCCTGCGCTCTCTTCCTCTGCCTGGCTGCTTCCACTCCCAATCACCGGTGGCCCCGCTCCATGAAACAGTCTCCGTGCCACGGGCGGTGAAGGTCTGACGCTGGAAATCTCGCCGCTCGGTGCGCCACAGGTTCAGGTCCCCCCCCTCCCTGTTTCCACCCTCACAGGTAATGCGGCTGACTCCCCGGCGCTCCTGCCACTCCTCCTCTCGCCCGGCCACAGGACCCAGTGCTGCTAGGCTGGGGGTCTGGCTGGTCACGGTACTGCCGGAGCGGGCACGGCATATATGCTGGGTTAATACCTGCTCCGGCTATGGTCACGTGACGCTTTTCAGCCTATCCCGGATCCCGATTCTGTCTGGGCCATTACTGCCATGTTACAAATGTCTTTATCTCATGCAATTAGATTGGTGGTAAATTCAGCTTGCTTCACTGTCTGCAGACTAACTGCTTTCCGAAGGTAATATGTGTCACTCACTGAATTTTTTTTTTTTTTTTTTTTTTGAGATCCTGATTTCTGCCACACACACACACTTTCAAATGCCTAGTTGTTAGTGCTCTCTGTTTTGTTTAAAATTTCTCCCCTCTGAGAGAGAAAGAGTTTACATCTCGCGCCGCCGATTAAACTCCCGCACACTGTCTGGTTCGGTTTTTTTTTTTTTTTAATAAAGTTAACACAGTTCTTAAAAGAGCTTTTGGTTCTTTTACTTTATTTTGTTGGACAAACAGAAAAATTACAGACTGATCGTCTACCCCGATTGTAGTGGGATCATAGGAAGGAACCGATAGGTACTCTAGCAGCGCTACCACATGATGAATCGACCTTTCTCTATATTAGCAAGACAATGGCATTGGCACGCTTTGCGATCCTCTCCTGTCCATGCTGTGGCAAGGGCCGGGTGAACTATTACACACTGGCGCACCTATTGTTACCCACTTCATGAAAACATGCCTCCAGCAGTGACCGAGTGACCCCTTACTGGTGCTAGATGGTGCAGGACTGCCAATCAGTTGGGGCACGGCCACTTACTTGTCTCTTCCTTGGAGACTCGCAGCATGTCAGCTGCCATGAAGAGCACACATGTGATGGACTCTTGCCATTAGCGCTGTTGGGCCTGCGCTTCTCCAGTGCTGCTTCTCCGTCTTGATGGCTCCCCCGCCTGGACAGTGAACCCTGAAAGAAAAAAAAGTGAAGTGAGGCAAAAACAAAGGGGGGGGGGGCAAGCTCCATACAACCACCTTAAGTGCCCAAGTGGACATGTACTACACAACAGTAGGTGTCCTGAGGCAATAGTGCATGCCCTTGGGCACCTAAGGTATCAGAATTTCACACCCTGTTGATGCTTACGCTGTTTTAAATTGTGTTTGCTGTTTTAAATTGTAAGGCCCCTTGGTAATAGATAAGGTGCCCTATAAATTTTATTATTCTGCCTACGTGGTTTTTTTTTTTTTTTCTTTGTATTGCCTGAATGTAATCTCTGGTTTTTTTTTTTTTTTTTTTTTTTTTCTTCCAAGGAGGTAGCGGAGAAAGTAAAAGCCAAAATGTCGTCCTCCCTTTTCCCCTTGCTAACCTGCTTAATGCATAATCCTGTTGCTCTTGCAATCCCTGTTTTAAATATTGCCCACTGTTCCTCAACCCCTGATTTCTCCCTATTCCCATTAATGTGTCTTTCATGCATCTCTCCATTTTCCAAAAGTCTGCCCTCCTAAAATCCAGGATATGTGTTTTTTGTGCAGTTTGCTTCTGCACCTTCTATGATTTCAAACCACAGTGACGGGTGGTCACTGTTCCCCCATGTTACCCCCATCACAGAACTGCTGGAACTCTACAAATCACCCTGCTACAGAGGCCATACACTTGTTTGCCATGGTGGTAAGAGGAGGGCTGTGCTGGTCCCGTATTGGATCCACCGGTGAGGGTGGGTGAAAGGGTGCTTGGTGTGGGGGTGGAGTGGAGTGCTAAATGCCTGGGACTGGTTCTGCTTATACAGGGTTTGGTGGGTGGGGAGTGCCATTAGATGCCAAGAAATGTTACAGTATATGGGGACAGTGCTTTGGGGGAAGGGGGGGTGCCACTGGACATCAGGAAATATTTACTGTAATACAGGATCGAGGATCAAAGGGTGTCCTAGACACCAGTGAAAGATTCCTACTTTAGTAGGACAGGGGTTGGAGGGTAGGAGGATGCCACTGGCCACCAGAGAAATCTGTACTGAATGGGGACTGGGATTGCCACTAGACACTGGAAAGGGGCCCCTTGGTTGAGATTTGAGATGGGGCTAAAGCATCCTTGCCTTACACGGACATTGACTCATTTTTCTCTTTGCCATTGCTGAACTGACTGTGTTACTTACGATTTATACAATATTATTGGTTCTATCTATTGCAGTCAATTCTGTGCATTTTGTGAAGCTGTGGGATAGTGTGCCGCATTACATGGGTGCAAAACTTTCATGGTCTCATTATGGTGTTAAACAGTTAAAACAGCTTGATAAAGCGGTGTGTGTGTGTGTGTGTGTGTGTGTGTGTGTGTAGTATACACAAGTTGTATGTATGGGCATTAGTAGTTATAATTACTTGGCAGCTGGTTAGCTGTCTTAAAGGAAAACGGTGGGAAAGGCTCAGCTTTCCCCAGTCACTACAAAAATGCTCTATTAGTGTTTTCAGAACATAACAAATTTTTTTTTTTTTTTTTTAAATATCCAAATGCTTTTTTAAATGGTGACCCTCAACTTCCACTTTCTATTGCTGGCTGTTGTCTGATTCCCTAGCATATTTTATGCTAATATGTCCTGCCAACCAGTAGCAGAAGACAGACCTGTTAGCATAACGTGAGCTAGGGGAGCTCACTGCTGCTCATGAAGTGGTGGCTGCCAGCAACAGAAAATGGAAATTATGGGTAGCTGTTTAAATCATTAAACAAAAACGAAAAAAAGTTTTTGTAGTGTATGGGGAAAGTTGTCTTTTCCAGTGTTTTCCTTTAATGGATCCGGTTAGATTATTGTTGCTAATTTTCCTTTAATTTTGTTTTGTTTACAGGAGGAAAAGGATTTTGCCAACATGGTGAAACTGTTTATAGGGAACCTGCCTCCTCAGGCGACAGAAAAGGAAGTAAAGAACCTATTTGAAAAATATGGGAAGGTACTTGAATGCGACATCATCAAAAACTACGGCTTTGTACACATTGAGGACAAAAAGGATGCTGAAGAAGCGATTAAAGCCCTCAATCGGTATATGCTCCATGGCGTTTCCATCAACGTAGAAGCCGGCAGGAGCAAACCCAAAGCATCTACCAAGCTACATGTTGGGGGTCTTAGCAGCTCTTGCAGTAATAAGGAGCTGCAGGCCAAGTTTGAGGAGTATGGCCCCGTTATAGAGTGTGATATTGTGAAGGATTATGCATTTGTGCACATGGAAAGATCAGACGATGCCATTGAGGCCATCAAGGGGCTAGACAACACAGAATTTAAAGGTGAAATAAAAAAAAAAAAAAAATGGGTTAAAGCTGTCCATGGGGAGATTAAATCTCCAGGTGACGGGTGGATGTGTTTTTTCCAGCTGGCTCTGTGAAAGCAAGAGTGCCAAGTACTGCACCTCACAAATGGAAAACTGCCACTGCTTTCAGTTCCCTGCTGCAGTAAAATACCTTTTTAATTTTTGTATGTTTAGGTGGTTTGCCCACTGGAGGATGTGGTGGTGCACGCTTGTTTTCATAGCAGTAGTAAAATCACGCCACCGTGTAATAACTCCTGATGTATCCTTGGAGAGAATGTTAAATATGTCCTCAATCATTATTTGAAATTTGCATGCAAGAAATTGTGAGATGGCCTCATAAGATAGTATCTCAATGTTATGGGTGTCCCTTGATACAAAGTGCCTAGTTTATAGTGTAGTATTACAGGGTTATTATTGGATAACGTATATAATATGAATTGGTCTGCAGATCTTGGACAGCAGGTAAGTATCTCAATCTTGAGAGGGCTGTCAAAGACACTCTTCTCCCCCAAAAAAAGAAAACAGCTTATTGTATTTATTACAGAATATGTGGATAGATGGAGATACATACATTGTGGAAAAACTGTTAATGCAGACATTTGACTCGAAGCCCGCATAAGAGACAAAGTAAGGAAATTAAAATCATGAGGGTTTGGACTTGGTGAATCAGTGGTGTGTTCTTGGAGTTGTCAATCCTAATCTCTTCTCTTCCCTCCCCCCACACACACACACTCATAGCACCCTGTCCAAAGCACAAGGGACCACTCCAAGCCAGTGCCTCGTAGTAGTGTACTCTTGGGAGGCAGAGAAGTATATCTTGCCACGTCTGCAACCGAATCAGTCTTGGCTTTCTTCATGATTTTCTTTTTTCTAGTGATAGTGGAATCGTATCCTCATTTCACGAAAGTCCTTTCAGGGCTTGTGTGGACCGATGCAGATGCTCAGAGCCAAGACCATGTGGCTGGCTGCAGATGAAGAAAATCCGGGGAGGGGTGTGCAAAAGTGCAGGTCCCTCTACACCCTGCACTTCCAAGTGGCTACAGATGCAGATGCGCTGGGCCAAGAGTTCATCTAATAGTCAAAACACATGGCCTTGTAGCCAGTGTACTGTCTTCACTGTATGGTTACTTGTTGACTGTCCGGCTAACACTGCACTGTCCCTCCCTAGGCTGGAAGTGGTGTCATATGGTGGCATCATACCCCCAGTCTCTGCGCATCCAGCTGATCTGTTGTGCTTGCCCCTGAACTTTTGCTAACCAGCACAGAACACATCGCACTACCCACTGGTGCCAACAGCCAGCCCTACATGTGTTAAAACAGTGTTCATGGACCTGCCTCCCCTTCTGAACGTGACAGGTTTGACAACTTTAAAAACCTGTTTTGGCTAGAATTTGTAAACAAGAACACCCCTCACGTTCATGAGGTGGTATGAAAAAATGGCTACAGTAACAGTATGTTGAAGATTTGGAGGTCACGATATTGAAAATTATTGAAGTTACGAATGTTAAAAATAGTACTTTAAGAGTGTGTGTGTCAGATGTATATGTGTATATATGTACGTGTGTGTGTGTGTGTGTGTGTGTGTGTATATATATACGTATATATTTGTGTGTGTGTGTGTGTGTGTGTGTGTGTGTGTGTATAAGTATGTATATACGTACATATATGTATGTACACACATATATAAATGTGTGTGTGTGTGTGTAGTATGTGTGTGTGTATATATATATATATATATATATATATATATATATATATATATATATATATATATATATGTATGTATATATATATATATGTGTATGTATATATATATATGTGTATATATATGTATATGTATATATATATATATATATATATATATATATATATTATTACACACATATATACATATAAATATATCTCACACATATACATATAATTTTTTGACCCAAATTTTCAACAGTCTTATGACTGTACCTCATGAACCTGGTGGGTGAAATTTTTAACTTGTATGATGAGTTTTTGCAGAGCAACTGGTAATTTGACTTTCAGGTCGGACTTTAAAACGCATTGAAATACACTGACCACACCCTTGTTCACTGCAGGTTGTGGTTGCAGGAGGAGCAGTAGGGGTGGTGGTTGCTTGGGGTATCAGGGTTGTTTGGGGGTGCGGTAGTAACTGCAGAATATACTGGTACAGTCTTTGTTTTGGGTTAAAAGGGGACAGTTCACCTTACTATACAGTTGCGCTATATGACCACTGGTAATGGGCATCCCAATACTGCTATCTTGGACATACAGTCCAGGACGGGTATTGGTTTTGGAATTGTCTTGGAGAACCTTTTCCCTACATAGGTTCTGTTCTTGACCCTGCCTCCCAGGGTACTTCAGTGAAGTGTTGACATCCATCAGTAAGCCTTACAAACCCTTACACTGCCTCCTTTCCAGAACTTGTAAGTAGATTCGTGTGAGACACTGTTCCCTTGAGCATTACTTGTTAGTTCCTCTACACTTGTTAAATGGGCAGCTTACAGAAAGTGTGCTCTGCCTTAAGTTGATTAATGGTTTTCAGAATTTGATTAAAATGTTAAATCTTGTAGCCATTTAGCAAGTTCTGGTGATCACACTCCTCTGGCTTTAGAAACAAACCCATCATTAGGCTGCTGGGGGGGAGCATGACCACAGTAGCGTTTGAACTTAGCTTTACTTTAATTGATGAGGTCTGTTTCCGGGGTAACTCAATTCAGTGTACTGATTGCATATGGTAAAGCTTACTATTGGATTCCTTAAAAAGAAACAATACTATGATAAAATGTGTTTTCTTGCTACCCAGACTGCGTGTGCTGAATGCTGCCAAAGTTGAGGGTCAGAGAGCAGTGACTACTCCACTTAATCCAAGCCATACTTGTACTAGCATGCACGCATAATATATATTCATTGCACAGAGGTAAGGTTTCCCCAAAAAGTCAAAGTGCATGACATAGGAAAATGGAAATGCTAGGAGTTGAAGTCTCTGTCGTCTTGGTGAATTGGTGGTGGTGGTGTGCTCTTGGTTGAGAACCCTAATGCCCACCTCTGATCTTATGCTTGAGCACAAAGTAAGGTCCAGTCCCATGCCTCAGTCGTGTACTGTTTGGAGGTAGAGAAGTATGACTCGCCACACTTAAATGATCAGTCGTGTCTTGCTTCTCGCAGGCCGCTATGGACTCTGTGTGAAGCAAAAATGCATGTAAAACTTTACAGAGGGGAGAAGATAAGGATTAGGGTTGACTACCCCCAAGGAACAAACCCACCAGTGATTTGCCAAGATGTCTGACTTCAAACCCTAATGTTTTTGTTTCACTACTTTGAGTGCTTTGACTTTTGGGAACCCTGTCTTTTGTGATCATGGGATCGTCTGCGGAAGCAGGGCCCTGCTCTTCCATGAGTTTACAAATGCATACACACAGGGCCTGGATGGCCCTGCACTGAGGGAAGAATCTGTTTGACTGAAAGTACTAGGTCCTTCGGGCCCTGCACTTCCATGTGGCTGCAGATGTGCAAGGCCCTCCATGCCCAATGCCAAGGGAAGAGTCTGACTGGCAGTGGAAGTGCAGGGCCCTCCAGGCCCTCTGTTCTGTGTCTACAGATGCAATAATTCATGCTGCTGTCGGGGGGGGGGGCTGCAGAAGTGCAGGACCCTTGGGTGGCTACAGATGCAGATATGCAGGGCTTGGAGTCCTTTTGGCTGTTGAAGTGCAGGGCCATCTGGTCTTATGGTCCTTGCAGATCAAGGACCTCTAGGCTCTATGCCAAAGGAAGACTTCTCTTTACTATATGGTTACTTGATAACTTTGCGTCCAGCACTGCACCACCACTTCACAGGTTTTGGTGGCGCTGCACAGCAGCCCTTTCCCTCTCCCCATCTAGCTGGCTGGCTAAGCGTGCCCCTGAACTCTGCTCACATGCATGGGATCACAGCACACTACCCACTGGGCCACAGGCTGGTCTTGCAGATGTTTCTTCTTAATATTCATCTTAATTTTTTTCTTTTGACACTTTATTCCACATTATGAACTTGATCACTAGAATGGGTTAGATCTGCCTGAAGGGTGGTTTCACAGAGCAACTGCAAAATTACCTTTTGACCTGTATTTGAAAATGCCCACTATTCTTGTCTGTGAGGTAGGATCCTGTAAGAAGGGGGTTGAGGTGGTAGAGGATATGTAAAATTTGGAACTAAAATATTGTAAAATGGTAAAGACAAGTAAAAGTATGCAAGATGCAATATTTCGTGTGCATGGAACACTCTTGGGTCACACAGACCCCTTAGGCCCAGATGAGTCTAGTTTAAAAACAAAGTTTCTCACATACTGGAGAAATAGCTACTGTAGCTGGTAGTTTGATTCCAGTTCCTTTCACTTTTTAAAAGTGAAAAACTGACTGCTCACCATACTGGTGTTGACCATACACAAAGGTGTTTGTTTACAGTCTTTGATCAACTCCTACTGCATCTTTCCTAAACTTGTGAATACAGCCATCATTTGCTATCCCAAGTTGATAAATGCACCATATCCATATGGAAACGAGAACAATAGCAGCTTGAATGTGACAAGGATGACAAGTGCCTTGGACCTGGGTAGACCAGTGGATATCCTCTTTCTAGACTTCAGCAAGGCATTTGACTCTCTTCCTCACGTGGGCCTGTTGGATAAGCTGGGAGAAATGGGGGTGGGGAACCAGATGATCAGATGGATAGGCAATTGGCTCCAGGACCGGACCCAGAGAGTCGTCGTTGGTGGGATGGTCTCATCCCCAAGGAGGGTCGCTTAGGTGGCGCCCCCACAGGGATCAGTCCTGGCCCTTCTGTTCAACGCCACGATCTGACATACAAGGACAGGAATCAGGAGGAGATGAGTCTCTTTGCAGATGACTCAAACTGGGGGGCGGGTGATGGGGAGGAGGGAGGGTGGCCTCACAGGGGACCTGGAGGCTCTGGAAAGATGGTCTAGAAAGTGGAAGCTGAGGTTCAATGCAGGGAAATGCAAGGTACTCCACCTGGGGCCAGAAACCCGGGCCAAGTGTACACCCTGGGGATGCTTCAAGTCTCGATGGCTGAGAGGGACCTGGGGGTGGTGGTGGATGTCAAGATGAACAACTCAGAGACTTGTAGGAGGCAGCAGCCAAGGCCAACAGGATGCTGGGATGCATCGCTAGGGGATCACCTCCAGAAGGAGGGAAGTGATACTCCCTCTGTATAACTGCTTGGTGAGGTCACACCTTGAGTACTGCGCAGTTTTGGAGGCCACACTTAAAGCGGGACATTAACCTCCTGGAGAGGGTCCAGAGGAGGCAACCAAAATGATTTGGGGCTTGGGGACAGGACCTATGAGGAGAGGCTCAAGAGCTAAATATGTACATTGGAAGAGAGAAGGGACCGGGGGACATGATTGAGGTCTTTAGGTACATGAAGAGGGGTAAATAGGGAGAGAACAGTTGGGGTGCTTGAAAGGAAGGGGCCACTAGAGGGCATGGGTGGAAGCTGGAGGGGAAGATTCAGGGAGAAAGGAGGAGTGCTACTTCACTGAGAGGGTGGTGGAGCCATGGAATGCACTGCCTAGGGGGCTGGTGGAGGCAGAGACAGTGGAGGGGTTCAAGAGGGGGTGGGACAGGTACAGGGGAAGGGTTCTGGAAGCAAAATCCAATGCAGCAAGAATATCCGGAACTGGGAAGGGAGAAGCCAGAGAAGGCGAGGGGGACAGCAAGGTCAGCACCCAGGTTGGGGACTGACCAAACGAGCAGACACGAAAGACCGTTAGGCCTATTCTGCTGGCGTTTTAGTATGTTAGTATGTAATGTGTTAATAGACTATTTGTGGGCCAGCGGTAGAAACAGTGTCATTTTTAAAGCGGCACATGAGTCAGATTTTTATACTTCTCTAGTTTTCATCACTTTGTTGTGCAGATAATGCCACGCCATCTTTGTACCACCCCTCTGACCCCACCCCCCCAGACAGTTTTTTATACAAAAATTGATTTGTGCTGAATCTAAATGGAATTGGCCACTTTTTCAGACTTAATTGGCCCTAGATTATGGTGTTTGTTTTTATTGGCGAATGATACTGTGGTGGTGTTTAGGGTAAGGATACTCTGTATAACCTCTAATCTTGTATGGGGTGTAGAATCTAAACTAATCCTTTGAGGACAGAGAAATCTCTTCTTTCTAGGGACATGGATATGTTGTTCATCCACACTTATTGGCAGGTTCCTTGCCGCTTTAAGTCTTGCCGGAAGGTCTTCAAGCTGGCTCCTCCCACCCACTCTGGTGGTAAAACTCCCGGCTCCGTCCCATGACACCAGATCTTCCTTACCGCTTGGAAGCTCAGGTTCCCTCCTTAGCACTCAGTTTTCGACTGGTTCCTGAAATTTTCCGTGTCTCCGAATTTAGTTGGAAGTTTTTTCTAAACTTCGATCTTCCTCCCTCGCTGCTGTGATGAATCATTCGTTTTCTGGCTCCCGGAGGCACCCGGTTAATTCCTCCAGGAAAGACCCGCACTCCACGTGTGTCTACTGCCTCGACTTGGATCATGATCCGCAAGTTTGCTATTTTTGCTGTACCCTTTCGACCAGCGCACTGGAGGATCATGCGGCCCGTTCGGGGCTCGGGCGACCTGAAACTTTTTCCTCACTGGAAAAATCCTTGGAGACTTGTCGGGCAGTGTTCGCGTCGGCTGTCTTGGCTGAGCAGCTCTATCTTCTTTCCTCCTCGGTTGAGGCGCTTATCCGCTCTCCTTGAGTTCTCCTCATTCAGCTTCGTTCAAGGATCTTCGCCAGTCCCTTTCCTTGAAGGGAGAGGGACCTTCGGACCTGCCTTTCTGCCCAGGTCTAAGGAGTCGCAGGCTAAGTCCCATCGTTGGTGCTGGCGGGAGAATTCCCCTTCCCCTGTCGGCTGACGTTCGACTTCGGTCGAGGGTGCGGCTCAGGCGCTGGCTCACGGTGTCCCCATCGGGTCAGCCGCCAAGACTCCCGCCGACGACGTTGAGTCTCCACCCGCCATCCGGCTGTCTTCTGCTGGAGCCGCTATCCCTTCACGTTCCCTCGCGGAGGCTGAGGTTCTGCCTGTGCGCCGGGTAGACAGGCCTCGGTCCTCGTCGAGCTGAGGGAAGAGCGGGTGCTCCCCGCTCCTTCCCAGGCCCACCCTCGGTTTTCCCTAGGATTTGGGTCTCTGTCCTTCTCTGTCTAGCCGCTAACGCCGACTTTATCGTTCTCTGTTGGGGCACAGAGTTAAGTGGTATTACCGTTCTTCCTCGTCTCCCTCCTCAGATGAGGAGTGGCTTCGATGCAGATGGCGTCGACGTTATGAGGAGTTCATGTGGCAGCAGTTGTTGTCCGGGAATCAATCACCGATTCATTCCCCGTCCAGCAAGCAGCTGCTGCCCGATCAGCTGACACAACCGCTTGCTGCAGTCGAGGTGCCCACTCCGGGGCCGGTTGTTCTTCCGAACCTTGCTGCCCCACCGTCCTCGGTGGAACCTCGGTCGGGTCACGACCTGTCCCACAGGTTGTCTGTCCCCCTCGCTCCCGCCCGCCCTCAGCAGACAGAGTGACTCGGGCCTGAGGCAGCTCTTTGCAGACCCCTCCGAGTCCGATGTCGACTCCTCTATGTTCCCCAGTCAGGAGGATCTGGGGTCCTCTCCGGAACAATCTGTGGATGACAGCCCATCGTCCTTTATGGGTCTGCTTCAGCTCATCTCGGAGTTCACCGGGATGCAGCTTGAGCCCGTGTCCAAACGGGCCCCTTATCCCCTGACGGAGATTCTAGTCCGAGGGGGTTCACCCTCTGAGGCCTTCCCGGTGGCTGAGGCCATCGTAGGCCAGGCCTTGGAGCTCTGGTGGCTACCTACTTCCTGTCCTGCGCCCTCGGCCAGGATGGCCAGGAAGTACTCTGTCCCTGTCGGTTCTTTGCCTGGTTTCTCGGAGCACCCCTCTGCTGAGGGGTTAGTGACCGATTAATATCTTCCAGTGTTCTGTGAAGGCTCAGGATGTGGATAGGCCGCCTGACAGAGTCCAAAAGGATGGACTATGTCGGGTGCAAGGTTTACGCTACGTCCTCCCTAGGCTTCTGACAGGCCAGCTCGGCTGCACTGATGGCACATTTCTCCCACGCCCTTTTGGACTCCCTGTATGAGGTGCTCCCTCATCTCCCGGCCGACCTGCAGACCACGGTCCGGCAGGTATGGGACCAGTGTAGGGTGGTGGTGAAGCAGCAGCTTCAGACTGCTCTGGACTTGGGTGATTCCTGTGCCAGGTCGGTGGCGGCCGCAGTGGCCATGCGCTGCAGGGTGTGACTGAGGTTATCCTTTTTCTCAACGGAAACCCAGCACAAATTGGCGGGCAGCCCCTTCCTGGGGACTGACCTTTTCGGCTCTGGAGTGGAGGGACATTGGGGACTGACCTTTTCGGCCCTGGAGTGGAGGGACAGCTGGGGACCGAGAAGTCCGATACCACTCCGGACACGGTCACCCCCGCCCGGAGGACAAGGGCCGCCAGCCTTCACGTAAGCCCTTGCCCCTTGGCCCCTGCAGCTCGACCGGCCCATCGTCTCCAGTAGGAGGGCCAGCAGGCTTGCGCTGGGTGTTCTGTATCCAAGCCAGCGGCTTCCTGTAAAGGGAAGCAGGGAGGTTAAGGCCCGGGAGCTTCCTTGGCCAATCCCTCCTCCAAGCCTGCTCAGTGACGGGCTGAGGGGCACTGTCCTCGGCCCAGTCACCCCTACCTGGGGTCCCTCGTGGGGAGACAGCTTCGCCCCTTCTCCACCTGGTCCACTTTCCCCAGACCTCTGAGTGTCGGAGGTGCTAGGGGAAGGTCCTGCCTCGGGATTGCAAGCAGGCCCCACCCTTTCGAGCCGTTGCCCCATGGGGGCCTTATGGTCTGCAACCTCGTTGTCGGCCTTCCGAGCCGACTTGCCTGGCCCCTCGATCTTGAGGTGATCAGGAAGGTTGCGGATCCTCCTCCAGACCCTGGTTTGTGTCCAGGTATTCCTGGTTCCTAATGGGCCAGGGGCATCTCACTCTCACTCTGCCGCGTCGGGATGGCTCTCTGTCTCAGATATCCCATCCTCGTCTGGGTCATGTAGGTCTTCCTGGTGCTCCAGGATGTACTTACACTTCGTTCCGTCCGTTTCTTGGGGGAATTCTCCGATCTTACTTCGAGAGGGCTCTTGCAGTAGGTAATTGCATATAGGACTGACGCTGGTTGGCGGCAGGACCCCACGGAAAAATTTCTAGCTAGCAGTCCCTGGCTAGGACCACCCCATGTCAGGTGACCGGGCGTCCATCCGACGTCTCAGAAGAAGGGTCCCAGATCACCGCATTCAGTTCTTTCCTCGCCGTTAGCTTCGAGTAGCACCTCGTGGTTAAGTTAGGTGCAGTTCTGTCTGTTCGTAGATTTCCCAAAGCTACAGTTTTTCTGGTCGATTGTCGGGTGAACGTCACTTGTCATCCCCTCTAAAACAAGTGCGATTAGGTGGCGCCCAACTGCCACACAAGGATGGTCACTCTACTCTGCCTAGGCCCTGACCACGCAGTTGATAGGTGTCCGCACTGCCTCCGGTTCAACGCGGCAACCCTCAAGCGACGCCAGCAGTCCCTCGAAGCCCATCTCCTGAAGAAAAAGATGTCTGCGATGGAGAAAGAGCTGAGAAAGTTAAGGCAGGCGTCTACTTCTCCAGAAGGGCATAATAAGGACAAGGATGGGCACCGGGAGAAGGCCTCCTCTTCCGAGACTCCGGCTGGGGTCGCGGGTAAGGTAACTTCCACTCCGGGGGATCCTACGACGGCAGCCTCCAAGGGTTTGGAGGAGGCGTCGGCCTGCCCTTCAGGCTCGAGTCCGGGCCTGTCGGGTGTCTCCGGGCCAAAGGAGACTCTAGCCCCCAGTAAGGTCTCACATCCTCGCCACTGGTGCGGGTATCTCATGCCGGGTGTCGGCTCTAAGTCGCCTCGACCGCGGGCGGCGCCAGGCCGCCCTCCCGACTGGGCCACTCTTCTTCCTCTGCTCGTCTCGGACGTGAGAGCACTGAAGTCGGATGCCGGCTCTTCCGACGTCCGCCGGGTTTGGACCCAAAAGTCGCACGTCTGCTCCGATGTCCGCCGGGTCTCAGTGGCTATGTCGGAACCACCCTCTTCCGTCATGCCAGGCTCTCCGCAGCCTTCGCTGCCGTCAGGGGAGCCCCAGTCCCCCTTGCCTGACTCGGGATTTTTCACCACCTTCCTCAGATGAGACTAGGATCCTGGGCTTCGTCAGATCCTCACTGAGAACTCGGATCTGGACGCGGCTCCTCAGACGCCAGCCGAGCAGACACCCGGCCCGCTGTCGCCGGACCCGACACTGGCCTCTCCGGCATCAGCGAAGTTTTCCTCCTCTTGCCCTCCACCCAGGCCTCTTCCAGCTGATCCGCCCCTGGAGTGCCCGGCTGGGCCGTCTGCTCCTCCAGCGCCTTGGTATCCGCCGTCCTACCAGACACTGGTCTTCTTGAGCCCGCAGTACTCTGCGCCACCGTATCCGGCGCCAAATCCTCCGGATCAGCAGTACGTGGCGCCTCACTACCCATCTCCGACTTATCTGTAGACGGGTTTTGGGTACTCTCTACGGATATCCTCAGTTTCACTATCCCCTCCTCCTATGCCCCCAGGCCGACGGTGGATTTCGAAGAGTCTTGCCTCCTGGTGGGCTGAGGCTGCCCAGCTCACCCAGAGAAGTCGAGAGCCGCCTACGACGACTGTGCCTCCACCGGTTCCCGTACGCCCTAGACTGCGCTCTCCCTCCAGTCCTCCAGGGTCTCCCCTCGGGTTCCAGAGAGGGACAGGACACGCGTTCTGGGACTCTTCCCATGGAACATGTTCCTCCCCCTAGACAGGTGAGGGAGTCTTTCTGCCTCAGATTCTTCCTCTGTGGCCCTTTCGGACTCCTCGGAAACCTCCGCGGGAGTTTCCGATAAAGACGACGAGCTACGTTCTCCGTCCAAACCCCTTCCGAGGACTCCTCCGAGGTCTCCGGAGGATCCTTCTTTCACGGAGTTACTTAAGGAAAATCCAGGAGGTCCATCAGTGGCAGTCCTTAGATCCAGATCCTCAGCGGGTGGATTTGCCCCTTACGGCCCCTACTTTAGTGCCACCCTGGATCGAGCCTCACGCCCACCTTGTTTCCACTATTTGGAAACAACTGTCGGCTTTAGCCCCACTTCCTAGGAAGTGAAACAGGCTATACTAGGCTCCGGAGGGTGTAGACTTTTTAGATTCTCACCCCCGTGTCGATTGTCGTGATCAGCGCCACTCACGGCCGGTCCGCACATCCTAAACACTTGAGCTCGTCTCCCCCGGATACGGAATCTCGCCTTCTGGATCAGTTGGGAAAGATCTACGCTTCCTCCACACTGGGTATGAGGGCCCTGAACTATGTAGCTCACATGGGGAATTACCAGAAGGCCGTCCTTACCCAGGCGGAATCTAAGATAGTCTCCTTGCCAGACTCCCAACTCGAGCAGGAGTTGGCCGATCTAGTCTGTTCTGCTCGTTCAGCCAGCTGTCACATGCTAAGGACGACATACGATGCAGTGGACACCGCTGGACGGAGCTTTGTGTTTGCCGTTAGCCTTCGGCGCCACGCATGGCTCCGTGTGTCAGGTCTGGTCCTGGAGGTGCAATCCGCCATTCAAGAGGCACCTTTCAGGGGGTTCCGTGGTTTTCGGCGGTAATGTCAAGGACATCATCACTGACTTGCAGGAGAAGGGAACGGCCCTTAATCCGTGGATTCGCTGTACTGTCCCCATCCTCCGCAGCGCCGTCCCTTTCGCAAACGCAGCCGGCCTTAAGCAAAACCCAAGGGAAGGCGGGCCTCTAAACGCCGGGCCCCCGCAGCTGCCAGGCCCCCACCGCCCAAAAAAGTGGCGGGCACTCCAGCTGCGGCGCTGCCTCACACCACCTGAATTCTCCCTCCCACCGCCCGACATCTCGGAGGAACCGTAGGAGGGAGGTTCCTCCACCTCCTGGAGTGGGAGAGGATAACTTCGGATTCTTGAGTGCTTCAAATCATCGCAGAGGGTCACTACATAGTTTCTGCAGAAACCTCCACGTCACCCCCCTCTGAATTCCGCTTATTCAAGGGACCATCTTCCTCCGGTCAGGGAAGAAATCTCAGCTCTTCTTGCAGAACGGGCTATAGAACCCGTTCCTCCTCACCTCTACGGAACAGGGTACTATTCCCACTTCTTCCTTGTACCAAAGACGACTGGAGATCTCAGACCGATTCTCGATCTCAGCTCCTTGAACCAGTTTGTGAAATACAAAAGGTTCAGGATACTCTCCCTTCAATCCCTTCTGCCCCTGCTTCGGCCGGGCCAATGGCTTTGTGCACTGGATATGCAGGATGCGTATCTGCACATCCCCATTCGCCCTTCGCACTGAAAATACCTCAGATTTGCGTTCCAGGGGGTCCATTACCAATTCCGGGCGCTTCCATTTGGCCTTTTCTCTGCTGCTAGAGTCTTTACCAAATGCCTGGCGGTGGTAGCGGCCCATCTGCGGTCTTTGGGAGCTCAGGGTTTTCCCTACCTGGACGATTAGCTCCTGGCGGCTCCGTCCAGGGAGGAACTCCTGCATTTCCTCTCCCTCACCCGGCAGGTTTTTACCAACCTAGGTATTACCATCAACCTCTCCATGTCTCTTCTGGAGCCTTCTCGGAGGCTTCAGTTCATTGGGGCGATTCTAGACACAACTTTGTGCAAAGCCTTTCTGCCTCCGGACCCGGGGGGTTTCCCTCCAGTCACAGATTTCCCTCCTACTGAACTCCAGGAGGGTTCCGGCGAGGTTGGTGCTCTGTCTACTGGGGCTCATGGTGGCTGCCATCCCTACGATCCCACGAACACGCCTCCACATGAGAATATATCAGTGGACTCTTCGATCTCAGTGGGACCAACGAGTAGATGACCTAGATCTTCCGATCCTGATCTCCTCGCTGATGGTCAGAGACTTAAGATGGTGGATGGTACAAGAGAACCTCTGACGGGGGGTCCCCTTCTTTCATTCTCCCCCTGATCAGACCTTAACCACGGATGCTTCCGGAGAAGGTTTGGGGGCCCATCTTGGTCCTCACCGAACTCGAGGACTTTGGTCGAAACTGGAGGTAGTTCTCCACATCAGTGTTCTCGAGCTCTGAGTGGTGCTTTATTCACTCCGGGCCCTTCACCAATACATTCTTCCCGGTCACCTAGCCATCCAAATGGACATGTGCGTGGTGTGGTACATCAACAAGCAGGGAGGAACTCTATCCTACCCACTGTGCAGGGAAGTGATGAGGGTCTGGGAGTGGGCCACCCTCCACCACACGGCGATCCATGTTCCGGGAGTAGACGATGTCCTAGCAGACTAAGTCGCTCGTCAGCTTTTCCACACGAGTGGGAATTAGATGGAATAGTCCTAAACAGCATTTTTCAGGCTTGGGGGACTCCTCAAATAGACCTGTTCGCCTCCTCTCAAAACGCAAAACTTCCAGTCTTTTGCTCGCTCGCTCTAGAGCGAGGAGCTTTCTGGAGAGACGCTCTGTCTCTAACCTGGAAGGACAGATTAGTCTATGCTTTTCCCCCAATTCCACTGGTCCCACGTGTGTTACAAAAACTGGCTCTAGAAGGAGCAAAAATGATTCTAATTGCTCCTTTCTGGCCCAGGCAAATTTGGTTCTCTCCTACAACAATACTCAGAGGTTCCTCCTCTTCTTCTTCCCTTATCTCCGGGATTGTTGACTCAGGATCAGGGGACCCTGGTCCATCCGGGACTCAAGTCCCTTCAACTTCACGCATAGCTCCTTCAGACCTAGTTCAGTCTCGCTTTAGAGTATCCCCTAAGGTAGCCGAGATTTTGGTAGAGGCCAGAAAGCCCTCTACTAGGTCCACTTACGCCATGAAATGGAAGAGGTTTTCCATATGGGCCGCGTCCAGGAACGAGGAACCCTTTTCCTGCCTCGTAACCACTTTGCTGGATTACATGCGTCATCTCTTCGACCTGGGTCTCAGTCACTCCTCTCTGAAGGTCCACATGGCAGCTATCTCAGCCTACCACGCGCCTTTCGCTGATGAGGTCTTTGCCCAGCTAGAGGTATCCAAAACCTTCCTTAGAGGGGTCCTTCATCTGAGACCCCCGATCCAGACCCCAGCTCCACCTTGGGACTTAAATTTTGTCCTCGAGAAACTTACTCTCTCCCCCTTCCAGCCTGCTGCTTCTGCAGACTTGAAGTTTTTATCGTGGAAGACGCTCTTCTTAGTGGCCATTACTTCAGCTCGCAGAATTTCCGAGCTTCAGGCCCTTATGTGCAAAATCCCTTACTTGATCTTCCACAAAGAGCGAGTAGCTTTCCGCACAAACCCTAAGTTTCTCCCGAAGGTGATAGCTGCATCTACTTTGAATCAGTCTATCGAATTACCTGCTTTCTTCATGCAGTACTCCAATCATGGAGAATACTTGCGTCACACCATGGATGTTCACAGGATTCTGAGATATTATACCAATAGGACGAAAGATCTGAAAGACTGATCAGTTGTTTGTCTCTTTCGCTCACAAAAGAGAAAGCAATGCTGTTTCTAAGCAATGCCTGTCAAAATGGTTGGCTCATTGTATCACCTTCTGTTATGACAAGTACAAGAAGACCCTCCTAGGTCAAGTCAGAGGTCACTCCACTCGTGGAGTTGCTGCCTCTGCGGCTTGTTTCAAGAATGTGTCCACGGCAGACATTTGTGCTGCCGCCACTTGGACTTCCGTCCATATCTTCACTAAACATTACAGTTTGGACATTGCCTCTCGCTGTAGAGCAGGCTTCGGGTTAGCGGTCTTGCAAGGCCTCCTTTCCTGAGGATTGCAAGCTTTCCTTCTACTTATCTGAGTAGTTCCTCCTCCCGGTGCCTTTCTTATTTGTTCCAGACTGCTTGGGATTCTGTCCTGTATGTAATTACCTACTGCAAGAGCCCTCTCGAAGTAAAATAGTACAGTTACGTAAGAACTTACCGTAACAGTAGATCTTCGAGAGAGGCTCTTGCAGTAGGTAATACCTTCCCGCCCGCTATCCCCCGAGGCTTTTTCAGCTCCTTTCCCACCCCCTAGGCTTTTTCAGCTCCTTTCCCATTGAGGGAAATATCTGCTGCTCTCTCGTCCGGGCCTTCCAGGCCTGTGGCAGGAAAGAACTGGAAGGCGGGCATCTGGGACGGCCCCTTTATACCGATGTCGTATGATGCTGGTCACCTGATGTGGGGCGTCCACGCCAGGGGCTGCTAGCTAGAAATTTTTCCGTGACGTCCTGCTGCCGGCCAGCGTCAGTCCTATATGTAATTACCTACTGCAAGGCCCTCTCCCGAAGATCTACTGTTAACGTAAGTTCTTACGTAACTGTACCCTTCTTAGCAGGGGTTCCCGTTAAGAGTTCCAGGCCAGGCCCTTCGGTCTCTGCTCAGCAGCATTCCTGCAGCACCAATGGGTCCGGTCATAACCCCACCCAGATGGCGGTCTGACGGCAACCCCTCCAGGTGGAGGGGGACGGTCCAGAGCTCTGGCCCTCTAGGTTGCTCTCAGACTGGTCTCCTTTTTATTGGAGCCACGTTGGAACACGTACCTTAGCAGGTATCCTTCTTCGGGACGAGTCTCGACTCTTGAGTCAGAGCTCAGCCCCTGGCGGACAGGACCGAGGTCCTTCCCCCCTTACCTAGTCAGGCCTGACTGGGCAATTTGCGCCCTGACTAGGACTTTGTGCACCTCCTGGGCCTTGCGGCGGCCTGCACCAGCGTGGTCTGTTCGGATCCATCTGTTCATGCATCCCCCTAATGGGGGCTGGCCAGCCAGTGGTCACAGCGCTGCATTCCTGTGGACCAGTCCGTGACAACAGCCCAGGGGTTGGGGAACGCTCTCCTTCGGACCATTCCAGCTCTCTTGCAGGAGAACATCCCGTTCCTCCGCCCCGGGACGACTCTTCTCCGACCGAAGCATCTCCGATGGGTGGGGGTGCCCATCAAGGGGAATAGAGTGCACTGCTTCTGGTCCTCTCGGGAGTCCTGTTGTCTTCCTACCTGCTGGAGCTCCAGGTGGTCCGCTTAGCTTGCACCGCTCGCTCAGTTTGTGCGGGGTCTTGTGGTTTAGGTCCAGGCAGACAACACCACGACCATGTGCTACCTATCCCGCCAGGACCGGATGACCTCCTTGCCTCTGCGTAAGGAGGTTCTCCGCATTGGGTCTTTCGCGCAGCCGGGAGGCGGTTTCTTAGCCATTTTTAT